>JAUIMM010000241.1:35000-2435000 GCA_031769625.1 Taudactylus pleione
GATTAAAATACAAACCAATACAGTATACTGTAGTACCAAAACTACTGTAGTCTGTGAAGCTGGCATTGGGCCCAACATAAAATAGTATGGTACTGTACTGTACTGTATATAAAAAAATATACAGTTCAGTAAAGTACTGTATGACCAAGTGGTGCAACGTCACACAGAGGCTCTGTTGTGGCACTGTTGCCACCCCACGAGCTGTACAAGATGGCACAAAAGATGGCGAGAGCGATGTGGGCCACATTGCCAGCAATGGAGACCCGGCAGTGCCTTTCCAGCTTCAACGAAGCATTCGAGGCACTGCCGGGTCTCCCTGTCATGCACATGCGCATGACACTGGAGCCCGAACCCAGCGGAAGACCTCGCTGAGGACTTTGCGGGACCTCGCCGGAGGGGTAAGTACGGTATTAATAAATACAGTACCAGTGGAATTTTCGTTTGTATCACAGTGATACTAAATGAAAATTCCCCCTGGTTTATTACCTTTGTTTGTAAATGGGGCACAGAGTGAGAAGGGATAAGATACCAGCCAATCAGCTCCCAAATTTCATTTTTCAAACACAGTGAGATGACAGTTGGGAGCTGATTGGAGACCCCTGAATCTGTCCGTGACGTACAGTAATAATGTCAGACTTAAAGGGGGCATGCCCAGCACAGAAAAATAGTGTGTACAGTACTGTAGGTTAACATAGATTTGGTCGACAGGCATTAGCATGGTGGATCAATCAACTTGCCTTTTTTTACTGTAGGTTTATTAATCAAACAAGCCATGTTGACCAATAGTGTGTCACCCTTTAGTCCATGTACAGTACAGTACTGTAGATTTAATCAGCCTGTCAATCAAATGTCTGCCAGTCATGTCAGTATGTGGTAACAACTGTCAGTCATCATCAGATACTGCAGTTTCCAACACCCTACAGTGCAGTGTACAGTAAAGTAGAGTATGTCAGAGTCGTGCATTGTACTGTATTCGTTATTGTATAGTATACTGTAATTCATGAGATTATACAGCAATACTGTACTTACTTCGACTTATATGCCTCCGAATACGCTCTAGGCGAGGCCTGTCCCTCCTCAGCAGGTCCGATCACCTGCGCTGCAGTGACCTGACATTGCGGCGCAGGCCGTAGAGCCTCTGTATTTCACGGCTAGCACTTCTATATGCGAGCTCTTTGTCTTGGTTTGTTGCAAGGGCTTGGTCCCGCCACTTCACCAAGACAAAGAGCTCGCCGGATGAAAACCGTTACACCCTACTAGCAGCCATTTTCAATAGCCAGTGACGCACGTTGTACATCGCACAGCACATAACGTATGGCGCACGACGCACAACGCCACTAATTCACTCGTTACGGCAGGCGTCTGTGGTGCACTGTAATGTAGTCATAACTGTAGTGGCAAAGTCACAGACAGAAACCACTCTCAGACACAGTTCAAGAGGCGTCGCTATAGTGTGTAAGGCCGAGACCGCATCTGTTTTGTCGCATGTTTGCGTTTTGCATTTTAGGCGCATAGTTTGAAATACAGAGCCCTGTCTCTCATTCTATACAGTCCATTCACTACCAGTTTCTGCAGTTATGAAATCACTATTGTGTGGTGCAAAATTCAATGGCACCGTCAGTTTTTAATATACAGTACAGGCACATTCATAGCGGAACACTAGTTGTCCTAGCAGACGGGGGATGGTGTCCTTGGCAATGGTCACTATTCGTAGCATTTTTCAGGACACTAGGGCAGAGCTGACTGCTTACAGTTAATGGATTAACAAAGCATCCTTTATTATGGTAATGAGAGGCTCTTGCTTGCTTTGGGGGAAGGGACCTGATGCACTGTGTATGACTCTCAGCCCACTGGGCATGCGCCAGAAATCCCATCGCAACCCTCCTACTAGGCATGCGTCCGCCAGAGATGGAAATTCTACAGCATACTGACTGCAGTAATACCGCCAACCAACTGCGCATGCTCAGTGATGACCTTCCATACACCATGGCATAGCGCTACATGGCGTATGGCTTGGCACCACAGATCCCATTGTACAGGTATCCCCTCCAATTTGAATCCATCGCAGATGGCTGACAGCCACCATAGCGCCAACCATGTAATAGAGAGAGCTCTCTCTCATACAGATTCCACTACTACCATACTTAGTGTGCACGGTTGGAAGAGCATCACCATTGTCATAAGTTTGCGATGCAACACTATTTTGCGCTTCAAACGCACAGTCAGCTTTGAAAACAGAGAGCTCTCTCACAGTCAGAAACCACTCTCAGACACAGTCCAAGAGACGTCACTATAGTGTGTAAGGCCGAGACCGCATCTGTGTTGTCGCGTGTTTGTGTTTTGCATTTTAGGTGCACAGTTTGAAATACAGTGCCCTCTCTTGGCGCTACAGATCGCATTGCAACCCTTCCACTGGGCATGCACATGAAATCCCATTGCAACCCCTCGAAGCAGACAGCCATCACAGTGCAAACATTGACGAAAGTTTTGCACTATTTAAACACACAATCAGTTTGTAATGTCTTACTATTAATCAGTCTTTTAAACAACAACACTACAGTATTACAGTACAACACTACTAAAGTAGTTTCACTATAGTGTCCACAGCAGACATTGCCAATAAAAAAAATATACAGTATACGGTACAGTGTATTCTTTTCCAGGGATCGAACCTTAATTCTACTAAAGTGATCACCTAACCACTAGCCCACACGACAGCTACAGTGAACCGCACAGAGCAGCCTCATCCTTGTGTACTCCTCCAGCTGCTGTTTTTAATTAAAAAAAATTGTCATACTGTAATTCATCCCATCTCAGTGAAAGCTGTGCATGCATCTCATTAATCTACAGTATAGGTTATACCGTGACAACAACTTGGGCAACTTCTCTACTGTTCAGTTACTGCACCGTACCGTATATATGTGCAGTGATTTACATCCTGTTATAAGATCTTACAGTATGGTACAGTACTGTACTGTATGTACATTATGTGATATTAAAAATACAGCAATGGTTGTGCGAACATGCAAATGCTGTGAATGTGATATCCATCCAATTTACTGTAAGTTTAACAGTATGGCATTCAGTACAAGGCATTCAGTACAAATTACAACAGTGGAGCACTCGCCACCCAGCGGTTAAGCACTGTATTACATGCAATTACAAAAGAGGAGCACTCGCCTCCCAGCGGTTAAGCACTGTATTAGATGCCATAGCATATTCTTCGTTGAAGAATACCATGGTATGCCACATGTCCATGGCACGACTCAGAGGCCTGCACGCCACGCCACAAGTCCATGGCGTGACTCACGCCACGCCATGAGCAACAAAATAGCTGGGCAGATCTGTATATGCAATCCAACATGGGATTGATGATGTTTTGCCTCGTTTTAGATTACGAGTCAGGTGGGAAAACCTGAGCCTGACTCAGATACTGCTCTATGTAAAACTCTTTAGAGTATCCTGAAACTTATGGTTCATCAAAAGCTGAACCATTCCTGACATGAATCTGGCACAAACAACTATTTGTACTCATGTGAGGTAGCAGGAATTCCCTCACTGAATGAGCTGACATTGCATTTTTCCCATTAAATTACTTAAGAAGGATTTCTTTATTATCTTAAAAGAGACAAAGGGCCTGATTCAAACCCGCTCACTAGATGCGGGTGCTTGCTCCCAGCGTATGGAAATTCAGCTGTTTTGTCAAGGCAGGTGCTCATACGGCAAGGCATAAGCACACCCACAATGTCTTGGTGAGCGATCACTTTGTATATGTATACGCCCACCAGCCTGTCTTTAGCCGCCCACTTGCGAACGTCATCTCCTGGAAGTGTATAGAAACATTGGTACATCGGGGTCCATCGGAACTGACCGCAGTGCTTGCGGTTGAGTGTACCCTACTGCAAGCACTGCGAGCACTTCATTGTATAATTCAACCAGGTGAGGTGTACTATGATGCTGCCTGTTAATTATGCACGCCTCAGAAATGGCGTTAAAACACTCAGGCACGCCTGTGTCCGCAACTCCACTCCCCTGTCACTACTGCCCTTTCCCTGTTACCACCCACAAACGGTCTCTCCTGTCACTCATTCCACTGGGCTGTCTTTGCAGGGTGAGCGAGCGAGCACATCCCAATCGCTCATACTAGTTTGCGCACACACACTGCAAACTATACGCATGCGCACATTTGCAAACATCGCTAGCAACGAGCGATCGCTTGCTAGCAAGCAGATCTGAATCAGGTCCAAAGCCCATACTTTTATTAAATCCCCTAATAGTCAACACAGGATTCTAGCAAAATTGTGATATACTGTATTTCCCGCTTTAAACAATTTTCAAAAATCAGAGTTTAATATAATTGTACAAAAAGGTCAACTTCAGATTTTTAAAAATAGACTTTTTTTAATAAATGTTTCATTTTTAACACATTTTATTTCCAATAAATTGGTAGGAAATGGCATAGAGAAGCAATCAAAAACTGAAAAAGAAGGCAGGGGGGTAAGGTAGCCTTATCATAACATTATAGTTTTTAAAGTAAAGTTAAGCCATGTACAGTGGTTATAAAAATATAATAGTCAACCCAACAATATTGGGTATGTTTTTTGTTTTTTATGAGGGAAAGCAAAGGCGGTTGAGATAAATGGAGGAATGTTCCCGGTAATATCACCTGCTGGAGCATTTTTACTGTAACTTGTGCTGTTACTATAAGTGCACAGCTGGATTAAGCTTTGGGGGGCAGGTGCACTTAATAATGGGGTACTCTAAATAGCATAATTTGGCACATGGGGACAAAATTTTAAATCTTTCTCATCCTGGATGCAATTTAAACCCTCATCCACTCACTGGTCATCTCCAGATTAGACTTCTCTAATCTCCTCCTATCATTCCTCCCTGACTTCCACCTCTCTCCACTCCAATACTGTATGTCCTCAATGTTGTAGCTTGGCTCATCTTCCTCTCTAAACATACTAAATCTGCCTCCCCTCTCCTACAAACCCTAAATTGGCTCCCCATCCCTTCAGACCCCAATTCAAGTGTCTCACACTCACTTACACAGCCCTCCACCAAACCCTCTTCTATTTACATCTCTGATCTTGACTCACTTCACACTCCCATCCACTGACTTCACTCCACAAATGAATGCTACTGTACATATCCTGCCAACTGATTACTTCCTCCCACTCCCACCTCCAAGATATTGCCTGTGCTGCTCCCTACCTCTGTAACTCTCTCCTTCTCTCGATGAGACTTTCATCCTCTCTACAAAGCTTCAAATGGGCTCTCAATACCCACTTCTTTATCAAAGCCATTCAGCTTTCATCCTAACCCACCACTCATTTCTCCAAGCTCACTGTCTCTCCCCTCTGTGTTAGCCCCTGTCTATGTGACACTCTACTTTAGAATGAAAGACCCTCATGAGCACAACCCTCTTCCCTGATGTGCTTTCCTTCCCTTACTTATACTATTATTTACTCCATATTGGCTACAACGGCACCTAACCCATGGTTTCTGCGCACCCTGCTACGAGTGATTGTTTGCCATTCTGCATGCATATAAGCCACACTGCAAATGCGCAGCAATTGCATTGCATTTACGGACGCACAGAGGAATTCATCACAAAGTGACTAACAGGCTCTCAGCGTTTGTGGGTGGTGATGGGGGGTAGTTGGAAGAACGCAGGCATTTCTGTCCATTTCATGGGTGTGTATAAATTAGCCACTGCGATTGCAAAAGCAGCATGAGAGGTCTCTCTCTGCATGCAAAGAGGCTTGCAGTGTCTACGGCTAGTCAGACTTGTTGTAAATGCTGCAGAAGAGCAATATTAGACATATGAGAAAGCAGCAGTGGGTGTCTATATGCTAGCTGAGCTTTGGCAGGCATTAGCATATTTTCACAGCTGGGTTCGGTGCAATATCATAGCTGCGATCGCATTATCGTCTGCTGCTGAATCAGGCCCTAAGTCACTTGTTTCTTGTCTTGCTCATTCTGTTTAAGTACTTTGTAAGGTGCTGTGGACCAGTGATATGTGGTGATGTGTGGGCATGTGAGGCAGAGCCTTTGCTGTCATACTTAGGTTTACTCCAGTTTTTTTACTATAAAAATTATAAGAAAATTTTAAAGAATATATTATAAATATATTTTCTTTGTATTATTATAATCATTTTTGTATTGCTCTGTTTGATTGTTTTCATTCCTGAATAATAATAAACCTTTCTTTTAAAAAAAAGCTGGTCTGTCATTAACCAACGACAAGCAATTAGATTTTTAGCTGTTGCAAATTAATTTGCTAAGATTAATTACTTATATTCTGATATGCACTCTGAGGAGAGGTACTGTAGGAAGTTTTGGTCATCAATCAGTCTCCTTTAGTGTCTGCTATAATTGATGTTATTACAACTACTGTATAGAATTTGAATTTGACGGCAGATAAGAAACACTTGGCCCATATAGTCTGCCCATTTTTAAACATATTATTACATCAACCCTTATTGATCCTTACTTCTTCTGAAGGATATCCTTATGTCTATCCCACGGATGTTTAAATTGCTCAACTGTCTTAGGCCCTGATTCAGACCCGTTCGTTAACAACAGTACGCTCGTTGCGTTCCGATGTTGAGTAACCGCGCATGCGTCGGTGTTACACTGCGCATGTGCGTACGGCAGATTGCGAGTTTTTTTTGTCTCGTACATCAAATAGCGTACAGGAAGAGGCATGTCAAATGTGATTGACAGAACAGGCCGTTTTTGGGCGTTGACGGGGGTGGAGATGGAAAAACGCAGGCGTGGCGAGGCGTTTTTTTGGCGTACATACATTAACAAATGCGAATGTCAAATGTGTTCGTACCAACTCATACGTCACTGGATGATCCTCTTTCCCTTCAAAATGCTCGCACAGCTTAG
This sequence comes from Taudactylus pleione, assembly GCA_031769625.1. NCBI lineage: Eukaryota > Metazoa > Chordata > Amphibia > Anura > Myobatrachidae > Taudactylus > Taudactylus pleione. Next base: position 41,901 of record JAUIMM010000241.1, read on the forward strand.
GGGCTGGATAACTCGACCACAGTGGCGATGGCCTTCTCCTCCGTCCCGGCACTCCACAATGTTGCATCGATTAATCACGGCTTGTCAGAAACTCAATTAGTGTTGGATTGAAAAATGGCTTGGTATGTGTTTGGAAAGCAGATTTTTTGGATAGCACAAAACCGAACGCAGGTGGAAATCATAGCTGCTAATGTCTGGATAACACAATCAATTAGCGTACATTTGTGGGGGTGTATTTTGGCCGCAATGTGTTCGTTTTTGGAATATTGTTACAATAATGTCATCATGTTTAGGTTTGTCCCTCATTTTGTGTTTGCAAGGTGATTTTTCCTCCTTAGGTAATGTTTTAAACGTTCCTTAACGAGCTCTTTTTTTTCAATGTAATTGTTTAGTTTGAACGTTGTTTGCTTGTGTGCCCGGATTAAATGTAACCCATTTTTACAATAATGTCAGAATACAAAGTCGTACATTTGTGGTAAATTTATTGGTATCCACCCAAAAAAAAATACACATATTGAACTCAAACATTTTTGGCAGTGTTCCACAATATTTATTAATTGTGCAAACAATAATGTTTGGGTAAATGCAAATGCAAAAATTAAAAACAATTCACAAGAAAGGAGAGGGAAGTTTTGGCCAGAAAGGAATATGAGGCAAGCACAGAAGGAGTGTGGGAAAAGTAGCCAATGGTGTCACCGTTTTTTCGGCCGTTTGGCTGGGGGAGGGAGGGCGCCAGACCGGGTCCGGGATGTCATCGGGCTGGCCTGTCCAGAGGCAGATGTTGTGGCCTCTGGACTAGGCACAGGGCTAGGCACATTTGGAGAATTGGCTGATGTTGTGCCAGAGGTGGAGGATCCTGATGTTCCGGCAGGAAGGGAGGTCAGCTCCACCATGTGCTGGCGAACGAGCTGCTCCAGGGCAGTGGCGATGCGGATGTTGGCCCTGGTATTTTCTGCCAGGGCCTGACCAATGGTCACGTTGGCCGCAGCATTTTGCTCCAGGGCCTCAGCCACCCATACCAGACTGGGGTCCATCCTCTGCAGAATCTCCGTATGGAAATCCGATTTAAAATTGAGTTCTGTGAGGAGGGACACTGCCTGCGAGGGGGATTGCCCTGGACTGGCTTCTGCAGGGTCCTCAGCCGGATGTACTGGTTCCTCCCCTGCAGAGCCAGCAGAAATTCTGCGGCCAAGGCTCCCCTCTGGAGCAGACTCATCCGCCTGTGTCTCTGTTGGAAAAATGAGAAAAGACTCACATTAGAATCTACATTTTGGCACAATAACATTTCACAGTTGGTGACATCACAACATTTACCTGGGACAACATGAGGAGCCGCAAAGTCTGGCATGTCCGTATCCATGTTGGACACGCCAAACACCTCCACAGGCTGCACACACCCCTGTGCCAGCTCTTCTAAATCAGTGAACTCCAATGACACAGGGGTGGGACCTCCACCTGTCCCCCTTGCATGCCTAGCCCTGTCCGCCATTTTTTGTTTCAGGTGATATTTGAAGTCTTGCCATCTGTGGGTTAAATTGGAACCATTACTTTTTATTTGTTTTTGTTTTTGGTTTTAGGGTGGTCAAGTGTTTACTTACCGCCGTTTGACATCCCGGGCAAGACGGACATAATCACCAACCCTATTGACATCAACGGCTACCTCTTCCCACATTCTCCACTTCTGGCTAGCACTCATTCCTGTCTGCCTGTGGCAGGATGTCCACACATTTCTGAATCAAAACCTCCATCTCCTTTCTTGTGAATTGTGGCTGCCTTTTATTTTTGGCAGCTTTGCCCGGAATACTGGGCCCAGCAGCCTCTTCCATGTCATCCTCCTCACCTATGTGTGTAATTTTGGAGAATTGTCAACTTCACAACTTGCACAACTTCACAATATGTTTCAAATTAATCATTGAGTCAAAATGCATGAAATACTTACCGCCTGACTGTTGTCCATTGTTTCCCTGGTCTGTAGCCATGTGTGAGCTTCAAACTAGAAATACACCAGAATTGTGTTTTCGACTCGTGACGTATTTATACATGCGTCCTTATTTTGCGCCCGCATCATTGATTGTGCGTTCCTATGATCCTTCCTTAATTTGTGCGGGAAACAAAACACTATTTATGGCTTGGGGCGTCTCGAATCGAGGTGGCGTTTATTGAATGTTGGAGGTTACGTTGGTTGGAGTTGATTGTTAGCTGGTGTAGGAGATTGCGTTTGTTGAAGTTTTTTTTTTTTTTTTTTTGTTTTCCGTTCGTTTTATTTCCATTTTAATTTTTTTGGTCGATTCTAGTTTTGGTAAGTTTGTGGAAGTCTAACTTTGGGTCAATTGGTCACTCATTCTGGTGTCGATTTTTCTAATAAGTTTTTCCCGTCATTTCATCTTTCTTAGGTTTTATTTTGGCTCTGCCCCAAAGACATTTTGGTCCAGATTCTTATAAATTATCTCTTGGTAAGTTCATTTGTTAAACTGTTTTGGAAATGTTCTTGTTTGTCTGTACGCAACTTTGGTTGGCCTTACACATGTAACGTTTGTTTTTGCAAAATCAAACTCTGTTTTTTTGTTATTTATTTATGCGGCGTTGTTGTAACTTGTATTTGCGAACTAATTAGCGCATTTTTACTACTTACTATTGTGACTTGTATTTGCGAACTAATTAGCGCATTTTTACTACTTACTATTGTGACTTGTAATTGCAAACTAATTAGCGCATTTTTACTACTTACTATTGTGACTTTTATTTGCGAACTAATTTGCGCATTTTTACTACTTACTATTGTGACTTGTATTTGCGAACTAATTAGCGCATTTATACTACTTACTATTGTGACTTGTATTTGCGAACTAATTAGCGCATATTTACTACTTACTATTGTGACTTGTATTTGCGAACTAATTTGCGCTTTGTGAAATGTTTATTCATCCTTTAAAATTGTTTTTTTTTTTCGGGAGCATTGGTTGCTTACATTTGGCCTCAATTTGACGTAGTGTGCGTAATGTCATTTTGCTCTTTGCCCAAATGTGTGTGTGTCCCCTTTTATGTTTTTTCTGGCTTTAATTTTTGATATTGACATGGCCAGCATAAAATGATGTATATTTTTGATGTGATTATTTGCAGTTACAACATATCAAGACAATACCCCGGCATGTAAGCATCAATGGATGGTTTTTTCAAGCTAAGTTAAATTTATTTTAATGGGTGTGGTAAAAAGCCTGACATTCCAATGTTGTCATTTCAGGTTGATATGGGTCGGATTGTTCTGGCCCTGCTCCAGGAAGCCGACCAACCTCAATCTCGTCCCAGGCGTAGGCATCGTAGGCGTGCAAGGCCCCAGATATTTCGAACACGTGTCACCCTTTTTGGAATGCCAGATGATGAGGTTTTAAGATGATACCGTCTTCCTCCAAAAATCATCATAGACACTCTCTCATTAATAGAGAGTGATCTTGAGCGGCAAATTGACAGTTCTACAGCAATTCCACCATTTACGCAATTTATGGCGGTGTTACATTTCTGTGCCTCAGGATCATTCCAAACAATGGTGGGAATAGTGGCGGGCATCTCACAATCCTCCTTTTCCCGGATCCTGAGGGCAGTGATGGAGGCACTTTTCAAGCACCTCCATCATTTTCTTCAAATGCCTTTGGATATGGGTGTCCTTAGTGTGGCCAAGGCCAATTTTTACCAAATAGCTGGCTTCCCACACATCATAGGTGTTGTGGATGGTACTCACATACCACTTCAGCCTCCAGCACGGCTGGAGGCAATATTTAGAAACCGGAAACACTATCACTCCCTCAATGTAATGGTGGTATGTGATGCCTCCCTCCAGATCCTGTCCCTGAATGCAAAATTACCAGGAAGTGCACATGACTCCTTCATCATCCGGCAATCAGGGATATTGCACAAATTAACCAACCTACAAGATGGTGATGCGTGGCTTCTGGGTAAGTGGAGACCTTTAGTACATAACAATGTTCATATAGATGCTTCATATATGCTTCATATAGAGTGAGCCTGATGTTGACTATTCTTTTTCACAGGAGACAGTGGCTACCCTTGCACGCCCTGGCTGCTCACTCCTTATTTGGCTCCCACACCAGGGCCACAAAGTGAGTATTATTCCTAACTTACAGCCACCAGGCAAGTGGTGGAGCACTGTATCGGCCTTTTAAAAGGCCGATTCAGATGCCTCCACTGCTCTGGTGGCAAACTCATGTATTTGCCGGATATGGTTTCGAAAATTGTGGTCCTGTGTGGGATATTTCACAACATCGCCATAAGGAGTGGTGTCCCAATGCAGCCAGAGGATGCCTTACCTGAGGATGGCCCCCCCGAGGTTGGTCGGAGTTCAGTATGTTGGGGGGCCATACGCGATGATGTGGTGGCCAGATTTTTTAGGTAATACTTTAAAAAAAAACAGTGTTGATACCTAATGTGTTTGGTTTTTTTTGAGAACATCTAATTTGTGGATAATTATTTTCTCCATCTTCTGTTTTTTCACATAATCTTTGGCACTCCAACGATGACTACTTCCTGCTACCCTTACAAAACCTGTATGTGGACATTTTGGGGATATATTATGGAACCCTTATTGCAACGCCATATTTGTGGAATCATGTTGGCATGGTCCTTCGTCAACCAGTTCTTGATTTTTTTTTTTGATGTGGTTTTTTTGGTATGTGTTGTATTTGAGATTATCACTGTGTGTTTTGTTTGTGAGTGACCACTTTGATTTTTCAGTTATGTTGATAATAAATGTTTTGAGAGTGAAATGTTGTAAATTTTTTGTAACGTTACCAGCAAGTGTAACCAGGTTCACACACATTACTTTTGACTAAGGGGTAATCTAGTACTGACGCCAGTTGAGATAAAATTTATTTTTTTTTCAGGGTCCAAACCAACACCAAAAGGAAGCCTGTGCAATCATTTTGCTTCGTAAGATTGGCCTAAGCAGCATGCACACCAACTAGGAACCTGTAAAATGTAGAAATATCTAATTGTGACTACACCAAAAAAGGGAAATCAGATTGTTACTGTTAGGTGTTCCTTGTGGCTGTTTGACATAAAAATCCAACACACACTCTTAGTGTAAAAAATTGGAAATCCTTGCAGGAACAGTCTACTTATGTCATAGTAAACAATATGTGCTTTCGAAAAAATGAATGAGCCAGAACGTAACTTCAAAAATAACAATTTATTAACAGAATGGGCCAAAAATAAAAAACTACTCCCTAAGGAGGACCGACATACGGTCAAACACCACCAGCACCCCAATGATATTGGTGTGCATCAGGGCCACACAGGCGGATAATTCGGCCCGACGCCTCTGTTCCTCTGTGGGTGAGAAAAGTGTGGGGATTAATACAACAATAGTGAAACCACATAACTCCACAAAAAACATTAAAAAAAACAGCATTAAAACTCATCAAACTAAAATGTTGAAGTGCAAAAAAACAAGGCCTATGTACAAATTCCGACAGGTGTGCTATGTATATGTTGAAAACAGCAGTAACAGGTAAAGGCAATCGCCAAAAAACCCAAAAGTTTAGCAAAAAAACCCAAAAAAGGAAACACCCATGATTACATAGAAACAGTTTGTGACGATAAAAAAACGCAAAGAAAAACATACCGGAAGACCCAACGCCAGCTACGGAAGGCCCTCCATTGTCCTCCTCGGAGGTGGGTCCATTCCCCAAAGATCGGGGCGGGTAATGACCGACTCTGGGGAGGGGGTCATTCTAAGAGGGGTGGTTGGAGGAGAGGGGGAATTGGGACGGAGGGGAAGGAGTCCAGAAAAATCCGGCTGAGGGTGTAGGAAGGCTGGGGAGGAGTGGGGAATAGGGGAAGGACTGGAGTTGGAGTGTTGGCTGGGGGTTGGGGAGAGTGGCCGTGATCGGTGTCTGGCTGGACGCTGACGGCGTAGTCTTCGCTGGGCCCTTAAACGATGGGAAACAAATTGTGGTTAGTTTCAACACAAATCCGCACCCAAAAACAATTTCAAATGCACCCCAAAAAATAAGAACAAAACAGATATGAGGAGAATGAATAAATATGAAATACAGTGAAAACATGGCCATGCTGATATGAGGAGAATGAATAAATATGAAATACAGGGAAAACAGGGCCATGCAGATATGAGGAGAATGAATAAATATGAAATACAGTGAAAACAGGGCCATGCAGATATGAGGAGAATGAATAAATATGAAATACAGTGAAAACAGGGCCATGCAGATATGAGGAGAATGAATAAATGTGAAATACAGGGAAAACAGGGCCATGCATATATGAGGAGAATGAATAAATATGAAATACAGTGAAAACAGGGCCATGCAGATATGAGGAGAATGAATAAATATGAAATACAGTGAAAACAGGGCCATGCAGATATGAGGAGAATGAATAAATATGAAATACAGGGAAAACAGGGCCATGCAGTTAGGGCCACAAAGACAGACATGAAAACCACAATCCATTAAACTTACTTTCCGCGATCTGCATGCGAAAGCATGCCAGCAAGCGGGGCGTCCGCCGTTGCAGGTCCGACCACCTGCGCTCCAGCTGCCCAATATGGCGGCGTGAGCCGAAGGAGCGCAGGCGGGCCCGAACCTCCGCATATGCGGAACGCTTCTCGCGGTTGGTGATGGGTGGAGGCTGGCTGGTGATCCGCCTATACATCACCTCCGTAAGCACCAGCAGCTCACGCCTGGTGAATGCGGAGGCTCTCATGATGGCAATGGAGTTTTTCCTAAAAATCATTTTTGATAAAGTGCACCCAAATTTTATGATTGGCTAATGTATTTAGGAAATTAACAGGAGCAATTCTATTGGTTAGTGTATGAGTCATGTGTTCGACAGGGCCAGAAATCTGTTGAGACTTATGATAGGCTTGATGCAGTGACATGTGTAAGCAAATTTACATAAAGAATTGAACTCCAGGAAATATGCGGGTAGAAAAACAAATAGAACAATTATTTAATAGGGGCTAACATGTATTTTGACAATTAAAAGCGAATGTTTAAGCCGTACGTATTCTGCGGGTAAACACAAACATGGACATAAATAAAGTTTATTGCATTGTGTAAAAAAAAAAAAACAATTAAGCTAATTGATATATTGATTGGCATGTTACGATTGAGGGAGGTAGGCAGAATAAACGAGCAGTTAATCGAAATCTGACAGTCCAACTTCCGGGTAGTACTAGTGCGTGCGTTCCCTTCAAGCCACTTCGGGGATGTACACTCGCTATTTGGCATGCTCGTTAGTTAGAGGAGGGGTCGCCTGAGTTTGGGGAGGATGTTTTGATGCGAGCGAAAATACGAGCGTGTGCCTGAATTTAAATATTTTTTTACGTTCGCCGAAGGTACGAACGGTCACTTGCGTCCGGGTCTGAATGAGGGCCTTAGCCTCTACCACCTCTGATGGGAGGCTATTCCACTTGTCCACTACCCTTTCTGTGAAGTAATTTTTCCTCAAATTTCCCCTGAACCTACCAACCTCCAGTTTTAGAACATGTCCTCTTGTTCTAATACTTCTCTTTCTTTGAAGAATGTCTCCTTCCTTTACCTTGATAAAACCCTTTATATATTTGAACATTTCTATCATGTCCCCCCTATCCCTTCTCTGCTCCAAACTATACATATTAAGATCTTTTAGTCTTTCCTGGTACGTTTTGTAGTGTAGACCTTGCACCATTTTAGTTGCCTTTCTTTGTACAGTCTCTAATGTATTATTATCCTTCTGGAGATATGGCCTCCAGAACTGAACACAGTAATCGAGATGAGGATGTACCAATGACCTATACAGTGGTATTATCACTTCTTTCTTTCTGCTACTGATCCCTCTCCCTATGCAACCAAGCATCTGACTTGCCTTCCTCATTGCTTTGTTACAATGTTTGCTTGCCTTTAAGTCACCTGAAATAGGGACTCCTAGATCCCTTTCCTCTTCAGTACTTTCCAGTATAGTGCCATTAATACTATATTTAGCCTTTGGAATTTTGAGACCCAAGTGCATGATCTTGCATTTTTTGGCATTAAACTGTCGTTGCCACGTTTTTGACCATTCCTCTAGTCTACCTAGATCATCAATAATTTGTTTTACCCCTCCTGGTGTGTCTACCCTGTTGCATACCTTTGTGTCATCTGCAAAAAGGCATAGTTTCCCTTCAATACCATTTGCAATGTCACAAATAAAGATATTAAAAAGCACTGGTCCAAGTACAAATCCCTGAGGTACTCCAATGGTAACATTTCCCTCTTGAGATTGCACTCCATTTACTACAACTCTCTGTTTCCTGTCCAGCAGCCATGATCTTATCCATTCAACTATCTTTGTATCTAATCCCATGCTTTCCAGTTTATTTAACAGTCTACAATGTGGAACAGTGTCAAAATCCTTACTAAAGTCTAGATAAGCTATATTTATGGCCCCCCCTTCATCTATTTCCTTAGTCACCCAGTCAAAAAAGTCAATAAGATCTGTTTGACATGATCTGCCCCCAGTAAATCCATGCTGTTTGGGATCCTGCAAATTGTTGGATTTGAGATAATCTACGACTCTTTCTTTTAAGAGTTTTTCCATCAATTTCCCTACTACTGATGTAAGGCTCACTGGGCGTTAGTTGCTTGCCTCTTCCTTGCTTCCACTTTTGTGCAGTGGGACAACATTTGCTCTTTTCCAGTCCTCTGGAATTACTCCAGTAGCTAGTGACTGGTTAAATAATTCTGTTAATGGTGTTACCAGCACCCCTTTTAGCTCTTTTAGTATCCTTGGATGTATCCCATCTGGCCCAATTGATTTATCCACCTTCAGTTTTGAGAGTTCTGTTAGGATCTTCTCCTCTGTAAATGTGTTTGTTCCTACCTCATTTTTCTGATTATACCTGCAACTTAACTGTGGCCCCTTTCTCTCTCTCTCAGTAGTGAATACTGAACAAAAATAATTACAGTATTAAGATGATCAGCTATTAAATTGTCTCCCTCAACAAGACTCCCTCTTTCTGTCTTTAGTCTTTTTATTACACCTTTTCTTTTTCTCCTTTTGCTTATATACTTAAAAAAAGTTTTGCCCCCTTTACCCATTGACTGTGCCATTTTCTCCTCAGCTTTTGCCTTTGCACATCTGATTACTTTCTTAGCCTCCTTCTGCTTTACAAGATACACCACTTTGTCCTCATTATTTTGTGTCTGCTTGTATTTGCTTTCACAATACTTGCTACCTCTTTCCCAAACCACACTGGCTTCCTTTCCTTGTGGTTTTCCTAACCATTTTGATACAAAGGTCAGTTGCCTTTAATATTGCACTTTTTAAATGTTCCCACTTCACCTGCACTCCTTTCACGTTCCTCCACTCTGCCAAAGATTTGCTTAAACATCTTCCCATCCCTTCAAAATCAGCCTTACTAAAATCTAACACGTTTTTGTATGGGGTGAGTCAGTATCTGTCTTTATTCTGAACCATACTGCTTGATGATCACTGGATCCCAGGTTTTCACCCACTTTTACATCAGATATTCTGTCACCATTTGTAAGTATTAAGTCTAATATTGTGTCTTTCTGAGTGGGTTCTCTCACCAATTGCTGGAGGGAGGCTCCCTGCAATGAATTCAGGATGTCCCTACTTCAAGTGGAACTTGCCACAGACACCCCCCAATTTATGTCGGGAAGATTAAAATCTCCCATGATTATAACCTCTCCTTTTAATGCCATTTTAGTGATGTCCTGCAGTAGTTTATTATCCAGTTCCTCTTCCTGACCTGGTGGTCTGTAGATCACCCCAATACGAAGAATCACTTTCTCCCCTGTTTCTATAGTCACCCAAAGGGACTCAGGGCCTTATTCAGACCTGGTCGCAAGCGCTGAGTGCTCGCAACCGGGTCAATGTTTGCCCACTGGGCATGCGCACATTGGAGCCGGCTCCGACGAGCGCATGCACGAGACCCGGCTTGTGACGGGCGCTCCGTCGCTATGGCTCTCGCACCAAAGGGGGAGAGCTGTCTATATTGATTGACAGCTTGCCCCATTTGGGAGGTGGGCAGGGGGGGTGGCCGGCCAAACAGAGGCATTCCCAACGGAACTCCGTTTGGGGGTGGCCCCACTGACATCAGCAGTGATGTCAGTGGGGAGCTTCCTGCTTGATCAAAACAGGAAGCTCCGTGGGGCTTGCGGTTGCAGAGACCCAACCTTAGGGTCACCCTGGTCGGTCGCTAAGCTGTGGGTGCTAACCCACATCTTAGCTAGCGACCAGGAGGCCACACTAAAAAAAAGAAGTGGCGACCCTCATTCAGAGAGCGATCGCTTCTTGATACCGCCTCTGAATGAGGGCCTCAGTTTTTTCTTCAATACTTTGTATTAATGTAGTATTTATGCTTTCCTTGATATACATTGCTACTCCTCTGCCTATTCTTCCCATTCCGTCCTTCCTAAATAAAGTATATCCTGGTATAGCTATGTCACAGTCATGATTTTCATTGCACCATAACTCCGTAATAGCCACAATATCCAGATCATCCCTTGTCATTATTGCAATTAGTTCAGGGATTTTATTTCCTAAGCTCCTAGCATTTGCACACATTGCTCTTAGACTTTATTTGTTTGCTTATTTCTCCTGTTCCTAGGTATGTCCATCTCTCTGCCTATGTTTATTTAATTTTGTTCTGAATTATCTTCTGTTGCTGTGGATATGCTTCCTGTTCCATTTGCCAGCAGAAATAATACCTCTTTATTTGGGGAGAAGATTTCTTTTTTCATGTTTGGTTCACTGTCCCCCTCTTCTAGTTTAAATAGTTCTTGGTGAAGCTTTCAAACTGTTCACTCAGGGGGTCATTCAGACCCGCTCGTGAGTGGCAGGATGCTCGCAAGCGGGTTGATGTTCCCCACTGCGCATGCGCACGACAGAGGGAGCTCCATCGTGCGCATGCGCGAGACCTGGCGAGCGACGGGCTCACCATCGCTCCGGGTCTCGCACCAAAGGGGGCGTGATGTCGATGTTGATTGACAGCACGCCCCCTTTGGTAGCCATGCCAGGGGCGTGCCTGCCAGACGGAGGCGTTCCCATGGGAACGTCTGCCGTCTCAAGCCGGCCCCACTGACATCACTAGTGATGTCAGTGGGAGTGATTTTGGCTCTGATAGAGCCAAAATCACTCCAGGGCTTGCAGCAGTGAGACCCTACCGCAGTGTCTCCGTCGCAAGCCCGATGGTCGCGATAGTCAAAACCATTGCGACCATCATCATGGACGCTCGCTATAACTGTGGGTGGTAACCCACAGCTATGCGAGCGCCCATGATGATGCTCCAAAAAAAGGTAGGAGGGCCCTGATTCAGAGCGAGCGCTCTGGTCAGAGCGTTCAGCTCTGAATCAGGCCCTCTGTATTTTAGTTTCTTTTGAAGATGGGTGCAGGCTATCATATTTGTATAAGCTTCTATCTTGCCAGATGGCGTGGCTATGGACTGTCAGTCCAAATCCCTCCTCATAACACCACTTCTATAGCCAAACATTGAAGTTTCTGATGCAATGATTTCTATCTCCCCCTCTGTGTACTGGCAATACTTCTGAAAAAGTTACAGTGGTTGCCACTAGCTTTAGAGCTGTCCCTAACTTCCTGAATTCATCTTTTACTGCCATGACTTCAGCATTGGCCAGGTCATTTGTCCCTAGGTGGACAATGACATCCACCTCTCCATCTTTTCTTGCTGCCTTCATAATTCTCAGCATGCACTCTTTATCCCTTGGAGCTGTGGCTCCAGGTAAACACCTTACTTGTCTCTCTACTTCAGCAGTGTTTCCCAGGTGTACTCCTCTAATAATGGAATCTTCCAAGAGAAGTGTAGTCCTTTTTTAATATGTCATTTTCCTGTTCCTATTCCTTTTTCTATAGTCAGTGGAAGACCCCATATCTTCCTGTTCTGTATTGCCTGTATTAGCTGTACCTTCCAGCCCTGCAATAGCAGCATATGAGTTTTGCAGTGTCACAGCTTGTGGGAGGTGTCTGTGCCCCTCTGGAAATTTCTGCCTTTCAGAGCCTACAGTAGTCCAGGCAGTATGTTTTTGGGGGGCTCTCTGAGGCAGTGGTGGCCTCTAGGACACAGACATCCTACATATCTCTGCATGAAGTTTTGCTATCTCCTCCTGCAGCAGGGAATATTGCTTACAGATTGGACAGCAGCTGAGTCTCCAGCATTCTTCCTGTAAAACAAATGCATTACATCCCCTGCACTGCACTAGGCCAAACATTGTCTCAGATGTAAATTGTATTGAAAGTATGTTACTGTTTGTGTATAATAACTCACCTTTTTCTGTATTCTAACTCACCTGCTTCTATTTCAAACTCACAATTCACTTAAGAATTCAAGCCTCACTTTAGAATGCAAGCTTCTCTATATTGTATCCTCAAACAAATCTCCATTGTAGTAGAGCAAGCTATACTGGTTATAAACTGTAGAGTTTAGAGGGTTTCAAGAATGATGCACAAATGACTGGTAATATAGCAGTGCTTTAGGTTAAGAATTTAATTCTGCCAAACTCAAAGGCAACAACCTAAGCCTTAAGTGGGTTTCACAAGGAATTAAACAAGTCATCAGTCAATTCTTAACGACTTAACTTGGATATATTGTGTGTCATGGATTTGCTGGTATATTGTAACATTATTCCTATGTACTTATGACTACGAGAAACAACCAGTCTGTGCCAGCTGCCAAAAGACATATTAATTGGGCAACTCTCCAAATTGTGGAAACAGATTGTAGCTTCCCCAACTGTATCATAATGGACCCATCAACTGTGACAGATACCCAATAGTTCTCTATGTTTGCCTCTTTGAATAACAATGCAGGGTGCCATAGCTGCTCTATTTCATCACCCTTTAGTTCTATATGTCCCCTGTGAGCCGCTGAATGTTAATATGTAAATATTGTTTTCTCCTGGCATGGAATGGGTATGATATACCGCCGGTATTTAGGTAGTCAGCTTCCTGATTGCTTCCCCCTGGCATAGTACCAAGGACTTATTGACCTATTGTTAAATCTAGTGAACTACAACACTTTAGAGCTTCAACTTAAACTTTTAGCAATAAAACTTATATTTTCTTCAAATTAGTTTGCTAATCATTTCTTTATTTATACTGTATATCACTTAGACAAATAGATCATTTAAAAAGTGTGTTCCTCTTAATATGTAAGTTTACTAAGCTTGTCATGTTTCAGATACAACAGAGCAGCAGCAGCATGTGGGTCTTATTGTTCTCCATATGGGTAATATGATTGCTCTTAATTAAAAAACATCATGTAAAAGTAACTGAACAAAACATATCTCACTATTGGGAATATTTATTCCCCCCCTCCCCAGAAGAGTCATATTGATCTGCTTCCTTTAGAGTTTAAGCAGTTCAAGTTTTCCAAAATCCTAGCAAATATACCTATTTTTGTATAACAGAGTAGACATTATGCTGAGGTACTTGGTTTTATTCTAATTACAACTAATGTATTGCAGACAGTAAACCAACCTTAAATATAGGCTTATAAACACTGTTTACACAGGCAGACAAAGTTATTTACCAATGTCCTTTTTAATACAATCCTATTTCTGTATTGTGCTAAACAACTCATTTTATGTGCATGCAAGTTAAGCAAAAGCAATAAAATGATGACAAGGTTCATAGACACAATGGACCTAGTCTACAAAAAATAATTGATTTCTATAGTAAGAAATTAATTTTATGATGCCTTTTGGCATTTTTTTTTACTCTACCACCCAAATTCTAGCTTGTGCCAAAATACATATATCATTTTCATAGGACATAGTAATAATTTTAAAGGCTGCAGAAAACGATGCCTAAGCTATGTACATATACTAAATAAATGGCTCTATTCTGCATTGTTGTTTGCAAAGGTTGTACTGTGACTGGCTGGCAGTGCAAACTATAGTCTGCTAATCAACTTATATGCCGCTGATCAATCATGAGATCATGATGAGCCATTTGATAGATCTTTTAGAACAATAGTGATGCTGTTCCAATGCCAGATGGAAATTGACTGTCAGTGCCGCTGACCCTTGCCCATTGTTTTTTTGCCAATTTTGTGCATTACAGAAGGAATATTCTAGAATGGAAAGAGTCTTGTCTTGTAAACTACAGCAGATGGCTTAAGTTGGATGAATGTCTCTTAGGATTTGAATATATTTATTTTCCTCTTCCAACAAACTGTTAACCCAGCAAATATCTCATTAAACATCACATAGTGGGGTTTAAAACAATGCTTTAGCTAGACAAGCTCTTCTTTGTGATTACAAGTTTGTTTTATGAAAACACAGCTATATATATGAACTCTGGTAATTATTTTTTATTATTATTATTATTATTATTATTATTATTATTATTATTATTATTATTATTATTATTATTATTGTTATTTTAAGATGACATGCTGGCTACTATCCATTTACAAAATAGTGCCTTCTACCTAATATATATTTTATAAAATAAAACACTGGTAATAAGTACCACATATTGTAAGAAAGTGTGAAAAAAGTTCATTGAACCTTTGATTCTTATATGTCTGCTAAAAAATAGACATGTGTATTGCTGATCATCTACAGTATCTACAAGGATCAGCTGTAGGCAGACAAATTGATTGATAAACTGGTCATCCTCAGTACAACATTTTCATAAAAAATAAAATCTTATTAGAGCAGATAGTTAAAATGTATTCACTGTAACTGTCCATCCTACATTTGTAATATTTGTGCATGTTTTAAAAAAATATTAAAATGATTGGACTGTAACACGTGTCCCTCATTTCTTTTTTTAACTAGTTATACAGAAATGCAGTGAATAATTAAATAAAAAAGTGAATTGGTGATGAGATTATCGTATTGTATTATGCTATTACTGTATAATAATTGTTGGCAGTTTGTTTCTGGACCTTGGTACTTATGTTTTACTCTATTAGTTTTCTTTGTTTGTTTGTTTGTGAATATGATTCATACTGATGAGCAAACATAAATTTCATGCTAGAACAGACTTTTCTTTTTTACAAGGTTCCAGTGATATTAATTTCGAGTTCCTCTTTTTTTTTGCCATTTGGTAATATAATTGTAAAGTCACATTAGTTGAATTATTATTTCTTTGAATTTGAAGCTCTATTAATATAGTGGAGCCATTATGGTGAAGTCATTATTCTCTGAAGTGTGGTGGGTGAAGGTCAAATTCCGCACAGAACAGTTTCTTTTAAAAAAAAAACATGCTCAACTCTCACCCTTTAGCATGGACTTCTTTTTTGTAATTTTTTTTAAATAAGATTAACTTTTTTCATTCTCCACTACTTTAGTTTGTCTTGTGTTGCAAAATACTACAACAGTATGTTCATTTTTTATTGATACAATCATTGTAATACTACATTCAAACACTGTATGTAAAGCTATTTCCTGTAACAATCACCAACAAAGTGCTTGTGCCTAGTGAATAATAATAATAATAATAATAATAATAATAATAATAATAATAATAATAATTATAATAATAATTATTATTATTATTATTATTATTATTATTATTATTATTATTTCATCCATAGTGATAAATGTGCCTATGTATTCAAACATCATCTGTCACAAACACAGAGAAAAAACTCTCCTTCTAAAATGTTGTACTTACAGTATAAATGTCAAACAAGGCCAATTTGTATCACGCTGCAAGTAGAATAATTAGCATTGTCAGCTGGTATTCATGCAGTGGCCACAGAGAATTGAAAAAAAAGATATATTGTCCTATTATTTTCTGATGATTAGTTTAATTAATCAGTTTGATGATGACAGGTCCTGTTAAAAAGATGTAAGCATCTGAAAAGGCCAGTGAATAAATGGGTGTCAGTTACCTCACCCTACTTTCAGCTGAGACAATGTACGGAGTATAGATTCTCTTCTGGTTTTATTGCTTTGTATGTGCACACCAAATGATGTATTGTTCCAGATGTTCCAACAGAAACACCGTCAATCACCAAATGCCTATAGGAGAAAGAAAGAGCACAATTTGCTCATTTAATGTCTTTGTTGTCTGAGTGTCATAATCTTATTGATGCTGCCATTATTGAGACAAAATTACAACTGGTAAACATGCAACATTGGTCAATTAGCCAGAAAACCATGCAGTAGGCATAAAACAATTAAAGTAATTCAACTACTAATATAATATATATATATATATATATATATATATATATATATATATATATATATATATACATTATGTTTGTTGCCTGTTATTTCTGTGATTTTTTCGTACAATTTTATACTCTGCACATTTTTACACAGAACTTGCGCACAGCCAATATATCTTAACTAGAGATGTGCGCCGACCCCCATCTTTTGGTATTGGATCCGAGTTCATCTTCATGTTTTGGTTTTGCTTTTGGATATGTATTTAAAATAAAAAAACAGCAAAAATTACATAATTTTGACCTGTTAGCATGCAATCCAAAACCCAAATCAGTTTTTAATCTGAGTTCAGAACCACTGGAAGATCTGAACTCTGACTCAGTTCGACTTGGTACCCCAAAGTGATTCCGAACTCAGACTCGCTTCGACTTGGAACCCCTAAATTCAGTTGTCAGTTTTCTGAGAACCGGACATCTTTATTTTAACTACATTTTTAATAATTCTATTTAATTAAAGTTGGGAGGTGGTGTAAACTAAAGTGATCCTTATTATTTCCTGGTTATTATATTTTAGTACAATCCATGCATGAGGGGCTTTGTGAGAAGAGCGTGTTACAATTCGGCACATTTTAATGTCCACTATACAGTAGATGGATATTTACAAATGTGTATAATGCACACTGTAGATGACCATGGTGGTTTGTGCTGTTTGACGCTTGTTTTATGCATTACAATGCTCAAACCTCGAAACTAAGTAGAAAGGGGGTTGGCTGTAACATAGTAAAATGAAATGACTTAGCGTTAATCCAGCTGCTTGGCTATGTTGGCTTTCTTGATTTAATGTTGGCGAGGCATAAGCAGGCAGTAGGTGAATATGGGTAAGCAGACATGGAGCACAAAGTTCTGTGATATTTGATAGGCATTCTTATGTTTATTAATAGGGCTATTGGTAGACCACTGGACTAGGGGGCATGTCCATGCATGTGGGGGTGTGACTGCACCCCAATGTGAATACCAGGGTTTTCTTTAAATCCTGTGCCCCAGAAGGATTTGTAGTCATACAATCATTGGGGTATGGCTACACCTTCTAGGCAGCCTAGACACCCAAAGAAGCCCAGTTCCCATCTTCCCCTATGTGCCCCTAATTATAGGTGGTAAAACACTTTGTATATAATTAAATGGGAGGAAACTTGAGGACATAAGTTTAATGCCTTTGATTTCCTTAGGTAAATATCTTAAAAAACTCCATGAAATCACGTCTGTCAACAGTTTTTTTTATTTGAGATGTTCTAGTTGTATTACTTTGCACAGGTGCTCTGTCGCAGGAGTGGCCCACATGACCAGCAGCACTATACAGACTGGTTGAAGCAGCACCTTTACATACCACTCACACCAATGTCACTGTGTTCTCAGTGCACAGACTGCTATGTAGAGTATCCTATTCAAGTGAATGTTGGCCCTAAGCTCCTCTCCCTCACCCCTTATCGGTTGCATGCATGGTGTCATGACCAGGGTTTTGTGGCATGGAGGTTTGCAGTCCTTACCGGTGAGGACGCTGTGGCGCTGTGCTTCTGGCGGGTGAGCTGGCATGTGGAGACTGGTATTGTGTTTGTGCAGAGGTTTGCCAGCATTGGGCCATCCTGACAAGGATAAGTCTAGTGGATTTCTGCATAATGGCTGTCTGGGTGCCACCATCTTGTCTCTGGCCATGTGAAATAGTAGGCCAATCGTCTGTGGGTCACCGGCTCTCTCTGGCCTATCACATTTTGTTACTAGGTAATTAAGGGTATTTGGAGTGCCCTGTACTTGCCAGTGCAATGTGTTCACAGCATCTGCTGTGAGAGAGAGTTCTCTGCACTCCTGAACCTTAGACTTGTGCTCCAGTGCTTGTCCTAGTTCCTTCTCAGCCTCCGGCTTCCTGCATAGCTTGCACCGCTCTGCCTTGCCTCACACTCCACTGGGATCAGCCCTGCACCTTCCACCAGACCCACTCCTGCCTGAACCTGGCTCCTCAGTAAACTCATTCCTGCACAACCATCATTATAGCTTTACTGGATTCTCCTTTCAGCCATCATCACAGAATTACCGGATTCTCCTTTCAGTCATCATCACATCATTACTGGATTTCCCCTTCAGCCTTCATCACAACATTTCTAGATATCCCGCTCAGCCACTATCCAGCATACCAGGATATCCACTTCACTCTTACAGTCTCTCTGGATTCACCTCATTCAACTTTGTCACTGACCTGGACATTTGTTTATTCCCACTCACTACAGTTCCCTCCTGCCACATATATTACTTTGTTTATTACTGGACTTTAGTTTATCTTATTGTTCATGTCTACCAACATTCACATTAAACAACCCACCTTTCAGGTTAAACCTGTTTCGGTGTCTACTCCTGTTACCACCCTGGGTTCACAACAAACACAGTCTCTAACAGTTTGCACTGGCCAAATGGATTTGGCTACTGGACAGGAGTCCAGAACAGTTTTAATTCATGGCATGGCTTCCCACCTGGATTGATTGGAGACCATGCAACAGCAAATAGCACAGTATGTACAAGAAATGGCACTCCATCAGGATACCTTACAAGCTACTCTAACTACTCCAAATATGCCTGCAGTTACTTCTGTCTCCACTTCTGTGGTATCTGCCTCTTGAGTTCCTCCTCATTTGTATTTACCTACACCTGGCAAGTTTGATGGCAATTCTAAACTATGTTGTGGTTTTCTCCAGCAGTGTGATGTACATTTTACCTTACAAACCTCCAATTTCCCTACTCCTAAAACCAAAGTTGCCTATATTGTGTCTTTGTTGTCCAGCTCAGCCTTAGATTGGGTTTCTCTGCTCTGGAAGTGATCAGATTTGCTACTGGATAATTACCCTGAATTTTTAGATTATTCAGGAGAAGTTTTGATGAGCCCGAAAGAACCACTTCTGCCTCATCCAGTATTATGAATCTGAGACAAGGTATCCGTCCTGCCAGTCAGTACGTCATTCAGTTCCAGACGTTGGCATCAGAGCTCAGATGGAAAGAAGAAGCTCTAACATTGGCCTTTTGGCACGGACTATCGGATCGTATAAAAGATGATCTACCAACTCGTGATTTACCTTCTAATCTTTCTTAATGATCTAATTTCCCTCTGCAACAAAGTTGATATATACGCTTTAGAGAGCATCAAGCTGAGAAGCACAGAGCTGCTCATTATAGGCCTCACCCTCAACCTTCTCCTACCCATTCTCCTTCCTCTCTTACAGATGAAGAACACATGCAGGTTAATCCTACCCGTCTTTCTAAAGAAGAACGAGAGAGACGCATTCAAAATAGCCTTTGTCTATACTGTGCAGACACGGGTCACCTAGTGGCTTCCTGTACCCTCAAGCTGGGAAACAATGGTTCCTAACTAGTCCCGGGGACACTCAGTTAGGAGTAATAATTCCATCCCCAAAGCAAAACGACCGTCTTGTCCATAGCTCTGGAGTCTAGTCCTGTATTTGTATTTGCCCTCCTGGATTCTGGGGCAGCAGAAAATTTCATGTCCTCTCGTTTGGCAGATATATTACAAATTCCTTGCTTCACCTTGGATCATGCTATCTCCTTGACCTTTATTGATGGTAGACCTGTTTCTAATGGTACTGTGTCTAAAAGAACCCAATCTATTCTAGTTTGTATTGGAGCCCTTCATGTTGAACATATTAGCTTCTTAATCATACCCAATGCTTCCCATGAGATTATAATCAGATACCCATGGCTGCATAAGCACAACCCCAGAATTGATTGGAACACTATGCAGGTTCAGTCATGGAGTGAGAAATACCAGGGGTCTTGTCTCCCGAAGATCCGTCCTGTGAGAAAAATTCAGCCATCAGAAGTTCCATCTATACCTAAAGAATATAAATCATTTACCAATGTTTTTTCTGAAAGAATAGCTAATGTCTTACCTCCTCATAGAGAATGGGATTGTCCTATTGACTTGTTACCTGGGAAGACACCTCCCCATGGTCGGACCTATCCATTGTCCCTACCAGAAATGGACACCATGTCGGAAAATATCCAAGAGAATTTAAAAAAGGGATTTATCCGACCATCTACATCACCTGCTGGAGCTGGGGTTTTATTTTGTTCCTAAAAAAGATGGAGGCCTGAGACCATGCTTACATTATAGAGTCCTGAATGGTATTACAGTAAAGAACAGATACCCTCCACCATTGATCATCAAATTATTTGACAGAGTCAAGGGTTCCACGATATTTTCTAAGTTAGATCTCCAAGGTGCATACTACCTCATCCATATCCGAGCAGGTGACGAGTATAAAACAGCATTCAACACAAGGGAGGGTCATTTTGAATACCTGGTCATGCCGTTCGGGCTGTGTAATGCACCTGACATTTTTCAAGATTTTGTTAACAAGTTCTTTAGGGATCTCTTATATGTCTCAGTTGTCATCTATTTAGATGACATTTTGATTTTTTCATCTTCTCCTGAGGAACACCATAATCATGTAAAAGAAGTCCTTTCTTGTCTGAGGAAAAACCAACTCTATTGTTAATTGGTGAAATGTGTGTTTGATGTACCAAGTATTCAATATCTTGGATATATCACTTCAGGATCAGGTTTAGAAATGGACCCCAAGAAAGTCCAAGCAATATTGGATTGGTCCCGTCCCACGTCTTTGAAAGCCATCCAGAGACTTTTTGGTTTGAGCCAGCCTTTAAACTTCTCAAGCAAGCCTTTATCAAAGCTCCAGTTTTGAGACAACTGGAAGTCAACAGGCCTTTTTTACAGGAAGTGGATGCTTCGTCTGAGGCAGTGGGAGCTGTCTTGTCCCAGCGCTTCGAGGATAATTGGATTCCTCCATGTGGTTTCTTCTCAAAGAAATTCTCCCCTCCTGAAAGAAATTATGCCATAGGCAAACAGGAGCTAATAGCTGTCAAACAGGCCTTAGAGGAATGTCAGTACCTCCTAGAGGGTGCTAAGTTCCTTTTCACCAATTTTACAGACCACAGGAATCTTCTATTCCTAAAAAATATTCAATGTGTAAGTCCTCTTCTGGCCCGATGGGCAATATTTTTTGCCCATTATTGTTTTACCCTGTCCTATCGCTCTGGAGCTCTCAATATGAAGGCCGACGCCTTGTCACAGTCACTGTCCACTGATAGTGGTGCAGAAACACTGCGGAATACTCCTGTGTTGGAGTCAAAGGTTTGCACCACTATACAACTGTTGGAAAGACCTTTGTGGCCCCTGGGTTGAGGAAACAGTTGCTGACATGGGCCCACTCTTCTCATTTTGCAGGTCATTCAGGCATTTGTAAGATCTTGGAATTCCAGAAGAGATCCTTCTGGTGGCCATCGATGAAAACTGAGGTAATAGAGTTTATCTCATCTTGTACTCAGTGTGCCCAGCATAAATCTCCATGACAGTTTCCAGCTGGTGAATTGGTGCCTCTTCCCATAGAATGTTAGGATCCTCCTCCTCCCTCTTGTATCTCTCTCTACTGATTAGTCTGTAAGATGTAATTTATTCAACAGGCAGTTTTGCTTGTAGTTGAGTTTCTTTATTTATCATCCTGTATTTTTGATCTTTCTCTCTACTATCTTCTATATACTTCTATGTATTTTACAGAGAATATCTATTAAGTATACAGATATGTGGCATCCTTTAATTAAATGTAATTAAATTAAATGTTCATATGTATATATGTATAAATTAATGAATTACCCACTACATGTTTATATATGCTCCTTTAATGGAGATATTTAGCCTTGTAAGGGAGACTTGGAACAGTAATAAGTATGAATACTATGGAGACATTTTTTATCTTATTAATTACTAATATATACGTAGATTGCTATATTGCAATAATCATCAATGGAGATTAGAGTATATATATATATATATATATATATATATATATACTCTTAATATGTACAACTATAGAGGAATATTCATGTATATAGTTTACATCTATTTACAGGCGTTTACTTGATCTCTCTTCTTTCATTTAATCATTTAATGTTCTAATTGAAGTAACACATATGTATGGAGTTAAATAATCAATTAAGCTAATCCTGGAAGCTTAAAATGAGACCACACAGAGGCATGTCTTCAGTCTTGAAAAAGTCCTAATTTGATATAGGACGAAACGCGTTGACCAGAGCCACCAAGTGCCTACCAGGAGGATTGATCTTTTATTTCATCACTACAGCCGCTCATATTTGCATTTGCCTAGCAGGACTTGTTGACCATTCAGCCAGCAATTGGCTTTGCCCCATACACAGGCGTGCTTCGGTTAGGAACTGCTGGAGGACTTATTGCCCAGCAAGCCCAGCCCGCCACACGCACAGCGGGAAGTGCCGATCAGCTGACCTACACTTTGTCTGGAATCATCCAGCGGCCGGAGCCGGTACGCTGCTGCACGTGTCTGGGGCATGAGTCACTGGAGGACTTAATGCCCAGCAAGCCCTGCATGCTTTTCTACAGCGGCATGTTGATTGTATTCACAGCTATCACCAGAAGATTGGAAGAGCATTTCTTTTAGTGCCTTTGATGTGTACATCATACTGATACCATTGCATCCCGTGAGATCTATACCCATTTGAATTTGTTGATATGATTGTGAACATCTCCATGGGACCATATGTATATTAGCGTGGCCATGCTCAGAGCATTTTATATTGGTTACCAAAAGAGATCAAGTAAATCTTTGTATTTTATACCAGTAGCTGGGATGCCAGCACTCTTTTACTTAGTTGTTATTGCCTCTATCAGATTAATTATTATCTGGTTACTAGTGATTGTACTGTGATATTTATGTGCTATTATTAAATAGAATGTTTTATTGATCCAGTCTTCCATTCATTTGAACAGAGAGCACACATACAATTTACTATCTGTATTGACAATTAATACCATCCACCTTGCGCAGTAGCTACACAGGTTGTTGTTTTCAGGTTGATTTTTCTACTATTTGGTCTTAGCTAGACCAAAGATTGCTACTAGCTAGCAGGTGGTTAATTTTTGGTATTTATCTCTGAGCGCCGGGTATTGTAGTTTTCTAACTACATATATCCATATCGCTCTTCCCATACAATGTTGTCCATGGACACATCTGTCCATGGATTTTGTGACAGATCTGCCAAATTCTAATGGCTATACTACCATCTGGGTTGTAGTGGTCCATTACATTCCACTAGAGAAGTTACCCTTGGCACCTGACTTGGCTCACCTATTTGTTCACCATATATTCTGCCTTCATGGACTTCATTCAGAAATTGTCTCAGACCGGAGTGTCCAATTTGTGACAAAATTCATGAGATCCCTCTGCTCTGCTCTGCAAGTGAAACTTAATTTTTCCACGGCCTATCAACCTCAAAGTAATGGGTCCACCAAGAGGGTGAACTAGGACCTTGAGACCTTTATAAGAATCTTTATGTCCTCATCCCAGGACCACTGTTCTGAGTCCCCTGGGCCAAATTTGTGCACAATGCATCATACCACTCTTCTACTAATCAAACTCCTTTCTACATTGTGTATGGTCTTCACCCTAGGGACCCTGAGTTCTGAAGTTTACCTGTCTTTAATTTACTAGCTGTGAATACTACTGTACAGAACTTTGCTTTGATTTGGGCTCAAGTTTAGGCTGCTCTTGTTAAAACATCCCTGTGGTACAAGGATCAGGCTGATAAGAAGCAAAGAAAAGTTTCTCAGATGCTGGTCAGGGATTGAGTATGACTTTCTACTAGGGATGTGCAGGCTCGGTTCTACTCGGTTCCGTTCGGTTTTTTTTACCGAATCTTATTGGGTATCAGCTGTCACAAGTTTTGGATAGCCAATAAGATTCGGTAAAAAAAAACGAACGGAACCGAGTAAAACCGAGCCTGCACATCTCTACTTTCTACCCACAATCTTCACCTCAGGGTACAATCTATGAAGTTCGCTCCCCAGTTTATTGGCTATACTCCATTACAGAGATAATCAATCCAGTCTCCTATAATCTTCAGCTCCCATCTTAGCTAAAAATCCCTAATTAATTTCATATATCTCTGCTCAAGCCATTGGTTCTCAATAAATTCATCAGTGAATCCTTTTCCCCCAGGAATCAAACACAAAGGGGGTGGAATTTGAGGTGTCTGGATTGGAGAGGCTATGGTCCAGAATAGCATTGTTGGATCAGAGCTGAAGACGTCCATGCTCCCAAACTCATCAGTTAATTCCACTTGGCTCATCCCAAAAAGACAAGGTGTCCTGAGGTCACTCGTAAGGAGGGGTACTGTCATGACCATGGATTTGTGGCATGGAGGTTTGTGGTCCTTGCTGGTGAGGGTTCTGTGGCATGGTCCTTCTGTCAGGGGAGATGGCATGTGGAGACTGGCATTGCACATATGCAGAGGTTTGCCAGCATTGGGCCATCCTGGCAAGGGTAAGTCTATTGGTGTCTCTGCATCATGGCTGTCTGGGGGCACCACCATCTTGTCTTTGACCCTGTGACATAGCAGGCTAATTGTCTGTGGGTCACCTGCTCTCTCTGGCCTATCATGTTCCATTACTGGGTACTTAAGGGTGTTTGGAGTGTCCTGTAGTTGCCAGTGCAATGTATTCACAGCGTCAGCTGTGAGAGAGAGTTCTCTGAGCTCATGAACCTGAGACTTGTGCTCCAATGCTTGCCCTTGCTTCTTGTCAGCCTTCAGCTTCCTGCATAGCCTGCACTGCATTGCCTTGCCTTGCACTCCACTGGGATCAGCCCTGCACCTTCCACCAGACCCACTCCTGCCTGACCCTGGCTCCTCAGTTAACCCATTCCTGCACAGCCATCATCACAGCTTTACCGGATTCTTCATTCAGCCATCATCACAGCATTACCAGATTTCACTCTCAGCCACTATTCGGCATACCAGGATATCCACTTCACTCTTAGGGGTAAATTTACTAAGATTCGATTTGGTCCCGATTTGTCCTGTTTTTCAACTGGGATAGGATCAATCAAAAACAGCTGTTTTTTTTCACTTAAAAAATCGGAAATTTACTAAGGTCCCGTTTTTGACAGGATCGTTTTGATTGATGGTGTATTTGGTCGATCCTGTCTGTTTTGAAGTCCCGATTTCACTACACAAATTTCTCTCCCGAACAAGCAGGCTGCACATATCAGTGAAATATGTGCAGATTGTTAGTTGTTGATTTTCATTTTTAGGGTTATTTTTTGTAAAAAAATTGATGTGAGGTCCCCCCCACCAAAAGGCTAACCAGCTCCAGACTTGCCAGCCAGTCCTGGTACCTAAAATTACAGGGAACAAAATGAGTAGGGTTCCACCGTAATTTAGGTACCAGCACCAGGCTGCAGGGCCAGTCCTGGTTTTGATTATAACAGGGAAAAATTGCATAGGGGTACCCTATAATTATAACCAACACCAGACCCTTTCTAGTAGGTGGCTAATGCCACAGCCATGGGAGCCCTTTCACAGGGCCCCCAAGCTGCTGCATCAGTCCTGACCACTAGTTGGCCCAGGCCCAATAAAGGAGTCCCCCTCTCCAGGGCATCCCTGGCCTATGCTGACAGCCAGGGGCTATCCTCACCACCCCTGGGTGGTGGGTGGTGGGTTGATAGTGTATGTGATGTGTAAAAATAGAAGTAACAACATTGCCTTTACAGTTGAACTGCAGGTCCCAGCAAGCCTCCATTGCATGCTGGTACTTGGAGAACCATAAGTACCAGCATGCGGGTCATTAAAGGCCCGCTGGTACCTGTAGTTCACCTTTAAAGAAATGTGTAAAAAAAACACACAACACACACCATGAAAGTACAATTTTATTACATACATATGCACACACACATACTCACCTACATTACCAGGAGTGGTCCCTTTGTCCAAAGTAGGCATCCAATGTCTTCTTAAACAAAAAAATTTAAATTGTGATCCACGCAACAGATACCAACCAGGATGGTTGATATCTCCCGAATGAAATGCTCAGATGCGGCTTCTGCCTTTAAAGAGCCAAATCTGAGTGTTCATTGGCTGAGAGAGGTGAGCCCCTGCCTCTCTCAGCCAATGAACGGCTCCTCCATTGAAGTCAATGGAGAGCCGCAGGTTACTAAAGTTTATCCTGCGGCTTCCACCATTGACTTAATTAGTACCTCAGTCAACCATGGATATCTCTAAAATCTGAACTGTTGGAAAGGCCTTGAGGAAAACGTTTGGGAACCTCTGGTATAGATAACTAATTGAACAGAAAGATAAATGAAGACCAATGTATATGTAATACAATAATACAATACTATAGTTATTTTTTCAAAGCTCACGTTAAGGAAAATGTGATGACAACAAATTACTTAAATTATTGATAGAACCAGCAGAAAGTACTAACCAAACTGATCAGGTAACTTAGGAATCAACCAAAGGCTTATGCATGAAGAGACTGCCTACTGCTATAACACCAGAAAAATATAATATGAGTATATATACTGTGTGTGTATATATATATATATATATATATATAAATATATACAGTCAGGTGCATAAATATTGTGACATTGACAGAATTTTCATATTTTGGCCTCTATTCACCACCACAATGCCTTTTGAAATGAAACAAACAAGATGTGCTTTAACTGCAGACTTTCAGATTTAATTTGAGGGTAATTACATCCAAATCAGGTGAACGGTGTAGGAATTACAACGGTTTCTATATGTGCCTCCCACTTTTTAAGGGGCCAAAAGTAATGGGACAAACTAATCAATCCTAAATCTAACTTTCACTTTATAATACTTTGTTGCAAATCCTTTGCAGGCAATTACAGCCTGAAGTCTGGAATGCATAGACCTCACCAGACGCTGGGTTTCATCCCTGGTGATACTCTGCCAGACCTCTTCTGCAAATGTATTCAGTTCCTGCTTGTTCTTGGGGCATTTTCCCTTCAGTTTTGTCTTCATCAAGTGAAATGCATGCTCAATCGGATTCAGGTCAGGGGATTGACTTGGCCATTGCATAACATTCCACCTTTTAGCCTTAAAAAACTCTTTGGTTGATTTTGCAGTATGCTTCGGGTCAATGTCCATCTGCACTGTGAAGCGCCGTCCAATGAGTTCTGAAGCATTTGACTGAATATGAGCATATAATATTGCCCAAAACACTTCAGAATTCATTCTGCTGCTTTTGTCAGCAGTCACATCATCAATAAATACAAGGGAACCAGTTCCATTGGCAGCCATACATTCCCACGCCATGACACTACACATTGCTTCACTGATTAGGTGGCATGTTTTTGATTATGAGCAGTTCCTTTATTTCTCCATACTCTTCTCTTCCCATCACTCTGGTACAAGTTGACCTTTGTCTCATCTGTTCATAGGATGTTGTTCCAGAACTGTAATGGCTTTTTTAGATGCTGTTTGGCAAACTCTAATCTGGTCTTCCTGTTTTTGAGGCTCACCAATGGTTTACATCTTGTGGTGAACCCTCTATATTCACTCTTGTGAAGTCTTCTCTTGATTGTTGACTTTGACACATATACACCTACATCCTGGAGAGTGTTCTTGATTTGGCCAACTGTTGTGAAGGGGTTTTTCTTCACCAGGGAAATAAATCTTCTGTCATCCACTACAGTTGTTTTCTGTGGTCTTCCGGGTCTTTTGGGGTCTTTTGGTGTTGCTGAGCCCTCCGGTGCGTTCTTAGTTTTTAAGAATGTTCCAAACAGTTGATTTGGCCACACCTAATTTGTTTGCTTTCTCTCTGATGGGTTTGTTTTGATTTTTCAGCCTAATGATGACTTGCTTCACTGGTAGTGACAGCTCTTTGGATCTCATATTGAGAGGCGACAGCAACTGATTCCAAATGCAAATGTCACACCTAGAATCAACTCCAGACCTTTTACCTGCTTAATTGATAATGAAATAATGAGGGAATAGCCCACACCTGTCCATGAAATAGCTTTTAAGTTGATAGTCCAATTACTTTTGGCCCCTTAAAAAGTGGGAGGCACATATAGAAACTGTTGTAATTCCTACACCGTTCACCTGATTTGGATGTAATTACCCTCAAATTAAATCTGAAAGTCTGCAGTTAAAGCACATCTTGTTTGTTTCATTTCAAAGCCATTGTGGTGGTGAATAGAGGCCAAAATATGAAAATTTTGTCATTGTCCCAATATTTATGCACCTGACTGTATATATATATATATATATATATATATATATTAGTAGCAGGTCAAGCACTCACAGGAACCAGTAAACAAAAAGTCCAGTGCCCTCACAATCAGAAGAGTCAGAAGCCCTTAAAAGACTATCAAGTATTGAATCTGTTGAGTTCAGCCCTGCAGATAAAGGCGGTGGTCTGGTATTACAGGATCTTACCAACCACAAGATAGAAGCCTACAGACAGTTAGATGATACTACAGTTTATTGTATACTGCCAAAAGATGCAACAGATTTATTTAAACAGGAGTTAATTGAATTATTACAGGTGGCAGTCGATACACGGGTTATCACTGAAAAATTTAAAGAGGCATTGGATCCAGCTTGCCCCATTATTCTGGCATTTTACACTTTGCCTAAAATACATAAAAATCTAAAAAAATCCCCCTGGCAGAACTATCATCTCTTCCAGGGGCTCAATATTTCAACCAGTAGCCATGTATCTGGATACCCTGCTACAACCCTGTATTCAAAATCACCCACGTTTCCTGTTGGACACCACAAATCTTCTCAAAAAACTTATTGAACTTCCAGCTCTACCGGAACAATGTTGGCTTTGTACAATCGATGTCTGCAATTTATATACAGTGATACCCCATGAACAAGGGTTTTTAGCAGTAAAACAATTTTTACAAGATATACGGGGCCGGATTTATCACTGATTATAGACCTGTTATGAATAACAAAAAACTTCTTCTTGTTTGGTAATAAGATCTATCTTCAGTTAAATTGATGCGCGATGGGGTCCAGTGTAGCCCCCTCATTTGCAAACATCTTCATGTTCGATATTAGGCATGAATTATTTTTTGCAGGCACCACATTATCCAAACATGGATTTTTCTATACACGCTATATAGATGATTTACTAGGCTTTTGGCTTGATACAAGGGAATCTTTCATCACCCTTATTGAGACATATAACAGTTTGGATAGTCCAGTAAAATTTTACGTACTGCATTAGTGATACAGAGGTGAATTTTTTGAATGTCAAGATTCACAGGGATGGTCAAAATATCGTGACATCTGTTTATTCAAAAGATACTGATAGAAATATGCTTGATAGTCATCAACCTACACCTTTATAAAATGGTCCTCCCATATTCTCAATTGCTTTGTATAAGATGCATTAATAGCGATGTACAGTAGTAAAGGCTTCACGACAAATGGATATAATGATTAAAAAAGTTTTCCCAGAGAGGTTATGATTTATCATCCCTTGAACAGACTAAATTTAAAGTACTTAGTCTAGACCATACTCTTCTTTTGAATAAAGCACAAAATGTGAAAATAAAACCCTATGTTTCATGGGTCAATAAGTTTAATCATCATAGTGTGATTATTGATAACAAATCAAAAAAAATATGGCCCCTGATTTAGGCAGATGATAACAGGGCTCTCAGACATACGTCTGATGTCCTGTTATCAAAGAGGAAAAAATCAGAGAGACTTCCTAGTAAAAACTGACATTAGCGGTTTAAATAATTTGGTCCCAAAATTCTTCTTGTCTAAACGCAATGGCTGCTTTAAATTTACTTGCACCACTTGCCAATATTTAATATCGGGTTATACATTCTCACATGCAAGATCAGGAAGACAGTTTTCCATTCGTCATCACTTAACCTGCAATAGCAGATATGTAGTGTACCAAATGATTTGCCCATGTGGGTTTAGTTATATTGGCAAAACAGAATGTACATTTAAAGAAACGATGGCTGTTCATTGCTCAGCCTTTCATAATGCGTTGAAGTGTGGTACAAGTGAAAAGCCGGTAGCCAGGCACTTCAGTGAAGCATCACATACAGTAGCATGGCTTCATTGAAGTATAGGATGATTGACCATATCCCTCCTCTTAAACGGGGAGGTGATAGGCCTAGGGTGTTATTACAGTGCAAATCCAGATGGATATTGAGGCTTGATACTATCTGTCTTCATGGTCTTAATGGCCACTTAGGTCTATCCTGCTTTTTATAAAGTACACGCTTTAGGTAGCGTTAGGTGTATTAAGTCAGTCAGGGCCCTGGCGACTTTTATCAGACCCCATGCTTGTTTCCATCTAATTCTAACTCAGACCTGTATTATTAACCTTGATTGTATTGGCTATATGTAGTGATTTTTCCCGATATATTAGAGGGGATGCTTGGTTGCATTCCTGCCTGTATATTATAATATAGCGCTTATGTCTGTATATATGTTATATTGTATTATAATTCTTCTTGTTTATTGTTTAGATGTTGGCGTGGGGTCTTGTGATCTAGTCACCTGATGTTACAGGTAAGTTTTGCTCTGTTGACGTTATCAATCTACGCAGATGGACAGGGGTGCAGTCCCACACTTGCAGACACCATCTCCACTTTCAGTTATGTCTATTTATACCCGGTAAGCACTCGTTATATACATTATTCTGATGACAGTGTGAAAAAAATACACTGAAACGTTAATATCTTTATTGCTACATTGAACATCTGAGCCATGAATGCCGCACCTATTGTGGAATTTATATATATATATATATATATATATAAAACCAAGAAGTGTCAGCTACAATAATGATAATCAAACAAGTAAAAGAAAAGTATTCCTACATGGGGCACTAATGAATCTCAGTATAAATAATCAAACAATAATGTTCCCAGCAAATTTGGAATGTAATAGAATTAAAATATAACTTTTAATGATAAATCTTAAAATATTACCAGCAAAATATAGTTACATAAAAACACATAGTGAAAATGAAAATAAAATATTCTCTGATGATCTCAAAACTCCAATGTTGTTACTATTATCTCAGTGGTGTGTATATGATTCCAAATATGATATACTGTACAATTATATATTACCACTATACATAATAAACCTCATAAAGGGTCCTTTATTCTGGCCAACTATTATAGATAGAAATGTGTACTATTGATATCATATATTGGTATATATATTAATGACCACGTAAATATATGCAGTTGGCATAAACTGGGGATAGCTGGTGTCAAAACTGGAGTATTAGCTGAGACAAGATCTGTTTAAAATTGAGGCGTGCGCGACGCCATCTTGCAAATGGAAGCTAGACTCCATTTTAGAAACAAGAATCTGCAAGACGCCATTTTATGACCAACGTCATTTCAAGTTATAACTCAGGAGCTAAGACCAAGGGCAACTGGAAAAACAAGCTTTCTGAGTAAAAGTAAATAGAAATAGACAATGGATAGTTTTACATACCAATTGGGAATCCCTGGATGCAGATAAAGTAAAGTTGTGACAATTGTAGTATAATCCAGGAATTGATATACACAATTGGATCTGCCTGAACTCTAGACAGGATGGTCCCAAAAACTACACAGCTTGAGGTGATAATACATTTGCATTTCACACAAGAGTCTAGGAGGATAAAAGAAGTATCTTTCCTTTGAACACAGGAAAGATGGGGGGGCTTGCTGACATTTAGAACTACCCAGCCCAGCATGCCACGCTGCTAAAATGTTAGAATCAAATGCACCCATCTTCATACACACATTAATATGTCTTTATATCAAACCCCGAATACCCACACATTTCATATTCATACATAAGGTTCAATAAGCTTTAAAGTGTATGATTCAAGAAGGTTCAGTTAGTTTAAATGCTAAGAAATAAAGATATTTGTTAACTAAGGAATTATACAAGATAAACACGTCATTCTTGGAGTTGTTCTGATGCGTACTCTTTCCACAGTTTCCCAATGCTATCGGTGAGGAGATCGCATCATGCATTCTCGAGTTATGGACCGCAGAACATACAAGCAACCAAAATGTATATTTTAGATTCAACTGTTAGGATGCTGACAAAGGCGTGAGGAAGACCCCTAGCTGTTAAAGGCAGGGAAAGTCTGTTTGAACCAGCCTGTTAGATGCACTGTAACAGATGCTTCACCTCTGAGAACCAATGACATCAGCAACAGACATACCTTTTGTCTTGTTTATACTGGGGGGGTATAAGTATGGGTGCATGGACACTATTTGGGAGTCTTCTTGCTGAATGCTGAATGATGAGGGGTCCCTTGCTGAAGCCTATCTCTGGGTCCAGAAGCGCCTGCATACGTATACTGTACTTGTGGTCTGTATGATTTACTTTTGCGCCTAAATTGTGTCTTGATCAATTGCGTGTAACTGTCTGAACTTTTACCTGAATATCACTTGTGCTTTGGAACCACAGGTTCTATGTCTAAGTCTTTATTTATGGTGTGACTGTGTACGCAAATTAGTGTCATCCTTAGAGGTTTATAGGAAGGATTTTAGAAGTCCTAGAAGTCCAGGCAGGGGTATATAGAGGTTCTGATCCAATATTGTTACTGGATACAATATAGAGCAATATTAATTTTATTTAATTATTTTACGCAACAAAATCAGTTCAACAATTTATACTCCACTGTGTCCTTTTTGTCTCAGTCCAATGTCTGGGGTATTTCTCCTTTGTATAAAGGCTTTGCCTTTATAGATATCAGGGGTTCACAATGTTCATGTTCTAATTGCAACACTATATATAATGTCAGTTTATATATAATTGGTTATTCACTCATTATATTAACATATGGATTGTGGTCAGACCTCTAAAAATGTCAGTTTTCCGAGGTTTGACTGCATCAGTGATAGTACATTCCGCCAAATATCTTCATTAAAAAAAAGTTTATTTTCCTTTTTCCTTGATCCAAAGACTTTATTTTTCCTACTTACAGAACAGAAAAGAGATACATTTTGAGGCTATCGATGACGAGTTCTCTCAGTTTTGAAATTCATGATATTATATTAAAATCTCAATCTAGTGTACAAGCAAAAGACATACTCAGACAAGAGGTAGATTAGAATGAAACTGTTAGCATCAGAATCCTTGGCCCCAGGGTTGGCCTCCTTTCTTGGTGATTGCTCTGTGCATTGGCTGGGGAAGCATGTGATCACTTCACTTTTAGCATATTGCAGGAATGGGCACCTATTGGATCCCCTGTTTTAATAAATTTGGGTGGTACATCATTTATGATTGGTGGGATAAGCAGCTATAAGAAATTATAATTATCGGGTATAAAACCCAGAAAATAATACATATGCCTCTAAAATATTTTTGTAGGGAAAGATGAGTTAGTGGCCCCAAACCAGTACCTAGCATAGGGCCCTATGAGGTCTTAAACCGGCTTTGATCCAGACATATTGATATACTATACACATAAATCCTAACTCCTTTTTTTCTTGTAAATTTATAATTTTTAATGTTATATAGTGATGCTATTACAAAATATTTTTTATTTAATATTCCAGCAAGTAAATGGTTGAATAATGATTAAAACAAAGCTTTGGTAAGCTGCTGCACTGTAAATACAGCATAAGGTAACAGAAAGATGTTCTGCCAAAAGCAGAAGCCAAGATATTTACTATTTACATATTTATTAGAATTTCCTGCTTGCCTCTGGGAGCAAGCCTTCTCAAAATCGAATTCCTTAAAGTAAACAGCCCAATGGATAATGCAGGGCATAAATAATCAAACCAAGCATTTTGGAATTGATGATATGGCACAAGGATGAATATTAGAGACTGAGTATGCAGCTGAGGGAAATGTGTAACCAGCGCACATTGGTGAAATCTGCAGAAAATTAATTATAGAGTCACTTAATTATGCTTGGTGTTATTTGGCCACGTTAATACCAATTAGTCGTAGTGCGTTTTCTATAATATGTGTTTCTACTTTCTTTTGCCCATGGGTAATAAGCATTTCTAATCACCTTCAAAAATTGGTTCATAGATTGTTACAGAACAATGATTTGAAAAGTTTGTTAAATAAAGCAAATAATTACATAATATAACCTTGTGTGATATTGTGTCCAGAATCACCTGCATATCCCATTAAATGTCACCCATTGACCTATGGATATCATCGACAAAATATCAGTTCATACAACTTCGATTTGTTTTTAAATATTCTTGGAATCCAGTTATCCATTGCATATTACACGTTATCATGTAATCAGACAGCATTCAGGTAGATGATTGTTTTTCTTTGTAGAAACACAATTGATTCTTATATGACATCTTTTTTTGTGAAACTTTTTTACTCCAAAATTGTTCAACACTGGAATAAATATTTCTTGATAACTCAAATATATATATATATTTCTATAATTTAGCCATAAAGCCTTTATGATGACATTCAAATTCACTGATCACATTTCTTTCTAACAAAAAGGGCCAAATATAATAGCCCTCAGGATTATCATCTATGTAATTATGTGGCTGTTAACTGGATGTTGCAAGTACATATAATCAACCATATACAGAAGTAAATTCATTGCAAGCCATCAGAACAGGATATTGGGCATGATTCAGAGGTGTACGCTATTGCATCCCCAGCTGCGAACCCATCTGCAGCTGCTGTACGAAAATATGCAAGTATCGCAGCTGTTGGATTACGTATTGGATTGCTCACGTGTATTTGCAAATCCAAGCGTCTGCATACAAAGACACAGCATCGCTTGCATGTCATATGCTGTTAGCAGTACTGAGTAACTCTATGGTCGCACAGGATACTGAGATGTGGGGTTCGGAGACACAGAATGTGACACATCATCAAAACGGTCGCAACACTTCTGTAATTTTAGCCAACACTCCCCGTTGCTTCACCCCAAATGTTCCCTGACTGTCAATCAAACTTTGAATAAATAGTCACTGCGAACAACTATAATAATATACATTGACACATGTGCAGCGTGACTCATATGCAGATAGCAGATAATTGCTCAACTGTGAAACCATCGACATAGTATACAACTCTGTATCAGATCCATAGTAAGAACATTGTATTCACGTAGTTGATGCTACTTATAGATGAAGTTCAACGAATTACAGATTCATGGTATAGCATTCAGTAAGAGAGGTTTTTTTTAATTTATCTCAGTTGAAGAAATTTGCATGATAGTATTTGAGTATTTCAGACCAAGTCACTAATTAACTTTCATATATATAAATGGCTAGTAAATTGCTGATCATCATTTACTCCCGTACATTACCAGATTTTCATTCCAACCAATTAACTAGTTGGCTGGTTGGACAGATACTCTTTAGATGTGTGGCCAGCTTTAGTTTTCAAACTACTCAGTGGCGTCCCTACCTTTTAATGCACCCGGTGCAGGTAGGTTAGCAAAAAATGGAAAAGGGGGCGTGACCTTGTGACAAGGTGTGTGACATCGTTGGTGGGGGCAGGGCCACGCACTCGAACCCCGGTTTTAGTCTCTCCGGGGGGTCGGAAGGTGCGGGCTGCCCCCGAGGACCAGTGTACTTATAGTGTCGGCTCCCTTACTGTAACAGGAGCAGAGTGCTGCACGTAGTTCTACAGTGCAGCACCCGGCTCCTGTCACCGAGGGGGTGTCCGCACTTCAGTGTCACTCACTGCACCCTCCTTGTGACACCATTCAAACTACTCATGTAATTTACATTCAGCATTTTGCGGAATGTTTCAATTCTGACCAAACAGGGTTCAGCTTTAAAGCAATTGAAGAGATTAAGGGCCTGATTCAGAGCCGCTCGTAAGCGGCCGCTCGCTCGCTCCGAGCGATGTTCGCACATCTGCGCATGCATATGGGTCGTAATGCGCATGCGCCAACCAGTCATTGAGGTCGGAAATCGTGCACTCGCAAAACAGCGAGGGCCTGCTAATTTGAGTGACAGAATGAGGCATTTGTAGGTGGTAACAGGGGAAGGTGCTTAAAAACGGGGAGTGGAGATCCGAACGCAGGCGTGCCAAACGGTCAAAACGGGCGTTTAATGGGTGTGCATAATTAACAAAGCAGTGTCATTGACCACGTCACTTGGTTGTCTTTTAGCCTGAACTGCTCGCAGTGATTGCGGGAAGTAAAACCTACCACAAGCACTGCGAGCAGTTCAGACAACTTTTGATGTACTCGATTAATCTAATAAATAGCGGAGATGACGTATGATGCGAACGGCCAGGGGGTGTCTTTACAAAATAGCGAGCACATGTTTCGTTCACTCGCTCAGACATAGTGGCGTCAACAGACCGCAAAGAGCGAACACTCAATTTAAATAGCCGGCCCCTTTTTCTGAATGACCGTTCGCAAAAAGCGTCCGGCTCTGAATCAGGCCCTAAGTTAGATGAAAGAAGGGGAGATCTTTTAAAACAACTGTCAAGACATAAAACATTTTGGATATATATCTAGAATAGTCTTGCACCACACGGTCTGTACGAGAATTATGACATCACTCCTTTCCTGCATGACTAGCCCGGGGCGGTATGACTTTTTATTTGCGATTGTTGTTGGCTGCATCATCCCAATTGACCTCCTAGATAGACCTATTGCCCGGGCAGGGTGCATAAACTTGATGTTATTTCCTCCTTTGTTTTTGTTTTTGTAAAGAATCAAGGTTGATTGGATTATATGTGGAGTTAAGAATATGGATATAAAGCTATTTATTTTTATTAAGTATTTTTAATAGATTGAATTAATGAATTTTTAATAAATATAAGTATAGGATACACTGAGCTTATAATGAGAATCATTGACAACCTCTTCAACTTTTTAGCCTTGATTCTTGAAGTTATTAAACTGCATTTTTTGTAGTTGTACTTGTTGTTAATTAAACATGTAGTTATCTTTACTTAAGCTATGTGTGCTTTAAAAGTCACTTTCCTTTAATTGATTGGTGCTTACAACTGGTTAATGGAAGAAATGTGTTTAATGCGGTTTATAATCATCTTTCTTTTCTCTCCATATATTTGTATCTACTTCAGATAATTACTAATATATTGCTAGTACAGGTATTTTCTAAGCAGTGATCTCTTTTTTACATATTGGTATTGATAATTGGTTACTTAATTATTATTAGTGGCTGTATATTGTTGTAATTGATGTGATTTATAATATATAATTATGAAACAAATATATATATATATATATATATATATATATATATTATATATATATATATATATATATGTCCGTCTTGCATTGGACGGCACTCTGGGTCAATTAACCTCACAAAAAAATCTACAGGACACTCAGATGAGGTCGGGGTTTCAGGGGGCAAACCCTTTTAACAAGATATATATATATATATATAAATATATATATATATATATATATATATATATATATATATATATATATTTTTTATGATTATGCCAAATTCATTGTTTTTGTGGAAATGTATGTGTAAAGAATCATGTTTCAACATATTAAAAGTGGATTGTATTTGTGAAACATGAGACACGGCCATTATAAAAGGGAGCCGATAGAAGGGTTAGCCACACCTCCTTATTAAGTCATCAATGAAATGCATTTGGCGTGGCCAGCTGACGTGAGACATTGTAAATTCATCTGCTCCTTCCAGCGGCAGCGGTGTTCTGGGTGTCCCGATGACGGCTGTGGAGATCTATGAGCTGACGGGGGCTGATTACCGGGCTATGTGTGACATCTTTTACCTTGATGTATGTGAGCATTATTACAAGTAAGAGTTGTTTTTATACTATTCTCATGACTGCGCTCTCCATATTGTCTGCATCTATATAAATATGTATATATATATATATTATATATATATATTTTTATATATATATATATTTATTTTAGAGGTGAGCAGTTTCGGATTCCTTTGAATCCGAACACACCCGAACATTGGGAATCTGAGTGCCATTTCCTTGTTAAGCATGCTGCTGTATACTGCGCTTAACTCTGCTGTACTAATGAATGAATTAATTTTAATATGCTGTATTCTGCAGAATAGGCTGTGTCCAGACTCCAGACTCACAAGTCACAAGTGGCTGTGCTGCTTAGTCAATGTGTAGTGTATAGGGGGTGCACACTGCCCTGTGCTTTGCTGTACTCTGCTATATAGGCTGTGTCCACACTCACAAGTCACAAGTGGCTGTGCTGCTTAGTCAATGTGTATAGGAGGTGCACACTGCTGTATGCTGTGCTGTACTCTGCTGTATTGGCTGTGATGTGTCCATCAGTAAGACATTCACTTGCACTACATACATAAGCCCTGTGACTCCACTCTACACTGTTTGATTAGACCTGCGCCTGCGACATAAAAAAAATAAAAAAAAATAATTGTATTGTTTGTACTGTTTGGTGTAGTTTATTTTGCTCATGTGCATATATAAGCCCTGTGGCTCCAGTCCACGAAAGAATACAGCTGCATCATAAAAAAAAAAAATGTGTTGTTTGTACTGTTTCATGTGCTTTGTTTTG
This sequence comes from Taudactylus pleione, assembly GCA_031769625.1. Lineage (NCBI taxonomy): Eukaryota > Metazoa > Chordata > Amphibia > Anura > Myobatrachidae > Taudactylus > Taudactylus pleione. The sequence continues at coordinate 80,474 of JAUIMM010000241.1, forward strand.
CTCACATACATTGATAAGCCTTGTGGCTCCAGTCCAAGCAGGACTAGAGCTGTGACATAAAATAAATAAATTGTTTTGTTTGTACTGTTTGGTGCATTTTGTTCACGAGCATATATAAGCCACGCAGTGAACTGTGAATCAAAAATTGGATAACATTCAGTTTAGAGAAGAGCAACCAAACAAGGCCAATTCCATCTTGCACCTCTTTTCTTTGCATTATGTGCTGTTTTGGGCATTGGTGACTGCCATTTTTAAAGTTTATTAAACTGCCATCCTGTCTGCCACTGCTGTGTGGCAATGTTTCATAGTTGTTCTATATTTTTTATTGCCATGCATTTTTGTCGCTGCTCTGACAATTAATATTATTATTTTTCAAACTGTATTTATTTAAACTAAAATCACAAATAGATATACTTGCAAAATACTTGAATGCCCTTTTCAATCTTGATTTGTCGATACCAATCTGGTTGCCTTTTTTCTTAAACTTTTATTCCATTGTGTAAAAACAGATGGGCTTGCCGTTCCATGATCATAACAACCATGGTTTGTCAGATGCAACTCAAGCACCAAATGGGGAGGATATTTTGTGATGGTATCGGCAGATGTTCTCCCCCCTCCCCTCCCACCCTTCCATACATTCCAGAAGCATGATGATGAGAGATGTTTCGCACCAGACTTTAAAAATCCCTTTACCCCTTCCAGTTTTGAGCTTTCATTTTGTGTGCTGCCGCATCTATAGTTCTTCCACCTTTTAAAGAATTGAAATGGGCAGGTGTGACACTGGCATTACTCCTGTTGGTGGGAGGGCTCTAGGACAATTCCATCTTGCACCTCTTTTCTTTGCATTATGCACTGATTGGCACATTACTGTTTATTAAACTGCCATTCTGTCTGCCACTACTTTCCCATTCCCTTTCCTAGATGTGCCATGTTGGTAATTTAACTGCTACAGCCACTGAAATCTTCTACATGTGGTTGATGAATGCCAAAAATGTCCAGAAATTTTTAAGGCCACAGACAGAATATCCTACACACCCTTGTCATTTTAAAAAAAAAATCCGAACCACCAAAAGTTTATCATTTGGCCAAAACATGGGATTTGTTGAAATGCACTCAGTTGTAATGCTCTCATGATGTAAAATGTGTTATCGGAAATGGCAAATCCTGAGGAGAGTCTTAGCGGAGTAAGCCATCTTGCTATGAACATCCCTGAGTTTTTCTAACAGATTTACACTGTAATGCTTCTTAGTGAAACCGGTGATACAGACAGTAGCCTGCCTGTGAATGAGCTGCCATATGATGTTACATAATGCTGCTGCTGAAGACAATACAGTCATGTCACAGTCATTTAATCTTTAGTTTGACCACTACCGCTGTCCACATATCTGTGTTTAAGTGGATAGTGGATAAAATGACATTTTGTAGGCCAAGAATTAGGGTTTTTTAAGGTCCAGGAATAGAAAAAAATAGATTTTTTGGTAAAATGGAAAAAAGATGGACATTCGTAGCAGAGATACAATCAAAGTAAGTTACCCCCCTCCTCTTTTTTCTTAATCAATCAATCCTACATTCTTTCTTTCTTTTACAGGAACCTGGGCAGCAGTATGGATGGTGTAATTGTTAACATGACTGTCTCACAGCTCTGAGGTCATAGGTTTGATTCCCACCATGGCCCTAACTGTGTAGCATTTATATTCTCCCTGTGCTTGCGTGGGTTTCTTCCAGGTGCTCCGGTTTCATCCCACAATCCAAAAAGATAATGGTAAGTTTCTTGTTAACAACAAAAAGATTAACCCAAGTGTGCATTAGTTGGGACAAGTGGTTCTTATCTGACGTCAAATAATCAACTAAGCCTTCTTTCTTTCTTTTACAGCAACCCAGAAGAGATATGGAAATGAAAGAAGAATTTTTGATCATTACGGTCCCCAATGCCCTCCTTGATTAACATTTTTGGATTTAAAGAATTAAATTAAAATAGCTTACGAATCAATCCATCCTTCTTTCCTTCCTTCTGAACTAGTTCTTAAATAATGAAAACATTATTGGGTGCATTCTATGGGATCATCCAGTTAATTAAACTGTCAACCTGTCTGCCTCTGCAGTGTCACTCTGTTTCCTAGATGTGTCATGTTTAAAGTTGACATGCCACATGTTTGTGCCACCCACTGCTGTCACTTAGCTTAGTCAGACAGCTAGCTTGGTGCAACCTTTTGGCCTTAACTGGATGAAAACAATATTGTGAGCTGTGAGGTGGTCAAAATTGACTGGAAATGAGTGGAAATTAATGATATTAATGTCAATAATATTCTAGGAACAGAAAAGGCTCAAATTATATGATTTTAGCTTTTTAGACATTTTTGGAAAAAATTCAAAACCAAAATCAAAACTGGATGACAAATTAGAACCAAAACCAGTAAAAATGGTCCAGCACACATCTCTAATATACTATATATATTATCCCAAACATATTTAGCGATATGTGTCATATAGAAGTGCTTTATTTTTACATAGTAGCATGCACAGTATCATCCATCCATTTAGAAAACAAAGGTAATTTACAAAACAAAAATTGTAAAATACTGCAGCACAATTTAGCAGCATCCATTTCGTACAGTAGAATATTGTTTGCACACCAAGATATCTGCAAAACTTTTCACCAACCAAAGGGAGGAATTGGTCTGATCATGGGCATTGCTTGGGGAGTAAGTATTTAGCATATGCGTGTGTATGTATAACATCAAATTGACTCCCATTTCGGAATCACTTTGGAGTTCCAAGTTGAACCAAGTTCCTGTTTGGTTCTGTAGTCTGTTCGGAACTTGGTTTAAAAAACAAATTTGGGTTTTGGATTGCATGTAACCAGGTCTAAATGAAATAATTTTAGTTGATTTATCGATTTTCTATAGGTTTTTATTGATTTTTTTAAAAATAATTTTTTAAGGAATCTGAAACCAAACCAAAACCGATTACGAACACTATTAATATAAATATATATATATATATATACATATAAATATATATATTAATGTAATAAAATGTATTAATTAAGGACATAAGCAGGGGTTAAAGTGGGCCAGAATGAATAGAACTAAGCTCCCTCAGTTCCATTTAGAGGTGGAACTAGTTCCACTTCCTCCAGCCCACCTTACCTCTCCTGTCATGCAGGGAGGCGCCGAGCTGGAGATGTGCCGGGTGCCTGCTGAGATTTTGTTACTAGCAGGCACCCAGCTCCTTCCTTACAGTGGCAGTGGAGGCTGGAGCTCACTCCTGAGCTCTGCCTTCCAGCTCCTGCAGTGGTTAAAGGGAGAGATGTCATGATGATAATTCCGTGGAGCACTGGACTTAAGGTAAGTATTGTGTTTTTGTGTAAGGTGCACTACTACTGGGAGCATCACTAATGGAGGCAATACTACTGGGGGCACTAGTAATGGGTGCATTACTACTGGGGAGCACTACTAATAGGGTGCATTACTACTGGGGTGCATTATTAATGGAGGCACCTCTACTGGGGGAACAACTATTGTGGTCATTACTACTGGGGCATTAAAATTGGGGGCACTACCAAATGGGGGCACTACTACAGGGAGCACTACTACTGGGGCATTGCATAGGGGTACTGCATAAGGGGCACCACTCCTGGGGACACTGCATAAGGAGCACCACTAAGGTGGGCTCTGCATAAGGGGCACTACTACTGAGGGCAGTCATAAGGAGCACTACTAATGGGGGCACTGCATAAGGGGCACCACTACTGTGGGCACTGCATAAGGGGCACCACTCCTGGGGGCATTGCATAAGAGGCACCACTCCTTGGGGCACTGCATAAGGGGCACCACTACAGGGGGCATTTCATAAAGGGCACCACTACAGTGGGCATTGCATAAGGGACACTACTGCTGTGGGCATTATGTGTAATGGGCACTACTGCTGTGGGCATTGTATAAGGGGCACTACTACTGTGGGCATTATGTGTATTAGGGGTACTACTACTGTGGGCATTGTGCACATGTGGCACTAATGTGGGCATTTTTTAAAAAGGGCACTACTGTGTGTCATAACATTATAATGAATAAAGGAGAATACTATGTGGTGTAATGTGAATCAGGGGCACTATGTGCTGTGTATTGTGTATACAATTGTGCTACTGTGTGGCATAATTTGAATTGGGGATACTATTGTGTGTCCACACCCCTTTCATTTGAGTCCACGCCCCTTTTTTCTGCGTGCGCCTTCCCTTTATTAAAAAAAGGGAGGGAGGGCGCAAATTTATATATTTATAGTCTGTAAGGGGGCACCTGAAGATGGGGGAGAGTTCCACCGTGCCTTTAGGACCACTTTAAGCACCGGATATAAGGATCTAATCATAGGTTTGTTTCTTCTTTATTTGTGACTAATTTTATTGCCTATTATGAGAATTATTATTATATTTTAAGTATGTATGAATTTGTACTAAAAGAACATGCATTTAAATGAAATACTGTAAAATACACATACAGTGCATCCGGAAAGTATTCACAGCATGTTACTTTTTCCACATTTTGTTATGTCACAGCCTTATTCCAAAATGGAATAAATTATTTTTTCTCCTCAAAATTCTACACACAATACCCCATAATCACAATGTGTAAAAAGTGTTTTTGCAAATGTTATTAAAAAAAACAAACTAAGAAATCACCTTTACAACCTTTGCTCAATACTTTGTTGATGCACCTTTGGCAGCAAGTACAAACTCAAGTCTTTTTGAATATGATGCCACAAGCTTGGCACACCTTTCTTTGGGCAGTTTCACCGATTCATTTTAGCAGCATCTCTCAAACTCCATCAGGTTGGATGGGAAGCATCGGTGCACAGCAATTTTCAGATCTCTCCAGAGATGTTCAATCGGATTCAAATCTGAGCTCTGGCTGGGCCACTCAAGGACATTCACAGAGTTGTCCTGAAGCCACTCCTTTGATATCTTGGCTGTGTGCTTAGGGTCATTGGAGCTCATTCAGAGTCGGTCGTTGCAGCTGCTCAGTCGTATGCATCTGATGTTCGCTAAACTGTGCATGCATCAAATTCGCAATGCACGTGTGCAAACTAGCTGTTATGATCAGATATTGCTCTCTCCTTGAACACAGCCAGGTCGTTAGTTTGAGTGACAGATTGAGCCATTTGTGGGTGGTAACAGGGAAGGTGCTTGTGAACGGGGGCTTCGAGATCCAAATGCAGGCGTGCCTGACTATGCAAATGATGTTTTATGGGAGTGCATAATTAACTAAGTAGTGTCATGGCACATGTGACATGGGAGGTTTTTACACTGACTTGGTCGTAGTGCTTAAGAGAGGGTATGGTCAACCTTAAGCTCTATGACCAGCTCCGATGGTTCCCGATGGTCTCGATTAATCCTTATATGCCTGGAGATGATGTGTATTCCAAACAAGAAGGGGTGCATGTTTTTAGTCTTACAGCCACATCCTCCCCTCGCTCGTCCAGCTAACCATCCCATCTTGATGACGCAACTTGCAAGCGCTTCATTTGCATATCTGGCCCCTTTTCCCTTACGACCGAGTGGCTGCAACGACCGACTCTGAATGAGGTCCATTGTCCTTTTGAAAGATGAACCGTCGACCCAGTCTGAGGTCAAGAGCGCTCTGGAGCAGCTTTTCATCCAGGATGTCTCTGTACATTGCTGCATTCATCTTTCCCTCTATCCTGACTACTCTCCCAGTTCCTGCTGCTGAAAAATATCCCCACAGCATGATGCTGCCACCACCATGTTTCACAATAGGGATGGTATTGGCCTGGTGATGAGTGGTGCCTGGTTTCATCCAAACATAATGCCTGGCATTCACACCAAAGAGTTCAATATTTGTCTCATCAGACCATATAATTTTGTTTATCATGGTCTGAGAGTCCTTCAGGTGCATTTTGGCAAACTACAGATGGGCTGCCATGTGCTTTTTACTAAGGAGTGGCTTCTGTCTGGCCACTCTACCATACAGGTCTGATTGGTGGATTGCTGCAGAGATGGTTGTCCTTCTGGAAAGATCTCCTCTCTCCACAGAGGAATGCTGTAGCTCTGACAGAGTGACCATCGGGTTCTTGGTCACCTCCCGGACTAGGGCCCTTCTCCCCCGATCGCTCAGTTTAGATGGCCGGCCAACTATAGGAAGAGTCCTGGTGGTTCCGAACTTCTTCCATTTACGGATGATGGAGGCCACTGTGCTCATTGGGACCTTCAAAGCAGCAGATATTTTTCTGTACCCTTTCCCAGATTTGTGCCTCGAGACAATCCAGTCTCTGAGGTCTACAGACAATTCCTTAGACTTCATGCTTGGTTTGTGCTCTGACATGCACTGTCAAGTGTGGCACCTTATATAGACAGGTGTGTGCCTTTCCATATCATGTCCATTCAACTGAATTTACCACAGGTGGACCCCAATTAAGCTGTTGAATCATCTCACTGATGATCAGTGGAAACAGGATGCACCTGAGCTCAATTTTGAACTTCATGGCAAAGTTTGTGAATACTTATGTACATGTGATTTCTTAGTTTTCTTTTTTTATTCAATTTGGAAAAATCTCAAAAAAACTTTTACACATTGTCATTATGGGGTATTGTGTGCAGAAAGTTGAGGAGAAAAAATAATTTTTTCCATTTTGGAATAAGGCTGTAAGTGGAAAAGGTGACGCGCTGTGAATACTTTCGGGATGCACTGTACATGACATATTCCTGATAACCCTTTCCTTGTACTCCAGTGGGCTAGTATGACACTGAAAGTGTGTAATATGACCTCTATTATACTGTACTTACAACTTTGAAAAGGTGTCTCATTGGCATACAGTATAATGATTCTCACGTACCCATAAAATATAAGTCTTTATGTGGAGGAAAATTATTTGTGGCCACGTGCCAGTCATTGAACACTGCCACACAAACACGACTTTTCTGCTTCTTAGATCTCATTTAAATAATCTCACCCTGCTAAAAGAAATCTAATTTTTAAGGACAATGCATAAGTGATGCAATAATGTATCTAGCTGACACTCACCAAGGAATACAATTGATCTTTTATGGATCAGAAATGTGAAATTTTGAAGAGTGTGCTTGATGTCATTTTGGTCTCTGGAAAAATGTAGGTGGTGTGCTGAGTAATTTGATGTCCCTCTGTATAATGCATGTCTTGTCCTTAAGGAAATTATTTTTAAAGTATTTGTAGTAATATAAATTCCTGGTAATGCATAAATCAAGTGTTTCTATTATATTTTATGTTTATTTCAAATTTTTAGTGCAACTTTACTGCAAGGATGTAGGCATATACTGTATGACTTTCCTTTTTTGTAGTCTTCACTATTAAAAAAGAGTACACATAAAATAAAATAGTAAACAGTTTTTCTTACAACAAAACATGGATTTCTGCATTAATAGAAATGCTAATGCACTCATCTGACTGAACTTAAAAAAAGTATGGTATATTTAAATGTTGTTTTCCACTATTAGCCTTAAATGATTACAATCTATTCTAAAATGTATTGCGAATTAGTGTGGTTATAGAGAGACAGGTTTCAATCACATTATCACCCTAGAAAGACAAATGGGCAGGAGAAATCTGCAAATTACTGAATAATGAGTCACCATGAATGAGCATATCGCTCTTAATTCAAGGTTTCACCTAAGATGTTTGCAGTTTGTTCAGCTCTCTGTACACTAAGTTCACCCTCCCATGTTCTACTAAGCTGACAAAAGGAATAAAAACCTTGATTGGATGGGGAGACAAGATACAGCTAAAAGGCTGTCAACCCACGCATAACACTTAGCACCAGAGAGCTCTTCTTAGACAATGCAACAGAAGAGAATGTCAGATGAGCAAAGTGAGCTTTGTATTGGTTTATAACCAATGCAGCTTGCTAAAAAGTTTAAACAACATTTCAATCAGGACGTGATTCAGAGATGGGCAGTATTACACAGTCGCACAGAAGCGGCTATGCAATACCATCCAACAAAATGTAAATGCAGCAGGTGGTGTCTGTCTGAAATAGAAGGGATGTAGTTTAAATCCCACCTGTTGGGTAGACGGCGCTCAGCATGCCAGCAGCAGAGTCCCGACATCAGTCAGAATCCCGACACCAGCATCCCAACTGCCGGCATACCGATAGTAAGTATTGGGGATACTACGGCGCATGTGTGATCAATGTTTACAATATAAATTAAAATTGGGAAATAACTGGATATAGAAATTTATAAACATAGAGTCGTGTGAGAATCCTCATAAGTAGCACAATTTAATAGGCATATGCAAAAATGAACATTAACATATTACAATATAAAATAATGGTATATATGCAGATATATATAACAATATAATTGTATATCTGGAGTGTAGAATAAAATCAATAATCAGAGGTGTATCTCCCACATAGGTATTCAAACATGTGCTGATGGTGTAAAGTCCCGTATAGTTACCAGTACCACTCTCTAGTACAAATCCTGCGGGTTAGGTCCAAGTGGATGAGTATTTCTGCAACCTATGCAGTTCTGGTGTCCAGTTGCCCGATGTGTAAAGCGGATAGGGATAGCACAGTGTCACTCTCAAGTGCAGACAGCATGGATATATCCAAGGACGGTGTTAATATCCTGCAGCCTGTGCAGTCCCTTTTACCTTGGTCTCCAATATCCCATAAGGAAAAGAGATGTCTATGGCACTGACCATGATCTGTGATGATTCGTATCCCGTAGTCGTAAATGGCACAAATAATGAGTGTGGTTTTCCTTTATAGTCCAATATGGTACCGGATAATCAGCAAAAAAGGAAATCCAATGGATCAAATGTGGGGCAACCTCTGCTCTCAGTCTAACGCGTTTCTCTGTACCAGACAGCTTTATCAAAGGCAATGAATGGTCTACACTCAGCTTGTGCCTATAAATACCCTTTTCAATTAGATGGAATTCTGTCCACCTGAAGATGTAATTCAATATGAAAATGTACAAACCAAGAGGGTAACATAAAAGAAGATCCACACAACTCTAATGTATCCTACCTTAATCGTAGACAAACGTATATGCACCAATATTAAACTCTCACGATGTTATTCCATTTGTTTACATTTATTTTCAAATATAATTATTTTCCTACCAGAGGTCACGTGAGCGGAGATCCCAATCATCACTCTCTCACGTGATGTTGCCTCAATACAAAGGACCACATGATCGGAGGTCCCGGTGGTTCCAGACGTCACCAACCCACGTGACCTCTCCCAAGAAAAAAGTATCATTCTCCTGCAAGAAGTCCAGGACGTCACTCTCTCACATGACATTGCACCATGGGGAACCCCACAAGTTGTATCCCAAAGTATTTTAGCATCACATCCTCACGTGACAATCCCTTATACAGGGACCATGTAATGGGAGGCCCTGAAGTTACAAACTCGTATATGGATACCAAGATAATAGATCACATAAGCGAAAATTACATACATTTAAACATCACATGTTTACGTGTCATTTAGACCTAAGCAATTATCCCAGGTAGAATCCCAATATTTTATTTCATATATATCAATAAAAACAATAATATTAATAATAATAAAGATCTCAGATAGATTGATAGTAGAATAATTCCTACATCAGCATAATACACTTATTATATTTAGAACATTTCCAGAAATGTGATAAATATAATGATATATTTTATAAAACCTATATCAACCAGACATCATATATCCTATAACCAGAGAAGAGCCCATACTAATTTGGATCTGTTCTCATTGCATGGGGTCTCCTTCTGAGATACCTGAACAGATATTACTATATAATATGTATATATTCTCTTTATTTAAAAACATGATCCCTTTCTATATTATCAACCCTATTATTACTAGCATATTGTATATATACATACATCAAACAGAGGCATATAACCGATGATTAGCGCTTTACAGTCATTTCTAGTTGCATCTCAATATATAATATAATATGTTATTTTGAGCATGGTATCGCAGAAACCTATTAGTAAAAATGTGTGACCGTATGGTCACTAAATTCCTACTTAGGAAAAAATGTGCCAAGCTCCCTATAGAATTCAAAGGATGCAATTTAATTCAATTGCCTCGTTAAGGCCCTCTGGGATTATTGTGTTACATTTATAAATCCAGAAAAGTTCCTGTTGACACAAATTCTGATATCTATCTCCTCCTCTAAAGGTGGTGAGGATATGCTCTATCCCAACCAACTTTAAATCATCCGTTTTTCCCCACATGGCATTCCCAGAAATGCCTGGGTACACTATGGTTTGGTAATTTATTTATTATGTTCCTCCTGTGTTCTAAAAATCTTTTCTTCAAGGAACGTGTGGTTCTACCCACATAATATTGGGGGCAAGAGCATATAAGGACATATATCACGTATCTTGTATCGCAATTAATAAACTGCTTTATATCAATCCTCAATTGTATTTTTTCAATCATCAGGGATTTTGTTTTATTCAATGCATGTTCACATGTAATACACTTCCCTTTCCCACATTTAAAAAAACCTTGTGGTTTCTGTGGTAACCATTCTTTTTTAATAGGTTCTTCTTGCAATACAGGTCTAAGGTAACTGGGTGCCAAGTAGTTCTTAAGATTTTTATTTTTCTTAAACACCACTTTTGGTTTATTGGGGATCAAATCTCTAAAATGAGGGTCATGTGTAAGTACACGATAATTTTGATCAATAATCTTTTTGATTTGATTTGAACATTTATTATACTTGGAAATAAATATTATGGAGTCATCTTGTATAGGAGTCAGGGTCATTTTATTATTTTTACTGGAACCATTGAGGAGATCTATCTGATTAAGCTTTCTTGTATCTTCTAAAGCCTTCTTTAAAATTGTCTCAGGATATTGTTTGTCTCTAAAGCTAGACAACATACTTTCTGCTTGTTTATCAAATAGCTCAATGGAGGAGCAATTCCTTCTTATCCTACAGAGTTGACCTTTTGGAATATTTACTTTCCATGGTTTATAGTGGCCGCTATGGAAGTGCAAGTAGTTGTTCGAATCAACCGATTTGCAAAAATTTGTAGTAGTTATTTTATCTTCATGTACGCATAGGGTCACATCCAAAAAATCAATAGTAGTTCTGTGAAAAGTGTGAGTGAAAGTCAAGTGATACAAATTCGTGTTAAGATAGTCAACAAATGAAAGTGCTGATGCGTGTTCCCCATCCCAAATAATAAAAAGGTCATCGATATAGCATCCACAGAGCACCAGGTTCACCGCGAAAGGGCCCCCCTCCACATGGCGTGACTCGAGGTCACCCATGTAGAGGTTGGCATAACTTGGGGTGAACCTGGTGCCCATCGCTGTGCCCGTGATTTGTAAATAATATGTGTCTTCAAATAAAAAATAATTGTGTGTCAAAATAAATTTAATACAATCCAAAATAAATTCCTGATGCGTCATCTTTAGATCCCCATCTTTTTCTAACTTAGATTTAATAACAGAAAGCCCTAAAGTATGTGGAATGTTGGTATATAGAGCCAAAATATCTAATGTAAGAAACGCATAAGTTTCTTTCCAATTTATACCATGAATTTTATTTAAAAAGTGAGTGGTGTCTTTAATATGTGAATTTAATCTCGATACCCGTGTTTGCAAAAAGTGATCCACATAAAAGGAAATATTTGATGATAGTGAATTGATACCAGAAATAATAGGTTGACCAGGGGGTGTACTAAGTGATTTGTGCAATTTGGGTATATAATAAAAATGTGATGTTTAAATGTATGTAATTTTCACTTATGTGATCTATGATCTAGGTATCCATATACGAGTTTGTAACTTCAGTACCGCCCCTTACGTGGTCCCTGTATAAGGGATTGTCACGTGAGGATGTGACGCTAAAATACTTTGGGATACAACTTGCGGGGTTCCCCATGGTGCAATGTCATGTGAGAGAGTGACGTCCTGGATCTCTGCTCACGTGACTTCTTGTGGGAGAATGATACTTTTTTCTTGGGAGAGGTCACGTGGGTTGATGACGTCTGGAACAACCGGGACCTCCGATCATGTGGTCCTTTGTATTGAGGCAACATCACATGAGAGAGTGACTATTGGGATCTCCGCTCACATGACCTCTGGTAGGAAAATAATTATATTTGAAAATAAATGTAAACAAATGGAATAACATCGTGAGAGTTTAATATTGGTGCATGTACGTTTGTCTATGATTAAGGTAGGATACATTAGAGTCGTGTGGATCTTCTTTTATGTTACCTTCTTGGTTTGTACATTTTCATATTGAATTACATCTTCAGGTGGACAGAATTCCATCTAATTGAAAAGGGTATTTATAGGCACAAGCTGAGTGTAGACCATTCATTGCCTTTGATAAAGCTGTCTGGTACAGAGAATCGCGTCAGGCTGAGAGCAGAGGTTGACCCACATTGGATCCAATGTATTTCCTTTTTTGCTGATTATCCGGAACCATATTGGACTATAAAGGAAAACCACACTCATTATTTGTGCCATTTACGACTACGGGATACGAATCATCACAGATCACGGTCAGTGCCATAGACATCTCTTTTCCTTATGGGATATTGGAGACCAAGATAAAAGGGACTGCACAGGCTGCAGGATATTAACACCCTCCTTGGATGCATCCACGCTGTCTGCACTTGAGAGTGACACTGTGCTATCCCTATCCGCTTTACACATTGGGCCACTGGACACCAGGACTGCATAGGTTGCAGAAATACTGATCCACTTGGACCTAACCTGCAGGATTTGCACTAGAGAGTGGTACTGGTAACTATACGGGACTTTACACCATCAGCACATGTTTGAATACCTATGTGGGAGATACACCTCTGATTAAGGATTTTATACTACACTCCAGATATACAATTATATTGTTATATATATCTGCATATATACCATTATTTTATATTGTAATATTTTAATGTTCATTTTTGCATATGCCTATTAAATTGTGCTACTTATGAGGATTCTCACACGACTCTATGTTTATAATTTCTATATCCAGTTATTTCCCAATTTTAATTTATATTGTAAACATTGATCACACGTGCGCCGTAGTATCTTTATATTTTGGTCTGTGGTTCTTTCCCAGAGAGACTACTCTGGTTTACGGCAGCAAGTATAAAGTGTGATATTATTGATTCTGAACTATAAATAAATTCTTTATATATCTATTGGCAATTACATTTTTTAAGTGAATGATACCTTTGGTACCTCTGTTTTGCGCCTTATATACACGCTGCAAGTAAGTATTGGGGATAGGGCCTCATTCCTCCCAGAAAATAAGACTGACACGGCCCTGTTTTCAAGAATGGTGGCAATCTACCCCCCCCCAAATGCAGCAGAATGTCAATCATGCTGCAGCTAAGGGGGGGTCTGTGAGCGAGATCGCAGGACCCTAAACATCAGAGATGCGCACTAATCATTGGCTTAGAATACATCTCTGAATCAGGCCTTTCAATCCACTGTCATCTTTATGAACATCCAATTGCAGGAGAATATTTTGCTTAGGGATAAACAACCTTTTTTAAACTGCGTGCCTTCAACAATAAATAGAAACTACCAAAGTTGAAAGAATAGAGTAGCACGAAAATATATGGAAACAGTCAAAATAGATCAAACAAGCTTTAAGAGCATATTAATCATTGTGTCCCTAAAACCCTCCCTTAATTATGTATGAAACTCATCATGAGTTGTGGTGGAGGATACTAAACTACCAAAGCAATTCACTATTGCTCCACTGCAGGGACAGTGGCTCTCAAAAGCAGATGTTGATGCAAGCATATTAACTAACACTTTCACCGCTAATTAATTGCAGCAAAAATTTAAACTGCCAAGTCTGAAACAGCAGAGTTAATGCATATGCATGGATTGAGTTTGAGCATGCACACTTCCGGAAGGGGCGCAGGTCTGGAGGAGGTGATGAGATCCTACTTCACAAAGGAATTTGGACATCCTTCCCATAGAAATGATCAAGGCTCAAGGAATTAACAACTTTAGAAGATGGCATCAGTTCCTGCAATCAAACTCTAAAAAATGTTTACATTTTTAGAGTTTGATTACTATAGGTCCCCATGGCTGACTGCAAGGTAAGCCGGAGATATCTGTGTAGCCTGTGCGTGTACTTTATAATGAATCATTCCAATACTTAATTCCTTCAAAAGTAGGTGAAAAAGACAGTCTTTGTAAGTTTCAGGTAGTCCACATGTGCAGTGAAATTTTTGTCAGGCACACAATTCTTAGCACAGAATTAGTAGAGGACATGATGCAAATATGTTTGCTGCTCTCTGACAAATCAAGAGCAACCCTCCAATGTCATGTTCATTTCTAGACATGACATACCAATTCAGAGTAGAGAGAAGCTTATAGAGAGAGAAGTAAATTTGATCAAAGCTAAATTCATACAAATTTGGTTCACTGAATACTTTTGTAAACTGGTCCTGATTAAGATGTGATATAAGTATATGTTTTGGTTATAAATCATTGCTGTGTTTTGGTTTTGTTTTTGGCAAAACCACACTTAATTGTTTTGGTTTTGGATTTCTTCAAAATTGTATAAAACAGCAAAATTATGTAATTTGGACATGTTTCTATTACTTCAGTATTATATCATCATCAATAACATTACTTTCAAGTAATTTTCAGTAAATTTTTTTCACCTCACATCTCACAATATTGTTTTCACCAATATTGGACAAAGGCTGCAGAGAGCTGGCTGGCTAAACTAAGCGACAGAGCAGTGGCACAATCCCATGACAGTTTAACAGAATTTACAGATGTGTCCTTACACAACTTTGCTGCAGTCACACCAAAAAACCATATCGGCGCCAGGTCCTAGAGACTCTGCTAGCGCTAGGATAATTTTTTACGACTTTCTTTGCCAAAAATGCATCTAAGTCGCAATACGATGTGGCTGGGTTGCACCAGTAGACTGTGCTGAGTAATTTGATATGCCACATTTGTACGGTATATCTGTGTGTGAATAAGTCCATGAATCAGTCACACACAGATATGCAAGTGTTGCCTACCAACTTAATGAATGCAGCCTCCTGGTGGTGGCATCACATTGAGACTAAGATGCATTTTCAGCTGAAAAACATGCAGAAATGATGCTCTGCACAATCACAATTGCATGGACCCTGGCAGCTCTCTCAAGCTAGATGTCTCACGTAGCATGGTGTATTGAGACTATGTGTATGAGGACACATCTGTACATCTATGAAACATAGTGGCAAAGCTATGGCAGACAGAAAAACAATTTAAAAAAATATATGACCATATAGAATGTTTCATTAATCAAGAACTAATTGCCTAAAAGTAAAAGCCTAGTAGAAAATATAATATATTACCAACACACTTCTCCAAACAGAAAATCAATGGCCTTAGGCCAGTACAGGTTACTGTTGCAAGAGCAACATCTAGTAGTAAACTTTATGACCTCCAAACTTACTCCACACAGCAAATCACAGAGCAGAGGCCAGTACAGGTGATTGGAAGTGAAGTATTTAGTGTAAGGTAAAAAATTACTATAAGGAAACGTAATCTGAAACATGAAACAATTTATTAGAAAGCAAGCTTCCAAATATGAGTTTTCAAATGCAAACTGAATTCAAACAGCAAATCACAGACATCATTGCAATAAAGGACAATTTAAGCCAGAGTAACAACTTAGCAGAAAAAGACATAAAAACAAATGTATTCAACCAACATATCACAGGCCTCAAGCCAGAGCAGTTAAATGGAGATGGAGTAATATATAGTCTTTACACCAATACAGCAAGGTGAGGAAAGTCCATAATGAAAAGTGGTGCACAAAGGAATTGTCCTTGGGCCCTCCCACCCTTATATTGTATATTAAAAAGGACATACACAGTTTAACAAACCAAGCACTTCATTGACAGGGACTGACAATTTTGTGGCTAAAGTGGTTAAAAAAAGCTAACAGTGGGATTAAGGTGAACAGTGTTAATCATACTCAAAGGTGAAGATGTCCTACTGATTATCATCACCACTCTCATAACTTTTGTCTATATTGTTACTGTTTTAGTTTGAAATTGGCAGAAAAGTTATTCCTAAGAGAATTTGTAGTTCATTTTAATGAGCATCAGTTTTTCCATATTTTTTGGAAGTATCCTCCTATACTGATTGCCCATAAAGTTCCCACCTGTGCTAAACACTCTTTCTTAGGGCACACTTGAGGGTGGGCAGCTTAAGTAAACCATAGATAGTTTTTTTCTCCCAGTAATTAAAGGGACTGTGCTATTTTCTACATTAATATCCTCCTCCATTCTATTGACAATTACTGTATCAGATTGAGTCACAGTAGAGGTGGCAATATACATGGGCATTTCTTTTAATCCTAACCAGATGTTATAATGCTGGTGTCCTGTGTTGACTCATCAATATCAGTGAGTCTCTTGAAAAAGGTAAAACGTTTTCCCTGGCTCTAGCATTTGCAGAAGAAACTGAAGCAGGAAATGTTGTGTCATGTGCCACTTGAGCTGACAACTTGCTCTCAAAGAGCTCTTTGCATCTCTTAAGTTCTGTTTCAGTTGGAAGAAATATACATTACATAGGACTTAAACTTAGGATCAAGCATGGTTGCCAAAATGTTCTGATCCATTTGCAAGATGTTGCAAACCCTATGGTCCTGGCAAAGAAAATAAAGAATTTGATCTACAACTACTGTACAACAAACTTAGCTGAATAGCTTAGCTTCAACTCCTTGTTCAGCTTCTGTAGCTCCTTTTCCAGTAGTTTAATTATGGTATGACCTGACTAAGGCTGGCACTCACTTCATAGGTTATAAGTTCAAGTGATTTGTGTAGCTTGCATAAAACTAAGAGTATTTCCAATGTGCAGCGGTAAGGCAACATGTCTCCCCTGCTGGATGGCTTGCTGCTGTTCTTCAGTTGCTGAAGCAAACAAATGGGTGGAATTAAGCCTGGTTACTACCTCTTGCTTCAGTGGCATGGCAAATGGAACTGTTCTTGCATATGCTGCAGTTTTCTATGGTTGATGAATGGCAAAAATGGACTGAAATTTTACAGGTAACAGCCAGCATCTTCTGCATAGACCTATCATTTTGTAAGAAATTCTGAAACACCAAGTTTATTGTGTATGGAAAATATGATAAGTGTTGAAATTAACCCAGTTGCAATGCATGTACAATGTTAGTTGCATTGTCAAAAATGACAAATCCTGAGTAGATTCTTAGTGAGTCGACTAAACCAGCATGTTATTCCGACACAGGAGTATTTAGAGATATGAGGCCAAATGGGGTTTGAGTTTTAGTTAAAAATCTTCTCGCATTTTTTGAAGGTGTGAGTTGGTGCCAGGACTCACACACATGTGGGGCTGCACAGATGGTCTAATGGTTAGCATTACTGCCTCACAGCACTGAGGTAATGGGTTTAATTCCCACCGAAGCCCTAACTGTGCAGAGTTTGTATATTCTTCCTGTGCTGGCGTGGGTTTCCTCCGGGTACTCTGGTTTCCTCCCACACTCCAAAAATATACTGTTAATTGGCTTCCAAAAAAAAAAATTAACCCTAGTTTGTATGTGTGTGTGTACATGTAGTAGGGAATATAGATTGAAAGCTCCACTGGGGCAGGGACTGATGTGAATGGCCAAAATATGCTTTGTAAAGTGTTGCGGAATATGTGTGCACTATATAAATAACTAATAATAATAATAATAATAATAATAATGTAATAGCCTGGGAACTTTTGAGCTTGAGACTACTACACTATGTGAATGCGTGTGAGCATTTCCTATGTAAACTCACATCTTTTAAAGCGACTAGCATTAAAAAGTGCGAGTTATAGAGAAGCCTTCACAGATCAGTGAGATCCGTGAAGGGTTCTGTCTGTTAAAAAAAGAAGTGACTTTAAAATTTAGGAAAAAAAATTATGTGCCCCCTCTCCTAGGAGCATAACCAGCCCCGGGCTCTGTAGAGCCTGTGCTGCTTTTTAAAATACAGGGGACAAAATGCTTAGGGATCCCCTGTATTTTAAGTACCAGCAGAAGGCTTTTCTGAGCCGGTCCTGATTGTGAAAATACAGGGGACAAAATGAGTAGTGGTCCCCTGTATTTTTCATAACCAGCACTGGACTCTTTCTAGCAGGGGAATTATGCCACAACCTGGGGAACCCTTTCACTGAGTCCCCCAGTCAAAACATTGTGATTGACTGCTAGTAAGCCCAGGACAGGAAACCCTGGGGAGTTGGGGACCCACCCAATAAAGGGGACTTCCTCTCCAGGGCATCCCAGGACTGGGCTGATAGCATGTGGCTATCCCCGGCACCCCTGGCCGGTGAGTGCAGGGTTGATAGTGTATATGTGGTGTAAAAAATAGAAGTGAAAATATATGTAATGTTATAAATCCAACTCACACCTTCTCACATTTTTTGAAGGTGCGAGTTGGTGTCGGGACTCACAAATGTAATAGCCTATGAACTTTTGAACTCTTGGCTACTACAGTCAGCAAATGTTTGCGAGTATTTCTTATGTAAACTCAACCTTTTAATGTGACTAGTATTAAAAGGTGTGAGTTATACAGAAGCCTTCACAGATCAATGAGATATGTCAAGGCTTCTGTCGGTTAAACAAAATATGTGACTCTAAAATATAGGAAAACAAAATGACATACCCCCTCCCCCAGAAACATAACCAGCCATGGGCTCTGTACAGTCTGTGCTGCTTTTTAAAATACAGGGGATAAAATGTGTAGGGGTCCCCTGTATTTTAAGTACCAGCACAGAGCTTTTCTTACCCGGTCCTGGTAGTGGAAATACAGAGGACAAAACAAGTAGGGGTCCCTTGTATTTACCATATCTAGCACTGGACTCTTTCTAGCAGAGGAGTAATGCAACAGTCAGGGGAACCATTTAACCGATCTCCGGCCAAAGCATTACCCCTGACCGCTAGTCAGCCCAGGCTGGGGATCCCTTGGGGGGATTATAGCTAATAATGTGACCGCAAGGTTAATTGAGGTGAACCTTGTAGTTACATCATTGTCTACAATGTAACGGTTCCCACCATAAACTTCAATGGAGATTTCATACCATTCAAGTCTATGGGGGAGACAGGCTGACAGGCTGACCATGCACAGCAAGTTAATGGGCAGCTCCTACAGAGGTGCCTGCTGATTGACTGGAGGCTCCAGCAATGACTGGGCACAAGTTGGTTCCTGTTCATAATGGATCAGGATTTTTCATTTTGTTATTTTTAACCCCCTGGATGCCTACATGGAACATAGAGGATGTGATCAATGCATAGGAAGAGTTTTTTTCAGATATCTGTGGATGCTACATGGAGAAGTGGACATGAATGTTTACAGGGCTACTGGGTGATTATGTGTGATAGTGAGTGTGAGTGTTTATTTGAGTTTGCATGTATCTTTAAATAAAATTGTACTGTCATGGTGTGTTTTGTCATTTTTTTATATTTATTTTGCAGTAGAACTACAGGTACCAGTGGGCCCATTTTGCCCTGTATGCTGGTACTTGTGGTTCTCCAAGTACCAGCATGGTGGGAGGCTTACTGGGACCTGTAGTTCTATTGCAAAATACAATATTTTCACTTCTATTTTCTACACCACATTTACACTATCAACCCTGCACCAGCCGGCCAGGGGTGTCAGGGATAACATACAAAAAACAGAGTTGCAGATGCACTATGCGATCATTACTGTTCACATTTAAATGTATTAAATAGAATTTTAGAGGTAGTTAGCATATCAATGGCCAATGATACGGGAAAGCCCACCAGCATCAAAGTCACCTCCTTGAGCAGGTCCCTAACACTTTGGGGTTCGCATCATAGTGCATCTGCAACTCTGTTTTTTGTGTATGTTACTTTAAAGTCTTAGCATGATGACAACTTTCATTACTATTAGGGTGTGCAGTCTAGAGCCCTCCTTATGTACCAGGGATAACCCCAGGCTATAAGCCTAGTCCTTGGGTGCCCTGGAGAGAGGGACCCCTTTACTGGGCTAACTAGCAGTCAGGGGTAATGCTTTGGCTAAGGGACCCGGTGAAAGGGTTTCCTGGCTGTGGCATTACTCCCCAGCTAGAAAGAGTCCAGTGCTGTTTATGGAAAATACAGAGGGCCCCTAATCATTTTGTCACCTGTATTTCCACATGCAGGACCAGCTCAGAAAAGCCCTGTGCTGGTACATAAAATACAGGAGACCCCTACGCATATTGTCCCCTGTATTTTAAAACCCAGCACAAGATCTACAGCCCAGGGCTGGGTATGCTTTTTTTTTACGTAAAGTTTTTTTCTATATGTATACACAGAAACATGGATATGTGTATGTTTCTGTATTACTCTGACCTGCTCAGGATAAACTCGCTGTCCTGAATCTGGTCTATTATTTATGTGATTTCTCAGGCAGTAATATGTGAGAGTGAAGCATTCGCACTCTATTACATTGCCCGAGTTCTATCTTGAGAATGAGAGAACATCTGTATGCAAGATGCTTTTTTGAGAGTTATAGTATAGCCAGAAAAATGCAAGTTTACTATAGTCACACCCTATTACATTTCCAAGTGAGTACAAAACAGAGTTTAATGCTAAACTAGCATTTTTTTTACAAATTGGCACTCTGTTACATTCGGCCCATGGTATGTAAATATGTAAAAACAAGACCAAATAGAATAATATTATAGGCAAGTAACCAAAGATATATTTCTGGTGATGCTCCTCATGAGTCAAAAATGCATGTGAAATTGAATATGGGGGGACCAGAAGTACTTGCTTTTTTGAGGGCATGCTTTTAAATGGTGTGTTTGATAAGTTTAAAATATAACTTTTATATGATTTGGTTTAAGATAAGAAGTCTAAAATTGGTATAAAGAATTTTTTAAAAGATAAAAATTACAAAGTGAACAATACTGAATGTGGCAAAATAATAGTAAAAAATAAAATAAAAAAAGGAAGTGGTAAAGTGAAAAAACAACAATTAATTAAATAATGACCACACCACAGACTTAAGTATTTGAGAAGGTTATGGTTTTATCAAGGTGAGAACTTGATAAAGACCTACCTACTGTAGTTGAAATGTGTTGGTGGGGGATCCTGGATTTTTTGCTGCCACTGTTCCTATACCATTGGTGACATCTATGACATTTGCTGGGACCTCTTTTGACCGTGTAGCATTGGGGAAGAGTTCCACGAGGCTAGAGAATCAGGTTTCATCCACCACTCTAATTAAAGACTTGATCTTGCCCGTTATAGGGTGAATACACCTTTTTAATGTTTTACCTTTCACCTATACATACAATATTGCACAATCATGTTTTTTTTCTTTTACAGTACATGTACTGGCTAGTGAATATTGCTGAAGAAAGTATATCACTCCATTCATCTTTTCACTTGGTGGAGGTGTATCAGCACTTACACTCCCTAGGGAGATTGTATCACTTTTTATATATTTTTTTATATTTATGCATTTCATATTTTATTTATTGGTATTAACCCTTTTTGTATATTTTTTCTCTCCTTTTCTTAATTTAACTACTATTTAATTTAACTATTTTATGAGAGCCATATGAGAGCCATCTGCTGAGGATCATATTGTTGCTTTTCTGTGTACTTGAATGAACTCACTGCAAATTATGTGACAGGAAGGAGGTGCCTAGATGGTTAACACTACAAATGCCACAGATG
Organism: Taudactylus pleione; assembly: GCA_031769625.1. Classification (NCBI taxonomy): domain Eukaryota; kingdom Metazoa; phylum Chordata; class Amphibia; order Anura; family Myobatrachidae; genus Taudactylus; species Taudactylus pleione. The sequence goes on from JAUIMM010000241.1 coordinate 102,156, forward strand.
ATTTTACAATTGGTGTTAGGATTTGGATAAAAATATTTTCACATGGAAGAGGTGGCTATTTTGGTACTTTTTCATTGGCATGACAATAAGCTTCTTATCACTGGCCTGAAGTGCTGCCACTGGTGGCTGACTTACTGAGACACAAACAACATCCTACTCCTTAATTTGATCAACTTGTTCTTGTTCAACACATTCATCAACATTCTCCTAGTGTCAGATAAACAGTTATTCCCCACATACACTGCCTCTCAAAAATACACAAACTTCCCTTTATATACTGTATCTATTACCAAACTCAGTTCTCTAGGAGGCAGACTAATAGCCCTGGTTTTAGAGATATTCATGCTTAAGCACAGATAGTTAAATCAAAATAACCGAGGTACTAATTAAGACACCTGTGCTCAAATATGGCTATCCTTAAAACCTGGACTGTTAGTGTGCCTTGAGGACCGTGGTTGGGAACCCCTGATCTAAATTAAATTATAAAAGACGTAATATTTTTTTAAAAACTTTGTGGTGCAGTTTATTCAGACACAACACACTATTTTTTGGTCAGCTAAGCTTGCTATAACAGTACTGTCTCTTCCCTCCTATATACAGGAGGAGGCTGTATTGCACATTGCATTGCCTAGTTTCTGACAAACACAAGAGGAGTCTCACAGACACCCAAATTAGAGATGCGTTCTTACTTTTCCACTCTTTTCCACCCACTCCAACCTTCTACAACTCTCTTTTATGACAACTATTTAAGCACAGCTACTGCCTACAACCTTCTCTATGCTCTCTCTTATCTAAAATGGGAGATGAAACTTTATATGTAATTCAAAACAAATTACTTTTTTGACTCGTTTTGAGAAACAAATTTGGTGGGTGGAAACTAGCCGTGACTCAGATTGACTCAGTACCTCAAAGTTAGGTTCTGTTGGATTCCTCTGAATCCAAACTGCTCATCTCTAGATACTGTATATCACTTACAAATTGTCTCCCGTACAATCAAACCAATCACTGTCAAACTAAGTGGAAATAAGTTACTAATAAATATATTATCAACACATGAGCATAACCTTAGAAAATGAGCATGTACTGCAGCTATTACACGCCCATTCTTCCATATATGAGAAAGGCCCTCAGGGTCTCTTAAGTGAATCTTGAGATTGTCACAGGTATGAAAATTGATTGTTTCATATACTACAACTATTACAGTCCGAATTAAGGGGATGAGGCAGGCTGATTATTATGCCAATTGATATGTGGATATGATCTTATAGGGCGCACCTATTGGGACTGTATGTGTAAAAAAACTAGGCTTAGCGTTATCAAAAAATGTTATAATGTACACTTATGTGTATATCTAATTGTCTTATATATGAATAATTTGATCAATATATTATATACAAATAAAAAAATATCATTTAATGAAACACAGTATGAGAATGCAATTCAGATAAAATATATCAGTATGTATACTCAATGTATAACAGGGTTTATGACACCACAAAATAAAAGCACACAGTAAATATAAGTATATGTCCGTGGAGTCACTCAGTGTCCAAAGTTTAAAAATAACGTGTTACAAAATCACTGCTCACAATTGGTTAAAAGACCTTTAGTTCATATGCAGTCTATATATACGTGAATCTTGTAAAAAATCTTGCAAAAAGATATCAGTCACTTTTGACAAGTAATAGATCCACTTGGTTATTCCCTTGGTCAGCAGTCTCAATGCCGCCTGTAATGATTAATATGACCTTGATCAGGTCTGGTCATAAGCTGTAATGCAGTTGCCGGACAGTCAGATGGCAACACTGGGTTCCTTATTCTGATATCACACTGAAGGTAGTGTATAGGTATGAGAATGCAAGGTAAAGTTGATGTAATTAGGGTGCACGCACCTCCTACCTTGGGCTTGTCAGCTTCGCTTGCAGGTAGTGAGTACCGGCTTAGCGTGTTCCCTGTCTTGTATGCATTTTTCTAAAAACCGTTGATTAGAGGAGTCCGTGTCTTCCTCTTCCTTTTGTATTCGGTCCCAATCAAGCGCCGGTGGTAAGGGCAGCAGGTCTGGATCCCCCCTGGTAGAGCTCTTACCATGGGTCCAGGTAACCTGTTGCTGTTGTGATGTAGGCTGGCGCCATTGGAGCATGTGGGTCTGTAATCAGTGCAGGTGTCCTATGCATTTCTCCCGGCTGGGCTTCATCAGGGACAGTGATCACTGCTCCAACGGCGCCAGCCTACCTCACAACAGCAACAAGACCTGCTGCCCTTACCGCCGGCGCTTGATTGGGACCGAATACGAATGGAAGCGGAAGACACGGACTCCTCTAATCAACGGTTTTTAGAAAAATGCATACTAGACAGGGAACATGCCATGCCAGAACTCACTACCTGCAAGCGAAGCTGACAAGCCCAAGGTAGGAGGTGCGCGCACCCTAATTACATCAACTTTACCTTGCATTCTCATACCTATACACTACCTTCAGTGTGATATCTGAATAAGGAACACAGTGTTGCCATCTGACTGTCCGGCAACTGCATTACAGCTTATGACTAGACCTGATCAAGGTCATATTAATCATTACAGGTGGCATTGAGACTGCTGACCAAGGGAATAACCAAGTGGATCTATTACTTGTCAAAAGTGACTGATATCTTTTTGCAAGTTTTTTTACAAGATTCTCGTATATATAGACTGCATATGAACTAAAGGTCTTTTAACCAATTGTGAGCAGTGATTTTGTAACACGTTATTTTTAAACTTTGGACACTGAGAGACTCCACGGACATATACTTATATTTACTGTGTGCTTTTGTTTCCAGCTGTCATAAACCCTGTTATACATTGAGTATACATACTGGTATATTTTATCTGAATTGCATTCTCATACTGTGTTTCATTAAACGATATTTTTTTATTTGTATATAATATATTGATCAAATTATTCATATATAAGACAATTAGATATACACGTAAGTGTACATTATAACATTTTTTGATAACGCTAAGCCTAGTTTTTTTACACATACAGTCCCAATAGGTGCGCCCTATAAGATCATATCCACATATCAATTATCTATTCCGGTGATCTTGGAAGGGGTCACTTTGATCTGTGGCAGCCCTAAGGATGTATAATACAGTTTTCCAATTACTCCCTGTCACAACAGCGCGGACATCATTTTACAGCTATACTGATTATTATGCCAGTTTGCAAACAAATTGAGCGAAGACATAGACAGTCCTGCGGACCTTTGCACTTACAACTCTGCAACTATAGAGGTGTAATAGGGTTAGGAAGTGTTCATCTTACATACTGTAAGCTGAACACGGTAATGGGTGTAGTCACACAATTATGACTGAAGCATACCTTTAGAAACATGTATATACAAGTTTTAAGATGCATAGCTTTAGCACTTGCTAGATAGAAGGTGTAAATACACACTTCTGCTGATGATGACTTACAGTAGTGTAAACCAGGAATTGCACACTCATAAACAGTTTAAGAAGTGTACAGCTCTGCATTATTGACTCCTAAGTGTCGCTATTTAGCGCTGCAAGTCGCTTAAGAAAGAATTGCTCTCCAGTCCAATTGTGTAGTTCCAAAGCATAAAAAGTTATTTATGTGAACAGGGAAAGCTTTAACAATTAGAATAAAAAAACAATGAAAATAGTATGGCTGATACATATGCTTTGCGCTACTGGTCCCAGTATGCAGTATTTCAATCCTGAACCCTGCAGTCACCATCACCCAAAAGAAATGGAGAAATGACTGCCTACTGCACCCAGATCACAAGTCTATATTCAGTACAGATTACAGAGACAACAAAGGCATGTAATAACAGATTCTCATTGGTTCTTGCTTCAGGTCACTCTAGTCATTGGTTAGTTCATATGGTGTCATTAAGGGTATGTCTCAGTTCTCCAAAAGCTTCTTTGTGTAGTTTTCCTGCCAAAGAACTAGTTAAACTGGCTACAGACACTTCATACAAAATGGTAACATGCTAACCAATAACTCCCTATGATCCATAACTAGTGGACACATGATGCGATCTCCTTGCCGATAGAACCAGAGATCTGCGAATAAAGAGGGATTTAGTATAATACCAAACCTGACCTGTCCACTGTAATCCGAACCTTAGATCTCATTTAAGTACATATTACATCTTAATCATTATCTCACAATTCCTTAAATAACTGATTATTAACTGTAGTGAATGGGAACCATTCTATACATATGCGCTCGCATATGCGTGTCCGTGTAATGTTCATATGTATGTATGTGAGTACGCATGTGAGCGTCTATGTGGATGCATGTATGTTTATGTGTGTGTGTGTTATGTGTATCAGTGTATGTGTAATGGATTTAATATATATATCCCTAACTTTATCCATTTCTAGCATATTCAATATTCAGCTTGCCTGAACCAAATTCTATGGTGTCATAAACAAAAAGGTGATTCTGCTCAGAAGAGACGAGCGGATGTTTGTTGGAGTCATGAAGTCTGATCTCATCAAAGGCTTTCCTCTGCTTATTTGGAGTGTAAATGTCAGTTCCTATTAACTACATTAGCATTGAACAAAAGGAATACAATTGCTAAAGATATTTGGACTTCTGACAATGGTTTTTAACTCTGTATTTAAAGCACTCCTCTGCTCATACCAGTATCTGTGTGCATTTTAATTATTTGTTACAGACATACTCATACACTGACTAAACCTTGCATAAATATATATATATATATATATATATATATATATATATACGCATTTGTGCGCATCGGATTGCGCCAACAAAGAGTAGCGTCTGATTTACTCTTTATCAGCCCATAGACGACGAGATCGTCAGATAATAATTGTACAGTGATCATAACCAATTATTTGACCGACAGCATATTGGCAGAAATATGCTATTTTTATACATCCACTTTGCTAACAACTTTGCATTAACCTCAATCTGAGTCATGAATCTCTTAACGCATAGTTTGTACATGTCTGTGTTTAATAGGTACAGTATTACTATTTTTCAATAACTAAAACTGTAGATGTAACAAATTATTATATTTATCTTTCTCCTCATCCACAATTGGCTGCTCACTGAGATAACTACTACAGAAGGTGTGGTTTTAGATTATTGATATTCAATTTATCGTAATAGAACCAAAACAACTTAAACATAATTATAGATAATTGGAGAATACTTTAATCTTCTACCACTGGAAGTGACTCAGTCTGTAGCAAGACATATTTTTTCTTTCTACTCTAACCTACAATAGCCACTTTACACGTTGACAGTGTTACACTTCATGTAAACTTTGAAGGGCCTATGCATAAAGCTAAAGGGCCCATTACACATGCTTAAACACTAGTTTCTCCATGTTTTAACTAAGTAATTGTAATAATTTGGTTTTACCAAAACCACCTGCAAGTTTTTTTTTTTTTTTTTTTAGATCTGGATTTTTGTTTTTAATTATAAAAACAGCTAAAATCATCTAATTTGGGCCTGTTTTTGCTCCTACTGTATTATTAACCTCAGTAACATTAATATCCAGTCATTTCCAGACAATTTTGATCTCCTCACAACTCACAAAATTGTTTACCAATATTTGGCCATAGTCTGCAGAGAGCTAACTGGCTAAACTAAGTGACAGAGAAACAGCACAAACATACAACAGTTTAAAAGAATATAGCACACCTATGAAACATTGCAGCACAGCAGTGGCAGATAAGATGTCAGTTTAAAACACTGTATAACCCCATATAAAGAATTGTATTTATACATCAAGAACAATTTTTTTAATACAGTGCCTAAACACACAAAACAGTGCCTCACAGCGCTCCTAGAAATGGTACTCTAATGACATTATTTTTACTACAATGCCTGAACACACAACAGTTTTATTTTAATATTTTTAACACAGTGCCTGAATACACAAGAGAGTACCACACAGCATTCCTAGTAATGACACCATAATGACTTTATTTTAATAGTGCACACAACAGTGTTTTATTTATTTGTTTTCTAAAATAGTGCCTAAAGAACACAAAGTGTAGTCCTAATGACTTTTTTCAATACAGTGTTTCTCAGTGCTCTTATGGCAGTGGCACCACAATGTCCCTTTAACAGTGTTCCTAATGGCTTTTTTTAACACAGTGCCTGCCTGAACACACAACACAGTGCTCCTATGGTGTTTTGATTTAATAACACAGTGCCCCTTTAACACAGTGCTCCTAATGGCATTTTTTTTATAAACACAGAGTCCCTTTAACAGTGTTCCTAATTTCGTTTTTTAAGTGCACAGTGCCTGTCCCTGAACACACAGCACAGTGCCTCATGGTGCTGCAGTCAGTGGTGGATTGTCCATAAACCTCAGCGGGAGTTCTCCCGGTGGGCCAGACCATTTTGGGACTGGGGCCGCTGAAACCATTTTTTTTCCTTTTTCTTATCCTTTAATTTTTTTAAATGGCCACAGACTCCTGCCTATTGGTCCAAGAGTCCATCAATCATAACATTGAAGAGTCATCAGGAGGGGGCTGAGGGTGGAGTTTTAACTAGCTCAGGTCAGCAGCATGAAGTTACCCGGCACAGTGGCTGCATCTGCGTGTGATGACTGGACTGAAGCTCCAGTTTTGTGGGCAGTGCTGCACTGGCCAGTGTGAGATGGAGGAGAGCAGGCACAGGAGAACAGCAGTGACAGCAGCTGTGAGAAGCTACAGCCTGTGTAAGTGGCAGTGATGCTGAGGGCTTGGCTGTGTGAGGTGGAGTGTGGAGGAGATTGCTGGCAGCTGTGTGAGGAGCTTCAGTGCCTGGGCAAGATGATAAAGACACAACCCCCAGGCTTAAAGGGGGCACAAAAAAGGGACTTTCTTCCCTGGACTCAACTTGTTCTAGAACCGACCCTGCTAGTAGTGACACTCTTGCATGACAGGCAGCCTGGTTGAGCCTATCATAGTAAGCATCACAAAATGTTATTCTCTGCTTAGCAAACCAAGTGGTGAATAGATGCCCTGCGTGGTTTCTATTTACTGGTGAGAAGGACTAAGGGTATGTCCGGAGTACTGGGCATATGTCCCCATGCTGTCAAAAATGGGGGAACAGGCTGGTGGGCATGGGATTTCATGCAATGCCATGCCCCTTTCCAATAGGCCATGACTATTTTTCAGGAACTTGCCTATGATGCACACTTTGGTCCCATTCCACATTTCTAAAAATCCAACGTGGGGCCACTTTCAGAAAATTTTCCAGGGCCACTTTAAATTCCCAATCTGCCCCTGGCTGCAGTCCACAGTTCACACCCTCTCCCTCCGATCTCCTTTGTGAAATGGCACCCTTTATGGATACAAAAAACCTGAGATCAGACACCAGGAAATAGACACAATCCAACACACGTGAGAGCTGGCACCTGCAAGATGACGTTTTACCTTGTTTTGGGATCTAAAGTTGGTGTAAAGACCTGAGTCAGGGCCCAGTTCATCATGTAACCCTTAAATTTGGGTATGTTCGTATTCCAGTATCTGAACCCGCACATCTCTGCTAATAACATCACCAGTCTCCTATTGCATACCTTCCAGTGTGTGGTGATCTTTGATCTGCCTTTTGAATCATTGTTAAGAGTTACATTTACTTTTACATTCTACTATTGGTGAGTTCATTGTTATTTTCTAAAACACATTAAATAAATGCAAACATAAGATGCATCTGGAGAAAAAGTAATATTTTCTTACCTACTCTGAGTTGGCCACAGACACAAGACACAACAAAGGCTGAAAATGTAGCAAATGTGACTCCCCGATGCAAGTAACGGTACTCATGCACCAGGCATACAGCAGGAGGTGTAAATTAACTTTGAGCAAGAAACATGCTAAAAAAGCACATTACACAACTCACTATAACCTATTTTACTCTTTGCCAGCCCTGTCCATCCAAATAAGTGATGTTATGCTGTCACAATGAGGGAGCAGGTTTATTGGGACCAGGAAGGAGTTGACTCCCAGGAACACCTGTTGACACTCTGCTCACACCTGCAGCAGCTCTCTAGACTGCATGTGTTGTTCCAGGCACCATGCAAGACAAATGCTAGTGTCAATAGGGGACTATAGTAGGTGGCCTTCCCCTTTCCAAACAGTACAGAACACAGTAAAATCAGTGTTCAGCACACTGCTATCTTGCATTTAATTCAAAGGCAACAGCAGTTTTACTTTGTGTTCACTATTTGTTGATTGACATGTGTCTGTCATTATTATCAGCTCTTAACTTGCTCCAGGGTCTGAGTACCCACGAGTTGTCCATTCAAAAAGGCACATCTGCACTTGTTTGGCAGCAATTTCCATAAACACCCCCTTACTGCACTTTGGCCAAGTCTGCACATCCAACTCCAACCTGGCCCCGTTCTGATAAAGAGTCACAAGTTCAATTTGCCTTTAAAAAAAAGCAGAGATTTATAAAAAGATGTGTATGCACACAAAAAAAATTACCAAGTTACATCCAAATAAAGCCACTACTGGCATTTATGTACAACTTTAAATGAGGTCATTAGTTTTATATTGTGGAAAGATCATGTTAAGGGTGCCATCTCCTGAGGTAAGTGGTTGCACTTGTCATGCAACAGCCAAGAAGTTGTAGTGTCATTGTATAATTATCTGCAGCTAATATTCTTAGCAGCACAATAAAAAACAAAACATAAAATTAAATCCTGGCCAGTCCATCTCTAACTAAACAAAATGATTTCCTCCCTGAGTGGAGTGCTTAATTTCCCTCTCACAAAACAGAAGTCTTTAGCACAGCACTAACAATCAGTAATCACAGTATATCTCAACAGGCCTCTACAGTTATCCTCATTTAGTTTTATTTGAGAACACAAGAAAAACAATACATGAAAATAAATCATAGCATGTCCATCTCTAACTAACATACAATTCCCTCTCCAACTCACAAAACAGCATTCAGCACAACACTTACAGTACAATCACAATTATGTCTCTCTCTGTCTGCAGGCCCAACCCATTCACCAGGCAGTAAGAAGCTAACTACAGAGACTGACAGGTGGTCTGGCAAGTTTGCTGCTATTCAGCTTCAGTTTACCAGAAAAAAATTAAAATACGGGGGCATATATATCTCCCTTTGTTAACCAGCATTTTTGTTACTATATTTTTATAACAACACAACAGTGGCTCAAACACATGGTAGTTGAAAAGAATATTGCACATCTATGAAACAAAGTGGCACTGCAGTGGTAGACAGGATGGCAGTTTAATAAACTAAAGTATATGAGCATAGAGAATGTTTTTATTAATCAAGAACTAGATCAGAGGCTGCAGTCAAACACAGGTAAATGGAGATGGAGTTTTCAGTGAAAGCCATTATTTGAAAGTAGCTCCTATGGCAATAGCTCACAAGGTTCCTGCTGTGCTAAACACCTTTTATGAGTACATTAAAAATAACATTCACAGGTTAACAAACCAAGCCTTTTAGTGACATAATCTGACACTTTTGTGGCTGAAGTGCTTGGTTTGTTTGTGCCCCACAAACCAAGCTACCAATGGGCTTAAGGTGGCTAACAATGTTGTTAATCATCATCACAGTTGGAAGCTTAAGAACACCAAAGCTTGTATGTACATGGGACTCCAAATTGCCTTTAAGTAATCTTCTACCATTCTTTTGATGTTTACTGTATCAGATTGAGTCATGGTGATGTGTCAGTATATGTGGGCAATTCTTTTAAGCCTGACATATGTCATAATGTTTCACTCTGGTGCGCTAAGTTGACTATTTGCAGGAAAAACTCTAGCAGCTAGCAGGAGATGTCGTTGTGTCATGTGCCGCTTGAACTAACAACTTGCTCTTAAGGAGCTCATTGCAACTTAGTTGGAAAAAAAGACATTACATATCTATCCTCAAACATCTAGCTTCAATATGCCATGTGGTGTGAGATGCCTGGCATTAGAGAACCCTGGCATCTCATTCGACTCTGCTTGTACCCAGCGCTTTTTTCACCAAAAATGTATCTTAGTCACAATGTAATGTGACTAGGATACATCAGGAAACTACACTAATTAATTTGATATGTGACACTTGTATGTTGTGTACAAGCGAGTCTGTAAATGACACACAACAGAACATGGTGTGGACAAAGGCCACTGCATCATATCACTTTGTAGAAAGGGGGAGGGAAATGGACTGCAGTGCACACCTTAATTTTAAGCATAATAAGAGGTACTACCATGCTGAGACATGTAGTACAATTCAGATGGGGAAGAACACCATGCACACTCTGAGTACTAAGGACAATGATTGTCAAAATAATACTGATAAACTCACTTGTTATGTTTAAAGTGACTTGTAGTGCATGAAGGTAAGATGTTTGTGGACACATCTGTAGTTTCACTGCAGTGAGACTAAGATGCGTTTTTGGGTGAAAGAGATGCAATACAGATGCTCAGAGCTTTTTGACATGACTCAAGCAACAGTGTATGAGGACACACCTGTACATACAACTTACACCTAGGATAAAGTATGGTTTCTAAAATGTAATGATCCAATTACAAGATGTTGCAAACCCTTTGGTCCTGGTGAAGTGAAAAAAGAACTTGATCTACAAGTCCAACATACTTAGCAGAATCGCTTAGTTTAATCTCTTCCTTCAGCTGCTTTAGTTGCTTTCTCATCAGTTTAATTAGGGTAAGATCTGACTGAGGCTGGCAGTGTCTGAACTCACTTCATCAGTTATAATTCAAATGGTTTCAGTACTGTAACTTGCATAAAATTGAGAACATTCTTTATTGTGAAGGTAACATGCTCCCCTTTCCCTATCTAATTTTTTTATATGTACGCTGGATGACTTGTTGCTGTTCCTCCAGCCACTCAAAAAGTTAAATGGTGAAATTCCTCCTTCACTTGGTTGCATGGAAAATTATACTGTTGTTGCAGCTGCTGCAAACTTCTGCATACTGTTGCTGAATGCAGAAAATGGCAAGACATTTTTGTACCACAGTCAGCATATCCTGTACACACCTCTCAGTTTAAGAAAAAATTCGGAAACCAAGTTTATTGTTTGTGCAAAGCATGGTATGTGTATAAAATCACCCAGCTGTAATGCTCATGCAATCTTACTTGTCTTATGGTAAATGACAAATCCTAATGAGATTCTTAGTGGGTAGGCCATTTTGCTATCATATCCCTGAGTTTTCCAACACAGTAGCCTGTCTGTGAATGAGCTGGTATTGTATGTTAGGTACTGCTGCTGCTGTACACTATATACCCACCAAGTGGGCTGTCAGAGTCATGTTATCTTTAGTTTGACCAGTATTGTTTGTCCATATATCTGTAGTTAAGTGAATAGTCACTTCAATGGAATTTACTAGGCCAAGTAAAAAATTTTTTTAATTTCTCAATACAGGTGAGGAATTGCTGTTCTGGTAAAATGGAACTGAGATGGAATTTCGTAGTGGGGACACATGATCTCAACAAATTGTCTAAAACCAAATGCATTTATGGTGGACATCAGACACAGATCCAATGCTAACATAGCCTTTATGGCTTCAATAGTGGCTATCATACTTGGTTCAAGCAAATGCTGGGATCTATCCATACTGCTGGTAGCTGATGATGAACTACTTGTTATTATTTTACACAATTTCTCAGATTTTGATAAATAATTTGCAAACTTATTAGCATCAAATACTATACAGTACACAAATATCCCCCTCATGCTGTTGAACTTCCATAGTAACATCCTAAATTTTATGTCATCAAATTACTTTAACTACAACTCATACTCACATTTGCAGAGGGTTCAAGAAATTGGAAGGAGGCTTCTCTACAATTACAGTGTCAGAAAAGTCAGACTCACACATAGCAATCGTGAACAGTTTCCTTACCACTGCATGTGGTATATGGCATGTTGGCAATTTTATGCTTTTTGGAAGTGAATTTTGCCTTCATAGTTAGAGGTGATTATTTTTTATAACTGTGTTCTGTTTAGATTTGAGGTGCCCTTTACACCTTATTTCCCTTTGACCATCCAGAGACCATTCATGTGTGGGGTTGCTTCTCAGCCACAAGAGTGGGATCACTCACAATTTTGCCTAAGAACACAGCCATGAATAAAGAATGGTACCAAAATATCCTCCAAGAGCAACTTCTTCCAACCATCCAAGAACAGTTTGGTGACAAACAATGCCTTTTCCAGCATGATGGAGCATCTTACCATAAGGCAAAAGTGATAACTAAGTAGCTTGGGTAACAAAACATCAAAATTTTGAGTCCATGGCTAGGAAACTCCCCAGACTTTAATCCCATTGAGAACTTGTGGTCATCCTCAAGAGGCAGGTGGGCAAACAAAAACCCACACATTCTGACAAACTCCAAGCATTGATTAGGCAAGAATGGGTGGCCATCAGTCAGTATGTGGCACAGAAGTTGATTGACAGCAGACCAGGGAAATTGCAGAGGTCTTGAAAAAGAAGGGTCAACACTGCAAATATTGACTCTTTGCAGAAACTGAATGCAATTGTCAATAAAAGCCATTGACACTCATGAAATGCTTGTAATTTTACTTTAGTATACCACAGTAACATCTGACAAAAAGGTCTAAAAACACTGAAGCAGCAAACTTTGTGAAAACAAATACTTGTGTCATTCTCAAAACTCTCTCTCTCTCTCTCTCTCTCTCTCTCTCTCTCTCTCTATATATATATAGTATGTTTTCAATATATGTTGTATATCATATAACAATAATGTGTTCAGAAGTGTATAATAGCGTCTCTGAAGATAGAGAACAATATAACATATTTCTAAATAGACACTTTGGTGTATTTTTACTAAAATGAGAGTTTTCAGAAGTGGAGATGTTGCCCATATCAACCAATCAGATTCTACTTAACATTTAACTAGCATCTTCTAGAAGATAATAGCTAGAATCTGATTGGTTGCTATGAGCAGCATCTCAAACTCTAAAAACTCTCACTTTAGTGAACTTACCCCTTTGTTTCCAATCCTTGTAAACAATCTGCAAACTTTTAGTTCCAATGAGAAACAATCACAATTAGTGCAGTGTGTTGCAGCACTGTAGGTTCATAGCAGCAAATACAGTACATTTCCGTTTTCATAGTCCACACTGTACAGTATGTCAAAAACATCTACACAAATAAAAAGCTCAGCACCTGTCAGTCCATATACATTTCAGGTAATCTCAGCATCCTTTTCTCAGGCTACAGGAGATTGATAGAAGGCATGTACTGTATATGTAAAATTTTGGTTATGTAATTCCTTTGTTACTTTTCATGGCTTTTCTATTCATTCTGCAATTCATCCTTCTTGTGATTAGCATACTGAAATCATTCAACTGTTTTTTGGCATAATATCTGAATCTTACTGTATAAACTTGTTTCTTACATATGCTTAAATAAACACTTTAGTGTTTAATATAACTTGACTGGAATGCCATTCCTTTCATCATCTCTTTTCATTCTTTATTTCTGGCACCTGATTTTCTGCTGCATGTGGATTTCTATGTATCTTATATACAATCACCAGATACAGTCACCATACGCGCTGGTCCAGTGATGTTCTCCCCTGACATATTGCTTGCAGGAGCAGCCTATTACAGTGAGAAATGTCTGTCTTCCAAATGAGGCAGAACAAAGTAACGAGTTTAATGAGGAAGCTTTATACTCTAATAGTTGCTTGGAGATCATAACCCATCATTAGCACAATTAACCGTGCAAGTGGATTGTGATTTCTGGACTGCTGTAATGGTCAGTCACTAATAGCAATGCTCACAATGGAACAGAAGAAAGGCATTACTTGTCATATGACAAAATGAGTATACCTCTATTAGAATCCAGATACCAAGCTTCAAGATATTTTGCCTATTTACTTTTTCTCTTCCATACAAATATATGAATAAATGTGACTGAAACAGTACTTTTAGACTATATGTGATGAAGTAAAGTACTTAGAGGGAATTCAATTAGGCACAGTAATTTTCAGTGGTCTAATTGATGCCTCTGAGCTATTAAATTAGCCCCAAAGTTCAGCACTTATCAGGGAATTATTTTCACGACTGCACAAGCAGTGAAAAAAAATCCCAGGTTAATAAGTGGTTAACTGGTGCTTACACCCTGTTAACACACAAATCTGTGAACTTTCCATGGATATTGTGTATAACCCATGTTAACCCCTGTTAGTACATCAATTTAATGAGCATTAACAAAGGTATTGGGTTAAAAAGGGAGCATAAATGAATAGCGGCTAACCTCCCATTTTCACCCCCGTAAAGATATCGGGGCTAATTAAATAGTGTCCTTAATCTTATAATTAACTAGGAAAAGGGACCTGGACATCCCCTGGAGGAAAGTTGAAGTATAAAGGCTTGAACTATGCAAAGTATTGAAGAAGTTATTAAAATACAATCATTGGCATGTGCAGACTAAGGTCAAAGGGTAATATACTACCCCCTCTCCCAGGACATAGACTATCTCCTTTCCCACATAGGAAGATAGACCGCTTGCACCCCTTTGACAACCCCCAGACAAAGTTTACTCACCTTACGCTTCTATTGTCTCCGCCCTTCAACTCAGCCTGCTCCCAGGAAAGAGGCAGCCTTGTTTTGAAGGTGGCTGAAGGTGAAACTGCTTAATTTGGATCCAGCATTTTCACATCAGCATCTTGGTTTAATTATTAAATGATGTTGGATGCCTAAGGGATGTGCGGTACTATGGAGACAATAGTGAGTGTTTTTGTAAATAATTCTGTATTTCTTGCACAGTAATCATGCAGCTGGAAAAATGAAAGCAAACTGTTTTGGGTATGTAAAATTAGTAATTACATATTGCCCTTTAGTGGATGTCTGTATTGAACATGTAATGTATGTGGATGTTTTTCCTGTGTAGCAATGGTGGATTGGTAAGTTCAAGTGGGTCTGTAGAGAATTCTGAAAGCAGCCTTATACAAGAGGGACTAAATCAACTATAAAGAAGGTTAATGCAAAATTAGGCAGGGTTTAAAATACATTTTGCTTAACAGTGTAAAAGAAAAAAATAAATCATGTTACTTCTGCCTAACTATATAACACAACATAGAACATCATATTAACCAACATACAATGAACAGAGCATCCTTGTGAACTCCATGCAATGCATACCGTAGAGCATCTTTTAGTAACCCGCATACAACACAGAGAACATGCTACTGACTTCATCCAAGTGATTGTCATACAATACAAAGAGCGCCCCAGGGACCACCATACATTATAGAGAACATCCCAGTGAGTACCATATATTAAAGAGAACACCCAGTGACTCCCCTATAATAGACAGAATCTCACTGACTCCCATACAGTACATAGATAATCAAAGTGACTGCTGTAAAATACAGAGTGCACCCCATTCATTGCCATACAATACAGAAAGCATCAATGTGACTGCAACACAATATTATTCTCTCACCATTAATTAATCTCTCCTAAAACAGTAACTACTTCATCATTATAACATCCCCATTCAACATTTTTGACTCCTTTACAATCTTAAGCTTCCACAAGACCATTATTAATTTACACTACTTCATCAATTTATTCTATTCATTGTGCCAAAAAAACACTGGAAAGGTTGACAAGTGTAGATATATATGACCTAGGTTTTTACCCTCTGTTTGGTAGGCAGAAGTCAATTAGCAGCCTTCATTGCCAGACCACCTATGAGAGGCTGATAAAGGGTCTGTCTGTCTCTGTCATCAGCCTCTCACTGCCTGTTTTGTGAGAGGGATATTAGGTCCGTCCACTCAAAGAGGGAATAATTTTGTTTAGTTAGAGCCATACTATGTTTTTTTATGTTCTGTTTATTTTTGTGCTTTTAATAAAATTAGCTGATGTTACTTGAACAAAGACACAAGACTACTACTTGGCTGCAGTATGACAAGTACAACTATTTACACCAGGAGATTACACCCTTATCCTGATCTTGCCACACATATTCATTAATCCACTAATTACATCTCTCAGTGTCACTACAAAATTAACCTGATTAAAAGTTTTAACATTTTCTTCATAACTAAACTCAATCATCCAAACTTAGGCCCTGATTCAGAGTCGGACGCTTTAACAGAGCACTAGCTCTGAATCAGGGCCGTCCTTCATAATTTTAGAGCGGCCTCCTGGCCGCTCGTATAGCTGTGGGTGACCACCCACAGCTATAGCGAGCGGCCAGGAAGATGGTCGCGATGGTCAAGACCATCGTGACCATCAGACTTGCGATAAGACCCTTGTGGTAGGGTCTCATTGCCGCAAATCCCAGTGGACTTCTTGCTCTTACAGAGCAAGAAGTCCACCCACTGACATCACTTTGGTGGGCAGGCCGTCACTCAACATCGACAACATGCCCCCTTTGTAGAGACCCGTCGCTATCCGGGTCTCACGCATGCGCACAACGGAGCCGCCTCCGTCGTGCGCAAGAGCTCTGGGCCAACATTGACCCGGTGTGAGCGCTCAGCACTTGCGAGCGGGTCTGAATGAGGCCCTTACTCCCTTATTCTTAACACTACCTTTCTTAATTAAACCCCTTCCTCCCTTCAGTCATATTTATCTTAGTGATCAATGTTCCTGCAGTGCTCCCAGTTAGAGAAGCTATCATGTAGCAAGCAGCTATGAAATGCGTTGGATGAACGATGAAGCACGGGCAAAGCCAGGACTAAAAAAACAGCATAAAAAACATAACAAAAAAGTGTTATTGGCATGGTGGGTGATGTCATCTGCAACCAGCACGGCTACAGTGGCTTGAAGCCCAAGAGAGCTTTTGGCTCAAACAGAGCCAAAAGCTCTCCCACTGACATCACTTGTGATGTCAGAGGGGCCACCCCCAGACGGTAGGCGTTCTTATGGGAATGCCTCTGTCTGGGCAGCCACTCCCCCTGGCCCACCCACCAAAGGGGGTGTGCTGTCACTCAACAGCGACAGCATGCCCCTTTTGGTGCGAGACCCGGAGCGACGGATTGCCCGTCGCTGTCCGGGTCTCGCGCATGAGCACGACGGAGCTGGCTCCATCATGCGCATGCGCTCTGGGCCACCATTGACCCGGTTGCGAGCGCTCAGCACTTGCGACCGGGTCTGAATCAGGCCCACGGTGCTGAACTGGCCAGAGCCCATATTTAACCAAAAAGATCAACATTACAAGTGTATTTTTTGTTTCAATTGTTTTTTGTTTTTTATTATTTATTCATTTCTTTTTATTTTGTTCATTTATTTATATTTATTTCTTGTTATTTTTATCTATACTTTAATTCTTCCTTCTTTTCTCTATCTTACTTTTCTGCTTTCAACACATACTGCGCTCATCATTTTATCAATTATATTTATTATTCTTTCGGCCAAGCAGCTTTAGATACAACTTGAATAGCGCAGATCACCTATATACCTCATAACTTGGGGGAAGAAATCTCGATCACATACAATATCGGAAAACACGTTCTCAGCTAAACAAGGCTCTTGGTAAATGTGAGTGTTTGAGAAGCCTAAAATCAATCGAGTTTCAGCGATGTAAATCAAGTTTCTAAACTGGATCAGACACGATTCTTAATAAATTTACCCCTAGGTGTCAGTTTAATCTACTGTACTTGCCAGCATAGAGTGTTGGTGCTGTGCAGAGGGCCAGTGTAATGTAGGTTGCAGCATTGTGTGGGTATCAGCATTGTGGGTTTGCATTAAGCACAAAATTCACTTGTTACATTTCACAAATACTAGCAGATTTTAAGCAACTCAGATAGTTTTTTAATACCATCAATTAATACATAATATGACATGGTAGCTAAAGAAACAGATTTTAATTTTTAATAAGTAGTGTACTTTAATGATGATTGTAAACAACAAAATAGAAAGAAAGTGATTATTGTTTACAATTACTTTACTGTTGTCATTGGCAGCACACTTCCCACCCTCAAAAAAAAAAAAATACCACACAGTACCAGAATTATATGGAGTCTTTCACAGAACCAACCATTTATGTTATGATATACTATTGCAGTAGTGTCCCTCTTTCTTTCTTTTCTGAAAATCATATACTTTATTGATCAGCACGACTACTAGAACAAAGGAAAGCAGGAATCAACAAAGTCAATATGAAGACTAGAAAATAATTAATGCCGGTTATGCACTGATCACAGTAGGATGCTGATAAGGTAATCGCTTTCTTTCAGTTTTAGGCCTGTAGCATGGTTCATGCAATGTTTAGTATCTGTCTAGATACATAGATGATGTGACTTTTTTCTGCTTACATGGTTACTCATATATTCGGTTTTTAATTCCATATTGCGAGTAGTCCTATAGACAATTGTTCTCAGCAATATAAATATATATAAATATGACTGCATAATGTTTTTATTTTGCAGCACATAAAACCAAGACAGCTAGTGCACACACAAAGCCTCAAAAAAACTTTTTACATGTTGTCATTATGGGGTATTGTGTGTAGAATTTTGAGGACAAAAATGAATTTATTCCATTTTGAAATAAGGCTGTAACATATCAAAATGTGGAAAAAGTGACACACTGTGAACACTTTCCGGATGCGCTGTATATATATATATATATATATATATATATATATATATAGTTGTAGTCTGGCTCTTCTGAGACAATAATGATATGGCAGGGTGCCTGCACTAGTTACTCACAGATACCAACAGAAGATGCAGCACTCCATGCTCTTAATAATAGACCAAGATAACGGCATAATATAGCACCGTTTCAGTGCCTTTATTGTAGCACTGTCATCAGGCTTAAGTGATATGACATACAGACAGAGTTTAAATAAAATCTACTCACCACCACGTGTATCAATGCCCAAACAGCTGGGCAGCACGTGCGTGTCTGCCGCGCATAATGATGACGTCACCGCGCGCGATGAGTCATGCGTGACTACCATCACCATGGTTACAAAAAAACACATACAAAGTAAAATGAAACTTATGCGCCGCTACATGCTGTGGGATAATATCCCAATAACAATATGTACTAATATAAATATAGCTGCTGGAAGGCTGGTAAAATACAATCACATACAATAATATGTCTAAAGATGTTATTAACCAATGCACATAATCAAATTTACACTAAATGCTGCAAGGATACTATAAGTGCACTAATCTAAAAAGTAATAGATATAATCACTCATATAGTACTAGAATTTGAAAACCAGAGAGTACAATCTAAGACATAGGAATGGACCGCAGTACATAATATAACATAACAAACAAATAACAACACCCAATGACTATGTATTGCTATATAAAGTGATGGAATCCGGAATGTTCATTAAGTCCCTTGGGAGCAAGGGTCCCTAATCGATATATCCATTTGCTTTCAATTTACAATAACTTTAAACTACGATTACCACCTCGAATAGAGAGGGGTACATGGTCTATCATTCTGTACCTAAGTGATGTTAACGAATGTTGGGCATTATGGAAGTGTCTAGCAATGGGTTGATCGCTATGCCCTGTATTCAGAGCACTTCTAATAACAGATCTATGGACTGCCATGCGTTCCTTAAATGTGCGTTCAGTCTTTCCTATGTACGATAGCCCACACGGGCAGATGATCTGATACACCACAAACTTAGATGAACATGTTAATCTATGGTGGATGTGATACAGCCTACCAGAATGAGGATGGCTAAAAGTATCTTCTGTAATCAGGAAACCACACGTAGTGCAAGAACATCTATAGTACCCATTCCTACCTTTCAAGAAATTACTAGGGTGTGTTTCTTTAGTACTAGTAATCATAGGTTTAACTAATCGATCTTTGAGGTTACGTCCCCGCTTGAAGCTAACTATTAATTTAGTGTCTTGTAAGCCCAATTCACCATCAGATTGTAATAATGGCCATAATTTTTTAGCGGTCTGATGGATGACTTTGCTCACTGGATTATATTGCATAACCCATGGGAATATCAGTGCAACAGAATTATCTTTTACTTTAGTGAGTAACTGCTCCCTATCATGACTCAACACCTTCGTTTTAGCCTCAATCAGGGACTCCCAACTATACCCTCTCTCAAAGAACTTATTCATCATAGCGTTCATTTGAGATTCTGCCATTGACGGATCTGAAGTAATTCTTTTAATACGTAGTAGTTGAGAATAGGGAAGACCCCTCTTAAGGGGTTCAGGATGAAAACTTCGATTATGTAGGAGATTATTCCGATCAGTGGGCTTCGAGTAAAGAGATGTAACAATACTGCCATTATGAATAACAATTTGGACATCCAGGAAGTTTACCTTAGTATCACTAATAGTATACGTTAGTTTAACTGGGTGATCTCTGCAATTATGGTCATCAATTAGATTTTCAAATGACGCCTTACTACCTCTCCAAAAAATCAAAATGTCGTCTATATTTTGATTTTTTGGAGAGGTAGTAAGGCGTCATTTGAAAAATACAATAATACAATACTATAGTTATTTTTTCAAAGCTCACGTTAAGGAAAATGTGATGACAACAAATTACATAAATTATTGATAGAACCTGCAGAAAGTACTAACCAAACTGATCAGGTAACTTAGGAATCAACCCAAGGCTTATGCATGAAGAGACTGCCTACTGCTATAACACCAGAAAAATATAATATGAGTATATATACTGTGTGTGTATATATATATATATATATATATATATATATATATAAATATATACAGTCAGGTGCATAAATATTGGGACATTGACATAATTTTTATATTATGGCCTCTATTCACCACCACAATGGCTTTGAAATGAAGCAAACAAGATGTGCTTTAACTGCAGACTTTCAGATTTCATTTGAGGGTAATTACATCCAAATCAGGTGAACGGTATAGGAATTACAATGGTTTCTATATGTGCCTCCCACTTTTTAAGGGGCCAAAAGTAATGGGACAAACTAAACAATCCTAAATCTAACTTTCACTTTTTAATATTTTGTTGCAAATCCTTGGCAGGCAATTACAGCCTGAAGTCTGGAACGCATAGACATCACCAGACGCTGGGTTTCATCCCTTGTAATGCTCTGCCAGGCCTCTACTGCAAATGTCTTCAGTTCCTGCTTGTTCTTGGGGCATTTTCCCTTCAGTTTTGTCTTCATCAAGTGAAATGAATGCTCAATTGGATTCAGGTCAAGGGATTGACTTGGCCATTGCATAACATTCCACTTTTTAGCCTAAAAAAACTCTTTGGTTGCTTTTGCAGTATGCTTCGGGTCATTGTCCATCTGCACTGTGAAGCACCGTCCAATGAGTTCTGAAGCATTTGACTGAAGATGAGCATATAATATTGCCCGAAACAATTCAGAACTCATTCTGCTGCTTTTGTCAGCAGTCACATCATCAATAAATAAAAGGGAACCAGTTCCATTGGTAGCCATACATGCCCACGCCATGACACTACCACCACCATGCTTCACTGATGAGGTGGTATGTTTTGGATCATGAGCAGTTCCTTTCCTTCTCCATACTCTTCTCTTCCCATCACTCTGGTACAAGTTGATCTTTGTCTCATCTGTCCATAGGATGTTATTCCAGAACTGTAATGGCTTTTTTAGATGTTGTTTGGCAAACTCTAATCTGGTCTTCCTGTTTTTGTGGCTCACCAATGGTTTACATCTTGTGGTGAACCCTCTATATTCTCTCTTGTGAAGTCTTCTCTTGATTGTTGACCTTGACACATATACACCTACATTCTGGAGAGTGTTCTTGATTTGGCCAATTGTTGTGAAGGGGTTTTTCTTCACCAGGGAAATAATTCTTCTGTCATCCACCACAGTTGTTTTCCATGGTCTTCCGGGTCTTTTGGTGTTGCTGAGCTCTCCGGTGCATTCTTTCTTTTTAAGAATGTTCCAAACAGTTGATTTGGCCACACCTAATGTTTTTGCTATCTCTCTGATGGGTTTGATTTGATTTTTCAGCCTAATGATGGCTTGCTTCACTGATAGTGACTGCTCTTTGGATCTCATATTGAGAGTTGACAGCAACTGATTCCAAATGCAAATGTCACACCTAGAATCAACTCCAGACCTTTTACCTGCTTAAATGATAATGAAATAACAAGGGAATAGCCCACACCTGTCCATGAAATAGCTTTTGAGTTGATAGTCCCATTACTTTTGACCCCTTAAAAAGTGGGAGGCACATATAGAAACCGTTGTAATTCCTACACCGTTCACCTGATTTGGATGTAATTACCCTCAAATTAAATCTGAAAGTCTGCAGTTAAAGCACATCTTGTTTGTTTCATTTCAAAGCCATTGTGGTGGTGAATAGAGGCCAAAATATGAAAATTCTGTCAATGTCCCAATTTCTATGCACCTGACTGTTTATATATATATATATATATATATATATATGAGAGAGATAGAAAGAGATAAAGAGAGAGAGAGTGACAGAGATAGAGAGAGAGAGAGAGAGAGAGAGAGAGATACAGAGAGTGAGAGGATGTTGCTCTGTCATGACAGTGGTTCTTGGTAATACTTATGTTTTTTTGTTTTTTAACACAAACTTTCTTAAAGTACATTACTTCTGTCAGCATTGTAAAGAGGTAGAACTATATAAATGGACTGATATAATTATATATTTACTGGTACCAGTATAGCTGTACAGTACTCATATATTTTAATGTACCTGCTTCAGTGGAGAGACTTATATAGAAGAGTGTAATCTGTATGGGTGCATAGAATTTATAGGGGGAGATGTACTGTACTAAGTTTTGGAAAGTGATAAATTGGAAAGTGATAAACTACCAGGCACTCAGCTCTTAACTGTCATGTTACAGTCTGTGTTTGAAAAATGACAGGAGCTGATTGGTTGATAGTTTATCACTCTCCAATTCATCACTTTCTAGAGCTTAGTACATCTGCCACAGTGTAGGGAGATCAATTAGTTGCTTGAGGTAAGAGGGATTAATTCACATTCTGGGAGGTAAAACCACAGTTAGTCCTATCTTTTTTAAGGAATATAATTATACTGTCATTTTAGGATTATCCATTTAATGGAGGGAGTGTTTTTAAAATAAATAGGAATAGTTTTGTGAGTGGATATCTATTATCTCAAGCAAAGTGATAGTATGGTACTATATACATGTATTTAGCTGTTAATGTTTATGCTTTAAGCTGAGGTATTAGAGAAACGTTGCTATAAGAATAAATTGTTCCAGTATCTGAATTGCACGAGTGAAAATTTCCAGATAAATAAAATAAGTTTTGTGTATTTATATTGTGTCTGGTGTCGGGTTACCTTCACCTGAAATCTGTTAGGGACTGTGGGTCTCATTCAGACCCGCTCGCAAGTGCTTGAGCACTCGCAAGCGGGCTGATGTTGGGCCCTGCGCACGCGCATCGACCTCACTGTGCATGTGCAAGCCCCGGAGTGAGAGAGAATTTCTCTCGCTCTGGGGCTCACTACAAAAGGGTCGGCTGTCGATGGTGATTGACAGCTTGCCCCATTTTGTAGGCAGGGTGGGGGGTGGCTGAGCCAAATGGAGGCATTCCTGATGGAATGCCTGCCATTTGGGGGCAGCCCCACTAACATCATTCATGATGTCAGTGGTGAGCTTCCTGCTCTATTATAGCCGAAAGCTCACTGGGGCTTGCAGCAGATGAGACCCTACCACAAGGGTCTCGTCGCAAGCCCAGATGGTCACGATGGTCTAGACCATCGTGGCCATCAACCTGGCCATTCGCTAAAACTGTGGGTGGTCACCCACAGCCTAGCGACCGGCCAGGAGGCCGGCTCTTTTCAGTGATGCGGCCGCCCTCATTCAGAGCAAGCGCTCGCATTTTGCGAGTGGCTCTGAATGTTTGTTGTGGACCCGGGTTGCAAACAGGAGCAGACATCGGAAAAGGCTTAAACTGAAAAGTAGGTTGTTTAATGTGAATGTTCGTAGACATGAACAATAAAATAAACTAAAGTCCAGTACTAAACAAACTGATATATGTGGCTGAAGGGAGCTGTAGTGAATGATAGTAAACTAATGTCCAGATCAGTGACAGAGATGAATCCAGGTAGACTGTGAGAGTGAAGTTGATATCCTGGTTTGCTGAATAGTGGCTGAAGTGGATATGCGGTAATGCTGTGATGATAGTTGCGCAGAAATGGGTTAACTGAGTAGACAGGTTCAGGCAGGAGTGGGTCTGGTAGAAGGTGCAGGGTTGATCTCAGCGGAGAGCAAGGCAAGGCAGAGTGGTGCAGGCTATACAGGGAGCCAGAAGCTGACAAGGAGCTAGAGCAAGCGCCAGAGCACAAGTCTAGGTTTCAGGAGCACAGAGAACTCTCTCACAGCTACGCTGTGAACAGGCATTGGGATTAAGATAGGCATCGGTATGTCAACACCTATCTTAAATCCCTTGTTGGGCTTCCACCGTAAGGATTTAGATTGGCGGCATCGCGACCACCGGTCTTATAACTACATCCCCCTTCACCTCTCTGCCAAGGAAGAAAGAAAAGACACACCTGTTGCAATGTACTTCTGAACCCACCAAATCCTCTGGACACAGTTGGTGAGTGTTACACTGTAGCTGGGTAGTGTTACAAGGGAACCTTTTTCAGCACACAGTTACATTAAGTGGAAGAAGCAGGCAAATGAAGTTGAATGAAGCTTTAAAACCTATCTAATTATAACCCATCTATAAGTGATAGCTACTTGGCTTTCTATTTTTAGAAGACTCAACCATAAAAGTTTGGAAAATATGTGGTGAACCTTATGCTTAGGTTGACTCCAGTAGTATGTGAAAATGTAACTTTATTTTCTTTTAATTGCTAAAAACCATTAACTAACTATGTCTAGACTATTACAAATTCAATACTATTTACTTTTTTTTGTTTAAATTAGTTATACTTGTTCAGTCAGTAATGGTGTCCTATTTATTCTATTATTTGTATTTCTGTAAGGGAAAACAAACATTTACTTTTTCCTCTAATTTTAAACTTTATAAAACAAGCATAAATCATTTGAACCCCTTCCATTGTGCTACTTTTCTATGTAGTGTTCTACGATTTAGGATATGTAATATTAAAGTAATATGGAGCAGCTATCATCAGATACTTATTGACAAATAGTATTTTTTTTTTTTAAATTAGGACAGTGCAACTTCATGGAATTTTAAAATGGTTTATATTTATTGGTTTAATATATAGAATGAATTCCTTTGTAACTATAAGGCTTGTTATGATAGAGCCTTTTGCCCAGATGACATTTCTGCTGTAAAGGCAATTTTCTGATTACATTTTCCACACCAGGATGCTTACATTGTGTTTTTATTATATTCTTCTAGTAGAACATGTTAAGGTTTTTCAAGACCAACTTCATTTTACAGACTCATTTTACTGTATAAGGAGTAAGTAGTTTCACTCAGCAGATGTTCAGATTGTTCTGTATGTTTAAATTACTGGAATAACTAGACTGCATTTTTTCCTACGTCAGGTTCGGACAAGGAGTACAGTAAAAGCAACTCTCCAGAATCTACAAGAAAGTTTAAATAAGTCAGTAATACTGGGTTTGGGATGCGCTTCGGGGTGGTGGTGGTGTTGTGGGATATAGGGGGTTGGATGATGGAGGGGGGAAGGTGTGAGGACAAAAAAAGGGAGGGAGGGGGGAGAGAGAGAGAGAGAGAGGGGGACTCCAGGTGTGGATGGTGCTGCACCGTACAGTAGGGTTACCTGATCCTACTATTGGATAGATATGGTAAGATTGAAGGGTACGTGCGCTCCTTGGTTGTGTGTGTGTATTGGTGGGGAGAGGGAGGAGAGAAAAAAATGGGGGGCGGTTGGGGGGAGCAGATGGCTGTGTGTTGTGGTGGATGTGTTGTTGTAGAACAGAAATACTGGAGGCTGGATGGGTGGTGGAAGAAACAAATATGTTTATTTGTATCTGTGTGTGCACATAGAGGGTGGTAGTTGCTCAGTAGGAGGCACAGTGCTCCTGGAGGATAAATGTCTCTTAGATGGTTCGTGGCAACACACACTGCCCAGTTGTTGGTGATTTGGGGTGACAGGGCGTATCCACAGTGTGGGGAGTAGGGTCAACCCTTTCAGGGGGCTCCTTGACATGCGGTCCTGACTACTGCATGCTAAGTAATTAAAATGGATATCACTCTACATCACAGGTACTCGTCTTCACTCAGTTTTGGCTCATATGCACTATGAGAACATGTTCTGCAAACATCTACAGTATGTGTCAGGCCCGAAATGTCTTTCTTTTCCATTTGCTTACTAGTTGTTAGGCAATGTAGATAAATAAAATGTAATGTGGGTTCAAAGGTATACTTTAGCATTATTTATATTGGGTGCAGAATCACCTTATCCACAAGCTGCTAGTGCCCCTTCCTGATGACATATGGATTTAAAGATGACAACTTATTTACCAAGCATCCTTGATCATCACAAGAAATATCCAAGTAAAACAATTAGATAGAGCATATGATAATTCCATTTTTCAATTTGTGCATATTCATTTATATACTTAAAAGCAGAATGAAGCAAGGTTATTAATAAAAAAAAACAATCAGCCTACATGAGGGGCTTAATAAGTTTTCTATGATGGGAAATGCAGTTTTAAATTAATACTTTATTTTGTTGTCTTTTTTTTTTCAGTTTCTGCTTTCACTGCTCTGCATTACATCAGTAACAGGGAGTACATCTGTTTTATAAATTGAAAATTAAAACATACCAGTTAGCAGCTATAGAAGGTTGAAATCGGTTTATCATATAAATTGGGTTACAATAT
This sequence comes from Taudactylus pleione, assembly GCA_031769625.1. Lineage (NCBI taxonomy): Eukaryota > Metazoa > Chordata > Amphibia > Anura > Myobatrachidae > Taudactylus > Taudactylus pleione. The sequence continues at coordinate 128,886 of JAUIMM010000241.1, forward strand.
GAAAAATAGATTTATAACTTTTGCAGCCAGATATTTTGTTTGTTTTACACAATATAATATGTCAATATGTTATATGCGAACCTTAGTGGAAGCTTAACACCTGGAACATCCGAGGGACACACCAGGTGGTGGCTTTCAAGGCCATGCGCACCGAGAGGTGGTGGGGGCCGGGTACTAATTACCCAGGCCCGGGCTGCTGGAGGGGCCCTGTGGGGGGCCCAGGTACGGCACTGCCCCCCCACCTCTTAAATCACAAAGTGTGCTGGGCTGCAGTGGGAGACTGCTCGCAGCTGCTGAGCAGCAGCCACAGCTGTCTCCTATGCCTGTGGGGGGGGAGCAATCATACTGATTGCGACCCCCTCGCAGGTTTGCGCCGGGCTGAGGGGCTCACAGCTCCCCCCTCCCCAGCGCACAGCACCGCTATGCGGCGCTGCAAAAATCTTTTTTTTTTTTTAAATCTTATGGAGGCGTGGTAACGCCTCCCTCATTTAGGCCACACACCCTTCACCTGGGACTGTCCAGCCTCCCTATGCCCCTGTTCAAGACTGCATGATACACGCAGCCTAGAAGAACAGAAGGCAGAGACAGGAAAATTGAATCAGTCACTGTAAAATCTCGAAGCAATCATCTAATGTCAACCATAACTGTACTTCACTATTTAAACCAGCCGAACCTCCTTAAGACAGTGCTGGAACAGGGCAGCACTGGACCCTGTGCCCCCCCCCCCCAGATTCATGATGTGAAGTCCAGGGGGTGAGGCTGTCTGCGACAGCTGGAGGTACAGACTTCAGGGTACATGTCCAGAGTGTCCAAAGTGATACTGGCTGCAGGGTTCCATTCCAAGCCCCCTGCTAGCCAGATGCAGTACCCATGGGGCAGCAAGAGTACGCTCCCCTGGGCCTTGTGCCCTAGATGATGGCACCACTCGCACACCCCTAGTTATGGCCCTGGGTCTAGTAAATGCTTTTACATTTGTGTTGCACAGGTAGTATTGTAGTTAGCCACCATCCTGGAGTAGCTAAGTGTAGCCTGGTGTTTTTCATTACTATACATCTCACTGCTAGGATGTCAGTACCTTGATCGAATGTGGTAAGACTTGTTGACATTTAGAATGTTGACACAAGAATATAAACAAGTTCTGAATGTTGACAGGCAGAACGTTGACATGATCATTAAGTCAACAATCAATATGTAGAAATGTATTAAGGTTGACATTTCAGAATGTTGACATATCGACACCAAAATGTTGACATATGTTCTTTTGTTATTTTAGCCTGACCCTAAACCTAACCCCAAACCTAACCATAAACCTAACACTAAAACTCTACAGAAAAATATGTTGATATCTTGGTGTCAACATTTTTGACCATATCGACCTAAATGCATGTCGACATATTGATTGTTGACCTAATGACCATGCCGACATTCTGACTGGAGATACTTAGAACCTGTCGACATTCAGGAGTAAACATTCTGACGGTCGACATTTTGAATGACGACAAGTTGACCGGATATCATTTGTTACCATTTTGGCAGCAGCTGCTGTCCTCTAGGAGGCAGCAGAGATCAACAAAGGTGAAACAGAAATGGGAACAGGAATAACAGTTGATTTCAAAGTGTTCAGGAGCTGAACAGAGATTGTATTCCTGTAGATCAGTGATTCCCAATCTCGGTCCTCAAGGCACACTAACAGTCCTGGTTTTAGTGATATCCATGCTGGAGCACAGATGGTTGAATCAAAATAACTGAGGTACTAATTAAGTCACCTGTGCTTAAGTATGGCTAACCATTGAAACCTGGACTGTTAGTGTGCCTTGAGGACCGTGGTTGGGAACCCCTGCTATAGATCTTCCAAACAACCCATATATGTGACTGTGATTTTATTTAAATGTGTAGAAACAGTGCTATTTTTCAGCAGGAACATGGGAGCTGATTCAGACCCGCTCCCTAGGATGCAAACGATCTGAGGTGGTAAGTAGTTGCAATCTGCGCATGCGTATGTATCACAATGTGCATGCGCAAACCAGTGTGAATGCTCGGGAAGCAATTGCTCACTGCGCATAGACAGCCCAGCAGAGTGAGTGATAGGAGTAGATGTTTGTGGGTGGTGACAGGGGCAGTCCACTAGAAACGGGGGAGTGGAGGTGCGAACGTAGGCATGCCTGAGTATTTCAACGATGTTTCAAAGGCGTGTATAATTAAAAGGAAGGGTCATAGTACATGCCACTTGGTGGGATTTCACACTGAAGTGATTGCAGTGCTTGCGGTAGGGTATAGGCAACCACAAGTGCTGTGATCGCATCCAATGGTGCTCGATGTACTTGTTTGCTTGTTGTGTGTAGACAGCCCAGCAGAGTGAGTGACAGGAGAGGCCGTTTGTGGGTAGTGACAGGGGCAGACCACTAGAAACGGCTGAGTGGAGGTGCGAACGCAGGCGTGCCTGAGTGTTGCAACGCCGTTTCAGAGGTGTGCATAATTAGAAGGCAGCATCACAGTACACATCACTTGGTGAGATTTCACACTGATGTGATCGCAGTGCTTGCGGCAGGGCATAGTCAACCTCAAGCACTGCGATCGCATCCGATGGTGCTCCATGTACCAATAATTTCAAGCACTTCCAGGAGATGATGTGCGCAAGTAGTTTTCTTAGGAATGGCTGGTGGGTATGTGCATATACAAAGTGATTGCATGCCAAGACATAGTGGGCATGCTAATGCCTTGCCGTGCGATCGCCTGCCTTGCTGGGTGTGTGCTGGATTTGCACATGCAGGGTGCGAGCGAATGCATGTAGCGAGTGGGTCTGAATGAGCTCCTCAGTTCCTGAACCTCTCATTTACTAGACATAATGTCCTGGGCCAAAATGTATTTTCCATAAGATAAGTTGAATTGTAAATTCCCTTTTGAGTGCCTTCTTTTATAAATAATATATATATATATATATATATATATATATATACAGTATATAGCCCAGGGTAGATAATAATACTGGAAGTAGGCCACAGAGTTGCTCTAAACTACAGCCATCTCAAACCTTCGTCTGCATGCAACAGATGAATTGGAAAGACAAATAGGCTCGGTGCAAATGCAGCGGCTTGGGACTGAGGGCCTGATTCAGAGCCGGATGCTCTGACCAGAGCGCTCGCTATGAAGTAGGGCCCTCCTACCTAAAATGGAGCGGCCTCCTGCAAGCGGCCAAAAAAGATGGTCGCGATGGTCATGACCATCGTGATCATCATGCTTGCGACGAGACCCTGCAGTAGGGTCTCGCTGCCGCAAGCCCAGGAGTGCTTTTGGCTCTATCAGAGCCAAAAGCACTCCCACTGACATCACTAGTGATGTCAGTGGTGCCGGACCCAGACGGTAGGCGTTCCCATGGGAACGCCAACATCTGGGCAGCAATGCCCCCGGCACACCCACCAAAGGGGGCGTGCTGTCACTCACCATAGACAGCACACCCCCTTTGGTGCGAGACCCATAGCAACAGCTTGGCTGTCGCTATGCGGGTCTCGCGCATGCGCACGACGGAGCTCCCTCCATCGTGCGCATGCGCATTAGGGCACCATCGACCCGCTTGCGAGCGCTCAGCGCTCGCGAGCGGGTCTGAATTAGGCCCTGAATTGCATAAGAGCAGGGTTTACATACAGTTGAAACATCACTTATCTTCTTATCTTAAATACAGTACAGCATGTTTTTAATGAAATTTTCCTGCTGAGAAACAGTATTGCCAAAGCCAAAATACTATAGAAAATTATCAAGCGGCAACAAAAAAGACAAAAAATCAATCTAGTTTTATTTAGGGTAGCTCACTTAGGAATATGTTTAAAACAGTCAGCAGCATGTTATAAAAAAGTTATATTGGGTTGCCAATAGGGACCTCCTTAACGGTGAGTAGAAATTGGTAAATATGTAATGAATTTGAATGCTGTGAGCCCTTCTGAAGCCTTCCCCTTGATACATCCTAGAAATAATATGCATTTACAGCTGTTAAGGATTTGGTTTGGAACATTGGAATTTGCACTGAATAAAAACACATTCTGATGAGCCTGTTAACTTAATTTTTGGTACGGATAGTTATATCTATTCATTCTGATAACTTAATCTAAATGTATTACAATACTCTGTGTAAATGTTTATTTTATCTAAGGTATCCAAGGGTCTACTTGTTAAAAATAAATGAAGATTATAAAAAATATATTTATTTACTTCCTTAAGACTGTCAGTATGGAATATACAATTGTAAATGGTATGCACATTTTATTGCATTTGTTTATATTTATACAAAATTGGTTTTTGGTGCCACCTATGTTTTTCTAAATATAATCTAAAGTTGTATACTTGAACAGTTGAATTGCATTGGAGGATCCCTGAGAACATCATTGTCATCATTGTCTGTGAGATACTGTGCCTCTGACGACTGTATCTAACCACGGCATTAATGAAACCAGTACTCCTTCAAATCATAACAAGACACAATGGCCATGATTTTTTCTGGCATCTCTTTCTCACAGTATCTTAGATACTTAGTAGAGTTGCAACTCAGGGCCAGTTAGCTGTAGGGCCTCTCTTGTCTCTAGCATTTTCCACCTTTGTCAAAGATCATAGGCTGTTGGCCAGTATGTAGCTAGGTTTGGTACTTTATGTCAGAACTTTGCTGAAATAACAAAGCAATGATTGCAACTTTTGGTAAGGTCTGTTAAAACATCAAGGATGAACATGGGACTGTCCACATTGTTTAGGTGAGCCTTGGTATGAAGGGGAACATATTCACAGCTCTCCATGCCTCATTTAACTCTTCGTTTCCAAGCACAAGTCATGGCCCATGCAACTATATTCTCCATATTTTCACTTGCTTTTTTTAGGCTATCTCCACTTGCCTTTAAGTCCCACTGTGGTGATGATCCCCTTTTACTCTTTTATGTGTGGTACGCACTTGGGCGATGGACCAAGTGACCCAACGATGAATTTTAGTATTCAAACACATTTTTACTGATTCCTATGCCCAACATATGGGTCAGTTATTCGGTTATGTGTACACATGAGTAGAAAATGTGTGCACTATATAAATAACTGGTAAGAAATGTGAAGAACATATCTGGTAGATATATCATATCTGCTGTGTTGCAGGGCTGATGCGATAAATCTATAGATGTTATTCACAGAAATATTGTGTGTACACACAAGAAAATGCACTAAATGATACAGTATATCCTGTATTGAATTATGTATTCAACTACTGTTAAATAAAAGTCACAAAGACAAAATATAGTAAAAAAATAAAATTAACAAAATCAGGATGAGAGTTTGAGACCCTGCATTGACTATCAAGGATTGAATGTCATCCCAAATTAGAACGAGTACCGCTCAATGGTATGCGCACTGGAAGCCGATGGTCGAAATACCGACCGCCGGCTTCCCGACTGTCATATCCCGGCAAGTGTGTCCCCCGGCTGTGGTATTAAATCCCCCAACCCTGTTAGTTGTGCCCGGTGCAGGCACATGGAAATATGGGGGACCCCTATGCAATTTTATCCACATATTTTTAGAACCAGGACCAGCTCACAGAGCCAGGTGCTGGTTATATTTTGGGGGAGGACCCTACATAATTTTTTTTAAAAAGTAACACTTTAAAACTAGAGATGAGCAGGTCCAGTTCTCAGAGAACAGGACCTGCCCGAACTTAGAGATGCGAGGCAAGATCGAAGTCTAGCTCAGGTTTTCCCACCTGACTCGGATCTCAAAGCGAGGCAAAACGTCATCATCCCACTGTGTTGGATTCTCACGGGTTTTGGATTGTATAAAAGTCCCTCTGTCATGGTGATCAGCGCCATTTGCTTGCTGAGTCCCAGGCTGTCAGGGCTGTGCTTCATCCAAAAGGGGCTGCTGTGTCTATCGAGGGTCTGCTGTGTCCATTCTCTGCTGTGTCCAATCCATCCAGGGGTTGGTGTTGCTGTGTTCATCCAGGGGAAGTGGCTGCTGTGTCACTTCATCCAGGGGTTATGTCTATCCAGGGTCTGCTATGTCCATCTCTGCTGTGTACAATTCATCAAGGGGTTGCTGTTGTTGTGTCCATCCAGGGGCAGTGGCTGCTGTGTACATTCATGGGCTGCTGTGTCACTCCATCCATAGGTTGTTGTGTACATCTACTGTAGGGCAGGGTCTGCTGTGTCCCTCCTTGGGTTTCTGACTGTGTCCATCCAGGGGCAGGGGTTGCAGGGGTGTATTCATTAAAAATATTAACCCTGGAAATGCTGTGTATTCATAAAAATAAAAAATGTTGTCACACTAAGTAGAAAAGGCAGTGTATTCATAAAAAATAGTGTCACACTGTAAGTGCAAAACACAGTGTATTCATAAAAAATATTGACACTGTTAGTGGATAAGCAGTGTGTTCATAAAAAATATTGTAACACTGTAAGTGTAAAATGCAGTGTATTCATCAAAAATATTGACACTGTTAGTGGATACGCAGTGTATTCGTAAAAATTATTGTCACACTGGAAGTGCAAAATCTAGTGTATTCGGCAAAAAAATTGTCACACTGTAAGTTCAAAATGCAGTGTGTTTTAAAAAATAATGTTACACTGTAAGTACAAAATGCAGTGCATTCGTAAAAAATATTGTAACACTGTAAGTGCAAAATGCAGTGTGTTCGTAAAATATATTGTCACACTCTAAGTGCAAAATGCAGTGTGTTCGTAAAAAATATTGACACTGTTAGTGGATACGCAGTGTATTCATAAAAATATTGTCACACTGAAAGTGCAAAACGCAGACTATCCATAAAAAATATTGTCACACTGTAGGTCATTGATACCGCAGTGTATTATTAAAATTGGTACAATTGATGTGTGTGCTGTACCCCACTTCATTCACGTTTGAAAATGGAGAACGATCAGTTGAGAGGAGAGCAGGAACCACATACTAGTGGTTGAGCTGCTGCCAGTACCACCAGTCAAGACGATACTAGATCATCTACATCATCTACTAAAACCCATGCCCAAGGGCATATAGGGCTTAAGCCAAGGCATCTAAAATCAAGCAAGCAATGTTTCACATTGTTAAAGAAATAAAATTAAAAGCTAAGTTAGCTGCAGAGACAGGAAAAAATTGGCAATATGCCATTTACTACACGAAGTGGCAAGGAAAGTATAAGGCCTTGGCCTTTATTTATGACTGGTGGTTATGCATCTTATGATGATTTAAACCCTTCTCCCTGTAGAATTGTCAAAAAAATTAAAATTGCTAATGCACATGAACCATCTGTGTACTCAGAAAAGTCACAGATCCCAGAGGAGAGTCCAAGTGTGTCTGCGGTAGCCATGTGTGAGCCTGATCTTTCTAAAACTGTACTTGAAGAGGATCCTCCTTCCACCAATTGTGTGCCCTCTGCAAATTTGGCGATGAGCAGCACAAGTCACCATGAAGATGTAGAAATCAAGGATGCTTCTGTGGAATTGCACCAGGAAGATGAGGAGGATATTTCTGTAGTTGGCGATAACAACAAGGATAATGAGGATGTTGATGATGATGAGGATGTTGATTCCAAGGATGTTTGTGTAAAAACTGTAAATCAGGCAACAGTTGTTGCCCATGGTGGGAAAAAGTCCATTGTTGTCATGCCTGGGCAAGGGACCAAAAAATCCACTTCTCATGTGTGGAATTATTTCCACCCAATTCCGGACAACCTTTGCCAAGCCATCTGTAACTGTTGCCAAGTGACACTGAGTAGAGGTAAGGAACTTAACCATCTAGGAACCTCCACCCTGTTACGTCACTTGCAGCACATTCATTAAATTGAAAAGGGTTTTTCAAATTCAGAGACTTTGGCTAAAAAACTTAACAACTGTCAGTCCAGTGTCACCTAGCTGCTCCTTTCTATCTGGATCCAAATGCCTGCAATATCCACCACCAACACCTGCATCATCATCAACATCCTCAATCGTGATCGGAAGTAGTCCAGCATCCAATTTCATAAGAATGACTGACTCCTCTCCTATCTGTGGTTTCCCAGAAGGATCCTTGAGTGATACACCTCTTGCTGCTGCTGCTATGAGTATATCTTCATCCCAGAAGGGGACCAGGAAGAAGACTACCTTTAGTTTAACCAAACAATTGACTGTCAAACAATCCTTTGCAATGGTGAACAAGTATGACAGCAGACACCCAGTTGCACAGCAGGTTACTGATGCCATAACAGCTATGCTGGTATTAGATGTGCATCCAGTATCTGCCATTAATGCAGTGAGTTTTACACAGTTAATGGAGGTCCTGTGTCCCCGCTACCATGTGCATTCTAGATTCCACTTCTCTAGAGTAGCAATTCCCAATCTGTACAAGGAAATAAAAAAAAACCCTCATTAATGTCCTCCGTAATGCCATTGAGCCCACTGTCCACTTAACCACAGATATGTGGACAAGTGAGACAGGGCAAACTAAAGATTACATGACTGTGACAGCCCACTGGGTAGGTGTATGACCTCCAACAGTTCAAACAGCAGCAGCAGCATCTAACAAATGCTAATTCAGAGGCAGGGTACTCTGTGTATCACCGGTTTCACTAAGAGGCATACTGCCAATGGTGAAGCAGAACGAGATATCTCTCCCAAGTAACTAATTTTGCAACTGATGTCAACTCGTTCCCATGAGCAGACATTAGCGCAGTGTAATAGCATGCAGAAGCATGCTATTACACTGTATCCGGAGCCTGTATTGGATTCCTGCAGAGAACATCGGGGGACATAAAGGTGAGTATTGTTTTTTTTTTTACAGGTAATTCGATGGGATACTCTACGTTGACAAGGAGACATGAACATTTGGAAACAGGTGAGTATGTGTAAGTGTGTTTTTGGATGCAATAAACCTTTATTTTCATGGTGTGTTGTGTGTTTTATTAACCATTTCTTTACAGTTGAACTACAGGTACCAGTGGACCCTTAATGACCCACATGCTGGTACTTGTGGTTCTCCAAGTGCCAGCATGTGGGGGAAGCTTGCTTGGACCTTTAGTTCCACTGTAAAGACAATGATGAAAAATCAAATTTTTACACTACACCTAACAATATCAACCCACCACCCACCACCCAGGGGTGGCAGAGATATACCCAGGCTATCAGCCTAGGCCAGGGGTGCCCTGGAGAGGATGACCCCTTTATTGGGGTGGTCCTCAACTCCCCAGGGATCCCTGGCCTGGGCTGACTAACAGTCAGGGCTGATGCTGTGGCTGGCGGGCCCGGTGAAATGGCACTCCTAGCTGTGGCATCAGTCCCCCATTAGAAAGGGTCCAGGGTTGGTTTTAAATATTCAGGGTACCTCATGTAATTTTTTTTCTCCATATATATAAAATCAGTTCTGTCCCTGCTGCCTTGTGCTGGTTCTTACATTACAGTGGATACCTACACATTATTTTCCCTGTAATGTTAAGAACCAGGACAGCCTGGCAAGCCCGGGGCTGGTTAGTGTTTTGGTGGGGACCTCACTTCATGTGTTTTAAAAATAACCCTATTTTCACCATTTACAGAAAGAAACATACACAAATCACAATGATTAGTGTATGTTTCTGACCATCTCACAGCTCAGGGCGTTAAGAGTTTGAAAAGTGATTTTGACAGAGAGTTTGCTCCTATCTCACCCAAGCTTGTCATCCCGATTTTTGATGAATTTGAGAGATATATGTTTTAGGTGAAAAGTACTTCCAATTTGGCCCAAAAGTGATTTGATTTGAGATTGCTATCTCACCCGAGTTTTACGAGTGAGATGAGAGAAATCTCTCTCTAACTCACCTGACTTTGGGCCTGATTCAGAGCCGCTCGCTATTTGCGGTCGTTCGTTTAAAAATAAGGGGTGGCTATTCAAATGAACCATTCGCTCTTTGCGGTCTGTTCACGCCTCTAAGTCTGACTGAGCGAGCAAAACTTGCGGTTGAAATTTTGATAAAAATGCCCCCTGGCCACTCGCATCATACGTCATGTCCGCTATTTATTAGATTAATCGAGTACATCGAACAGCGTATGAACTGCTCGCTATTCTTGTGGCTGGTTTTTCCTACCACTATATTGCGAGCAGTTCTGCCTATAAAACAACCAAGTGACGTGGTCAATGACGCTGCTGTATTAATTATGCACACCCATTAAACGCCTGTTTTGACCTTTAAGCACACCTTCGTTCTGAATTCCACTCCCCGTTTTCAAGCACCTTCCCCTGTTACCACCCACATACGCCTCCATCTGTCACTCAAAATAGCAGGCATTTGCTATATAGTGAACAAACGATTTTTGGCCGCACTGAATGGTTCGCGCATGCGTATTACAATCCGTACACATGTGCAGATGAGCGAACATCGGTCAGAACGAACGAGCAGCCGCTTACGAGTGGCTCTGAATGAAGCCCTTTACCTTTAGTAAATTTGCAAGCAGGAAAAAAATCAATAAATCACCCGAGATGGTCATCTCAACCTATCTCAATTGTTAGTAAATTTACCCTATTGTGTCTTACTTTCTGACGGACATAAATCTGAAAAGATGCAAAGAGCTGTTGGTGAAAAAATTGTCAGCTCAAGCGGCACGAGACACAGCAGCATCTTGTCACGACTGCCGACACTTGAGACTCCTGGAGGGAGGCAGGCCTACTAGGCACAATAAACTGGGGTGGTTTAAGGAATGACCTTTCCATGAAACTCAGTAGCACAGGATAAAAGTGAAATAGTATTTATTAACAAAAGAATTATAATCAGCAAGGTCTCATATAAAGTCTCAAACAGCACAGAGATTCATATATGCAATAATAAATATAGGAGAGAATCCCCAAATATATATTCAGTCTTTAACATATAAGAACTAACGTGGTAGGGAACCTCGAGTCCAGTATGACTCAAACACCTCAGGATGGCATTGATGATCTTGGCTAGGGTAGAACTCTGTAATAATGGAAATCGAGAGCAGAGCGAACCCTGCAGAATAATATAGTTCCGGGACAGGGCCAAGACCTGCGGTGCAGTGAGAGATGAAGCAAACTTGAGCCTTGTGGTATAATGAAGACGGAGCAGGGTTAAGCTCTGTAATGTGGCTAGAGCACGGAGTGGGATTGAGTCCCGTGATGCAGAGAAGATTGTAGCAGGGTTGAGCCCTGTAGTGTGGCTAGGGTTCAGAGCAGGGTTGAGCCCCGTGATGCAGAGAACATTGTAGCAGGGTTGAGCCCTTTAATGTAGCTAGGGTTCAGAGTGAGGTTGAGCCTCGTATTGTAAAAATTACACTGTAACGGTGCAGTTGACAACTGTAACAAGGATGAGTTTAATATCCACAGGAATGGAAAGACAACAGGCAAAGTAAATAGTGCAGCAAAATGGTGAAACCACAGTGATGGAGCAGTAAGCAATACTTAGGCAATAGGAATGCTGGGTTCAGTAGTGCCACGGGTAACTGGCATGAGAAGTTCATCTGGAATATAACAAAGTCCACAGCAATCCATGGGCACAGCGGGGATCTGGCAGGAGTCCAAGAAAAGACCCGAAAGCAACGTTACACAGGCACTAAGACACAGTTAGTAACAGGCTTTATACTAGAGGTCTGTGATCCATAGGAAGTTTCAGAACATGTGACCCAAATGGAATCAGGTTTGAAATAATGAGCAATGTAGATATCCCACAACCTGATGACACCTGGGAAACAGATGATCACTTTAACAAACTATCCCCTGAATGAGAAGCATGCCAGCAAGCAGGATAGCTCCTCCAATGACCACAATGGAGCTTTGGCAAAAGCAGTCTATCTTTATGTACTGAAATAGTCGCAGTCCTGACACATCTCCACCTTCAGGTTCTGTGGCTGCCATGAAAAAAATTATTTTCCTAAGAGACCAACTGCTGGTGGTGATGCAGATCAGTCAGCAAAAACTAATGACATCTGGTTGGGTCTGAAATAACTGCCTACAATGAGTGACATGTCTACCATGACTTTTTCTAATATGGTCACCATTCAGAGAATGGTGGATGATTATTTTAGGGATAGCAGCCAAATAGTCAAGTCACACAGTCCGTTTCACTACTGGCAGGAAAAAGAGGCAATTTGGAGTCCCTTACACAAACTGGCTTTGCTTTACTTTAGTTGCCCACCCCCCAGTGTGTACTCTGAGTTTTCAGCACAGCAGGGAACCTTGTCAGTGATTGGCATAGGGGGTTACTTCCCCAAAATGTGGAAAAGATGGTGTTCATCAAAATTAATTATAAAGGAAGACCAGCAATTAAGTAAAAAAAAATACAGAAGCATCTGTAATGGTGGATTCCAGAGGAGACAAACTAATATTGTGTGAAGAATAGGATGTACACACTGATGGGGATGATGATGATGATGATGACATCTGATCTTACCTATGTTGTAAAGCCAGTTTGTGTATGGGACCATTGCCACCAATGTCCACTGCACATTGACAGCTTCTTTTGTGAGGGACCAAACAAACCAATCGTTTCAGCTACAAGTGGCAGTCCCTGTCGCTGAAGTGATTGGTTTGTTAAACTATGATTGTCTTGTTTTATATATACAACATAAGGGTGGGTTGGAGGGCACAAGGACAATTCCATCTTGCACCTCTTTTCATTATATGCTGTTTGGGGCATTGCTGCCTGACAGTTTGAATTTTATGGTTTATGAAAGTCCAGATATTTTAATGGCCACTGACAGCATCTCCTGCATGCCCCTTTAATTTTTTTAAAGAAAATTCTGAACCACCAAATTGATGGGTTGGCAAATATGAGCAGTAGCAGCACAGAGCATCTTTCTGCCAGGATGTGTGCAATAAAGTGCAAATACGTTTAATCCAAAAATTAGTTGTGTATATTGGTCACACACAAATATATTTACATGGTACATACAGTGTGTAAAGCAGGCTGAGGAAACCTGAAGCACGCCACCTGTTGTTGACAAATAACTCCAGTAGGCCCAGCAAACATCACAGATGCTGGGAGTTCTAATTCAGCCAGAGAACTACAAGCTGCTTTCCTCTGATATAAACAGCAAGTCTTGGTCCCATTATCCCTAACAACCTCCCTGAGTACAAACTAGTAAACATCTGTTTACAGTATGTTCTACCAGCACCTCCACAAACATGGCCACCTTATTTTTTTATAAGATCATGATGTATAAAAAATTAAAAAACCTCCTCCAGTTCAAAGATGTCTTTTAGGAACTTAAGAACTTGATCCTAGATTGATCGTCCTTTATTATTTTTTTTTAAGAATCTACATATTAAATTAAATAAATGAAAAACTAATCAATCCTTCCGTACTTTCCCTGTCTTCAGTATATAAACATTCCAACTCCGTCGGGCCTCTGACCTAGTTAATGAAAACATTCTTGTTTTTTAAAATTCCGAGGGGTTGCATAGTTTATTAAACTGCCATCCTATCTACCACTGTAATGCCACTCTGTGCCATATTCAAAGTTTACCCGCCACATGTTACTGCACCTACTGTTGACACTTAGCTTAGTCAGCCAGCTAGCTGGATGCAACCTTTTGGCCCTTAACTAGATGAAAAAAATCAATATTGTGGGCTGTGAGGTTGTCAAAATTGACAGGAAGCGAGTGGAAATAAATGTTATTGAGGTTAGTAATACTGTAGGATTAAAAACAGCCCAAAATTATGTGATTTTAGCTGTTTTTAGGATTAAAAAAAAAATACATCCAAAACCAAAAAACAAAACACGCAAGGGTGGTTTTGGCAAAACCAATCCAGATCCAAAACCAGAGGAGGTACAGATCCAAAACCAAAACCAAAAAAAAACAAGGGGATCACGCACATCTCTATTGAAAACCTGATTTATACTCAGAAGCTTGCATGGATAACACTGATCTGTGCATGCTTTTGATAAACATACTGCTTTGACCGATGGTTTATTTACTGTAGTGTTTTCTCATGTGTTTTGCAGACTGAATCATGATGTTACACACGAATTTGCCTTTAGTGAATCTCCATGTTTGAAAATCAGGGGAAAATCTCACGGTAATGCAATCTCAGCCAGACACAATTCTTTATCCCAAAATATCCTGTGTGATACTCATTTAAACAGATTTTCCACTTTCATGATACCCCCAGGAACTTGTGTTGGACTGTGTTTTCCAGTTTGGATCTAAATCTGGAGTACATTCTAATGACTTTTCAAACTTCTCTATGGCTTATAACCCGCAATTTATTTTAATGCTGATACAGAGGCATGCATAATTAAGCCCCTGTGACGGCATATGCAGCCTGAGCTCTAGATATCGAGAAGAAGTTTAACAGTTTTTGAGTGAGGTCAGTTCAACCACAACTGTGCATATGGATCTTATGTTCCTCGATGTTACCGATGTTATCTGATCTCACACTACCTACTCCTTGGCTCCAGTCGGTCCTGTTGTCCAGTTGGTATCCGATCTTCAGAAAATAAAAATATGAGTTACCCAGACCAGAATGCTTGCATTCAATTTGCTATTTAGACAACAGGCCCTACAGGTATTGAATTTGCTATTAATGGGCCTGATTCAGAGATGGAAGCAGGTACACACAGCTAATGCATCTATGCATGTAGTGGCTGAGTGATAATATGCTAATGCTGCAGGAGGCATCTTGTGTAAATAAACACATCCTGCAGGCTTCTCTGATCTGCTACTGCATCCAAGGATGAAGCATAAGATCTTCTGCATGAAACATTGATCATCTGAGTAACCCGCAGGTCACTCTGGATGACTGAGAAATTCGCTCTCCTGAAGCCAGTAATGCTGCATCCCAGGACACAGTCACTGACTTCAGCGTGCTCAGAAAATGGAGCCAATACGCACCTATTTCCTATAATGCTGCCTGTCACCACCTGTCAATCATGCTGTGGTGTTTGGGGCACTTCAAGCGACATCGCAGCCTCGGATCTGCACATGCACAGTGCATCTTCTGTGCATGCGCAGATCTAAAAAAAATGGAGATGTACGTAAAGACTAGGTTCACATACATCTCTGAATTAGGCCCAATGTTAAGTCATTGTGACACTTGCACTTTAAATTTCTTTAAATTTATGGAGAGACAATTTTGACAAATTCAACTACTATTTGATGCCACATCTACTATTTCAGAGGTTGCAGGAGTGATAACTAACACAGGTGGTGTCACTATCAAGCTGGGGCTTGTAAGAGAGAAAATTGTGTATATTTAGAAGTTGCAGTATCAGCTGCTAGGAGAAAATGCATGTTTCTTGTAATTGGGTCCCGCTGACAGTTTCCAATGTGCTACTGCAGATTTTAAAATGTGTTTAAAAAGTGTAATTTTACTTAACAAGGTTTTCTCTGTTGCCCAAAATCTTGTTCACACTTTATAAGGGCACAGCATGTCAAATATTAGTGACAAAAGAAAATTCTCCAATTATTATTCCCTGCAGTTGGATATCCCTAACACTTGGGCAAAATGTGTAATTTTTTTGTTAATTAAAGCGGCTTCCCACAAGGCATGAGCATAACTGACACTGTAGACTATTCTAATTGCAATATTATATTTTTAGTAGTCACATTTGCATCGTCATGCATTTGGTATCTTTGAAGTTGTTATTTCATCATTAATGAAGCAGCAGATGTAGACTCTTTTTGGATGGATTAAATAATTAATGAGTATAATAAGGTTTGCTCACATTATATCAATGTGTGTGTATGTCCAACATTTATTTACTATGCAGTATGATTTTTTTTAATATTTGAAATTACTACCCTTTATTAAGTAAGGCTACAAGGTATATCCAAGTATTTCTAGTGCCAAATACTAGTTAAACAACACAAATTACAATTGTTACATTATTAAAATAAAATGTTAGTGTCTATGTGCTCAAATTGTTAGTTACAGTACAATGACAAAACTATCTTTGTATACTAGTGTATACTTAAATTGTATTCTAGTGTTACACTTTTCTAATGTTATGTATCATATTAGTACAGTACAGTATGCAGTGACAACATGAAATGTTATCATTTGAGGTAATTTCATAAGTGAAGATCTAGAGTCCATTGGGTTACATGAAATTCTCCGGAATGAATGAGGCCTAATGGCATTAATAATGTGATCTCATGGTTTGTGATAGTATCAATCTAATGTTGTGAAAGGAACAGAAATTTCCTAAATAAAATGTTCTCACAGTCTCCTTTGAATCCCAGTATTTTAGATAGAAAATATTCTCAGAACTTTTCAAATTGAATTTGTAAATTACATGGTACTGTACTATTGTGGGATGGTTACTTTATGGTCTCTAAACCTGAGAGGCCGCTCCCATTTTTTTTCTTACTGCCACAAGGCAGCACATTTGTTATGTAAAACCCTTTTCACATTGCAAAAGTAACCCGATGTATTGCCGAGTCAACCAGGTTCGAGGTGCAGTGTGAACGCGCCAACAGAAAAATTCCTGGGTACGGCGACTCAGCATTTCAACCCTGCAATCGACCAGAGATGAACTCGGGAACAAACTATGTTGATGTGAACTGGAACAACCCGGGTTATCCAACCCTGGACTCAGCAAACAGCGATGATTGGATGTTTCTGTGTCTCCTTTGATGATGTCAGCAGCCCGAGCCCTGGACACACGTGCAGCATACTGCAGACAATAACAAGAGGGCAGCATTTCTGCAATTAAAGGCTATAATACAAATATCACTAGTAAAGCCTTGTCCATTTGGAGTGATGAAGAGGTGTGGGAGTTGCTTGCCATAAGGCACAGTGAAAAATGCTGGTGTCTACAAAATTATAGCAAAGGTACTGGAATCTTGTGGCTTCCATAGGCAGCAGGTGGTATATAAACTTAAGGCACTCAGAATTTTTTTTATGAAAGTGCATGACCACAATAGGAATAGAATTGGAGCTGCCCGCTTAGAGTTGCAATACTATGACATATGTGGCCGTGTTTTCGGACACACAGCATTATCATACCTCCCAACTGTCCCGCTGTCCCACCCGTGGGCTGCGGTGTTCCACAGTGGGGTGGAAGTTGGGGAAAGCATACACCACTGCTCTGCATAGCAGAGCAGTGTGTATGCAGAGACAGAATAGATGCAGAGATAGAATAGATGCTGTGCGCATGCGCAAAGCGTCTATTCAGAGTACGAGGGGAAGCCCGGGGGCAGCCCAGCATCTCAGAGATGCTGGGCACGCCCCTTAGTGATTTAAACAGAGTGTGCCACTAGGCCATGCCCCCTTTATGTATAGGTCACGCCCCTTTTCAGAAACGTGGATGTCCCGACTAGGGATTCTGAAATGTTGGGAGGTATGCATTATGTACACCTTTTAACTTGTTATCCAGCTTAGCAGCAGGGGAAGCAGCCAGGCCTGTGTCTCAGAATCCACCAGCAGCATGCCAGTCTCACAAGCAGGCCCATCAGCCTCACAAGCATGCCCATCAGCCTCACAAGTAGGCCCATCAGATTCACGGTCAGAGAAATCAAAATCTGACTCCTGCATTCTCGATTCTGGCAGAAATTGCTCCTTCCTAAGCTCACATATGTTGCACAGTAAACAACACAGGGCTACGTCAGTCATAATCATGAGGTCCATATCACAGCGCTTCATCAAACAGTGCCAATGTCCTTTTAAGTGGCCAAATGCATTCTCAATGGCCATTCTTGCTGAACTCAGGGTGTGTTTAAACGCAATTTGTCCTGGGCCCAATTGTAAATGTTGCGTGAAGCCCTTCATCAGCCAGCGACGTAAAGGGTAGGCTGCATCCCCAAAAATGTGAACCAGGTTCTCATCCCCAACAGTCTAGGATTTCTAATGGAAAAAAAAATTGGTAAGGTGGAAAAAGCATAATCAAATGAAGTTTCCTGTAAAGTTACATGTACAGCACTGTAGAATCTAAATATGTCCTTTGAGCATAATAGTACACACATAGGGCCTGATTCTGCAAGGATCTCAATTGCTAAGCTGTACCCAGGCTGCTTTGCAATTGCGATCATTGCAGATATGGTATTGCAGAAGGCATCACACCCCATGTGCATTACTAATCCAAGCTGCATTGTCCAATGCAGCATCGTGTAATCTGCATAACATTGTCCAGCTATGGTGATCCATGGGGTCACATAGCCAGCCGCCACAGTTGAGAGGAAAAGGCCAGGAAATCACCGGTGGAGATCCTGGCATGTTCCCCCCCACCACCAGCAGCGGCGACGAATCTCTGTTTCAGGCCATCGCTGCCCTCTCCCACAAATGGCAGCAGACTGTCAATCACTGATAGTCTGCTTCCAGTCTGCAAGGGAGATCGCATACCCATTCTGCACATGCACAGAACATTGGGAATCTGCGTTCAGCAGTGCACTAGCATGCATTACTGAATCAGGACCATAATCTGGAGCATGTAGCACAGCATACAGTATTTGCCCCACTTAAAATTGATTATACATTATGGCAGCATACAATAATATTTGTAGTGCCTATTAGGTTCTCAAACTACTGGGTATTTCTAGCACATGATATAATTGTAATAGAAAATATTTAGGGATAGAAATCGCAGTATGTAAAATTGATAAATTGGTGGTTACGTTTCAGCTGGACAGCAAACAAGTACAGATAATAGATAAGTATAACTGGGATGTAGTCAGGAAGCCGATGGTCTAAATGCCGACCGCTGGCTTCCCACCTGTCAAATCCCGGCAAGGTACTAATGACAGGTGTCGAAAACCAGATGCCTGTCATTAGACCTACACCGGGAGCATGACACCTGGCATATCGAATGAAGGTAAGCCGGGTGCCGGGCGCGGACAGTCGTGGGGGGGATATGTTTTAGGGATCAGGGTTAGGTACCTCCCCCAGGAGGGTTAGGTTTAGGCTAGTTGAAGGGGGGGTTAGAGTTAGGCACCACTTGGGGGAGGTTAGGGTTAGGCACCCCACTGGGAGACTTAGGTTTAGGCTGCGAGGATGGGGGAGTTAGGTTTAGGCACTTAGAGGGGGGATAGAGTTAGGCACTTGGGGGGGTGGAGGTTAGGGTTAGGCTTACCTAAGGGAGGTTAGGGGGGAAAATAGGGTTAGTTATACTTACCTTATTAGAGATCGGGATTTTCACCCCTGCCGGGCTTCCGCTGTCGGGTTTTGAACAGCCGGCCATGTGGCTGGCAGTATTACCTACTACACCCGTAAAACTGTGGCTGTCCACAAATTGTCTGCTATGACAGATGAGTTGAATATGACAAAATTTGAAAATCAATATTATTTTCTTATCTTTCTTGGGAAAAGCCATCCACCTCGGTTTTCCTCTGCTAGGTGGAACAGATTGGAATTCTCTCGAGACATGTGCTTGTCCAGGCCACCCAATAAAGATATCTGTGAAGCTATAAATAATGTATAGTAATAATGTGCAGTATATTAAGTTTTCAAAAGGACACACATTAGTACATATGTAAACATTATAAAACACTCACTGGATAAAAAAAATCTCAACAATACTTGTGGTCCACAACAGTTTGTAAAACAATGGAATGCCAGTCTTTTCCATTATAATAGTCTTCCGGGTTGTCAAGGGGAGCAATGGGGATGTGTGTACCGTCTATGGCACCTGCGTTCTGTGGACACCGACACCTCAGGAAACCTTGTATTGTATCCTCTAAGCACTCTCCTTGCAGCAGGTTGATGAACTGCTGGTAGAGAGTATCCAGCAATGTCCGAGTCACCTTATGCACTATGGATCAGCCTGTGGATATCTCAACTCCAGACAGACAGGAGAGTGTACTGTACTCTCCTTGGGTAGCATACCACCACAATGCAATGGCTACCCTCCAGCTTGGCGCTATGGGTCTCCTAAAGTTGATGGACTGCCTTGAAAGTGCTGGGTTCAGTAGGTCCAGAAGATTATAGAATATTGCATGCAACATCGAAAGTGGGACATCCACTGCACATCCTTGAAAGCTTCCACAGTCACCATGAAAGCTTCTCCATGCTTGTGGTCTTCAGCCCACAATCTTCGATTTGCTGACATGTTCATTTTCAGGATGGTTGTCTGGTAGTGCATATGAAGCCTCTTCTCCTGCGCAAATATTGTCACCGAGTGTTAGCCTTCTCAACCACAAACTGCACCCTCCTCCTGAAATAACTGTACAGTATGTTGCACATTGTCAGAAGCTACATCATGCTCTCACTAACTGAATGAAACAGCAGGAAAGCACAAACACTCATGAGCTCTGGAAAACACACAGGTAGTCCACCTGCCATGATTGCTGCACTGCTGTGAGCAGTCCCCACCCCTGCCCTTTGTTCCCATTTGTGACCTCATCTATGTGAACCTGTAAAAATTTTATTTTTAATGACATCTATAGGGTTTTACAGGGCTGATCCGGGTTCAATGTGAATAGGGCTGACCTGACAATAACCCAGGTCGAAGGTGCAGTGTGAAAGGGGTCTGACCGGTGTCACAGCCAAATTCGACCTGGCTTAAAAATCCAGGGTCAGGCTGGATTTGCGATGTGAAAGGGGTATAACTCAACTCAGTGCTGCTTCTCTATTATTTGCTTGCTATAAAAATATCTAGTCCACTAGAAAAAAACAACCCTTTTCTAACATTTGAAATCAATACTGGAACCTTTTCTAAATAACATTTCCCCATCATTGGGTCAGAGCCTAATATACCAAATTATCTTACAACCAGAGACCTATATATACTTTAACTGAAAATGACAATCCTTAATCATTTGCTTGCAGACATCACATAAATCCCATACAAAGAGTGAGACACCAGTGGAGCCATACTTCCTTATATAGATATTCAGTATAAGTGACTATTTGGATAAGCAACTTTGGGCAAGATGAGAGGAGATCAGAGTTCTGCACTGTCTCTGTCAATTCAGTGCCTGCAGCTGATGGTCACTAGGACCCTCCGTGGCTCTCTCTGGAGGCCTCTCCTCCATTATGCACTACTCCACTGTGTGGTTTCCTCCATTAGAGCCCAAGGTACATTGGCTCCAGACCCTGCTACTGCCCAAAGGGCTAAGGACATATGCTCTGCCACCACTGCTAAGGTGCCCAAGCATCCCACTGGCCCCACATTTAATACAGAGCCTGATGGTGCATTCTGCACCATGCACACTACAACTCCCAGAACACCATGTATGATCCAGGATACCACTTCTATACCACCAGGTATGAGAGAAAGGAAGTGCAGGATGACTGGTCAATTCTCACATTAAATGCGGTGGTACTGGGGGAGGGCCCATTCCATCTTTTTATGTTTTTCATAGGTCCAGGAATTATCCCAGGTCAAAGTCCAGATTGAGACAGGGGAATTCTAAAAATAATCTTAACCTATAGTATCACACGAGATGTCCTCCTGTATTTCAAATGTCTTTTTGGTGGCTGATTAAAATGCAGCGATGATTCCTGTATTTCTACATTTTGTGGTTTCGCATGTTTGACACCTGAGACAGTGTTTGACACCTTTCTTCCTGGGTTTTGAGTTACCCCCCCCCCTTCTGAGGGCACGGGGACAAATTTGTTCTTCAAATTTGGTGCTCTTCTATAAATCAATTTTGGTTTCAGGGGCAGGATGTATTTGAGCTTTTCATCCTTCTTTAGGATGGGTTGCTTCTTGATTATATTTTCTAGATTTTTTTATTGCTGATTATACTGGGTTATGAACATCACTACTTCATTGCCATTTTCTTTGAGTGTCATTTGTTTTTTCTCCATTAGTGTTTTCCTATCCAAAGTATTGACTTTATTGTATGCTTGATTCATGGGTATTATGTCATATTTCCTTTCCAGGAATCGTTTCAAATTGGATGCTTGAGTTCTGTACACAATCACATCTAAACAGTTATAGCAGATTCTCTTAAAGTGTCCTTTGGGAATATTGGAGAGCCATTGTGCATGATGATTACTATTTGCTGGTATAAAATTATTACAATCCACTTGTTTCATAAAGGTCTACTCTGTAGATTTTCAAGTCCAGAAATTCAACTTTGCTTGGGCTGGTTGTTGCTGTGAATTCTAGGTTGAATGTGTTCTCACTGAATTTGATGAAGGGTTCTAGCTTACTACTACTCTCCATATACAGATGACATCATCAATATACCTTGCTCATAGCAGGATATGATCCAGGTGAGGGATATTGGTCCATATGTGGTTCTTTTCCCATGCTGCAAAAAACAAATTTGCATATCCAGGTGCAAATTTCGTACCCATCACATTCCCTTTCACTTGTCGATAGTACGTGTCATTGAAAGTGAAATAATTATGTTACAAGATTTAAAAAATGGAGTATATGTTGAAGTTATTTTGGTCTTTGTGGAATCTGGATTCTTGTTCTAGGATGTTTTTCACTTTGTCTCACCCATTCTCATGTGGTATGACTGAATAAAGTAAGATGATGTCACATGTCATCAGGATATACTGTACCCCTCTTTCCATTTAATTGAACTGAGGATGTTCAGCACTTGGATTGTATCTTTAATTTAACTCTTCTGGTTTAGGGTCAGCAGTTGTAGGAAGACACCATATAAGCATCAGACCATTAAAAACTACCCATTACTGTATGTACCAGCCTATAACCAGATAGGAAAGAGATTGCTCCACTTTACAATACAAAACATTGGTGGCTATTGGACAAGCACTAGGACCTGGGAGGAACCACCTCTGAAACACAACAGGTGCTGGTGGCTCGCTCCCCCCTCGCTATTTAAACTAGAAGGCACACACATCCTACCATATCTGATGAAACCCCAGGAGGGGTAAACACGTAGGAGTTGCCAGGAGATACTGGACCCTGTCCGCACTACTCTGAACACTGCAAACCTGCCAACTGCCTGAACCAATTGTAACCTAAGACCAGCATCAGTCCAGCTCATGTATGAAAATTCTGGAGCAGGACAGGGCTTTTGATTATTACACCCTGACAGAATCAATTAGATACCTATATTTGCCTAACAGTGAAATGTTATTTTTCTATGCATTAACTGGCATGTGTATCCTCACCTAAATCATGCAGCTTGTTACTTTCATTTAATCTCGTTGCCATATGTTACCAATGCGTCTCTTCTTTGACACTTTGTTTAGGAGAGAAACCCACTACTCTAAACACATTTGAATGTTAATGAAAAGTATCTTTAACATTATATATTTTATACAGACACCAATAAAAAGTACCTTTATTTATACAATCTGCCAGGACAGTATTTCTCGCTTACTACACCTGTCCTTAGATGCAGCAACACCTAATATACGGACAGTATGAGGTACATCATCTCAGTGCTACTTTTCTGTATTTTAGTATATTTTGATTCATGAGACCAGGTAGAGGGGGCCCTGCTATAACGAGAAAAGAGCTGCAAAGTTCATTAATAGAAATCACAGACAGACAACCATTCCAGCAGTAATATATAATATGATTTTTGGTAGGCTTCAGTATGGCCACTACAGGTAGTATAAGGCACAGTGCAGAGCTGCTGCCCATGCTGGAAATTTTGGAATCTCATGGAAATTTCAAGAGGGTAAGCAAATACATTATACATAATAATAGACACATAGTTGACAAATGATGACTTGACAAAATTGAGTGAGCTTTGATCCTTACTTGGATTATGTAGATAGTGTGGTTCATGCTACAATAATGTACCACATAATTATCAAGCTACTCATCAATTAAATGCAGGATTACACCTCTCCAAAATGTAGCTTACCCAGAAGAGGACAAATGTTAATTATATATTTTTGTGTTTTTTTCTAATTGCTGTAAATCAATTTAAAACAATGTTGTTTTTCTGTTGCTAAAATACACATTTTAGTACCAGTTAACTTAAAATATTATAATATTATTGTTATAAAGTGTGTAAATATATTTTTATGTGCACAAACTCACAATACATTTTGAAATTGTTAGAGTTGTATAATTTCATCTAACAAAAAAGTACCCCTAATAAAAAAAAATGCTTTCTACATATACTGTAGCTTACTTAAAATTGGAGTTAATTTAGTGCACATGTGTAAATACCAAGTGTGTGTTATGCAAACAAACACACATGTAATGTAAGCATTAGGTAAACCTTTGTTAATTGTCTTAGTGCCTGATTCTTCACGGAACGCAATTGCAACAGCGTACAAAGATCAGCCGTTGGTGCGTACTGCGCATGCATAGGCACTGTAGTGTGCGTGCACAGTTCAGCATTGTGATTGCACTGTGATCACATACACAGATACAAAGCCATCGCAGAGTGAGACATGGGATGTCAGCATTTGGAGGTGGTGATTGGGGAGTGGTTGGAGAAACACAGACATGCCAGTCCATTTGAATGCCATTTCCTGGGCGTGCATAAATTAGCCACTGCAATGGCATATGCAGCTACTCACTGTGGGCCTGATTCAGAGCCGGACGCTCTGACCAGAGCGCTCGCTCTGAATCAGGGCCCTCCTCCATGAAAATGGAGCGGCCTCCAGGCCACTCGCATAGCTGTGGGTGACCACCCACAGCATATGCGAGCGGCCAAAAAGATGGTCGCGATGGTCTTGACCATCGTGACCATTGGACTTGCGATGGAGACCCTGTGGTAGGGTCTCCCTGCCACAAGCCCTGGAGTGATTTTGGCTCTATCAGAGCAAAAATCACTCCCACTGACATCACTAGTGATGTCAGTGGGGCCGGCTTCAGACGTTAGGCGTTCCCATGGGAACGCCTCTGTCTGGCAGGCATGCCCCCGGCATGCCCACCAAAGGGGGTGTGCTGTCAATCAACATCAACAGCATGCCCCCTTTGGTGCGAGACCCAGAGTGATGGGAAGCCCATCGCTCCCCGGGTCTCGCACAGTGGGGAACATCGACCCACTTGCGAGCATACTGCCACTCGCGAGTGGGTCTGAATGACCCCCTGTGTGCATCAAGAGTTGCAATTTCTGAGACAGATCAGACTTGCTGTAATTCTGCATGAGGGGCTGATGTTGCTCGAGGTTATCGATGTATATGCAGGACTGCGTGGTCTTATGGATGTGAGAAAGCGGTAGCGGGCGTCTCTATTCTAGGTGCCCCCTTCCCATTGCATTTGGGACCCACCTCTGGTGTGGGGTGTTTGGCTGGGTGTTTTTGTGACAGGAGTAGTTGCATGAGCTATGCTGCCTCCTGATGTGCTAGCATTTGTGTCATATTCTAGTATGAGCATAGAATTAATCAAGCTCCAAAAATACAATATTTTTGGAGCTTAATTGTTGGAGCATTCAAAATCTTCTATGGGATGTGAAAATAGATCCTTTTGGATCCGTCTGCCCCTGTCTGGCTCTTTCTGCGAGTTAGGTGGGTTAGTATGTTAATTATAATTAACATAATGAATAGACCCCTAAATATCTTAATGAAATGTTACTAGTGTGATATAGTTTACCTACATTTTGTAGTGTGCAATGTTAATGTGTATGAAATTTCACAAACTCACCTTCCAGAAGTGGAGATTGAGGCAAGCAGCCAATGTCTGCATTTCCAGTTCTTTAGGTGGCTGGTTGGACACATAGATTTTGAAGTTCTCGTGCTTTCGTCAATGGGTGTGCTGAAGTATCTCACATCTGCTGCCCGGAATTGTTAAGCATCATTTCAATATAACAATGTTCATCTATGGTAACAGTCTCAGCATTTAGGTTTAGTATGATCCTCAGTCCTGATAAATGATGTTCAGACCCAAGATCTTTAAGCTTGAATCTATCATTTCACAACAGCTTGACATTCACTTTTTGGCTTATCGTAGACTTCCTTTCTCGCCAGTCACTACTTGACTTTGTTTCTTGGAGTGTTTGAGGTTCACGACAGACAAAGTTTGCAAACTCTTTACAATATCTTTTGGGAGATTTTTCTTTGTTGCTCCTCACAGAATAGCAGCTTCATGATATATCATCTGTGTTTACTGTTTCACTATCTGACATGCTTTCAGCTATGGGCAAGTCTAGCATAACATATTTTTGTGGTATTACAAATTATTGCTTGTCTTCAGCTGAAATGGTGTCATGAACCACCATATCTTTTGAATTTAGAAGCCTTTGCTTTGTTGGCAGTATTTTAGCATGATACATGTGATGGATTTGGGATTAAGCTTGCATCTTCTTTCTTAGGGAATGTGGGCTTATGACCGACATCCAAATACATGTAAATGATTGATACTTGGCCATTTTACAGATCATGCCTCAAATGGTGTCTTGTCTTTGACTGCTACTGTAGATGCTTGATTCTTGAGGTAAACAGCTGTGTGAACTTTTTCTGTCCAAAATCTTTTTCTAGTTCTGGATAATTTAACATAGCTCAAGCTCTCTCATCTATAGTTCTATTTGCTCTTTCATTCACATATTTTTTCTCTTGTGTAAGCAATAGTTAATTGATGCTGTATGCCATTTATTTTGAGATAGGTGGCTAGATGTTTACTTTTGTATTCTCTGCCATTTTCTGATCTTTATACATTTATGTTCAGGTCTGTCTGATTCTCCACAAGACTCCACAAAACTTTGTATGCTTTGATCTTGCCTGTAACTTAACTTTTGTTTCACAGGAAGTAACCATGTGTCATCCTAGTAGCATCTTCAATGAATGTCACAAATTATCAATTCCCACTCATGAATTCCACTTCCATTGGTCCACATACATGCACTAATTCAAACCATGCTTTAGTTCTGCATGCTGATGTTGGAAAGGTGTAACCTCTTTGCTTGTTTGCTTTTCATGCACCTTTCAGATTCTGGTTTTTCAGGCTTGTTCACCAACAGCTCTGTAGCCATACCATCTAGATGTTTCTATTACTTAAGGTACACCATTCTGTGCTATAGCTCCATTGACTGGTTGGATGCAAGAGCTGCCATCGCACAACATATCTCTTTGCCTAGAATATACAGTTGTTGGTACTGGGCTGCTGCCGCAATTACAGTTCCTCTGTGATTGTAATATATAAAAATAGAGAGCACTTGTATGATTATATGTCAAAAATGAAAACGCAATACCTGTGGGAATAGAATGGTGATTAAAACAATGTTTATAGCCCTTTTAGATGATTTGATGTCCATGCAAATGTTATTTGGGTTCCAATATAATGCCATGCAGTAGCGGTATACTGGTAGAGTCAGTTCAGATCAGAAATTCTCTAACTGTCTTTCCCTATTGCTACCTACTTTGGCGGCTTCCGCTTCCATCTGGCTGGTTCCCTGAGGCATGTTCGCCTTGTTCGTCCATGTGAATGGCGCGATGCTGTGGCAGTGCAGTGCTATGACATCACTGTAAGTCTGGTGTGCGCTATGCCAACGTGTTTCAGGCTTCTGGCCTTTTGTTAAGGATAGCGCTCATTCCTTATGCTCTCCACTTTATTCAGAAAGTTGATTGGTTCAATTAAAAACACTGATTAATTGATTAGGTATAAACCTTTATTTAAAATTAAAATATTATTATGGTATTGTGTTTGTTAAAAAATGACTGTGTTGGTAATACAAGTATAATTAGAAAATCAAAATATAAATGTGAAACTTGGTATAAAATATTTATGTGTAAGACCTAATTAACTAATTTAACAGGTGTTTTAGAGGAAAGCATTAGTCTCCACATCTACATTTAAACCTGCTGGTTGCAGGGTTTGCATTAGGAAAATCCATTTTGTTTCTTTTTTTCTTAATTCCTGGGATATATCACCTCCTCTCCAGTTGGTGCAGATTTTTTGAATGCCCATAAATGAAAGTCCAGAAGGATTGCGTTCATGACATTCGAAAAAATGTTTGGACACGCTATGGGTCTGTAAACCTTTCTTATATTAAAAAAATGCTCAGCAATTCTTATTTTTAGTTTTCTTTTTGTCTGTACAATGTACTGTAGCCAACAGGGGCATTCAAGCAGATAAATAGTTCCTTCTGTGTCACATGTGATTGTATTCATAATTTTGTAACTCTTCGTTGATACACTTGACTTGAATTCTATTGTGAGTTGTGTGGATGTCTTTCTCAAAGTCTTGCAAGGTAAACAGTTTAAACAACAAAAGGTCCCTTTCTTTTTTGTTGAGCAATTGTTTGGATCAATGGAATGGTTATGACTTTTCAAAAATTGATATCTTAAATTATGAGCTTTCTTGTAAATGATTTGGGGTCTATTTGATATGTGAGATTTTAATTTATTGTCCAAAAGGAGTATGTGCCATTGTTTGTTTAAAATGATTTGATCATATGGTGTTGGCTATTGAATTGCATAACAAAGGCTGTACTGAAGTCTTCCTGTGTGGTTTGTTGCTTGTATGTAAGTATTTCTTTCCTTTCTGTGAGTGATACCTTTTCTAAAGACTCCTGTAATTTTTGCTCATCATATCCTTTTTTAAAAAAATTTTTTTTCATTATTTCACTTTGTTGCAAAATGGTTTCATGCTGTGAGCAGTTTCTTTTTAGTCTGCTAAATTGTCCACTCAAATGATTTGAATCCATTTAGTATAATGATTGCTAGTGTTCAGCAGAGTGTTGTTCCCACTAATATCTTTTGTATGAGTTCTTGTCTGTACTGTGTTCTGGGATATAAAGATTTCTAGGTCCAGATAAATTACCATACTTTTGCTGAAAGTTGAAATAAATTCAAGTCCAAATTTATTGTTGTTCAAATATGTAAAGAATTCCATTAGATGATCTTCAGAACCATCCCAGATGAAGAACAGGTCATCTATATACCTTTTCCATGAATAATGTTCTGTTAATAAGGGTTGTTTTACCAGTTGTGTTGCTCCTCCCACTTTGCCACAAAGAGGTTGGCATAACTGGGTGCAAAGGGTGAACCCATTGCAGTTCCTTTTATTTGATTGTACTATTGACCTCCATTCCAAAAATAATTCCAGTGTAAAATGAATTGGATGCAATCCATGAGGAAATTGTCCTGTGCATTTTGTAGGGCTGTGTGGTCTGAAAGAAAAAATCTGGTAGCATCACATCCTCTTTGGTTGTACACAACACACTGACTCTTTGCTAATTGAAGTCTGTATCATTTCTTTTCCAGTACAGTAATAGTAATTAAATTCATCCCTAGATCAATCTGTAATAACTATTTTGCCTTTAATTCTTGAGCTTTCAGTAAGTGTCCCAACTTTTGTGGCATTTAGGACTTTGTCTCCTTTTACCCAGATATTCACAGATTCACACAGCTTTACTGACTTGAATCAACTCTCAGTGTCTTTTGGCTCCTGAGTCCATGTACCAATAGTCCTTGCTTTGGCTGTCTGCTACATTCAATGCTAACTTATTCCTGCTGTCACACTTATGTGATGAGATACCATTTAGTTCTGCCATCTGAGGCTTTATGCCCAAACTTCTAACATTTGAAATGGGATACATTTCAGCACTTAGAACACTGGTGCCAGAATCACATCACTTGTCAGAATCCAATAAAACCCACTATGGTCAATTCTACACCACTTGAGACAAGCACAAAGAAACATACAGCTAGGAACAACGGTTGGACTTTGAATTCTGACTCACATAAAAACTGTGTAAAACTGTGGGATTTAAGTCTCAAAATCCAATTTTGCATTCACAATACACAATAAGATGGAAACTTTAGGCCTTACTAAGAAAGGTTTGTGGAGTCAAAACTTTGGTGAGCAGGTATACACACTTAGAGTTGTACCAAGAACTGGTCAACTGGATATTCCCCTATTCTAATGAAATTTGAGAAAGAAGCACAGCAACCAATTGATTTTTGCTTGGGGTTGTCCACTGAAGATGCATCTATCTGAAATATTTCATGAAGCTGAGAGAGGACTTGCAAGATGTATAGGCAGCATCTGAAAAATTGGGACAGATAAACTAGAACTGTTATAAACATCTGATTAGATAACAGTAACACAGCTTCCTTGTTTGACATCTGGTATTTCCAGGGTAGCATAAACTAGCAAAAAAATGGAAGGGTGAATCCTATATGGTGGTGCAGATGTTTTCCAACATAATTTCTCATCATGTAAAGTCAGAAAAGGCATCAGAGCCAGTCAAAGCATAGGACTCTTTATCACCTATATTATAGCATTATTTTCCTCAGTAGCTTGTATTTTCACAGAGAAAAAAATCATATGGATGGAACTGCTACTATTGCACCTGTTCAAGAATCTAACAAATGGAATGGAGCATTCACATAAGGTTGCTGAAACATTGCGGATGAAATGAAAGCAGTTGAGTTTATGAAAACATAGACACAACAAGAAATGTGTGACTGCTGCCAGAGCCAAAGGGGACATATTGGTCACATCCCCAATGGCATGATGTTCTACCCTGCAGCCATCTTCATTCTCCTTTGATGTTCCTCAGGTATGTGATGTGTGATGTCATGATGTCACATGTTCCAGGGACAGGGGATGCCATACCAGTATGCACAGACATCCTGCTGTGGCACTAAATGAAAGGCATTAGTTGCTGCTGGAGATAACTCTTTATGTTACTAATATTCTTAGCAGATATAAGACCCAGGAAATACACGGGTCTAACAAACCAGCAATTTCCTGGGTATCAGTACTACCCTGGTTGATGCGTGTTAACTGCAAAATGCCTGGGTTTATGCTGTATGTATGAAAGAGATATTAGAGAAATAACTCATAGCAGTAATATGGACCACAATAATAGAATAATTCCCCTATTTTAAAAAACAGGACTGGCTCTGTGAGCTCCATTCTGGTTCTGAAAATATGGGGGAACCCTATACATTTTTTTCCGATATTTTTAAGAACCAGGACTGGCTCAGGAGCCTGGGGCTGGTTATGATTGTTTTTGGGGTGCCACATAATTTTATTTTAAAAAAATAATGTTTTATATACACACACAGCAACCTGCACATACTGTATCTCACTGGTACTGTTTGTGCAGGCTGCTTGTTCGGGAGGGAAACACAGGCTGGAAACACGGGGATTACTGGAAACACAGTATGAACAATCACATACACAATTGGAAAACACAATCCTGACAAACACGAGAGCTTGGTAAATTACCGTATTTATTAAAAAAAAGAAACCACAATATAGGTAAGTTGTATTTTTATTTAGTACACACAAAAATTAGAATAGATTTTATTTTTGTGTGGAGCGCCAATGGAACATTTTATACTTGGCTCTACTTGGTCTAGGCCCGTCCCTGTGAGTAGTGACACACTTGCATGACAGGCAGCTTAATGACATCTGTCATAACAAGCGGAGTGGCCTACAGAAGATCTCATAACATTGCAAGATGAGACCATCCTTGTCTTATGAGATAGAGTTCACCTTGCAAAGGTAGGGAGGTTGGGAGGCCCCCTCTTACCCACTGAATAGATACTTTTCACATGCACAGGGTGTCTATTCACTGGAGTGAGAGACTGGGGACATAACCAGGAGCTCCTGGAGTTCTGGGTATGCCCCAAGTGTGAAGAAAATAAGGGGAGTGGAGCCACTGTATTTCACATGACAGTTCAGTTTTTTCAGATGCCCATCTCCGGTGTCTGCAAAAATCCATAGGTTTTGCTTTCAGTTAGCCTACAATAGGCCTCTTTCTGAAATTTTTCCAGGGCCACTTTAAATTCACAATCTGTCCCTGCTCAGGTTGGTTGGTGCTTTAACACTGTTGGGGCCAGTGAAGCTGCATCAGAAGACACAACCACTGGCCTTGGCATGCCTTAAAAATAAGGCTGACACACCCATATTTTCAAGAATGTTGGCCATTACTGCCCCTTCTTTACCCCAATATCTTGCCAATCATGCTGCTGCTTAGGGGGGACTGCAACCTCCATTGCCATCAGCACATGTGCAGTACAAATCCTGTGCATGTGCCAAGTGTTAAGTATCAGAGTTGTTCAGAAACCTTAAGATTTACTCTAAATTAGGCCCATAGAAAACTACATGGGGAGGCATTGCAAGGGTTTTTTCCAAATAGGGGTGCTTCAAGGGTTGGGCTGACAGGGTATTCACCTGGGGTTCACCCAGATAGCATTGTCTAATTTGGTGTCTCGGGGTGTAGCCACACTTGCACAGTCATTGATTGACTGTCTTTCCACAAGCTGCCTGAGTATAAAAGTCTGGAGAAGGTGCTTTCCTCTCTCCACCTTGAATGACGGGCATGATTACATCATGCTGTGTGACATCATCATGCCCAACATACATGAGGAGCACAGAAAGAGAAGTTGCATCACACTCAGCATCCAGCGTGGTGCTGCATACCTGACTCCATGCCCTGTGGAATGGTCTGTAAATTGAAAGTGTTTCATGAGACTCAGTGGTGGCAGTTGCAGCTGTTACGATCCCCTGCCCGGATTTCTTACAGCCTTAGCAGTTTCTAGTCTCGGCTGTTTCTAGGCAGCAGGAAAGCTGGCAGTTTTGTGTTGGCATTCAGCTGCAGCCAGTCTGTACTCAAACTCTCAGTGTGTGTGCAGTTCAGCTGCAATTTAGTCTGCAATCAAGGAGGATAGCTTGGATTGGTTCCTCTTCCTGTTAAATTGCAGTCAGTCCCAGCATGCCCAGCCAGTGATAGCTTATACCTCAGTACTGCTGCCTGGTCCATTCCATGTGTATTGTTGTTCTGGTCTCCTGCTCTGCATATGCAAATGCTGTGTCTGTTTCTAGTTTTCTACATTGTGGAACCTTAATTATTGTTTTTACCAACTGCAAGTACTACCAAATTACACAGTGAAATACATTTCTGCTGTTTTCCAATAGTTATGTGCAACTATGCTCACACAGTGAATATCATCTCTGCTGCATTTCTGCAAATACAAATATCTGCCTTGCTCAAGTCTATATATATATATATATATATATATATCCACATTGTTCATCTCTGCTAGTACAAAGCCTCAGTGAATGCTACTGTATTTTGCTGATTACCAGCTCTGATCTATAGTACCTCTGCCATTCAATATAATGTATATGCTGTATTGGATTTTGTGCTGCTGCCATATCTCCAAACCGTTGAATTTATATACTGTGTTGGATTCCACTTATTAACTATTCTGATCTAAATTGTCTATTCTTATTAAAGCACAAAGCTGTATTTTCTTGAGCAGAATTTCTTGATAAACAACACATGGGTTACTTAGCAACAAGTTCATAGATTGCTGAAATTATTTTATTCTATTTTCTAACTAAACACTTTCTAACACATATAAATGAAGTATAATCAGCCAGTTTGTAGTCCCTGTTCTCTGCAGATATAATAGTCACGTACTGTATATGCTGGAAATATGACACACAATACACTTTGACACAAAGATGGATAAGTGCTAATTATGCCCTCTTCTGGCCACACTCACTCTAAAATGAAGCATTTGGAAACCCCCTCAAGAAATCCTGCATTTACCACTGGAAAATCTGTTAATACTCATCATCGGGGCATATTGCTGTAAACTGTACTGGGAATTTTAGTGGTAGGCAAGCGGCTACAATGATATTAAGTTTTTTTTTTTAAATGTCAATGAGTAGTTAAAATAGTGTAAAAGTTGACAGTAGAGAAGTTGCCCCTAGCAATCAATGAGTTTGTATCTACCATTTTATAGAATGTACTTGATAAATACTACATTAAAGCTGACTGGTTGCTGTGGGCAACTTATCCACTAGTCCACCTCCACTCTTTTTACTG
This sequence comes from Taudactylus pleione, assembly GCA_031769625.1. NCBI lineage: Eukaryota > Metazoa > Chordata > Amphibia > Anura > Myobatrachidae > Taudactylus > Taudactylus pleione. The sequence continues at coordinate 162,414 of JAUIMM010000241.1, forward strand.
CTTGATTCATCAACTTCAAAGTTGGGACCTTGTTATAAGTATCCACAGGGTTATGTAGGCCATGTGGAACTGGCCTGAAATTTGCTTTGCTGTTTGCTGGTTCCTGCCCCAGAACAGTCTCCTTATTTTTGTGCTAAGCACACCAATCTGATTCATTGCTTTCCTCAATCTCCTTCCACATGTCATAGCTTTCCCTTAGCTCTTGGCACCTCTGCATATGGCAAACGCCCTGGTTTGTGACAGTTCCCCCTTTGACAAGTGGCAGTCTCTCTTCTCATCCCTCCCCTGCATGTAACAGCATCCCCTCTATGAGAAAAAGTATTGTTATCCTTCCCCACAGCTTGTGACTGCCACCCTTCTCTTTCTCAACCCAGTAGAATGATAGCATACTGCTCTCATACCTCCCTACTGTCTTGATTCCCATATATAGAAATGTGTGTCACAACATTGGGAGTTCTGGGGAAGATCAGTGTGGTGTTTGGGCATATCGGAGATGATAATGCAGACTCATTTTTTTTAAGAGTTATAAAGTTCATACAATCCAGCAAGGCCTCCTGAGTAGAAGTAACCTCTGTTTGACACAAATGAATGTTAATACAAATGCACTTAATGGGAACTGTCCAGGCACAATAATTAGTTACATTGATTGCCAGAAATCAAGGTTGATGATGTGTTACTAATAAACCCTCTTAAGACAGATTGGACTGACTATAACATAATTGGAAGCAAACATACCACAGGACCTTATTCAGAGGTGGATGCAGTTTCAATTAGTTTGCAAATGGATGATGTTTTATCTACTATGGATGCATCTGAGCCTCACTGTGCATGTGTTGTGTTGGTTTTGCGATGCCAGTCAAAAAGTGTGGATTAGGACGGAGGGTGATTGACAGACAACAGCCATTTGGGGGAGAACCGGGGGTGTGGCAACAAAAACACAGGTGCATTGCAACCATTTCAGGGGCGTGTCACAGACAGTGATTGCTTCTTTGGATGCAGTGTCACTGGCTTAGTTGCAATGCATATTCTGAGCAACCATATAGTTGCTCTGAAGTCTGATTGTGCAACCAGTGTTTGTCCAATGCTGAATCTTTTACACAAGCAGCGGATCTTTGGGAATCTCTATACAAAAGGCTGTAACATTTGTATGACTTCTCAGATCCGCTATGTAAGAAGATACACCACCATACATCCACTGAATCAGGCTCATATTAACTGTATTTGTTGAGAAGACAACATGTCATAGCTTTAAGCCCCCCTGAAAGTGTATCAGAACAAAGAGAAAGATAGTCAAACTCAAAATGAAGGGGAAATTTATTTTCTTCAAAAAGCAATTCTCAAGAGAAATGTTCAGTAGAACAAATAACTGAACTATTTGTATTACATATTGACTTGATAAAGATGACAACTTTCTTGCACATTTTACTTGTCAGATATGGGTTTATTTTGCCCCAGGTCTAGAGGTCTCAAATGTTGGGAGGTATTAAATTATCCCCCTATCTTCCCCTCAGCATGTGACAGCATCCACTTCCAGCATGTGATAGCCCTTTGTATTCTTCCACTAACATTCAAAATTGTGACAATCTCCCTTTGTTTCCTCCCTCTATCATATCAGCGACTAACAATTTGCCACTTCATTCCCCTTCCTGTAATAGCCACTTCTTCTGTATCTTCTAATTTACAGTACTTGTAACAGCCTCCTTCTATGTCAACCCCCATCTTCCCTGCTGTGTTACAGCCTCTCCCTCTGTCCCCCCCTTTCTCCTGTCACAAATCAGCTAAGTTTTTTTCCAAAAACACTATCTTGAGTCCAAGGTTGTAAAAATATGACTAAATTACTAACAAACAGCAATGTCTATCCATTTGCAACACATTGTGGGCATTGGCTACATGTTACTACATTGCATGCCAAATATTCATACAATTGTAACATTGCTTCATTGAAAACATGACTGTCTGATTTTGCACACCCAATAAATAAACTATCAGTCTAGATCAGTGGTTCCAAAACTTTTTGGAATCATGGTGCCCTAGAGTGTTGGCATTGTTTTCATGACACCCCTAAGCCAAAGGTTTGTTATTGAGAAATTCAGAGAAAATAAATGATTAAGTAAATTGTGCTTACCGGTTCAGTTATGAGGTGGTGGACAGGTTTGTACTTCTGTTTGTCCACATATTTACATTACATTGACTAAATAATTTGAGTTGGTGCTAGACCACCAACCTGAGGCACCCCTGCAAGTGTCCTGAGGCAGCCCCATGGTGGCACGGCATACAGTTTGGGACAACACTGGTCTAGATCATTAGTAATACATTTTCTATACACCACACATGCCATCATAGGGGTTGGGCGCAATAGAACTCCATATTGTAGGTATTTTATATTTCATTTTTTGGCAGGTTATCCTGTGTTTATTTGTAGCAGTATGTTAACCTATATTTAGCAATTTGTAATTTCCAATAGAAAAAAAATAAGGGTTTTTGACAGGTCACATTTGAAAGCAACAATTTTTCAATGGTTTTGCATTGATATATAAGGCAATTGTAAAATCCCCAAAAATCATGCCAAATCTCATTACTCTGTAAACACCCATGGGAATATTTATAAAAGATTGTGTTTTCAAAGCTGACAATTCTTGGTAGCATTGATAGCTGAATTTAACGGGGCAATAGTAATACACACAAAACTAGCCCAATTTTGCATGTTTTAATACTGCCATTTTAAATACAGCCCTAAAAGCCAAAGGAAAACAAGGAAATAGAACCCCAAGTGTATATTTTTATTATGGCATTTCTTTCAATTTTAAAGTGTTCATAATGTCAATATTTAACATGCCAACACCAGAATGTCAACATACAGTTTTTTGCTTACACTTAGGGTTAGGCTAAAATAAGCAAACACTGTATATTGACTTTCTGGTGTCGACATGTTGAATGTCAACATTATGAACAAGGATTTGTGAGACTGGTGCCAATTTCTCTGTTAGATCCAATGGTAGATCCAGATGTACTAGCCTGAGGAAACAGACGTTGGTTCTGTGAAATGCGTTGTTAGGTGACCACCCATTGTTTCTCTCCTTTTTTTCATTTCTCAACTATGTATTCTGTTTTTTAAATTACTTTTTATTTTTATTTTATTCATAGATTTTTATATTATCTTTTTAATTTAAACCATGTTATCTGATTGTAATATGTAAGCAGGGATCTGCAAATGTTTCTGATGCAGATAAGCACTGTAGTATTGTGGGGATAGTGTGTAAGAGTTGTTTGGCTATCTGTAGTGCACAATAGAGGAAGTAATGATTAGTCTGTCAGCGGACAGTTACTGCAGGAAAACGCAGGGTTAAAGGTGGACTTACAAGACAAGGGAGGTCCAAGGTGCATGGGAGGGGAGGCAGCTTGGAAGAACAAAAGGCTGATGCATGGAACCATCATCCTTTTTTAGAAGAAATCTTTCCTCCGGAAACAGGATCACGTTATACAGGATAAGTACCAATCGCTGGGGCTTTGTTTGGATCGATTGTCTAAATATCCCCCCTGGGCTTACATTGTTTTCTGGGAGATACCTCCACTCTGCATATCTACATTTGCTTCATTTGCTTCAGTTTTTGTCCCCTCTCCAATTCCTCTTTTCCAAAGCTGCCCTGTTCCAGTTCCAGCTATATTTGCTGTACCTCAATACAAAACAGTGGTTGCTCATATCAACTTAATGGTATTTAACAGGTTCTTAAAAAGAGAGGGTTTACTCTGAATTACAGGGGAAAAAAGTTTCCCCCAGCACACTGCAAAAAACCAGCAGCAATACTTGAATACTACATGATAATAGAAATTCAGAGGTATTTGTTGCATACATTTGCAAATATATGATTAAGCACCAGGCCAACATCAAGGCTCCTCTATACTGGCATCCCTAATGCTACATGATAATAGCACCCACTCTGGGTCATATAATTGCATACTGTTGTGCTACATGATAACAGCACATATATAAATATATATAAGCTGAGGGCCAACTCACCTAGGAGGAACCCAAAATACCTCCAAATAGCAATACAGGAACCAGCACACCCTCCCAATGCTGGTACCATCCATGCTTCTCAGAACAGCAATACAAAACAGTGGTTGCTCCTATCAATTTAATGGTATTTAACAGGTGCTTGTTAAATACCATTTAAATACCATTACCTTTGAACTCTTTCCCCTATCTACAAAACAATCCCCTACACTTTCATCCTTCTTTTTGCTATGTCTCTACCCATAATGAAAATTATTTTTATCATCATCTAGTGTAATTAGATATCACCATTATTGACTAATAAATTATAAATCATTTGATTACTGGATTTTTGTAAGTAAATTCTTTTGGATTTGAATATCAACACAAAGCTCAACAAACTCTATATTAAACTGATGGATATCAGTTTTTAAATATAAATGTCCAATGGTTCCATCACATCCCGTCCAGGCTGAGTATACTAGACAACCCTATTGGACCTTGTGTTGGGTTTACTGATTTGCACTATGTAGGCCTGTCATATGTGTTTCCCTCTATCTAGCTACACTGACCTGGAGTGACTCAAAGGTATCCAGATCTACGTTGCATTTTGCAACAATGGCTGGACCACGGTGAAAAATGTGTCCAACGTCTATCACCCACCAGTAAATGGTGAGTGCTTTTATATTTCTTAAAAGAGAAAACTTTTTTTGATGGTATTATACGATATTGCCATTTTGTCTATAACATATCACCAAACACGTCGAGAACAATATCAAATAAATTCATAGGATATATCATAGAAAGCTCTGGAACCATCCTGTACTTCCATAACATTATGAACATGTCAACATTTAAACCATGTTGTCATTTTTGAACATCGACATATGGCTTGCCGACCTAAAGTCCATGTCGACATTCTGACAGTCGACATTCATAACCTATTGTTACAAGTCATGGTCACGACTTGTCTCCTTCAAGCAGATTACAAAATCAGGATGGGGTTACTTTAGTTTCTTCTGTTGCTAGGAGATCGGCATGCCTCAGGTAGTGATGTATCATCCTCAGTGCAGCATGTCCATCCTCCTATTTGTACACACTGGACTTTTGCTGCCTTGCTGACTATAATGTTCCTGTGGGTTCACTTGGTTCAGTGGCACGAGCAGTATCCTGTCGACTATGCCGGAAGGATCTCATTCTCCTTGGTTATGTGTCCCAGCTGCCTCCTGATCTTGTGGCCTCTCCTACATCTACCTAGCCACACCATCTACTCTCGTACTGTGCTCTGGCTTGCTTATCCCACCTGTGGCTTCCTAGCTGCACCGGCAGTGATGGCCCTCCAAGCCGAATCAGCATTATTGGCAGGTCAATGGATGCTAATTTGTACACAAACTTGTACACTAATTTGTACACAAATTTGTACAACTTGTACACAAACTTTTACACAAACTGGTACTCTAACTTATGTATTGTCCATCAGGACTTTGGATGCTAATTTGTACAAACCTGTACACAAACTTGTACTCAAACCTATGTATATTCTGTCAGAACTGTGGATGCTTTTCTGTACACAAACCTGTACTCAAAATTGCACTCTAACCTATGTACTGTCCGTCAGGACTTTGGATGCTAATTTGTACACAAACTTGTACACTAATTTGTACACAAACTAGTGCTCAAATCTCTGTACTAATTATCAGGACATCGTATCTGGTTCACTGCCCAAGCCACAACAACAGCTTTCTAAGCCAAATCAATTGTCAAACTCTTCAGCATCAGCTCCAAGCCTCACTATTGGCTCTGCAAGCCAAATCAATTGTCAAACTCTTCAGCATTGGCTCCAAGCCACACCTTCGGCTCTCAAAGCCAAATCAATTGTCAAACTCTTTAGCATCGGCTCCAAGCCACACCATCGGCTCACAAAGCCAACTCAAATATATACCTCTCCTCAGCATGGGCTCCAAGCCACAACAATGGCTCTCAAAGCCAAATCAATTATCTAACTCTTCAGCACAGGCCTCAGGCCACCTTTTCTACTATTATAACCATTCTCCATTCCTACTTTTGCTTTCACCATTGTATCATTTTGCTCCTCCATGTCAATTTCTACTACCTCGAGCTATAAGTCCAGGCGGCCGCCTAAGTACCGGTGAACATATCCCAGTTCTAAAGGAACAACGGGCAGTTGTTATTGGCAGAAGATCTCGCTAGCCTGGTTCTAGACATTTCATATGGAGTAGGCATTGGATATCAAAACACCTATTGACATTCTGGTATCGACATTCTGAATGTCGACTTTTTATACCACACACTTATTTCATTTAGTGTCAATTCTATGGTCATTCAGTGTCTGAAGTGCTGACAAGGTTAATATGTTTTTTACAGCATGTTAACTGGATCAGCATTACAAATGTAAAGATGTGGCTAAAGCATTCTGCATTCTGGAATCTACATTATCATAGTTAGTATTAATCCAATGACAACATCCCCTTTAAATGCACTGGTGCAAATTTAGTGTTTCACAGAGCACTACCAAACTGACCTTCATATTTCATGGGTTAAATGGACATATTTTTTCTGTCAACAAAACGTATATATATATATATATATATATATATATATATATATAGACACCCAAGTGCAATAATCAAGAGAGAAAACTGAATAACCACAATACAAGTAGAATCTGATGTCCTGGGATTTTTTAAGTCCCAACTTAACAGATATCCAAAAAAAGGGTTCTTATCCAATTCCTTGGCAAATTTCACTGTGAATTCCACTGAAAAGGAGGGTTTTGTGACATTCCAGACACTGATATTTGAGTGGAACTTCAAACTCCTGTGTACCATAAACGATTATATGCAAGCAGAGAGAGAATGTCCACCATAGTGTATTATCATTTTAATTGGAATTTATAACATCAAACACATAGATAATAAAATCCACCATACATAAGAAAAAAATCATGACATATCAGATGGTGTGGATGTAAAATGAATACACCTATAGTCGCTTGTTAGGAAGTCCAACACTTCCTGGAAGTAGGAGTCTGTAGTCTTTCCACAGCATAGAGTATTCCTTTATACAGTCCCCACCTCCTGGAATCCAGCCTGTATGTCCATAAACACCAACACGTTTCAACTCTAAACGTGAGTCTTTTTCAAGGTACCATATAAATTCCAATTAAAATGGAAATACACTATGGGAGCCCTTCTCAACAATAAGATAAACTAAAGTCAAATAATAACAAACTAATAAATTTAGCAGGAGGAAACTGTAGTGAGTGGGAATAAACAAATGTCCAGCACAGTGACAGAAATAAATAAGGTGATTCCAGATAGACTGTTAAGACGAAATGGATATCTGGGTATGGCTGAGAGGGATATCTAGAAATGCTGTGATGATGGCTGAAAGGAGAATTTGGAAATGCTGTGATGATGACTGAAGGAAAATCCTGTAATGATGTGATTATGGCTGAAAGGAGAATCCGGTAATGCTATGATGATGGCTGTACAGGAATGGGTTAACTGCAGAGACAGATTCAGGCAGGAGTGGGTCTAGTGGAAGGTTCAGGGCGATCTCCAGCAGAGTACAAGGCAAGGCAGAGTGGTGCAAGCTGCAGGGAGCCAAAGGCAGACAAGGAGCTAGGGCAAGCACAGGAGCACAGGTCTTAGGTTCAGGAGTGCAGAAAGTCTCTCTCACAGCTGATGCTGTGAAACACATTGCACTGGCAACTACAGGGTGCTCCAAACACCCTTAAGTACCCAGCAACAGAACGTGATAAGCCAGAGAAAGCATGTGACCCACAGACAATTTGCCTGCTATGTCACATGGCCAAAGACAACATGGTGGTGCCCAGACAGCTGTGATGCAGAGACACCACTAGTCTTACTGCTATCAGGACAATGCAATGCTGTCAGACCTCTGCGTACATGCAATGCCAATCTCTACATGCCAGCTCCCCTGCAAGAAGAACCACATCACAGCGCCCTCACTAGTAAGGACTGCACAACTCCACGCCATGAATCCTGGGTCATGACAGTACCCTTCTCCTTATGGATGGCCTCATGACACTTTCTAGGCTTTTTGGGATGATCCAAGTGGAATTTGCTGATTAGTTTGGAAGCGTGGACGTCCTCAGATCTAATTCAACAACATTCCTCCAGACCATAGCTGGTATTGGAAATGACCATGACAGATACGAGAATCCAGAATCTGAGACACCTCAAATTCCACTCCCTTTAGTAAAACATTGATAATAATTGGAGAAACCGAGAAGTCTCTGGATGGCTTTCAAAGACGTAGGGCAGGACCTGTCCAAGATTGCTTGGATTTTCTTGGGGTCCATTTCCAACCCTGATCCGGAATGATATATCAAAAAAATTGAATACTCGGTTCACCGAACTCACATTTCTCCCACTTACAATACAGTTGGTTCTTCCTCAGATGAGACAAGTCTTATTTGACATGATTGTGGTGTTCCTCAGGAGAGGATGAAAAAGTCCAAATGTCATCTAAATAGCCGATAACTTAGATATATAATAGGTCCCTAAAGATCTCATTAACAAAACCTTGAAAAACAGCAGGTGCGTTACACGGCCCGAACGGCATGATCAAATAATCAAAATGACCATCCCTTGTGTTGAATGCTGTTTTCTATTCATCACCTGCTCAGATACGGATGAGATTGTATGAACCTCGGAGATATAACTTAGAGAAAATAGTAGATCCCTTGACCCTGTCAATAATTTGATGATTAATGATTATCTTCACCATGATATCATTCAAGCCTCTATAATCTATACATGGTCTCAAGCCTCCATCTTTTTTAGAAACAAAGGAGAATCCTGCTCCAGCAGGTGAAGTAGATGGTCGGATAAATTCCTTCTATAAATTCTCTTGGATGTATTCCGACATGGCATCGGTTTCTGGTAAGGAGGTCCTTAATGTTAATAGGTCCGACCATGGTAACAAGTCGATGGGACAATCCCATTCCCTATGGGGAGGTAGGATGTTAACTTGATTCTTGGAAAAAACATCGGTGAAAGATTGATATTCTTTATGTATAGATGGAACCTCTAATGCCTGAATTTCTCTCACAGGTCAGATCTTCGGGAGGCAAGACCCCTGGCATTTCTCATTCCATGACTGAACCTGCATATTACTCCAATCAATTCAGGGGTTGTGCTTATGCAGCCAAGGATGCTCGAGTATAATCTCATGGGAAGCCTTGGGTATGATTAAAAAGCTGATATGTCCAAAATTAAGGACTCCAGTATGAACTAGAACAGGTTGAGATCTTTTAGACACAGTCTCATTTGAAATAGGTCTAACATCAACAGAGGTCAAGGAGATAGCATGATCCAAGGTGACACAAGGAATTTGTAATTTATCTGCCAAACAAAGGGACATGAAATTTTCTTCTGCCCCAGAATCCAGGAGGTTAGATACGAATACAGGACTAGACTTAATGTCCAGAGCTATGGACAAGACAGAATCATTCTACTTTGGGGACGGGAGTAATACTCCTAACTGAATGTCCCCTGGACTAGTAAGGAATGGGTATTTCCCGACTTGCAGGTTCAGGAAGCCACCAGGTGACCCGTGTCTCCACAGTATAGACAAAGGTTCTTTTGAATGCGTCTGTCATTCTTCTTTAGAAAGATGGGTATGATTAACCTGCATGGGTTCTTCATCTGTAAAGAGGAAGAAGAATGGCTAGGAGCAGGTAGAGGATGAGGCCTAAAATGATCAGCTCTGTGCTTCTCAGCTTGGTGCTCTCTAAAGCATATATCCACTTTGTTGCAGAGAGAAATTAGATCATTAAGGCTAGAGGGTAAATCAGGAGTGGCTAGCTCATCCTTTATACGATCTGATAGTCCATGCCAGAAGGCCGATATTAGGGTCTCTTCGTTCCTGAGCTCTGATGCAAACGTTTGGAACTGAATTACATACTGATTGACAGGACGGATACCTTCAGATTCATAATACTGGATGCAGCAGAAGTGGTTCTTCCAGATTCATCAAAAATCCTCCTGAATGATGTTAAAAATATTGGGTAATTATTCAGTAATGGATCTAATCGCTTCCAGAGTGGAGAAGCCCAATCTAAAGCTAAACCGGACAAAAAAGACACAATATAGGCCCCTTTGGCTTTAGGAGTAGGGAAATTGGAGGGTTGTAAAGTAAAATGTACATCACAATGGTTGAGGAGTTCACAACATATTTTTGGATTGCCAGGTGTAGGTAAAGACAAACGAGGAGAAACTCCAGAGGCAGCTACCACAGAATTGGAGACAGAAGTAACTGCAGGCATACTTGGAGTAGTTAGTATAGCTTGTAAGGTATCCTGATGGAGTGCCATTTCTTGTACATACTGTGCAAATTGCTGTTGCATGGTTTCCAATACTTCCAGGCAAGAATCCAAGCCGTCAATTAATCTGTTCTGGATCCCTGTCCAGTGGCTGAATCCCTTTGGCCAGTGCAAACTGTTAGAATCTGTGTTTGCTGTGGACCTGGGGTGGTAACAGGAGTAAACACCTGAACAGGTTTAAACTGAAAAGTAGGTTGTTTAATGTGAATGTTGGTAGACAAGAACAATAAGATAAACTAAAGTCCAGTAATAACAAACTAATAAATGTAGCAGGAGAAAACTGTAGTGAGTGGGAATAAACAAATATCCACCATGGTGACATAGATGAATAAGGTGAATGCAGATAGACTGTAAAGGTGAAATGGATATCCAGGTATGCAGAGTTATGGCTGAGAGGGATATCCGGAAATGCTGTGATGATGGCTGACAATAGAATCCAAAAATGCTGTGATGATGACTGAAGGGAAAATCCTGTAATGGTGTGATGATGGCTGAAAGGAGAATCAGGTAATGCTGTGATGATTGCTGAAAGGAGAATCCGGTAATGCTGTGATGATATCTGTACAGGAATGTGTTAACTGCGGAAAAAGGTTCAGGCAGGAGTGGATCTGGTGGAAGGAGCAGGGTGATCTGCAGAGTGCAAGGCAAGGCAAGGCAGAGCGGTGCAAGCTGCAGGGAGCCGAATGCAGACAAGGAGCTAGGGCATGCACTGGAACACGGGTATCAGGTTCAGGAGCACAGGAACTCTCTCACAGCTGACACTGTGAAACACATTGAACTGGCAACAACAGGGTGCTCCAAACACCCTTAAGTACCCAGCAACAGAACATGATAGGCCAGAGAGAGCAGGTGACCCACAGACGATTAGCCTGCTATGTCACATGGCCAAAGACAGCATGGTGGCACCCAGACAGCCATGATGCAGAGGCACCACTAGTCTTACCCCTGTCAGGATGGCGCAAAGCTGGCAGACCTCTGCATACATGCAATGCCAATCTCCACGCACCAGCTCCCCTGCCAGAAGGACATTGCCACATCGCCCTCACCAGTAGGGACTGCAAAACTCCATGCTGTGAAACCTGGGTCATGACATCCAAGGTGTATGACTGTTGTTATCAATCAGAAGCATAAACATACTGTGATAGGATCACTGGTAAAGTGGTCTGTGACAGGGACATTTATCCCATGTTCCTGTCCTATGTGTTTAAAATCCCCAGGAGAAAGTCTGCAGTGTAGCAGGCTTGAGTTTTCGGCTTTTTGAAAAGCCGGTTTGGGACCTGGGGGTTGTGGGTGAGAGGAGAGGGAGGGCTCCACCCACGGCCACTCCAAGTTTTGGTTCTCGCAGCCTGGTAACAGGTTGTTAGGGTTTCCACCTGAGAGTTGCCAATATAAGCCTAGTGTGTTTAGGGCTGATTGTCTCATCTGGGAGAGCAGACAGGGAGTTTGCTCAGAGACACTTGGAAAACCTATCTGTAAGTACTGTGCTGTGTTGCTGGCGAGGGCATTAGGCCCTGCCAGGTTCTGGTAGTGAGGGAACTACCTGTGAAGTTAGTGCCCCGACAGGGCGAGGATTTATGTTTATATTTTCTTTGTGTTATTTCTGACATTGTACAATAAAGACTGGCGCTGACCAGCTTGTACTCGCATCCAGACTGGTGTGCTGCTTCCCTGCTGCTGTGTGTGTGTGTAAGGAAGGAGTCCCCTACCCAGGAGAGGGACCTCCTAATCTGACTGTGTCACAATATGGTGGAGAATGCGGGCAACCACACACACTGAAGGTGCAGCAAGAGGAAAACTTTCCGTTTAAAAATTAAAGGGACAGACACCCAATTGGTGAGTGTGGAAATAACACTGTGTCCTTGGAGTCCCATAGAGGAGGCGTCAGCCAATGCTCAGAGAGGCAAGGTTCAGCTTCCAACCTACACCCCTGGACAAAATGGAGGACATTATTAAGGCCTTGCTCCAAGCTACAGCAGCTCAGCAGGAGACAAACAAACTTCAGCAGGAATCTACCAGAGCCCAGCAGGAGACAAACAAACTTCAGCAGGAATCTACCAGAGCTCAGCAGGAGACGAACAAACTTCAGCAGGAAGCTACCTGGGCTCAGCAGGAATCTACCAGGGCTCAGCAGGAATCCACCAGGGTGCAACTGTTGGCCTTGGAGACAGCCCAGAGACAACAACAGGTTGCCATCGCGGAAAACAGCCAGGCCATAAAACAGGTGGTACAGCACCTGGTCGCCCGGCCCAGAGATGTTAATATGGGTCCTCCCACCACCACTCACTCCGTACGAGCCAGTCACTTCCTCCAAAAGATGACTTCGGGCGATGATGTGGAGGCCTATCTCGCCGCATTTGAAAGAATGGCCGAAAGGGAGAGTTGGCCCCAGGAGGAGTGGGCAAGTCTGGTGGCACCTTTTTTGTCTGGGGAGCCACAAAAGGCCTATTTCGACTTATGCCTGGCTGATGCCAAGGACTATAAAAAACTAAAACAGGAGATCCTAACTCGCTTGGGAGTCACCACCTTTGTTCGTGCCCAATGGGTCCACCGCAGGGAGTTCCATATGGACAAGCCTCCACGTTCACAGATGCATGACCTCATCCATCTGTCCTCAAAATGGCTACAGCCCGAGACGCTGACGGGACCACAAATCGTGGAAAGGGTCATGATGGACCGGTACCTGCAATCGTTACCTGCGACTGCGCAAGTGGGTGAGCCATGCAGACCCTAAGTCCGCGGACCAGTTGGTCGAGCTGGTGGAGAGGTACGTGGCAGCTGAGGAGCTGAGGAGTATGCCCCACCAAGCCCCGATGGCACACCGGCGAACTCCCACAGACACTGGTAAGACTGTTCCAGGGGAGAAGGGTGCTGGGCGGTGGGATGTACCTAAGACTGAGGGTGTAGAACCTGGAGACAGGCCTGCCAGGCCAGGAAGGTTCTTGCCCCGTAAACGACTAGACATTAATATGATTCAGTGTATCCGGTGTGGTGACTTCGGCCATATTTCCGCTAATTGTTCACTTACAACTGAACCTATGCAATGTGATACTGCTCATGTCTACTGCAGGGGGTCTTTCTTTGCACAGACAGCCTGTACGGCTGACTGGCAGGCTGAGACTGATAAGCACATGTGTGTACTTACTGTAGATAGCAACTGAGTAGAGGCACTGTTAGACTCTGGTAGCTTGGTGACACTTATAAAAGCTGAGCTGGTGAACCACTTGAGGCATACAGGGAAAACTGTTGGTGTGACCTGCATACATGGGGATACTCAATATTATGTTACAGCCGAGGTGAACATCGAGACACCTTGTGGCTCTGCTATAGTTTCTGTGGGTTTGGTGTCTGGTCTGATGTACGATGCAATATTGGGGAGAGACTGTGCTCCCTTCTGGAAGTTGTGGGAAACCCATTTTGTTCCAGAAGTGAACAACCCCGATCCATTTGAGAAGGTTGTTGATGTAGTGGAGGAGGGAGTTTCTTCTGAGTCAGAGTTATTCCCTTTTTCTACTATGATTGGCGAACTAGAGAATGCGGAGCGTGACGGTGGCCCGCCAACTGATGTGCCTCCCATTGAGGTGGGAAGTGTTGTTGGGCCAGTTGATCGTCTGCCTGATTTAGAGGTCAGAAGAGAGGTCTTTGCCATTGAGCAGTTGAAAGACCCTACTTTGGTAAAAGCCAGGAAGAATGTAAAGGTAGTTGATGGTAAACCCGTAGACCCTGATAGTCCTTTGTCCTATCCCCACATGGCAATGTGTCAGGATTTATCCTGCCATGAGTGTCAGTATCATGCTCCCAGACAACGTTTTAAGGGTCCACTATTTCCATTGCCTATTGTAGAGGTGCCAATAGTGAGAGAGCACCTGAAACAGGCTCAACAAGCACAGCAGAGGGTATACAACCGCAATGCCCGGTTATGCAGCTTTGCTCCTGGGGACAGAGTGTTAGTGTTGGTTCCCACTGTGGAAAATAAACTTTTGGCTAAATGGCAAGGGCCCTTTGAAATCTTAGAAAGAGTGGGACAGGTCAATTACAAAGTGTACCAGCCGGGGAAAAGAAAGCCGGAACAGATATACCATATAAATCTGTTAAAGCCCTGGAAAGATAGAATGGTACTGTCGGCCATCCGAGTCCCTCCAGTAAATCCAGGGCCCTTAGTTCCCAAAGTGACAGTGGCAAAAACCCTGTCGGCAATTCAACAACGAGAGGTCAAGGAGTTTCTGGTCAGAAATAGGGTGCTGTTCTCTGATGTACCTGGGAGGACCTCGGTCGTTAAACATGACATCATCACTGACCCAGGGGTTAAAGTTAATCTAAAGCCCTATAGGTTACCAGAAGCACCAAGAGCATCGGTGTCGAAAGAAATTAAAAATATGCTAGAGTTAGGGGTTATTGAAGGATCACATAGTGAATGGTCAAGTCCCATTGTGTTGATTCCAAAGCCCGACGGGAGTGTGCATTTCTGCAATGACTTCCGAAAGTTGAACAGTGTTTCAAAATTCGATGCCTACCCGGTGCCACAGTGGAGAAGGAGGCGTTGGCCATAAAGTGGGCATTAGAGGCTCTCAGGTACTACTTGGTTGGTAGAAAGTTCAAATTGATCACTGACCATGCCCCTTTGAAGTAGATGTCCAAAAATAAGGACAGTAATGTGAGAATTACGAGATGGTTCTTGGCGTTACAAACTTTTAAATTTTCAGTGGAACACAGGCCAGGGGGCCTGTTGTCTAAAGCAGACGCGTTGTCACGCGTTCATTGTTTGGGGGCTTCAGTTGTTCCGCCCCATAGGTCAAAACAAAGGGGGGGATATGTGATAGGATCACTGGTAAAGTGGTCTGTGACAGGGACATTTATCCCAGATTCCTGTCCTATGTGTTTAAAATCCCCAGGAGAAAGTCTGCAGTGTAGCAGGCTTGAGTTTTCGGCTTTTTGAAAAGCCGGTTTGGGACCTGGGGGTTGTGGGTGAGAGGAGAGGGAGGGCTCCACCCACGGCCACTCCAGGTTTTGGTTCTCGCAGCCTGGTAACAGGTTGTTAGGGTTTCCACCTGAGAGTGGCCAATATAAGCCTAGTGTGTTTAGGGCTGATTGTCTCACCTGGGAGAGCAGACAGGGAGTTTGCTCAGAGACACTTGGAAAACCTATCTGTAAGTACTGTGCTGTGTTGCTGCCGAGGGCATTAGGCCCTGCCAGGTTCTGGTAGTGAGGGAACTACCTGTGAAGTTAGTGCCACGACAGGGCTAGGATTTATGTTTATGTTTTCTTTGTGTTATTTCTGACATTGTACAATAAAGACTGGTGCTGACCAGCTTGTACTCGCATCCAGACTGGTGTGCTGCTTCCCTGCTGCTGTGTGTGTGTGTAAGGAAGGAGTCCCCTACCCAGGAGAGGGACCTCCTAATCTGACTGTGTCACAATACTTATAAGCATATAATTTTATAAACACTATTAAAAAGCAATATGACATAATTCACTATCTATCTATTTACTGTATCTACTTTACCTATAGTAACAAATACCAATCCTTCTCTTTCTATTTTTAGTGAATTCCCTATCACTTCTATTTTTCTGATTCCCTTTAATGTTAAATCCCTAATACTCCCCAGCCCCACACACTCACATAGTAAACTTTCCTATAACAATATACCATATTACCAGTCTATAATTATTTTTAATATTCTGGAATGGATATTTTATGCACCATATTTCAGAATTCTAAGGAAAATATCCTTTAATAGATATAGATACCAATGAAACATTTTAAAACCTTGTTTGGCCAATTAAACATTGGTGCACTTTTCTATCCATAAAAACTAGGGTTTATTTGAATAGTTAGTAAAATGTTATGCAGGATGGATATACAGTAGTTACTCCTAGTTTAAGTAGACTTAATATGATCCACTCTATTCATCTGCAATGGTATTTACACATTTTCATAGGTAATACAGTATATGAATATATCCACGTGGTGAGTATAAAGAATGAATTCCATATTACAAAGAACTTAAGTAAAACTGATCTACGCAGCCACTTACTCCCGCTTTTGACTGGAGAGGCAAGACTGGGAGAAGTGGCTTTCTAATGTAAGCTGATTACTGCAAGGGTATGTTTGCACATTGTCAAAAAATGCAGACTAGCACACAGATACTCAGTATGCCTGAAAGTCATAGCATATGCAGGTGGTGAAGGCCAGGTGCACAAATACAATGTTGATGGTCACGAATACTAGAAAACTGCCCCTGTCATCAATAAAAAGTATTTTCTTATCCCTTAATTATCTACCTTTACACTGTACTAACAATAAAATACATTCTCCATGTATATAATGATATTTACAACAAATAAAATAATCTATGTTACATAGAAAACATTAGTCACCTCAAAAATGAGGTTATAACCTCACACACATTACACCACCAAGTTCCAAATCTCGCCATGTTTTTGGACTGTTATAAGTATAAGTTTAGGGAGTGCCATCCAGTAAATGCTCTGAATGGGGTGTGTAATTCATTGATGTCCATATGATGCCAAATGTAGCTTTCCTGGAATTTCTGGACTCATTTGAAATTAGTATTATGATGAAGCCGGTTGCCTGCTATTACTTGAGGGGGGGGGGGGGGTTACTGATCATGATGGTAATTAAAAAAAATCTCAATATTTAGTCATATTGTCATATGAAAGCCTGGATAACAGTCAGAGATTTTATTTTAATATTATTAAAAACAGAATCAATAGAAGAGATCCACAACAGAGGTAATAATTAGAGATGAGTGTGTCCAGTTCTCTGAGAACCATACCCACTCGAACTTCATAAGCCGGGACGGAATCCGAGTCCAGCTAGAGTTTTCCAGCCTGACTCGGATCTCAAATTGTCATCATCCTGCTGTCGGATTCTCATGGGTTTTGGATTATATATAAGTCCCCCCCACGGTTATTGGTACCATTTGTTTGCTGAATCTTGGGCAGTCAGGCTGTGCTCCATCCAAGAGAGGGCTGTGCTGTCCAATACAGGGGTGTGCTGGGCTGTGTTGTCCAATACAGAGGTGTGTTCTGTGCTGGGCTGTATTGTGCAGGGTGTGCTGTGCTTTGCTCTGTCCAGGGGGCTGAGTTGCCCATCAAGGGGTTTGCTGTGCTGGGCAGGTTGTACTGTGCTCTGTCCAGGGGCTGTGTTATTTATCATTGCTTTGCTAATCCAGGGATGTGCTGTGCTGTCCATAAAGGGGTGTGTTGTCCAGTGTTGTGCTGTCCATCTTGTGTGCTGTCCATCCAGTGTGCTGTCCATCCATAGGCTGTAAAAAAATAGTAACTAAAAGTAAAAAAAAAAAAAGTTGCAAATATTTTTTTGTGCTGTACACCACACTTTGACACTGTATGGGTTACCCCTCCAGTATCCAAAACACTTGTGAGTGATGCTGTAGGTTCATAATTCTACAGTGTATAATTCATAAAGTATTGTGAGTAATGCTATAGGTCAGTAATACCACAGCATAATATTGTACATAAAAAATATTGTGACACTGTGAGGGGTAGCGCTGTGTACTCCTAAAAAATATTATGATACTGTAAGTGGTGGCGGAGTATTTTATTGATATAAAAAATATTGTGACACTAAGTGGAAATGCAGTGTAATATTCAACACATATTGTGACATTGTAAGTGGTAGCACAGTGTATTTATAAAAAAAATTGTGACGCTGTAAGTACTAGCACAGTGTATTCATTAAAAAATATTGTGACACTGTAATTAGTAGAGCTGTGTATTCATAAAAAATATTGTGACACTGTAAGTGAAACCGCAGTGTAATATTCAACATGTATTGTGACACTGTAAGTTTTAACGCAGTATATTCATAAAAAATATTGTGACATTGTAGATCATTGATACTACAGTTTATTTTTTTAAATTGGTACAAATTGACATGTGTGCTGTACCCCACTTAATTTGTGTTTGTTGATATGGAGAACAATCAGTTGAGAGGAGAGCAGGAACCACATACAAGTGCTGGAGCTGCTGCCAGTGGTACCAGTCATGACGATACTAGTCCATCTACGTCATCTACTAAAGCTGATGCCCAAGAGCATACAGGGCTTAAGTCAGGGCACCTAAGACAAAAGAAGCAATCTTTTACAGTGGTAAACAAAAAAACATCAAAAGGAAAAGTTAGCTGCAGAAAGACTTAAAATTGGCATTAAGCCTTTCACCACACAAAGTGGCAAGGAAATTCTAAGCCTTGGCATTTATTTATGAATGGTGGTCTTGCCTCTTATGATGATGTAAGCCTTTCTCCCTGTAGACTTTTTAAAAAAAATTTAAATCGTTAAGGCACAGGATCCAATTGTGTGCTTACAAATGTCACAAATCCCTGAAAAGAGTTTCAGAGATTTTGCTATCTGCAGATTTACTAAGGCCAAAACCGCTGCAAAACCGCCATAAAAATACATTTTAGAATAGAATAGAACAGGGCTATCATTTAGAAACTGCTGCAAAAACCGCCACCAAACCCCTGGGGTTTAGAACAGAATATAACACATCATCAAACCGACACCAAACTGCCGAGTAAATTTTGCCCTAAGTGTGTAGGTGGGTGCCATGTGTGAGCCTGACCTTTGCAAAACTGTACTTGAAGTGGAGCCTCCTTCCACCACTTGTGTATCCTCTGCAAATGTGGGGATGAACAGCACAAGGCAACATGCTGACATAGAAATTGAGGATGCTTCTATGGAAGTGCACCAGGATGAGGAGGATATTTGTGTAGCTGATGCTAATAAGCATGTTGATGATGAGGATGCTAATGATAAGGATGTTGTTGATGAGGATATTGTTTGTGTAAATCAGGCCCCAGTTGAAACAATTGTTGCCCATGATAAGAAAAAGCCCATTTTCTTGCCTAGGCATAAAACAAAAATATTCACTACTTATGTGTGGAATCATTTCTGCCCAAATCTTCTACATTGTATCATTGATGCAACCACAAGGTTCACCTCAATTAACCTTGTGGTTACAGCAGTAGATGCAATGTAGCAGTTCCCACCATAGACTTCAATGGAAATTTCTCTCCATTTAAGTCTATGGGGGAGACAGGCTGACCACACAGTGAGCTGCTCTGATGGAGATGCCTGCTGATTGGCTGACGGCTCCTTCAATGACGGGGCACACATGTGCCCCAGTCATTTGCGTGGAGTACAGGTATGGATTTTGAAGCTCCCATTTTTTGTTTTAACCCCATGGAAGCCAACTTGGAGAAGAGGATGTGAACTGCGCATAGTTGAGGTGAGTATGGATTTTTTTTATAGGTACCCCTATGGATTACTTTGGATATTAGGTGAGTATGTGTGATAGTGAGTGTGAGTGGGCATGTATGTTATAATAAAATTTTCCTTTCATGGTGTATGTTGTGTTTTTTTTGCTTTGGTTGTGGAACTACCAGTACCAGCGGGCCAATAATGCCCTGCATGCTGGTATTTGTGGTTCTCCAAATACCAGCAGGCGGGGGAGGCTTGCTGTTACATGCAGTTCCACAACTCAAGACAATATTTAACCATTTATTTTACACTACACACTAAAACTATCAACCTGGCACCCACTGCCCTAGGGTGCCAGGGATTGCCCCAGGCTATCAGCCTAGGATAGGGATGCCCTGGAGAGGGAGACCCCTTTATTGATGGGGTCCCCAACTCCCCAGGGATCCCTGGCCAGGGATGATTAGTGGTCAGGGTTGATGCTGCGGCTGGGGGGCCCAGTGAAAGGGCTCCCCTGGCTGTGGCATCAGTCCCCCACTAGAAAGGGTCTGGAGATGGTTTTAAATATACGAGGGAACCTCACACAATTTTTTTCTCTGTATATTTAAAACCAGGTCTGGCCCTGCTGCCTGGTGCTGGTTCTTAAATTACGGTGAAACCCTACTCATTTTGTTCCCCATAATTTTAGGAACCTGGACTGGCTGGCAAGTCTGGGGCTGATTATGCTTTTGGGGGAGGGGGACCCTATGTAATTTTTTATCTAACATTTAACACTTTTTTTCACAGGTTCAATACATAAGCAGCCTTCACATATTTCACTGATATGTGCAGGCTGCTTGCTCGGCTGAGTTTTGCAGAGAGAAAACACTGCAATCTCGAGTAAGTAATCTCATCTAAACTCTTACCTAAACTCTCCTTAAACTCTCCTCTAAAATCTCCTCTAAACACAATTTGGGACAAAAAACTCAAACTGCTTCACCATCAAAAAACTCACTTTCAGCTAAACTCACTTCTTAGTAAATTTGCGAGTTTTAAAAAGGAAACCTCTCCCGAGTTTTGGGGAAGTAAAGTTAGTTTAAAAACTAAAAAACTCAACCAAACTTGATACTTAGCAAATTTACTCCATAGTCCTTTGTCTATGGGAGTGCACCCAGGTTCAATCTCTATGGGATAATCTTCAGGCCTATATTAATGTCCTAAAAATTGATTTTCGGATTTCTAATTCATGGGCATTTTGGAATGTCTATTCTTGGGCTGGCACCTTGACTCACTCTAAAGCTTAATGGCTTTAACTTACTAAATTGTCAGCTGCTACCAAAAAAACAAATTTGTCCCAATGGATTGCTAAAGATCCTCCACCAATGGCATTATTATTTCCTAGAATATCTTTCCTATTTATGACTAATTGGACAGAGGCATCAATCCACAAAGACAGGTTAGTTGAATATTTTTTTGACAATTGGCTCCCATATATTCAAACTTTGACACCCATAATGAAGAAAATTTGAGAAAATGTTTTCACCGTACTTCTTGGTATAATTTAGAGGTTCTGACTAACTGTGTTCCTTTTTAGTTTATTATTACTGAATTGCCTTTTTTATGTTTTGTTCTCTTTATGTTTGAACCTTGGATGGGACTATAACATGTGCTATTAGGATTGAACCTAGGGCCTGATTCAGACCTGGTCACAAGCGCTGAGAGCTCGCAACTGGGTCGATGGTGGCCTAGAGCGCATGCGCATGATGGAGCAGGCTCCGTCGTGCACATGCGCGAGACCCGGATAGCGACGGGCAATCCGTCACTCCCGGTCTCGTACCAAAGGGGGCGTGTTGTCGATGTTCAGTGACAGCACAATCCCTTTGGTGGGCGGGATGGGGGGTGGCTGTCTAGAAGGAGGTGTTCCCATGAGAATGCCTACCATCTGGGGGCGGCCCCACTGACATCACAAGTGATCTCAGTGGAGAGATTCCGGCTCTGTTAGAGTCTAAATCTCTCTGGGGCTTGTGGCAATGAGACCCTACCACAAGGGTCTCGTTGCAAGCCCGATGGTCGCGATAGTCTTGACCATCGCGACCATCTTCCTGGCCACTCGCTATAGTTGTGGGTGGTCACCCACAGCTATGTGCGCGGCCAGGAGGCCATTCTAAAAAAAAAAGACCGGTCCTGATTCAGAGCGAGCACTCTGTGAGAGCGACCAGCTATGAATCAGGGCCCTAATATGAGAGTACCACTGGTCTTACTTGTTGAATGTCTAATGCCCTTTTTCTGTACTAGAGATTACAAATTATACTGTACATCTACAGTGTGCTCAAATGTAATATAAGTGACTGACTATCTGTCACCGAGAGCTGTACCTGTGTATTATGAAGTGTTAATCTTCAACAATATATCTTGGATGTTTACCTCCTGCAATGTTTATCTATCAATAAAATTATAATGAAAAAAATACAAGATTTTATGCATAGTCATTTTAAAAGAAAATGAGACCCGCATGCAGTTTCCTGCCATCACCACCCCCCCATCTCCACCACAACTTATCACCAGTGCATGCCCTGAGAATACTCTGACAATATGCTAAAGTTTATTGCTCATGTGTGGAAAAGTAAGTATAGTCAATGGGTCAATGGGTGCAGAGTTACTGGTGTGATCCTTCCTTGACTGTCATTGTTTTGAGATATGAATAACCAATAGCAGAACCACATGTAATTTGATGAACAGCTTACCATATATTTGTAAATGTATGTACTAATACCTAATACTTCTGCATTGTATTTACAAAGTATTATTCCTATTGTGGTCCAATAGCTTTTCAAGTGCATTGTAGAAGAAATTTGGCTTTCCCAGAAAAATTAAATGCCCGGCAGACAGCTCCCAAAACTCTGATTGGTGGGTATTTTCAGCCATCACCAGTCAGAGAGAACTCTCAACACTTTGATTGGCAGTTGCTATCAACCAACTGGTGTGCTGGGAACCAATTACATGGTATAATAGAAACTGTTATACACAGTAACTGTGCAGCCACTCAGTACGTGGCCCCACCTGTCGACCAAGCTGGGCTATGATACAGGCAGAAAATTATTCCTGCTTATTCTGATTGTGTTTATTACGATCAGCAGATCATAATAGTTGGGGAGGTTATCTGCATGCATCAGATCCCAACTTGGCAACCAGGTGGCATAATCAACAGTGAGAGAACGTGTCCTTGCCCAAGGTAGTCTACTATGTGACTGCCCCTTTAAACAAGGGTCTATTTTGTGAACATAGAGTCTCATTCAAAGATATACGCAAACCCTATGATTTGCATACATCCTCAATTGTTGGAAACCTGCACATTATTTTTATTATTATCAGTTATTTATATAGCGCACACATATAGTGCACACATATTCCACAGCACTTTACAGAGAATATTTGTCCATTCACATCAGTGGCAGGGGCCCACTGGCGTTTATAATCTATATTCCCTACAACATGCTCACATACACACACACACACTAGGGTTAATTTTTGTTGCGACCCAATTAACCTACCAGTATATTTTTAGAGTGTGGGAGGAAACCGGAGCATCTGGAGGAAACCCACGCAAGCACATATATAAACTCCCCACAGTTAGGGCTGTAGTGGGAATCGAACCCACAACCTGAGTGCTGTGTGGCAAATGCGCAAGAACCACTCTGCACATGTACACAACAAGTCCTGCATAATCAAATACAGTGCCTGAGAGCCGCTGCCTGTTTGGGGCTGGGCTTGGAGCAGTGCTGCCCTCCATTCTGTAAAATGAGGGGTGTCGAGGGTAGGATCTGTATCTTCTGATGCAGAATTCCTGGACTCGGCTATGTAGCTGTGAGGGCCAATCTGAATGACCACAGGGTGACTTAGATGGTCAAGGTCTCGCAGATGATCCGATGCTACATCTCAGGATGCAGCACTCGGATCTGCAATGCTGTCAGGAGACATCTTTTGAGACACCTGCTGCTTTATTACCATATGGTAGCATAATTTCTGCGTCCAATGATGCAGCAGTGATGCTAACAGCGTTCATCTCTGATTCAGGCCCATATTAAAAAAACTTAAATTTTTCTCTTATAGCCATGCTAACACAGTCCCAATTAGAGCTAGGAGCAACTCCAGCTGATGTGCGCAAATTTGCACGCTCACAAACTATGTTGCAAAACAATTGTTGCAAATGCAGTTTAACTTTGGCATGCTGGGAAATTTGCAGAAGCTGTGCAGCCTAATTTAGAGATTAGCTAGGGAACGCTCCCTTACCAATACTAAATCTGATTAAAATGTTATTAGTCCCCCCCATGCCGCAGCATAACATGGTTTTATAAAGGTGAAAAAATAACCTTCTGCTGTAGCTATATTTACTCCTAGCTCTAAATCAGTTTTAATACTTTCAACAGTTCTGCCTGGAAAATCACTTAAAAATAGAAGCATTTTATTCTTTTCTGGGAAATAAGTGGTTAATAAGATATTGGTTTATTGTGTCTGTTCTCTCACGGAAAATAACTTAATTAAAAAAAGAAGTGGAGCTTGTATATTGCTGTAGCTGCAGAGAACATATGACAAGGATATTAGATAAGCTAGACTGAAGCCTGTTGTATTGGAGCATAGATTTGCTAAAGAATCTGGGAGGTAGGAGAACAGCAACCTGTGTTGAGTGCTCTGCAGAAGGAATCAAATTAGAACTTTATTGCCTTTGATGTACGGTTCACTTGGGAAGATTGTGCTTCTGCAATAATGCAATAAGCAGGACTATATAAACTTCCGAATCCCTCATCTTATATCTTACATTTTCTCTACTAACATTACTTTTACACAAGCTCATGGAACTGCATTCAGTTGGCCTGGAAATATAAAGCTATGTTCCTTCATTCAATCATTCAAAGTAACAAACAATTAAAGGTTTTGTTTTTTTAGAGATACTGTACAGGTATTACGATTTGTACTATCCTTAGAATACGTGTAACATGGATGTTTTTCTAATTGGGAAGTGGAAAACCGATTATACATTTCTCAGTCATTAGAATGCCAAAATGCCCTAATGCATGCTTGCCTACTTTTTAAAAAGCTTTTAAGTGAGATTGTGAAAGCAACAAATATGAGCACGGTGGTAAAGTGGATGTGCCATAAAATGTACTTCCATCCACATGTAAACAAGCCCCAAAACAGTTAAGGTTGGTACACACCTGACAGATATATCTGCAGATGATGGTCGTTCATACACACTAAACAACCATCATCTGCTGCTGCAGCAGCTCTGGCTGGACTGGGGGTGGGTAGGGGTGTGGCCTAATTGCGGAAGGCGAGGCCACGCCCCCTTTGGAAAAAAACCCATACATCTGTGATGCGGCGCTGCACGCTGGGGAGGGGGGCGCTTTGTGCCCCTCAGCCCGTCACACAGCCAGTGGGGGGCGTGATCAGTGTGATTGCTCCCCCCTTTGGCATAGGAGACTGCTCAGGCTGCTGCTCTAGCAGCCTCGGGCAGTCTCCCAGTGCAGCCCAGCATGTGCTGGGCTGCTGTGGATGGGGAGCTGTGCCGGACCTGGGTAAGTAGTACTCGCTCGTGGCTCCCCCCTCCCCTCTCTGCACCCCTGTGTATGGGCGATCAGCTGAGCATCCGTACACACTTGCCAATGGACAGATATGTCTGCAGACATATCTGTTCATTGGCTGTGCAGCACAGCCAATGCGATATGTCTGTTAACGATGTTGTACACACTGGCTGACGGGGGCACAATATATTGGCCAATCAATTGATTGGCCAATATATTGGCCAGTGTGTACCCAGCATTAGAAAGATCTATTTGTTTATTAAAACACATAGGTACTTTTCAGAAAATGCATGTAGCCATAGGGGCCATTGTGCCTTATAAGTTATAACCAATGTAAGGAAATTATACTAATGATCCCATTTGAATGTGTATATATTTTTTTTGTTATTTATATATATATATATATATATATAACAGCTACATAATGGGGGTAAGGTGTAATCAGGAAGATTGCTGGACTTCTCAGGGAGTCAGAGAAATTGCTACTATTTCAGGGAGTCTCCCTGACAATAAGGGAGAGTTGGGAAATATGCCCTAATGTAACAGACCTACAATTTTGGAATTCCTAGTTACTGACTCATACCAGTTTGAAAGAAAGATTTAAGAAAAACTGATCGGCACAGCCATTTACACTCGCTTGTGACTGGAGAGGCAAGACTGGGAGATGAGGCTTTCTAATGTAAGCTGAGTACTGCAAGGGTATATTTGCACATTGTCAAAAAATGCAGACAAGCACACAGATACATATATTGCTGAAAGCCATAGCATATGCGGGTGGTCAAGGCCAGCTGCACATATGCGATGCTGATGGTCACCAGTATTAGAGAACTGCCCCTAATTGGCTGTTTGTAAAATGCTGATGCTGATACTGTAGGTGTTTTGTCTGTTGCTCATGCTAATATTATGTTTTTGTGTTGCTTTAGATGCTCATTAAACAGGCCGTGGTGTAAACTGTTTTGCTGGGTATGAAACCACTGCCTATCGATCAGTGGTGTAAGTTCATCCCAGATACCTGGAGGCAAGTTATAATTTGGTGCCCCCCCCCCTGTCACAGCCGCTGATATTGTAATGTAGCAATTCAGGTGCAGACAGGCTATAGATAGACTGAGGCAGCAGTTGATGGTCTGACATGGAGCTCTCCACTAGTGTATGGTGACTTCTCAGGTGCCGGGAAGGGGTGCCTTGTATTGGGCAGCCGTGACGGTACACTCCGGGTACATAGTAACAGCCCTAAGTGGGGTAAATATGTTGTGTACAATGAAGGAAATGCCCCTTCAGAGCTGGAGCCCGGCGGCAGGCGCCTCCATTGTCTCCCATAGTTCTGCCCCTGCTATCGATAGTGATTTTAGTTTTAACCCTTCAAACCGCTATATAATAAATCAAGGGGCTTAGAGGGCAAATTCATCAGCAAAGTGTGACAGTTTCAAGCTCCCAAATAAACACTGCTTGATAAATTTTCCCCTAGGAGGTTGTTCCCTATTCAATTTCCATTCAAAGTCCAAATATATATTGGCAAGTTATTTAGCTTTGAACAGAATATTACTTTTGTGTACGCATTTTTCCGGATGGATCTTACAGCTTTCTGCACTGCACATGCTTCGTACCCAAGTGATTTTGAGCTGTATGCATCTTAGTCACAACAAAAGGTGAATATTTTAGACAAAGTTCTAATTGCAGAGATTACGCAAATCACATGCATGCCCAAAAAAGCACCAAAATTTGACTGATATTGTAGATCTCTCAAATGTTGGAATGTGATTGGGTTAGGAAGAGGGGGGAGGAAACACAGTAGAGTGTGTTACTGATGTTCCGCAGAATTGAAGTTTTTAGAGAGAAGTTGGCCCTGAACTTGCTCTGATCAGGATGAGGAACAACATTAATAATGTTGATTGCTGATGTTCCACATTCAAATATTGATAGAGATGCTACTGTATGCCTGGAATCACTTTCTAATCAGAAAGCCATTCAAGACATTTAACAGCAGTTTTCATTGCTGATGTTTTCTAAAGGTTATGTTTTAAGAACGAGATTGTCTCTCAAATGACTCTCTTATCATCATGCAGAAATGTAGGATCCACCTCAATTTCTATGATCATAGTTAAATTGGAGCCTTAAGCATCTTGCTGGAAACAGTTTCTGCCCTTCACAAATTGCTGTTTTATAATTCATGGTCAGGGGTCATTCCAATTTATGAGGCAAATACCATTCTACATTTCACAATATCATTTACAGGATGGGTCCCTTATGTAGCCTATATCTCTTCTACACCTGGGGCAGACACCATGTATTAAGGAAGTATCTGTACCTGTTAATAGGTAATATTGAAGATGTCATGACAGCATTATTATGAAAGAAATGAGGCACGATTGGTAGGTGTGCAACGATATCATGCCATATTTTGGAAAAAATATATTACCATTAGTACACGTG
The DNA here is from genome assembly GCA_031769625.1 of Taudactylus pleione. Lineage (NCBI taxonomy): Eukaryota > Metazoa > Chordata > Amphibia > Anura > Myobatrachidae > Taudactylus > Taudactylus pleione. The sequence continues at coordinate 190,005 of JAUIMM010000241.1, forward strand.
TCCACATTTACCTATCTTTCTGGACAGACATAACTTAGAGTTGCTTTAAGTGATAAGGTAAAAAGTTGATATTTGCACCGACCCCCATGTTTTGTTTTTGGTTTTGAATTTGAATCTCCTCTTGTTTTGTATCTGGATAGGTATTGCCAAAACCGGCCTTGCGTGTTTTGTTTATGGTTTTTGGTTTTGGAACTGTATTTTTTCTAAAAAAAAATCATTTAAAAAGCTAAAATCACAGAATTTGGGCCTGTTTTTGATCCTACATTATTATTAACCTCAATAACATTTATTTCCAACTGTTTACAGGCACTTTTGCCCACCTCACAGTTCACAATATTGATTTTTTTTCATCTAGCTAAGGGCCAAAAGGTTGCATCCAGCTAGCTGGCTGACTAAGCTAAGTGACAGCAGCGGGCGACACTAACATGTGGCAGTTAAACTTTGAACATGGCACAGAGTGGCATTGCAGTGGTAGACAGGATGGCAGTTTAATAAACTATACGACCCCTAGGAATTTTAAAAACAAAAAATGTTTTCCTTAACTAGGTCAGAGGCCCAACAAAGTTGGAATGTTTATAGACTGAAGACAGGGTAAGGACAGAAGGAATGATTCGTTTTTAATTTATTTCATTTAATATTTTGAAAAATTATGAGGGAAGATCAATCTAGGATCAATTTCTTGAGATCCTAAAAGACATCTTTGACCTGGAAGAGGTTTTTTAGTTTTTTATACATCATGATCTAAAAAAAAATGAGGTGGCCTTGCTTGTTGAGGTGATGCTAGAACATACTGTAAACATACATTTACTAGTTTGCCTGTAGTTTTCCAGCTGAATTAGAACTCCCAGCATCTGTGATGTTTGCTGGGCCTACTGGAAGTTATTTGTCAACAACAGGTGGGGTACTTCAGGTTACCTCAGCCTGCTTTATGCACTGTATGTACCATGTAAATGTATTTGTATATGACAAATATGCACAACTAATTTTTGTTTTAAATGTATTTGCACTTTATTGCACACATCCTGGCATGAAGATACTCTGTGATCATGCTGATCATATTTGCCCACCCTATCAATTTGGTGGTTCAAAATGTTCTTTCAAAAAATGAAAAGGGTATGCAGTAGATGCTGTCTGTTGCCATTAAAATTTCTGGACATTTATAAACCATAAAATGTAAAATGTCAGGCAGCAATGCCCCAATCAGCAAATAATGCAAAGAAAAGATGTGCAAGATGGAATTGTCCATGGGCCCTCCAACCCACCCTACCCAGTGGGCTGTCACAGTCATGTAATCTTTAGTTTTCCCTGTCCCACTTGTTCACATATCTGTGGTTAAGTGAACAGTGGGCACAACGGCATTTCAGAGGGCACTAATAAGTTTTTTTTTAATGTCCTTGTACAGATTGGTAATTACTATTCAAGAAAAGTGGAATCTAGAAGGGACATGCTAGCGGGAACACAGTACCTCAATTAACTGTCTAAAACCCCCTTCATTAATGGTGGATACTGGAGTCAGTCAATCTTATGAAATTGGATGCAGGACTACTTCCGATCATGATTTAGGATGTTGATGATGATGCTGGTGTTGGTGGGGGGGATTGCAGGCACTTGGATCCAAAAAGAAGGGAGGAACTAGGTGACACTGGACTGATTGTTGTTATGTTTTTTAAAGCGAAAGTCTCTGAATTTGAAAAACCCTTTTCAATTTGATGAATGTGCTGCAAGTGATGTAACAGGGAGGAGATTCCTAGATGGTTAAGATCCTCACCTCTACTCACTGTTACTTGGTGATGGTTACAGAAGGCTTTACAACTGTTGTCCGGATTTGGGTGGAAATAATTACACACATGAGAAGTGGATTTTTTGGTCCTTTGCCCAGGCATAACAACAATGGGCTTTTTCCCACCATGGGTAACAGCTGTTGCCCGATTTACAGTTTTTACACAAACATCCTAGGCATCAACATCCTCATCATCCATGTTATCGCCAACTACATAAATATCCTCCTCATCCTTCTGGTGCAGTTCCACAGAAACATCCTTGATATCTACATCAGCATGTTGACTTGTGCTGCTCATCCCCACATTTACATTGGGCACACAAATGGTGTAAGGAGGATCCTCTTCAAGTACAGTATTAGAAATGTCAGGCTCACACATGGCATCCCCGGATATACAAGGACTCTCCCCGGGGATCTTTTCTGAGCACACAGTTGTTTCATTTGCCTTAGCGATTTAAATTGTTTTGACAATTCTACAGGGAGAAGGGCTTACATCATCATAAGATGCATAACCACCAGTCATAAATAAAGGCCAAGGCCTTATCCTTTCCTTGCTACTTCGAGTAGTAAATGGCATATTGCCATTTTTTTCAATCTCTGCAGCTGTTAGCTTTTATTTATTTTTTTTCTTTAACACTGTAAATCATTGCTTGCTTGATTTTAGATGCCTTCACTTAAGCTCTGTATGCCCTTGGGCATCGGCTTTAGTAGATGATGTAGATGGACTAGTATAATCATGACTGGTTGCACTGTCAGCAATCCGCCACTAGTATGTGGTTCCTGCAGTCTCAACTGATCTTTCCCCATAACAAACATGAATGAAGTTGGGTACAGCACACACGTCAATTTGTACCAATTTTAAATATTACACTGTGGTATCAACAGGGCCAGCCCTAGCCCCAATTTTTTGGTAAGCGAGTATATTATTTGGTGCCCCCAGGCATATTGTTGTGCATGCCCAAACAAATTAAGGGGCCATGGTCTCATGGACAAAGCCATAACCATGAAACACACCCCTTTCTTGTCACTCTGGGAATTGTCCTTTCCATTCCATATACACCTTAATGCAGTCCCCCCAATAGTGCCCCTTATACAGTACTCCCAGTATGCAATGCCCCCAGTAGTGGTCCCTCTTATGCAATCCCCCAGTTGTGCCCCTTACACATTGCCCCCAGTAGTGGTCCCTCTTATGCAGGCCCCCAGTAGTGCCCCTTATACAGTACCCCAGTCTGCAATGCCCCCAGTAGTGGTCCCTCTTATGCAGGCCCCAAGTAGTGCCCCTTATACATTGCCCCATTACATTAAGCAGGCCCCTAGTAGTGATCCCCCTATGCAGTGCCCCTTATGCAGTGCCCCCAGTAGTTGTCCCCCCTGTGCAGTACCCATTGTGCCTCAGGAGTGGTCCCCCTTATACATTCCCCCAGTAGTGCCCCTTATATAGTGCCCCCAGTAGAAGTCACCGCTATGCAGTGCCCTAGTGTGGTCTCCCTATGTAGTGCCCCTTATACAGTGCTCCCTGTAGTGGTCCCCCCTATGCAGTGCACTTTGTGCCCCAGGAGAGGTCCCCCTTATGCAGGCCTTCAGTAGTGTCCCCAGTAGTTATTCCCCCTATACAGTGCCCATTATACAGTGCCCCGGAAGTGCCCCCCCCTGTGCAGTGTGCCTTGTGCCCCCAGTAGTAAGCCCCTTATATAGTGCCCCCAGTAGTAGTCCCCCCTATGCAGTTCCCCCAGTAGTGGTCCCCCTATGCAGTGCCCAATATATTGTGCCCCCAGTAGTAGTACCCCCCATGCAGTGCCCCCAATAGTGGCACCCCTTATGCAGTGCCCTTTAAATAGTGACCCCAGTGGTAGTTCTCCCCCTATGCAGTACCCCCAGTATTGCCCTTTATAGAGTGCCCCCAGAAGTGGTCCCCCAATGCAGTGCCCCCAGAGGTAGTCCCAACTATGCAGTGCCCCTAGTAATGGTCCCCCCTTGTAGTGCCCCTAGTAGTAGTCCCCCTTTGTAGTGCCCCTTGTAGTAGTCCCGCTTGTAGTGTCCCTAGTAGTGCCCCTAGTAGTTTGTATTTGTCAACAACAGGTGGCGTACTTCAGGTTACCTCAGCCTGCTTTATGCACTGTATGTACCATGTAAATGTATTTGTATATGACAAATATGCACAACTAATTTTTGTTTTAAATGTATTTGCACTTTATTGCACACATCCTGGCATGAAGATACTCTGTGATCATGCTGATCATATTTGCCCACCCTATCAATTTGGTGGTTCAAAATGTTCTTTCAAAAAATGAAAAGGGTATGCAGTAGATGCTGTCTGCTGCCATTAAAATTTCTGAACATTTATAAACCATAAAATGTAAAATGTCAGGCAGCAATGCCCCAATCAGCAAATAATGCAAAGAAAAGATGTGCAGGATTGAATTGTCCATGGGCCCTCCAACCCACCCTTATGTTGTATATATGAAACAGGACATTCACAGTTTAACACACCAATCACTTCAGCGAAAGGGACTGCCACTTTTGGCTGAAATGATTGGTTTGCTTGGCCCCCCCACAAAACAAGCTGCCAATGCGCAGTGGACATTGGTTGCAATGATCCCATACACAAACTGGCTTTACAATATAGGTAAGATCAGATGTCATCATCGTCTTCCCCATCAGTGTGTACATCCTCTTCTTCACACAATATTAATTAGTCCCCACTGAAATCCACCATTACAGGCGCTTCTGTATTTTTTTTATTTAATTGCTGGCAAAGGTCTTCCTCTGGGAATTTGTAATTCATTTTGATGAACAGCACCTTTTCCACAATTTGGAGAAGTAACCTCCTATGCTGATCATTCAAAAGGTTCCCGGCTGTGCTGAAACCTCTTTCAGAGTACACACTGGAGGGTGTGCAACTAAAGTAAAGCAAAGCCAGTTTGTGTAAGGGACTACAATGCCTCTTTTTCCTGCCAGTAGTGAAATGGACTGTCTAACATGCCTATTTGGATGCTAGCCTTAAAATAATCCTCCACCATTCTCTGAATGATGACCATCTCAGACAAAGTCACTGTAGATATGTCAGTCATTGTAGCCATTTCATTCAGACCCAACTAGATGTCTTTAGGTTTTGCTGACTGATCTGCATCACCACCAGCAGTGGGTCTCTTAGGAAAATTTAGTTTTTACTGGCAGCCGCAGAAACTGAAGGAGGAGATGCTGCCATTTCATGTGCTGTTTGGGCTGACAATGTTTTCACCACCAGCTCTTTGCATCTTTTCAGATTTATGTCCACCAGAATGAAAGACACAAGCTATGACTTAAACCTAGGATCAAGTATGATCGCCAAAATATAGTGATCTGATTTCAAGAGATTGATGACCCTTGGATCCTGGGAAAGCGAATGAAGGGCTTGATATACAAGTCCAACATACTTAGTGGAATCATTCCTTTTCACCTCTTCCTTCAGTTTCTCCAGCTGCTATTGCAAAAGTCTGATTAGGGGAATGACCTCATTCATGCTGGCAGTGTCTGAACTAACTTCACATGTGGCAAGTTCAAAGGGTTTGAAAACCTTGCACAACACACAAATTATTCTCCACTGCACTTGACTAAGGTGCATTCCTGCTCCTTTCCCTATGTCATAAGCCATAGTGTAGCCTTGGATGGCCTTTTGCTGCCTCTCCATCCACTGAAGCATATAGAAGGTAGAATTCCACCTAGTTACTACCTCTTGCTTCAGCTGTTGGCAGGGCAAATTCAACAGTCCTTGCTGGTGCTGCTATCTTCGACACGCAGTTGCTGATTGTTGAAAATGTCCCAAAATCTTTCAGGCCACCGAAAGCATCTACTGCATGCCCCTGTCATTTTAAAAAAAATGTTGCACCACCAAATTAAATGTGTGAACAAGACATGGGATGTGTCCGAATTTGCCCAGATGTAATGCTCGCACAATATTGGGGGCATTGTCAGAAATCACAAATCTCGATGAGAGTCCAAGTGGGGTAAGCCATTTTGCAATGATTTCCCTGAGTTTTTCTAAGAGGTTCTCAGTGGTACTGTATGCCTCTTAGTAAAACTGGTGATACACAGAATAGCCTGCCTCAATGAACCCGTATTTGTTAGATGCTGCTGCTGCTTGCACTGTTGGAGGCAATACACCTACCCAGTGGGCTGTCACAGTCATGTAGTCTTTAGTTTCCCTGTCCCACTTGTTCACATATCTGTAGTTAAGTGGACAGTGGGCACAACGGCATTTCGGAGGACATTAATAAGTTTTTTTTTAATGTCCTTGTACAGATTGGTAATTACTGTTCTAGAAAAGTGGAATCTAGAAGGGACATGCTAGCGGGAACAGAGGACCTCAATTAACTGTCTAAACCCCCCTTCATTAATGGTGGATGCTGGAATCAGTCAATCTTATGAAATTGGATGCTGGACTACTTCCGATCATGATTGAGGATGTTGATGATGATGCAGGTGTTGGTGGGGGGGATTGCAGGCACTTGGATCCAAAAAGAAGGGAGGAGCTAGGTGACACTGGACTGATTGTTGTTATGTTTTTTAAAGTGAAAGTCTCTGAATTTAAAAAACCTTTTTCAATTTGATGAATGTGCTGCAAGTGATGTAACAGGGAGGAGATTCCTAGATGGTTAAGATCCTTACCTCTACTCACTGTTACTTGGTGATGGTTACAGATGGCTTTACAACTGTTGTCCGGATTTGGGTGGAAATAATTACACACATGAGAAGTGGATTTTTTGGTCGTTTGCCCAGGCATAACAACAATGGGCTTTTTCCCACCATGGGCAACAACTGTTGCCCGATTTACAGTTTTTACACAAACATCCTTGACATCAACATCCTCATCATCCTTGTTATCGCCAACTACATAAATATCCTCCTCATCCTTCTGGTGCAGTTCCACAGAAACATCCTTGATTTCTACATCAGCATGTTGACTTGTGCTGCTCATCCCCACATTTACATTGGGCACACAAATGGTGTAAGGAGGATCCTCTTCAAGTACAGTATTAGAAATGTTAGGCTCACACATGGCAACCCCGGATATACTAGGACTCTTCCCGGGGATCTGTGACTTTTATGAGCACACAGTTGTTTCATGTGCCTTAGCGATTTAAATTGTTTTGACAATTCTACAGGGAGAAGGGCTTACATCATCATAAGATGCATAACCACCAGTCATAAATAAAGGCCAAGGCATTATCCTTTCCTTGCTACTTCGAGTAGTAAATGGCATATTGCCATTTTTTTCAATCTCTGCAGCTGTTAGCTTTTATTTATTTTTTTTCTTTAACACTGTAAATCATTGCTTGCTTTATTTTAGATGCCTTCACTTAAGCTCTGTATGCCCTTGGGCATCGGCTTTAGTAGATGATGTAGATGGACTAGTATAATCATGACTTGTTGCACTGGCAGCACTCCACCACTAGTATGTGGTTCCTGCAGTCTCAACTGATCTTTCCCCATAACAAACATGAATGAAGTTGGGTACAGCATACACGTCAATTTGTACCAATTTTAAATATTACACTGCGGTATCAACAGGGCCAGCCCTAGCCCCAATTTTTTGGTAAGCGAGTATATTTTTTGGTGCCCCCAGGCATATTGTTGTGCATGCCCAAACAAATTAAGGGGCCATGATCTCATGGACAAAGCCATAACCATGAAACACACCCCTTTCATGTCACTTTGGGAACAGTCCTTTCCATTCCATATACACCTTAATGCAGTCCCCCCAATAGTGCCCCTTATACAGTACTCCCAGTATGCAATGCCCCCAGTAGTGGTCCCTCTTATGCAATCCCCCAGTTGTGCCCCTTACACATTGCCCCCAGTAGTGGTCCCTCTTATGCAGGCCCCCAGTAGTGCCCCTTATACAGTACCCCAGTCTGCAATGCCCCCAGTAGTGGTCCCTCTTATGCAGGCCCCAAGTAGTGCCCCTTATACATTGCCCCAGTAGTGGTCACCCTTATGCAGACCCCTAGTAGTGATCCTCCCTATGCAGTGCCCCTTATGCAGTGCCCCCAGTAGTTGTTCCCCCTGTGCAGTACCCATTGTGCCTCAGGAGTGGTCCCCCTTATACATTCCCCCAGTAGTGCCCCTTATATAGTGCCCCCAGTAGTAGTCACCGCTATGCAGTGCCCTAGTAGTGGTCTCCCTATGTAGTGCCCCTTATACAGTGCCCCCTGTAGTGGTCCCCCCTATGCAGTGCACTTTGTGCCCCAGGAGAGGTCCCCCTTATGCAGGCCTTCAGTAGTGTCCCCAGTAGTGATTCCCCCTATACAGTGCCCATTATACAGTGCCCCGGAAGTGGCCCCCCCTGTGCAGTGTGCCTTGTGCCCCCAGTAGTAAGCCCCTTATATAGTGCCCCCAGTAGTAGTCCCCCCTATGCAGTTCCCCCAGTAGTGGTCCCCCTATGCAGTGCCCAATATATAGTGCCCCTAGTAGTAGTACCCCCATGCAGTGCCCCCAATAGTGGCACCCCTTATGCAGTGCCCTTTAAATAGTGGCCCCAGTGGTAGTTCTCCCCCTATGCAGTACCCCCAGTATTGCCCTTTATAGAGTGCCCCCAGAAGTGGTCCCCCAATGCAGTGCCCCCAGAGGTAGTCCCAACTATGCAGTGCCCCTAGTAATGGTCCCACCTTGTAGTGCCCCTAATAGTAGTCCCCCTTTGTAGTGCCCCTTGTAGTAGTCCCGCTTGTAGTGTCCCCAGTAGTGCCCCTAGTAGTTTGTATTTGTCAACAACAGGTGGCGTACTTCAGGTTACCTCAGCCTGCTTTATGCACTGTATGTACCATGTAAATGTATTTGTATATGACAAACATGCACAACTAATTTTTGTTTTAAATGTATTTACACTTTATTGCACACATCCTGGCATGAAGATACTCTGTGATCATGCTGATCATATTTGCCCACCCTATCAATTTGGTGGTTCAAAATGTTCTTTCAAAAAATGAAAAGGGTATGCAGTAGATGCTGTCTGTTGCCATTAAAATTTCTGGACATTTATAAACCATAAAATGTAAAATGTCAGGCAGCAATGCCCCAATCAGCAAATAATGCAAAGAAAAAATGTGCAAGATGGAATTGTCCATGGGCCCTCCAACCCACCCTTATGTTGTATATATAAAACAGGACATTCACAGTTCAACAAACCAATCACTTCAGCGACAGGGACTGCCACTTTTGGCTGAAATGATTGGTTTGCTTGGCCCCCCCACAAAACAAGCTGCCAATGCGCAGTGGACATTGGTTGCAATGATCCCATACACAAACTGGCTTTACAACATAGGTAAGATCAGATGTCATCATCGTCTTCCCCATCAGTGTGTACATCCTCTTCTTCACACATTATTAATTAGTCCCCACTGAAATCCACCATTACAGGCGCTTCTGTATTTTTTTTATGTAATTGCTGGTAAAGGTCTTTCTCTGGGAATTTGTAATTCATTTTGATGAACAGCACCTTTTCCACAATTTGGAGAAGTAACTTCCTATGCTGATCATTCAAAAGGTTCCCGGCTGTGCTGAAACCTCTTTCAGAGTACACACTGGAGGGTGTGCAACTAAAGTAAAGCAAAGCCAGTTTGTGTAAAGGACTACAGTGCCTCTTTTCCTGCCAGTAGTGAAACGGACTGTCTAACATGCCTATTTGGATGCTAGCCTTAAAATAATCCTCCACCATTCTCTGAATGATGACCACCTCAGACAAAGTCACTGTAGATATGTCACTCATTGTAGCCATTTCATTCAGACCCAACTAGATGTCTTTAGGTTTTGATGACTAATCTGCATCACCACCAGCAATGGGTCTCTTAGGAAAATGTAGTTTTTTACTGGCAGCCACAGAAACTGAAGGAGAAGATGCTGCCATTTCTTGTGCTGTTTGAGCTGACAATGTTTTCACCACCAGCTCTTTGCATCTTTTCAGATTTATGTCCACCAGAATGAAAGACACAAGCTATGACTTAAACCTAGGATCAAGTATGATCGCCAAAATAAAGTGATCTGATTTCAAGAGATTGATGACCCTTGGATCCTGGGAAAGCAAATGAATGGCTTGATCTACAAGTCCGACATACTTAGTGGAATCATTCCTTTTCACCTCTTCCTTCAGTTTCTCCAGCTGTTATTGTAAAAGTCTAATTAGGGGAATGACCTCATTCATGCTGGCAGTGTCTGAACTAACTTCACATGTGGCAAGTTCAAAGGGTTTGAAAACCTTGCACAACACACAAATTATTCTCCACTGCACTTGACTAAGGTGCATTCCTGCTCCTTTCCCTATGTCATAAGCCATAGTGTAGCCTTGGATGGCCTTTTGCTGCCCCTCCGTCCACTGAAGCATATAGAAGGTAGAATTCCACCTAGTTACTACCTTTTGCTTCAGCTGTTGGCAGGGCACATTCAATAGTCCTTGCTGGTGCTGCAATCTTCGACACGCAGTTGCTGATTGTTGAAAATGTCCCAAAATCTTTCAGGCCACCGAAAGCATCTACTGCATGCCCCTGTCATTTTAAAAAAAATGTTGCACCACCAAATTAATTGTGTGAACAAGACATGGGATGTGTCCGAATTTGCCCAGATGTAATGCTCGCACAATATTGGGGGCATTGTCAGAAATCACAAATCTCGATGAGAGTCCAAGTGGGGTAAGCCATTTTGCAATGATTTCCCTGAGTTTTTCTAAGAGGTTCTCAGTGGTACTGTATGCCTCTTAGTAAAACCGGTGATACACAGAATAGCCTGCCTCAATGAACCCGTATTTGTTAGATCCTGCTGCTACTTGCACTGTTGGAGGCAATACACCTACCCAGTGGGCTGTCACAGTCATGTAATCTTTAGTTTTCCCTGTCCCACTTGATCACATATCTGTGTTTAAGTGGACAGTGGGCACAACGGCATTTCGGAGGACATTAATACATTTTTTTTTTAATGTCCTTGTACAGATTGGTAATTACTGTTCTAGAAAAGTGGAATCTAGAAGGGACAAGGTAGCGGGAACACAGGACCTCAATTAACTGTCTAAAACCCCCTTCATTAATGGTGGATACTGGAGTCAGTCAATCTTATGAAATTGGATGCTGGACTACTTCCGATCATGATTGAGGATGTTGATGATGATGCAGGTGTTGGTGGGGGGGATTGCAGGCACTTGGATCCAAAAAGAAGGGAGGAGCCAGGTGACACTGGACTGATTGTTGTTATGTTTTTTAAAAGCGAAAGTCTCTGTATTTGAAAAACCCTTTTCAATTTGATGACTGTGCTGCAAATGATGTAACAGGGAGGAGATTCCTAGATGGTTAAGATCCTTACCTCTACTCACTGTTACTTGGTTATGGTTACAGATGGATTTACAACTGTTGTCCGGATTTGGGTGGAAATAATTACACACATGAGAAGTGGATTTTTTGGTCCTTTGCCCAGGCATAACAACAATGGGCTTTTTCCCACCATGGGCAACAACTGTTGCCCGATTTACAGTTTTTACACAAACATCCTCGGCATCAACATCCTCATCATCCTTGTTATCGCCAACTACATAAATATCCTCCTCATCCTTCTGGTGCAGTTCCACAGAAACATCCTTGATTTCTACATCAGCATGTTGACTTGTGCTGCTCATCCCCACATTTACATTGGGCACACAAATGGTGTAAGGAGGATCCTCTTCAAGTACAGTATTAGAAATGTCAGGCTCACACATGGCAACCCCGGATATACTAGGACTCTCCCCGGGGATCTGTGACTTTTCTGAGCACACAGTTGTTTCATGTGCCTTAGCGATTTAAATTGTTTTGACAATTCTACAGGGAGAAGGGCTTACATCATCATAAGATGCATAACCACCAGTCATAAATAAAGGCCAAGGCCTTATCCTTTCCTTGCCACTTCGAGTAGTAAATGGCATATTGCCAATTTTTTCTATCTCTGCAGCTGTTAGCTTTTATTTATTTTTTTTCTTTAACACTGTAAATCATTGCTTGCTTGATTGTAGATGTAAGTCTACAATGCCCCCAGTAGTGGTCCCTCTTATGCAGGCCCCAAGTAGTGCCCCTTATACATTTCCCCAGTAGTGGTCACCCTTATGCATGCCCCTAGTAGTGATCCCCCCTACACAGTGCCCCTTATGCAGTGCCCCCAGTAGTTGTCCCCCCTGTGCAGTACCCATTGTGCCTCAGGAGTGGTCCCCCTTATACATTCCCCCAGTAGTGCCCCTTATATAGTGCCCCCAGTAGTAGTCACCGCTATGTAGTGCCATAGTAGTGGTCTCCCTATGTAGTGCCCCTTATACAGTGCCCCCTGTAGTGGTCCCCCCTATGCAGTGCACTTTGTGCCCCAGGAGAGGTCCCCCTTATGCAGGCCTTCAGTAGTGTCCCCAGTAGTGATTCCCCTTATACAGTGCCCAGTATACAGTGCCCCCGGAAGTGGCCCCCCCTGTGCAGTGTGCCTTGTGCCCCCAGTAGTAAGCCCCTTATATAGTGCCCCCAGTAGTACTCCCCCCTATGCAGTTCCCCCAGTATTGGTTCCCCTATGCAGTGCCCCTTATATAGTGCCCCCAGTAGTAGTACCCCCCATGCAGTGCCCCCAATGGTGGTACCCCTTATGCAGTGTCCTTTAAATAGTGGCCCCAGTGGTAGTCTCCTCCTATGCAGTACCCCCAGTATTGACCTTTATAGAGTGCCCCCAGAAGTGGTCCCCCAATGCAGTGCCCCCAGAAGTAGTTACCCCTATGCAGTGCCCCGAGTAATGGTCCCCCCTTGTAGTGCCCCTAGTAGTAGTCCCCCTTTGTAGTGCCCCTTGTAGTAGTCCCACTTGTAGTGTCCCTAGTAGTGCCCCTAGTAGTAGTCCTCCCTTGTAGTGCCCCTTGTAGTAGTTCTCCTAGTAGTAGTTCTCCCCTTGTAGTGCCCCTAGTAGTAGTATCCCATTGTAGAGCCCCTAGTAGTAGTCCCTCCCTTGTAGTGTCCCTTGTAGTAGTCCACCTAGTAGTAGTCCCCACATTGTAGTACCCCTTATATTAGTCCCCCCCTTGTAGTGCCCCTGGTAGTAGTCCTTCCCTTGTTGTGGTCCATCTAGTAGTAGTCACCCACTTGTAGTGGCCCTTGTAGTAATCCCGCTAGTAGTAGTTCTTCCATTGTAGTTCCCAAAGTAGTAGTCCTTCCCTTGTAGTAGTACACCTAGTAGTAGTCCCCCCTTGTAGTGCCCCTAGTAGTAGCCCCCCTCCTGTAGTGCCCCTAGCAGTCCCCCTCTTGTAGTGCCCCTCATAGTTGCCCCCTTGTAGAGCCCCTAGCAGTATTCCCCCCTTGTAGTGCTCCTAGTAGTAGTTCTGCCCTTGTAGTGCCCCTACCAGTAGTCCCGCCCTTGTAGTGCCCCTAGTAGTAGTCCTCTCCTAGTAGTGCCCCATGTAGTAGTCCCCCCCTTGTAGTGCCCATAGTAGTACCCCCTTGTAGTGCCCCTGCTAGTATTCTCCCCTTGTAGTGCTCCTATTAGTAGTCCTCCCCATTTGTAGTGCCCCATGTAGTAGTTCCCCCTTGTAGTGCCCCTAGTAGTAGTCCCCCCTTGTAGTTCCCCTAGTAGTAGTACCCCTTGTAGTACCCCTAGTAGTATTCCCCCCTTTTAGTGCCCCTAGTAGTAGTCCCCCCCTTATTGTGCCCCTAGTAGTAGTCCCCCCTTGTAGTGCTCCTAGTAGTAGTCCCTCCCCCTAGTAGTGCCCCCCCCCAGTTGACACACACATAATATAAAACACCACTTACCTGAATCCCTGCTCCGGCTCCTGCTCCTGAGCCAGCCCGCTCTGTATGACTTCTCTCCCATTATCCACTGTGGGAGCCGGAAGATGGAGCTCATGAGTGAGCATTTTCCACTGACAGTGTGACCAATATTTTTTTACGAATACACTGCGTTTTCAACTTTCAGTGTGACAATATTTTTTACGAATACACTGCGTTTCCACTAACAGTGTGACAATGTTTTTTATGAATACTCTACATTTCCACTAACAGTGTGACTATATTTTTTAGGAATACACGGTGGGCCTGATTCAGAGCCGCTCGCGAAAAGAGAGCGCTCGCCCTGAATCAGGGTGGACGCTTGTTTTTTTAAGATGCAGCCTCCTGGCCGCTCGCATAGCTGTGGGTGACCACCCACAGCTTATGCGAGCGGCCAGGTGATTTTCACGATGGTCAAGACCATCGCAACCATCGGGCTTGCGACGAGACCCTTACGGTAGGGTCTCATGGCCGCAAGCCCCCAGTGGACTTCCTGCTCTAATAGAGAAGGAAGTCCACCTACTGACATCACTTGTGTTCCTGCAGGAATGCCTCAGTTTGCCCAGCCACCCCCCTTCCCCGCCTACAAAACACGGCGAGCTGTCAATCAACATCGACAGCCGCCCCGTTAGTTGTGAGCACCAGAGTGAAAGTTTTTTGCTCTCGCTCCAGGACTCGCGCACTCCGCGAATACACACTGGCCCACCATCGACCCACTTGCGAGCGGGTCTGAATCAGGCCCTGTGTTTTACACTTACAGTGTTACAATATTTTTTACAAATACACTGCGTTTTCCACAGTGTGACAATATTTGTTATACACTGTGCTACCACTTACAGTGTCACAAACAATACGTGTATGAATATTACACTGTGGTCTGACAGGCAGCGTCACAGTGTACAAGCATCTTAGATTTTGTTGCCTGAGTGTTGGATCCATGTTTTTTCTCGAAAATACAAGTCTGGAAATTCATGACAGTAAGTGATGAAATAGTTTCAGAAATTCATCAGAAAATATCCTACAAAATAACTTGCATCATCGCTTATTAGTATTAAAACTAGTAATTTAGTAAATAGCAATCAATTCAATAAATAAATACAAAATTGGGCACTCAGGTGTTGTTGCATTGTTAATACATTTTCAGTCTTTGCGTAATACAACAGAAAATTCACATTCACCCAACTAATTTATCTTACGTGCTTCCAGCTCCCTATGGCTTCTCCTCTTCAAGTTACTTCAACAATAGCAATGCCCTTTCCTGGTCCTTGTTAGTATCCTCCTAGTGTGGCCAATGCATTTATACTTAATCATTAATATGTGTGGGGCGGGAGAAAGAGCGAATACGTTCTCCTTCATGAATCCAAAGCACGGGGGCAGACACTTCCATCTCAATTCTCATTCCGAGTCATCATTTTATTTGATATCATGTTGAGCTGTCCAGGTGCTGAAATCTAATGAACAATGAAGATAGATCATTTATTCATTGCATTTCCTCCGACAGGGAACACTCAGCATGACTGCAGCACACTCAGTGCTATAAAGAAAGAGTTGGAGGAGGCAGATAATAAAATCTGAGCATTGGCAGATAAGGGGAAACATCTTGACACAAGTAAAGATACAAAGTCAAATGACAGCTTCAGTTTTACATGGCAGATATGTTAGAGGAGCAGCTACTCTAAAGAGCAAATATAAATGTTTTGCATTTTTCCCCACACAAATATACATACAGTATAACTGGCTTTTGGTGCATTAATGTCTAAACGCGGAAAACTACACAACTTGAAGCCTCTCAATATCTTCTATTTCTACAAAAAATACATGTATAGTATTTAATAGAGATAGATATACCCCTCAAGTGGGTGTGGTTTACCTAAGATAACTTTATACACAACAAGTACCAGAATAATGCCATCTTTCTTAATTAAAATTGCTCCATCTGTATGCAAAAAGGACTTCATATGCCAAACAAAATTTAATTTGATAAAATTACTGCCAATTCTTTTTTCTGTGGATCCATTTCTGTCTTATATATATCATTTCAGGGGCAAGTGCAGGATTTCTACAGGGGTTTTCCCAAATGCTTTATTTTAGACCATGTGTGGCTGGCCCAATTAGAATTATCATATAACAAGTTATAGTCTGCCTCATGCAAAGTGCAGTGTATGTAATACTTTAGAGCAGACATATGAAGGGCCAGTGTAATCCTGTTTACTTTGTTATATTTTTGAAGTGGGTTACCTTATAGCAGATGATTTCTATACTACTCCGGTAGTGAGTGCCTCCACCCAAGCTTCCTCTCTTGTATACCTTCCACCAAGGGGCTTGCTTTGGAAAACCCCTAAACTTAGAGTATAGGGGGTAAATTTACTAAAGTGAGAGTTTTTAGAAGTGAGTTTTAAAAGTGATGTTGCCCATAGCAACCAATCAGATTCTAGCTATTATCTTCTAGAAGGTGCTAGTTAAATGATAAGTAGAGTCTGATTGGTTGCCATGGGCAACATCACTTTTAAAACTCACTTCTAAAAACTTTCACTTTAGTAAATTTACCCCTAGGTCTTATTTGTGGAAAACTAATTACTGTCAGTGTCCTATGTTTTATATTCTGTTTTCCTTTACACAAATAAAATACCTGCGATCTGATTATCTGTGGTAACAGAAACACAAGTTTTATTATACAGGATACAGTAGCAATGAGAGTTATTCTTCGCTGTAACAAAAGTAAGTTAGCTGATCCCTAAAGGCATACATTTATATATTACATTTCAACCAATGTAACTTCTCTTATAGATTAGAAGGAAATATGTTATGCTATTTTCTACCACATATATAAATGATTACTTGGAAAATTCTAACAGTTTTAGAAACAACATATTACATGTGCTAAGTTGACTCCTTTAGGTTAATTTAGAGCACTATCACTGACTGTAACATTAAAATTCACATACATGAAACACAGCTCAGATAATATACTGATACTCCATACTAATAACCACTTAGCAAGTCATATTTGTCCTGTTTACTCATTGGTGTACACATTTTATAGTTGCAAACGTAGGTTTGTGTTGGGTCCTTTTAAGTTGTTTATTAAAGGAATGTTCCCTATAAAATTTGTTGTCTTTCCAATATAATAGTACTAGCATCTGCACCATGTAACTGATGGTAATATAAAGTAGTTCCTGTAACTACAGTGTTTGTTTAACACTTTGCTTTTAATAAAGTAACCATATGCAAGAATATATGTCAGGTTTTGGCCTAGGACCAGCCGTTACTCACCACAGCGCCGACTTCCCCTGACTTCCCGTGTGGTCAGATGTCAGGTGTGGCGGTGAGTGACGCACTGAGGATTATGCCTTAGGTGCACTTGGACATTCATGTGCTGCTCCGTGACTTGGTTACCGATGTTGCCATCATGGACGCAGCCATGGACAATCTTCATCACCTGGCTGACCTTTCATCCAATGGTAGCATGGTTGTTGTCAGCTGATGCTGTCCTCCAATGGACTGCTACCTTGGGGTGTATTACTTGGCTCTGGACAACAGAAAGTTGCCTGTACAACGTCGTTACTACTAGTGTCTGCTTGCCGTCACTTCATTACAGGTTCCCTTGCTGTTCTGCTTTCGCGTCATTTCCAGTTACTCTTCTGTGCCAGCGGTGTGTCTGAATAACTTGAAGTACAAGTATCAATAGCTTGAAGTACTGAATATGTATACAGGTATTTAGCTAATAGGTAGTCTGGGTGCTGAGGTGATAATTGTCATAAGACCATACACACCTTGGTTTAGGTCTCAGTCAGGAAGCTGGCTCTGGTCAGTATCTTGTTACTGATCAGCTCCTGTACACCAGGCCCTCGCAAGTCTGTCCTATGGCTGTAATCAGACACCACTCTTCCCCATGGTGTGTTGGTGGGATGTCTCAGGCTCCGTTAGACCCCTGCTTCTATCTCACTGTGCAGAATTGCAGCTGCTGCTCCTGCCAGACTGACACTGCACCTTCCTCACTGATATGAACTTCACTGACTCTCCTCACTGTCTCTCCTGTCTCTCCTCAATGCACCTACTCTCTCCTCACTGTCTCTCCTCACTGCTCTCTCCTTCAGGTAATCTCACTCTGTCTATATTGTTTGTGTTGCATGAAACTTACACTACCGTTCAAAAGTTTGGGGTCACCCAGACAATTTCGTGTTTTATATGAAAACTGACTTTTATTTATCAAATGAGTTGTAAAATGCATTGAACTTAGAGTCAAGACATTGGCAAGGTTAGAAATAATGTTTTTATTTGAAATAATAATTTTGTCCTTCAAACTTTGCTTTCATAAAAGATGCTCCTTTTACAGCAATTACAGCATTGCAGACATTTGGCATTCTAGCTGTTAATTTGTTGAGGTAATCTGAAGAAATTTCACCCCACGCTTCCTGAAGCACCTCCCACAAGTTGGATTGGCTTGATGGGCACTTCTTGCATACCATACGGTCAAGCTGCTCCCACAACAGGTCAATGGGGTTGAGATCTGGTGACTGTGTTGGCCACTCCATTACAGGCAGAATACCAGCTGCCTACTTCTTCCCTAAATAGTTGTAGCATACTTCCGGTTCCGGGTTCATGGAGGAAGCAGCTCTGTGAGAGAGCTCCATTTCACTCCCGGCAACATTCCTTTTTTCAAGGCTATTATAGCCTCCATAGCAGCACCTTCTTTCTCCTCCTGACTTGCGGATCCAGCAAGACATCGGCAGAGCTGTCTGGCCCACCGGGAAATATAATCAGACACGGCTGTTAGCTGCGGGATTGCGGCCATGTGGGCGATGCCGGAACGGCGGTGAAGTAAGAGCCGCTGATACAGACTCCCCCCTCCCGTTACCTTGCAGTATTCTTTGTAGCAGCCGCTACTTGCCGTGGAGTTGTGGCCGTGAGGGTGATGCCAGTCGGGGAAAGCAGCAAGCCGGGACAAGATAAGTGCCGCCATTTTAGGCCTTTCCCCCCCCTTACCTGGAAGAGTCTTGCAAGCCGTTGTTGCTAGCAACGGGGTACAATTAAGTGTGGGGAGCCAGATGGAAGTGGCAGCAGTGAAATAGCCACTATTGCAGGCTTCCCTGTGACATTTTCCAGCTCCCATAGACTCCGGGACTTGTTGATAGTTTGGCCTGGAAGGCTGATTTGCAGGAGTGTCTGACATCTTTATTAATAGCCGCGCTACAGCAGGATACGAGGGAGCCATTCAACACAATTATAACATGGACAAGCCTTTCACCTGGACAGCGGGTCGGCTGAACGCTGAACGCAGTGGGAGGATTATTTAGTGTACTATCCCTAGCTTATCCATTACTCTCGTCTAAGACCCCTGTTACCATACTTCTCTATAGGTGTGCAGTTACTGGTCACGCATTAATTACCACCGCCGCTGATTGATCGCAGTATTATTACAGTTGACGCATGCTGCATATTTTCCTCGGAGTTGATGACATTCTGATCTCCCCCATTCTCTAGCTCTTTGTTTGAGCTCCCCACAGAAATTAGGTGGGATTTCATTTTTATATGTCTCCATAAGCGTCTTAGACTTATATTCTATTTATATCCACCATCAAGAGCAGTGTGCAGAGCTGTTAACTTTAATATATATATATCAACACATTTCAATTGTGCTTGTATGAAGAAATACCTGCAGTCCCAGACCTCAGCTATCCCTAAACCGCCACGTCAAGAAAAACGCCGTGTAAATAACGGCATGGCACCAGGTGATGAACCAGAGGTCACTCCACCAGCTCACAAAAAGGTTGCGGCTCATGTGGAAGATCAGGCTCGTGGTCCTGCAGACTCTATTACCTATAGGGATGTAGTAGAAGCAATCAAAACCACGATGACGCCTCTTCTCTCTCAAGCTGTGTCTGACATCAAAGATCAAATTCAGCAATTATCTATAAGGGTCTCTGACACAGAGAAAAAATTAGGGGCTACATTCCAGGATGTATTTGATAGAAAAGGGCAAATACAAGTTCTACAGAAAGATAATTAATACCTGCGAAACAAGTTAGACGACATTGAGAATTGCTCTCGACACAACAACATAAGATTGGTTGGTTTACCTGAATCGATAAAAGGCCCAGCACTTGCTTATTTCGTCAGAAATAATCTCCCTTCTCTCCTAGAAATTTCTGAGGTCTGTACGGACTTAGTTATTGAACGAGTTCACAGAATAGGACCCAATCCTAAACCGACTGACTCACGTCCAAGAGTGGTGTTGTTCAAATGTCTCAATTACTTTCACAAAGTCACCTTCTGGACAGCCTCGCGAGCAAACAAATCCATCATATGGGAAGGGAAACAGCTATATATCTTCCAAGACTTCTCCGTCAAATTATCTAGAGCCCGTAAGGCATTTTCACCGTTATGCTCACAACTAGTCAAGAATAAACGCAAATTTGCACTCATCTACCCTGCTAGATTAAGGCTCTTCGAAGGAGATTCTTACAAGGATTTCATGAACCCAGATGATGCGGCCGGCTACCTTAATGAAGAATCCCAAGCTTCAGCTGAAGATATTTCCGACCATATCCCACCTTGATATTTTTGCTAGAAGCAATCTGATATGTCATGGTGTTTGTCTCTTTTCTATGCTTTATCTTCTCTCAGTTTCTCCTTTATTACAATCTGGACTCTAGTATTCCTTGTTAAGTACTATACTTAAGTTTATATTGCTCTAGTAAGCTCCGTGTATGCTCACTGCGGTCTCACATATATTTTGTGATTTTTCTAGTTTTCTCTCTAAATATCCACAGCGTATATATATAGATATATATACTTTACATGATAGATACTGAGGTGCCTTTACTATTACTATCTTTATCATAGTTTTATTGCTGCTTGATTATCATCGCTATATGAAACTGTTACATGTGTTAGCCGGGATGTTGTGGAGCCCTCCTACCCGACATTCTTTGCAGATAATGTTGCTTCGTTTAGCAATGTTTAATATTTCAATGATGATTTTCTTTAAAATATTCAGAAGTTCCAGAGACGGGAGGGTCCCCCAGGCCTTATCTAAGAATGGGGTCTTGGGATACTCTCCTATCTCATCGATACTTCATAGATTGTTTTTTATAGATCTATGCATATATATATTTGATGTCTCTCCTCCCAGTCCTTGTGTTCTAGCCCTCCCCCCCTTCTTCTCCCTGCAGCTAATTGGATCTTTGCCTGTAATTGCATGGGACAGTCATCTTATTCGCTTTACTGAGGAAGATGATAGAGCTTAGAGTGGGCTCCTGGAACATTGGAGGTATCAATTCCCCTGTAAAACGCCGTAAGATACTTCTTTATCTTTCTAAATTGTGCATTGACATCGCTTTCCTACAAGAAACCCATCTCACACCGCAAGAAACGACTAAGTTGCAAATGCTAGGGTGGGCGATCCTTGCAGCTGCCGCTTTCAATTCAAAAGCCAGAGGGGTTGTGATTCTCTACAAATAAACTTGGCAGTTGGCTGTTTCCTCTACATACTCAGACCCAGAAGGTCGCTATACGATTGCTTCCATTTCTCTTTCTAATAATAAGTTCACATTATGTAATGTTTACGCTCCAAATCAATATTCTAGAGCCTTCATGCAAAAACTACTAGCCACACTGACTCCTTTTTTCCACACTTCTTTAATTGTTTGCGTAGTCTCCTCCTCATTCCTTGATAAATCCTCCTCAAATGCCCGCTCCACGTCTCTCCCTAAAATAGGAATACCCTTTCTCTCCAAACAGCTCTTGTTGGTGGACGCGTGGAGAGCACTTCATCCTACAGAATGGGAATTTTCCTGTTTATCAGCAGCCCATCATACTTTTTCAAGGATTGATTACATATTAATTTCTTCCCCTCTGCTCCCTAGGGTTAGTATATCTGATATGGAACCTATAGTCCTGTCGGATCATGCTCTAGTATGAATCGTTTTGCATATACCTACCGATAGTAGCCCGACCCGCCAATGGAGATTCCAACCCACCTTTCCAACTCTCTCACATTTTGTAATCATTTGGAGGCGGCTTGGGAGGACTACAAAATTCATAATGCCTCGTATGCCACTTCTGACCCTTCCCTTTTTTGGCAGGCTGCAAAAGCGGTATTGAGGGGATTTGTTATTTCATATGTTTCCTCTCTTCGTAAACAACAAGCAGAAAATTATATGAAATTACAAATAGAACTTTCAGCCTCTTTCCAAAAATATAAACAATCCCCTTCTCTTTCTAATAAACAGGAATACCTCACTGCAAAGACTCATTTTGAAGAAAACCTAAGTATTATGGGTGATAGGTTGTTATTTTCGATTAATTACCGTTTCCATAAATTTGGTAACAAAACGGGTCGTCTCTTATTCAATATTTTAAACAGTAATAGATCCCCTATGGTTGTACATCCTCTCAGAAAATCGAATGATTCACTTACAACGTCCAACTCCCAGATAGCAGATATAATGCATTCATTTTATGAATCTCTATACTCCTCCCCATTGCCTGAACAAGCCTCCTCAGACTTAACCCCTCCTTCAGATTTGGTTAACTGGAGTTCACTTCCTTACCCATAAATCCCTCCAGACTTAATTTCTTCATTAACGAACCCTATTACTACAGCAGAGGTTACTAATGCAATTAAACATCTCAAACCGGCAAAGGCGCCAGGACCAGACGGTCTCATTGGGGATTTTTATAGGCTATTAGGTCCAAAAATATCTGATGCCCTGACTTCCTTCTTTAACCATATAGTAACACAAAACTCTATTCCGGCCCATTTCAATTCCGCTACAATCAAAGTCTTGCCAAAATCGGGAAGAGATTTAACAGCCCCGGGCTCTTACAGACCGATATCCATGCTGAATCAGGATTATAAAATCCTAACAAAAATTTTAGCTGATCGTGTCAAATTACTTCTTCTGCATATAATACACCCAGATCAGACTGGTTTTATCCAAGGTCGTCATTCGGTCGTTAATGTTAGAAGAGTAATCTCGGCCCTTCACACATTATCTCAATCAAAACCGTGAACTCCAGGTGCTATAATTTCTTTAGACGCCGAAAAGGCTTTCGACCTTATCTCATGGCCTCATTTATTTCACTCCCTTGCTAAATTTGGTTTCCCTGATTGCTTTATCAAATTGTCTTAATCTTTTATATAACAATTCACAATCTCGAATCTCATGCAATGGATTCTTATCCCCACCTTTTGATATTCTTAGAGGAACCAGACAAGGTTGTCCCCTATCCCCCTTACTATTTGCCATTGCCATTGAGCTGTTGGCAATTGCCCTGTGAATATCCCCCCTGTTTCATGGTATAGAGATTGGATCTGTGACCCTAAAGTTGTCCCTCTTTGCTGACAACATGATCCTCTTTATATCAAAACCGGATATATCAATCCCAGTTGTTTTAAATATCATGTCGTCTTTTGGCTCGTTTTCGGGATATAAAATTAACCTAGACAAATCGGAAGTCATGTATTTGCCTAATTCTTCTTCCCTCAATGTCAGAGATTCTATTTTGTCTACATTTAAACCTCCCACCAATGAAATTAAATATCTAGGAATTCGTATCCCATCTGATATCTCGCAACTGTCTAAAGTCAATTTCCAACCATTAATAAATAAAATAAACACCTTATTAGTTTCCTGGAGACTCCTGCCTCTGTCCTTACTGGGTCGTGCAGCAGTTCTCAAAAGTGTGGTGTTTCCTAAAATATTCTATATTATGCAAATGATGCCGGTTGCACTCTCTACATCGGATATTAAACACCTTCACTCCCTTATGTCTCGTTTTTTATGGCAAAATAAAAGGCCTAGAGTGGCTACCAAAAAATTAATGACCCAGCGTGATAGCGGAGGTATGGGTATACCGGACCTCACCTCTTACTCCTTAGCAATCTTCTTTTGGTACATTCTGGATTGGCTAATGGAATCCTCTCATTACTCAGATTATCAGTTAGATTCTGTTTTGTTTGCCCCTTACTCCCCAGGAGCTTTGTTACACACTAAAACATCTGATATCCCGTCTCATCTCTTTTCAAATATATGTTTTCTAGATACCTACCTTTCTTGGCTTAAGATAAATAAAAAAATGGGACGAAACCATCGTGTAACACCTTTCATTCCAATATGGGGAAATCCGGCATTTCCCCCTCCCCTATCCAACACACATTTTTCATTGTGGAAAGAAAAGGGACTACGGATCACTGCGGCTGTGTTTGACCCTGGAGGCTCTTTAATGCAGTTCTCGACCTTACAAAATAATTACCAACTGCCCAATCACCAGTTTTACATGTTTTTACAATTGTGTCACTATATAACTTCATTACCCTTGGGAATGCCCTCGTCATCTCAATCTGATCCACGTATCCCTCTTTTCAACTTTCTTTCACATAATCCTTACCATATAAAACTTATGTATTCTGATTTATTCAATAGCCCTTCTGAATCATATAGACAGCAGTTATTTAATTATTGGAAGCAAGATATACATACTCTTGATTCAGCTGAATCAATATTTCTGAGATATAGCTCTTCTCTTAAAATATTGCAATCTTCCTATTTACAAGAGGTACATATCCGCACTACTTATCGAATGTATATTGCTCCGGCTCAGCGTAGACATATGATTGCTTCAGAATCAGGTTGTTGCCCCAAATGTCATGTTTCCACAGCCAAATTTATACACTGCTTTTGGGAATGTGGCAAAATTAAAAATTTTTGGTATAAGTTAATTTCATATTTAAATAAAACATTTTCCCTTTATCTAGTTCCAGACAAGTTGGCTTGTCTTTTAGCTAACTTTTCTGGCTGGGATCTGGGGGGACGGAGGAAGCAGCTAATTCCTTAACTTACACTTTTTGTAACTGTCGCCAAAAAGATCATTTTAATTCACTGGGTTTCACACACAACACCTTCTTTAATGGAAGTATATCAGAAAATGCTCCAGCTGATGTATTTCGATAGAAGATCTACAATCCCTGATATTCAATCTGGAATAAAACGATTCCACCAGAAATGGGGTATCTATATCGACACTTTGGAGGAATCATCTCAGGTCAAAATATATAAACTATTTGAGTCAACAACTTGGTTTTTATTGACGAATTTGAATTGAGTTAATCAGTCGACTAATCTCCCAGCGTTTTTCCATTATCTTCCAGTATTCTCCCTTTTTAGAGTGTTTACCACAATACTGTTTTTGATTCAAGTTGTTGAGGTTGTTGAGATACTCCAGTGTTCCAGACCCGATAATCGGTTAGTATTTCAATCGCTGTGATCCTCAGTCCCATTTAATAAGTCCTAGTCCTTGCATCCAATTTATATTTCCAATCCTCTCCTACTCTCCTCCTGTGTTTGCCTAATGTCTCACACCTTCCCTTGTCCTGTAAGTCTGAGTCAGTCTTAGTCTGTCTCTATTCCATATGTCTTTCATTATTTAGTTTTTTTTTTATTGTATTTTTATTTGTGTTTCTTTTGTCCATTCCCATAGGATTCATTTACTCATCAGGTTTTAAGATATCAGACCTTTATTATCCTCTGATATACCTTACAAGCAGTTGATAGATATATTATGTTCTTACTGAATGGTTGTCACTGTGTACTTGTTCTTATAGTTAACGGATTTAAGGCTACATTATATCTAATATTTAATACAAGATCTATTTGTATTCTCGGCTATGTAATTTGCCTCTTTAAACATTGTTATACCAATGTTTGATCTATGGAACAAGATTTCTGTCTTTTGCTTATTTTGAAAAAACTTAATAAAATGTTTTGGAAAAAAAAAATAGTTGTAGCATAACTTGGAGGCATGCTTTGGGTCATTGTCCTATTGGAGAGGAAATTGGCTCCAATCAAGCGCTGTCCACAGGGTAAGGCAAGGCGTTGCAAAATGGAGTGATAGCCTTCCTTATTCAAAATCCCTTTTACCTTGTACAAATCTCCCACTTTACCAGCACTAAAGCAGCCCCAGACCATCACATTACCTCCACCATGCTTGACAGATGGTGTCAGGCACTCTTCCAGCATCTTTTCAGTTGTTCTGCATCTCACAAATGTTCTTATGTGTGATTCACAAACACCTCAAACTTCAATTTGTCTGTCCATAACACTTTTTTCCAATATTCCTCTGTCCAATGTCTGTGTTCTTTTACCCATATTAATATTTTCCTTTTATTGGCCAGTCTCAGATTTGGCTTTTTCTTTGCCACTCTGCCTAGAAGGCCAGCATCGCCTCTTCACTGTAGACGTAGACGTTGACACTGGCATTTTGCGGGTACCATTTAATGCAGCTGCCATTTGAGGACCTGTGAGGCATCTATTTCTCAAACTAGAGACTCTAATGTACTTTTATTCTTGTACAGTTGTGCACCATAGCCTCCCACTTCTCTTTCTACTCTGGTTAGAGCCTGTTTGTGCTGTTCCCGGAAGGGAGTAGTACACACCGTTGTAGGAAATGTTCAGTTTCTTGGCAATTTCTCGCATGGATTAGACTTCATTTCTAAGAACAAGAATAGACTGTCGAGTTTCACATGAAAGTTCTCTTTTTCAGGCCATTTTGAGAGTATAATCAAACCCACAAATGTGATGGTCCAGATGCTCAACTAGTTTAAAGGAAGGACAGTTTTATAGCTTCTCTAATGAGCAAACCCATTTCATACCTGTGCTAACATAATTGCACAAGGGTTTTCAAGGGTTTTCTAATCATCCATTAGTATTCTAAAGCGCTTAGCAAACACAATGTACCATTAGAACACTGGAGTGATGGTTGCTGGAAATGGGCCTCTATACACCAATGTAGATATTCCTTTAAAAAACAGACATTTGCAGCTAGTATAGTCATTTCCCACATTAACAATGTATAGAGTGTATTTCTGATTAATTTAATGTTATCTTCATTGAAAAAAAGTGCTTTTCTTTAAAAAATAAGGAAATTTGTAAGAGACTCCAAACTTTTGAATGGTAGTGTAACTCCAGCTCTCTGTCCCTTTTGTTGGCTCTAAAGCAGGGGTGGGGAACCGTTTTTCTGCTGAGGGCCATTTTGATATAGATAATATTATTTGCAGGCCTGGTGCAGGCCATGCCCCCTCCATATGATGTCACACAGGGATGGGGCCACAATCACCGGTGATTACAGCAATACCTGAAGTATCCTAAGGATGCTCTGGGGAGCTGTAAGGGTAGCAGTGTCACCATCTGAACCATCCTAAGGATGCTCTAGGTGGCACTGCTTCATAGATTCTGGCTACAGGCTACCATTCTAGGCACCCTGCTAGCCAGATGAGGCTAGCAGAAAAAAGCTCTGTGGGCCAGAGGTTCCTCATCCCTGCTCTAAAGGAATGCAACTTTAACTATCCTCCTCTCACTGTCATCTCATCCTCTTCTTCGCATTCTTAACAGCTCCCCGCTGTCTGCCACTAAATCCCTCAACTCTAGAGAGCAGGGCTCCATCTCTATATCAGGTACTTGACATTACTCAACTCCCTCCTCTTTTAGCCTTTTAGTCGTTACCTCAGGCAATCTCAGCTCTAACTAACTCTTCCCCCAAACTGTCACTATACATTAATGTCATTCACTATTCATTAATTAATGTCATTCATTCAATTCACTATTCACAGTCTGCAGCACTGGCCCCAACATATTCTAGGCAGTCAGAATCCTCAGCAGACTCTGGCCCATACCATCAAAAAAACATGAATCCACCTCTCAAATATATTTCCTGGGATATAGAGTAAAAAACAGTGTGCCCAACCTATTCTCTTTGTGATCATCAATCTCTCATCCCCACAGATATACAAAATACACACACACACACACACATATATATATATATATATATATTTACATTACTTGTTAGGATATCTAATATACATAACATCTATTGGTCATATGGGTTACACCAGCATGCACAGTAAGCTGTTAGATATGTCAGTAGAGCCAGCACGCCAGAGCTTGCAGGGTTTTTTTCTGGATGTGGGCACAATTTCACACTGGTCTATAGTGTTGGCTGTAGGGGAGAGAGTCAAAAAATTAACTTTCAGTATCATACATATTTCAACAAAATAACATAAGTGGTCAGTAAAAGGTTAAACATGCCATAATAAATGCATAACTAGTATAATCAGTAGGAGACAGAACTGAGCTTTGTAAGCATTCATTTTCCCACCTCATGGCACTTATCTTTTCTTGCTGGCAGCTGGTTTCTGGTCTCACTGGTCTGATTGAGTGCTCAGATCAATACACACCTCAGAGTAGGTGAAGCTGCCATCACTGGGTATCACACTTGAATTTGTTTGTGGAACTGAGGTCAGGTAAATGTCTGTTTGAGTAGTGGGAGGTTTATATGCAAATCTGGCAGGCCTGAGGAGACCTCTTGACATGTGAAATAGATGCTTCCCTGATGGGAATTGACCTGGGTCTAGGCAGAAAGATGCCGGATCGTACCCACTAGACCACCAGGGATGTTGGTTTTGTAGATGGTAGGATGTATTTAGATTAGAAGAGTGTAGTAGTACATTTACCTGGCTGGACTTAGTTGTTACTTGATATTAATAAAAGCACTCTTCTTACTTGGTTTGAGAATTGCGTAGCAGATCTTGATAGGAGTATTTACCAGGCTTGGACTGGGTTTTTTCTGTAATCTTGGAGTACTATGAGATGACAGAACAACACAGCCCAAACACTGGAATGGATGGTAGCTGTAGAATAATTTGGCATGGAACCAGGGAAGCAGGAATGGCTGACATACCTGAGCAGACAGGTGGATGCTTTGCACAGGTGTAGCATGGATTCAGCAGACTGGAACAAGCTGAAATTACCTGTGCAACTTCAGATGCTGATTAGGAAGTTAGTGCTTTAAGAACAAACAGAGGCCCTGATCCAGAGCCGGACACTCTGACAAAGCACTCGCTCTGAATCAGGGCCTTTTTTTTATGGAGCGGCCAGGATGATGTTCGCGATGGTCAAGACCATTGCGACCATTGGGCTTGCGATGAGACCCTTGTGGTAGGGTCTCATGGCCGCAAGCCCCAGAGAGCTTTCGGCTCAAACAGAGCCAAAAGCTCTCACACTGACATCATTTGTGATGTCAGTGGGGCCGCCCCCAGACGGTAGCCGTTATCATGGGAACACCTCTGTATGGACAGCCACCCCCCTGTCCCGCCCACCAAAGGGGGCGTGCTGTCACTCCACATTGACAGCACGCCCCCTTTGGTGCAAGACCCAGAGCGACGGATTGCCCGTCGCTATCCGGGTCTCGCGCATGCGCATGATGGAGCCGGCTCCATCTTGCACATGCACTCTGGGCCACCATTGACCCAGTTGCAATCGCTCAGCGCATGCGACCAGGTCTGAATCAGGCCCAGAGTTCAAGTATTTAGTACGCTGCGCACTGGAGGGGATGTGTCTGTACCAGGTGTGCAGCTCATATGAGAGATTGTCGAACTCTCTAAGGATACAATAATACTGTGGGGAATACAGAGCTCAACCCTTACAGTTGTGTATAAATTGTTAATAATAAGTATTGTGTTGAAAAGAGAAAGGATGTTGCACTAGTTTATAATCAAATCATCAAAGTTTACTTAAAGTATAAGTAGCTACATGAAAGGTGATCTATACCCAATAGAATCAAATACAACACATAGAATACTTTTAGGAGCAAATAAAAAGGAAACACAAAAAAGTGACTTTAAAAGAAAATCAGTTGTCTAGGTTGTAGAACAATCCATGCAGTAGTACAGCTGTGTACTAACTGGTGTGTTTATGCACTCAGATGTGGATAAGTGAGTGTACAACAATATGATAAAAGTAAGTGCCCTCTGGGATGAGGGTTTGTAGCTGCATCCCATTACTAACCCCTAGGATAGTCCATAGATGCTGGGTATGTGGATGGGGATACGGTGCCCGGGTTACCTTCAGGGCGGGAGTGTGTGGTTGTGGGGCAGTGTGGCAGTGGTCTCTGGCTGAGGTGACTGATTGATGTCTGGGGCCAGCGCCGTGCTTGGTGTGACATGCTCTTGGTCCTGACCACATATCAGTCTTCCTGTGCCTAGGGAGGGGATGAGAACAGTTTTGATCTTTCGATCTCCAGTGGACACCCCCTCTCCAATATGGGATCTCACCTGACTCTTGCCGCACTGCTGCTTTCTCCCTCTTCGGCCCTTTATGGATGTCGACTCGGCTTGTACATGTGGTTGGTGTCTCCATTTCCTGGGTGACTTCTGGGTCATGTAACCGCTGCGTTGGATGTATTTTCCTCATTTTTGGACTGGGGTGGCAGTTGATGGAGTACAACTGGTTGCAAACGTGGACATAGTGTGTATGCACCAACGCGTTTTGGCCAACGACGGCCTTCCTCAAGGAGTTCTGTGTTGTTAGATGTGGCAGAGAGGGGGTTAAATCCTTGTATAGGTTCACACCCCTATTCTGATAGGTAGGGCATGCTCGCATTCTGATAGGTTGCCTGGTTAATGGTAATTGGCCATTGGTAGGCACATATGTCATTCTTAATACACAGATGTTGGATAAGCTGCAGCAGGTGGTCTAGTTGCTAATTAGCATTTAATAGATATTAAATTGGATCTGATGTACCATGTGCCATTGTTCAGCTGTTTATACATGGTTATGCATGGTTCTGTTGGATGTGTGGCGGGATGGAGCATAATTGAGGCATAATGGGATGATGATACATTAATTCATGGTAGGGTGATGAAGGCTGTAATCTCATTAATTACCTTGATGTGTAGTGGGATCGAGCATAATAAGATCATAATGGGATGGTGACACATTAATTCGTAGTGGTTTGTATGTTTCATATTAGGGTGATGACAGCTGTACTGGTACTAGTGCTCTTGCACTAAAGAACAGATAATGACACATGTGTTTAGATACATAAACTAATAAATTGACAATCAGTGATCTTGATGTTGATGTGTGTATGTTAATCTGACTATCCGGACACACATGCAAAATGTATTTTCTTTGAAAATGACATGGTGGTGAGATGGTTGATGATATACTAGGCTGGTAAAATGGAAACTAAAAGAGGTGAAGGGTTACAAGATGGACTAACAGAGAGAGATCAAACTGTACATATCTAGTAAGAATTCTTCTGTATGGTTCTATATTAGGGTCTGTACCATATAGAGTAAAGTAAAACAGATATTGGTAATAATATAGACAGTTGCTAATGGTCACGCTATAATCACCTTTTCAGGACATATGGTGATGGGGCTTAATGGTCTAGCACAATGAGGTGCCATCGATTTAGGTGAAAATAATGGATTTATCTTCATTGTCTATATTGAGGCCCTTTGGTGTTAAGGTGTGTAAGATTACCATGCATCTAAGTTCCTCTTTGTTTATTTGTTTCATGTAATCGCCACCCCTCCAATTAGGTTTTACTCTTTTGATGCCTTCAAAATATATGTGTACTGGATCATACTGGTGAAAGTTTTTAAAGTGTACGGACAGGGAATTGTCTTCTGAACCTTTCTTGATATTGTGAATGTGTTCGCTGATTCTGATTTTCAATTGTCTAATGGTCCTCCCTACGTATTGTTTAATACAGGGGCATTTCAATAGGTATACGACCCCTTTATTGTGGCATGTTAAATGGTCCTTAATTGTGTAAACTGTATTGTTGGAAGTGGATGTTATTGATGGATTTTGTACTTGTCTTTCTGATGGTTTTGCATGCTAGGCAGGTTCCACAATAGTGGAAACCTCCTCCCAATGGAGTACCGGTTAATGTGGTTTGCCTGGATTCTTTTGATTTAAAGTGGTTATTGTGTATAGATCACCATTCATGTAGCTACTTATCCTTTAAGTAAACTTTGATGAGTTGATTATAAACAAGTGCAACATTCTTTCTCTTTTCAACACCATACTTATTATTAATGATTTATAGACAACTGTAAGGGTTGAGTGCTGTATTCCCCACTGTATTATTGTAAGAACAAACAGAACTGCACCAGCAGGATAACAATGACTGCAAACAGAGCACAGGTAAGCTTCACTCAGCAAGGACTGAGTTAGACATTGTACTGGCAATGACTGAGAGTCACCAGTTGGAATATATACCCTGGAGTTAGCCAGAATTGGATGAGCAGTGTCAGGTGGTCCCAGCTGACTCAGACTGGCTAGTGATTGGCCGGATTGATCAGGTGATGCATCTCACTGGGATGACAGGGGACGCACGGACCGAGTTGAGGGAGTGAGCTGGCTGGCCACAGGAGCAGTAAGTGACTCAGCAGCAGGGGTAACAAGCCCGGGTTGTGACACTCGGTATGTGCAGCACTCCATTCAGTCCTCTAAATTAGATGCTGTATATGCATCTCTGCAGCTTATATTATTGCCATTGTTTTTATGATTTAAACTGCTGGTGTAGGAGGATTCTGAAGCAACTGAAAACCCCACTTCCATTTGCCTATGCATTATATATATATATAATAATCAGACCTCACTGCCAACCAAGGCAGCGGGGTCTGATTATGGCAATTGTTCAGGCCCCATCAATCACAGTACCACATTTTTAAAATGGCTCTGTGAGCGAGTGAATTATGACCCACTGTGGTGCAAAAATATGGACGTGTTGAGCCAATCACAAGGTGGTAGGGAGTTTTACGGCTTCATTGGAGTGAAGAAGAGCTCCTGAATATTATAGATTAAAGAAGATGCAGCAGAAAAGAAAAGATCCATCAGGAAGAAGATAGAAGATGCTGAATACATCATCACCACAGATGCAAGAAACCCTGAATTGATGAGGAGTGGCCTGTCTCAGGTGAAAATTGCTGGGAGCCCTGAGACAGTAAGGATTGGCTTGCCTCAGGTGAATATCATGTGGAGGGCCCTGGCAGAACCAGGACTGGTTCAGCCAAAGACACAGGAACAGGTACAACCCCAGCATTAGTCCAATGGAGCACGTGTGCACTAGGCCCTGGAACCATGGAGTTGGAAGCATAGTAGGCAGGCACTAAGTGCAAGGTCTTAAAGAGCATTAGACCCAGAACAACAGGGACCACCATATTAATAGGTGGACACTAGGCCCAAGACTGCAATAAGGGCATTAGGGTCAAATTAGAGATGAACCAAAATAGTTACATGGACAATTGTGTATAGGAGCCAAGATTGGCCCCTATACACTACTGTTCTCTCCCATTAAAAAAGGATCTCTCCCCTACCAAGCATAACAAATCGAATCCAGTTAATTCAGTGTGTTGCAAAGTAGCCCCTATGTGTGTATGTGAAAGGGTGTGTTTGTGTAGCGTACCTTGGTTATCACCCTGTTGTCACATCATTGCATCACGCCAAGTCAGTCCACCATTAAAGGCAGGCTGTTGGTAAGGTACTTGCTAGAGTTTACTGCATGGTTTAGTAACTGCATTGTGATGGAATATATTGGTAGTGTGTTGTCGATAGGTTAATGCACTATCCCCAGCCTGTGATAGTCATTGTTGGTTTACTGGTTCAGTTAGAATTATAAGGCTCTGATATCTGATCTGTAGTCATACTGTTGTGGGTGGTACATGCTTAGATAAAAGGTTAGTGTAGTACAGGTGTGTGAGTGTGCTGTTACTTTGTTCTTATTTGCAGGTACTAAGATTATGATCGTTCATCCATCAAGTTAACCAGAGCACCCTCAGTGAGCATAAGCTGTGTTGGTTATCTCTAACCCCTTTTTGAACAATCAGAGTAGTGGCATATTGGTGCTTTGCACCAGAATGTCACGAAGTCTGAGGCAAAGCGGGTCCTGAATCAGGAATTTCCATCCTGTACCGACTTTATCTGACCTTTTTTCCAGGACCATTTTTCATTGGCAGCCTGAATGTTACAGCATGTGGGCAAGGTAAGTTGCAGACTGCACCTGCACAGCAGCGGGTATTCATTACCTGCCAGGCACCTCTCACATTTGATTCAGAATCAGGCCCAATTTATTTACATTTTGTTTTTGCTTTTTTTTTTTTTAAAAAAGAGCATATTTCTTGGAACTTAAATACATTTTGAAATGAATAACATAATTAATACAGTATGTGTTATTTAAAGATGTACATTCTGTACAATCTGGATGCTTATTTTACACAAAGGTTTTATTTTTTTAATTAGATAAGTGATCATGCATATTTAATTCAAAGGGATGCAAAGATGTTTTAAAAGCACATTGTTTTGTATGTACTATTGGGATTGAAATTCTCATAAAACAAATAGAAAACACATTTTGAGACCAGGTGGAATGAGCCAAGAGGCTAATTTAGCACAGTGGAGGTGAACTGAGCTCCAGGCTTCCGCAGCATCAGCTGGATACTTTAACACACGGTTCCACTCTACCACTCATTAAATATATGAAAATTAATAATCATTGTGGTCTGAATCCTGGCCTCGCAGAGCTTTGCTTCCTCACATTTATGCATAACCTGATTAGATCTTATTTCCAGTATTTAATTTGGTGGCCTATTGTTACCATAACACTGTTTATCCCTTATTACAGATACTGTCTTTTTACAAATATTTTTTTGCTCACCTTGTGGGAAGAGAATGCAAAATACTTCTTGAGAATCAATTAACACTATTACTAATAAAGCAAATTTAAAGTGATGCAAGGAGTGTATAAGATTTCAGTGCAACATGTTGCTTTATATTTACTATAGTCTATTTAAAAATAAATGGTATCAAAGTATTTTATTTTCATGTAACCCCCTCTCACTTAGTAATTCTTTTATCCCATGCAAGGTTTTGGGCAACAATTGAGAAAGAGATCCCCGTACATGCAAGCTTTATTTTAAGTACAAATATGTACACTAGAGATGTTTGCGAACCCCCGTGTTTTGGTCTTGGTTTTGGCAAAATCACCCTCAAATGTTATGGTTTTGGCAGAACCACCCTTAAGTGTTTTGGTTTGGATTCAGTCTTGGTATTGAATTTGGATTGCTTTCAAATTTTTAAAGCCAGCTTTAGTGGTGGCAGCGGGGACTCGAGGAGGAACCTTTTTCTCTTTAGTTACTGTGGTATGAAATAGGGGGGTACCCGCGCTCAACTACCAGAATGATAGAGTGATGTAACCAGCCAATAGAAGTATGTCACAATATAATTTTAATTCTGCTATACTATGTGTACTGAAAATCTTGGTTGTACAATCAAATGCTTAGTGCAATATATGTACTGTTGGGATACAGTAACAAATGATAATGAAAGAACAAACAACAAATATAAGACAAAACATAAGTACATAAAAAAAATAAATCAATGAAAACTGCAGATGAAAGATAAATGAAAAATAAATCTAAGTTACTAAAAATAGATAAATGAATGAAAAATTGTAAATGAAGGATCCAAGAGTACTCTGGTGAAAAAAATGCAAATAGGCGTATTGATGGTCACCGCTGTTTTAAGCTGAAGATAATAAGGAGACGTCTCAATTAAGTTTAGGGATAGAGTTAGTTTTAGGTTGTGGGTTAGGGGTTAAAGTTAGTTTTAGGTTGTGGGTTAGGGGTTAGTTTTAGGGTTAGAGTTACGCTATAATAAGCAAAAATCATATGTCAGCCTTTTTACATTTGACATATTGGTTGTAGACATTCAGAACCTGTCAACATTCTCGTGTTGACCTTCTCAATATCGACTATTCATACCACTCCCCACCCGACTTACCCGACATATATTTTCACAATGACACTAGGATTGAATGTTTTGTATCCATATAAACCATTCTGCAAATAGGTTCACTTATATCTTGTGACATACATTTTGTAATCTTAGATGTGGGTAACCCCATCCTTGTTACATATCACAGCACAATCAGTTATTGTAAATGAATGTATTATATATACTAGAAGTCTTGGTGTGATGTAAAACTGCAAACTTAACATCTTTCATCCACTTTTTTTCCTGCTAATCTTTAACTTCAAAAGCAAAGACTCTCATAAAAACTTCTCTGGTCCCCTGACTGTGTCATTCTTCCAATTCATTGCTTTTGGTGTCTGTCATATTTCATGCCCTCTCCCGGCTACGTTCTTAGTAATTACATTAAAAAAGAAACACAGGGCTCTTCATAGTACTAGATTTTGATATCAGAGCTTTACACATCGGATACAGGCACTGTTAACATTCTCTTTTGTTCCTTTATACATTTTTATGTTTATTTTATAGAAACTCCTCAATATATTTCTGTGCTTTTAAAAACTCAACTCGCTTGAGATTATGTATTTACTACTTGCATCTTTTTCACTGAAATTACAGTGTGACATGCAATGATTTGACTGTAGAGCAAATACAAGCATCTGTACAAAATAAAATGCTCCGATAATATTCGTTATATGTTGGCTCTGTGCTGTCCATTATATGTTGCCACTTTGCAATAACATTTTATTAAACTTAAACATTTTATTTAAAAACAATCCCTTTTTAGTTGATATTTTTATCAAATTGTTCCTTCTTTTCACTGTGATTTTCTCATTGAAGTTGGTATTTCTTTTGATGTCTGTGGAAAACATTTTATTAACATCTTGGTCTTTTCGTCACAGCATAACAATAGGGAGACAAATAGGCTATATATATAGTACTGTTTATAGGTACAGCACCACAATATTACTGTAAAAGAAACCTCTCAACCGACCAACATTTATGGTTGGAAAATGGAACACACAAGGCTACACCTCTTTACCAATATACAGCACTACACATTTTTTGATATCCAGAAATGTAGGGCAAATTGGAACTATTGAAGGACCATATGTAAAATATAATATGTCCTCTGATAGAATTTGCAATGTCACAACACTCCCAAGTTAACTAGTAAATGTGTGATAGATACAGAAGGTTATTAACAGCAGATCCACATCTGGTATTCAAGCAGAAGTCCAAATTAGCAAAGGGTCCTTCAACTAATATAAGGTCTCCAATATGCCTGTATCTGTAGCTGTGTCCTGATTAGAGCTGGATAAATAATGTCTGTAAAGCCACAAATGAACTAGCGCTACAATATGTGGCTCATTGAATCTGCGGTGCAGCAGCGATTTGGTGTTGTTGGCTACAACTGGCAATGCTGATAATTCAACCTGTGTAGTTGGAACTTGTCACAACCTGCCCTTGGGACAGAGAGCATCGGGGGCGTCTATCAAAGATAAGGCAGACCAATTTGGTAGAGCCTCCAGCATGCACTGGATGGAGTATTCAGCTGACACCTCCATTCACGTTTCCCCTGCAAGCAAAGTTAGCACACATTGTTGAGGAAGCAGAATTCCTGGGGTTTCTGGGGATCACTGCATTACCACAGTTGGAGTGGGCTCCACCCATGACTTTGTTAGAGATATGTGCTGCTCTAGCCAGGTGGCAGCACAAATACTTAAATTCCTAATTGGAAATGAAACACACCTGGAATGTGTTATTAGTTACTCACAAGTCTTATTTTTAAAAAATTTTATATTTTTAATTTGATAAGTATGACCTTATTTAAAACATTATTTAATAGAAAGTAAATCTACAGTGCATCCAGAAAAGTATTCACAGTGCTTCACTTTTTCCACATTTTGTTATGTTACAGCCTTATTCCAAAACGGAATAAATTCATTTTTGTCCTCAAAATTCTACACACAATACCCCATAATGACAATGTGTAAAAAGTTTTTTTGAGATTTTTGCTAATTTAATTAAAAGAATAAAACTAAGAAATCACATGTACATAAGTATTCACAGCCTTTGCTTAATACTTTGTTGATGCACCTTTGGCAGCAATTACAGCCTCAAGTCTTTTTGAACATGATGCCTCAAGCTTGGCACACCTATCTTGGGGCATTTTCGCCCATTCCTCTCAAGCTCCATCAGGTTGGATGGGAAGCGTCGGTGCACAGCCATTTCCAGATCTCTCCAGAGATGTTCAATTGGATTCAAGTCTGGGCTCTGGCTGAGCTACACAAGGACATTCACAGAGTTGTCCTGAAGCCACTCCTTTGTTATCTTGGCTGTGTGCTTAGGATCGTTGTCCTGCTGAAAGATGAACCGTCGACACAGTCTGAGCGCTCTGGAGCAGCTTTTCATCCAGGATGTCTCTGTACATTGCTGCATTCATCTTTCCCTCTATCCTGACTAATCTCCCAGTTTCTGCCACTGAAAAACATCCCCACAGTATGATGCGGACATCACCATGCTTCACTGTAGGGATGGTATTGGCCTGATGATGAGCGGTGCCTGGTTTCCTTCAAACATAATGCCTGGCATTGAAGCCAGAGTTAAATCTTTTGTTTCTCATGGTCTGAGAGTCCTTCAGGAGAATTTTGGCAAACTGCAGGTGGGTTGCCATGTGCTTTTTGCTAAGGAGTGGCTTCCGTCTGGCCACTCTACCATACAGGTCTAATTGGTGGATTGCTGCAGAGATAGTTGTCCTTATGGAAGGTTTTCCTCTCTCCACAGAGGAATTCTGTAGCTCTGACAGAGTGACCATTGGGTTCTTGGTCACCTCCCTGACTAGGGCCCTTCTCACATGATCGCTCATGTTTAGACGGCTGGCCAACTCTACGAAGAGTCCTGGTGGTTCCGAACTTCTTCCTTTTACAGATGATGGAGGCCACTTTGCTCATTTGGACCTTCAAATCAGCAGATATTTTTCTGTACCCTTCCCCAGATTTGTGCCTCGAGATTATCCTGTCTTGGAGGTCTTCAGACAATTCCTTGGACTTCATGCTTGGTTTGTGCTCTGACATGCACTGTCAAGTGTGGGACCTTATACAGACAGGTGTATGCTTTTCAAAATCAGGTCCAAACAACTGAATTTACCACAGGTGGACTCCAATTAAGCTGTAGGAACATCTCAAGGATGATCAGTGGAAACAGGATGCACCTGAGCTGAATTTTGAGTTTCATGACAAAGGCTGTGAATACTTATGTACATATGATTTCTTTGATTTTTTTATTAAAATTGCAAAAATCTCAAAAAAACTTTTGACACATTGTCATTATGGGGTATTGTGTGTAGAATTTTGAGGACAAAAATTAATTTATTCCATTTTGGAATTAGGCTGTAACATAACAAAATGTGGAAAAAGTGAAGCGATGTGAATACTTTCCGGATGCACTATATATAAAAAAGGAGGAAATCCACCAGTAATAATAATAAAAACAATATGCTATTATAGAGATAATAATGTTGCTCAATAGTTTTCTTTAAACAGCAACACTGTTACAATTGGAAATACTCATTGAGAAAGCTTAAAATAAGTAACATATACATATATACATAGAAACTTCAATTAGGAATAAGAATATCCATGAATAATATGTAATTTTCTTAGTACAAGATATGTCTGGTTACCTGCAGTCTTTCAGCTTATGTAGATCACTTTTTACAACCCTATGTTGTTTTGTTGAGGTCCCACGTAAAAGATACTACTATTTATTTTTACTCTAATTGAGCAAATTGTGTGGATTGATGCATTCCTTACCCTTGATGTATCATCTCTTTATACTGTACCAACATTCCACATGATCATGGTATTTTGGCTATTCAATCTTCCTCAAAACCCAACATAGGGTATTTCTTCTATTCTGTATTCAGTTCTTTATTAAACACAACTATTTTTTTTCTGACACTTTTTACTTACAAGTTATGAGAACGTCTATGGGGACCAGGTTTGCACCTAGCTATGCTAAACTCTATATGGGGGTTTTCAAGGAACACCTCATCTGGGGAAGGGGGCAGCTTTGGCACAAACCTTGCCTTCTATGGCCAAAATTTTGATGATCTATATATTATTTGGGATGTGGCCTCACCACAGAACTTTCTTTTGATAATTCTCTCAACACCAACATCTTTAATTTTTCTTTCATTTCATAAAACTTTAAGAGGGACCATATTTAATTCTTGCATGTGGCTCTGGAGATTAGGTCATCAGATCATTTGCTCTAATTATTTTAAGGAAATTGGCACCAATGCTTATTGTCACTATTTGAGTGCCCATTATCTTCCCTGAAAAAGAAACATCCTTAAAGGGCTGTTATTAAGAATATATTGCAATTGGACCTCATTACAAATATTTGAATCTCAAGCAATTCAACTTATAGATTCTTTCAAACAAAGAATGAGAATTTATTAAAGGAAGCTTTGGAGGATGTTGGATCAAGAGATAGATCGTCTTTACTTAAAAAACAACAGAAATGTAAAGTACATGAGTCTGAACATGGCTGAGATATGGCTTTTTATTTCAAAGTATAATAAATCTTCATCAGAAATAAAAAGCATAAAAAACAAGAGTTATGAGATACTCAAACACGATAAGATCCTAAAAGATCACATTCCCAAGAAACTTGTAGTAAATTATATTAAAATAAATCTCTTAAAAATATCTTGGCACCAAGTCTGTTAAAACCAGAAGATCCCCCAGCAATGAGTAATATAAACTGGTTACCGGTGCAACATAAAGGTTATTTTAAATGTGGGAAGTCATTGTGTACTACTTGCCAGCATATTTTGAATAACACCAAAAGTGTTACATCTAGTAATGAGGGTAAATCTTATGAAATCAATTCCTTCAAATACTGTGACACTAGATATGACATTTACATGTTAAAATGGAATACATACGATTTACCGCTGGCCGCATGGTCAGCAGTTAAAATCCTGACAGCGTGAGCCCAGCAGGGGTGAAAATCCAGATGATCCAAGGTAAGTATGTTCTAACCTAATTTTACCCCCTAACCATAACCCTCCCTTAGGGGTGCCTTACCCTTACCTCCCCCCAAAGGGCCTAACCCTAATCCCCCCTTTAAGTGCCTAAACCTAACCCCCCCATCCCCGCCACCTAAACCTAAGTCCCCCAGGGGGGTGCCTAACCCTAACCGCCCCCTGGGGGTGCCTAAACCTAACCCCCCCTTAACCTTGCCTAAACTTAACCTCCCAGGGGGTGCCTAAGTCCCCCCCAGAAACCCTAAACCTAACCCTCCCCCCCGAGGTATGTCCGCTCCCATTGCCTTAGATTGGTAAGCCAGGTGTCAGGCTCCCGGTGTAGGTGTAATGACCGACGTCAGGATTTCGGCGCTGGTTAATAGACACCTGCCTAGATTAAACAGTCGGGATGCCGATGGTCGGCAGTTAGACCATCGGCATCCTGACTGCATCGCGTTAAAATGTGACAGCAATTTAATCTACATTGGTAGAACGATCAGGCTCCTTAAATTTCACTTTATGGAACATCGCAGAAACATCATTAATAGATATCAGAAGCGTTGTACAGTATATCAAGACATTTTTGTAATGCACATAATGCTGACTGTCTAAAAGTAATTGTATTAGCATTATTATCCCCGATCTTGAGAGGAGAATTATCAGCATTGCAGGTTATAGCCAACAACATCACCGCTGCAACACAGATTCAATGAGCCAAATATTGTAATGCTAAATCATTAGTGGCTTTACACACATTATTTACCTGCTCTAACTAGGACACGGCTATGGATACAAGCATATTGGAGACCTCATATTAGGCGAAGGATCCATTGCTAATTTGGACTCATGCTTGAATAAAAGATGTGGATCTGCAGCTAATAACCTTCTGCATATATCAGATATTTACTAGTAAAATTTGTTGTGAAGTGACTGCGAATACTATCAACCAGTGGACACATTATATTTTACATATGGTTTATTATTTGAATAAAGTAATTTTATAATAAATTATGTTTCATTTTTACATGCAATTGATAAGGGGTGGTTATTTTCCTTTTTCCTTTGCTTGTTATGTTTGTTTGTACATGCAGGCAATTGTCGGTTTTAACTTCATATTTCTGAAGCAAATATTATATTGTTAAATATCAGGTTATTATTAATATATATGAACTCGCAAACTGTTGCCCTAGATTATATACCGTTGGATCAGTGGAATAATTTAATTTGAATAAGAACATTGCACACCAGATGTGGTAAGGTAAAGTGTATTTAAAATAATCAATCAATGCTTACATAGTTCACATACATAAAATATATCATAAAACAGTATTAATCAAATACAATATAAGATATAGAGATGATAACAGAGATAGTGAGTGAGAGACAAAGAGAGAGAGAGTGTGAGGGATGGGAAGACCGCATGGATCCTATTGTTTACAGGCCTCATGTTGGCAGCCATTTTCCTTCAGACTCCATTTTGAATGTAAGAAAAACTACCATAATGTTGTAAAGCTGTAATATCAACTTAAACAACTTAATACATCCAGTCATTCACCGAACTCCATCAGACATGCCTTACAATACTATTATAACTATATATTATATAGTTTTCCAGAATGCATAACATAAGCTGATTCCAATGTCTTACAATATCCTCTTAATACAGCCAGCATTCACTATATTCAAGGGGGGAAGGGAGAAGCACATACACTTCCTTTGTTCATAGTCCTAAACTCCCATAAGACTAAATCTCTTTAAATCATCTATCCATCAATGATCATAATTATAATAACTATAATAAACCTTATTTGAACTATACAACACCAGTACAGATTATAACTATGATCACAATACTAGTAATTTACACCTTCCATTGAACTAGGCACATGGGCCAGGCCTTCTCACAAAGGAAACAGCTATGTAATCTCAATTTTCCTTCAACACAACCACAATCACCAGCCTGACATCAAACATAAATATATATTCTACACACATCAAACTGAAATATATATTCTACAGCAAACAGCTCCATTCTAATTCTAACTACACAATCCCTTCCGAATCCAGTCAGCATTCACAACTCCCATTGAACAAAGCAAAGGTTT
This sequence comes from Taudactylus pleione, assembly GCA_031769625.1. Taxonomy (NCBI): domain Eukaryota; kingdom Metazoa; phylum Chordata; class Amphibia; order Anura; family Myobatrachidae; genus Taudactylus; species Taudactylus pleione. The sequence continues at coordinate 232,307 of JAUIMM010000241.1, forward strand.
CAAGGCCTTATCACAGAATAATACAAAAACTCCATTACGAATTCCCTTTCCAGCATGCTGCACATTTAACCATCAACAATACATACAGTATAATACACCAAACTCCACTATAAACTGTATGCTGCCCACAAAATGCCACAACAAATACTATATAATCTACTGCATGTTAACATAAACTTGCAACAGACTTACACTACTTGTACAGACATTGCATTAACTATCCAAAGTATAAACTTGCTACAGACTTACACTACTTGTACAGACATTATTACACAATATCATTAACCATGCCATTTAAGCCATAATACATATACTGTATTTCCTATGCTATGCCATTAATCCATTTGTATGCTTCTATATAGTCAGATACTTAGCCTCTTTTCCAGGTGTATTGAGTCCCATCTTTCTTCTGTAGCTCCAGCAGCGTGAATAAGTGTGTCTGGCTGTGTCCTGCTCCAAGTGTCTGCCAGCATGTGTTTCCAGTATCTGCTATTTTTTCCAAAATATCACCTGTGAGGAGGCTTCAGGAGGAATTAGCCTCTTGTGGGGGTCTTGCCTATAAAAGGGCATTTTAACTCTGCAAGAATCTCATGCCCAGAGGGCACTTTTGGTCAGTTCAAACTCAAGGGAGTGGTTCTAATCCTACCTGTGCTACAACAAAAGTCAAGGCCTTCTGACCACAGCATTGGATTTATAACTACATTGCTGTGTGAGATCTGGCTCCATCTGTGAACTGGAAAAAACAGTTCTGAGCGCTGACCATGGAATAAGTAATATATTTATATGTGCCTATACTGTATAGGGATTTAATATTCATATAAACATATTGATTTGTTGATTAATTTTATTCTATATATGGTGATATTAATATATACACTCTAACACAAGTCTCTATATATTTTGCAACAACTTATTTATTAAGTATTCAATTTCACTTCCTGTTATTTAGTATTACAACTCCAGCATGTTAATTATATCTAGTTATTACCAGGAAGTGTTTAGAAGCTCCCTGTCATGGTGAACTGGTAGCCATATCCTGCAGATGGATTACCATCTGTCATTAGAGTTTACTGAACATAAATTATTAAAATCAAATGTCTTTGAAAACAATGAACACATCTGAATAGATAACCAAAAAAGTTCCATTCCATAATTTAAAAAATCTCCATCATACAGTATGTGACTGACTATGTGACTGAATGATATGGACATAGATTATTGTGCACTATTAAAATGAATGTTCACATAATTGCATTCACCCACATGTATATTTATTAAAATCTCCAACCAAACAAATATGAAATAGCAGGAAAATATATAACCCAAGCTGAAGGATTGCGAAATTCATATCATCATAATTTTGTGTTGCTTATCAATATACTGTAGCAGGACAGAATGTAATTTTCTTTGTATAGTACTTTGAAATATTTTTAGTTGTAATCTTCAAAATAATAATTTTGCTGTCTACTCACTCAATGTGACTTTCATTTTGTCAAGCTGTCCATCCTCAGGTGTTTCAAGGCACTGAGACTGCATATCCAACATTCCTTCAATATTGTTATTTTATTACAAGTACTAGTAGGATCACATGGAAAGGAAGATAAGGGTTCACTAAAATAAAATACAAAATTGTATTTGAACATAAAGTAAATTCAATTGATAAATTCTAAAACTATTAAGTATGCAAAAGTATATATTTTGATTAGAATCATTTGTAGCAGGGCTTATTCCTTGTAAAACATATAAATGTGATGAGGAACAGATGATCATGTGGCCCTCTAAACCTTCACTTGCAGCCACAACCTCCTTCCTTATTTTGTTTGTTATAGCTTGTAATGATTGTTTAAATGCAAACACAAGTGTAAAATTATGATTCTCTCTACAAAACATGGGTGGAAACTCAAATACGTTTAAATACCCCATTGGCCAAACTCACAAGTACTTTCCATAGACAAGAATACAACACAGGGATTTACCAAGATTCATGATTGCAAACAAGGGTCTAAATCAGACAAACTTGGTCCAAAATATAATTTAAGAATAGATTACCTCCTGAGCAGCGTGATTAGCAGAAGCATAAAAAGATGAATGTGATCCATGCATGTTTTTGACTGTAATAAAACAATTAAATGGTTAATTAAAAAAAAAACCTGTTGTGTGGTCCCCCCTCCCAAATGTAACTAGCACTGGGCTTTTTGAGCCGGTCCTGGATGAGAAAATGCAAGGAAAAAATGCATAGGGCTCCCTTATATTTCCATCAACCAGCACCGGCCTTTTTCTAGCAGGGGAGGGCAATGCCACAGCAAGGGGAAATGCTTCACTGGGTCCCCTGCCAAAGCATTAACCCCCCCCATAGTCATCCCAGGCAGGGGATTCCTTGGGTAGTGGAAACCACCCAATAAAGGGGTCCCTCCTCCAAAGTATACCCCAGCTACAGGCTGATAGCCCGGCAGCCATTTCATGCACCCTGCTGGTGGGTGCAGGCCTAATGGTAGTAATAATAGTATAATATTGTTTTACACAGTGTGACTATAGGTACCAGCGTTTCTGCCCTTTGGCACTTGTAGAACTACAAGTGCCAGCAGGTGGCCGGCACTGGTGACCTCACTGTGATACAAATATTAAAATAATGACGACACACACACCAAATATTGTAGTCTGATATTATATATGCACTCACTCATTCACTCACTTACTCACTCGCATTCACACCCACTCACACTAAATACTTATCTTGTCCCTAGTGCAGGTCCATCCTCTTCTTCAGTGGAAGTCCAGGTTTACAGGAAACAAAATATGTGTTACCCAGTCCATAGGCAGTGCAATACTGTATCTGCAGTATTGTGCTAGCTGAATGACCGTTTCCATGTTGTTCTCTGCACTTCAGGAGCAAATCAGCAGCTGGTTGCTATGACACTGGCTGCTTATTGGCTAAGAGCTCCTGAAGTGCAGAGAACCATGTGGACTCCCTGTCAATTACTGAGAGCAATACTGTAGATACAGTATTGCGCTGTCCCTGGACCAGATAATTTTTTTTTAGTTTTCTGAAGACTGGGACTTCTATTGGAGAACAGGATAGACCTGCGCAAGGGACAAGGGGCCTGATTAAGAGTTGGGAATAGAGTAAGAAAGAGCAAGTAACCGTGTATCTTGGTAAAACCATGATGCACTGCAGGTGGGACAGATTTAAAATGTCCAGAGCTATTTTGATTTGGGAAAGATGTATCCAAACTGAAATCTAAATTGAAGTTTAAAAATCCAGCTGTCCATCATTTGTGGGCTACATGCAAAAGCAGCCAGTATTTAATAGGGATGTGCACTGACCCCCATGTTTTGGTTTGGGCTCTGTATCTCCACAAGTATTGGATCTGAATTTGGTTTTGACAAAACCACCCCTTGCGTGTTTTGGTTTTAGTTTTGGATCTGTATTTTTTTTTTAATTGTTATAAAATGCTAAAATCACATCATTTGGGGGGGGTTGTTCCTACAGTATTATTAACCTCAATAACATTAATTTCCACTCATTTACAGTCAATTTTGACCACCTCACAGTTCACAATAATGTTTTCATCCGGTTTAGGCCTAAAATTTGCACCAAGCTTGCTGGCTGAATAAGTTAAGCAGCATCAGTGGGTGGCACAAACACATGGCAGTTCAACTTCCAACATGGCACATAAGGAAACATATGCTTTCATTAATAAAGAGGCCTGAGGGACATGGAGTATGTATGTACAGTAGTATAAGGCAGGAACAGGAAGGTTTGATTGGTAGTAAATTTAATAAAAATTTTTGATTTCATAGCAAATTTATGAGGGAGCGGGGGAGAGCATGAGTGAACAAAATGTCCCATGTTTTACCCACAAAGTAAACTTGGTGGTTCAGAATATTTTTTAAATTACAGGGGCATGCAGGAGATGCTGTCTGTCTGAAACATTTCTGAACATTTTTGGCATTCAGCAACCATATGTCAAAGATTGCAGCAGCAGTGACAGTTAAACTTCCAACATGGCACATCAGGAAACAAATATTTTTACTATTCAAGAGGCCTGAGGGAGTTGGAATATGTATGTATTTGAATGCAGGGAAATGAAGATTTGATTAGTAGTAAATTTAATTTCATTTTTTTAAATCTGAAGCAAATCTATGAGGGAGGAAGAGAGGGGAGGCATTGATAAAAACAAATATTTAAATCATTCACATCAGTCCTTGCCCCAGAGTGCTATGCCTCCTGCTGCTGCTGGGAGAGGATTTTCATCCCAGAAGGGGACCAGCAAGAGTACTAGTAGTACTTTAAAAAAACAATTGACATAAACAATTCTTTGCAAGGGGGAGCAAGTATGATAGTAGTCACCCAGTTGCATAGCGGATCACTGATGCCATAACATCTATGCTGGTATTAGATGTGCATCCAATATCCGCCAATAATGCAGTGTGTTTTTGAGACAGTTAATTGAGGTCCTGTGTCCCCGCTACCAATCCCATCGAGATTCCACTTCACTAGAAAAGCAATTCCCAACCTATACAGGGACATTAAAAAAATCTTAATTAGTGGTTTATTGTGCCATTGTACCCACTGTCCACTTAATCACAGACATGTGGACAAGCTGAACAGAGCAAACACAAGATTTAGGATATAAGGTTTAAGTCATACGATGTGTCTTTCTTCCCAATGGACACAGATCTGAAGAAATGCAAAGAGTTGTTGGTAAGCAAATTGTCAGCTCAAGTGGCACGTAATGCACTGATAGCTTCTACTTCAGTTTCTCCAGCAAGTGCATCTGCCAAGAAAAAATGAAACTTTCCCAAAAGACCCACTGGTGATGCAGATGAATAAACATAAAAGCTTTTTAGATGGATGCGCTGCAGATGATGCAACAGGGAGGAGATTCCTAGATGGTTAAGGTTCCTACCTTTACTTACTCTGGCTTTACAAAGAGAACAGATGACTTGACAATTGTTGTCTGGATTTGGGTAAAAACAATTCCACACATAAAAAGTGGATTTTTTCGTCTTTTGCCCAGGCATAACTATGGGCTTTTCCTTATCATGGACAATACCTGTTTCTCCCACTGGTGTCTGATTTACACAAACAACATCCTCATCAACACCATCCATAATAGCATCAGCTACACAAATATCCTGCTCATCCTGGTGCAGTTCCACAGAAGCATTCTCGATTTCTATGTCAGCATGTTCACTTGTGTTTACATCATCATAAGAGGCAGAAGCACCAGTCATAAATAAAGGCCAAGGCCTTAGCCTTTCCTTGCCACTTCATGTAGTGAAAGGCATATTGCCAATTTTATGTCTTTCTGCAGCCAACTTTCTCTTTGATGATTTTTTTCTTTGCAACTGTAAAAGATTGGTTCTTGATTTTAGAGGCCCTGACTTAAACCCTGTATGCCCTTAGGCATCGGCTTTAGTAGATGATGTAGATGGACTAGTATCATCATGACTGGTTGCACTGGGAGGAGCTCCAGCACTAGTACAGTATGTGGTTCCTGCTCTCCTCTCAACTGATTGTTATCCATATCAATAAACATGAATAAAGTGGGGTACAGCACACACATCAATTTGTGCCAATTTGAAATATTACACTGCGGTATCTATGACCTACAGTGTCACAAGATTTTTTTATGAAGAAGAAAAGAATAACACACTGTGCTGCCACTTAGTGTCACAAGATTATTTATGAATAAGAATAACACAATGCGATACCACTTACATTGTCACTAGATTATTTCTGAATACGAAAAGAATAACACACTGCGCTTACATCCCCTTACAGTGATATCATTATGTTTTATATATAATGCATGTTATTTAGCACTTTGCTGTGGTCTTGAAGTCGGCGTGTAGACTAATCATTTATTCACAATTGAGGAAAGAAGTGAAAAGTTTAATATTAGACTGCACTACCAATTACAGTGTCACAAGATTTTTTATGAGTAAAATACTGTGCTACCACTTACAGTGTAACTATATTTTTGATGAATAAGAATAACACACTGTGCTATGACTTATACTGCCACAATAAGTGGAAAATAAACTGTGGTCTCGCCGACAGTGTCACCAAACAATAATAGCATAGCTAAGTTGCTAACGCACATACACAGAAAAGCACTATTATTTTTTTGACACTGGGGAAGAACACCCCTGAATGAGGCAGCAGCCTCTTGTTGAACAACACAGAGAGCACCCCTTTTTTATGAACAACAAAGCACGCCTGCCAAGTGCGGACGGACCACCTGCAGTGTCACAAATACATGGATGATAAAGTGCGGCAGTGTCACCGTACAATTATAGCACAGCTAAGTTGCTAACACACACACACACAAATAAAAAAAAAGAAAGAAAAAAATTTACTTTTGTTTTTTTTTTACACTGGGGAAGAACACCCCTAATTGACAGAGCACCCCCATGGACAACACAGCACCCCTTTATGGACTGCAGCCATAGCCTGATGGACAGGACAACAACACAGCAGCATCCACAGTTAATTGACAGGACAAGTGACACAGCAGCTGCAGCACCCACTGAAGGAAGCCCCCCCTTTATACACTGCAGCCTAAGACCCTTCATGGACAACACAACAGCAGCTTTCAGCCCAAGACCCTGACTGGACATACACACTGAGTGACTGACAGTGACTGACTACATGTCTGCTAGCTTCTCTCTCCACAGCCAGAGTGAAAATGGTGCAGATAACAGTGACCTTTATATAATCCAAAACCTGTGAGAATCCGACAGCAGGAGGATGACGTTTTTGAGATCTGAGTCATGCAGGAAACCTCGAGCCGCATTCGGATCTCAAAGTTCAAGTGGGTTCGGTTCTCGGAGAACCGGACCCGCTCATCTCTAGTATTTACCCCACATGCAAAAAAAAATATATATATTTGCACCCCTTCCATTGCAACATGGTTTGTCCTGGTTCACAGTTACTTGCTATTTCTGACTCTATTCCAAACTCTTAATTGGGCCCAAGGTAAGTATGTAGTGTGAGTGGGGGTGAGTGTGAGTGCAAGTGAGTGAATGAGTGAGTGCATGTGTAATAAAAGACTACAATATTCGATGTGTGTCATGTTATTTTTTAAAAAAATTCTAAGTGGGGATACCGGTGACATCCGCCTGGTGGCACTTGTACTATAGTTCTAAAAGTGCCAAAAAACAGGCACACTGCTACCTGTAGTCCAAGATTATTACAAAGACTAAATTGATGATTTCCACAAAAATCTCAATAGTGAAAATTTGTAATTCTTATAGAGTCATGGGTAGAATTATGAAGAAAGACTCTAAAATTCAGTTTGTTGTCATATAATAATATAAAATATGTTCTGAATAATCACATTTGAATCTGTGATAACACACTGTCACAAGATATCAATTTCCTTGCTTTGTGTAAATACTGTTAAAAGCACAGATGTGCTGAGGTCATGTATTGAGCTACAACAACCACAAACCACCATGACTGTTCTTAATAGGGTTCATTGTGCACCAGGAAGTAGACATGGATGTCCAGGAAAATTGGGGGAGGAGAGGAGTATAGCTCTCAAGAAGGAGAGTGGAATAGTGAAGTCTCCTGAGCAATGGAGGAGAACAGGTAATGTTGGAATCCTATGCTCACTTATGTAAAGGAGAGCTGTAGTTCCAGAGAGGCAATGGATGCCAATTATGCTGCCAGGTATGAGACAGCTGATAGAGCTAAGAAGATGGAGAGTGCCTCTCCATAGCACAAAAAACCAGCACATGAGCAGAAATTAGTCTGGCAGGTAGTAACAACATCCAGGGACCAGCTGCATAAAAGAGAGATAAACCATCCTGAGATACTGTACTCTGCTGTGAGCCATTTCAAGAAAAGCTGCAGAAAGATGCCAGATTGCCGGAGACTTTTTAGAAAATGGTCCTCTGTTCCAGATGGTGCTGTATCTAGATTTATGTCTTCAGGGTGGTGAGATACAATCATTATTAATTCATATTTGTTGTCTACAAGGGATATTGCTAGTGCTACTATTAAAACAATAGACATTACAGTGCTGCAGAGCATGTTTTATAGGCCCCAACTGTACACACAAAGTGACTCGGGTTGCCACTATACAAGCCACATACAGAAGGTTCCTATAATGCAAGAGTATCTAGGACATTCCCATTAAAGTCATATCTTATAGTGTACATCCAGTGTGATAGGAATGTAGCTTTTTATTACTACAAGTTCCCCTCCAAGAAATAGTAGGTCTGCAATATTTTTATTTTCATTATTCAAAAGTTAATTACTAGGTTGGTAGAAGAACCATACATCTGTGTCAGTTTAAGAGTAATTGCAAATCCATATTCTTGTTTAAATAATAAGTCAATGTTGATCAAATGGTAATTTAGTTGAATGTATAAATATATTTATTGAACTTTGTTGTACATGTTTTTGGTGCATTTATTATTCAAAAATGTGTTAACATTTGTTTACCAAGAGAAAACCTTCAATATTTCTTTCAACACAGTGGCCCAGCTTTACTGTCCTATTGGGGTTATTAACGTTTAAGTAAAAGTGATTCTATGATGAGAAGCTGGTTGTGCCTTTAGTGCATCCCTGGGTGGGAATCATTGCCTCTCTGCTGTAGCGAGGAAAAAGGGAAGAAGCAACAGTGCTTATGGGGATACCATGCCAGAATAAGAGTGGTCTCCCTGTACCCCACTTGCAGCCAGAAAACACTAGACATGTGACAAGGATCAAACTTAGAGCTACAAACATTAATTTATTTAGAGTACAACACATGTGTAGCAAGATTTTTGATCATTTTTGATGCATTTCTTTAGGGCAAGCATCTTAAGATGGGGGCAAATCAAAATTGCCACATAAGTATGCCACTTTTGTGGCAGACATTTGCCGTGTACATTTTAGATGCAAATGTGTCCAACTTCAAATGACCACTATATATATTATGTATCCAATGGCTTAATTACATCTTCAATTCACTTATCACTAGAATGAGTCTCTTATATAAATGTCATACTGTAGTACACTGCCATATCTAATTAATGAATATTTAAAAAAAACATATATAACAGCAACTCCAGAAGCTTATGGTGAAATATTAAGTATTTCATGGTTAACCAAATAAAAATAGTTTATTTCTTCAAACTCCTATAAGCTTTGAAGTAGAATTTTGTTTGCTGAGAGAGGAAAGGGCCTGAGGCCAGGTAAATAGCATTGCAGGTTTAATGCAGTGTGTACTGAGCATGATAGTACATTGAGTTTATGCTTCACTGATAACTATGTTACTGGGTTATAGGCATGCACGCTAATAAAGACACTGGTTTTAAACCATGTTGTGCAAAAATGCAATATAATTAAAGGCAAACTATCACATTGTATTTCCCTATGTATTTGTCCAATAAGAATATTAAGAAATAAATGCATGATAATGTTCCTGTTCTTTGATATTACCTCAAAGCTATAAAGGTGTTCATAAGTTTGCTTTGCCATACATTAGAGAACAATTGTGTTGTTATTATTATTATTATTATTATTATTATTATTATTATTATTATTATTATTATTATTTCCTAATCTACTTCCACATACAGTATATTAGATTAATCTTATTTATGTACTTTTTGTGGCATTAGTGAATCTGCCATCATTTGCAGCTTGCCCCAAAAGGAAAAACAAATATAGAGATTAGAGGCAAAACAGAGTCTGCTATGTATTCCTATGTTTAGGATTTTATAAAACAAGGTAACATAGTGAATATAACTACTGACCTTCAGGATAGGATGAGGAAGAGGACATCACTTACATGGCATTAAAAGAAGAGGTAAGAACCATGTGAGAATTTACTTACCTTATGTGGAGTAGTATGGTTCTTCTGCAAGCTCCACCATAGGGAGGGGACATCTTTAATTCCTTAGTGGGAGAGTAATTGGTGATGGAGTTCACTCGAAAAAAGGAATATTGTAATCATTAATTACAAGCGGTGACAAATAATAAAATTATCTTAATGCAGTATGGCATACAATAAAGACAAACCAAATAATACCACACAAAAACAATACTGTTGGATCTAGGATGACTGAATTTTATTTTAGGTCAGAAAATATGTAAGAAATTCTTTTGAAGGGTGGGTAGAGGAAAAAAAATACAGGACTAAGGATGTCATGCCTTCAGCATAGGATTTGTTATGTTGCACTAATTCACATTAGCAGCCCCACCTAGTGGTCAGGACAGCAGCAGTTTAAATCTGATCTATTTTGTCTTTCTTAACATTCCATAGCAGTCTAGCAATGCATTCTCCGCTAAAGGAGCTGTAAGCAGCCATTTTCCTTTTCACATGGTCCCAGACAGTCATCATTACATATGCTCAACCTGATACAGCATCCGATGGTGAGTATTAAGCTTCAACTGTCTGTGCCATCATATTGTAGATCTGCTTAGTCAGTAATGCATGTTAGTTGTACTATGTGACATAGCAGCCTGTACTGTGCATAGTGCATGTTTCATGTTGTTTGCATATCCCATGTTATGTATATGTTTGCCTTGCATTCCCATGTACATATAGTAATCGCTTTTTATTGTTTGTTTACAGTTTTACCACATCACTTGTCATATCATTACTTATCATCACTCATCTCATCACATCACACATGCGCACACATGTACACATTTGTTTATACACATCGATCTGTGTACATCCATGCAAGTTCCTCTATCGAATAATAAACTCAGTTCTTCAGACCACATCTGACTGGATTATTGGAAGATAGAGTATTGGTTATGCTGGCTGCTCCAAATTTGTCAGACACTTAGTGTGGGGCAGTACAAAGGGGTCAATCCAACTAGGTACAAATTTGTGTAAGCGAGTTTGCATCATGAAATTTGCATACATCACGTGAGTGCCCAAGAAATGCAAGATCCAATTAGAAATTCCAATATGCGGTATTCATGGTGAGTTTGTGTGACTTTTCCACAAAATAGTGAGCTGGGAAAAGTGCATGAAAAAGTAGTGAAAGAATCTTGGACCATCAAAAAAGTGACAACTGAGACATTGGGTCCGTATTACAGATGAGTGGTTTAGATTCGTAAAAATCTGACAAATCAGAATTTCATGGCACCAAATTGGATCAAGGTATGTCTTGGGTCTCAAAACAAAGCAAAACATCATAATCCTGGAAATGTTGGATATTGCATATTTGGATTGCATATAAGTCACTCCCTGACATATTCCTATTCTACTCCCTCCCTGAAGCAGCTCTGCCTTTGTGAGTGAGCTGAAAGCACTGCATAGATCAGTATGATTTGTGCAGATTATGTAATTAGTTAAAAAGCATGGTTGCCAAAATATAGTGATCCAATTGCAAGATGTTGCAAACCCTTAAATCCTTGTGGAGCAAATAAGAAACTTGATCTACAAATCTAACATAATTAGCAGAATCATTAAGTGTAATCTACTCCTTCAGTTTCTCTAGCTGCTTTTACAGTAGTTTTATTAAGGGTATGACCTTACTCAAGCTGGCATCATCTGGACTCTCTTTAAACAGTACAATTTCAAATGGTTTCAGTAGCTTGCATACATCCAAGAGTATTCTCTAGTGTCCTGCAGTAAGGTGATAAAACATTCCCCCTCTCCCTATATAATGGTTTGACATGTACATCATCATAACTTGTTGATGTTCCTCCAATAGCTGATGCATATAAGGGTTTAGTACATCTTGATTCAGTTAGTGGCATGGCAAATTGAACTATTCTTGCAGCTGCTGTAATCTTATACATGCAGTTACTGAATGTCAAAAATGCCCAGAAATGTTTACGAGCCACAGCCAGCATATCCTGAATGGACCATTTTTAAGGAAATTCTGAACCACCAAGTTTATTGTATGCACAGAACATTTTAAGTGTTGATGGTCAACCAGTGAAAAAAACAATTAAGTCACAACAACCTGCATCCCAGAGAATGCTGCTTAGTACATACTCAGGAGCACCAGTCCTCTAAGTACACAAACAAATATAATATAAGTGGTCCAACAATAAGCATTGTTCCTTGGAAAGAATACATCAATCTTCTCTAATTCTAGTATAAATTCTGGTAGAAATACTTTTTAAAGAAAACAAGAAGAGAACAGGGAATTTTCAAAAATCATCAAATGTTGTAAAGTGGTAGTATCCTTTCATGAACTCACCTAATATAGGGGAGATTCATTCACTTAAAGGTTTCTTTTAAGATGCTATTACCCTGGTGTCTACCACTTGGATTAGCATAAACCAATAGAACTCCCTCTTGGGTTAGAGCTTACCTGTGTACAGATATAGTTGTTCCTCAAAAGGTATCTTTTAGCTTGGCAATGCCTTAACATCCGATATACTCTCTCACAGGTAAGTGTATGTAGGCAACATTCTTAGGGTACTGGATTAAAAGCAGATAAAAATCAATACACAGTACAAAAAAATTAACAGGTAAAGTCTCTGTGAAAAAAATGGACAATAGGAAATTCCTCTCCTTCTCACCCAGAATGAGTTGGACTATGAGAAGTCCTGATATGTTGGAAAGTAAGTTCACATATACAGAGAGTACAATATTTATTCCAAAATATAGCCATCATGGCTTCAATGATCCACTGTGCAACAGGATAGCGGTTGTCATACTTGGTTCCTCTTGCAAGTGAGTGCTTCACAGTCAATTATTGTTTGAAGCCAATATACAGAGAATAGCAGTGCAATATAGGCAAAAAAAACAATACAATTGATGAGATTCAACTTATAATATAAATTTAATATTGTAGATACACATACAATTCTAATAAAAAAAACTAATATTACACATATATCAATAGAAATTTCTGGTAACAGACTTTAACAATAATTAGTGAATATAATAGAATTCATACTTTTTGACATAATTATATAAATTGATCACATTAAGGGAACCTCAAAAACTGGTATAAATCATATATTTGTTACATAGCCAGTTAGTAGGGATTCACAGAGCCTCAGCTGGGAGAAAGTGCTGGGAAACACAATAGTGGGTCTATTAATGTATGCACATGTGTTTGACTATCTATTGCTGTATCTGTACCAGGGACCCAACTCGATGTACTGTGAGAGCCCTGACTGAAATCTGCAGTACCTGTCATATGATATACACCACATATTGAAGTGTGCACCAGAGTAACTGCTGCATGGCCTGGCTGGATGGAGATGGTGCCCCAGCTGAATTAATTTACTAGGTGACAGCTATTATAGCAGATGAGCTGCAGATAGCTTAGATGAAGCACCGCAGTTCCCACTGACTACTCATTAATCTGTTGGGACTGGTGTAGCAAAGAAATGCATTAGTTCATGCTGGTGACTTACTTGCACAGAGGGAAATTTTCCCTTGAACAATGTTTTTATTAATGCTACTATCTGGTGGAGCTGGTTTAGCACAGCAGCATATCTTCATTGACTGCCTTAGACTCCAGATCAGCTGCCCTCTGCGGCTACCACAATGCCCCTTTGCAGGCTTGCTGGGTATCCATTTAATCTGGAACTGCGGTGCTTCACCTAAGCCAAGTGTAGCTCATCGTGATCACCCATGCTTCTGCTGTAAAAGCTAATAATACACTGATTAGCAGGATCTCACCAGCACCTGAATCTCACCTGTTATATAAAATATTCTGATGCAGTTCAAAAAAGAGGTATTTGCTAATGCCACAAGAAAATATCAGGATTTATATAAAACAGCACTGGATAAACATCAACCACCAATTATGACAATCTGTATGTTATTTTATTATTTAAAACATCTATACCATGTACTAAAAATGATACAATAACTAAAGATCAGTATTCAAGTATCTGCAGCATCACTAAAATTATACATAATATAAATACAAAGCCAATGCCCATTTCCTTAAGTTAGTGCTAAGTCATGTAGAATAAGATAATGCTGAAGCATGTAAAAATAGATAAATTGTGTCTTCGAATTTATACTATATACACTGTAATTGATCAGTGTGTCCAACTGTGAGGTATAACAGAGGACTAGAATAAGACTGAAACAATGTGTCACATAGAGGAAAATAATATTTGAAAATGTCAATTCTGACAAATTAGAATTTATCCATGTACAATGTTATGATTCAATGCAATAAAATAGCTATCTGGCGCACTCAGAACAGTATATGTGTGGAATAGCTTTCCAATAAAAAGGTTTTATTTGCAATGTAACAATCTGATGCATATAAGATCAATCAATAAACAATATAATACAGTGCTAAAATATAATAAAAGGTATATATGCCAGTTATAGAATTAGTCAAGTCCATAACCCAGCAGATACAATCCTTAATAAGTGCAATGACAGTGTCCTCTGTAGTATTAGAGTGATGGCCGTCACTGGTTCAATTACTTTTTATGATCAAGTTCCATGTCTGGGTATTTGGATACAATGAAATATAAAAGGTGCACTCACCCTGCTCGCTGCACTCCTGTTCTCTGGTGAGCCGGTCAAATAACATCCTGAAGCCGAAGTTCAGCCGGGCTTTTGCCCAGCTTGTAGGTTTTGTTGTTTTATCTGAAACCTAGTCCAAAAACATACTGTTCTGAGTGCACCAGATAGCTATTTTATTAAATGACATATTTATATACAAGCTCAAGGAAGGGTTTGTCTTAAGTTATCGATTTTAGGCAGCACCAACACCACTTTTTTCAAAATGGAGCTGCACAAAATTCCCACTTATCTATATTAATGTTATGATTTACTTGCCTTTCATGTGTCCTGCAGGTTATCATAAGTGACTTTTGGAAGTATTATTTTCCTCTATATGTGACATTCTTTCAGTCTTATTCTACTCCTCTGTTACACCTCACAGTTGGACACACTGATCAATTACAGTGTATATATATACGAAGACACAATTTATATATTTCTACATGCTTCAGCACTATCCAATTTTACATGATTTAGCATTAGCTTAAGGAAATGGGCATTGGCTTTGTATTTATATTATGTACAGATGCGTTCAAGTTCATTGTGGCTGATCATGCCACAAATGTGCTTGTGCATCGCACTATGCACGATGATATGCTATGGCGCGCCCCTGATCATGGGAGTGTATCTCCATTCAGTCCTATGGAGATGTGAATGTACATCTTTGATCACGGGAGTGTATCTCCCATTAATTCCTATGGAGACGCAAATGCACGACTCCGATTGTGGGAGTCCGTCTCGCGCAATGCATGGCTTGATTTGCAGAGCTAGAGGTAAGGATGTAGCTTGGCATATCTGTATAGGGCTGTTGTAGATATTTGAATTTCTGATCTTTAGTTATTGTATCATTTTTAGTACATGCTATTAATGTTTTAAATAATTAAATAACATACAGATTGTCATAATTGGTGGTTACCATTTATCCAGTGCAGTTTTTTATAAATCTTGATGATGCACTGCTTGTTTTGTAAATTTAAATTTCCAGATTTTGATAAACAACTTGAATGAAGTCAAAGTATGTAACATGGATGTGGTACCTAGATAGTTAACATTCCTACCCCTACTTACTCTGGCACTACAAATGACAAAGATACCTTGACAAATGTTGTCAGGATTTTGGTAAAAACAATTCGACACAGAAGTGGATTTTTTGGACTTTTTTTTAAGCATGACAATAAACGTCTTATAATTGACAAGAACTGCAGCAACTGGTGGCTCACTTACTTTGACACAAAAATCATTATCCTCCTGAATTTTATCAACTTGTTCTTGTCCAACACATTTATCATCAACATCCTTATTGGTGTCAGATACACAAACATCCCCCTCATTCCTGTTGCATTTTCAAAGTAGCATAAATTTCTATGTCTAAATCATCTACATCATTAGTTTTCCTACTACTCATCCTCATATTTTCAGATGGTTCAGAAATTGTGGAAGGAGGCTTCCCAAGGATTACAGTGTCAGAAATTTCAGATTCATACATAACATTCATGGACACCCTTAGACTCTCATCAGGAATCTGTAAAGTTTCTGAACACACAGTTTGTTCATCAGCTTTAGTGTTATTTTTGTACCTGATTTGCCTATTTTAGAGAAGACACATCTAGACTCAGAGTGAGAAGGTGGTGCATGTGAAGTTATGATAGCTGTCTGACTGTGTTTGGCCCTTGCTTTCACATTAGGCATTCTAGTGCATGAAAGAACAGTAGCAGGAAAACAACTAACAAATAAAGTTCATTGTCTGAGGCTTAGCCTTTCCTTGCCACTGTGTGTGGTGTATTGACCTTCTTTAAAAGTAGATATTGAAGAGTACTATGACTTCCAGCACTGGTACTGGGTTGCTGCTGTTCTTCTCTTGACTAATCCATGATTGATTTTATATTTTACAACAGGACAGAAGTAAAGCTACTGTAGTTGAACTTAACTGCCACCACACCAAGAAAGCATACCATACAATGACATAGGGAAATTAAACTGTTACCTTTACCTTGCAGTTTTTTTTAAAGATTTTAGATTTTTTTTAGACACCAGAAAAAAAAGACTTTTTTGCACTTATTAATGTTGGGTTCAGCCGACACGTCCACACCCAGTAAGTAAAGTAATATATTCTACATCTTAAAATCACATACTCATTTCTAATTTTTAAATTATAATTATTGAACTATAAAAGGAGACTGGAGAGTTTTTTTTAGACACCAACTCACCCAGAGTAAGTCCAGTAATATATGCTTCCTCTGAAAATCGCACACTCTTGAAATACAACTTCAATTAAATTAGAATAGAAGACTGGAGATTTTTTTAGCAACCAGAAAAAAAGTATTTTTTTGCAATTATTTTGGGGTATAGCTGATAGGGATACCACCATACCCAGATTATGTGCAGTTATATAAACAGCATCTCATAATCACACACTGTAGAAATATGATTTTAATTGAATTATAAAACAAAACAAGGTTCACAATATGACTGCAGATCTTCAGTTCAGGAACTGGTGTCAAAATCAAGGTCGTGAGATTCCAGTCTGGAGACTAGGATTCGAGAGGACTAGGTGGGGAGGCAGCAGATAGGTACTGGAGATACTGTATAGTTGGTGACCAATGTTGGACACTGATAACATAGGAGAGTAACTGGAGTGAAAATCACTGGAGGGAGTTTAATTGAGAATGTCACTGGGGACTGATACAGAAAGCACTGGTGATCCAGACGCAGGGGAAGCACAGGAGTGGAACACTTGAAAACAGTACTCGGGTGATGTACTGAGTACACACAGTGGTGATCCAGATGCAGGGGAAGCACAGGAATGGAACACTTGAAAACAGTACTCTGGTGATGTACTGTGTATCGAAACGGATCCAGTAGTAGGTGTGAGACTCTGGACTAAGTCACTAGGAATCAGTACTAAGGTGATGTACTCAGTACACACAAGTGAATTGGAGGCAGGATGATCTCTGGAATAAGTCACTGGAAATCAACACTAGAAGTAGTGAGCGTGGAGACTGGAATGATGCATAGCAGCAAGCAGCTTTATTAGAAACTCATCATTGTCAAGGAGATAAGACTTAGAACTCTGATTTAACTACAGTGCAGCTACTTCTATATTCTAAACTTTATTAGCACAAATTGTATTTGGTGTTCATTAACAGAGAAAACCTATATTCATTTTTTATTCTCTCTCTCTCTCTCTCTCTCTCTCTTTCTCTCTCTATATATATAATCTTTGAGTGATATCCTGGCTCTGACTGAGCTAATGGACACTGCAATATATCAAGCTTCCATTAGGTGGAGCCGTTATGCACCAAAACTGAGACAAGTCATCAACAGGATATTGTGTTTGTGATTGCACATGTGCATGTTGAGACCAGGTGATGCTGAGTAGTGGAGTGCAGAGTGGGCTAAGTGGTGCCAGGTCTGCTGTGAGAGACAAGACACTTGGCAAAACATTATTGCTGAAGTGTTGAGGTGACAGAATTAACTGAGTACTCACTAATGGTGCACTGAGTGACTGCTGCAGAAGTTCCAGCAGAGTCTGAGAGCCAGAGACAGTGTGTTAGCATTGTTAGCTGCAGTTGAGATCCTTGGAGGCTGTGAGTGAGTAAAGAGCTGTAGGAAATGTAGAAAGTTGACATCCCTACTACACTGCAGTTTACTGAGAATTGCTTAGGAGCTAATGAAAACTGTTTGAGAGCTACTGAGAACTGTTACAGAGCTTTTGAGAGAGCTTATGAAGTTCTGAAACAGATACTGAGAATTGCTCAGAGATACTGAGATCTGCTATATTTCAAGTACTGTGCAACCCTGACTTGTGCATTAGACTTGTTGGAGAAAACAGTGTTGTATTCATCTTGTTTGAGCAACTAAATTAACAGTGCCTAAGTACAAGTGGAATTGTATTTATTGTACCTTATTATTGGAAAGTCAAATCTATTGCTGTCTGGAATCAGGAAAGAACAGCATTAGATACTAAGCTTATTGCTATTACAAATTATGGATTACAAATACATGAATGTTATAGGTCAGTGATCATCCAGCAACAGATTAATCCAACAGAATTTTTTGTAAGCACTCTAAAGTAAAATACTGAACAGTTTTGAGGTTTATGCTAATCTGAGTAATAATCTATTACTGTATTGCAAAGTTTAATGTGTGTTCAAATAATAGTATATTGAGACAACTGAGAAATTGCCCACTTCTTAGTTATAGCCAAAGACAATCTAAAGCAGCAAAGATAAAGAATCCTGTTTAACTCTTGGAAAGAGTTATTGCCCATTGCCTATTCACTGCTGCATTGCTAACTACTTTGTTGAACTTGCAATATTCCTATTTTGTGCTGCAATCTCCTATCTTATATATGGTGATCATTATATTTATTCATACCTGCCCTGGATCTATGGGCCTGATTCAGAGCCGCTCGTAAGCGGCCGCTCGTTTGCACTGAGTGATGTTCGCACAACTGCGCATGCATACGGATTGTAATACGCATGCGCGTACCAGTCAGTGCGGCCGAAAATCGTTTGTTTGCAAAATAGCGAATGTCTGCTATTTTGAATGACAGGAGGAGGCGTATGTGGGTGGTAACAGGGGAAGGTGCTTGAAAACGGGGAGTGGAATTCAGAACGCAGGCGTGCTTAAAGGTCAAAACGTTTTATGGGTGTGCATAATTAATACAGCAGCATCAGCGACCACGTCACTTGTTTTTTTTTTAGTCAGAACTACTCGCAAAATAGTGGTTGAAAAAACCAACCACAACAATAGCAAGCAGTTCATACGCTGTTCAATGTACTCGATTAATCTAATAAATAGCGGACATGACGTATGATGCGAGCAGCCAGGGGGCGTATTTTTAAAAATTTCGACCACAAGTTTTCCTCGCTCATTCAGACTTAGAGGCGTGAACAGACCGCAAAGTGTGAACGGTTCATTTGAATAGCCACCCCTTTTTTTTAAACGAACGACCGCAAATAGCGAGCGGCTCTGAATCAGGCCCTATGTCTGCCTACCCCTCTTTAATAAATCTACTTGATTTTTCTATTTACCAAGGCTGTCAAATGTGTATGGTGCTAGCTTCTCTGCTACAGCTTGAGGTGGATAAAGCTTGTGGAGCCATTGCCAAAGGAGATTCACTGGAGCTGTCATCTCAACTATAAGGTACCATCTGCACCTAGCATATCTGTGTCCACTACAACATTACAGTTGCTGTGTTAAAAAAAAGATAAAATAAATAAACCTAGCACTAGACTGAAACAGGTTGGGTGGTTTGCATTGTTTCATGGGAACATGCATGCCTGTTCAGCATGGGTCTGCAAATTGCCATGGGAAGTAAGGTCTGCAAAAAAATGTGGGCCCTGTCCAAGGAAAAGTCAGACAGTAATGGACAGAAATGTAGCTCATACTAAAACCCCTGGTTGTTGGGTGTTGAGGTAAACATATATAAAAATAATATTTTAATATTAGACAGTATTGGTCCCAGCAAGCCTTGGCAGTATTAATCTGTATAAATATGAGTGTTTGTAAAAATTTAAGTGTCAACAAACACAAGCATGATAGAGGCTAATGGCACTCATAAATCTACAAGTGAAAGTATGACGAGCATCAATGGCCCACTTGGACCTGTAATGCAACATAGAAAATTACAAACAAACACAAATTATATTCAAATGTCTTTAATTTAAATACCAACCCAATCGTCTTTATTGCAAGTCTAAATACTTAAGGATTTCCTTCTTCTAGATATGCAAGTGCACAGAAGCTCTGACTTATATAGTTATGCTGCCATATTTAGTTCTATAAGCAACAGCATCCCCAGTTTTGGACTGTCAATTCTTGTCTAATGTTTATCCCATGGGCATAACTACCATAGTTGCAAGGTTTGCAGCTGCTATGGGGCCAAGAGCTGAGGGAGCCCATCTGTCTTGTCAAAGTTACATGTGTTATAGGGGCCCTTACAAACTTTTGCTATTGGGCCTCCAAATAACTAGTTACGCCCCTGGTTTATCCTAATTATGCTAATCTCTTGCAACTACTTATAGAACCGAGGGGACATTTAGACCAGTGGTTCTCAAACTTGGTCCTCAGGACTCCAAACAGTTTATGTTTTTTCAGATAACCCAGGAAGTGCACAGGGGTATTCATTACTCACTAACACATTTTAAAAGATCCACAGGTGGAGCTAATTATTTCTCTTGTGATTCTGTAAAGAGGCCTGGAAAACATTCATTTTTTGGGATACTGAGGACCGAGTTTGAGAACCTGTGATTTAGACTTCGCTTTCCTCATTGAAGTACATTGAACTGACCATTGAGATGCAACACCAAAACATTTTGCAGATTACATAGGATACAGTTCATAAGTAATCTGGTTTATAAACGTATTCGGTATGGAATGCTGGCTGCCGCATGACCAGCAGCTTGAATCGCGGCTGTGGCAACCCAACAAAACAGTGGAGCCCGGCAGCGGAAGACTGACAGCACTGGAAATCCCATTCATCTAAAGTTAAGTATAAACTATTCTATTCTAACCCCCTAACCCTAACCCTCTTTATGGGTGCCTAACCCTAGCCTCCCCCCAAGTGCCTACCACACCCGGGGGGGTGCCTAACCCTAAATCCCCCCCAGGTGGCCTAAACCTAACCTTCCCCCCCCCGCAGCTGTCCGCTTGCGGCGCCCGGCATCCCTTCGATCGAGATGCCGGGTGCCGGTGTGCCAGTGTAGGGAAAATGACAGGCATCTGGATTATAGACGCCTGTCATTTAACCCTAGCCGGGATTAAGGATTCTAGATTGCCGGCGTTCGGGATTGTGACCTCTGGCATCTTAAACGAATCCCTTATAAACCTCTCTGATCTAACAAGACATACCCAGAAAGCTTTGTCAAATTGCAAATTAGTTACAAGCACCATTTATTTTCTAATTCATAAAGTATGTTTCAAGTTTAAGAAGCATGTTTAGAATTGAAAGAAAATTCCATATAATAAATTAATATCAGACTAAAAATAACAATGTATCATGGTAGAAAAAAATAAGAATCATGTATAAGTTACAGTCTGATATTGTAAAATGGAGTTAACAGAGACTTATAATGATGTTTTTCCAAGGAAATAAATATATTGGTCAAATGCCAGTGTGAGCCATGCCTTGTACACTGTTTAATGTCTGCACCACATCCAATATTGTACTACAATTACACAGCAAACTCTAAAACTACAACAGAAATACTGGTTTTTAACAAAGAATAGTAACTCGTTTAATTGGAAAACATTAAGCTTCTCAATACATTAGCATCAATAAACTGTGAAGTTGCCCAGCTTTGTGCTGAGAGGACAATATCAGCGGGTGCCCAGCCAATCCGTCTTTTTTTCTGGGAAGATTTCCAAAGACAGCAGCTGCAGGAACAGATCCTGGTTTTCCATTTGGGACAAGAAAAGAATCGTTACCTTCATTTTGGACCACACATTGCCAGCTAATGCTGTGTTGCAAAGATTTGTTTCAGGGTTTTAGCCCTTCTTAGTCTCTGGGCAGCGAGATGATTATATGGTCATCGGTATAACATTATCTAGCTCAGTGCCTGAGGAACTGATGGGTAGATTAACTTGTGTAGACTTCCAAGAATTGGGCAATGCTTTGAATTATGACAGAAGCGCAGTGTGTTACAATAACATTGCTGTTACCTATAGTGATGAACACCACCACAATTGCTTTTATTAAACCGCTTGCAGTTTGATTAGAAAAAGCAATGACCTATGGTAAAATAACATGGTCACTTCTCATTCTTGCCAACAATTTTAACGCACTATGCATTTACTAACCCGATACCTTCCAGCAGTATTTTTATTTAAAATGATTTGTTATACAGTGCCTCTCTCAACAATTAGTCTCAGTGATTTTATAAAAAGGGATCAATGTGGAACTTTTGAGAAAGAATCCCCATCTATGAATACCATTCAAGTCTTAAAGTGCTTGTCATGGTAATTTCAGGCTGTATTTACATTGAGAGTCAGCACGGCTTCTGTATAGAAAGCATAATTCACATGCTAAAGCAGACGTGTTGGAAAGGGATCTGTGCAAATCTTGTTTAAGCACAGCTTCTTTGGCATAGTGCTATGTTACTGTGGCCTCTTGTAGAATAATGTATGTTCTATCCAATCTTTCACTGTGTTTTCTGTTGTTTCTTTATGTATTAAAGAGACCACACACAGTCCCAAATGAGGAGAAAAATGTACAGTATTCTGCTCAAATATTCCTTTATATGATCTATTTTTTTTCAAACTTCACTAATTGGGTTTACATGTATAGAGTTGTCATTGTTGCTAAATTAAATTCCCACATCTGCTCCATTTAGAATAAACAATTGTACATAACAGTATGTATTAATAAAGATATTTTAAGGTTACACACACACACGTTCCATCTTCTTTTTATGAGCCTGTTGCTTAGCTGGACTCACTGCTTGGTGACAGCAGATTTATGGGCACTTTAAATACAATTCATTTAACCCTATCACGGACATGCCAATAATATGCACAAGTATTTGGAAAGAGTGTTGGATAGCTCATGGCTTGATGCGTCCATAATCAGTCCAGTATTCACTAATTGACATATGCAATGAAAATGAATTTTGTTTGCAAGTGCTAGTCAAACTGCATTCAACAGGTGAGATGGTATTTACTATGGTTACACAAAATACACCATTTTATATGAGCACTTATATTAGTTTAGTTATAAATCCCATTACCTGCTCCATGTGAGACCCCTAGAACCCGGCAAGCAAGATCTTCACCAATAACAACCACCTGTTTTTCCTTTAGAATTATCATATAATTAATTATACATAGGTGGCTGCCTAGACTTATGCTCGGGGTAGTAGAGGCTCACACGGAGGTACAAGGGAATTCAAGAGATGAAGTGTACAGTTAGAGCTGATACAGATAATGGATCTGATGAGTTGGCAATTGCATCAACAACATGGCAATTGTTCAGATGATGCGGAAATAGCCGTAGATAAACAGTCTAGAGTATGAAAATTGCTTTGAGAGCCAACAGTGCGGCAACTGTGCTGTTGTTGTGGCGATGGTGCAGCAATAGCCATATATAAACAGTCTAGGGTTAGCAAATGGCTTTGAGAGCCGATGGTGCGGCAAGTGTGCTGATGTTGCAGCGATGGTACCAATGTTGTGGCAATTGCCATAGTTAAACAGTCTAGGATGTGATAATGGCTTTGAGAGCTGATGGTGCAGCAAGTGTGCCGATGTTGTGGCAAGTGTGCCGATGTTGCAGCGATGGTGCTGATGATGCTGCATGGAAGCTCCTTGGAGCAGCTAAGAAGCTGAATGAAGAATGGTGGTAGCTTGGGAGCTACTTGGTGCGGCTAGGAAGCTGTATGGTGAACGTTGGCAGCACAGGAGCTGCTAGATGTGGCTAGGAAGCCATTTGGCGGACGATGGCAGCCTGGGAGCTGCTTTGTATCAGTTGGGAAGCTGAATGGAAGCAATATCATGGAGAGAACAAAAGCTGCCCATGCAGCTAAGCTGATGAAATCCACAGACACGCTATAGTCGGCACAGGTGCAATAGTTCAATGAGTATAAATAGGCTGCAGCACTTAATCAAGCTGCACCTGTGGATGAGACATCACTTCCAGAGGTGTGCCGATCACCTAGCAACAGGAGCAACAAGAGTAACCCCATCCTGCCTGGGAAAGCTGTCAGAAAGCTCTACTTTTAGTCAACAGTGTTGAACAAGGATTACCTGTGGTGGGTACCATACATACATGTTTAAAAAGGAATATGCATGTAAGATTGTGCAATTTTATAAAAAAATTAAAAGCCACAGAAATAACAATGATAGACTTACACTTTATCAATTCATACAACTGCAGCATGCAGTAAGAGAATGGGATCCATATTCAGTTGTGGACAGCAAATGAGAAGGAAGCAGGTTTTTCAAGTGATGGCTCAGGCAGCACAATATTGTTTGTTTCCAGAGTTTGAGCCTGTCTAGCTTGAATGTACTGCAACCCTACAATGTTGACAACTACAGCAAACTTGTGATATTGACAGAAGTGACACCAATATTAACATCTAGATCAGTGCTTGCTGGAGAATACAGTAACAGATAAACCATCCAGCAAAACTTTTAACCATGATCTCTGCTCTGCAGAATAGATGAGTGCAAATGGCCACTGGTCAAAGTGGACATTTAGAAGAGGTGGTATGGAAAATATAAGTTAATGGATTTTGATAGTTACATTGAAAGCGGTAGGAGAATAGCAATAATATGATCATCGTATAATCATCCACTTTATCCTCTGCCAACAGCAACATCTGTCCAGCATAATTGCCTGGACAAAAGATTAACTATAATTAAATATTATTGATCAACATGTTGAAAATCTTCTTACACAATGAAACAATGGGGTCAATCCAATTGATTGCGAAGGGTGCAAGTTGCCGTTGCCATGGCGATAAAATGCCGGCAACGGCATGGCATTTTGCACCCCTCATAGCCCACTCCAACCCCAAATTTGCTTAATTTTGCTTGGAGCCCTATGCAAATTTGGGCTGCCGTCAAGTGCGGCTGTTGTCGCGATGACTCGCACCCGTGAATACATCACATCTAATTGGATTGAGCACAATAATTGTCTGTGGTAGAGAAATATTTAATTGT
The DNA here is from genome assembly GCA_031769625.1 of Taudactylus pleione. Classification (NCBI taxonomy): domain Eukaryota; kingdom Metazoa; phylum Chordata; class Amphibia; order Anura; family Myobatrachidae; genus Taudactylus; species Taudactylus pleione. The sequence continues at coordinate 257,422 of JAUIMM010000241.1, forward strand.
ACAGTAGGTAAAGCTATTGTTGATTCCAATGCATTTCATAATTGCCATTTGATCAAACCAATATTGACTTGTGGAAGTGGCAGATCAAGAGACAAAAAGTAGATAGTAGAACAACTTAAAAAAAGAGCATTCACACAAAACAAGCAAGTACAAACACCTATCTGAAATTAATTTACAATGCACTTAAAAAAGTAATCAGAGAACAGAACAAGCGACTAAACAATATTGTGTTCCACTGGCTTCTTTGCTAGGTGACACAATTCTATAATTCTTCTTTTCCCTACCATATATTTCTGCATTCACCTGGTGGGGTAGCAGCTAAAACAAGAAATGTTGTAATCTGATGTACTTTGCAGTGACACTGCAGTACACAGCTTTTATCAGTCTATTAAAAAGGAGCATGTCATTACTAGTGCTGGCAGAAATTCTATTTCTACTAGTAAATGTCATGTAAGAAGCAAGTCTCATACAGGCCCCTTCAAAAAAATATTTGATGATCTCTCTTGAAAAAAATCTCTTTTTGAGTTGTTTTTGGGTGTAGATAATATTATATGCCAAATTATTGGCAAATTAAGATCTATATGTAAATTAATTTTTCCATGGGGACATCTTTAAAATTTAGCACATTTCAGAATTTGCTAAATTGATTTAGTCATGTCTGCTTGCAGCCATCAAACAGTGTTTAAACAAGAGATGAGCAGTTCAGTTTTGGTTCGGATCTTCGCGCCAAGTTCAGATCTCAGAATGAGGCAAAATATCATCTTTCACAGACTCGGCACAGATGTCTTTGAAATATGATGATTTCCCTAATTCTGAGATCCGAGCTTGGCAGAAAGTACAAGTCAAAACTAGGGGTGAGCGGGTTCGGATTTCTGAAATCCGAACCCCCCCGAGCCCCCCCGATCCGAGTCCGATCCGAGTCAGGCTCGACTTTTCCCGCCTGACTCGGATCTGACATCGAGGCAAAACGTCATCATCCCGCCTTCCGAGTCTCGCGGGTTTTGGATCCTATATAAGGTACCCGCGTCGGCGCCATTTTCTCACTCGGCTGTGGACAGTGAAGAGGGAGGGTGGGAGTTAGTGCTGTGTAGTGTAGTGTAGTGTAGTGCTGCTGTTGTCCACTACTTCAAAGTCCATAGGGGCTGGCTGTGTTGTGCTGTGCTGCTGTTGTTAATAGGGGCTGTGTCCACTACTTCAAAGTCCATAGGGGCTGGCTGGACTGTGTTGTGCAGTCAGTTCCAAAGTCCTGTGCAGTGTCCCAGTCCTAAAGGGGTGCTGTAGTGTTGTCCAGGGGGTGCTCTGTCCATCAGGGGTGCTCCCCCCAAGTGCTAAAAAAATAATATATTTTCTGTGTTTGTGAATTGTGTGCGCAGTAGCCGCACGTGCATCAACAAAGTAGTGCCAAGCGTGCGCCTGTGTCATAAGTAAAGGGCCGGCTGGCTTGACCGTTAAGGGTGCTGTAACCCCCGAAAGTACACTCCAGTCCAAACCAAAAAAAAAATTATTTTCTGTGTTTGTGAATTGTGTGCGCAGTAGCCGCACGTGCATCAACAAAGTAGTGCCAAGCGTGCGCCTGTGTCATAAGTAAAGGGCCGGCTGGCTTGACCGTTAAGGGTGCTGTAACCCCCGAAAGTACACTCCAGTCCAAACCTAAAAAAAAATTATTTTCTGTGTTTGTGAATTGTGTGCGCAGTAGCCGCACGTGCATCAACAAAGTAGTGCCAAGCGTGCGCCTGTGTCATAAGTAAAGGGCCGGCTGGCTTGACCGTTAAAGGGTGCTGTAACCCCCGAAAGTACACTCCAGTCCAAACCAAAAAAAAATTATTTTCTGTGTTTGTTAATTGTGTGCGCAGTAGCCGCACGTGAATCAACAAAGTAGTGCCAAGCGTGCGCCTGTGTCATAAGTAAAGGGCCGGCTGGCTTGACCGTTAAGGGTGCTGTAACCCCCGAAAGTACACTCCAGTCCAAACCTAAAAAAAAATTATTTTCTGTGTTTGTGAATTGTGTGCGCAGTAGCCGCACGTGCATCAACAAAGTAGTGCCAAGAGTGCCCCTGTGTCATAAGTAAAGGGCCGGCTGGCTTGACCGTTAAAGGGTGCTGTAACCCCCGAAAGTACACTCCAGTCCAAACCAAAAAAAAATAATTTTCTGTGTTTGTGAATTGTGTGCGCAGTAGCCGCACGTGCATCAACAAAGTAGTGCCAAGCGTGCGCCTGTGTCATAAGTAAAGGGCCGGCTGGCTTGACCGTTAAAGGGTGCTGTAACCCCTGAAAGTACACTCCAGTCCAAACCAAAAAATAATTATTTTCTGTGTTTGTGAATTGTGTGCGCAGTAGCCGCACGTGCATCAACAAAGTAGTGTCAAGCGTTCGCCTGTGTCATAAGTAAAGGGCCGGCTGGCTTGACCGTTAAGGGTGCTGTAACCCCCGAAAGTACACTCCAGTCCAAACCAAAAAAAAAATTATTTTCTGTGTTTGTGAATTGTGTGCGCAGTAGCCGCACGTGCATCAACAAAGTAGTGCCAAGCGTGCGCCTGTGTCATAAGTAAAGGGCCGGCTGGCTTGACCGTTAAGGGTGCTGTAACCCCCGAAAGTACACTCCAGTCCAAACCAAAAAAAAAATTATTTTCTGTGTTTGTGAATTGTGTGCGCAGTAGCCGCACGTGCATCAACAAAGTAGTGCCAAGCGTGCGCCTGTGTCATAAGTAAAGGGCCGGCTGGCTTGACCGTTAAGGGTGCTGTAACCACCGAAAGTACACTCCAGTCCAAACCTAAAAAAAAATTATTTTCTGTGTTTGTGAATTGTGTGCGCAGTAGCCGCACGTGCATCAACAAAGTAGTGCCAAGCGTGCGCCTGTGTCATAAGTAAAGGGCCGGCTGGCTTGACCGTTAAAGGGTGCTGTAACCCCCGAAAGTACACTCCAGTCCAAACCAAAAAAAAAATATTTTCTGTGGTTGTGAATTGTGTGCGCAGTAGCCGCACGTGCATCAACAAAGTAGTGCCAAGCGTGCGCCTGTGTCATAAGTAAAGGGCCGGCTGGCTTTACCGTTAAGGGTACTGTAACCCCCGAAAGTACACTCCAGTCCAAACCTAAAAAAAAATTATTTTCTGTGTTTGTGAATTGTGTGCGCAGTAGCCGCACGTGCATCAACAAAGTAGTGCCAAGAGTGCGCCTGTGTCATAAGTAAAGGGCCGGCTGGCTTGACCGTTAAAGGGTGCTGTAACCCCCGAAAGTACACTCCAGTCCAAACCAAAAAAAAATTATTTTCTGTGTTTGTGAATTGTGTGCGCAGTAGCCGCACGTGCATCAACAAAGTAGTGCCAAGCGTGCGCCTGTGTCATAAGTAAAGGGCCGGCTGGCTTGACCGTTAAAGGGTGCTGTAACCCCTGAAAGTACACTCCAGTCCAAACCAAAAAAAAATTATTTTCTGTGTTTGTGAATTGTGTGCGCAGTAGCCGCACGTGCATCAACAAAGTAGTGCCAAGCGTGCGCCTGTGTCATAAGTAAAGGGCCGGCTGGCTTGACCGTTAAGGGTGCTGTAACTCCCGAAAGTACACTCCAGTCCAAACCAAAAAAAAAAATATTTTCTGTGTTTGTGAATTGTGTGCGCAGTAGCCGCACGTGCATCAACAAAGTAGTGCCAAGCGTGCGCCTGTGTCATAAGTAAAGGGCCGGCTGGCTTGACCGTTAAGGGTGCTGTAACCCCCGAAAGTACACTCCAGTCCAAACCAAAAAAAAAATTATTTTCTGTGTTTGTGAATTGTGTGCGCAGTAGCCGCACGTGCATCAACAAAGTAGTGCCAAGCGTGCGCCTGTGTCATAAGTAAAGGGCCGGCTGGCTTGACCGTTAAGGGTGCTGTAACCCCCGAAAGTACACTCCAGTCCAAACCTAAAAAAAAATTATTTTCTGTGTTTGTGAATTGTGTGCGCAGTAGCCGCACGTGCATCAACAAAGTAGTGCCAAGCGTGCGCCTGTGTCATAAGTAAAGGGCCGGCTGGCTTGACCGTTAAAGGGTGCTGTAACCCCCGAAAGTACACTCCAGTCCAAACCAAAAAAAAATTATTTTCTGTGTTTGTGAATTGTGTGCGCAGTAGCCGCACGTGCATCAACAAAGTAGTGCCAAGCGTGCGCCTGTGTCATAAGTAAAGGGCCGGCTGGCTTGACCGTTAAAGGGTGCTGTAACCCCCAAAGTACACTCCAGTCCAAACCAAAAAAAAATTATTTTCTGTGTTTGTGAATTGTGTGCGCAGTAGCCGCACGTGCATCAACAAAGTAGTGCCAAGAGTGCGCCTGTGTCATAAGTAAAGGGCCGGCTGGCTTGACCGTTAAAGGGTGCTGTAACCCACAAAGTACACTCCAGTCCGAACCAAAAAAAAATTTATTTTCTGTGTTTAGCCGCACGTATATATCAAATCGATATAACATAAATGGAGGACCAAACTTTCTCCGATAAAAATAAAATAGAGAAAGATCAAGAACCACTTCCTCCTAGTGCTGAAGCTGCTGCCACTAGTCATGACATAGACGATAACATGCCATCAACGTCGTCTGCCAAGGCCGATGCCCAATGTCATAGTAGAGGGCACATACAATCCCAAATGGCAAAGTTCAGGAAAATGACCTTGAAAAAGACATTTAAATCAGCTGAAGAGAAACGTAAACTTGCCAATATGCCATTTACGACACGGAGTGGCAAGGAACGGCTAAGGTCGATCCCTAGTATGTTCATGACTAGTGGTTCAGCTTCACATGACGATGGAAGCACTCCTCCCACTAAAAAAATCAAAGGAGTTAAGCTGGCAAAAGCACAGCGAAGAACTGTGCTTTCTAAGAAGATATCACAAATCCCCAAAGAGAGTCCAAGTGTGGTGGTGGTTGCGATGCCTGACCTTCCCAGCACTGGACGGGAAGAGGTGGCTCTTTCCATCATTTGCACGCCCCCTGCAAGTGCTGAAAGGAGCACCCACAGTCCACTTGCTGATATGCAAATTGAAGATGTCACTGTTGAAGTACAACAGGATGAGGATACTGGTGTAGCTGGCGCTGAGGAGGAAGTTGGCGAGGAGGATTCTGATGGTGATGTGGTTTGTTTAAATCAGGCTCCGGGGGAGACAGTTGTTGTCCGTGGGATGAAAAAGCCCATCATGGTCATGCCTGGGCAGAAGACCAAACATTCCACCTCTTTGGTCTGGCAATATTTCTATCCAAATCCGGACAACAACTGTCTTGCCATATGTACCATATGTAAAGGTGAAATAAGTAGGGGTAGGGACGTCAACCACCTAGGAACATCCTCCCTTATACGGCACCTGCAGCGCGTTCATAAAAAGTTACTGTCAAGTTCAGAAACTTTGGCTCAGACCGTAAGCAGTCCAGGGACACCTAAATCCCGTTGTCCTGTTGTATCCAAGCGCCTGCAAACCACACCGTCAACTCCCTCCTCGTCAATTTCCTCCTTAGTCAGGATCGGAAGTAGTCCTGCAGGCCATATCACTGGCATGACTGACTCTCCTATCCGGGATTCCTCCGGAGGATCCTGCATTGCTACGCCTACTGCTGCCGCTGCTGCTGTTGCTGCTGCTGCTGGGAGTCGTTCATCATCCCAGAGAGGAAGTAGGAACACCACTACTTTTACTAAACAATTGACCCTCCAACAGTCCTTAGCGAGGAGGATGAAGTACGACAGCAGTCATCCTGAAGCAAAACGTATAACTGAGGCCTTGACTGCTATGTTGGTGTTAGACGTGCGTCCGGTATCCGCCATTAGTGCAGTGGGATTTAGACAATTGATGGAGGTAGTGTGTCCCCGGTTCCAAATCCCGTCTAGATTCCACTTCACTAGGCAGGCGATACCGAGACTGTACAGAAACGTCAGAAAAAGTGTCCTCAGTGTCCTGAAAAATGCCGTTGTACACAATGTCCACTTAACCACGGACATGTGGACAAGTGGAACAGGGCAGACTAAGGACTATATGACTGTGACAGCCCACTGGGTAGATGTATCACCTTACGCAGCAACAGCAGCAGCGTCACCAGTAGCAGCATCTCAGAAATGCCAGCTCGTTACAAGGCAGGCTACGCTGTGTATCACCGGTTTCAGTAAGAGGCACACCGCCGACAACCTCTTAGAGAAACTGAGGGAAATCATCGCCCAGTGGCTTACCCCACTTAGACTCTCCTGGGGATTTGTGATATCTGACAACGCCACCAATATTGTGCGGGCATTACATCTGGGCAAATTCCAGCACGTCCCATGTTTTGCTCACACAATAAACTTGGTGGTGCAGAATTTTCTGAAAAGCGACAGGGGCGTGCAGGAGACGCTTTGGGTGGCCCGAAAAATTTCTGGCCACTTTCGCCATTCAGCGACTGCGTGCCGAAGACTGGAGCGCCAGCAAACACTCTTGAACCTGCCCCGCCATCACCTGAAGCAAGAGGTTGTGACGCGGTGGAACTCAACCCTCTATATGCTTCAGAGGATGGAGGAGCAGCAAAAGGCCATACAAGCCTATACATCCACCTATGACATAGGCAAAGGAGGGGGTATGCACCTGACTCAAGCGCAGTGGAGAATGATTTCCGTGTTGTGCAAGGTTCTTCAGCCCTTCGAACTTGCCACACGTGAAGTCAGTTCAGACACTGCCAGCTTGAGTCAGGTCATTCCCCTCATCAGGCTTTTGCAGAAGCAGCTGGAGAAAGTGAAGGAGGAGCTAAGACGGAGCGATTCCGCTCGGCATGTGGGACTTGTGGATGAAGCCCTTCATTCGCTTTGCCAGGATTCCAGGGTGGTCAATCTGTTGAAATCAGACCACTACATTTTGGCCACCGTGCTCGATCCTAGGTTTAAAGCCTATGTGGTGTCTCTCTTTCCGGCCGACACAAGCCTGCAGAGGTGCAAAGACCTGCTGGTGAACACACTGTCAGCTGAAGCGGAACGTGACACGTCAACGGCTCCTTCTTCATTTTCTCCCGCAACTGGGGCTGCCAGGAAAAAACTTAGGTATCCTAAGCAACCCGCTGGCGGTGATGCAGGGCAGGCAGGACCAAGTTTGGACATCTGGTCCGGACTGAAGGACCTGGCAACAATTTCTGACATGTCTACTGTCACTGCATATGATACTGTCACCATTGACAGAATGGTGGAGGATTACATCGGTGACAGCATCCAAGTAGGCATGTCAGACAGTCCATACCTGTACTGGCAGGAAAAAGAGGCAATTTGGAGGCCCCTGTACAAACTGGCTCTATTTTACCTGAGTTGCCCCCCCTCCAGTGTGTACTCCGAAAGAGTGTTTAGTGCAGCCGGGAACCTTGTCAGCGAAAGGCGTAGGAGGTTGCTTCCACAGAATGTGGAGAAGATGATGTTCATCAAAATGAATTATCAGCTCTTCCAGGGAGACCAGCCTCCAGAAGGTACAGAGGGACCTGTGGTGGTGGATTCAAGTGGGGACGAGTTAATACTTTGTGAGGATGAGGATGTACACACTGAAGAGGGTGAGGAATCGGTGGATGAGGAGGATGAGGATGACATCTTGCCTCCGTAGAGCCAGTTTGTGCAGGGACACATTAATTGCCAGCTTGTTTTGTGGGGGCCCAAACGAACCAATCATTTCAGCCACAGTTGTGTGGCAGACCCTGGCGCTGAAATGATTGATTTGTTAAAGTGTGCATGTCCTGTTTATACAACATAAGGGTGGGTGGGAGGGCCCAAGGACAATTCCATCTTGCACCTCTTTTTTTCTTTGCATTATGTACAGTTTGGGGCCTAGTTTTTCTAACTGCCATCCTGCCTGCCACTGCAGTGTCACTCCTAGATGGGTCACGTGTTTGTGCCGCCCACTCGTGTCGCTTAGCATAGTCATCCAGCTACCTCGGTGCAACCTTTTGGACATAAAAACACTATTGTGAGGTGTGAGGTGTTCAGAATAGACTGGAAATGAGTGGAAATTAAGGTTATTGAGGTTAATAATAGCATAGGAGCAGAAAAACCTACAAATTCTGTGATTTTAGCTGTTTTTATGCTTTTTTTCAAAAAAATACAGATCCAAAACACAAAACCCAGAACCCAAAACACGGAAGGGTGGTTTTGGCAAAACCAATCCAGATCCAAAACACGAAGAAAGATCCAGATCCAAAACCAAAACACAAAACACGAAAAGTGGCCGGTGCACACCCCTAGTCAAAACCGAACTCCTCATCTATAGTTTATAAAAGATTCAAATACTTTATAAAGACATAGGGGTGTGTTAAACTGATAATATTAAGTGAAATTAATATAGTTGTCCAAAATGACTGGGAAACTATTTTATTAACTAAATAGAAATACCTACTTACTGCCTGACTGGAAAAAATTATATAATTAAAGACTTTTAAATACAATAGGCAGACTATTCACAGATTTTACTTATATTGATACAACCATGTTCCATATATACAGTATCTAACATACTGTATCTGCTGAAATATGTTACTACACTTTAACACATCTTGTTCTTCTGTGCTGTCTTTTTCTACATTTCTATACTGTACATTCATATTGCACATACAAATTAGTATTACACACATACATATACCCATGTGTTATTGTTGCTATAGTAATTTCTCAAAATATCCAGCTCCATTCTGATAACATATTCATTAAGTCACATGAGCAGATTCTAATGTCTGTTCAAGGATTGCTGGTGGCATCTTGACCTTCATAAAGTTATTATAATCCACCATGCTAGTGTGCATCTTATTTAGGTTTTTAACTTTGTTCCCAGTATTGGGATGGACCATGAGGCAGAGGGACATATGCCTGCTGGGCTAGGCTCATATTGAATGCCTTAGATTTGAGATGGGATCTATGTAGACTGTGCAGAAAGCATTTATATTTGACTAGCAGAATTAGTTGTATATGTTTCATTTACAACTAGAGATATTATTATTATTATTATTATTATTATTATTATTATTATTGTTATTATTACATTTTATTTATAGGGTGCCACAAGTGGTCCGCAGCGCTGTACATATGCACTGAACCCCATGTTTTGTATTTGGATCTGTATTTTTTTTTTTAAATTATAAAATCTGGTAAAATCACATAATTTGGCATTTTTTTTGTTCCTACAGTATTATTAACCTTACTAACATTATTTTCCACTCATTTCCAGTCAATATTGACCATCTCAAAACTCACATTTATGTTTTCATCCGGTTTAGGCCCAAAATTTGCACCAAGCTAGCTGGCTAACTAAGCTATGCAGCAGCAGTGGGCGGCAAAAACACATGGCAGTTCAACTTCCAACATGGCACATCAGGTAACAAATGTTTTTTCTATTCAAGAGGCCTGAGGAAGTTGGAGTATGTATGTAGTTGAAGGCACGGACAGGAAGGGTTGATTGGTATTAAATTTAATTTATTTTTTTGATTATGAAGCAAATATATGAGGAAGGAGGGGAGGCATTTACAAAAAATATTGTTCTCATTCACATAAGTCCTTGCCCCAGAAGAATCCTTGAGTGCTATGCCTGCTGCTGCAGGGAGCAGATTTTTATCCCAGAAGGGGACCAGGAAGACAACTAATAGTGCTTTCAAAAATAATTGACTGTTAAAAAATCCTTGGCAAATATTCCACTTCACTAGAAAACCATTTCCCAACGTGTTTTGCCTCATATTGGGATCCAAGTCATGCAGGAAAACCAGAGCCTAGCTTGGTTCTCACCTTGGATCTGGATGTTCATGTGGGTCCGGTTCTCTGATAACCGGACCTGCTCATCTCTATTTACAACCATCGGCATAGGTAAATGAGAGCCTTTTGATAGTGCCATCTTGATAGTACAAAAATGAGGTCTCTCATGGTCAAACTTTGCCCCATGCATTGATATATCATATTGCCCAGCTATGGAGAACTAAGGAAAGAAAATAGAAATGAGCAAGAAAATAATAAAACATTAATTTATGTAGGTTAGTGTCTGCATAATACTTATATTATAATTATAAATTATATTGCTACACTTTTTTTCTAGAATGAAAAGTAGCACTTTAAACACAAATATATATAAAGTTTAATCCATAGTGAATTGGCACTCTCACTGCAAACGTTAAACAGCAACTAGGGTGCTGAAACCACAATGACATCCACAAAATAGACTCATCAGTAATCCAAGAAAAAAGTCACCAGAGTTTTCTTCAAATAGTTACTTTATTACTCATATATAATGTCCAATAATATGTTCTTTTTTGCTTTTTTCTCTCATAGATCCCACTGCTGCCTATCAATGATGTGCCTGAATTGCCTACTTTATCTTTGTGTTTCCTGATTCTAATTTTGGTTTATGTTCCTAAATCTGAATAAGTCCATGTAACCCCTCAGACTGCCTTACAACTGGTTTACCTGAACCTCCCTAGACTGTGGAAAGTCACAGTCTGGTAACACTAACCCATACAAAAGAGTGTTTTTACATTATTAGGTCAGAAGAATGTTACACAATAGAGAACAGAGGAAAGTCATCCATGTACAGCCATGGCCAAAAGTTTTGAGAATGACACAAGTATTGGTTTTCACAAAGTCTGCTGCTTCAGTTTTTATGATGGCAATTTGCATATACTCCAGAATGTCATGAAGAGTGATCAAATTAATTGCAATTAATTGCAAAGTCCCTCTTGACAATGAACTTAGGGCTTGAATCAGACCCACTTGCTAGAATCCTATGCTCGCTAGATGCGTATGCAAATTTGGCTAAGTAACAGCAAGGCAAGCAATCGCACGGCAAGGTATAAACATGCCCATTATGTCTTGGCTTGCGATCGCTCTGTGTATGCAGATGCCCACCAGACTATCTTAAGATGCCCACTAGCTCACATCATTTCCAGGATGTGTACGCAACCATCGGTACCATCAGAATCGAAAGCAGCACTTGTGGTTGACCATACCCTACCGCAAGCACTGCAAGCACTTCAGTGTGTAATTCAGCCAGGTGATGTGTGCAATGATGCTGCATCTTAATTATGCATGCTTCTGAATTGGCGTTGAGACATTCAGGCATGCCTGCATTCGCACCTCCACTCCCCCATTTTCATAGACCAACACCTGTCACCACTCACAAACAGCTTCTCCTGTCACTCACTCAGCTGGGCAGTCTATGCACAGTGAGCATATGCTTCCCAATCACTTGGACTGGTTCACGCATGTGCACTGCGATGCATACGCATGTACACAATGCAAACATTGTCAGTCTTTGTGTGAATGCTTCTTAGCGAGTGAGTCTGAATTGAGCCGACAATTCCAAAAACAACTTTTCAACTGCATTTCAGACCTGTCAACAAAGGACCACCTGACACAGGTGAGAGTGTTGACATGGACAAGGCTGGAGATCAATCTGTCATGCTGAATTAGAATAACAGACTGGAAGCTTTAAAAGGAGGGTGGAGCTTGAAATCATTGTTCTTCCTCTGCTCACAATGGTTACTTGCAAGGAAACATGTGCAATCCTCATTGCTTTGCACAAAAAGAGCTTCACAGTCAAGGATATTGCTGCTAGTAAGAGTGCACCTAAATTCTAACTTCAAGGAGAGAGGTTTAATAGTTGTGATTAAGTCTTCAGGGCACCCAAGAACATCCAGCAAGCGCCAGGACCATCTCCTAAAGTTGATTCAGCTGTGGTATTGGGGCACCACAAGTGCAGAGCTTGCTCAGGAATGGCAGCAGGCAGGTGTGAGTGCATCTTCATGCACAGTGAGGCAAAGACTTTTGAAGGATGGCCTAGTGTCAAGAAGGGCAGCAAAGAAGCCACTTCTCTCCAGGAAAAACATCAGGGACAGACTGATATTCTGCAAAAGGTACAGGGATTGGACTGCTAAGGACTGGGGTAAAGTTATTTTCTCTGATGAATCCCCTTTCAGATTGTTTGGGGCATCTGGTAAAATGCTTGTCCGGAGAAGGAAAGGTGAGCGCTACCATCAGTCCTGTGTCATGCCAAGAGTAAAATTGTGACTTTACCCCAAAACAAAAAGTAACTTTACCCCAGTCCTCAGCAGTCCAATCCCTGTACCTTTTGCAGAATATCAGTCTGTCCCTGATGTAAATTTATTTTCTCTGATGAATCACCTTTCAGATTGTTTGTGGCATCTGGAAAAATGCTTGTCCGGAGAAGGAAAGGTGAGTGCTACCATCAGTCCTGTGTATAGGACTTATAGTAAAGCATCCATTCTTGTGTAGGGTTGCTTCTCAGCCAAGGCAGTTGGCTCATTTACAATTTTGCCTAAGAACACAGCCATGAATAAAGTACCAGAACATCCTCCCAGAGCAACTTCTCCCAACCATCCAATAACAGTTTGGTGATGAACAATGCCTTTTCCAGCATGATGGAGCACCTTGCCATAAGGCAAAAGTGATAGCTAAGTGGCTCAGGGAAGAAAACATCAAATTTTAGGCTCCATGGCCAGGAAACTTGCCAGACCTTAATCCCATTGAGAACTTGTGGTCAATCCTCAAGAGGTTGGTGGACAAACAAAACCCACAAATTCTGACAAACTCCAAGCATTGATTAGGCAAGAATGGGTGGCCATCAGTCAGTATGTGGCCCAGAAGTTGAATGACAGCAGGCCAGGGCGAATTGCAGAAGTCTTGAAAAAGAAGGGTCAACACTGCAAATATTGACTCTTTGCATAAACTTAAAGTAATTGTCAATGAAAGCCTTTGCCACTTATGAAATGCTTTTAATTTTACTTTAGTATACCATAGTAACATCTGACAAAAAGGTCTAAAATCACTGAAGCAGCAAACTTTGTGAAAACCAATATTTGTGTAATTCTCAAAACTTTTGGCCATGGCTGTACAATTAAAGGGCAGCTAAAAATAATTAAATAGTTTAGGAAGCATGAAGTTTTCTGCTATTTTAAAATTTTAGTGTAATTATGGCATTACTAGTTGTTTGGCGTTGCCAGGATTGTTCATCTTTCATTGCCAGGACCTTACCTTTCCTTCACTTCCTCTTTCCTTTCTCTTTCCTTTACATTTCCTTTTCTTTCCTTTCCCTTCCCTCCAGATGTTGCCTGCTGTCCCCCATATACTAGTATGGGGACCTAAATTCATCAAGCATCGAAAATACAATATTTTTTGAGCTTGACTGTGGGGGCATTCAACATCTTCAGATGGTGTTTGCTCCCACACATCTGTTCCTTCCCAATGGGAATGAGTCCAGAGTTGCAAAGAGGGATCCTTTAGGATCCCTTCTCCCCTCCGGCACCTTCCGCTGGATGCAAGGGCTTTGTGTAGGCACATTTTGTAAAACTTTGGGGAGACAGCTGATTTTCTGATCAGCTGTCTCTGTTCTGGAGCAATCATTAATTGCTCTGGAGCTCGGCATAAGTTACAGTAGATTGATAATCATTGGGGTCCACCCAGACCCCTATAATTAATATAATTAATTTGGCACTATCGCTCTCTCTCTTTCTTACATTCTACTGAACCGTCTTACTTTCTCACTCTCATTCTTCCATCACACCATTGCTTTCACTCTCTTTATCATGCTTTCTCCCCTGCACCCTCTCTCTCTCTTTCATGCTCTACTTGGCTTTTGGGCTCCTGCTCCTGCTCACACTATGCTCTCATTTTTTAAGATTTATTTTTTTTCCTTTTGGTTCTTACAGTGTTACTGCCTTAAAGCCATAAAGTGTAAGCAGAGGTGTGGATATCGGAGGATATGGAGTATTTTCATCGGCAACTAATTACTCTTTATATTAGTGCCATGTTATCCCCCAATAGAAATATAGTATAGATGGGGCACATGTTGTCCTCATAAGCACAGATGTTAAAGAGCTATCCTAAGTACAGATTTTCATACATTCATCTTTACTGCTAACATTTTCCCAGAGAAATCCATTACTGACTAACATACCCACTCTTTTTAACTTTACTCCAAGCTTAGAAAATTCCCCAAGGTGACCTGAATTTACAGGTACAGAAGTTTCCTAATTAAATTCTTTTCCTTGGGTCTCTCTATCACTAGTCTTATACTGTATGCGCTAAGACTCTGGTGACAGTGAAATGTTGACACAGCATTACCAGAAGCTTAAACATTTCTGCTGTGGAATAGAGATGGGTGCTGGGAAGAGATTAGGGATTTTAAATGTCTATATAAATGTCTTTACTTCACTGTAGGATCACATTCATTTAAAGCATTAGCTCTTGTCATCTGTCTAAGTCAAAAAGTTTGAGTACCAGAATTTTACAGCCTATCATTAGAAATTGATAAGCAGACTACACAATGGGCTAAAAACATTTAGATAAGCCTAGTCATTTTTAGAAAGCTAAAGTGGATTTACACTTAACATTAAAATGCATATTGAAACATAATGTTTCTACCATTAGAAGTTAGTAACTAGTAATGCTTGACTTCCTTTTTTAGGGACTGATTTACAATTGAATGAAGAGCTGTACGCTCCATTTGGTAAGTACAAATATGTGTTGAATGCCTGTGTTTTTAGCTCTGTATTTTCAGTTGAATTTATCGTAAGACACATGCAGACTAAAATCAATCGATATGTCAGGAGTAAAAATATGTCAGTCATCATATCCACTTCTTTCCTGGGTCAAGATTTGAAAATTCTTTCAGCAGTCCAAGCACTATACAAAGTAAAAGTGATACAAAAAGGGCACCCCCAGGGCCGGACTGGGGCGAAAAACAGGCACTGGCATTTAAAGCATACAGGCCCACATGAATTTTTTATGGCAGGGGTGCTGAACACAGAGGAGTACACATCTGTACACAACAAAGCAGAGCTGTTACTACACATTTTGGTGCTCTGTGTACATAAAGAGCATTGGTGCTGCCATCCACAACTGAAGCAGGGAGAGCGTGCACCGAAGGCGTGCTTAAAAAAATACTAGTGTGGTTTCACTGGAAAGGGGTGTGACCACACAATTGTACATCCAATTCAAATTACACCTCACAGTAGTGTCATTTATTCACATTACGCTGCAAAGAGCCCATTCACATTATGCCACACAGTAATTCCTCCTAAAACTATTATTCCACACACAATAATGCCCCTTAAAACACATTATGCATAGTCGGCCCTAGGCATAGACATTCGGTGGTGCAGCCGGTGCATTGCACTGGGGTCTGTGACAATGAAGGCAGTACTGAAATGACTCATCATTAGTACAGTACTTTGTGCTGTGGTCAGCCACGGGCTGTAACGAATAAGGACTGGAGCAGGCTATCTTGCCAGAGGAGGAGGGGAGCCCTCCCTTTCTTAATCTAGCTCAACCTGACCAGGCTGGTAGTGCACTAGATAGCCCAAGACCCAGTCCCTTCCCCAGAGTCCCCGCCCCCTCCTCTCTGTATTTTCTACATGCACACTTCTTTACCTGCCTGAGACCCCGCTCCCTAAACCCTGGGTCCCCACCCCTTCCTCTCTAGTCTAGCCATCTGTCACAGTCTCTCCTCACCTTTCCTGGCCTTGGAGCCCAGCAAGGACTGCACAGAACCTCTTACTGGATTGGTAAGTGCCAGTGTCATCTGGGGTGAAGGTATCTGTATGCAATGGGGAGGGGGTGTGTTGTATGCAATGGGGAAGGGGGGTTTGGAGTGTGTTTTAATACTATCTGTGTTGGGGTGGTGTATTAATGTAGTATGTGTGTGAGTGTGGGGAGGGTGTATTAAGTTTATGTATATGTGTGTGTGAGATGGTATAATGATATTATCTGTGTTACATTTTATATGTGGGTTACTGTTGTTTTCTGCATTATGTGGCATTCATTGCAATTATCTGCATTATATGGTGCCCACTGCAACACTCTCTGCATTATGTGGTGCCTCTGCATTATATTGTGTTCACTGTGATGGACTCTGCATAAAGTGTCGCTCATTGTGACGCTCTCTATATTATATGGTGCACTCTGCATTATATAGTGCCTCTGCATTATATGGTGCCTCTGCTTTATATGGCGCTCACTGCTATGCACTCTACATTACATGGTGCTCACTGTGATGCTCTCTATATTATATGGGGCTCACTGTGAAGCTCTCTGCATTATATGGTGCCTCTGCATTATATGGCCCTCACTGTGATGCTCTCTGCATTATATGGCCCTCACTGTGATGCTCTCTGCATTATATGGCCCGAACTGCGATGCTCTCTACATTACATGGTGCTCACTGTGATGCTCTCTGCATTATACGGCACTACTGATACCCTATGTGCTGTGAAGCCATGCCCTTTCTACACGCATCCATGTCTATTCTTCGGTTGTGCACCTATGGTGCATGCAGATAGTCCTTTGCTTTCTGTCTGCACCTGGGCTCACTACTCACTATTTCCACCACTGGGCTGCGGCAAGTAAAATGGTAATGGGAGTCCATGCACAGCCACAGCCATTCCTCGCCCCTCAAGGCTCCACCTCTGTCAGCTGCCTAGTGCCCACAAAGTCTAGCAAGGATGGTCTATGAGCTGGAAAAACAAGCAGGAGTGGCCACGACTGCCTCCCATTTATTAATGAAGCTAAACATCGGCAGCATATTTTGTTTAGTATTGAAGTGATACAAACAAAAATCCCACGAGTGTTTATCAATACTTACCCCTCTGGTGAAGTCCAGCAAAGTCCTCCTCATTGGCAAGGTCCTCCGCTCAGCTGCTGGCAGCCTAATACTACCAGCGACAGGCTTCTGTGTAATGCGCATGTGCAACACTCTGTGTTCGTAAGTTCATGGCACTTAACAGTGGGGACCTGACAGCGCCTGAATGGCTTAGCTAAAGTCAGAAATGCAGTGCTGGGTGAATGATGCTGTGACAAACAGCAGTAATCTTAGATTACCGCTGTTTGTTGAATACGGTAAGGATGACATAAGCCCTTTAGCAAGTGCTAATGGGGTTATGCTTTTCGAAGTCAAATTATTGAATATGATTGCACACAATTATTATCTGACGATCTGATCATCTATGGTCTGACGATATGTTTCCACGATGCTACTTTGCATTGTGTGATCCGATGCACTAAATTGCGTACTCACAACACACACACTGATGCACATAATGCACACACATATAAATGTATATATACTTATTTACATGGACGCTCATATGCACCCGCACACACTTACACATTTTGTACATAGTCACATGCATACTGACACATCTTTGCTATTTCAACACACAGACTCACATATGCGGACGCATATGTGCAAGATGGTTCCCATTCCCAATAGTTATTAACCAGAGTTATTAAAGGTATTTTTAACTAATAATTATGATGTAATATGTACTTAAATGAGATCTAAGGTTTTGAGCATAGTTGACATGTCATGTTTGGTATTATACTAAATCCCTGTTTATTTGCAGACTCCCGTTCCTATTTGCAAAGGAGTCGCATCTTGCATCCGCTAATTATGGATGTTAGGGAGTTATTGCATTGAATGTTAGTATCTGTATGCAGTGTCGTAGCTAGTATTAACCAGTTGTTCGGCAGGAAAACTACACAAAGAGACCATTGGAGAACTGAGACATGCCCCTGATGACACCGTATGAATCAACCAATGACAAGGCAATCCAGACGAAAGAACCAATGGAAACCTGTAAACTAGTTCCTTTGTTAATGTAGAACTCTGTAAGGTATATAAACTGTGTCCCAATTCCAGTGTTCATACATCCTCATTGATGATCACAGACTTCTGGATTGATGACGGTATACTGGGACCTGTGCGCATGCGTATGTATCGGCTTGTACTATTATTGATTGCTTTTTACTCTTAGGGGTAAATTTACTAAAGTGAGAGGTTTAAGAAGTGGAGATTTTGCCCATAGCAACCAATCAGATTCTAGTTATTATCTTCTAGAAGGTGCTAGTTAAATGTTAAGTAGAATCATGAGTCCCTGATAAGTCAGCTGATCTCTCAATAAGTCAGCTGATCTCTCAACTGGTAGAGGAGTGCTGCTGGATGACTGAGAGGTGCTCACTGTGCTGGGAAAAGGGTGCATAGAGACCAGCCTGGTCAGGGGTGCTGGATGACTAAGGGGTGATGCGCTGGGAAAGGGGAGCATAATTAATGATGCTGTGCTGAATGAAGGGTGCTAACTGTGCTGGGAAAGCGGTGAATAAATAATAAGGCCAGGGGTGCTGTGGTGAATGTGGGTTCCTGACTGTGCTGGATAAGGGATGCATAATAAGGCCAATGGTGCTGTGCTGGGAAAGGGGTGCTGTTTTGGATGAGGGGTGCTGGATGAGGTCAGGGGTGCTGTGTTGGGAAAGGGATATCGGAAGAGGCAAAATGTGCTGTGCTGAAAGGGGTGCTGCTCTGTGAGTCTGGCAATGAAGAGGGCAGTATGTGGTTCTGTAAAGTGGGTAGTAGCTGGATCAGTGTGTGTGTACATCTATCTATCTATCTATCTATCTATCTATTAAGACAGATGTAATAGATATGTTAAAATGGAGGCTAATGAATCACAATTATGTGTCCTCTGCCAGACCCCTAAAGAAAGAAAGAAGAGAAAGAAAGAAAAGGGAGAAACATATGAGGTAAGTGAAAATTTAGTAAAATGTCTGAAGAGGTGGGGGAGAGTGTCTGTAGACTGTAGTGTGGTGGGGTTATCTGCTAGGGGGAACCAGACAAAATGCCTAGGGTACCAAACTGGTTAGGGCCAGCTCTGAAATTATGCCACAAAGTAATGCCCCTTAAAACACATTATATAAGCCACATAATGCCCCTTAAAACACATTAAGTGTGTTTGTGTCTCCTCCCTCACCAGCAGCTTGTCCCCCCTGTCCCTATAGCAGTAGCTCCCTGCCCCTGTGTCTCCTCTCCCACTGGCAGCTTATCTCTCCCCCCACCCCCGCTCACCTTCTACATCTTCATGCCTGCCCAGGAAGCATACCCTCCTCCTTCCTTATACCACAAACTTCACCTTAAAAATACTCCAGTGGCTCTTCCCAGTCTTCCTGGGATGTGGGGTGGGATAATGAAAAAATAAGGACCCATGGAGTAATCCATCAAGTATCTTCCTAGATCGTAATTTGGTAGAACTTTTACATTTTATTTCAGAAATTGTATTCAACAGGAAGCTTTAAATTGTGTTTCATTTGAGTACAAAATACCTTAATGTATTATCTATCAATAAAAATAATGGAAACAGTACTGGAATGCTGCGCAATTTGGAGATTATTTTTCTAATTCTGAGCCGAAAGCAAGTCCAAATATATCCATATATTTCAGGTGCTTTTGTGTTGCTGGCTGCATACACAAGTACTTATGAGTGATTCTGACTGATGTGCATCTGAGTCTTTTCTCTGTAACAGCTGAAAGGGTCCTATTGAGTGGCAACTGAGCAGCAGTGGGGCATTCACATGCAGTGGCGTAACAAAGGTGTTTGGAGCCTAGGATAAAAATGGTGCCCCCCATTTTGTATGCCAAAATATGTAAGCATGGTCACATGCCACAAGGGGACAGCAGAGGGCAGATACCCCCCATGTCACTGGTCTGACCACACCCAAGAAATGTCTTGTGGGTGTGTCATGGGTATGTAGTCAATATTGTGTCCTATTCTAAGCACATGCACATTATAGGCTAATTTCAGCTGCATCTTCTGCACCTAGCATTGGGAAGGTGTAAGTTCAGTTAATAGTGATGACAGCTGCTCTCATGGGCAAGGGTTGGAGTGGATTGACCTCAAAGATGTGTATGACTCAGAATGTGGACACAGTGTCACATAGGACTTGTGATCACTTTATATGCCTGGATTTGCTACCACATTCTGGGAGAGATTTATCAAATCTTGGAGAGTGATACAGTGGAGAGAGATAAAATACCAACCAGTCAGTGGCTAACTGTCATCTTACAGGCTGTATTTTAAAAAGACTGAAGCTGATTGGTTGGCACTTTATCTCTCTCCAAGCTTTGATAAATCTTCCCCTTACAGTGATATTCGGCCCTTATGAAACATTGGGGGCTGGTCAATGCAGCCCCAGACGTTTCAGGTTGCCTACCACTGGTGTATAACAAAGCCTTTCATATCTATACTTGCTTTTAGGTTAAATCCACATGGATTTAATTCCTATAATGCATACAGCAAAATAATAAACTAAGATAAATAAGTCATGCCAATTTTGTGGAAGGCTAGTGGTACAAATGGAGATGGGGGAAATGAAATATTTGTATATACATATCTTACAACTGTGCCTATTAAGGCAAGAAAGTTCCATTTAGCAGATCCAGAATTGGGCATCATTAGGTGGTTTAGGACATGTTTTGAGTAGGGATGTGCAGGCTCGGATTAGTTCAGATTTTCCCGCCAAATTCAGATTTTTCCCACCAAAAATCGGGTCTCAGAAAGAGGCAAAATGTCATCTTACATGGAAAACATCATCTTTCAGGGACTTTGTCTAGGAATGATGATGTTTGACCATGAAAGATGAGGTTTTGCCACTTTCTAAGACCCGTTTTTTGCCGGGAAAAATCTGAATTTGGCGGGAAAATCCAAACTAATCCAAGCCTGCACATCCCTAGTTCTGAGTGACATTACAGCATAACTGTTATGGGTTGGAAAGTATCCTAATTTGTCCTGTGTAAATATTGGGAGTTATGCGTATATATTAGAAGAGTCAGGAAAATTAATTGGGGAACCACAAATAGGCTATTTACCTGAAAACAGACACAATCATAAAATGTAAATAAGTCTGTTAGTGTGTAGAAATGTGTATATATACCGTAAGTCATGCGGCGTGCGTTCCAGCGATGCTCTATTGTGCTTTAGGAACTTACCAGCAGTGGCCGTGTTTGACTCGGGGACATTGTGTAGCGTCCCGGAAGTGATGCACAATAGAGCATCACTGGAACACATGCCACGTGTCTTCCGGGTGCTTGGTATGCACACTGGAGGCGTGGAACAGCATCATTGTGATGCAAGTTAAGAAAGAATATACTGCCCGATTGGATAAGTTAGGACAGAGGTGGCACTGCAACTAGTAAGAGACAAGGTGGTCAGTAGATACCTATGGTATATGAATGTTTTCCTCAATGGGTGTTTTGCTTCTGGACCTGGAGGGAACCAATGGGAGGAGTTAGCTTATTGGATAATTTATAGTGGTATATTAGGGACCTCAGATGGGGCTAGAGCTGTTTGTTTGTCTTGTCCTCTGCACGGGTGGAGTCTTGAGAAAGACTGCATTTTGACAATCGAAACGGCGACTATGACGACATTGATGTGAAACCAATAAAGTAAGGTTTTTTTCCTGTGACAAACAGAAGCCCTGGCGAGCGAATCCTGCTGGATTATGTATATATACAGTATATCAATACACAGCCATGGCCAAAAGTTTTGAGAATGACATGTATTGATTTTCACAAATTTTGCTGCTTCAGTGTTTTTAGACTTTTTTCTCAGATGTTACTATAGTATACTGAAGTATCATTTCATAAGTGTCAAAGGCTTTTAATGACAAATACTGTACATTAGGTTTATGCAAAGAGTCAATATTTGCAGTGTTGACCCTTCTTTTTCAAGACCTCTGCAACTCTAGCTTGCTGTCAATCAATTTCTGGGCCACATATGACTGATGTCCACCAATTCTTCCCTAATCAATGCTTGGACTTTGTCAGAATTTGTGGGTTTTTGTTTGCAAACCAGCCTCTTGAGGATTAACCACAAGTTCTCAATGGGATTAAGGGCCTGATTCAGAGCTGCTCGTAAGCGGCCGCTCGTTCGCTCCGAGCGATGTTCGCACATCTGCGCATGCGTATGGGTCGTAATGCGCATGCGCCAACCAGTCAGTGCGGTCGGAAATCGTGTGTTCACAAAATTACGAGTGCCTGCTAATTTGAGTGACAGGATGAGGCGTTTGTGGGTGGTAACAGGGGAAGGTGCTTGAAAATGGGGGAGTGGAGATCCGAATGCAGGCATGCCAAACAGTCAAAATGGGCATTTTAAGGGTGTGCATAATTAACAAAGCAGCGTCATCGACCATGTCACTTGGTTGTTTCTTAGCCTGAACTGTTCGCATGAATGCGGTAGGAAAATCCAACCACAAGCACTGCGAGCAGTTCAGACGCCTTTCGATGTACTCAATTAATCTAATAAATAGCGTAGATGACGTATGATGCGAGCGGCCAGGGGGCGTCTGTACAAAATAGCAAGCGCATGTTTCGTTTGCTCGCTCAGACATAGAGGCGTCAACAGACCGCAAAGAGCGAGCGCTCAATTTAAATAGCCGGCCCCTTTTTCTGAACGAGCGAGCGCAAATAGCGTCCGGCTCTGAATCAGGCCCTAAGTTCTGGAGAGTTTCCAGGCCATGGACCCAAATTTTTATGTTTTTTTCCCCGAGCCACTTAGTTATCACTTTTGACTTATGGCAAGGTGCTCCATAATGCTGGAAAAGGCATTGTTCATCACCAAATTGTTCTTGGATGGTTGGGAGAAGTTGCTCTTGGAGGATGTTTTTGTACCATTATTTGTGTTCTTAGGAAAAATTGTGGCTTTACCCCAAAACAAAAAGTAACTTTACCCCAGTCCTCAGCAGTCCAATCCCTGTACCTTTTGAGAATATCAGTCTGTCCCTGATGTAAATTTATTTTCTCTGATGAATCACCTTTCAGATTGTTTGTGGCATCTGGAAAAATGCATGTCCGCAGAAGGAAAGGTGAGTGCTACCATCAGTCCTGTGTATAGGACTTATAGTAAAGCATCCATTCTTGTGTAGGGTTCCTTCTCAGCCAAGGGAGTTGGCTCATTTACAATTTTGCCTAAGAACACAACCATGAATAAAGAATGGTACCAAAACATCCTCCCAGAGCAACTTCTCCCAACCATCCAAGAACAGTTTGTTGATGAACAATTCCTTTTCCAGCATGATGGAGCACTTTGCTATAAGGCAAAAGTGATAACTAAGTGGCTCAGGGACAAAAAACATCGACATTTTGAGTCCATGGCCAGGAAACTTGCCAGTCCAATCCCATTGAGAACTTGTGGTCAATCCTCAAAAGGCGGGTCGACAACCAAAAACCCACAAATTCTGACAAACTCCAAGCATTGATTAGGCAAGAATGGGTGGCCATCAGTCAGTATGTGGCCTAGAAGTTGGTTGACAGCATGACAGGGCGCCATCCATCATCGACCACCAATGGTCGTGATGGTGATCCCAGCCTGTGATCTCCGTCACAATGCTGGAATCGCAAATGCTGTAGTGGGTGTCATACACCTCCTGCTGCATTTGCATTACTGCAATGATCGAAATTGCAAAGCTACCTGTGTGCAGCTTTGTAATTGCAATCCTTGCTGAATCAGGCCCATTATCCGGTGTATAGCTACTGTAACTGGTCTATGTCTAGTAAGACTGTCACAAAACTAGGAGTGCTAATTGTAGCCATGTAGTTAGAAGGTGAGGGTTTAGGATGAGGTAGGTATCGGAGGCGAAGAAACTGTATATACGTCTTCTTCATTCACTAGCACCAGACATTGACAAGAACTGGGTAAAGGCATGTAGTCTAACCTATCAGGGGATGTTCACCAGTGACCCCTCCAATTGGGATATGGGTTTTAGCTGCATCTGATAGGCAGGTCACGGTCCTTTGGTTAGGTGTCTGATTCTAATGGGGACAAATGGAAGAACATGTATACAAGCTAGAGGACACAGGTGTAACGAGAAAGCTGACACCACAGCAACACAGGGAAGATGTCAGGGAACTGAATAGCTCACCAGAAACACTGAAGGCTGAAGAGTAAAGGAATAAACGGGATGCAGTCAGGGAGCCGATGGTTGAAATGCCGACCGCCGGCTTCCTGACTATCAAATCCCGGCAGGGTACTAGTGACAGTCATTGAAATCCGGACACCTGTCATTAGACCTACGCTAGGAGGCCGACACAAACCAAAACCGAACGAAGGTAAGCCTGGCGTGGACAGGGGAGTGTTAGGTTTCAGGGCTCCCGGGGGAACTTAGGGTTAGGGGGGTAGGGTTAGCATTACTTACCTAAATCCTCTGTCGGGATCTTCACCCCTGCTGGACTTCCAGCATCAGGATATGAACCATGCGGCCGGCAGTAATACATACTGATTCTGAATAAACCACAGAGGACTGGAGACAGCCCAGGAAATACTGGGGACAATGGTGTGTACTGCTCTGGAAGTTCAATGAAAGCTCACAGGTGATCCTCACTGAGAACTGGAGACAGCCTGGGAAATGCAGTGTACAATGGTGAAGCCAGGAGGCTGACACAGTAGTAATCACTGGAGAATTAAGTTGTGCAGGCAACTACCTGCTGCAGGAGACAGACTTAAATAGCCATAGGCAGTTGGTCATTGGATCGTGAGATCAGCTGACAGACCGCAGGACTGCCATTGGGAGAGACTAGTCAGGTGCATAGCTGACAGACCGCAGGACTGCCATTGGGAGAGACTAGTCAGATGATTCTGACTAACATGGCTGCGTCCATGTCCACCACCACAGGAACCAGGACACACACATGAAAGCCCTTGCAGTCCCTGGGGAGAATACTCAGCCCACCACTCACCTCCACACCTGGCGTCTGGACGCCTAAGATCCCGAGGATGCCGGCATAGTGGTGCGTAGTGACCGATCCCAGGCCGCATTCCTGACAAACGTACAGGGTCACATGAATTTTGAATGTTTTGCTGTTTGGTGCTGAACAAGCGTGATGTCTGTTTTGCCATCCCTATAAATAAACAGAGAACTTTGGCCATGATTCAGCAAGGAACGCACTCTAGCAGACTCATGCACCCAGCCACTGCGGGAATATGCTAATCAATGCATACGGATGGAGACCACAGCACAAGAAGCAGACACCCAGCAAAACATAAAGCCGCCCACCTATGCCGTGATTGACAGCGTAAACATCAGGAACATCGAGTGCCATCGAAGCTGTGTGTAAGCTAAGGGTAGACCAGACCCTGCCGCAGGACTTGAGAGATTCCTGCACACAGAGAGGCACCAGGCTGCATGTGGCACAGCTGAGATTAATTGATGCACGCCCCTGTAAAGGCATGCAAACACACAGGCACACCTGCCTTCGACCGACCACCTCCCTGTCACCACCCACAAACAGCACTCCCTGTCAATCAAAATGAAGGTCTCTGTGGGCTCCCTGTGTACTCTGAGAGAGCCCTTACAGTATTCAGCAACCTGTTCACGCATGCGTAATGTGTTGCATATGCATGCTCAGATCGCAAACATTGGCTCACACTGTGCGTTCTCTCACTTGTGTTGCTTTCTGAATCAGGCCCTTTGTTCAGCATATCAGTGTCACCATCTGGAACTACCTTTATCACACTCTTGGTTCTCAAAATGAGGCAAACATAATTTTCCCTGAAATATCATATCTTGCATGTTTTGGATTTCATATAAGTCCCTCCCTTGTTTTTTCAGCTGGCAATTGATGCTGTGGCTAATTTATGCATGGCCCTGTTACCCCCCCTCGTAAACACCCACAAACGGCACTTCCAATCAATCACTATGTGATGGGTCAGCATAGTCACAGATCGCAGTGGCCGGCTTGTGCACTGCAATTCATATGCATGCGCAGAAGGCAACGTCCAGGTGCATGCATTTTTGCACTTGAGATCTTTGCTGAATTAGGCCCAATGTTTGTTTGCAGTGAGCTGCACTTACAATTGTTTTTCTCAAGGGTAACTACACTGCAGTATAATTGTGTTTGATGGTAGACAAAGGGCCTGATTCAGAGCCGGACGCTCTGACCAGAGCGCTCGCTCGGTATCAGGCCCTCCTCCATGAAAATGGAGCGGCCTTCTGGCTGCTCGTATAGCTGTGGGTGACCACCCAGAGCATATGCAAGCGGCCAAAAAGATGGTCGCGATGGTCTTGACCATCACGACCATCGGACTTGCGACGGAGACCCTGTGGTTGGATCTCCCTGCCACAAGCCCTGGAGTGATTTTGGCTCTATCAGAGCCAAAATCACTCCCACTGACATCACTAGTGATGTCAGTGGGGCCGGCTTCAGACGGTAGGCGTTCCCATGGGAACGCCTCCGTCTGGCAGGCATGCCCCCGGCACGCCCACCAAAGGGGCGTGCTGTCAATCAACATCGACAGCACGCCCCCTTTGGTGCGAGACCCGGAGCGATGCCTGTCGCTCCCGGGGTCTCGCGAATGCGCACAACGGAGCTCCCTCCGTCATGCGAATGCGCAGTGGGGAACATTGACCCGCTTGCGAGCGTACTGCTGCTTGCGAGCAGGTCTGAATGACCCCCAAAGTACTGTGATTTCAAGCTTAGCTGACCAAAGATCTAGCTTGCTCAATGTTGTTGACAAAAAAGCACTGTCTTTTTAATCTGTACTTAGAAAGTTAAAGGGACAGAAACTATAGTTAACAATCTGCCCAGGTTTCAGTTTGTATTTGAGAGTTTGAGCTGCACTTACAGTACTGTGTAGACTAGAGTGTACACATTTGAAGGATATATATCTTGTGCATTAGGGGCAAATTAAGTACTATGGGCCTGCTTCAGCAAAGATCGCAGTTGCAAAGACATAAGCAATTGGTCGATTAATTCATATTGTGCATGCGTATGCATCGCAGTCTGCGTGCGCAAACTAGCAATTGCGATGGAAAATGCATTTGCAGAGGCTCCGCAGACACCGAGCACAGTGATTGACAGTAAGAGCCATTTGTGGGTGGTGACGGGGTGTGATCGGGTGAACGCAGGCGTGCCAGTGCATAGGGATGGCATTGCAGCAGCGTGCATAAATTATCTACTGCAATACCATACGCAGCTTGTGGCCGCATAGCGTGTACTGAAGTTAGCAATTCCAGAGTGAGGTCTGACCTGCCTTATATGTGTGTATGGGTCCGATGTTACTTAATATTACCGATTATTTCGCTATGTTGCCCAAGTACGGATGTGTGTAAGGGGAAGAGGGCGTCCTTATGGTAAGCTGTGATTGCAATGCGATTGCAAAAATTTGCATTTCCCCACTAATAATAGTAACTGCGGTGGAAGCATAGCGATCCTTGCTGAATCAGGCCCTATGATTGCAAGCTTAGCTGACCAAAAAATATTGTGCTGAGTCGGAGTGAGCTGTACACCAAAGATTTTTTTTTCTATTTAAAAAAAAATCTTATAATAAAACTTTATAATATAAGGGGCAGTGTATGTTACTGAACTTTGGTAAAGTGGCCCCATTAACTGCGCCCCAAAATAATAAAAGCTTAAAAGACTTTATTGCTTTAAAAAAATATCTCAAGTCTATTAATTAAACTTTATAAAATATACTGTATATTCCACAGGGAAGATTGTATGAGTTTGAGGGGCAGTGGATATTTGTCAGCAAGCAGTTAAATATTGAACTTGAACATGTGCCACCTTACCAGGTGACGATGGTGTGCTCCCCGTCACCATATCAATTGATACACAAAGACAAAATAACAAAAATAAATTAACAACTTCTAAACTAATATCAAAATGCAGTATATGCTGTAATGTTTACTTATTCTTTTAATTTTGTCTTTGTGTATCAGTTGCTCTGGTGATGGGGAGCACACTGTCGTCATCTGGCAGGGCGGCACATGTGACCACCTGGGTGATGACGTCGTTATACAGCATCGCTTGACGGGGGAGTGACCTGGCTCCGGATCTAGTGCACTGTCACTGGGTGATAATAAGGATATAAGGTAAGATTGTTTTGTGATTTTGTTGTCCTGATGAAAAAGCAATATTTAAGCTTTGAAACATTGACTACTTACATCACGCTGTTGAGGATTATCTCTGTGCCAGGTGTGCCGCTCCATTGTGGGACTGTTCAAATTCTATGTGCAGGCACCGGGCCAAGGAAACACTTTAAAGGGAGTGCCAGACCATGCTGTTTGTTATACATTTGAGGATCACCAATGGTGACAGTGATCTTTATGTCAGGGCACCCCTAATCTGTATGGTATTTATCCCCTTTTTTCTCAGTGGATCTGTTTTCCCTTCATCCAGGGTTGTTATTTATTTGTTCTTTGGATTGATTTTTGCACAGCACATTGCAATTTCACGTTGTTGGAGATTTTCTGATATCAATTTTGACTATACTGTCTAAGCAAGTTTGGACAAAGTACTGCTATTGAGATGAAAACCAGTATGTCCAGTATTTTAGATTTAGCACTTTATGCATATTGGCCCTCATTCAGAGCCGCTCGTTAACAGCAGTACGCTCGTTGCGTTCCGATGTTGAGAAAGCGCGCATGCGTCGGTGTAACACTGCGCATGTGCGTAGGGCATATTGCGAGTTTTTTTTGTCTCATTCGTCAAATTGCGCACAGGAAGTGACATGTCAAATGTGATTGACAGAACAGGGCGTTTTGGGGCGTTGACGGGGGTGGAGATGGAAAAACGCAGGCGTGGCGAGGCGTTTTTTGGGCGTACATACATTATCTGATGCGAACGTCAAATGTGTTCGTACCAAGTCATACGTCACTGGATGATCCTCTTTCCATTCAAACTGCTCGCACAGCTTGGGGTCTGGATTACTCGACCACATTGGCGATGGCCTTCTCCTCCGTCCAGGCCCACCACGATGTTTCATCGATTAATCACGGCTTGTCAGAAAAACAATCAGTTTTGTATTGAAAACCAGCTTGTAATGTGTTTTGAAAACAGTTTTTTTGGTTAGCACAAAACCGTACGCAGGTGGAAATCATAGCTGCTAATTTCAGGATTACACAATCAATTAGCGTACATTTGTTGGTCTGTTTTTTTTGCTTGATATTTGTTTTTTGTGCTATTGTAACAATAATGTCATCATGTTTGTGTGTATTTTTCCATTTTGTTTTTGTCTGGAGAATTTGCATCCTTATGTAAATTTTAAAGTGTTCCTTAAAGTGCCCTTTTTTATTTTTCGTTTTAATTTTTTGGGACCTCGTTTTTCCCTTGTGGGCCAGGATTAAATGTAAACCATTTCTAAAATAATGTCAGAATACAATGTCGAACATTTTTTCACAATTTATTGGAAACTAAAAACTATTTCTGGCACATTTTTGGCCCAAACATTTTTGGCAGTGTTATTCATAAAAAAATTATAATTTGTGCAAACATAAAAGGTATGGAAACTTAAATCAAAAAATTAAAAACAATTCACAAGAAAGGAGAGGGAAGTTTTGGCCAGAAAGGAATATGGGGCAAGCACAGAAGGAGTGTGGGAAAAGTAGCCAGTGCTGTCAACGTTTTTTCCCCCGTTTGGCAGGGGGAGGGAGGGCGCCAGACCGGGTCCGGGATGTCATTGGGCTGGCCTGTCCAGAGGCAGATGTTGTGGCCTCTGGACTAGGCACAGGGCTAGGCACATTTGGAGGATTGGCTGATGTTGTGCCAGAGGTGGAGGATCCTGATGTTCCGGCAGGAAGGGAGGTCGGCTCCACCATGTGCTGGCGAACTAGCTGCTCCAGGGCATTGGCGATGCGGATGTTGGCCCTGGTATTTTCTGCCAGGGCCTGACCAATGGTCATGTCGGCCGCAGCATTTTGCTCCAGGGCCTCAGCCACCCGTACCAGACTGGCGTCCATCCTCTACAGAATCTCCGTATGGAAATCCGATTTAAAATTGAGTTCTGTGAGGAGGGACACTGCCTGCGAGGGGGATTGCCCTGGACTGGCTTCTGCAGGGTCCTCAGCCGGATGTACTGGTTCCTCCCCTGCAGAGCCAGCAGAAATTCTGCGGCCAAGGCTCCCCTCTGGAGCAGACTCATCCGCCTGTGTCTCTGTTTGAAAAATGAGAAAAGAGTCACATTAGAATCTACATATTGGCACAATAACATTTCAGAGTTGGTGACATCACAATATTTACCTGGGACAACATGAGAAGCCACAAAGTCTGGCATGTCCGTATCCATGTTGGACATGCCAAACACCTCCACAGCCTGCACACACCCCTGTGCCAGCTCTTCTAAATTATTCAACTCCAATGACACAGGGGTGGGACCCCCACCTGTCCCCCTTGCATGCCTAGCCCTATCCACCATTTTTTCTTTCAGGCGATATTTGAAGTCTTGCCATCTGTGGGTGAAAAAGGAACCATTATTCCATTTTTTGGGGGGGTTTTGGTTTTAGGGGGGTCAAGTTTTTACTTACTGCCGTTTGACATCCCGGGCTAGATGGACATAATCACCCACCCTATTGACAGCACTGGCTACCTCCTCCCACATTCTCCACTTCTTGCTTGCACCCATATTCCTGTCTGCCTGTGGCAGGATGTTCACACACTTATGAACCAAAACCTCCATCTCCTTTCTTGTGAATTGTGGCTGCCTTTTCTTTTTGCCTGCTTTGGCTGGAATACTGGGCCCAGCAGCCTCTTCCATGTCATCCTCCTCACCTATTTGTTTAAACGTTGAGAAATTTAAGCTTGCAAACTTACACTATATTATGTTTCAAAATAATCCTTGTTTGTAAATGCATGAAATACTTACCGGCAGACTCTTGGCCATTGTTACCCTGGTCTGTAGCCATTTCTTATCTCCAAACAAGAAATACACCAGAACGTTTTTTTTGGGTCGTGACGTATTTATACATGCGTCCTTATTTTTCGTCCGCATCATTGATTGTGCGTTCCTATGATCCCTCCTTAATTTGTGCGGGAAAATAAACACTATTTATGGCTTGGGGCGTCTCGAGTCGAGGTGGCGGTTGTTGGTTGTTGGAGGTTACGTTGGTCGGAGTGGATTGTTGGCGGGATTTGTATTTGGCGTTGTTTGCAGTTGTTTTTGGTTTGTCTTTTTGGAGTTTTTGTTTTCTGTTGGTGTGGTTGTTTTCTTTGACGTGTTTTTTTTTGGTAAGTTTTTGCCCGTCTTACTTTTGTTCACTTTGTGTCTCCTTCTTTTTGTGAATTTTGGCTCGTTAATTTTTTCAATAATCTCCTTTGTTAGGTTTCTTTTGGCTCTGCCCCAACAACCTTTTTATCCGGTGACTTATATATCCTCTATTGGTAAGTTTATTTTTTCACTTGTTTATTAAATGGTCATGTTTTTTTAACGCAACTTTGTTTGACCTTACACTTTTAAACTTTGGTTTTGTGATTCAGAAATGTATGAACAAATTAGCGCTTTTTTATCTGCGTATTTTTTTACTTGTATTTGCGATTTAATTAGCGCATTTTTATCTGCTTATTTATTGACTTGAATTTGCAAATTAATTAGCGCATTTTTATCTGCTTATTTATTGACTTGTATTTGCGAATTAATTAGTGCATTTTTATCTGCTTATTTATTGACTTGTATTTGCGAATTAATTAGCGCATTTTTATCTGCGTATTTATTGACTTGTATTTGCGAATTAATTAGTGCATTTTTATCTGCTTATTTTGTACCGTGAAATTGGTTGTGATTTCCCTTTAGCATTTTTTTAATACATTTGGGCCAAAATTTAGGTAGTCTGTGCACTGTCGTTTTGCTCTTTGCCCAAATGTGTGTTTCTGTTTTGTCTTGCACCCAATTTAGATTCCTAAATGCCCACCCTAAATTGTTGCATTGTTTATTTGTTATTATTTTTAGGTTGGCAAAATAATGACAATACCCCGGCATGTAAGCATCATTGGATTGTATCGTCAAGCTAAGTAATTTTTCAAATATTTTGGGCCAAAAAAACCTTACATTCAATTCTTGCCATTTCAGGTTGATCTTGGTCGGATTGTTCTGGCCATGCTCCCGGAAGCCGACCAACCTCAATCTCCTCCCTGGCATAGGCATCGTAGGCATGCAAGGCCCCAGATATATCGAACATGTGTCACCCTTTTTGGAATGCCCGATGATGAGGTGTTAAGACGCTACCGTCTTCCGCCCCAAATCATCATAGACACTCTCTCATTAATAGAGAGTGATCTTGAGCGGCAAATTGACAGTCCTACAGCAATACCACCACTTACGCAATTTATGGAGGTGTTACATTTCTGTGCCTCAGGATCGTTTCAAACGGTGGGAATAGTGGCGGGAATCTCCCAATCCTCCTTTTCCCGTATCCTGAGGGCAGTGATGGAGGCCCTTTTCAAGCACCTCCATCATTTTATTAAAATGCCTTTGGATATGGGTGCCCTTAGTGTGGCCAAGGCAAATTTTTACCAAATAGCTGGCTTCCCACACATCATAGGGGTTGTGGATGGTACGCACATACCACTTCAGCCTCCAGCAGGGCTGGAGGCCATATTTCGCAACCGGAAACACTATCACTCCCTGAATGTAATGTTGGTATGTGATGCCTCCCTCCAGATCCTGTCCCTGAATGCAAAATTACCCGGAAGTGCACATGACTCATTCGTCATCCGGCAATCAGGGATATGGTGCAAATTAAACAACCTACAAGCTGGTGATGCGTGGCTTCTGGGTAAGTGGAGACCTTTAGTACATAACAATGTTAAGCTTGATACACAGTGATCCTGATGTTGTCACTTCTTTTTCACAGGAGACAGTGGCTACCCTTGCACACCCTGGCTGCTCACTCCTTATTTGGCTCCCATACCAGGGCCACAAAGTAATAATAATTCCACAATTACAGCCACCAGGCAAGTGGTGGAGTGCTGTATCGGCCTTTTAAAAGGCCGATTCAGATGCCTCCACCGCTCTGGTGGCGAGCTCATGTATTTGCCGGATATGGTTTCGAAAATTGTGGTCCTGTGTGGGATATTTCACAACATCACCATAAGGAGTGGTGTCCCAATGCAGCCAGAGGATGCCTTGCCTGAGGATGGCCCCCCCGAGGTTGGTCGGAGGTCAGTATGTGGGGGTCCATACGCGATGATGTGGTGGCCAGATATTTTAGGTAATTATTGGCACCAAAGAAGTTTTTTGACACAATGTGGTAAGGATTTTTGGAGACCATCTAATTAATTTGTTTTTTGTTTCCCATTTTCTGTTTGATTTCATAATCTTTGGGACTCAAACGATGACTACTTCCTGCTACCAAAAACAAACCTTCATGGGGACACATTGGATATATATTCTGGAACCAATATTGCAACGCAACATTTGTGGAATCATGTTGGCATACTCCTTCGTCAACCAGTTCTTGATTTGTCATTATTTTTTTCATATGGTGTTTGATGGGTTGTATTTTTTGTTATCACTGTGTGTATTGTTTGTGAGTCCACACTTTGGTTTCTTTAGTTATGTTGTGAATAAATGTTTTGAGAGTGTAATGTTGCAAATTTTATTGACCATTGCAAGCAAGTGTAACCAGGTTCACCCACGTTAAAATTGCTTAAGGGTTAATCCTGTAATGACGCAATTTGATCTAAATTTAAATATGCTTTCTGGGTCAAAACCAACACCAAAAGGTATTCTGTACAATCAGTAGGCTTTGTAATCTCGGCCTAAGCAGGTTGCGCCCCAAATTGGAACATGTAAAATGTAGTAATATATAAATTGTCACACATAAAAAAAGGCCAAGCTGACTGTTACTGTTAGCTGTTTCATGTGCCTGTTTCCAAAAAATCTACAACACACAATCTTAGTGACATTAATTGCAAATACTTGCTGGAAGAGTCTACTTATGTCAGTGTAAACAATCTAAGATTTGGAGACAAGGAATGAGACAGAACGCTAAGTTTAAAATTTTTATTAATAGAAATATTTTTAAAATTAAAAAAAAAATTAGGGATGCAGGATCACAGACATATGGTCAAGGACCACCAGCAGCCCGATGACATAGCCCCGCATCCTTTCGAAGCACCCGGCTAGGTCCGCCAAACGCCTCTGGTCCTCTGTGGGTTAGAAAAGTGTGGGGCTTAATACATAATTAATGAAACCCAATGAAAAAACAAGCCAAACAAAGTTATCCAAAAATGACAATATTGTGACCAAAAGCACATTTAACCCCAAAAATCCAAGGACACAAAAATGGACACCCAAAAAATTGCACCAAAAAACATCAGATTTTGACAGGTGGAATATGTGTATGGGGAAATCAGCAGTAAAAGGTAAAGACAAACAGAAATCTACACCAAATTCTGACAAACCAAAAAAAGTAAAAGGCACAGACACAGGATTAGATCCAAACATTTTAAAATAAAAAAAAAGATAAAAGGGAAACATACCGTTCAAAATGATGCCCGGCCCAGAAGCAACTCCCTCGTCCTCCTCGGAGGTGCCAACATTCCCCAACGAGGTGGGAGGGGTGATTTGGGATTCAGGGGAGGGGGTAGTTACGAGAGGGGTGGTTGGAGGGGAGGGGTAATTGGGATGATGGGGAAGGAGCCCCGACACATGTGCCACAGGGTCTGTGCAGGCTGGGGAGGAGGGGGAATTTAGGGAATTTTGGGGTGTGGATGTTTGGCTGGGGGTTGGGGAGAGGGGCCGAGAGCGCCGTCTTTGACGGCGATGATGCCGTAGTCTTCGCTCTGCCCCTAAAAGATGGAAAACAAATTGTGGTTATTTTCGAACATGACCTTGTTAAACGCTAATTTTTTACACCACAAATATGTAAACATGCCCATGCAGATATGAGTACAAAGAATAAATAGGCCATACATGAAAACATGCCCATGCAGATATGATATGAGTACAAAGAATAAATAGGCCATACATGAAAACATGCACATGCAGATATGAGTACAAAGAATAAATAGGCCATACATGAAAACATGCACATGCAGATATGAGTACAAAGAATAAATAGGCCATACATGAAAACATGCACATGCAGTTAGGGCCACAAAGATAAACATGAAAACCACAGTCCAAAAAACGTACTTTCCGCGATCTGCATGCGAAAGCATGCCAGCAAGCGGAGCGTCCGCCGTTGCAGGTCGGACCACCAGCGCTCCAGCTAGCCGATCTGGCAGCGTGAGCCGAAGGAACGCAGGCGGCCACGTTCCTCCACATATGCGGAACGCTTTTCCCTATTGGTGATGGGGGGAGGCTGGCTGGTGATCCGCCTGTCCATCACCTCGGTTAACACCATCAGCTCGCGCCTGGTGAATGCCGAGGCTCTCATGATGGCAATGGTGTATTTTATAAAAAACAATTTTAATAAAGACCCGAAAAAAAATTTGATTGGCTAATGTATTTGGGTAATTAACAGGACAAATTCTATTGGTTAGTGTATGAGTCATGTGTTTGACAGGGCCACAAATCTATTGCGAGTTATGATAGGCTTGATGCAGTGACATGCGTAAGCTAATTTAAATAAAGAAATGAACCCAGTAAAATATGCGTGGTTAAAAACAAATAAAACAAATGGATAATTGGCTCAAACATGTATTTTGACAAATAAAAGCAAATGTTTAAGCCGTACGTATTCTACGAGTAAACACAAACACGGACAAGAGTAAAGTTTATTGCATTACCAAAAATAAAAAAAATAGACGAGCAATTAAGCTAATTGATATATTGATTGGCATGATACGATTGAGGGAGGTAGGCAGAATAAAGGAGCAGATAATCGGAATCTGACAGGCCCACTTCCGGGTTGAACTTGTGCGTGCGTTCCCTGCAAGCCACATTGTGGATGTACGCTCGCTATTTGGCACGCTCGTTAGTTAGAGGAGGGGTTGGTAGAGTTTGGGGAGGATGTTTAGATGCGTTCGAAATTACGAGCGAGTGCTTGAATTAACATATTTCTGTACGTACGCCGAACGTACGAACGCCCACTTGCGTCCGGGTCTGAATGAGGGCCATAGTTTGCACTTAAGCACTACAGCACTTTTTGGCCATGGCTGACAATGAGATTGAAGAAACAGTGAATGGCTATGCTCAACCTGTTTATACTATTGGAGAGACTTTTAGTTTTTCTGAGTCTGAGGCGGATGTGATTTTATTTAAAGCTGACTTAACTGATACCCTGCCCTTTACGATGTTATTTACCGTGATCTCCTAAGATTGAAAAAAAGAGAAATTGACCTTTTTTATCATGGCTTGACCTTTAAGGTACATACACACACACGATTTTTTGAATGATTATCGATAACGATATAATTTATTGTTCAATCGTTGAGAAAATTGTTCAGTTTCTGAGTTAAAATGATGAACGATTATCGTTCATGCTCGTTCACGTTTGTAGTTTGTAGTTCAGTCAGACTGACCAACTCAACAATTTTCAATAAGAGTGTATTTTGGAGAGCAAAATGGCTACTGACAGCCATTTTCATTTCATGGTTCTTATGTGTGTTTCAGACATGAGTTGGTGTATCAGGAATGTGGAAAGCAGACAGGCCATAAATCCACAAGGCGTTGTGTACTGCGATGTACGCTTGCGTTCAGTTTTAGAAAGTTCTTATCAGTAGTTAACCAATAGAGTAGTTTGAAGTATGTTTATACCCATATTAGTTAGAGTTACCTGGGCTTGACAAGTACGATGCTATATAAACAGGAGACAAAGGAGATTCCAGTAGCCTGCCCTAAGCCTGGACGTGACTGCAGTTGGTGGCTAGGAAATTGTTCATTCCAGCTCTACATTCTGAGAGACAAGGCTCCTAGATCATGTAACCATTTTATATTCCGAAGCTAAGTAATTATTATTATTTTATATCTTGTCATTTGTTGTAATAAATTGCATCTTTTTTCAAGATACTGGTTTGTGTGGCTTAATTAACCTTCTGTTTCCAAGAACCTTATTTTGTTCCACTGGAAACAAAGAGAATATGCTAAAATCGTTTGTAGTTCAAAAAAATCGTTCATTACATTTAGTAAATGAACGATTTTAGTACACGATTTTCATTAATTATTCCCTTGAAAAAAATTAACGAAAATCGTTTACTAAATTGTTGTGTGTGTGTGCAGCTTTAGTGATTACTACAGAGCCAAAAAGATTCCAAGAGGCTTAAAGGTGCATACACACATAACGATTTTTTGAACGATTTATCTATAATGATGTTGTTATCGTTCAATCATTGAAAAAATTGTTCAGTTTCTGAGTTATAACGATGAACGATTATCGTTCATGCACATTCCCATTTGTAGTTTGTAGTACATTATGACTGCCCAACTGAGAGAAGTTACAAAAAGTGTTTGTAGTTCAAAAAATCATTCATTACACTTTAAAAAATCTGACAGATAATCTGCCAGATAATCTGACTGAAAATCGTTCAGAAAATCGTTCAGAAATAGTTGGTAAAAAAATCGTTGTGTGTGTGTATGCATGTTACAGGTGCATACACACCCAACAATTTTTTTAACGATTTAACTAAAACGACATCGTTATCGTTCAATCATTTCAAAAAATTGTTGTGTTTTTTAGCCTAAACGATGAGCGATTATAGTTCATGCACGTCCCCGTTTGTAGTTTGTAGTTCATCGTCCATTCTTACTGAACAACTTAACGATTTTCATTAAGGGAAAGTTACAAAAATAATTTGTAGTTCAAAAAAATCATTCATTACATTTTATAAATGAACAATTTTAGTAAACGATTTTAGTTAATTTTTCCCTTGTAAAAATAAATGAAAATCGTTTACCAAAATCGATCATTTTCAAAATAGTTGTGTGTGTATGCAGCTTTAGAGTTAAAACAGCCCTACAATCAGGAGAAATTATCCAACCTTTTGTAGACGGTGGGTATCTATTTTAAATAAATGCTCGTTTGATCTCACCCTTTTAATCACTGAACAATCATCAAAATAAATGAATAATACGAGAGAAAAAATTGCAGACTTTGAAACTATGCACAAGTCCACTTTAGAAAGTGATCCCAATGCAAAATGGCTTGATAAATTTGAGAATCAACTGCACTTGTATAAGACTGAGGGCCTGATTCAGACCTGGTTGCTAGATGCGTACACTCGCACTGAGTGTTTCCAAATTATCCAAATTGACGTCATGGGATGCGATAGCTCGCCAAGGCATAAGCACACCCACTTTGGCTGTGCGAGCGATCGCTCTGCATATGCAGACACCCCTTAGTGTATGTAGAGATGCCAACTGGCACATGTCATCTCCAGGAAGTGAATTAAAACATTGGTACATCGAGGACCATCAGATGCGAACGCAGTGCTTGTGGTAGCCTTACCCTACCGCAAGCTCTGTGAGCATTTCAGCCAAGTCAAGTGACGTGTACTATGAAGCTGCCTGTTAATTATGCATGCCTCTGAAATGGCATTGAAACACTCAGGCGTGCCTGCGTTCGCATCTCCAACCCCCTGTTATTACAGGACAGCCCTTGTTACCACCCAAAAATGGCCTCTCCTGTCACTCATTACACTGGGCTGTCTTTGCAGGGTGAGTGAGCGGTTTGCAATCGCAGTGAGTAGTTTATGCACGCGCAGAATGAAGCATGCATGAACACAGAACATTGGGCCGCTTGCGAGCGCACGCATATAGCGAACGGGTCTGAATCAGGCCCTGAGTTAGTTTATTTTAAATAAGAAAAACTAATGAAAGTCTATGCTGACTATGATGCAAATACGGTGCACCAGACTTCTGGTTCTGGCATCATGGTGTGAGGACCCATCGAGCCTGAGCTCCATCACCAATCACCGGGGTGAATCCTTTAAAGGCACCGTCTGTCTCCACAACCTGCCGCACACTTCCTCCGCTCCTCCCCAGTCTGTAACAGGATCACATGGACCGGTTTGTCACCGTGTCCCCACAGCCCGGCCAGCTCTCAGCACCCCAAAAGGAGCGCCGCGCAGCAGGTAACATGGTGCCAATCGGAAGCCCTGATCCTACCTCTCCAACCTCTAAAAAGCCTGCTGCTGAGCATGCCGTCCACCATACTCCCCTGTCACTTATGGGGAAATAGTGGTGGCAATTAAGTCAACTATGACACCGCTTCTCTCACAAGCTGTGCATGACATTACGCTGCAAATACAGCAGTTATCACAGATAGTCTCTCACACTGAAAATCAAATAGGTGCAGCATTTCACGAGGTAACAGATGTTAAACAAGTTGTTAAGAAACTCACCTCTGAAAACTACCATATCCATAACAAATTAGACGACACAGAAAACCATTCCCACAGGAACACTATAAGGCTAGTAGGCCTTCCTGAATCTATAAAAGGTTCCTCTCTTGCCCACTTCATCCGCAATACTCTGCCTGCCACCTTGGGTATAGAGCAAGAATGTAGTGACTTGGTCATTGAGAGGGTACACAGAGTGGGATCACCACCCTCACCAAGCAAGCCGCATCCCCAAGTCACCCTTTTCAAATGTCTTAATAATCTCCATAAGATGGCATTCTGGTCAGTATCCCGACACAAGAAAGATTTGACCTGGGAGAGTCACAAACTATTTATTTTTCAAGATTACTCCGTAGAGCTAACTAAGGCTCATAAAGCATTTTCACCTATTTGCTCACAATTAATTTCGGAAAGCAGCAAGTTCAGTCTATTGCACCCGGCTCGTCTCCGTATTTATGAGGGATCCTTCCACAAAGATTTTTCCACTCCTGCTGATGCTAAAGCGTACTTGGAAAAATTATCTCATGCTTCAAATGCAGATATAAGTGACTACCCCAATGGCTGAAATTCATTGATGGATCTGATTGCAGGCTGGCCATTTTTATATATCAATATTTCTAATTCTTTTTGAATATTTGAATGTATAACTCTATTTCTCGCCACTACTTTTATTACTTATACTTCACTGTTGGTAGACCACATTGGGTCTATCTGTTTGCATATTAATGCACATGGTTCTTCCTAGATGCACTATGAATCACCCAGATGATTCTCTCGTTTGATAAAAAAAAATAATTAAGCGTTTTCATTGTCATTAATGCATAGTCTAACACTAGTTCACCTTATATTTCGACCGATTGTTAAATAGCTGTTTTTACCCAGCTATATATATATTTTTACCATTTCCTGATGCCCTGGTGATTTGGTCAGAGCCAGATGCCACAAATGTTGCCTATTGTTAATGTTTGCTTTGTACTACTTACACTGTTATTTAGATTAGTCTACTGGAAGTACAGTTCCATAACCGTGTCCCGAATATCCTTTTCATTTATTTCCTTTTTTGATTCCAAACTGTATTTCTTATGCCCGATGTCTCATTATGTCCACACCACCTCCAACCTTCCATCTCTTCTCTTCCCTCCCCCTTATCCTTATGACTGATACTAATAATTTAAATCAACATCTGTCTGTCAACTTTACAAACTTTATACTGAGTTATGGCTGATCTAAAAATAGGATCATTAATGTGGGTGGATTCAATTCTCCTGCCAAAAGGCGGAAAATTCTTCTTTACCTAAATAAACAAAACCTAGACTTAGCATTCCTCAAAGAGACACACTTAACCCCAGAGGAGACTAAGAAGCTCAACATGCTAAACTGGGTTGTATTGGGATCTAGTTCTTACAACTCCAAAGCATGAGGGGTGGTTATATTGATCAATTGCCATATCCCAATGGAAGTTCTGAAAACATATGTGGATAAGGAGGGCAGATATGTGATAATCTCTCTAAAAATCAAAGGTTGTGTTTATTTACTCTCCAACATTTATGCACCAAATAAATACTCCAAGTTGTTTTTCTGTAAGATACTAGCTGTTATCACTCTGCTCCTACCAACCTCTTTGATTATGTGCGGAGATTTCAATCTGATCTCTTCGGGAATTCTAGATAAGTCTCATCAATCACGCTGACCACTCTCTTTACCAAAATTAGGTATTACATCGAAAGCTAAACACCTCCAATCTGTGGATGTATGGCGAGCCTTACACCAGAATGATAGGGAATACACCTGCATGTCAGCTGCACACCATACTCTCTCTCACTTAGATTATATATTAGTTTCACACATTATTTCCTAAAATAACAGAGTCCCGAACATAATCAATTTCACTCTCAGATCACGCCCTAGTGACAGCTACCTTTTATACTCCTGAACTCTCTGGTACATCAAAAACTGGAGATTTCCTTCCTATCTCTCGAAGTCGACTAAATTTCGAAACAAATTTGAGGCGGCCTGGGAGGAATACAAGAATGACAATATATCCCATCTAGAGTCTGACTCAATACTGTTTTGGATAACAGCTAAGATGGTAATTAGGGGTATTATTATATCCTATGTCTCAGCCACTAACAAACGTTATGCCACGCAATATCTTGAATTCCAGTCATCTTTGACAATGGCTTTCCAGCAATACAAAATAGATCTCACTCATCACACCAAACACCTATATGTCTTGGCTAAGACACACTTTGCTGTATTTATGGAGGGGCTAGGTACGAGATATCTTTTCTCAGTCAGTTACCGCTTTTATAGATTTGGCAATAAAACCTGTAAACTGCTCACTAACCTCCTCAACAGTTCCCACACTCCTATGATAATCCACCCACTTAAAACACCTCAGGGCCCTCTTACTACCTCTAATACTGAAATTGCTAAAACAATGAAATCCTTTTATGCAGACCTTTATTCCAATAGATGTCCCCCCTCTACTACAAATTTGGAAACCCCTATTCCCCCTCTTTTCTGGGAAACCCTGCCTTGTCCTAAACTCACAGATGAGATGACACAGACACTCACAGCTCCAATAACTTTGGAAGAGATTCAAAATACCATTCACCATCTTAAAAGTGATAAAGCCCCATGCCCCGACGGATATAACGGAGACTTTTACAAAATACTCCTCCCATGAATTGGTGATTCCTTAGTTCTGGTGCTCAGTGTAGAAACCTTACCTCCTCATTTTAATTCTGTGGTTTTAAAAGTTCTCCCAAAACCAGGGAGAGACCTTACACTCCCTGGGTCGTATCAATCAATCTCTCTACTAAACTTAGACTACAAACTACTCACAAAAATCCTGGCTGACTAAGTAAATCCTCTACTCACTAACATAGTGCACTCAGATCAAACAGGATTCATAATGGGTCATCACTCCCCAGTAAACATGAGATGGGTCATCTCAGCCATCCCCACTTCTACCACCTCTACGGACTCACAGGCAAATGTTATCCTTTCCCTAGACACCAAAAAGGCATTTGATTTAATAGAATGGGACCATTTTTTTCAGACTCTGATCTGCTTTGGTTTCCCAATAATATTTGTATATCTCCTCAAAAAAATTATATCTGGACTCCAAGACAAAAATAGCATGTAATGGACCTCTTTCCATCCCCATCACTATCTACAAAGGGACAAGGCAGGGTTGCCCCCTCTCCCCTCTTTTATTTGCCATTGCCTTAGAACCCCTAGCAATAGCATTACAGGCTTCATGTCTATTTCAGGGTATCACGGTTAGGGATGTCGAGCTAAAACTAAGTTTATTTGCCGATGACATGCTCTCATTCATTACAAATCTGACTACTTCCATCCCAGAGATATTACGTTTAATCACTTCCTTTGGTATGAGAGCCGAATATCATATCAACATTACGAAATCTGAATTACTACATCTTAACAACCCCAATCCAGTTACCTACATCACTACCTCCATTTAAAATAGCTTCTACAACAATTACTTATCTAGGAATTCAGGTAACGGCAGATCTGTCTAGACTCTATGAGGAGAACTTCACTATTGGGATTTCCAAGGCTGTAAAACTCTTAGATGACTGGAAATCGCTCCCACTCTCCATACTGGGTAGGGTGGCAGTGCTCAAAAGCATTATCTTTCCAAAAATACTATATTTAATACAAATGCTTCCAATATCCTTATCTAAAAAAGATATTGCTCTTTTGCGCAAGAAAATTACACAATTGATATGGAACTCAAAAAACTAAAATTGACTTTAATAAACTTATAGCTGAAAGAAAGATGGGAGGTACAGGAGTTCCTGATATGGCCTCTTACTCACTCTCTGGACCTCATTCAGAGTCGGTCGCGAGCACCGATGCACTCGTAACTGACTTGATGGTTTGGCCTGCGCACGCGCAGTGGCCGCACTGCGCATGTGCAAGCCCCGGAGTCACAGAGAAACTCTGTTGCTCTGGAGCTCATTACCAAAGGGGCGGCTGTCGATGTTGATCAACAGCTGCCCCCATTTGGTAGGTGGGCCAGGGGGGTGGTTTCCAAAATGGGGGTGTTCCTTAACAAACGCCTTCCATTTTGTGGGTGGCCGCACTGACATCATCAGTGATGTCAGTCGGGGAGCTTCCTGCTCCATCAGAGCAGAAAGCTCCCTGGGGCTTAGGAATGCCCAGACCCAACCTTAGGGTCTGGTCGTAAGCCCCGATGGTTGCGATGGTGATCACCATCGCGACCATCAACCTGGTCAGTCATTAAGCTGTGGGTGGTAACCCACATCTTAACGATCTACAAGTAGGCGGTCA
This sequence comes from Taudactylus pleione, assembly GCA_031769625.1. Classification (NCBI taxonomy): domain Eukaryota; kingdom Metazoa; phylum Chordata; class Amphibia; order Anura; family Myobatrachidae; genus Taudactylus; species Taudactylus pleione. The sequence continues at coordinate 300,548 of JAUIMM010000241.1, forward strand.
TTCAGGATGCAAGCGGCCGCCCTAAATGAGGTCCTCTATCTTTTTTAGGTACATTTTAGACTGGCTGCTGGACAGAAGTATATATACACAGACTCTAGGTTGGACAGAGCTCTCTTTTTTCCATTCTACCCAGGAGCCTTACTACAGTCAAAGGCCTCTGATATTCCTACATATATACTCCACAATACTCTATTCCATAACATCTATTACTCATGGCTATCACTAAACAAAAAATTCCAGAGAAACCCATTATCATCTCCCTGCACTTCCTTATGGGGCAATCCTGCTTTTCCCCCATCCCTTACCAACACTAATTTTCTTATCTGAAGACAGAAAGGCCTCACCAACTCCTCCAAGGTATTTGATCCTCGAGGGAAACTATATCAGTTTGCTGATATTAAAGAAAAATATAATCTACCTCAATCCCACTTCTACATGTACCTACAAGTAAGACACTACCTTTCCTCACTTCACCCCACACACTTTAGATCATCCTCTTCCTCTCCTGATATTATTTTATCACTCATCAGTCTATGCAAAAGGGTCAGCTTCCATCTCAAATATATATATTTATCTCTTATTAGACTTCTCACTGAATCCAATTAGAGTGAGATGGTTCTGGGGTGACAGAAAGATATCCCTTCTCTTACCTCCCCTAGCCAACTATTATCTATTGCACTATGATTCTATGATAAGAATTCTTAGTTCCTCATATCTTCAGGAAGTACACTTACATACAATACATAGGGAATACATATCGCTTTCGCAACATGCACATTTTAATCCAGATGTAACAGGAGGGGTTGCAGTTGGGAAGCTGACGGACGTAATCCCAACCACTGGCTTCCCGACTTTCTAATCTCGGCAAGGGTCTAAAGACAGGCATTGAAATCCCGATGTCTGTCATTAGACATATGTTGGGAGACTGACGCCAGGCATCCAGGTTGAAGGGATGCTTAGCACTGAGTGTGGATAGCCGTGGGGGGGAGGGTGAGGGTTAGGTTTAGGGTTCCCAGAGGGGAGTTAGGGTTATGCACCCCCCTGGGAGGTTAGGGTCAGGCTAGGGGAAGGGGGGGTTATGGTTAGGCACCCCTGGGGGGAGGTTAGGGTTAGGTACCCTCTTGGGGGACTTAGGTTTAGGCAGTGGGGAAGGGGGGGTTAGGTTTAGGCACTTAGAGGGGGGATTAGGGTTAGGCGCTGGGGGAGGTTAGGGTTAGGCACCCCTAAGGGAGGGTTAGGGTTAAGGGGTATAATAGATTAGCAAATACTTACCTTATGATGATCGGGATTTTCACTGCTGCCAGAATGCCACTGTCAGGATTTGAACCGCCGGCCATGTGTCCAGCGGTAAATCATACCAATTTCAACAGGAGAGTGTCCTAAGTGTCACTGTATATCTGCTTCCTTTATCCACAGCATTTGGGAAAGCAGAAAGGTTAAACATTTTTGGAACAAAGTTATAATGTATATAAAGAATTTATTTGAGATCAATGTATCCCCTGACTCACTAGCATGTTTATGCACAAATATTTCTAACTGGGATTTGAAATCTTCCCAATCTTCATTGATCCCAATTGTTGGACACTTCTACTTTGTTAAGAAAATTGCATGATTTGCCTGAATTTAATGAGGAGATCTGGTTGTGTAGCATTGACGTTTGCAGCCTGTACACCATCATACCACATGAGGTTGTAATGGCTGCTACTAAGAACTTGATGCACCATCCAGACCATGTGGGTCCGGATCTACAATTAATGATGGATTTACTTTTATTGATTCTCACAAAAAATTTCTTTATTTACGATGGCAAATTTTATTTACAGATGGTTGTTTGTGCGATGGGGTTGAATATGGCCCCATCGTACCCCAACGTCTAAATTTCCTCGATGCGTTTATTTCCATCAACCAAGGGAAAAATTTCAACCAGTCTGTTTGCAAAAGTACTGATAGGAATAACCTATTACATTACAAAAGTTGTCACCCGGAGGCACTGAAGCGTGGCTTGCCATATTCCCAATTATTGAGGGTTAAACAGATCACTTCTGTTCCTGTTCTATCTGCACAACAAATGAATCACATGATTTTGAGATTCATTGAAAGAGGGTATCACCCTCAAGATTTTGAAAAAACTAAGGAGAAAGTAGTAAATTTAAATCGAGACGATTTGCTTCTCAAGGTAAATAAAAAAGAATAAATCTCCTGCTCTCCCATAGATTAACTATTGTAATAATGCTAGCACTAAACTCAGTAGAGCCTCTAAGAATTTATGGAGTATGGTACAATCAGATAGTGAGCTGAATTTATCTAATACCAGGATTATGCTGTGTTATACTCGAGGTCAGAATCTACGTGATATCTTAGTCAAAACTGATATTACTCCCACTAAATCTTTATGTACCACTAGAAAAGTGGGCTGCATAAGGTGCACTTGTATGACCTGTTGCTTCCTAATAGCTGGCGATAGTTTCCATCATCCCCATTCAGGTAAAATGTACCACATTAGGCATACTCTTACTTGCAATTCGTCTTTTGTAATTTATGAAATTGTATGCCCTTGTGGCCTTTTCTATATTGGGAAGACTGAAAGGTTATTTAAGGAAAAGATGGCTTTATCTCGGTCAGCCATCCGTGCTGCTATTAATACCGGCAATAGCGAAAAGCAGGTTGCAAGGCATTTTGTTTTGACTCCACATCCTTTGTAATCTTTATAATATAGGATGATAGATTGTGTCCCACATGCCATTTGAGGTGGTAATAGGTCACTCAAACTGCTACAATGCGAGACCCGCTGGATCCATCTGTTGGGGAACCTTGCTCCCAAGGGGCTCAATGAGCAACAAGGACTCAATTGTTTTTATTGATGAGTGTACTTGTGCTATTGTTTTAAGTCACTTAGCTTCTTCTACCTGCTTTGCTAGCCTGTCAATGTTTTGTATTGGTGCTTAATAATTATTATTTTCTGCTATTTGTGTGGGATGAGCTACAATTTCACTCAATCCTTTAAGGGATAGATGTAGTTAGGTCCTTTAATATAAATTGTTACAGTTATACGTAGAGATGTTCAGCATTTCATGTGCCTAAAGCTATGTTGGAATTGTGTATAGTGTATATTCTTGAGTATGTCCCTAATAGTACTGGGAATGTAAACATATACTGCATTTTGGTATTAGTTTAGAAGTTATGTTTATTTATTCTTGTAATTTTGTCTTTGTGTATCAGTTGCTATGGTGATGGGGAGAAAACCGCCGTCATCTGGCAGGGTGGCACATGTGACTGCCTGGGTGATGATGTCGGTATACAGCACCGCTTGACAGGGGAGTGACCTCGCTCCGGATCTAGCGCACTGCTACTGGGTGATAAAAAGGATATAAGGTAAGATTGTTTTGTGATTTGGCCGTCCTGATGAAAAAGTGTATCTCTGCAATTGGGAATTGTGCCAACACACCCCTGGAACAACCATAAAATGCCCATGGATGGGCCTCTTTTTGTAAACACTTTTGACCACCTCCCCAACTCCATCGAGGAATGCTCTTGGAGCACAATGGTGTGCACAGTACCTTGTGATCACAGAGATTGTAAATGCCATCTTAAACTTAAGTTTGAACATGTGCAGTGGGACTTTTCACTCCATTTTGCACAGTAGCAAAAAACCCTCAACTGCGTAAACATCGGCATAGCATACAACTCTGAATCAGGCACAATTTTCTCTATTTTAATCCATTTCAGATAAAGCCTTTTGTGTTTCTTCCTCCATTTCAAAACTTTCAATTATTTCTTGTACCTCTAGCCCAACATACTCTAAAGCAGCAACCAAATATTTTTGGCTCTACTTAAGAACTTCAAAAATGTCCCCAACATCAGAAGGTAAGAGGTTAAAAACTTCATCCTGCACACATTTTGTGATGTCTGGAGTTAAAGAAGCAATATGAGAGACCGTACATTTCCCCAGTAGGTCAAGACTTTCCAATTTCTCTTCATTTCCAACACATTGATCAACAGAGCAACTTACTTTGAATAAAGACCTAGTAAGATTTATACATCTCTCCAGAAGCAAATTTCTGATCAAGACAGCCATCAGGAGCAGACTTTTACAAAGAATCTCTCAGCAAAACATCAGATTTCAAATACAGGGACTGCTTCCTAAGGGCAGGCTCTTTGAATAAAGAAGTACAAATATTGTCAATACAGTCAGTTTCTATTGGTTTCCCAGATCCTTCAAATTCTGCAGCAGATTTGAACTCATTGCCTTCCGTATCTGGTACTCAAAGTTGGTCACATTGCAAAATTAGAATCATATCCTGGGATACCATAGATATTTGTGTAGTCTTTTGTTTGTCTTGTACCTTTGCCTCATGGGACAGAAGATCACTAATTGTATTTGTCAACTTTATATAATCATTTTTAGGTATAGCTTTATCATTAGAAACTGAAACCCTCTGGGAGAAATGCACATCTTTATATATAATGGAGAGCTGAAGGTCTCTGTGAGGCATTACAATTTATGTAACATATTCTTTTGAGGAGTGTTTTCAGTTTTGACTCACTAAAAGTAAATTGATCAATCATATCAGCATGGCCAGAATCAAATTCCAGAGTGTAGTCCAACTTATTTTCCTTTTCTGCTTTTCCAACTTTCAAATGGCATCTTTCCTCTATTGCTGGGAGTTGTTCCTCCAGCTGGGCAATTTCCTATTGCACTTTCCAACTTGTTTTAAGCCTACAGAACATTGTTCTCCATATCTGCAAAGTTGGCAAATCAAAACTTTTGTTCAGCTATTTCAAATCTTAAAACTTTTATTTTACACTCAAGCTCTTGTTCCCTGGCACACATTTTTACCTGGAGATTGTGCAACTATTTGTGTGCACTTGATAAACATTTTTCAAGGTTCATATTCTCTCATTGCTACTTCTCAATCACAGCTCATACATGGTAAAGTTCTTTCTCAAAAACTTAATTTTGTTCTACTGTTTCATGCAGAATTCCCTTATAAATATATTTGTTTTAGCAAGACACTGTGAAGTGCTCTGGAAGTAGCCAAGTTGAACTGAGATGTCTGTATTTGCTCCTCATAACTTGCTTCAAAACAATTTTTATGTATTTTGCATTTCTGTCTTTTTCCCACTGAGCTTGATTCTGCTGCACATAGAAATGTTTCTCTTTCTCAACAGAGCATTCGTGGAGCTTCCCAATTAGAAAAACTCTCTCTAATTCACACCCAGCAAGTTTTACTCAATTACAGAGTCTTTTTTTCAACATCAGAGCCAATTTCAATTGTGTGCATGCTGTGTCATACTTATATCCCTTTATACAGTCATTTAATGCCTCCACTTCCTGTTGAAATACAACACAATGTTTGTGCAATTCAACAATGCAATGTTTTTTATCTGCCAGAAGCACATCATCTCATTCTCTCTTTTCAGCATATACAGTACATTTCATCCTCCTCTAGAAGTTAAGACGAAACTGTCAATTTGAGGTCTGTGTATTTAAGAGTTTAATTTCCAACTCACTTACAGTGTATCTTCCTCTTGTCTAAATCATATTTTAAAAAGGATATTTCCTTCTATAACCTTTCCACAATTTGCAAGTGCAAAAGTTCTTAATCAGCACACTTTTTATTTAAGTCACTTATTTGCACCACAAGATACATAAATCTTTCATGCAAAACTATGGGCCTGATTCAGACCCACTCGCGAGCGGCTGTCCGCTCGCAAGTGGGTCGATGGTCTGCACTGAGCATGCGCACGATGGAGGGAGCTCCGTCGTGCGCATGCGCCAGACACGACGAGCGACTTTCCTTCGCTCGTTGTGTCCGATCAAAGGGGGCATGCTGTCAATGTTGATTGACAGCACGCCCCCTTTGGTGGGCGTGCCGGGGCCGTGCCTCCCTGACGGGGGCGTTCCCATGGGAACGCCTCCCGTCAGAAGCCGGCCCACTGACATCACTAGTGATGTCAGTGGGAGTGATTTTGGCTCTGATAGAGCCAAAATCACTCCGGAGCTTGCGGTTGAAAACCTCAACCGCAGGCTCCGGCTTGCAACTTCGATAGTCGCGATGGTCACGACCATCGCGGCCATCAAAATGCACGCTCGTATAGCCTGTGGGTGGTGACCCACAGCTATACGAGCGTCCAGGAGGACGCTCCATGAAAATGGAGCCCGGCCCTCATGCAGAGCGTGCGCTCTGCTCAGAGCGTACGGCTCTGAATGAGGGCCTATATTCATATGGTCAGATTCTTCCATGTGGGCATAGTCCTCTCCTGGTATACACTGACCACACACAAGTCTTAATCTGCTTTTGCATTTTAGATGCCTCTTTCTCTGGAATGGGTTGGGTACAGGATGCCAGTGATCGGGATCCTGTTGGTCAGAATCTGGATACCAGCAGTCAGATTCCAGAGTTAGGGGTTAGGGTTATGCACTACTGGGAGGGTTAGGGTAGGACTGCAGGGGGGATTAACATTAGGCTGTGAGGGGGAGGGTTAGGTTTAGGCTGTGGGGAGGGAGGGTTAGGTTTAGGGTTAAGGCACTTATCAACAGATGTCAGTATCCTAAAACTACCCCTAAACCTAACCCTCCCTCTTCACAGCCTAAATCTAACCTTCCTTCTCATGGCCTAAACCAAACCTTCCTCCCCCTGCAGCCTTACCCTAACCATTTCCCCAGCAGCCTAACCCTCCCAATAGTGCCTAACCCTAACTCCTAACCCTAATACATACCATACAGATATTAGTAGTCAGAATGCTGGTGCTGGGATTCTGACTGGTGTCAGGATTACTGTGCCAGCATTATGAGCACCAGCATCCTGACCACCGGGATATAAATTACATAATTTCGGCAACATCTCTTTGTGGTACAGAATATTGAAAACAACTATCCCCATGAAATCACAGAGGTGTTTATTGCCAGATTGTAGACTCCAGTCCTGAATTTGCTAATCTCCAGCTTGAGACAGAACCTTTGCATGCAACCTGATTATTCTTGGAGCATGCTTCTTTTTATTCCCCGTATTTATCTGCACACAGTATATTTCCTTATAGATTGTAAGCTTGCGAGCAGGGCCTTCTGACCTATATAGCTGTCTGTTATTACCCAGTTTTGTTCCATTAATGTTTACAATTGTAAAGCGCAATGGAATATGCTGCGCTATATAAGAAACTGTTAATAAATAAATAAAATAAATATATACAGGAACAACTTTTCTAGATTCACTATATTACACTTTGCTTTATAAGTATTCTCAACACAGCAAACCACTTTACTTAACACTGCAGTCATTTAACTACAATTACCAGCATGTATCACAGTACCTATCTAGTTAATTGTATTTGCAAAATGTATCTTGCTCTGCACCTCACCCAACTCTGATGAGTAATATTAAAACACTTGTTTTCTTCAGCAGAAATATTAGGGGTGTGCAGTGATTTTCCAGATTTGCAGCGCATATGTAAAATAGACACAATCTGACTGTCTGGTTATGAACTGTAATCTCTGACCAGAGCCGTAACTAGACTTTTTGGTGCCCTGTGCCAGAGAGAGCATTGACACCACCCCATTTTTTAAATAGGGACATAAGATAAGTGCACCAGAAAAAGGGCCATGGCTTCATGAAGAAGGGCCAGGGAAGATATAGGGGTACTTCTGGGGCAGCCAGGAGATGCTGGGTATAAAAGAAGAGGAAGCTGCAACTGAGAATGATAATAAACCATAAAACTGAAAGTACCAAACAGCGCCCCCTGCCCTGCAGTGTGCTGCACCATGGCACAGGTGGCACTACCCTAGTTATGGCCCTGTCTCTGACTAAAGTTCTTTCAGGGCACAGAAATGTATATAAGCAGCACTACACATCGAAGTAGTCAGCTTGTTTACTTCATTCACAAACTCATTATGGAGCTCAATAGAAACCACTGGAGAATCATGATCTTCTATGACTACAAGAGTGGTCTACGACAGCAGGAGAGTTTTGACTGACTGAGAGCTGTTTTTGGGAGGAAGCACCTTCCCAAACCATTGTGTTTGAGTGGTTTGCAGAATTGGATATGGGGGCACTGTGGCTGACCTGTGTCTGCCATCACGAGGATAACTTTGCTGCCATGCAGGCCATAGTTGAGGTGCATACTTGGGTTTACCTCCATTTTCTAGCTGCACACTGCTGTATCACTTCACGAACACTTACAGTACTTTTATTTGCAGTAACTCCTGAACAACTTTGTAGACACCTTTTATTTTTCTTTCTCTCCAAAGAATAAAGTGTCCACCTCGCACTTGTGATTAGCACAATTGAGTTCTAGCTACTTTTGCATCACCTTTCAGCATCTTCACATATGCAAATAACTTGCTGATTAAACAACACTTTATAACAGGCTTTTTGTCACTCACCACCTACCTGGGCTTAATGTAAGTGAGTCCTGTTGTCTCCATTATACTGCTGCTGTGCAAAAAGCATCCATGTTTTCCCATTAAGCTGCTGCTGCAATCCACATATTTCTGCATAGATCTTAATTGCTTAACTTCTCCACCATAATGTGAAATTCTGGGATATTTTGCTCTGTAATTTGGTCATCAGTGTTGTATTTGGGTGCTTAAATAGGGTCACCATACAGCTTGTCTGGGTTAAAACAAACAAATGATTATTTGATACCGTTAGCATACAGCAACAGAAAATAATAAACAACCTATCCCCCATTCAGGGCACTACCTCACTTTCTCAGCCCTAACTATCAAGGGCAGATAGTAAATCCACAACTTCACATAAAGTCTCAATCCTGGCTGCTTCTACCATGTATGCTACAGCACAACCTGGGATGTATTGTCTGGGCAGCTGTCTAGTCTGGTTACACTCATTTTTAAACCTGCTTGGGTGGATTCAACCATCACAGATTTAATAACTCACCAGCACCACCTAGCTTAATTCTTCCACTAATAAATAAATAAATAAATAAATAAATATATGGAAAGTGCGGCACTCAGAGGATTTGGTATGTTGACTCTTTGAAACGTTGACCACAGGAGTAAAATCCTTTTTTGCATACCAAATCCTCTGAGTGATGCACTTTCCTTACTTCTATTATTGTGGGTCTGGAGTCCTGATGCACATGTGCAGGCAACTAGGTGCAGTTTATATTTTTTCAGTGTCGGATCACTTTGGAATATATATATATATACTGTGGCTTCATTTGCACCAAATAGCCCCTCTTGGTGCACCAGGTCCCTGGTGACTTTGCTGGCCAGCGTGTTTTTTGTTCAAAATGTGCTTCTTATTCACTCAATTAAAACAACTGGAAGTGACAAAACTACTTTGCTAGATTACACTGATCAATTTGATGTGCGGCATTTGTGCATCTGTGTGCATAGGAGTCTGAATATGTATACAAAGTGCTATGATGCAGAGGTTGTCTTTTTCTCATGTCAGGTATTTTTGTGCTTCATCTGTACATGTTAAAACTAATTTCTGTGCTGTTAATGTTGCAGCCCAGTTTGTAGTACACTTTGGGGTATATTTATCAAAGTTTAATTTTGAGTTTTAAGTGATTATACATTCAATTTGCATTCGATTTCCATTTGATTTTGTCTTTGGAGATTTACTAAAGGCAATATCAAATGTAAAATTGAACATACATGAAACCGAATCCCTGTCAAATACTGTACCATTCAAAATTGAATATTGGCAAAACATTCATGGTTTTCCATAGAGGAATATATAATCCCCAGAATTACTAAAATTTGATTTGCAAATTGAACAAAAATCGAACTCAAAATCAAACATCAAATCCCCAAATAATAGACCTGCTTCATGATGGCGATTTTAGCATGAGCAGGTACCAGTTACACAGATACATGCACAGATCAGTGAGCTCAGTGCATGTTTCTGTATGAAACAAATCTATAAAAAGTGTACATTAAAAAAAGGATGTGGGGTACCTCCCTAAATGCACATGAGCACTGGGTTTTTCTGAGCTGGTCCTGGTTGTGAAAATAAGGGGGAAAAAGACAACCAGCACCAGGCTCTGCATGCCAGTCCTGGTTTTGGAAATATGGAGGACAAAATGAGTAGGGATCCCACATATTTTCCAAAGCCAGCACCGGACTCTTTCTAGTTGGGGTGTAATGCAACAGCCGCGGTACCCTTCCACTGGGTCCCCTGGCCTAAGCATTATACCTAACCGCTAGTCAGCCCGGGCAGGGATCTCTGGGGAGGTTGGAACCCCCAAATAAAGGGGATTCTCTTCACTAGGGCACCTCAGGCTTGGGCTGATAGCCCTGAGCTATCTCCGTCACCCCTGGGCAGTGGGTGCAGGGTTGATTGTGTCAAAAAATAGAATAAATAACATTATCTTTTACAGGAGAAATAGAGGTCCCAGTAATTCCCTCCCCCGCATGCCTGGAGAACAACAAGTACCAGCATGCTGGGCATTAAGGACCCGCTGATACCTCTAGTTCACCTATAAAAGAAATATTAAAATAAAACAAGATTCACATGCCAAAGGTTTTAGTGTTTATGCACTCACTCATTCACTCACTCTCACTCACCTGCTCTCAAACTACATACTTACTTTGTCCCTAGTGTAGGTCTATCCCCTACTAAAGTATATTCCAATTTCAGTACCTGTAAAAAAAACAATACTCACCTTGTGTCATGTTCTCTTTATTCCACCATCTTCACAAAACAAAAATGCGGACCCAACTGACAATTCCATCCTCAAGGACAGCACTTTGTGAATGATGGCTCAGCAGTTGCATTTCCCATAGAAATGCACTAGCTAAGCATTCATTGGCTGAGAGAAGCGAGCCTCCACCTCTCTCTGCCAATGAATGGTTGACTTCAGTAGTGAGACCATGTGATCGGGACCTGGAAGTGACCGGGACCCGGAAGTAATCAGGAGCTAGGTGAAAGCATGCAGAGCGCTCAGGCCGGAGGAGGGGGACCCACAGCCTGTCCTATCCTGGGACCATAGTGGGTATTGTCACTGTGAGCCAGGCACCTAGAGATGGATGCCCCATGGCTAACCAAGAATAGTGAACCGGCTGCAGCTTGACAAATAGAGAAGACAGCCAAACAGAGCACTGCAGGCAAAGTCACATGACCGCATTGGCACCACTGGGTCCACAAGGAAAAACACCACCTGTACTCACCAACATCCAACATCTCAAGCATAGAAGAGAACCCCAGGCTGAAGAGGTGCACCACAATGCCAAGGAAAAGTGGGACTCTCCACAGAAGGAAATGTACTAGACTGGATGTTACCAGATTAATAACAACAAAGTGGAATGCAATCTGACTAATTGAATTAGTATTTCCACTTTATCGACAGACAGTGATTTACACTGTGTAGCCACTTCAGTATTGACTGATCTACATTATGCTGGGTATTGCTATAGGTAATAACACTTAATTGGCACAAACTGAATCCATCAACCAACACATTGGTGTATATTTACAAAAGTGTGGATTTTTAGAAGTGGATTTGTTGCCCATAGCAACCAATCAGATTCTAGCTATTATCTTCTAGAAGGTACTAGACAATTGATAAGTACAATCTGATTGGTTGCTATGGTTGCTATGGACAACACCTCCACTTCTAAAAACCTACTCTTTAGTAAATATACCCCATTGTGTAGACAGGCTTGCTTGAGAACACATTGTATGTCCTCTGCTGCCACTTTATGCAAGAAATGTTTATGTAGCATTTGCTAGAATTAGCTTATCAATAAAAGTGATTAACAGCCCACAATAGTATCACTATCCATTATTTATGCACCACACATAAGACTATAGGGGTTTGAGCGCAGTTATATTTCCCATATTGTGACAAAATGACTTATACTAAGCAACCAGCAGACTATAAGCAACTTTGGATGCAGCTACGATGTGACACATACAGTATGCTAACAACTGGGCTGGCGTGTCTTTACAAAATACATAAATAAAATTCTTCTTGACAAGTTGTACTTTATGTTTGTTTTTTTCTTCTTTTTCCTGGAATTCTTCAAATAAAATGTTATGTATTTAGTTATCATGAGAAAGCATTCTAACAATTATTCAATATTTTCAAGGAAAAACAATATTTTTTTAAACAAAAAGGAGACTGTCTTTTTAAATTCAACCTTTTAACAGACATTTTTTTTCCATCTGAATCAGAACCATTTACCTGCTGGTTATTTCCCAACCAGAGTTAGCCTCAAAGCACTAGTTATAAGGAGTAAGCAGCTGTTTCTGCTGAGATCTTACATTTTTTGGATGGCAGTGACAACGCGTGATTTATTATACTCAGGCTCTGGAAAAGCTGGCAAATTGTTTCCTCTTTTCCTTAGGCTCCAAGTGTACATTTCATCAGCTGGATAAAATGCAGTGTCTATTCCAGCTCATCAGCAGAGATGCTTCATATTTCCACAAAGTTGTAATTACTCTTAGTTACTGATAGAGGTGGGATGTTGACTTCTCAAGGGTCCATTTATGCCTTGCTCACTTTAAAGTCAGACAATTTTCTATATATGGTATTGTACAAATATAACCTTGCTTACATTATGTCTTATAATTTATTAATTAATATAAAGCTCCATTTGGATGGTCTTGTTGCCATGTTTGCTTATATGATTTCTAGTAAGAAATGTTTCTTCAATCACCAGAAAATAATTGTTTACAGTACTTTAATACAATTTCCAGGGACACATTGCTGCTGTGATTTAAGGGCCCCATTTAATAATGAGTGATATGCTTGCTATCACTCGTTACTAATCTTAAATGGTGCCCCAAACAATTAGCTCCTGTCATTTTAGAAAACACAGCCTGTAAAATAACAGTTAGGAGATGATTGGTTGGAGCACCATTTAAGATTAGTAATGATAACAAGAATATAACTCATTATCAAATTGGGCCCTAAGTTCATTAGAATGTAGGCCACATACAGAACTAAAATAGACATAATGATATTCTTATTTAATTTAGATTTGATATGTAATGTAAGTGATTCTAGATACTACTCTTCAATAATTATGTAATCATATAATCAAAATAATAAGAAAGTTAATGAATATGGCATCTTATATAAAGAAATATGTGATACCCCTGGCTTCAATGGAAGCCTATGGACGTTGTTGTATCAGTGGCTACATCAGGTGGAGCCATAGAAGGCAAGAAGAGACAAGCTTATAATAGAAAGGGACTTGGTTGTTTGGACATGCACAGTTGAGCCGGCCAGACGCCGAAGAACAGAACTGGATAGCAGAATGAGGTGCCGCAGATTGATGAGTGAGGACTGGGCAAGTGATTATCCTGTGATGATGCCAGGTTCCAGGGCACTTGCTGTTAGAGTGCTGGGGACTACAACAGAAGTGTCAGTAGTTTGTGCTAGAGATCCAGAGACAGTGTGACAGTGCAGAGAACAGCAGCTCGATCTGTGGAGGCTGTATGAGTTGAGGTTCACATTCTGGAGCTTGGTAAATTCAGCAGCACAGCATCCCCCATAAAAACCTATGGGGCAGCATTTTCAGATGAAAAGGGGCCCGTGGCAGAATTCAGAGATATCTGCTGTGGTCCTTCCATAGTACATCTGGGGATCCTTAATATTTGCTGTTATTCCCCAAAAAATGGCTGTCTGTGGAGAGTATCCTGCAAATATTTAATGATAAATAGGTCCCTTGTCTGCAAAGAGAGGAAGCCATTTTGAGACCTGATATAAGGCTTGACTAAAAGTTCCCTTTGGACTGAGATATATACATATTGAATGCAGAAGATGATTGTGCTGCTAAAGTTAAACTGTGTTTACTGAGTGATAATATATTTTGCTAATTCATTATACAGTGTTCTATTGAGTATGTTATTGTGTGTTTACAATATTGTGTGTTGAAGTAAATTAGAAACTTTATTTTCTATCAGTCATAGCCAAAGAGGTACTGCAGCTATTAGGATAAAGAAGTACATTCCATCACAAGGGAACTTTTGCATATTGCTTACTGTACCTATATCATATTAATAACTATTGACACATATAGCTTAATTTTTTTTGAATTACATGTCATTTGTATGCTTATCATTTTTTTCTGAATACCCCTATTTCCTGTACCTGTGTCCTATTACTATCCTTCAATACATTTGCTATGCTATTCTATATGTCAAGGATGCCACATTAAGTAATTTTACTGCGTGTATGGGTCTTGCCTCTGCTGCAAAATGAGAAGGACAAGCTGGAGCTGTGTAAGTCGTTGCACAGAGAGAATGGGAAGATCCATTGGAGCTGGCGTCTCTATTGTAAGGTACAATCTAGACCTAACTTACCTGTGTCCATTACAACATCTGGAGTACAACAAATAGACTGTACTATGCAGTTGGTCATTATTTAAGAATTAGGATATTTTTAGAGGCAAGAAAATGAAAGGGACAATTCATGCATGTTTAATATATAGGCTGCCGGGGAGGTATCAAAAGTTCCCTTATTGGCCGAATAGGTAGTCTATAGACTACAATTAATGAAAAACATTTAAAGATGCTGTTAGCTATTCGAACCAAGCCCCAAAAAGCATTTTATAGCTTGGTAAATTTTAGAGCAAAAGAAATAGCTTGCATTCCACAGTTCATAAATATACTGTACAAGATACTTTAAATTTAAAATATGAAAGTAAACAATGTAATTAATAGGCCTCATTAATGATAACATAACTTCTAAGGGGATTATCTATCAAAGCAAACATGAAGGAAACATAGGCCTTCCATCAGGGGACTTTTCATTCTGGGGCTTCAGAGGAGACGCTGGGGCTCAGGGAGGTCTCTGGCCATAGCAATATTGCTACTCCCTACTGTATGTGGTGTTGTATATTTATATTGATTTCTTCCCGAAACTCTCTTGGTTGTATTTACTTAAAGAACTACTTATCCATTCATACTTTAGTGAAACCAAGAAACAGAGTACTATATACAGTAATAATATACAGTAATAATAATTTATAATCCCAAAAAATAAAACAAACAAGGTACAAGATGTGTCCATCTACATCTTATGCGATTGCGCTACAGATGTGTGCACACATCACGCCATGAGATTACCCACAGCAGCATATGCAATGGTATGCTATGGAACATGTTACAGTCGCACCATACAATCCTATGGAGGCGCAGGTGTGAACGCAGTGCACATATCCACTCGCGGGCGCACGTCTCGTGGCATGCGCGGTGCAATTTGCTGAGCATGCAGCAACAATGTTGCTGGACTCATCTGTATGACTGCCCTGTGCAGGCTGGTAGTAGTTTCACATTATGATAGTAGGTCCACATGCTGCGGATATTCTTGTTATAGTGTGACAGTTTAGCCTGGCATAGCCTGGTGCTTGGTGCTTGTTGCTGCATTTACAGGTGTACTCCAACAACCATTGTTCCCTTGCATTAGTAGCAATCAGTCCAGTCTGGTGATAGTTAATAATTTCAGTAGGCAGGAATGTTTTTAAAATTTATTTATGTATATATATATTTTACCATCATAATCATCATTATTATCATCAAGTTGATATTTACTGCTGTATTGTTACTCCAACAGCATCATGTAGATCATGTGATATTCTAATTAGGCACCTTTAGCAAATGTTTAGAAGCTGCTGACAGCATGACCTCTTATACTGTAGTTCACTGCACTTTTCAGATCATTGTTCCACAACGATTATTATACTGACCTAATTGACTGCTTCCCGCACATTTCTTTTAATTATTCAACATCAATTTTCCATATGTCCGGGACCAAGTTCACTTAGTACACCAGGTTGAGATTGGAAGTTGCAATTTTCCCATTTAACCTGACCACCCAGAAACTACTTCATCGTTCTTGTACATAAATGCTGATTGGTTACCATCTCAATTGTTACCTGGTAGAAATGTGTTGCAGTAGTATTTCTGACATGTCTGATACCTCTAATACCTCTCTTGTGAGTTGTTTCACTTTGAATCAAATTTTTCCAATTCGACTTATACATGTTAAAACCATACTACCACTATCATTTAAGCTTTCATTTTCTGCCACAGAAAATAGAGAATGAACATGAAGACTGAATGTACCTAAGCATCAAGACCATATGGTAACCAATAGTATTATTGAGGCACAAGAAAATAGCTCCTACAACATTTCATCAACTTCATTAAATGGAGTGAAATATATGTGGTCCAAGTAATGTGTACAATGAGAATGTCATAAAATGTTGATGCCTACTATCAATTGCATTTACAGAGTGGCATTCAGAAACATTTGAAAACTTTATCTCATATACAGCTACTGTAGCTCTTTGTCACTCAAAGCAGGTGTCTATTAGTCTTTCTCAAACACCCTCCTCTGCCAAGAGGATATCAGATTGTTGCAAGGGCATTATAAATTAATGGGCCTATGTGAAAAACCCAATGGTGAAACGCCCACCTCCTTTGCTATCCTACCATTTCCAGTGCATTTTGAAGAAGTTACCATCTGTAGACTGGGCAGGAGGTGTAAATGATGGTTTGAGCTTCAGTATTGATGCTATTGGGATGAAACATGTGTAAAATTGCACCATGATCTAACATAGCTACTCCAGGAGGGATGTGCTGATGCGATTATATGAGTTGGATAAGAGGAGAATTCACTGAAGGAGAAGCTGCATATTCATTAGATCCATTATTGTCCAGGAGAAAGGAGTTGCAGCATGAGAGGCCAAGCCAATCACCACACCGATGTGGTATGAGTCACGACGAGGTAACATTATAATTACTCTGTCTGTTTCTCCTCTGGTAGGTGCAGGGTGAGCAGCACAATCTGCCACCAACTCAGGGGCCTTTGGGCCTGATTCAGACCCGGTTGCTATCTGTGTATGCTCGCTAGATGTGTATGCAAATTTTTCAAAGTGATGCCAAGGGAAGCGATAGCTCGCCAAAGCATAAGCACGCCCACCATGTCTTAGCGAGTGATCACTTTGTTTATGCAGACACCCATTAGAGTATGGTGAGCCACCTAGTAGCCCACGTCATCTCCAGGAATTGCTGAAAACATACATCGAGGACTATCGGAAGTGATCGCAGAGCTTGTGGTAGACCCTGGGCTACCGCTAGCACTGTGAACATTTCAGTGTAAAAAAAACGCAGGTGACATGTAGAATGACGCTGCCTGTTAATTATGCACGTCTCTAAAATGGCGTTGAAACACTCAGGCACGCCAGATTTCGCAACTCCACTCCCCCGTTTCTACTGGACTGCCCCTGTTACCACCCACAAATGGCCTCTCCTGTCACTCATTATACTGGGCTGTCTTTGCCGGGCGAGCGAGCGCTTCCCGATCGCTATGAGTAGTTCGCACATGCTCACTGCGATGCATACACATGTGCAGATTAGCAAACATTGGCAGCAGCGAGAGGACGGCTGATAGCAACCAGGTCTGAATCAGGCCCTATGCGCATAGGGAGTTGGTATGAGTTACTGCTGGACACCTGTCCAGCGGTTGGAATCCTAACAGCGGCTGCCCGACATGGGTGAAAATCTTGCCTTCCCTGTCACCTAAACCTAAGTCCCCCGGGGGGGGTGCCTAACCCTAATTCCCCCCCGGGGGTGCCTAACCCTAACCCTCCCTCCCCCTAGCCTAACCCTAACCTCCTGGGGGGTGGTTAACCCTATGTCCCCCCGGGAGCCCTAAACCTAACTCTCCCCCTGCGGCTGTCCATGCTTGGCGCCCGGCATCACTTCGATTGAGATGCCGGGTGCCGGTCTCCCGGCGTCAGTAAAATGACAGGCATCTAGATTTAGACACCTGTCATTCAACCCTCACTGGGATAGAGCAGTCGGGAAGCCGGCTGTCGGGATTAAGTCCGCCGGCTTCCCGACTGCATACCGTGCATAGCATGCCCTGCGTAGATTGTTAATATGCCACTGGCTGATTGGACATCCTGTTAACTGTAGATTTATTTAATTCAAATTAGCGATTTCACAAAGTTTTAGTTTAGTGCTGATTGTTTTCTCTTACATTATTACAAACAGTTCTACTCATAAAAAGTCTCCCTCTTTCTTACTTAAGTCAGTTAACTATCTGATGACATCAACACCCTGAACATTTGAACTAAATACTTTGTCCTGTCTATCACCCTGTAACACTAACATGATATTGATCTAAAACATTTTTTCTCACTAAAATGCTTGCCAGTATGTTCCAGTTCTTTATTTAGTGCTTCTACAGCAAGTTAACTGGAATCATTGGGCACAGATGTAGAAGATGGAAGCATTTCCCCTACTATATCTTATTCCTTGTTTTGAAGTTGTGCAATGATATGTTTTTCTGATTCCTAGCTATATGCTATACATTTGAACTCTACATTTCAACCTGATCATGTCAGTCAATGTTAAAGTTACGATTTTAAAACCTTCTCTGTGGAATAAGGACACCTGGCAAGGAATCATGAAAGTCAGCAAGCTATTGGCGGCACTCTGTGTGTCTCTGTGAAAAAAAACGTATATGTCACTTGCCTATAGATAACCCAGTTGCATGAGTACAGCATGTTGTATTACCATTGATCCATCTCTCACCAGGGTCGGACTGGATGACAGGTGTACAGGGGACACCCCGGTGGGCTCTACTATCTGAAGGCCTTTTCCTATTGGAAACTATTTGTTCAGGGAGAACTAACAGTGCATGGTACCCATTTTTCCTAGTTGATGCACATGTGTAATCATTAATGACTGAAACATTTTAAAAATTCCACAGGTGAAGCTCATTACTTCCCTTGTGCTTCTGTGAGGAGACCTGGAAAACATGCACTAATAGTGCTCCCTGAGGAATTAGTTTTGGAAACATTGTTCTAGGGGTCAGATCCAACACTGTCCAATCAAAGTATACATAATTAATTAGAGGGTCAGTTACCTACTACAGCAGGACCACTCATAAACATGGATGCTTGGTTTGCATCTATAGAAACTACACCAGGGGTCCAAAGCATTCCCTCTCTAATAATTAGCCAAGCCACTGTGTTGGCTGTCCACATCCCTTCTGGTGGCTGACCACACCCTTAAGCATGGACCCTTACCACTGCATTCTCCTGGTGAGCCCTTTATGCACCAGTCCGACACTGTCTCTCACTTATATTTGATTAGATTGTTGCCTTCATAAAATGAGCATGATATTATGCCATTAACATTAACTTCCATAGGAATATAGTATTATTGCAGTAGATTTAGTGGTGGAGAATCATATAAAAGAAAGGTGTAATGTTTTAAAAGTGTAACTATTCACTTAGGAAATACATTAACAATGAGATGTTTTAATAAGAGATGAGTGGGTTCTGTTTCCTGGAAACTGAACACATCTGAACTTAGGGGTTTACGAGATGAACCAATCACCGACTCAAGTCTTTCCACCAAATTCGGATCTGAAAGTGAGGCAAAATGTCATCTTCCTGGTGCCACATCTTGTGTGTTTTGTATTGCATATAAAAGTCCCTCCCTCGTTGGTATAATGTCATGCAGATGATTGGAGGGAGAGGGTGTGGACTGTGACCTGCAGCACTGTGAAGTGTGTTGCATGTTCAGGGCCAGGCATTGTTTGAAAAAACACTGTTTTTTGTGTTCACTTTCAGGCATTAAATAATGCCATTTGGTGCACTGTGTTAAAAAAGCACTGTGTTATATGAATACCCCTTAATCGCTAGTAGCTTTTAGCGGTGCAAGTTGCATAAGAAATAATTGCTTTCCAGCCCAACTGCGGTTCCAAAGAACAAAAGTTATATTATTCACATAAAGGACAATACACATTTTGATCTAAACAATTAGTGCAAAGAAGCAAGTAAATACAAGAGGTACAGCCAATATATATGCAAGCGCTCTGAATCCAGATTCCCGGCATCAAACGTGAAGCCTCTGTCATAAGAAAGAAAGAAGATGACTGACTACAGGACTGAGAGCGCTTGAATATATAGTGGACAACACAATAGGAATGAGCTGGCAAAATTCCATTGGTTCTTGTTCTTGTCATTCTGGTACGATGCAGGTCATAGGACAGTTCATATGCTGACAACAGGGATATGGTCCATCCCTCCAGATGAGATAACACTACATACAAAGTACATATTCTAACCAAAAATTCCCTATAATCCATAACCACCAAATGCAAGATGTGACTCCTTCGCCAATAGATTCAGATATCTGGAATTAAACAGGGTGTCAGTATGATACCAAACATGACATGTCTACTATGTTCTATACCTTACATATCATATATGTACATTTTACACCATAATGATTAGCTAACAAAGGCCCTCATTCAGAGCCGTACACTCTGAGCAGAGCGCACGCTCTGAATGAGGGCCGGCCTCCATGAAAATGGAGCGTCCTTCTGGACGCTCGTATAGCTGTGGGTCACCACCCACAGGCTATACGAGCGTGCATTTTGATGGCCGCGATGGTCGAGACCATCATGACCATCGAAATTGCGAGCCGGAGCCTGCGGTTGAGGTTTTCAACTGCAAGCTCCGAAGTGATTTTAGCTCTATCAGAGCCAAAATCACTCCCACTGACATCACTAGTGATGTCAGTGGGCCGGCTTTTGACGGGAGGCGTTCCCGTGGAACGCCCCCGTCAGGGAGACACGCCCCTGGCACGCCTACCAAAGGGGGCGTGCTGTCAATCAACATTGACAGCACGCCCCCTTTGATCGGACACAACGAGCGAAGGACTTTCCTTCGCTCGTCGCGTCTGGCGCATGCGCACGACGGAGCTCCCTCTGTCGTGCGCATGCTCAGTCCAGAACATCGACCCACTTGCGAGCGGACAGCCGCTCGCGAGTGTGTCTGAATCAGGCCCAAAATCTCTAATATTACGCTCAATGCTAGGGAACCTTTTATATGTATGCTTGCATAAATGAATGTGAGATATTCACAGGAATTCATCAGTGTGCGTTGTACATCTGCACGCAGCAGAAACGAGCGCTATGTGTATGTGCCATGTATCATGCAAATAGGTCTGTATGTGAGTCTACATTTTATTCGCTAATGTGCGTCTGTATCATGGATTAATTTACAGTATATATATATATATATATATATATATATATATATAGCTTTATCCAGTAACTGGTATTTTTGATATTATATCCATCTGAATCTAATTTCAACAAATGACAATGAAGTTGCTCTGATCAGAGATGACCAGCAGATAGATACTTAATGGCGTCACACTGTCTGATAGCTAATCAAAGGCCTCTTCTGCCTATTTGGAATATAAACATTAGTTCCTTTAGGCATACAATGATTGTCAGACTTATGACAATGGTTTCTAATTTTGCCTTTAGAACACTCGTCTGCACCTCACAGTATGTGTGTGTTTTTCAATTATCTGCCACAGACAGACACAGACCCTGTCTCCTATACACTGGCTAAAAGTTGCATTTTTAAATATATATATATATATATATATATATACCCGTGCGCATCAGATTGTGCCAACGCAGGACAGCAACCGATCTAACCCCATCAGGCCATAGATGACTAGATCATCAGATAATAATTACAAATGATCATAACCAATTATTTGACTTCAACAGTCATGAAAAGAAAATGCCAGATGGTGCCACTGCCATGGGAGCACTGTGAGGCACTGTGTTGTGTGTGCTGGCACTTTGTTAAAAACACTGTGTTGTGTGTATAGGCACTGTGTTAAATTGGCTCTATGTTATTAAAAGAATGCCATAGGGTACCACTGCCATAAAAGCACTGTGAGGCACTGTATTGTGTGTTCAGGCACTGTGTTAAAAAAAAGCCATTAGGAGCACTATGTTAAAGGGACACAGTGTAATTAAAAAAAACTTCATTAGAGTGCCACTGCCATAGAAGCACTGTGAGGTAATGTGTGTTCTTAAGACACTGTGTTAAAATAAACACTGTGCTGTGTGCTCAGGCACTGTGTTAAAAAAGCCACAGGAGTGCTGTGAGGTACTATGTTGTGTGTTCAGGCACTGTGTTAAAAAATCACATCACTAAGGTGCCATTACTAGGAGCGCTGTGAGGCACTGTGTTGTGTGTTCAGGTACTGTGTTAAAAAAACACTGTGTTGTGTGTTCAGCCACTGTGTTAAAAACACTGTGCAGTGTGTTTAGGCACTATGTTAAAAAAGCTATAGGAGAACTGTGAAGCACTGTGTTGTATATTCAGGCACTGTGTTAAAAAAACACTAATAGGGTGCAATTACTAGGAACACTGTGAGGCAGTGTGTGCTGTGCTCAGGTAGAGTGTTAAAAAAAATAAAACACTGTGTTGTGTGCTCAGGCACTGTGTTAAAGAATGCCATTAGAGTGCCATTACAGTGAAATAGCAACATTTTTCTCTATGAAATCTATAACTGCAGTATACTATATTGTTTATTATTTGCCCAAAAAATAGCATACTTGTCACGGCTGCCGACACTTGAGACTCCTGGGAGGAGGCAGGCCTACTAGGCACAATAAACTGGGGTGACTTTAGGAATGACCTTTTCATGAAATCTCAATAGCACAGAGTAAAAGTAAATAGAATTTATTCACAGGAGAAATATAATAGCAACGTCTCACATAAAGTCTGAACAACACTGAGGTTCACATAAGCAATCATGAGTTTAGGAGAAAACCCCCCATATAGTCTTTAACACAGAAAAGTTAATATGGTAGGGAACCCCGAGTCCAGTATGAGGCTAACACCTCAGGATGGTATAAAGGAGCTTCACCTGGGTGGAACCCTGTAGTGATGGAGATCCGGAGCAGAGTGAGCCCTGTGATGCGGTGAAAGACAGAGCAGGGTTGAGCCCTGTGATGCGGTGAGGTCGGAGTAGGGTTGAGCACTGTGATGCGCTGAGGTCGGAGCAGTGTTGAGCCCTGTGATGTGGTGAGATCAGAGCAGGGTTGAGCCCTGTGATGCGGTGAGGTCGGAGCAGGATTGAGCCCTGTGATGTGGTGAGATCAGAGCAGGGTTGAGCCCTGTGATGCGGTGAGGTCAGAGCAGGGTTGAGCCCTGTGATGAGGTGAGATTGGAGCAGGGTTGAGCCCTGTGAAGCGATGTGGTTCTGGAACAGGGTTGAGCCCTGTGGTGTAACTAGAATCTGGAGCAGGGTTGAGCCCCGCGATGCAATGGAAGGTTGAAGCAGGATTGAGCCCTGTGAAGCGGTGTGGTTCTGGAACAGGGTTGAGCCCTGTGATGAGGTGAGACCGGAGCAGGGTTGAGCCCTGTGAAGCGATGTGGTTCTGGAATAGGGTTGAGCCCTGCGGTGTGACTAGAATCCGGAATGGGGTTGAGCCCCCCGATGCAGTGATGATAACTGTAACGGTGCAGTTGACAACTATAACGAAGTTGGGTTTGATGTCCACATGAGTGAGAGGCAACAGGCAAAGTAAATAGTGCAGCAAAAGGTGAAACCACAGCAGTGGAGCAGAAAGCAATACTTAGACAATGGCTATGCTGAGCTCTGTAGTGTGGCTGGTAACTGGCATCAGATGTTTAGCTGGAACATGAATGGAGATATAGCAAGGTCCACAGCAACCCATAGGCACAGCAGGGATCTGGCAGGAGTCCAAGAAAGACCTGAAAGTAACGTTACACAGACACTGAGACACAGTTAGTAACAGGCTTTATACTAGAGGTCTGTGATCCATAGGAAGTTCAGAACATGTGACCCAAAGGTTTGAAATAATGAGCAATCTAGAAATCCCACAACCTGAGAAAAATATTCTCAAGTGGAAAACATACATTTCTTGGCTGGTGTAAAAAAAATAATAATAATCATGGATCAGTCGATAGAAGAATAGGAGCAGCAACCCAGTACTAGTGCATCTGCTGATCCCAGTCATGATAGTATTTCAATGTCTACTAAAGCTGTGGTCAAGGGGAAAGAAGGTTTAAGAAAGGGCATTTGAAATCTACAATATTTCATAATGTTAAAGTAACTATCACCTGTAATAATAAAGGCAAATTTTACTGCCAAAAAATTTAAAATAGCCAATATGTCATACACCACATGCAGTGGCAAGAAAAGGTTCATTCCTTTGTAAGTGGTGGTCTTGCTACTGTTGTTTCATGCACTAGAATGCCTATTGCGGAAGTCAGGGACAAACACAGTCAAGCATCTTCTGAAACCTTGCATGCAACAGCTTCTCACTCTAGAGTTTAGAGATCTCACCTTTGAAACAGACAAATCTGTTCATAAAAAACACTAAGGCTGAAAAACAAACTGTAAGTTCACAAACTTCACAAATACCATAGGAGAGTTTAATTTTGTCATTGAGTGCCATGTGTAAATCTCACATTTCTTACACTGTAATCCTAGATAAGCCTACTTCACCATTTATGCACCCAATGCAAATGTGAGGATGAGTAGAAGTAAATGAAAGTAACATTTTTCAATTTAAGTAGGCTGTTACTCTGCCTTGTAATAAATTAATTCATTAATCAATCAATTATATCAATCAATCTCATTTGGATTCTCGAATTGTAATGGTTTGTTCCATTTATCATTTTTTATTTATATTATATTATTTAGTAATAATCTGCAATCCATCAATCAAATCAATCAATAAAATCAATCTAATTTTAGATTCCTGTATTTTAATAGTTTGTTCCATTTCAATAATTTAGTTGACTGAATGAATGAATCCATCAATTCTTTACCTGTCTTCCACTAATGCTGTAACCTCCATTTACTTGTGCTGGTCTCTGATCTAGTTTTTGATTAATGAAAACATTTATATAGCATTGTATAGTTTATATTAAACTGCCCTCCTGTCTGCCACTGCCTATGTTTAGAGGAACTCTCATTTTGGTCCTTGACCTTCCTGCCCATGCACTGGAATTTTCCATTATAGACAAGGCCTAGGGCTCTCCCAAAAGCATATTCGACCTTACTTTCTTCTGTCTGAGTGGAGATGCTTAGTAAACTCTCTCACTCAGATTTGTTCACTGCAAATGGCAAAACATATGAGCAGCATAAGTGGAAGAGTGTCTCATGTAGCTCAGATTTACTAAATGTTCACACCTTTTCAAGTGAACAATTGTTAGTTATCCATACTCATAAAGGTCAATGGCCACAATATGGATATATATTGGATAGGAACATAACAGATAACTATGTATACTTTAATACTAACTCATCTCATACTTGTATTTATTTTTAACGGAACTCTCATTGCGATCCCTAACTTGACTGCCTCTGCTCTGGGTTTCCTATCAGAGGTGAAGTCAAGGGCCCTCCAACAGCAGATTCCATCTATGCCTTTTTCTATCTGAGCAGATAAACCCAATACACTCTCTCACTCGAAGGTGCTCACTGTGTAAGGCACACATCTGAGCAGCAGAAGTGGAACAGTGTCTCACATAGCCCAGACAAATCTTTTTCTATTAAATAAATTAAATATTTGAGTTCATATTAGAACAGTAAGGTTTTGAGATTAACTCTCCAAGGTATATGATTAAAACAATCGCCAGGGATAACATGCTCAATTCTGATAAAATTGTGATATCCATATCATGAGATTATGATTGAAATTTTAATATTTTCACCCATTTTGTGACTGTCTCACGCTTTTATGTTTATGATCAATTACATGTGACAATTCTATCTCCCAATCACATACGTGGATAGAATAGGTCCCTGTTCATTGCACGTAAAATAAGAAAGTGTGTGTTAAAGGGTTTAAATAGAATTGTTTGTTAATCAGTATTTTTCATTGGCTGACAATGTGAAGGTCTGGGTTTGTTGTGGACCCAGGGTAGTGACAGGAGCAGACACAGAAGCAGATCTAAATAAAAAGGTGGCATTTTTAATAAGTGATTTAGCAGACATGGGAATGGCAAAAGAAAAAGTCCAGGTTTAGCACTAAAGTGCACTTGATAACTGTGGTGGGGGTTAATGGGAGAATGTCCAGATAGTGACTGGCAGGAACAGTCCAGTAAACAAATATGGTGAGCTGTAACAGAATGCTGGTATGATGAGCTGTAACTGAATGCAGGTATGATGAGCTGTAACTGAATGCAGGTATGGTGAGCTGAAACAAATGCAGGCTGAGTTAATGAAGTCCAGCTGGGAGTGAAGGGACGCAAGGTGCAGGGAAACAGCAGCTTCAGGTACTCAGGCAGGTGAAAAGGTAGGTGGAGGGTGCAGGGTAAGTCCAGCAGGTTGGAGCTGGCAAGGATCAGGCTAGTAGCATTCACAAGCAGGAAGGTAAGGCACAGATACTCTCTCTCAGCCGCAGCTGAGAAACACGATGCACTGGCAATGAATGAAGGCTCTGGACCTTCCTAAAAACCAGGTGCCACGCTGTGACTGGCTGGAAAGAGCACATGACCCACCAGGATTGGACAGCTTGAATCACATTACCTGATGCAAGATGGCGGCGCCCATGCCAAATGGAACGGAAACACCACCATTCCTCACCAGGCCTCAGTGACAATGTGCCCGCGCAGAAACACACGCAGCCAATGCCCCTCGCAAAACACCAGCACCGCTGCCAGAGACCCCTCGCCACAATGACCTCACAGGTAATACCCGGTGACCACCATGCCGAGAAACCCTAGCCGTGACAGACAATATTTAAGATGGTTGAATTAAGTTATATTTTATCTGTGGTAATTTTTTCTCATTATATTTTTTCCAACAACAGTGACCCAACAAAGAGTCTTTCTTTTTTCTTTATAGTTTAGTACATAAACATATTGACTTAGGGTGCACCACCAACTGAAAGTGATTTGTTTTCCGTAGAGGGAGAGATAACTTGGTTATTGTTGGTTTAAAAATTATTTACAATAGTTTCTGATTTTTTTTCTCCTGTGTGGCACCACCCAATTTAATAAATTTAGCCAGTGAGTTCAATGCAGCCTTTGGCCAATATGAGTGAAAAAATAATTATTAAATTTTACTCTGCCTTGAATCCTGAGAAAACAATCTCATTGGGATTTTGAATGCTTGTTATTTTATACTGGTTTCCATGTCTCTGATTTGTTTATCTTTATATTTATATTCTGTAATCAATTAATGAATCAATCAATTAAATAAATAAATAAATAAATCTAATTTGGAGTCCAGAATTGTAATGGTTTGTTCCATTTATCATTTTTTTTTAATTTATATTATATTATTTAGTTATAACCTGTAATCCATCAATCAAATAATTCAATAAATCAATAAAATCAATCTCATTTTGGATTCCTGTATTTTAATAGCTTGTTCCATTTCAATCATATAATCAATTAATGAATCAATCAATTAATCAATCAATCAATCAATCAATCAATCCACCTGTCTTCCACTAATGCTATAACCTCCATGTATTTGTGCTGGCCTCGGGCCTCTGATCTAGTATTTGATCAATGAAAACAATTCTATAGCATTGTATTGTTTATATTAAACTGCTATCCTGTCCGCCACTGCAGTAGCATTATGTTTCATAGATATACTACATTCTTTTTTAAACTGCATATATTTGTTCCACTGCTCTGTCCCGTAATTTAGCAAGTCAGTTCAATGCAGCCTTTGACCAATATGGGTGAAAACTGAAAACAATATTGAAAGCTGTGTGAGGGTCAAAGTTAAATGGAAATGACTGAAATTAATGTTATTGAGGTTAATAATACTGTAGGAACAAAAACAGGCCCAAATTACATGATTGGATTATTATTATTATTATTATTTAAAATCTTGATCCAAAACCAAAACACTTGAGAATGGTTTTGGCAAACCCAACACCAAAACACAATGATGAATTAGATCCAAAACACTGGACACCCGCCTTTCACCCATCTCTGCTCTGCATCCAAAATCTTTGTACTTCAAAAGTTAAAGGTGTCCTACTCAGTTACCAGTA
Source organism: Taudactylus pleione (assembly GCA_031769625.1). NCBI lineage: Eukaryota > Metazoa > Chordata > Amphibia > Anura > Myobatrachidae > Taudactylus > Taudactylus pleione. The sequence continues at coordinate 328,349 of JAUIMM010000241.1, forward strand.
CCTTGCCCACAAAAAAATGTGTCAATGAGTCCTAAGGGGCACGTTTAATTGACTGCAAAAGCTTCCATAACAGATCACAATGGCTTTGGCGAGTTAACTACAGAAGGCAGATTCTGCTTGCTGTTTATGGAGGTGTGAGCAGAACCTGCCCACTGTAATAGCATGGCATCAGAAATACTAATAGTAGAAAACTATAAGGATGTGTTTTGGATGATGCATAAAATACATTCTACCTAGAAATCAATTTAGACAATGATATCCCGAATAGTGTTAAGATATACAGTATGGTTTGTGGAGTGGGCAATCTTTTCCCTTTTTTATCCTTATTTAAATAAATGAGAAGAATATTTAAATTTAATTATAACACGTTTACAATATTTAAATAACTTCACATATTAAAAATACTGTATTCAAGTACTAAATTTTTTTATTTTAGTTATTTTAATCAGTATACTGTAGGTATTGTGATGGTATAACTACCACAGTAATCCCTGTGCAATTCACATGGGAAGCCTTGACTGACAAAAGCCTGTTTATTTTACTGCCTGTTGGCACTATAGGGCAAAGACCATTAAAATCAGAAGATTAAGTTTACCTACCATGTTCAGGATCCTCCGTGTCACTTCTTATTGGTAGCCAGCAGGACTGCAACAACTATATCAGATGAGGAGGAAGAAGATAAGGTGTAAATATAGAAGAAGTACAAGAAAATGGGGTGACTGGTGTGCAAGAAAATGGTGGTGAGGGAACAGAGGAAAGGGTAATGTGAGCAAATGATAGAAGTAGGTTAGGGGAAGTCACTGGGGTAAATGGAAACAGACAGACACACAAACACTAAATAAGAGCCTTGCTTGAGGTGTGAGTAGGACTGAACTGTGATTTCTGGTAAAAATGGAAGAGCAGAAATCCAGATGTGATAGTTTGGAAGGAGGGGGTGAAGCAGAGGATCAGGGGGTGCAGCATGTGAAGATGAAGAGCTGCACCACTTATGGGAATACAGTAACTGCATGCAACCTCTGGTGATAGGCAGCATGCAGCTGTGCACTGGTGATTTTGTTGGTGACCATCTTAGCAATGTTATGCTGCCGGATGGGGATCCCAGTTGTCAGTCACTAGAACTGGCTCCACCCATGCTACACCCCTGACCACAGGCAGATCTACTGTTCAACTAATGAACCTTACGCTTCAGGGCCCCTAACCTTGAAGGGCCCCTGAAGCTAATTTTTTTTTTATTTTTCAGCAAAATCAATGGAGTTTTTTAAGCTTGTGTTATTAAAATAAGGTTATTTTAGTGATATAATAATAAGCCAATGGGTTAAAGTACTTAATATTGACCTTAAAATATACTCTACAGTAGTGCATGTAAGGGGGGTTTGAGTACCCAGAAACCCCCTGATCAGTACTGGCCAGCAGACACTCTAATTACAGCTCTGAACAGAGGATGGCTCTTATGAGCCAGCCAGGTGCATAATAGAGCGCTGCTTTCAGTGTCACTGCTGAGTGCAATACTGCCAGGTGCCACTAGATGCTCCCATCTCCATTTGCGCTGTCCCATCTGTCAAAAGTCTGCCCTACAGTGCTGACCACAAACTGAAAGCTGAGCTGACTGAGGGATAGCATGCAGCTCAGAGGCGGGAGCACGCAGTATGAAGGAGAGACCTGACAGAGGGATTCCCAAGATCCCACTCAGGAGGATCAATAGCTGGGATCATACAGAGGAAGTGAGTAAGTTTTGAAATTGTATGTGGTCTAGCTAAAGTCTCTCTTTCATTTTCTCTGGTGGGTTTCTACATCTATCTATATGACTATCTATCTACAGTCTCTCACTCTCTAGGGGGTTTCTACATATAACTATCTATCTATATACAGACTCGCACTCTCTGGGGAGGTTTCTACATCTATCTATCTACTTATTTGGAATGGGATTATTTTGCCAGTGGCTGTATATATATCAAATCCCATCAGCAGCTGGCCGAATGGAGGAAATCCCGCCAGCAGAGGTAAGTATAGCTAACCCTACCCTCTCCCCCCTAACCCTAACCTATCTATCTATCTATCTATCTATCTATCTATCTATCTATCTATCTATCTATCTACAGTGTCTCACTCTGTGAGGGGTTTCTGCATCTATCTATCTATCTATCTATCTATCTATCTATCTATCTATCTATCTATCTATCTATCTCTACAGTGTCTCACTCTCTTGGGGTTTTCCACATCTATCTCTCTGCAGTCTCTCACTCTCTGGGGGGTTTCTACATCTCCACCAAGGTCCTTGCAAGGGCAGCAAGCCCATTTGGACCTTGTTGGATGTTACCCTATTGTTGCTGGTTGCAAAAGGGCCCCCATAACAGTTCAAGCTTCAGGGCCCACAAACATAGTTCCACCACTGCCTCTGACTACAGGTGATGAGACTGCCCCAACAGTAGCTGCAACACACATAACAGATCTGAAAAGGCACTTCTATTTAAACTCTTCAAAATGTCTTACAGCCAGAAGAATGGGGAATGCTACACTATACTAGATTCACAAGTAGCATAAGGATGGTCCATAAAATATATTGTATTGATATTTCAGTAAGCTACGGAATTTACTATTAATTCTCTGTTGCTGCTGCATTGCTCTAGCAGAAAGGGCATAAATACTCACTGAGGAGGCTTTTTTATCCGATTCTCAATACACTGGCTGATATTAATAGATTAAGGAAAATTAGACATTTCTCTCTCAGCAAGTCACAGAGAAAATTGCGACATTTACAGTATGAAAAAAATATTACTAAATAGACCCCTTAATGTCTGTTATCAGTGGAGACAAGGCTGGACTGCGCATCTGGCACTTCTGGCAAATGCCAAAAGGGCTGATGGCCAGATGGGCCGGTTCGGCTGCAAACCTCAGCCGAGCAGCTCTGCCTCCCAACACTCTGCTTGGCTGGGTCTCTGAAAGTAGGAGGCGTGCAGTGAGGTCACGCCCCCATTATATGTGGCACGCACCGTGAGGTGTTGTCACATTCCTTTGTGGGGAGGGCATGCCCCTTTTCTAGGCATTCACATTAGGGGGACTGCCAGGCTGCTGAGCAGTCCCAGTCGCTTCCTGAATGGAGAGATGTGGCAAGGAAGGATCTAATCATTTTGTTCATATTGTTCATAACCATCCAATATCCCCAAACAGTATGAGAAGGTTTATTCTTTCCAATACATGTTCATTGAAGAAAACAATAAATAAAATATAAGATTCATTCACAAAGCACCTTCTTCATTTTGATCCATGCTGTTGATTATAGGCCTGATTCAAAGATGGGCACTTTAGTAACAGCTTCTGCATCTTTGGATGCAGCAGCTGTGTTAAAATATGCTAAAGCCACAGGAGGCATCTTAGACGTCCACTGCCAGTTCTGTGATGTGCTGCTGCATCCAAAGATGCAGCATTGGATCAACTGCATGAACATCTGAGTAACTCTCATGTCACTCAGGATGAAAACACGCTGACAGGGCCAGTGAAACTGCGTCCAAGTATGCAGACACTGGTCTTGGCATGGCCATAACATGGGACTGTATTGCCCCAATTTTCTGGATGGTTGTCAGTCAGTACCCCAAAACGCCAGCAGAATGTCAGTCATGCTGCGGCTTTTGGGGCACTTCAAGTGACATCCCAGAAACAGATCTGCACATGCATAGTGCGGCTCCAGTGCATGCACAGATCTGCAAACATCAGAGATCTACGTAATAATCAAATTTACGTACATCGCTGAATTAGGCCCTATTTTCAAATAGATGTCTTCCCATGGAAATCTATTATTAATGTAAATTGCAACCTAAAAAGTCCTCTCACGGATAGAGTTGAAGGAGACCAAGAAGTGCATTATAAAGTGAAACTTGCTGGCTTAGCCTCTAGACTTACATCTTTTTGGGTTACAGACTTGACTTTCCCTTTTCTTAAAACATAAAACCATCCCATGCCAGAAGCCCCATTACAACATTTGACAGAATCAGAGACGGAAACTACCGGCATTCCTGGCTGAATAGGAATGTATCAGTATCTCCCGGTTGATTACTTTAAGTAATACTAAAATGGATTTGTCAGGGTATTTATATTTTATTAACAGTTTCTTATATGGCGTAACATATTCTGTTGTGCTTCACAATTGGAAACATTATAGAACAAAACTGGGTAATAACAGAAAGACTTAGAGGTAGGAATGCTCTGCTTGCAAGCTTACAATCTATAGGGTAATACTCGATTGCCTTTAAAAGTTATATATAATCACATTTTTGTTTAATAATAATTTCCTATAAGGGTTTTTTTTGTGGCAAACATGATAAATATTTTAGACTTATTCCAATAACAATCCAAATATAGTTAAAATTAGACTTTTGTAAAACTAGAAGAGGTTGCAGAGGTAATTTTCAAATGTGATTCAAATTCCAAACTTCCATAACAAATAATTGCTTATTTCACATAAGGTGTCAAGAGGTTAAAGAGTTAACTACTTCCATGACACAGTGTTAACACTATTTATGAGAGATTTTGTGGTAGCATCTTCCTACTGAACCATAGCCTTCACGGTGACTGCTAATTACAGAAGGAAATGAGTTTGATTATTAAGCCTGAAATGACCATGAAAATGACTTTGAGAGAGTGCATGCTACAACCCCACCAGAGAACTGCAGGTCTTGCTGTCTATTGTATTGACATAACTGCTACTTAAAAAAGCTACTGTACTAAGTGAAAGTCTATATGTTTTGTGCCATTAACCTAATGAATGGGAAAATGCTACATTCCAATTGTTTTTATTTTACCACCATTTTTAAGACCAGAAGTTTGTATTAAAATTATGTTACTGTATTCAGAAGACATGTGCTTTTTGAATAGTATGCATTAAGATACATACATTGAATAATGTTTGTGTTGGAATCCTTGTCATTTCAATGCCTTAGTTTAAAAGGCCCACGCAAAAAGGTACAGTATACAATCCTACACATACGAAAGACTGTTTTTTTAAATTTGTTAACTTACTTATTTATTTTACTGTTTTTCTTTGCTGTGTAAAACTTTGCAGGAACTAAAAAGAAGCTTCTTCACTAATATAATGTATTCAGGGCCTGATTCAGACCCGCTTGTGAGCGATGTGCTCACAAGCGGGTCGATGGTCCCCCACTGCGCATGCGCACGCCGGAGCTGGCTCTGTCAGGGAAAACTCTGCAAAGAAGCCAATAGGCATTTATTAGGCAACAACATGTATAGATGGTGTTGCCTATTGGGTCAAAGCTACAGAAAGTTTGCTTCCCAAAGCTTGATGTATATGGGAAATGCAGTAAAACCACTGCAAACTACATTTTCGGAATTGTGACCACAGTTTAGCTGTTGATGCATCCCGCCCCCAGGGTGTCAGTCCTGGTTATACTCCCAGCTTTTCCTTTGCAGCTTTGGTTTTGATATGCTGTTCAGCCAGCCTGCCTTTCCCCATTTTGGAAGGAAAATCTGCTTCTGTCTTTAATCTGACTGTGGACAGATCTTTATTAAGGACATACAAAGTGTAATGATACAAACTAATGGGTTAAAACGGAAATGGCTGAAGCCACATCATCTAAATATTGCAACCAATTATATAAACTGGACCTTCTCACATGGCTTCCAGAGATGGATATACAATACAAGATAATCTCCGACACTGGCTTTAGTGTATATAAATGTAACTGTGTATACACCTTGGATAAATGGAATCAGTATGACATCCCGGCAGTCGGGATCCCAGCTGTTAATATACCGACATCAGCATCTCAATGCTCAGGAACCTGACAAGGGTCAGGTAAGTATGGTAACTCTTTCCCTTCTCCCCCTAACTCTAACCATTTGTTTCTGCATCCTAACACTAACCCTTCCCCCTTTCCCTAACCAAAACCCTCCCCATTAGTACCTAAACCTAACTCTCCCCCCTTGGTGCATAAACCTAATCCTCCCCCCTTAGTGACTAACCCTAACCCCCCCTGTGATGCCTAAACTTAACCCTCCCCCCACGGCTAAGTCCAAGCCAGCCCTGAAATACTTACAATCGGCATCCCAGGTGTTGGTATTCCAGCACAGGTCTTCTGGCTGGGTAGTGGCATTCCGGAGCCGGGATTTCGTCAGCTGGGATGCTGGCTGTAGGTTTCATAACTGCTTCCCAGATAAATAATACGCTGTATGACCAGGATTTTGTCAGTCCAATGAACAACCTCCTTCCTTGCATACTTTTCATGAGCTGTGCAAGCAAGAAAGGGAGAATTGTCCACTACAATAGTTTAGGTGTGTTAGTAAATGTATTTTATTTTAAATTATACAGTATATAAGATACAGTATAAATATGTCTTGGAACTCAGGGCCTGATTCAGAGCCGGACGCTCTGACCAGAGTGCTCGCTCTAAATCAGGGCCCTCCAACATGAAAATGGAGCGGCCTCTTGGACGCTCGCATAGCTGTGGGTGACCACCCACAGCTATAGCGAGCGTCCATGATGATGGTCACGATGGTCAAGACCATCGCGACCATCGGGCTTGCGACGGAGACCCTGCGGTGGGGTCTCACTGCCACAAGCCCTGGAGTGATTTTGGCTCTATCAGAGCCAAAATCACTCCCACTGACATCACTACTGATGTCAGTGGGGCCGGCTTCAGATGGTAGGCGTTCCCATGGGAATGCCTCCATCTGGCAGCCTCGCCCCCGGCACGCCCACCAATGGGGGCGTGCTGTCAATCAACATCGACAGCACGCCCCCTTTGGTGCGAGACCCGGAGTGACGGCTACTCCGTTGCTAGCCGGGTCTCGCGCATTCGCACGACGGAGCTCCCTCCATCGTGTGCATGCGCACTAGGGCATCATCGACCCACTTGCGAGCATCCTGCGCTCGCGAGTGGGTCTGAATCAGGCCCTCAGTTCCTATAACAGACAATGACTAATTTTAATGAAACAAAATAAAATACATTTAATTAGGCTGTTGGCACTTTAAAGTCAAATAATACTGTAAATACAAACACTTAAAAATGAGAATCAAATAAAAAAAAAAAAGAAAACATAACACATCAGTTTTGCTCGGATTACTTTTGGGGTTCCGAGTAGAACTGAGTCCTGCCTGGATCTACCTATATGTTTGGATGTCAGATCTGAAAAACAGATCTCGGGTTTTGGATTGCATGTAAACAGGTAAAATTACATTATTTTAGATGTTGTTATCAATTTTAAAGTAAACCAAAATCAAACTTAAACACTTGAGTTAGGTTTGGCAAACCAAAACCATAACATTTAAGGGTTTTTTGCCATTAACAAAAACAAAACATGGGCATCTGCGCATATCTCTAAAAATAATACACAGAAGCTGGTACATTTACTAAAGGTTGATTTTGGTGTTGATTTTAATGTTGATTAAAAAATAAACTCATGATCAACTGTGTAATGCAATGCCAAAATATCTCAATTAATAACATCCAATTTTGAATTGATGTTGAAAATAAACTCATAAAAAAAAGAAGCATGCACAGATCACCATAGTTTAAAATAAGATAAAAATTTTTGGGGGTCCCTCCCAAAACCCATAACCAGCACTCGATCTTTTAGCCTTCTCTGGTCATGGAAAATCAGAGGAAAAAAGTGCCATGGGGTCCCCTATTTTCCATTAACCAGCACGAGGCTGAACCAGCCAGGAGGCTTACACTACAGCATGGAGACACACAGCATGGGGCCACCTGCCATAATGTAAACCAGCCCCAAACTGGTCAGCTCAGGGCTGGCAAGCCTTGGAATGTGGGGCCCCCTCCTCCCGAGCATCAACCAGCCCTTGGTTGAAAGCCCAGGACTCTTCCCTGCAACTCTGGTGGCGTTCGGTGCAGGGGTAATGGGTTAAATAAAGCAATAATATTGTTCCTATCAGTGGAACTACTTTTAGCAACAGTGTATGAGGACACATCTGTAGTGTATCAAATAACAAATTTCAATTCACCACATGTTTCACACTGGAAATAGGAAACTATGTCTTCCTCATTGAAACTATGGATTGGAGATAGAAAAGGCCATCACTCTTTTCATTCTGTTGGTAATATTCCTACCAGAAGGTGGCTGCAGGACACCAATCATCCTTATGTTGTTCTGATGGTTTATTACCACATCAGAACATCAGAACCAAAGGGCGATTAAAGAGAAGAGGGGGTGCATGTGCTCACTTCTCAATGTGGCCCCCTCCTTTATGTGGTGTAGTAGACTCTATCATAGTGCTAGATACAACTGTGCATGTGCAGGTCTCTGGTAACATGGCGCCTGTACCATGGTCCTTGAGTCACTTCTAATGCACATGTGCAAATCTCTTGTAAAATAGCTGGCATGCCATTTTTCCACTGATTGTACTCCTGCTGCAGCTTTAGTACTGGACTCTGGAGAGATAAGTATTAATCATTGGTGCAGGTGTGGTGTGGGGCCCCCCTGGGCACCACTATGCAACAATTATAGCTACGCCAATTATGTTTTGGTCTATTGACAATGATGTTCACTGTAGCAATGGTTTGATGGACTTAATTGATAAAGTACAGTGCAATATATTCATTACTTAAATGGGGTCAATAGACAAGTAACCAATCAGGGTGTTTTCTTATGCTCAAGACAAAAAAAATTCAAAGATGTCTGTCAGTTCTGTGTGTAACGCTACAGTATATTTGCCTGTCAGTCTTGACTTTCAGAGCATGCTAGCAGTTCTAATAATTCTGCAAGTAGCAGCATGCTCTTACATCAATTTGCAGTGATGATCATGCTGATACTACAACAACCAGCATTCTTATATATTTTCTGGCTACCAATGCTTGCTGGGACTTGTAGATCAACACACTAAACTAACAACAATCTTACTTTCACTCTTTACTTCAAAAAAGAGGATTGGGAAGAGCCAGTTATTCAGCAAAGGGCTGATTCACACTGGGCGATGGGTACTTTTTTGGTGGCCAACTTCCTAGGAAATAAATCCCTGTGCTGACCAGACTTTAACATTATGAAAGGGCTCTTCTTGTTTTAATGTGGCATTCAATTCTAAAATGTGCTATATTTCCTTATATTGAATCAAACTCTTTACATTCACCTAGTAGAGATGTGCGGGTTCGGATTTACTCGGTTCTTATTGCCATTTTACTGCAAGTTCGGATTAGTTCGGATTTATTTTATTGGCTATCCAAAACATGTGATAGCCGATAGCCAATAAAATGCCGTTTTGAGATCTGAGTAAATCCGAGTAAAACCGAGTAAATCCGAACCCGCTCATCTCTACTATAAAGCCTTAGCCCAATCTCCTCCCCTCTATTTCCCCAACCTTATCTCCCTCCACACTCTCGAATGACCATTTTGTTCTCTCCTCTCAATTGATTAACTACTCCCACTCCAACCTCCCATACTTTGCCTGTGCAGCTCCACACCATTGTAGCACATACTATTAGATTATCCACCTCTCTTCAGAGATTCTTATGGGCTTTTAAAACACACTTTGTCCATCTCTTCCATCTTAAAACCTTCCATCTCTTATCGTAACCAACTACCCACTAACTGGAGCAGATGTACTCAGCTCTGGAAAGTGATACATTGGAGAGTGATAAACTACCAGCCAATCAACTCCTAACTGTCATTTTTCAAGCACAGCCTGTAAAATGACAGTTAGGAGCTGATTGGTTCTTAGTACATCTACCCCAATGTCTCGCCTCTCTGTGTCACCCCTGTCTCTACTTTCGATTGTTAGCTCTCATGAGCAGGGCCCTCTTTGCTCATTTGTTTTTCCTTCCTTCTCTATTACCTTAACCTTAGCAGCCAAATCGTACCAATCTGTCGGATCGGTTGATTTATCGCACAGTGTATGGGCACTTTTAGTGTTTGTTCATAATATTTAGTTGGCTTACTTGTGTTGCGAGCAAATTTATCTGTTGCTTTTGGAATTTGGCCATTGCTTCATAATATCTGACATCAGGTTGTGGATGTGGAGGTGGAGCAGAACAAGGAGGAGGGGTTGGCTGCAGCGGGCTGCTATGTTTCTGGGTCTGTTCTGTAGGCAGTGATGGAGTAACTGGAATTAAAGTGAGAGTGACCATCTCATCATCTTCATCCACAGGGTCAACATTGTAAGTTTCTTCCTGATGCTCCGTAGATGACTCATGCAATTCTATAAAATGGATTTGGGTAAGTATTTGGTTCAGAATAACACATGTAACATCTATATGACTTTTAATGTAGATTTTTCTCCAAATAACGAACATCCACGATTCAAATTTTAACATCAGCACTGTGTTTAAAATGTTAATTACAGGCTTCAAATCATGAAGACATAGGCCCAGGATATATAGACAAGGTTTGTTGAATAAGTTGAATGTCGTACACAGTGTTAACTACACCTAACATCAGATATTGAAAGCATTGGCATATGAGGCCTGGAAAATGTTGTGTGGTTTGATTTCCACATATGTAAAAATTTTTGGTTAATCAATGTCACTAATTTTTTATCCAAATATGTAGCGGGATCGATATTGATGACCGCCTGACCTATGTCTGACAGTTCAAATCCCAACAGCAGGTAAGTATTTTAACTATTGCTAACCCTCTCCCCCCAACCCTCCTTTAGGTGTGCCTAACCCTAACCACCCCCCTAGTGCCTAACCTTAACCCCTTCTGTGAGTGTCTAAACCTAAACCCCACTTCCCCACACTCTAAACCTAAGAATCCCAGGGTGGTGCCTAACCCTAACCTCCTCCCGAGGGTGCCTAATGCTAAACCCCCCTTCCCCTACCCTAACCCTCCCTGGGGGGTGCCAAATCCTAAGTCTCCCCGGGAGTCCTGAATCCTAACCCTCCCCCCTGCATTGACAATACAGGACATCCTACACTACCTGCGTTTACTCACAAACCTCCACCTCTGAAAAACACCCAGAGACAAGTCATGTGACTGGAGAAAAACCTGGAAGTGGTCGAGTAGATTGCTTAAAGTGAGATCTGAGGGTGCATACATCATAGAGGAAGGACCAGGATCCCCACGGGGAGCTCATAACAGAGCAATCCGCGGTTGCACCAATCCAGCCAGCAGGCTCCAAATAGAGGTCGATGCCCTGTGGTCCACCCAAAAGGTATGCTGTTTGCTGCATCCCATACTAAGGAAGCCAGTGTGAACTCCAGCACAGCACTGTTGCTCTGATACTCCAAGGGACTGAGGTACTGCCATCTGAGGTTTACAAACAACCGGCAGACATTTTTCTTATCCAGCAGTAGAACGGGACACCGTTCTCTGCTACCGACTATACACATTCACCTATCAATTTGTGCACAGACACTGTATACCAGTGTTAAACTTTCTTTACACTGTTTATGCTTAACCTTCATATGTAATGATAATGCACTACCACGTGCACATGTGACAAATAATCTTTGCATTAATTACTGTGTTATATATGTCCACCTCCCCTCCTTTTTTTTCTATACATGTTTATATTTCTATTTCCATTAATGTGTGTGACCAAAACTAAGGAAATCATCCAATAAATTGGCATTTACACCACAATTGTCTATAGAGGTACATAATCTGCAAGTTCTGTATATAGGACAAACCACTGATATTAATATCACTATCTAGCTGATATATGGGACAACACCCCCATATATACACACATAAATACACCAATAAGGGGTGAGCATGGTAATCTATACCCACTTTTTCTATTTACAAAAAATATTTTACTCATTCACATCAGTCCTTGCCCCCAGAAAAATCCTTGAGTGCCATGCCTGCTGCTGCTGGGAGTGGATTTTCATCCCAGAAGGGATGAAGATGTTGTGTATTTCTTCCCAATGGACACAGATCTGAAGAGACGTAAAGAGCTGTTGGTAAGCAAATTGTCAGCTCAAGTGGTACGTGATGCAGCAATGAGTTCTCCAGCAAATGCATCTGCCGAGAAAAAAATTAACTTTGAAAACACCCACTGGTGATGCAGATGAGTCAACACAACCATTTTTTAACTTTTGACATCTGGTCGGGTCAAAACTGCCTACAATTAATTATACCTCTACTGTGACTCCATCTGACACGGTCACCATTCAAAGAATGGTTGAGGATTATTTAAAAAATTTTAATGATAACATCCAAACAGGCATCTCAGACAGTCCGTTTGACTACTGGCAGGAAAAAAAGGTATTTTGAAGGCCCTTGCACAAAATGGTTTTGCTTCACTTGAGCTGCCCACCCTCCAGTGTGTACTCAGAAAGAGTTTTCAGCACAGCTGGGAACCTTGTCAGTGATCGGCCTATGAGGCTAGTTTCCCAAAATGTAGAAAAGTTGATGTCCATCAAAATGAACTACAAATTCAATTACATGCAAAAATTACAGAGGCACCTGTAATAGTGGATTCAAGCAGGAACAAATTAATATTGTGTGAAGATGATGTATACACTGATGAGGGTGAGGAATCAAATGATGATGATGGCTACAACATATTGCCTCTGAAAAGCCAGTTTGTGCACATAGAGATCATTGCCAGCAATGTCAGCTGCCCATTGGTAGCTTGTTTTGAGGGGGCCCAAACAAAGCAATCGCTTCATGAATGAGGATATTGTTGATGAATGTGTTGGTGGTGAAGATGGCAGGTGCTTGGATCTAGCAAAGATAAGGGAGCTAGCTGATGCTGGCCTGCTTTGTGTTACTTTTTTAGCCAAAGTTTCTGAATTTTGCAAAAACGTTTTTGATGAATGCGCTGCAGATGACGTAACAGGGTGGAGGTTCCTAGATAGTTAAGGTCCCTATCTCTACTAATTTTGGCTTTATAAGTGGTACAGATGCCTTCACAACTGTTTTCAAGATTTGGGTCAAAATAATTCCACATCCAAGTTGTGGCTTTTCTGGTCTTATGCCAAGGCATCACCCAGCATATAACCCCAGTTTATATTGTTAGCCCAGCCTATGCCATCACCCCAGATTATACCAGCACCCAAGCCTATATCATCATTCCAACCTGTTTTGTGTATAAATTACAGCTGTGCTCCCTGTTATATTGGGGATTCATTGTCCACTTTAGTGGATATGAGCTCCATTTTAGTCCATATCACCACACCCTCTACACATCTTATGACCTGGGCTACAGGAGGAGCAGCTGCACTCTGGAATATGGTTGCATGGATTTGTCCCTCTGAATCAGTGAAATTCAGGTAGAGTGGCCATGGGTAGGGAGCAGGGACTCTGTATCAGAGAATGCAGTTTTAGCTGCTTTATTCCATTTTTTAAACCATATTGTCAAAGCCGGATGACTGGCTGAGGCAGAATCTGTTTACAATAAGAATCTGCATGACGTCATTTTGCGAATGGCCGTCCAGCGCCATTTTAAGTTACGAGTCACGAGCTAAGTAGAGATGGCAATGTTTTTGTTTAATCCTTTTAGAAGCCATGACAAGCCCATTCTGGGGACAACCTTGCATAGAAAAATACCAAAACAGCTAGAAAAAAGCAGCTTCCTGAGAAAAGTAATTAGAAAAGACAATACACCGGGAACTGTGGGTGTTTTTGCATGTAAATGGAGAGACCCCACATGTGGACAGGTGTAGCTGTGGCAATTGTAATATGGTCCAGACACTTGAATTTGACTGAATGAACAATGTTAAGAAATCTGCTTGAAAAGAACTAACACAGGTATCCTAATTAGGCAGAATAAAGCTTTTAAACTCACTGCCAGACAGGATGGCACCAGCAATCGGCAGGGGGTCTCCACCCTGTTTGAGAGTGAAGCTCACTGCCCATAACACATTGCATTGCAGTTTCAAAAATGTTAGTTAAGGGATGATATATATATATATATATATATATATATATACAGTAAGGTGCATAAATATTGGGACATTGACAGAATTTTCATATTTTGGCCTCTATTCACCACCACAATGGCTTTAAAATGAAACAAACAAGACGTGCTTTAACTGCGGATTTTCAGATTTAATTTGAGGGTAATTACATCCAAATCAGTTCAACGGTGTAGGAATTACAATGGTTTCTATATGTGCCTCCCACTTTTTAAGGGGCCAAAAGTAATAGGACTACCAACTAAAAGCTATTTCATGGACAGGTGTGTGCTATTCCCTCATTATTTCATTATCAATTAAGCAGGTAAAAGGTCTGGAGTTGATTCTAGGTGTGACATTTGCATTTGGAATCAATTGCTGTCGACTCTCAATATGAGATCCAAAGAGCTGTCACTATCAGTGAAGCAAGACATCATTAGGCTGAAAAATCAAAACAAACCAATCAGAGAGATAGCAAAAACTTTAGGTGTGGCCAAATCAACTGTTTGGAACATTCTTAAAAAGAAAGAACACACCGGAGAGCTCAGCAACACCAAAAGACCCGGAAGACCACGGAAAACAACTTTGGTGGATGACAGAAGAATTATTTCCCTGGTGAAGAAAAACCCCTTCACAACAGTTGGCCAAATCAAGAACACTCTCCAGGAGGTAGGTGAATATGTGTCAAAGTCAACAATCAAGAGAAGACTTCACAAGAGTGAATATAGAGGGTTCACCACAAGATGAAAACCATTGGTGAGCCACAAAAACAGGAAAAATTAGAGTTTGCCAAACAACATCTAAAAAAGCCATTACAGTTCTGGAACAACATCCTATGGACAGATGAGACATAGATCAACTTGTTCCAGACTGATGTGAAGAGAAGATTATGGAGAAGGAAAGGAACTGCTCATGATCCAAAACATACCAGCTCATCAGTGAAGCATGGTGGTGGTAGTGTCATGGCGTGGGCATGTATGGCTGCCAATGGAACTGGTTCCCTTGTATTTATTGATGATGTGACTGCTGACAAAAGCAGCAGAATGAATTCTGAAGTGTTTCATGCAATATTATATGCTCATATTCAGTCTTCAGTCAAATGCTTCAGAACTCATTGGAAGGCGCTTCACAGTGCAAAATGGAAGCATACTGCAAAAGCAACCAAAGAGTTTTTTAAGGCTAAAAAGTGGAATGTTATGCAATGGCCAAGTCAATCCCCTGACCTGAATCCGATTGAGCATGTATTTCACTCGAAGAAGACAAAATTGAAGGGAAAATGCCCCAAGAACAAGCAGGAACTGAAGACATTTGCAGTAGAGGCCTGGCAGAGCATCACCAGGGATGAAACCCAGTGTCTGGTGGTGTCTATGCGTTAAAGACTTCAGGCTGTAATTGCCTGCAAAGGATTTGCAACAAAGTATTAAAAAGTGAAAGTTAGATTTAGGATTGTTTAGTTTGTCCCATTACTTTTGGCCTCTTAAAAAGTGGGAGGCAAATATAGAAAACGTTGTAATTCCTACACCGTTCACCTGATTTGTATGTAATTACCCTCAAATTTAATCTGAAAGTCCGCAGTTAAAGCACATCTTGTTTGTTTCATTTCAAAGCCATTGTGGTGGTGAATAGAGGCCAAAATGTGAAAATTCTGGCAATGTCCCAATATTTATGCACCTGACTGTATATATATATTAAATCCATCATAAATAGACTCACATGCATAAACACTGCACATTACGCACAGTTGCGCTGTTAACATAACGCTCATCAGCGAATGCATGATATCCTGCATGTGAACATTGTTTATTAGCTTCATGCGTATGCATCTGCCACAAGTTAACTAGTGTCTTTTCCCAAACCCATAATACTTACACACTGCACACTCACGTAAAAGGTTCCATAGCTTCAAAGTGTAAGATTCAAGTTTTATTCATTTATTACTAATTCTGTGAAATAAAGGCTATTTGGTATCTAAGGTTTAATACATGATAAGTAAACTGTGTTTGGTGTTGTACTGATCAACTTTTTCTCAACAGATTTTCGGTATCATCGGTGAGAAGATCGCAACCTGCATTCTAAACTTATGAACAGTAGAGAGTTAAAACACTAAAATGTACTTTGTAAAATGAACAGCTTAGATTTGCATGCAGGAGGGATAGAGGAGACAATAGGCTGTCGGAGGCTGACCTGTGTCCATTTGAATCAACCTGTTGAATATCCTGTAACAGATGCACCCGCATATCCCTGTAAGGGTATATATATATATATATATATATATATATATATATATATATATATATATATATGTGTGTGTTCTGTCCCCAATCTGGAGTCTTCATGCTGATGCTGTTGATGGAGTATTCTTGTTAATGCCGGAATCTGGTCCCAGAGCGCGTGCATATGTATAACTGTACCTTGGGTCTTTATAATTTCTTTGTGCTATTTACATCACAACGTGTAACTATCTGTACTTTGCTTGAATAACCTTTGTGCGTTGGAACACATTTTCTCAAAGTCTGAAGGCATTTATTTACTGTATAACTGCATACGCAAATAGAGTAAATTTTAGAAGGTATAGGCAGGTTTTTAGAATGTATAGGCAGGAGCATATAGAGGTTTAAATTCAGTATCCTTAAGATCCTCTAAATTCACCTTTTGAAAATAAACTATTTATGTCAACCTCAGCTGAGGCATTTGAGATGTCATTATGTTTTATATATTATCCATGTTAGTTAGCACTTTGTTGTGGTCTTGTAGGCAGCATGTAGACTAATCATTTATTCATGATTGAGGAAAAAATAATAATAATATAGTACACTGGGGTATAGAACAATATATATATATATATATATATATATATATATATATATATATATATATATATATTTTATTATTAATTATACTATTATTAGATTTTATTTTTTATACACTGGGCACCCTTGGATGGACAGAGGGCCTGATTCAGAGCCGGACACTATTTGCGGATGGTCGTTCAGAAAAAGGGGACGGCTATTTAAATTGAGCGCTCGCTCTTTGCGGTCTGTTGACGCCTCTGTGTCTGAGCTAGTAAACGAAATATGCGCTCGCTATTTTGTAAAGACGCCCCCTGGCCGCTCGCATCCTACGTCATCTCCGCTATTTATTTGATTAATTGAGTACATCGAAAGGTGTCTGAACTGCTCGCAGTGCTTGTGGTTGGATTTTCCTACCGCAATCATGCGAACAGTTCAGGCTAAGAAACTACCAAGTGACGTGGCCGATGACGCTGCTTTGCTAATTATGCACACCCTTAAAACGCCCGTTTTGACCTTTTGGCACGCCTGCGTTCGGATCTCCACTCCCCGTTTTCAAGAACCTTCCCCTGTTACCACCCACAAACGCCTCATTCTGTCACTCAAATTAGCAGGCATTCGCTATTTTGCGAGCACACAATTTCCGACCGCAATGACTGGTTCGCGCATGCGTATTACAACCCATACGCATGCGCAGCTGTGCGAACATCACTCGGGGCAAACGAGCAGCCGCTTACGAGAGGCTCTGAATCAGGCCCAGAGCACCCCTGTTCGAACACAGGAGCCACTGCCCCTGGATGGACACAGAAACCCCTTGATGGACACAGCAGCCCCTGCCCTGGATGGACACAGCAGTTCCTGGATGGACACAGCAGCCCCTGCCCTAGATGGATACAACAACTCCTGTATGGACACAGCAGCCCCAGGTTGGACACAGCAGCCCCTGCCCCTGGATGGACACAGAAACCCCTGGATGGACACAACAGCTTCTGCCCTGGATGGACACAGCAGCCCCTGGATGGATACAGCAGCCCCTGCCGAAGATGGACACAACAACCCCTGGATGGACACAGCAGCCTTGGGATGGACACAGCAGCCACTGCCCCTGGATGGACACAGCAGACCCTGGATGGACACAGAAGCCCCTGCCCTTGATGAACACAGCAGCCCCTGGATTGACACAGCAGCCACTGACCCTGCATGGACACAGAAACCCATCCCTGGATGGACACAGCAGCCCCTGCCCTGAACAGATACAGCAGCTCTTGGATTGATACAGCACATCCGTTCACTACATTCTCCAATGCCGGACTAAAAATGGTGCAGATCATGGGGACTTTTATATGATCCAAAACCCGTGAGAAACCAACAGTGGGAGGATGACGTTTTGCCTTGCTTTGCCGGCATTGGCAAGTGTGTTTGCACTGGTCGATGCTGGCACCCCGCCGGGTTAATCACAGATTGAAGGCTAGAACACACATCATCTAGTGTGTTCTAGCCTTCAGATGCATGGTCAATTTTTGGAACACTCATTTACCTGCTTCATCTGAATCAGTAGCCTCCACTGGGCTGCCTTGGCTAGGTTGTGAACGCATGAAAGGACCTTTAAGCAATAAATAACCTAATTTTCCAATGTCCAAACACATGTGTGATGCACTGACAACAATGTTACAAATCATTTACCTGAACACTGGATTTTGCAGTCTCCATTTGGATGCGCCTTTTTTGGGTGGCTGTGTATGCGGTGCCATTGAAGGACCTTTAAGCAATACATTAGCTCCAGGGCCAGATTAAGGTCTGTGGGGGCCCCTGGGCAACAAACTTGTGGGGGTCCCTATATACCACCATTTCTTGTCACCCTAGGAACATTATTTTATCCGTTTAAATCACCTTAATGTACCCTGTAGTAAGGCCCCTCTTGCAATGCCCACTGTAGTAGTGCCCCTTATGCAATGTCCCAGTAGCAGTGCCCTTTATGGAGTGACTTCAGTAATGCTCCCCTTTGCAGTGCCCAATATATAATGCCCACAGTAGTGGTACCCCTATACAGTACCCCCAGTAGTGCCCCTTATATAGTGCCCCCAGACCCAGTATAGGTCCCCCACTATGCATTTCCACCTGTAGTAGTCTCCCCATATACAGTGCCCCCAGTAGCAGTCCCCCTTATGCATTGACCCCAGTAGCGCCCCTCCAGTGCCCCCATGAAGTGGTCCCCCTACATAGTGACTCCTGTAGTGGCCCCCTTATGCAGTGCCCCTTACACACACAAAAAAAACACAACTTACCTGAATCCCTGCTCCTGATGTGACCTCTGCTGTCTTCTCCGAGTCCTGGCTCTTCTCCTGCACTATGGGAGAGATGTCAGCATCATGACGTCTCTTCCATCATCACCCACTGCGTGGGGGAGCCGGAAGGTGGAGCTCATGAGTAAGCTCCAGCCGGCTCCCTCCGTTGATGCAGCAGCCAATAAGATTCTGTCGGACTATCATTGGCTGCTGTAACAAACACACAGCTGCTGGTGGTGACTGTGTGTTTGTGCCTGTGTAGTGTGGCCGTGCAAACTGTGGTCTACGCTACACTAGTGGCGGGGACACTACTGGCAGGTGCAGACAGCAGACCCCGGTGCAAGTCAACGGCTGCACTGCTGCTAGTGTGTGCCCCTCCATGTGTGCGGGCCCAGGGATGACCTCCCCTGTCACCCCCCACTTAATCCGGCCCTGATTAGCTCATTTACCTATGTCCAAAAACATGTGTGATGCAATTCCAACAATTTTACAAATCATTTACCTGCAGCTTGGGACTGTGCTTCCTCCACTTGCCTGCAGTTATTTGTGGTTGTGGGGCTTGGTGTGCCATGGAAGGACCTTTAACCAATAGATGTTTGTCATTTCTCTATTTCCTGAAAAATGTTACATGCAATGCCAAGAATGTCACCAATCATTTACCTGCAGCTTTGGACTTTACTGCCTTCACTTGACTGTGGGTTCGTTTTTGTGGCGGGGCTTTCTGTGACTTGGAAGGACCTTAAATGAAAACATTACATATGTTAAACTTGACTTTTGTTATGTTGGATGCAGATAAAAAACTCTGGGCCTGATTCAGACCCGCTCAAGAGCGCCCAGCGCTCGCAAGTGGGTCAATAGTCCCCCACTGCGCATGCGCACACTGGAGCCAGCTCCAGCGTGCGCATGCATGAGACCAGGCCAGTGAAGGGCGCTCCATCGCTATGGGTCTCGCACCAAAACGGGGCGGCTGTCAATTGTGATTGATAGCTCGCCCCATTTTGGAGGTGGGCAGGGAGGGTGGATGGCCAAATGGAGGCATTCCCGATGGAATACCTTCCATTTTGGGGTGGCCTCAGTAGTGAGCTTCCGGCTCTATTAGAGCCGGAAGCTCAATGGGGCTTGCGATGGACAAGACCCTACCACAAGGGTCTCGTTGCAAGCCCGATGGTCGCGATGGTCACGACCATCACCTGGCCACTCACAAAAGCTGTGGGTGGTCACCCACAGCTTAGTGAGTGGCCAGGAGGCCGGCTCTGAAAAAAAAATGCCGCCCTGATTCAGAGAGAGCACTCTGAAAGAGCATCCGGCTCTGAATCAGGGCCTCTGGACCTCATTCAGAACCGCTTGCAAAATGCGAGCACTCGCTCTGAATGAGGGCGGCTGCTTTTCTGTAAAGCGCCGGCCCCCTGGCTGCTTGCTAAGCTGTGGGTGACCACCCACAGCTTTATCGAGTGGCTAGGTTGATGGTCGCGATGGTCAAGACCATCGAGACGAGCAGGGCTCTCTACGAGACCCTTGTGGTAGGGTCTCATCTGCCACAAGCCCCAGTGAGCTTGTGGCTATAATAGAGCAAGACGTTCACCACTGACATCATGAGTGATGTCAGTGAGGCCGCCCCCACATGGCAGGTGTTCCTTCAGGAATGCTTCCATTTGGCAAGCCATCCCCCCACCCTGCCTACAGAATGTTGTGAGCTGTCAATCACCATCGACAGTCGTCCCTTTTGTAGTGAGCCCCAGAGTGAGAGAATTTCTCTCTCGCTCCAGGGCTTGTGCACGCGCAGTGCGGCCGCTGCACATGCGCAGGGCCTCAACATTGACCCGCTTGCGAGAACTCAGTGCTTGTGAGCGGGTCTGAATGAAGCCCTCTGTGCAATGACTTACCAGCCACTTCATCATCTCTGTCCTCCTGCTGGCTGCGCTGTCTCTTGTGCTTTGCAGATGTTTTGGATGTGGGTAGATATTTTTAGACAATACATTACAAAGCAATAATTGATAACAACAATCAACAATTAGGGGTGTGCACCGGCCACTTTTCGTGTTTTGTGTTTTGGTTTTGTATCTGGATCTTTCTTCGTATTTTGGATCTGGATTGGTTTTGCAAAAAAGCATCAAAACAGCTAACATCACATAATTTGTGTGTTTTTCTGTTCCTATGCTATTACTAACCTCAATAACATTAATTTCCACTCATTTCCAGTCTATTCTGAACACCTCACAATATTGTTTTCAGGCCAAAAGGTTGCACCGAGGTAGCTGGATGACTATGCTAAGCGACACAAGTGGGCGGCACAAACAGGTGGCCCATCTAGGAGTGGCACTGCAGTGGCAGACAGGATGGCAGTTTGAAAAACTAGGCCCCAAAGAGTATATACTGTAAAGAAAAAAAAGAGATGCAAGATGGAATTGTCCTTGGGCCCTCCCACCCACCCTTGTGTTGAATAAACAGGACATGCACACTTTAACAAAACAATCCATCAGTGCCAGAATCTGCCACATGACTGTAGCTGAAATTATTGGTTCGTTTGGGCCCCACAAAACAAGCTGGCAATTAATCTGTCCCTGCACAAAATGGCTCTACAGAGGCAAGATGTCATCCTCATCCTCCTCATCCACCAATTCCTCACCCTCTTCAGTGTTGTGTGCATCCTCATCCTCACAGAGTATTAATTGTCCCCGCTGGAATCCACCACCACAGGTCCCTCTGTACTTTCTGGAGGCTGGTCTTCCTGGAAGAATTGATAATTCATTTTTGATGAACATCATCCTCTCCACATTTTGAAGAAGCAACCACCTACGCATTTCGCTGACAACTTTCCCAGCTGCAATAAAAACGTTTTCGGAGTTCACACTGGAGGGGGGTCAACTTAGGTAAAATAGAGCCAGTTTGTACAAGGGCCTCTTTTTCCTGCCAGTACAGGTCACCGATGTAATCCTCCACCATTCTGTCAATGGTGACAGTATCATATGCAGTGACAGTAGACATGTCAGAAATTGTTGGCAGGTCCTTCAGCCCGGACCAGATGTCCAAACTTGTTTCTGTCTGCCCTGCATCACCGTCAGTGGGTTGCTTAGGATACCTAAGTTGTTTCCTGGCAGCCCCAGTTGCAGGCGAAAATGAAGAATGAGCTGTTGACGTGTCACTTTCCACTTCAGCTGACAGTGTTTTCACCAGCAGGTCTTTGCACCTCTGCAGAATTGTGTCTGCCATAAAGATAGACACAATAGGACAGAAACGTCCCATGGAGCAGAACCTAGGATCGAGCACGGTGGCCAAAATGTAGTTATCTGATTTCAACAGATTGACCACCCTCAAATCGTGGCAAAGCAAATAAAGGGCTTTTCTCCAGCTGCTTCTGCAAAAGCCTGATGAGGGGAATGACCTGACTCAAGCTGGCAGTGTCTGAACTGACTTCATGTGTGGCAAGTTCGAAGGGCTGGAGAACCGTGCACAACACGGATATCATTCTCCACTGCACTTAAGTCAGGTGCATACCCCTTCCTTTGCCTATGTCATAGGTGGATGTATAGGCTTGAATGACCTTTTGCTACTCCTCCATCTTCTGAAGCATATAGAGGGTTGAGTTCCATCGCATCACAACCTCTTGCTTCAGGTGATGGCAGGGCAGGTTCAAGAGTGTTTGCTGGTGCTCCAGTCTTCGGTACGCAGTCGCTGAATGGCGAAAGTGGACAGAAATTTTTTGGGCCACCCAAAGAGTCTCCTGCACGCCCTTATCGCTTTTCAGAAAATTCTGCACCACCCTTCAACAGATGAGCCAGCCGGCCCTTAACTTATGACACAGGCACCCACTTGGCGCTGCTACTTTATTGATCCATGTGTGGCTACAGCACACACATGTCACAAACATAGAAAAAATATATTTATTTTTTTCCAGCACTTTGGGGGTTACACCACCATTCAACAGACGAGCTAGCCGGCCCTTGACTTATGACACAGGCACACGCTTGGCACTGCTATGTTGATGCACGTGCGGCTACAGCGCACACAAACAGAAAAAAAATATTAGTTTTTTTGCACTTGGGGGGAGCACCCCTGATGGACAGAGCACCCCCTGGACAATACTACAGCACCCCTTTAGGACTACAGCCTTTATGGGACACTGCACAACACAGCCCAGCCAGCCCCTATGGACATTGGAGTTTGGACACAGCCCCTATGGACAACAGCAGCACCAGCATAGCAAACCCCCACCCTCCCTCTTCACTGTCCACAGCCTGAGTGAAAAATGGCACCATGCGGGGACCTCTTATAGAATCCAAAACTCGTGAGAATCCGACAGTGGGATGATGACGTTTTACCTCGATTTCAGATCCGAGCCAGGTGGGAAAACTTGAACCTGACTCGGATCTGGCTCGGACCGGGGGGGGGGGGGCCTCCGTGGGGTTCAGATCTCTGAATTCAGAACTCGCTCATCCCTATCAACAATCAATAAATGTTAAGCATGTTTATTATATTTGTAGCATTATATGATAAGCCAAAAAGCCTGGGTTTATATTTGATTATTAATAAATAATGCATTATCAAACAGATGCACTCATATTTTTTTAAAAGCAGTAAATTGCAAAATGTTGACCCATGACTATATTATTGTTGGTTTACACAAAAACACATGCAAATAGTAAATTAACAAATCTCCTACACTACACAGTAACATATTTGTCACTACACCATATTTCATTGACAAATTAAACATCTAATCTTTGTTCCTTCAGCTGATGCAGAACAACACATCCAAACATATCAATATAGTACTTTGTAATACAGTATAGAAGACCATGCTGGCATGTGTAATGACCCAGCAGGTGGCGGCCACTTACATTTACACTACTTGTTTAATTGTTTGGAATAAGTTTTTTGTGGAGTTGCAACACATACATTATTTATTAATCAAAACATGTTTGCTAATCATACATTTGACAAAAACACTTTGGGACAAATGTTTTGTACATGCTGTACACCAAAATGAACAATGTTTTTCTGCACAAAGTAAGCTGTACGGATATATATGAACAATACAACCACAGAAGTGTCATTGGAAAACCAAAATCCATTTGTAACCAACAAATAGAGTCTATACAACAACACCACAGCTTACAAAGCCACATTTAAAACAAAGATGCTAGAACATACAACATTGTAAGGGGGTTATCCATAATAAAATGTGTATTTTAATTTTGCAAGCTAAACATTGGCAAAGGCATGACCCAAGTCAACTTGTTTTTCCTATTTAAAATACAGTGAATATTAAAAAAAAACTTTAATAAACAACATGACAGAAACCAGCATATTTTTTTAAACAAAAATGCTTATTTAGAATTTGTTAATGCCATAATTTTGCAAAATGACATGAATAAAACATGCCACTTACCACTGCGCCTGGGGGCATCTGTATAATGGACAGTCAGCCGACTTATAACCTCAGGAGGAATCATAGCCTTCACGGGCTGTTCATAATCAAGGTAGTCTGCCTGGTGTGGAGATCCTGTGCCCGTTCTGCGTGCCTCCTGTGCCTCTGTTGCCATCCTATCTTTAGCATGCCACTTTATGTCTGAAAATCTTTTTTTGCAATTATCTATGGTACACTTTACATACCCCTCATCATTAACTGCATCCACAACCCCCGCCATGATGGCATTTTTGCTGCATGTTGAGACAATGGCAGCCTTCCTACCAAACAGGAGGAGGTGGTGGGACTTCATGACCGCCTCCACCAAAGCATGATTTTCCTCAATGGAAAACTTTAAGTTGCACCCTGTCTTGGTCTTGCCCTTTTGTATGGGGACCTCATCACTGCCCTCAGAAGCAATTACTAGGGCCTCTTGCAAAACTACCTCCTTCATGTCACTCTCTACCTGCCTCTCCTCTCCAGATATAATCCCTGACCCCCTCACACCCCAACACAAATCACAGAGAGTCAAAAAACTAACACAAACCTACTCATCTACTCCACACACACACACACACACACACACACCACACACACAAATAAACACTGAGAGGACAAAAAAAACACAATGAAGACAGAAAACTTAGACAAACTTATAAATAACAAGACAACAATTATGCACAAAACACCTTACAGTCACCAAGCAGCAATCAAGTTCAAAATCTCTCTCCTCAGCCTCTAATATCTCTCTCCTCTCCAAACTCCTGACAACAACAATCTCTAAGGTATGCCTGTTTGGGGCTTTTTTGCTTGGGCAGTGTGAATGTATCATGTATGTGATTAAACCAATCAGAACACCTTTGGAGCATGATGCTTGCATTCTCGTGCGTGTTTTTAAAACTCACTTCCGTTCTCATACTTATTGTTGCACGTGTTGAATAAAAACCATGTAAATTTGCATGTGAATTTTGTCTTGCACATGAACTGACATGCCAAAACTCGATTACGGTAAGTTCACCATCAAAAAACATGATTTTGTCAGACTCGCTTCTTGGTAAATTTGCGAATCTTATCTGTGAAAAGTCATGCATGTTCGTGTGAACCTGTTTGAGTCTAATCTCGCTGACACACGATTCTTAGTAAATTTACCCCAAAGGAACAAAATGTATGAGAAGCCACAATTGTTCTATTTTTTCGCACCATAACTTTATACTTGATTGAGGTAAAAATGGAAAGTGAATCTGTTCAAAATGTCCCCATCTTATTTGCAGTAAAAGTGCTAAAGGAGGATGGTCTACCACCTGACTAAAACAGCTGATCTTGTTATTTAATAGCATCAAAAGGGAGAGTCTGAAGTGTTCTTAGCATCTCAGCCTCCATCAACTTTAAAAAAGCAAACAGAATCTCTATAGATGAGTCCTTCTTCTCATTAAATGGTAGCACAGCAAAAAACATACCAGGCAACATAACAGCCGAGAGGCAGTCTCGCTAGATTTTAGCTATTACAATGCATTAATTATTAATGACAAGCTCTGTATTAGATTTGTAAGGGGTATTAAATTCAGAGCAGCCTTAAATGCTCTTTTGGGTGCAAGAATTTAACATTTTTTCTCAGGCATTTCTTCTTTCTTTAATCTTAACCAAGATGCAGAAAAGTTCCTTTTAGTGGGTCTTTATTTATTATGAGACGTGAGATTTAATTGATCAGATTTGTAGTTAAACTCTAGTGAACAAGAATATAAAAAGACTGCTACCAAAAAATATTAATTATTCCTTATTTAATAGATTTTAGAAGGAATAGTTGTATTTATATCGCAGTAGACTTAATTAGTAGGGCTTTTTATATACTAGTATCTCATAGACTATTAATTAGAGTCTAGAATTTGCTGATTTCTTTAGAGGTTTAGACTAAAGTTTAGCTTTAGTCTGCTCCTCTATAAAAATAATTACAATTCTATGATTCTATTTTAAGGTGAAATGCAAATAACCAAATATTCTATTTGTATTGTGTTGTAGATGATTATTTATATTGTGATTTGCTGTTTGTCTTACCTGCTAATGGTAAATTGGCATGTTTTATAAGTGTGCCAAAAAATGTCATTCAACTCACAGACGGAGATGTATTAAACCTTTAATAAAGGTACAGATGTTTCCTCACGCTATCTGCGATTGCGCTACTAATATGCACACACAACACGCCATGCAATTACCCAAGGCCACATGCACTACGCTACGCACTGCTGAACACGGCGTTCACACCATGCAATCCCAGTGGGTACGTGACTCACGCTACGTGTGGCACGATTGCTGCCAAAGCGTGAGAGAGGCAAGAGATAACATCTGTAAAGTTGATCTTAGTAAAATCACATCTACTTAAAAAAGAATCTGAACCTGTATAAAGGTTTTTTGGTGCTACAGTACATTTCCAATAGAGGTCTATTTAACAATACAATCTTACATTTTTACAGGTGCCTTATATCACTACTGTATGCTGTTGATAGACTTGCATTCTTTATCTAATGCCACCAGCAGAAACCCATCAAAAGAATGCCATCATCATCATGCATCTTTACAGCAGGCCATTGTGACCTGCTAAAAATAAACGACATAAGAGGTGGTCAAAATAGGCTGCATCTCCAGGAGCAAGCTATAATTATGTTCTGCACAACCATACTGTGCTCATCTTCCAAACTGAAAGCTTTAAGAGCAGATGCAGCATAACTCATTTTTTTATATGTAGTATTGGTTTTACAAGAATAATATTTTGCTGTTAAATTAAAGAATGTATGTCCATGTTTTTTGTAACTGTAAAGGTTAATTATGTCCAATAATTGTGCTTAATAAGAATCATTTAACTGGTTGTCATTGTTTACCTCATGAGCAGGATTCTATTTCCTCTTGCACTATCCTTGTTTCACATAAATGCATTCCTATTTACAGTCAGTGACTTGGCTTCTATCTACAGTATTCGCCTTTCCCAGGGCTTTTGGTTACTGAGTGCTACTGTTAATAACCTTCACTTAGCTGTCACTTTATTAGTTGTCTTAATATCCCACTGTTTCTTTTTTCCACATAACTCTCACAGAGCACTTAGAAAACAGGTTAGGGAGGCTGTCCGACCATGACCATGAAGGCGCATGACCTGAACAGCGGGAACAGTCACTTACTTTCTTGGATTACTCTCCTATTAATATAGACATAAATGGAATCAAGAAGGACCAAAACACATTTAATAAAAATTACAATAGGCAAACCAATATGTTTGGACTGTCTGCATGTGGAACACTACTTTAAATAGAGACATCTCAAAGTTTGTGGAGAGCAAAGAAAACAAAGAGCAATATTGCATTTGTATCAACCATGAAGGGCAAATACAGGCTGCTTTTGCATGTAGCGAGTAGACGCATGTCCTATTGGCTGGCAGATGTTACGTTTTACCATCCACTCGCTGTATCCTGAAGTGATTCTGGTGGCCATCTTGGTTAAAAATGGCATGGAATAAAGAAACACTTTACTCAGTATACAGGCATCAATTCATATATTGCACCATACACAAATCTACATGGTCAGTAATGTAAGAATAGGGTCCACCACACAAGTCAGAACCAATAAACGCCCTATCGGCACATACGTTGTGTTAATCACAATGCAAGTCACTTAATACCACACCAACATAATTTATCTAAAATAAACACACAACACCAGTATGGAATTACAATAGGCCAACTCCTTTTATTGTAATTCCAAATAAAAATAAAAATAAATTTATAGAAAGAATGGCAGGAACCATAACAAGGCCCGTCTTATGCCAACAAGGTGGAATCACAACAACTTGCAGGGCCAATTGCCCTTCTCAATGGCAAGTGTTGTGCATCACCCCTCCCACAGTACAGCAACAAGCTGGCCTGACCAGAAAGCCATAGCCACTGACCCGAGTAGGGTAAAATCAGCCAAATTAAATAATGCAGGAAAGCGTGCCCATGTGTCATTGAAGTGAGCTGTCGAATGGACTGCCATTCTTTCCCACCAATTCACCACCAGTGCCCTCCACCATAACGAAACCAAACCCTCTAGAACTTGAAAAACACACCGCACCTATTCGGAATGAGTGCATAGCAAAATCCAAAATAGTCAAGCCAAAGGAACCAATATAGCACTGCAACATAGATCTAATTTAATACACTGTCAATGGCGAACCATCTAGATGTACCACCCACACACCATCCTCAGGAGACCTGCAAAGCAAGTATTCCTGGGAAAATGCCACAGGGCAAAAATCCAAGCATGACGCTAGCGAAACTCAGCAACTGCACCCGAGCTGATCCATCTTTGACTGTCGCAGATGGCATAAAAATAATGCAGAAACAGACATGGGTGAATGAAACAAAGGAGGGAGGGCATGCTTAAACGAAGCCACCAGCTCGCTGACCTGAAAAGCCCCATGAAAGGCCAGTCAGAAAGCAAGCCAGAATAGCAATGCATCAAATTCAATAATGCAAAGCAGAGGGACAGCCGCCATTAAATCTAACAACAAAGCAATGGAGATGGGGTGGTGATGATCATCCTGGCATGGGGACTATTGAGCACAACCCTGTACTGCCCGATGAAGAATAAAACTGAGAGTGAAATCCTGACACCCCTGTAAATGCAAAAAGAAAGAAATATTGGCAATCCTCTGGGTGACAACGGCTCTAGAGTAACCTGACAAATAAAGACCCCACTCGTAAGAAAGGAATAAGTGAAAACTAGACCTACTTCTTTCCCACTTATGGAGCAGAAATACCTCCCACTGATTCCAAGCAGACATATACACCTGCAATGTATTTGGCAGCACCAAACGGCAATCTAGCCCCTCCATTCCAGTGATATCACCTGCCAACAATGAGAAGGGTAAAGTCAGTGACCCGGATTGCAGAGAGCACCAGGGCACGAAAATGATCCCACTGAAACCTAGAAAGATCATCAGCTATGGAGTTGTCAATATCAGTGGCATGCCATGCTACACAATGAACACAGAGGGACAAAAACTGCAGGGCTAACCAACCCATAAGCCACAAAACTGTCAGTTGCCAGTTAATGGCATGAACAACACCCTAATTATCACACCAAAAAACATGATGACCATGTAAAATTTCACCCCATAACTCAAGTGAGACAATGATGAGAAACATCTCAAGCAGCAAACATTTCCTGGTCAGGCCCTCCTCAACCCATTGGATGGGCCAGAGAAAGGCCGACCCTCAAAGTATGCACCAAAACTCATCAAACCCACCGCATCATTGAACAATTGTAATTCAGGGCTGGATGTTGTTGGCTGTGGCCAAAACTCCAGGCCATTAAAATCCAACAAAAAAAGGTCCTGCTGGATTTCCCTCTAGAGCTGTATAAAGTGGTGTGGCCTGCGCAGGCCAGCTCTTGCCCTCTCCAACTTGAGGCAGAAAACTCTACCCATGATTATGATCCGGTATGCAAAAGTAAAATTGGCCTAACAATGACTTACTCTGTCTAAGAGTCTCCTTGGCCGCTGGCAACGCAAAAAAAATGGTATAACAGAGCTTCACTATTTTCTTATAGCAGGAAGTCTGCAACAGCATGCAATATTATTGATCTAAATGCAGAGATTTGACGCGTGCATTAGCCCTCAGTTTTATCAGCTGCATGCCAAATGTCACAAACATAGACAGCAGAGAAAACATAAGCTCATTGCAGGATGGGAGCTGGCCGGCACGACACAGAGGAAAATGTCAAGTTAGTAAGCTACCCCTGAATCTATTGTCCCCGCACAAATGCACCAATGCAAAAATTATTATTATTATTACCAGTTATTTATATAGCGCACACATATTCCACAGCGCTGTACAGACAATATTCGTCCATTCACATCCGTCCCTGCCCCAGTGGAGCTTACACTCTATATTCCCTACCACATGCACACACACATACACACTAGGGGTAATTTTTCATTAGCAGCCAATTAACCTACCTGTATATTTTTGAAGTGTGGGAGGGAACTGGAGCACCCGGAGGAAACCCACGCAAGCACAGAGAGAATATACAAGCTCCACACAGTAAGGGCCATAGTGGGTATCGAACCAATGATCTCAGTGCTGTGAGGCAGTAATGCTAACCATTACACCATCTGTGCTGAGATAAAGGCCTCAAAAACTAGCATGAAACAGAGTATCCCACGGGCAAGCATCTGTCGATAAAAAATCTACAACCCAGCCAAAAGCCCATGAATCAAAAAGAATCTGGATGCAAGGGCAACAGGCATAAGGCAGATTCAATAACCATTTTTCACAAGAGGGCCCCAGGACCCTGCACCATCACCAATGCCAAAGCTTCATCAAAAGACTGTTGACATAAATGGGCCAATTTGTCCAGAATGGCATTGTTAACCAAATGCCCTGGGAGGTAATATAGGTGTTAAATGAGGCAAAAGGCACCAGTGACCTAATTGGTGTTGACACTGACAGGACACAGCACAAAGTCAAGCAAAGGAGGTTCGGAAAAGGCCCTAGCATGTGCCCCAATCCCTTGGCCACCTTTTTAGCCACCACGAGTGGGATTTCACTTGCTGACCAGAGATTATTGGAGAAATGAAACCAGAAACCTAAACCCTTCATTAAACCTTTTGAATAAAAACTGAGCAACATCACTAGCCAGGGCGCCATGGTATCAACATTCACAAGGGATGTGGTCTTACTTAGCAGCCCCAGAGCCAGTGAGCTTTGGGGCTGCAGAAGGACTAGGGAGCTTGGTGCAATCTCGTAATGGGTGTGGGGTACCATATCATAAACATAAGTGTCAAAAATGACACCGAGCTCCGGATGTGCAATTACCATTGTTAAATGGATAACAATGACCTTTACCGGCACCTATCTTAGAAGCCCTCACAGCAGATGAGGAAGGAAGGGGGATGATGAGCCCCAGATGGCTCAACTGGAATGTCCAATGGCTGCATCACCCACAGCCTTACCTCCATGTCTTTGCTACCCAAATTCATAATACGTGACACATGTTGCTTGTGACAAAACTTCTCATCATAACGATTCCAAACTAGACCTTCAGTTGAATAGTACAGACCATGAATGAGACTAAAGTGACGAATCACACTCTTGGCCTCACTGGACTGCATCTCAATGTAACAAGCCAAAAACATGTAAAACCCTTGGAGCCAATTACAGTAAGACTTGTATATGTCCTTCCCAGTCCTGCCTTTTTTCTTCGCAGCTTACAGGGCCTTCATGTGGTTGAGGTCAGGGCAAACAAGTCATCATATAACCATCTAAACTATCAGTGCTGCTGTTACTACTGCCACTGGCTGTGGAATTACACTCGGGCTAGTGGAGCCTGGTAACAAACATAAGGTTGGTATCATCCAATTTTTGTGCTCAAAAGCCGCTGTAAAGGGGTATATATCTCCCTGGTATTATGCTCACCCAGATAAACATGCATAAATAGAAAAAATTAGAGAATACCCCTCTGCGCTTTAACAGAAATCTCTCTGTGCTTTCAAAGAAATCTATCTCAGGTTACACTACCCAGTCTAAACAAGTAATAATTTAAACAAATAAAAATATCTTTAGGTCACATTGGTCTATTTTGACAGAAAATCCCCTTCTAAAAAAAGCTCCATTCCAGATAGACCTCAGTTCATATATAGAAAGGCCAGAAATATAAAAGACATCTTGGTAAAGAGTGCCATGTATCCACCAAAAATAAACACTACCCTCTTAACGATAAGTTTTTTCAGATGTGGAGTATGTCGTATATGCTAAAATACCAAAGGGGTCAACAAATGAATGGAGATAACAGTAAATGGTCATACTAGGAAGATAGAGGAGTTTACTGTATAACGTGTATCTCAAAAAATGTTGTTTATTTCATATAATGTAGTTGTGAGAAAAATTATGTGGGTAGGACCTCTAGAAATCTTAAAGTGAGATTCGGGGAACACCTAAGTAAATTTAGTAATTGTTTAGAGACCCATGCCCTCTCCTCACTTTTCAAGGAATGTCATAAAAGAAATCAGAAGGAGATAACAGCTTTTGGGGCACCAAAATTAGTGAAGGGAAGTTGGAGATGTAACAACACAGCAAATTTTTAGCAAAAACAGATTTCAAAATCAAGTGGTTTCTGGAATAAAGATATCTCTAACATATCATAATAACCATGATAGCTATTTTTTATGTCTTCTTTTGGGGTATGGTGTTTTAAGGTATCTATGTATGGTGTTTATACTTGCCAGGAAAGGTCCCTTCTTGACAGAGGTATTTAACATTTATGCATTGCCCTTTTTGTCTCCAACAAGGGACTACTATATATGTGAAAAGTCCGATGTCAATTATGGAAGATAAGGATCATCAACTTCGAAAATTCTTACCATTTATAATGAAATATGCCCTTTTAAATCTGTAGACATGTTCATGTTGACCCTATGTATAATTAATTGCATCACATTTTTGTAGACCTAATATATTGTGTATACAAAAATATGGGATTTACATTAAATATAAACTGTTCCAATAGGTCTTAATCCAAACTGATTTTTTTTATATGTGTAGGGCATCTTGCCATTCTATGTTTTCAAATATGGCTATATATGTCCATTGTATTAGTTATAATGCCAAAACTTAAAATGGCCACTGGTCAGCTTCTTATACTATTAGCAATGTTATGAGGGCTTGCCATTTATCATTATGGCGGTGCTTCCGGGTTCCGCTCCAATTTGGAGCTAATGTTAACACAATGGTTTGCTGCGCTAATGGTGTTGCCAGCACACGATTTGGAGAGCGGACCAGTCCTTATGATGGCACTTCCGCTTGTATCTCATGGAGACACAGGACCTTCCTCATGATGAGAGAGGAGGAACCTCAGTATTGGGACATTGTGGGGATGGCTTTACTAGCCAGACCGAAAGTAACAGCCAGACCGGAAGTAAATAAAAACTCAGAGTTTAGAAAAGGATTATAGTGCAATTTTTTTATCTATTCTCAGCTATTAATATAGCGATCCTATTGGGGTAACATCTATTAGAAAGAAATTGAATGTATTAGACAGTTTTTTGGAACCTTTGATTTACTGTGAATGAGGGTGGCTCCTTCCAGTAATGAGGTGTTTCTAATTCCATTGGGTATAAATATCTAAGGGGAGCACATGTATCCATGCCTTGAGGAAGATCAGAGTGCAGATTGAAATGTGCTGGAAGAGGAAGAGGGAAAGTTGATCTGACCAGACCAGGAGACGACGGTGCTATCCATCTGCGAAACTGGGTTTTTTTCCTGCGTGCAATGAGAACATCCATTAAGTTTCTATATGCACCATATTCACTGGATTCTGGTAGGAAGCTACCCTCACCAATATATTTCTTAATTCTATTTTTTCTTCGCTATACTGTGGAATTTTGTTTAGAATTATTATATAAATCTGGAAGTTCATTGTCCTTATAAGGTTACATAATTATTTTGACCATATGTATGATATGTATTAAGACATTGGTTTGGAACAGTCTGGACTAGATCGCTTGTATTTTATATCTTTAAATGTTTCTGATCACTGGAATACATACCTCTTATTTATTGCAAAAACATCTTTTGCGAAGACGTTTGATCCATACAGATAAGGACACTTCATTATTAAGATAAGTGGTATTATTAATTTCTTTGAAAGCGCAGTGGGGTATTCTCTATTTTTTTCTATTTAGTGGAGCCTGATGCTGGTTTTAAAAAATACGGGGAACCCCATGCCATTTTTCCCCATATTTTTAAAACCAGGACCGGTTCCCAGAGCCCAGTGCTAGTTCATTAAATACAGGGGACCTCTACACATTTTATCCCCCATAATTTTTGAACCAGGACTGGCTCAAAGAGCTAGGGGCTGGGTATGCTTTTGGGGGAAGCCACAACTTTATTTTTTCTGAATTTTACACTTTTTTTGTGTGCAGATTGCATTTACCATTATCCTTCCAAGGCATATTAGAAAATATTTATTTTAATGGGGCAGAGGTGCTACCAACTACAGTGGTATATTGGATACAGGGCAGAATACTGGTATTATGGTACACAGATTGGAACAGAAAGTATTATTATAAAGTGTATATATATATATATATATATATATATATATATATATGAACAAAGGGGGTGCACTCACCAGTCTTCTAAAATGAGTTTTTATTTTATTTTAGAAGACTGATGAGTGCACCCCCTTTGTTCATTTTTTGTATGCAGGGATACAGGTGATCCCATTTGGGTGGCTACCCCAGCAATTGGATTTTCTGACGTGAGTGTGGACTAATACTGGACTTTATATATATATATATATATATATATATATATATATATATATATATATAATTCTCTAAAATTCCAAAATAACCCATTAAAATTGCAAAATATTAAAATAATTGTTATGACATGTGTACTTTGGTTTTCCTGAAGTATGAACACACCTGGTCATAGAGGTTCCAAGTTGAGTCCTAGTTCGGAATCAATAGAAATTGTTATGGTTACAAATTGCACCTGTACATAAAAGCATGTTTTTCTCCAGATATAAGTAGTAAAATAAATGAGATGTCTATATATTTTTATTTGAGATATCAATAACATAAAATAGATACAATAATATGCTGCCAAAATAGTACATAAGTGAATGAAATGAAAAACCTGGAAAAAAAAGGAAAGGTAAGTCTCTTTAAAAATAGCTATTTTGTTGGATCCAGATAATAGTTCTTAGTTGTAACCCTGTCCAGAGGAATAAAATGTTGGTATTAAAAAGTTGGTTTCAGCAGGGTACCCCTACAGAAGTGAGCGGGGGTACAATATTTTTTGCTTTCCCCCCCTCTTATTTATCTTATATTATTATGTTTATTTTAATTGTTAATTTTTTTATTTATATTTATCTTTATAATTTGTTTCTCTCATTTACATTTATATATGTGTTTTGTTCAATAAGCTTATTAGATATTTTTCGATTCTCCTTTGGGGAGTGTCACAACTCTTGGACGGATTGTGGATGCATCCCATATTTAGGGAATTGGCTAGACCTATGCCTGAGGCGCGGAGTCTAATGTGCCGGTGGTATTCACCAGGGACCCTCACAAGAAGGTGTGGACTTGGCTGCATCCGACACACAGGTCACGGCCCTCAGGTTAGGTTCCCCTTTACAGGAACTGGTGGACACTGGATGAGGTGCAGAAGAATAAACATAGTCGACAGGCCGGGTCAGAACAAAACAGACGAGATGGTACCAGGGAGCAGATGTAAATGGGTCACAGGGAACAGCCAAGGTCAGAACCAGATATCAGGAGCAGTACAAGGGGTCAGACAAATTCAGAGTCACAAACAAGCCAAGGTCAAAACCAGGATAACAGGTAAGTACTAGGAATGCTGGAGTATGGTATGGAGCCTATACTCTGGCATCTGTCTGGTGCCCGAGACTTCCGCTTATAGAGGAGGTTCAAATCTCGTGCCAAATGTGACTATACATTTTGCATGCCTGTCCCTTTAAAGTTTTTTGCAGGATGGTGCGCACGCTACTAGGGGAGCCACGGCTGCCTGCACTTCCAGCTGGCATGCAGGGGACCTGGAGCGGACATTATGGCAGCAGGCACCGGGGACTCTCCACCCACTGCCTGCCACAGATTCCAGTGCTGCCAGCCCCGGTAAGTGGTAGCCGATGTTCGGCGCACTGTGACGTTACCCTCCCTTCTAGGGGTGGGCACTGAACATCCCACAAATGGTTTGTTGGGAAACTTCTGGTGGAATTTCTGATGAAGCTGAGGTGCATGAATGTCACAAGCCTTGACCCAGCAATGTTCCTCAGGACCATAGCCCCTCCAATCTACTATAAACTGAACAGCTACTCTAGAAATCCTAGAATCCAGAATCTGTTTCACTTCAAATTCCTCTTGATGGTCTACCGGAATCGTAGGAGGAGGGCTGCAATGAGTTGAGAAACGATTGGGCACCATGGGCTTGAGAAGAGAAATGTGAAACACATTGGGTATTCTTAGAGTGTTTGGAAGTTTCAAAAGATATGCCACTGGGTTGATCACCTGTAAGATCTTAAAAGGACCATTGAATCTGGGAGCAAATTTCATTGTCGGAACCCTTAATCTCAGATGTTTGGTTGACAGCCAGACTTTATCACCAGGAGCCAACACCGGACCCCTCCTCTATCTCCTATCTGCAAACAGCTTGAACCTTGAAGAAGTTATACACAAATTCCTCTTTACCATCTTCCAGACCATAAAGAATCGATTCACTGTACCACGATGGCTGGGAGTGATACTGGCTGAAGGCCTGGTAACTCGGGTAAAACTGGATGCAGACCATACTGAACAAAGAATGGAGAATGTCCCGACGCCACATGGTACAGGTTATTGTGGGAAAATTCAGCCCAAGGTAGCAGAGAGACCCAGTCATCTTGATTGGCTGAAACATACATCCTAATGAATTTTTCCAATTCTTGGTTTACTCGTTCAGTCTGGCCATTACGCTGGGGATGATAGGCCGAAGAAAAGGTCAGATTAATGCCAAAGCACCTGCATAATGAACTCTAGAACTTATAGGTAAACTGTACCCCTCTGTCGGAAACAATGTCCTTAGGAAACCAGTGTAACCTACAGATTTCTCTTACAAAAATCTCTGCCAACTTTAGGGCTGAGGGTAGACCTTTCAAAGGAATAATGTAGGCCTCGGAGAACCTATCCACCACCACCAGAATTATGTTGAACCCTTGACATGAAGGCAGATCAGTCACAAAGTCCATGGAAATGTGAGTCCAAGGGAAATCAGGAACTGGTAGTGGCAACAGGAAACCCAATGGAGAGTGCGGTGGAATCTTGAGCTGAGCACAAATATGACAGGCTGCCACAAAGTCCTTTACATCCTGACGGATCATCGGCCACCAGTACCACCTGAGGATCAGTTCCAAGGTTTTTTTGACACCTGCATGCCCACTGAAATATGATGAATGTGCTCACTGAAGTAGTTTAGCCTGAAGTTCTGAGGCTATGAATGTTTTCCTCAGTGTAATCTTGACCCTCTTGGTGACTGATAAGAAACAGACAGGGTTTAGAATGGCCTTATCCTCCTTTACTTCTTCCATTTCAGCAAAACGAAATGCTTGAGACAGGGCATCGGCCTTGATGTTCTTATTACCCGGCCGGTAAGTAATTACTAGATTAAATCGATCAAAGAATAATGACCATCTGGACTAACAATAATTTAAACAGTGAGCTATCCTGAGGTACATCAAATTCGTATGATCGGTGCAGACTATTACGGGGAATTTAGATCCTTCTAACAAGTATCGCCATTCTTGTAGAGCCAGTTTGATGGCAAGTAGTTCCTTATCACCAACATCATAATTCCTCTCTGATGTAGATAACTTTCAGGAGATGAACCCACAGGAGTACCTGTCTCTCTGTGACAGAACTGCCCCAACCCCAACCGTGGAAGCGTCTACCTCCAGAAAAAATGGTTGGTCACAATTAGGTTGTCTCAGGATGGGTGCTGAAAGGAAGTGCTGTTTTAAATGGACAAAGGCTTCCTCTGCCTCAGTTGACCACTCACAAGTGTCCTGACCCTTTCTGTGATGAGCAGTGATAGGAGCAGCAATGGAAGAGTAGTTGCTGATCAAATTGGAAGTTGCAAAAACCCAGGATGCGTTGTATTGCTTTCAATCCAACTGGGTGGGACCAGTTGACAATAGCGGCAAGCTTCTCTGGGTCCATTCAAAGGCAGGAACCCGAAATCATGTACCACAGAAATGTAATTTCATTTTGTTCAAAAGAGCATTTCTCAAGTTTGCAGAAAAGCTGATTAGCTCGGAGTCGAGAAAGCACCTCACATACATGTTGGCGATAACTTGCTATATCTTCAGAAAATGTTAGGATATCGTCCAAATACACCACTACGTATTTATACAATAGATCCCGGAAAATATGATTTATGTATTTTTGAAACACAGCTGGGGCGTTGCTTAATCCGAAAGGCATAACTAAGTATTCGCAGTGGCCATCTTGAGTGTTAAAGGCCATTTTCCACTCGTCTCCAGATCGGATTCAGATTAAATTGTAGGCCCCACGAAGATCTAGCTTAGTGAAAATCTTTGCCCCCTTAATCCGATCAAAGAGTTCTGAAATCAGAG
Source organism: Taudactylus pleione (assembly GCA_031769625.1). Taxonomy (NCBI): domain Eukaryota; kingdom Metazoa; phylum Chordata; class Amphibia; order Anura; family Myobatrachidae; genus Taudactylus; species Taudactylus pleione. The sequence continues at coordinate 366,789 of JAUIMM010000241.1, forward strand.
GTAGAGGGAACCGATCCATGATGGTAATTGCATTCAGGCCCTGGTAATCGATGCAAGGTCTCAAACCCCCATCCTTCTTTTTAACAAAAAGAGACCAACTCCAGCAGGTGATTTAGACTCTCTGATAAATCCACATTCCAGGTTATTTGTAATGTATTCAGTAACTGCCTGATGGACTGTGGATGCGGCCCGTATTTAGGAAATTGGCTAGACCTATGCCTGAGGCGCGAAGGCTAATGTGCCGGCGGTATTCACCAGGGATCCTAGCAAGAAGGTATGGACTTGGCTATGTCTGACACAAGTCGCGGCCCTCAGGTTAGGTTCCCCAATACAGGTACTGGGAAGAATAAACATAGTTGACAGGTCGGATCAGAACCAAAACAGATGAGATGGTACCAGGGAGCAGATGTAAATGGGTCACAGGGAGCAGCCGAGGTCAGAACCAGATATCAGGAGAAGTACAAGGGGTCAGCGGAATTTGGAGTCCCTAACAAGCCAAGGTCAAGAACAGAATAACAGGTAAGTACTAGAAATGCTGGAGTATGGTATGGAGCCTATACTCTGGCACCTGTCTGGTGCCTGAGACTTCCTCTTATAGAAGAGGTTAAAACCTTGTGCCAAACGTGACTTCTTTGCAGGACAGTGTGCGCGCTGCTAGGAGAGCCGTGGCCGCCTGCACTTCCAGCCCGCATGCGGGGGACCCGGAGCGGACGTCATGGCAGCAGGCACCAGGGACTCCCTGCCCCCTGCCTGCCGCAGATTCCAGTGCTGCCGGACCCGGTAAGTGGTTGCCGGTGTCCGGCGCACTGTGACAGGGAGATACTAGGCAGACAAAGACATTCTAATCTAGAATGTAATATGTAAGCACAAATGGGAAGTATCCTCCCAGACATGCACATTTGCATACATCACACCAGAAGGGCTTAAAATGCCCTTAACCAAAATGGCCATCATACTCTCCCTGACAAAGGCACAGAAGGGCTGATACGTGTAGGAGTTAACACCAGCTAACAACAGTGATGTTCTTACCCCTCTGCACAGGATGGGATACTAAACTTTTTTTGCTTTTAATTGTGAATGGAGGGTCATTTACGCATTTAAACCCCAGCACCCGGCAAATACATGATCACGTGATCACCACCGTGGGACCAGAAGTACAGAGAGGTGATCGACGAGGAGACATCGGCGTGGAGTGTAGTGGGAGCCGGACACATGGAGAGGACTTTAAAGGTAAGACTCCTTTATAGAAGGGGTTGTCTTGCACAGATTCCTTGTAGGGGTTTTGAAGATAGGAACATCCCCTCCCCAGGCTTCAACTGCATCCTTACAGCAGATGAAAGTGGAGACCTAGATACAGGTTACACGCCGGTCTTCTGTTTCCCAAGATGAGCAGCATAGTGTGGTGTCCCTTTTTGTGCCTTACTCCACCTAGCCCCCACGCTCATATCCCTAGGGTTACCCCGCAGATTCCAACTTTTTATTACCAAAGTTTTTTTCTCCGGACACGGTTACAACTAATAACTATTATCTGGATCCAACATAATAGTTATTTTTAAAGAGACTTACAAGTACTTTTTTTTTGCTTTGCTTTAGAGGTGTGGGACGCCATCCCCTAAACTGTGCAGGACATTACTTATACCTTTTTTGCTTGGAGTTGTGAAAGCAACATCTATGAGGGCGGCAGTAAAGTTGACGTGTACTGCTACATCTGGGAGGCGTGTCATAAAATTGACTTACATCCCAATGTAAATGAGCCCAAAAGCAGTTAGTAATATCTACTTGTTGATGAAAACACACTAATTCTTTTCAGAAAATGCATGTAGACATATGGATCATTGTGCCTTATAACTAGGGGTGAGCGGGTTAGGATTTCTGAAATCCGAACCCCCCTGAGCCCCCCCGATCCGAGGCAGATCCGAGTCAGGCTCGACTTTTCCCGCCTGACTCGGATCTGAAATCGAGGCAAAATGTCATCATCCGGCCTTTTGGAACCTATATAAGGTACCCGCGTCGGCGCCATTTTCTCACTCGGCTGTGGACAGTGAAGAGGGAGGGTGGGAGTAAGGGCTGGCTGGGCTGTGTAGTGTAGTGTAGTGCAGAGTAGTGTTGTGCTGTGCTGCGCTGTGCTGCTGTTGTCCACTACTTCAAAGTCAAAAGGGGCTGGCTGTGTTGTGCTGTGCTGCTGTTGTTAATAGGGGCTGTGTCCACTACTTCAAAGTCCATAGGGGCTGGCTGGACTGTGTTGTGCAGTCAGTTCTCCATAGGGGCTGTGTCCACTCCAACGTCCTGTGCAGTGTCCCAGTCCTAAAGGGGTGCTGTAGTGTTGTCCCGGGGGTGCTCTGTCCATCAGGGGTGCTCCCCCCAAGTGCTAAAAAAATTATATTTTTTGTGTGTTTGTGAATTGTGTGCGCAGTAGCCGCACGTGCATCAACAAAGTAGTGCCAAGCGTGCGCCTGTGTCATAAGTAAAGGGCCGGCTGGCTTGACCGTTAAAGGGTGCTGTAACCCCCAAAGTACACTCCAGTCCAAACCAAAAAAAAAATATTTTCTGTGTTTGTGAATTGTGTGCGCAGTAGCCGCACGTGCATCAACAGAGTAGTGCCAAGCGTGCGCCTGTGTCATTAGTAAAGGGCCAGCTGGCTTGACCATTAAAGGGTGCTGTAACCCCCAAAGTACACTCCAGTCCAAACCAAAAAAATAATTATTTTCTGTGTTTGTGAATTGTGTGCGCAGGAGCCGCACGTGCATCAACAAAGTAGTGCCAAGCGTGCGCCTGTGTCATAAGTAAAGGGCCGGCTGGCTTGACCGTTAAAGGGTGCTGTAACCCCCAAAGTACACTCCAGTCCAAACCAAAAAAAAAAATATTTTCTGTGTTTGTGAATTGTGTGCGCAGTAGCCGCACGTGCATCAACAGAGTAGTGCCAAGCGTGCGCCTGTGTCATTAGTAAAGGGCCGGCTGGCTTGACCATTAAAGGGTGCTGTAACCCCCAAAGTACACTCCAGTCCAAACCAAAAAAAAAATAATTTTCTGTGTTTGTGAATTGTGTGCGCAGGAGCCACACGTGCATCAACAAAGTAGTGCCAAGCGTGCGCCTGTGTCATAAGTAAAGGGCCGGCTGGCTTGACCGTTAAAGGGTGCTGTAACCCCCAAAGTACACTCCAGTCCAAACCAAAAAAAAATATATTTTCTGTGTTTGTGAATTGTGTGCGCAGTAGCCGCACGTGCATCAACAGAGTAGTGCCAAGCGTGCGCCTGTGTCATAAGTAAAGGGCCAGCTGGCTTGACCGTTAAAGGGTGCTGTAACCCCCAAAGTACACTCCAGTCCAAACCAAAAAAAAAATATTTATCTGTGTTTGTGAATTGTGTGCGCAGTAGCCGCACGTGCATCTACAAAGTAGTGCCAAGCGTGCGCCTGTGTCATAAGTAAAGGGCCAGCTGGCTTGACCGTTAAAGGGTGCTGTAACCCCCAAAGTACACTCCAAACCAAAAAAATATATATTTTCTGTGTTTGTGAATTGTGTGCGCAGTAGCCGCACGTGCATCAACAAAATAGTGCTAAGCGTGCGCCTGTGTCATAAGTCAAGGGCTGGTTTGGACATCTGGTCAAGGACTGAAGGACGTGCCAACAATTTCTGACAAGTCTACTGTCACTGCATATGATACTGTCCTCGAAGCAGCAGCGACAAGAGTGCGTCTGTCTGTTAACGGGTGGTGACACCCTCAAAGTGTGCTACACAAACAATAAAAATATTGTTCTTTTTTTCTGTCTTTGTGAATTGTGTGGGCTGTAGCTGCACTTGCATCCTCAAAGCAGCAGCGACAAGCGTGCGTCTGTCTGTTAAAGGGTGGTGTAACTCTCAAAGTGCTCCAAAAAATAAAAAACTATTTTTTTAATGTGTTTGTGAATTGTGTGGGCTGTAGCCACACCTGCATCCTTAAAGCAGCAGCGACAAGCGTGCGTCTGTCTGTTAAAGGGTGGTGACACCCTCAAAGTGCACTACACAAACAATAAAAATATTCTTATTCTTTTTTCTGTCTTTGTGAATTGTGTGGGCTGTAGCCGCACTTGCATCCTCAAAGCAGCAGCGATAAGCGTGCATCTGTCTGTTAAAGGATTACATCGGTGACAGCATCCAAGTAGGCATGTCAGACAGTCCGTATCTGTTCTCGGAGGAAAAAGAAGCAATTTGGAGGTCCCTGTACAAACTGGCTCTATTTTACCTGAGTTGCCCCCCCTCCAGTGTGTTCTCCGAAAGAGTGTTTAGTGCAGCCGGGAACCTTGTCAGCGAAAGGCGTAGGAGGTTGCTTCCACAAAATGTGGAGAAGATGATGTTCATAAAATGAATTATCAACTCTTCCAGGATACCAGCCTCCAGAACATACAGAGGGACCTGTGGTTCCAGCGGGGACAAATTAATACTCTGTGAGGATGAGGATGTACACACTGAAGAGGGTGAGGAATCGTTGGATGAGGAGGATGAGGATGACATCTTGCCTCCGTAGAGCCAGTTTGTGCAGGGACAGATTAATTGCCAGCTTGATTTGTGGGGGCCCAAACAAACCAATCATTTCAGCCACAGTTGTGTGGCAGACCCTGGCGCTGAAATGATTGGTTTGTTAAAGTGTGTATGTCCTGTTTATACAACATAAGGGTGGGTGGGAGGGCCCAAGGACAATTCCAACTTGCACCTCTTTTTTTTCATTGCATTATGTACAGTTTGGGGCCTAGTTTTTCAAACTGCCATCCTGTCTGCCACTGCAGTTTCACGCCTAGATGGGTCACGTGTTTGTGCCGCCCACTCGTGTCGCTTAGCATAGTCATCCAGCTACCTCGGTGCAACCTTTTGGACATAAAAACACTATTGTGAGGTGTGAGGAGTTCAGAATAGACTGGAAATGAGTGGAAATTAAGGTTATTGAGGTTAATAATAGCATAGGAGCAGAAAAACCTACAAATTCTGTGATTTTAGCTGTTTTTATGCTTTTTTTCAAAAAAATACAGATCCAAAACTCAAAACCCAGAACCCAAAACATGGAAGGGTGGTTTTGGCAAAACCAATCCAGATCCAAAACACGAAGAAAGATCCAGATTCAAAACCAAAACACAAAACACGAAAAGTGGCCGGTGCACACCCCTACTTATAACCAATGCGGGGAATTGATACTAATGATCCCATTTGAATATATATCTCTGTTGTTTTTTAATATAACAGCTTCATAATGGGGTCATGGTGCAATCAGGGAGATTGCTGGAGTCTTCAGGGAGACAGAGAAATTGCTACTATTTCAGGGAGTCTCCCTGACAATCAGGAATTGTTGGCATGTATGAACCACATGAGATATATCTGATACATATATTTATATTTTTTCTCCCCATCCCCCACTTTTTTCTGTTTTTACTTTTCATTCACTTATGATTTAGGTACTATTTTGGCAGCATATTATTGTATCTATTTTATGTGTAATTGTTATCTCAGGTAAAAACTATATAAACACCTCATTTATTTTACTACTTAAGTCCGGAGAATAACATATTTTATTCTCTTTCATGTACAGGTGCAATTTGTAATTATAACAATTTCTATTGCTATTTTTAGCGTGACTGGTCATAGGCAAATGCAGTGGGGGTTCCAGTTGCCAGGAAACCCCCTCCCCAGCCCACACCATGATGACCACAATAGAAATAGCATATAATACTAAAGTTGCACCACCTATTGATCTTTTAAAGTGTGTGAGCCAGTAATGAATACATTTGTGCACCAACTAGGAGATCTGAATAACATGCACTGTTCGGGGGTGCACTGATATAGACCACCTATAGGGTTAAATAGTAATACTGTATAATAATAAACTAGCCAGTACATAAAGAGACCAATCTGTACATTTATCTCCAGGGCAGGGCAAGGTTCTTTTTCTGCCCCCCAGATACTCGAACTTGCTGAAATGATCTGGAATGGAGCCCATATCTAAAATAAAAACATTCAGCTCAGGCAGGATGGCCCTAGTGCCACATATAATGGAAAACTGTGATTGTTGGTCATGTATATGTTAGAATTATTACATATACTATACTTCGTAATGTTGAAAGAGTTGATCCAGGCACATGTTTTTGGCGTGTTTTTATCTAGATTTACTCACCATAATAAATATGACAGGTAATGATTAGTCTATTTTGTAAGAATACAACAGAAGACTATGAACAGATATACCTTCTGTTCCCGGCGGTGCTCCCCAAGAGTTAAATATTGAATACAAACAAAGAAGAAAAAGAAAACTCCTTTTGTGGGGGCACTCTATGTGTAATTAAAAATTGTTAATTTTTTTATTGGATCTCTTAAGATCAAACAGACTTACAGGACATACAATGTGGTGCTGTGTGGGGACAAATAACAGTCCTCCTCTTAACACTCGCACCAAACAACACATAAATTTATACACAATAATAGATACATTTAAATTACACAATAATAGATGGCTAAAAATAGATCAATTGACTTCTAATTACTTTTAATCACATAATTAGACATATGATCTTCCACCGTACACAGGAATCTGTGTGTTCTATTCTATGATTTGTGGTAATTGATAGTTCATTTCATATGTTCCAATATCTGTATGCCCATGAATGGTAATGGTGCTTGAACATAAATACTACCACACAATACACACTATTATTTCATAAATATCCATAGACTATTTTTGTCGGTTTGAGTGCAACTTGACGCGGGTGTCCCCGACATACAATGTATATAAAGGATATAACATTCACCAACAAACTCTGTGAGTGATTTTTCATATCATGAGATGGAATCAGTGTCTTGTTATGATACAAGGTTAGTTTATGAAAAGCGCCTGTATTTCCCAGAAGTGGTGATCTGCTTTTGATCATATGCCCGTCGGCAGTGATGAACAATGAGAGTCTCCCGATTATTCTACCAATATACAGTTTGTGTACTTAAATAGACAACAACAATCAATTTAATATGCCACTTTATAGACAATTTCTTTACTTAAATAAGTAAAAAATGCAGTTTATCCCTCTTTATAATTATACTGGTAAGTGTGTGCAAAAATAGAATTAAACCAATAAATAAGGTATCAAAATTACGTACGGTGGAAGATCATATGTCTAATTATGTGATTAAAAGTAATTAGAAGTCAATTGATCTATTTTTAGCTATCTATTATTGTGTAATTTCAATTTATCTATTATTGTGTATAAATGTATGTGTTGTTTGGTGCTAGTGTTAAGAGGAGGACTGTTATTTGTCCCCACACAGCACCACATTGTATGTCCTGTAAGTCTGTTTGATCTTAAGAGATCCAGTTAAAATATTAATTACACATAGAGTGCCCCCACAAAAGGAGTTTTCTTTTTCTTCTTTGTTTATATACTATACTTCCTATGATGTATATTATAGCTGGGTAATTGCTTATTATGCCCTCTTCATGGACTGGCCACACTTGCTTTAAAATCAAGCATTTGGAAACCACCCTCTAGAAATCCTGCATTTGTCACTGCTGGTTACCCTTATTCTATGAATTTGCTGCCCAAACACTAAGGACCTGATTCAGAGGCGCTCGCTGTTTGCGAGCGCTCGCTCTGAATCAGGGAAGGGTATTCTAGTTTCTTTTTCGGCCTCCAGGCCGCTCACTATGCTGTGGGTGACGACGCACAGCTTTTGCGGGTGGCCTGGCGATGGAACCTGTGGTAGGATCTCAGCTCTCACAAGCCCGAGTGGACTTCCTGCTCTAATAGAGCAGGAAGTCCACTACTGACATCACAAGTGATATCGGTAGGGCTGCCCACAAACGCCAGGCATTCCTAAGGGAAAGCCTGCATTTGTGCAGCCACCCCCCCTCCCTGCCTACAAAATAGGGCGAGTTGTCAATCAACATCTACAGCCACCTCATCTTGTAGCGAGACCCGTTGCGATGGAGCTGCAATCACATTACGGGTCTCACGCATGCGCACGCCGGAGGTGGCACATGCACTGTCGGGGACCATCAACCTGCTTGCGAGTGCCGTGCGCTCGCGAGCTGGTCTGAATCAGGCCCTAGATCCACAGGTGGGCACGAGGGAGACAATATTTTTGACCTAGTTCGAAATTACTTTGGGGCTCCAAGTTGAAACATGTCCTTGTTCAGTTCTGCATTCAGTTCGATACGATTTTAATTACTTTTTTTAAATCGATTTTTTATTGATTTTAAGGGATCCAAAACCAAATCTGAACAAAAACACTTGAGGATGGTTTTGCAAAAATCAAAACAAAAACACGATGAAGAATTAGGACCAAAACCAAAACATGAGGGTCTGCGCACATCTCTAAAAATATTGTATATACAGTACATAGAGTGAATATATATATGAGGTGAAAATAGGGTTACTCTAAAGACCGATGGTTAAGCAGATTATCCGATGTTGTGCCCTCAGAGAAGCTGGCAGAAGGCGTCTATTTACACAAGCTGCCACCTGCAGCATTAGCATGCATTTATTATGTGATATGCATCCATCTCTGAATCAGGCCTATGGTCAATATACCAAGATAGGTATAATTAGGGATTGGAGATACTCACAAGGTTTATATTGCATATTCTTCAGAGCCTGAATCTGTATTTAATGTTTCTGAGCATTGGCATTGGAACAGGGGAGGCTAGGGGGCAGTTTGCCTCTCCAACATTGGAGAGAGGCACCAGTCAATGTACTGGGTCACAAGGTGCCAGTCAATGCAGGCAGAGTGGATTAAAGGCCCCCCACTCTCTTAAGGACACCCCATTGCTGAAACAGACTGCTGCAGCAGCGAGCAGTACCATAGTGGGGGTGGGGAGGATAACTAGTAGAGGCGTGCCGGATCATCTGTCTCATCCCAACTCATAGTCTGGCCCACCCTCACTAGCTCTCCATTAGTACAGCTTTCAGGGATTGGGCGAGAGTTAGGAAGGGGAAGAGCAGACAGGTGTATCTCACCCTGTACAATAACACGCAGATCTCTGCTCATCAGCTTTTCTAATTTATATGTAACCCTTTAATTAATGTGCCTATTATCTGTCCTTTAACTCTTACAAAAGCATTAACTGAAGCAAAGTGTTCTCTAGGAGCTGCACTTTGTTTTAAGTCTTCCCTCATGGAAAGTTGTTGGAAAAGTCTCCAGGCTCAAGCCCAGAAATTTGTCACATGATTGTCCCACATTTGCATAACCTTGCTATGTTTATGTTGGCTGTTAGGTGTCAATGTTCCTGTATGCACCACTGTTCTTGCCCCCATACACCTGTTGTGTACTTCATTTACATGAAAGGAGAGATGTAGATGCATGTCATATTACAGTATTCGGTGGATTTCACATTTCTCCAACCCAGAGGTGTCACCGGGTCACATTTCTCCAACCCAGAGGTGTCACCTGGGCGCAGGAGGCATGCCTGCGCCCGAAAAAGAGTCATGGCCCAAAATAAAGGGACGTGGCCTAGCGGGGGATCCTGATGACTTTACTTCGGGGGCAGCCCAGCATCGCCAGAGACTGGGATGTCAGCATTGTCTGCTCCGCTTCTTTGACAGGAGCCATCTGTAGGAGAATGTCACACTGCAACACCTGGGTCCTATAACTGCAGAGATGCTGGCATTTTGTTGTCCCCTCCTCCGAGGGTGACACCTGGGTGTGGTCTGCACCCCACGTCTTGACACCACTGCTCCAGCCATTCTTTGTATCTGGAAGTGATACCAGTGGCCATTTTGGTTATAGCTGGCATGAAGTATAGACATGTTTTTTTGGCATCCTATAATGTATTGCGCCATACACAAATCTACATAGTCCACAAATACCGGACAGCTTTATTTTTACACTGCAATCAGAAGGTCAGCTAGGACTCTGCACATTTTAAATCTACCTCACCTGTGGTGCAACATTGTTTTGCCGAGGTGCAAGTTTTCTTCTTTTTATGCTTTGCGCCCATCTATAATTAGTCCTTAAATATAAAGAGCTATGTAATGGTGTAGGCATAACCTTAAAGTCGTGGAATCCATAAGAGATGTATTTACAGACTTTTGTTTAATGCAGAAGCAACAGAATTACAAATAAGAGGGTAAATATATAAGATAATATAACTGGGGAAAAAAAGAACAATATCCTGGGTTGTTCCTTCTTTTCTTATGCCCTGTGGGCATTCTTATACTTTATTTATGGCTGATAGTCCATCTGTCAATTTCCAACTAAACAATACATGAGTACACCTGTCACTGCATCTGCAAGGTAGAAAGAGAAACAGATGTTAAGTAATGCACCAGTGGAGCTGAAATTTATCATAAAGGAAGTGTAAAACCGCTAATTAACATGAAAACGGAGATAGGGGACTGGACGACTTTGTCATAACTTTTCCATTAGTGGCTTATTATTTATGTATTTATTATATTTATTTGAAAACACTATCATATGCCGCAGCACTTTAAAATTCTGAATGAATACCTAATTAATTCTTCAAATAATTGTTTAGGCTAAATAGATGAATTGTATAAATGATGCTTAATTTGGAGAGAGAGAAAACTTGAGAAAGAACAGACATTTAGATAATTTACAAAAAGTGCTGTGTATAATAAACAATTGCTTTTTACCGAAGTCTGACTGGCAATTCACATTCCGGCATTCATAATGTAAGTTCATCCATTGCACATAATGTAATACAGCTATAGCATAGAGCATAGAGGATGAGGTATATAGTTCTATTTTTCTCTGCAACAGCATTGTCGCTGAGCAGCACCTAGCTTCAACTAAGAAGGGCAGGCTATATATTAGATGCAGCATGCTATTTAAATATAATGATAATGGGTGATTCTTAATGAATATTAGTAGAAATAATCTAGAGATTGCACACAGCACCTATTCCCACTAGAGATTAACGTTTCGGTTGAAACCAAAAACAGCTGAAGTTAGGTTGTCTGAGTCGAATTGAGCACAAGTTCAGAATCACTGTTGGGTTCTGAGTAGAATAGTTTCCTTACTCAGGTCTTCTCACAATTGGGAATTTTGATTTAAAAAAATGGAAGTATTGTGTTTTGGATTTAATTTAAGTCCCGTAAATCTTATTTCAGGTGCTGTCAGGTGCTGTCTTCTGGAGTGCAACAGGAGGTTGTTGAGCATATTCTCCTGGTGCAGTTGTCCTTGTATATCTTTAACAATTTTCTGTAAGCAAATTTTATTGCACATTCATTTAAAAAATATTTTTTAACAATAATCAATTTTATGTTTAACTTTCAGCCATTGGGCTGTTTGTTGGGTGTTTTTTGTGTGAGGGTCTGATTGCAGCTTCCAAAGATAAAGAATACTCAATACCAGTGGTCTCTCAGTTCCTGAATATGGCTTAAATTGAAGATACTTGTCCAGATGGTTTTCCATTTTGGACTCATTCCATTCTTATAATCCAATCAAGTGACTTTTTTCAGAACGCCATGATGGTGCCCAGAACCTTATGAAGTTTATTCATTCAATTCGACTATTGGTGTTTAAATTGAGTACTTTTCATAAATGTTTATTGTGTTAATTTAATGTGATCGCCCTCATGGTTTTTGAGAAACCAATAAATAAAAAATAAAATATTCAGGGTGGTTGTCACTGAGCCAAGCAAATGTAATTGGTGCGGTGCCTGTCAGTAAAACAAACCTGAGGTGGAGCAGGAGGGTGCTCAGCAGACTAAAACACAGATCAAGAAAGATAGGAGGCTTCCTGGAATACACAGTGGCAAATTTTAACCAAACCACCCACCCCCAGGAAAATCTACCCCACTCAGTGAAGTTAACCAGTGAGTCTGTGCATTGGGTGACAATCAAACTCCAGACAGGCAGTACCAGGGGTAAATGTTTTCAGTCCCACTGGGACTGCCAGTCTGGACCACTATTATCAGAGAGAGAGAGCACTTCCATTAAGTCGTCACTCCCCTGCCTTTCCATCAGCCTTACCTGACTACTAGGGGCTGCAGCAAATGCAGTGCCTAGAAACTGGTGTTTGTGCACATTCACCAGTCACAGCACCTGCCAGATCCATTATGCATGCATAATGCACCTGACAGGTGCTGAAATAGTCCAGACCTCTGCTGGAATCCATGGCCGCCATCAGTGGGGGAACGCTTGGCCTTGAGTCTCGGGTCCAGAGAGAGAATGGGGCCTGAGTAGTAGAGGTGCTGCACTGGCAGCTAGGGAGATTTTATACATCACCAGCAGCATTTCAAATATGGTGCCAGCTGCAAGACAACCAGAGCTCGAGCACCGGCAGCCAATCAGAAGCAGCCGCAGCCTAAACTCCTGATTGGCTGCCAGTCCATTAGCTGTAATTGGCTCACAGCTGGTGCCATATTTGAAATGCCATCGGCGTCGTATCAATTGTTACTGGTTGCCAGTGCAGCAGCAGCACCTTCGCTGCCTCTCTCCGTGCTCTCCATATACGATATGCCATCTGCACTGATTCTACATGGCCGGCTGCCAGCTGAAGAAACCATTAAACCAGGTACTGTATAGTCCTTGACCTTGCCCTGTCCCCCTCCCTAGTCCAGCCAGCCTTCCTTCTCCCCCCTAGTCCAGACATTCTTCCTGCCCTGCCCTCCCATTCCAGTCAGCCTTTCTTGTCCCCCTCCTACTCCAGTTAGTCTTCTCTGCCCTGCACCCCCCAGTCCAGTCAGCTTTCTCTGTCCTGTGCCCCCCCAAGTACAGGTCACCCAGCCTTCCCTAGTCCAGCCAGCCTTCAGTGCTCTGTGTCCTACACTTCCCTTCCCTTTCCATCTGGCTTTTTTTGTTGGTCTGGCTATTTCAGTGTATTTTCTGCATTTCTGGCTATTTCGGTGTAATTTCTGCATTTCTGGCTTTTTCAAGGTTTTTTCTGCGGTTCTGGCTTTTTTAGTCTATTTTATATGGTTTCGGCTTTTTCAAAGTTTTTTATGTGGTTTCTGCTTTCTATGTAGAATTTACGTTGTTTTCCCCATATTTAGTATACATTCTGGTTTTGTGTGTGTGTGTGAATTTGCGTTTCAACCACAGCCCAAACTTTGAGATTTTTTAAATAGGCTCGTGCACCAATTGATGGGGGAAACCTGTCTACTTTTTCAGTACTGGGCGCCACAATTCCTGCTGGCAGCCCTGCTGCCATCCCCCTCACAAAACATGGTAGGAACCGCCTCTGTGTGGTGATGGAGAGGTGGTAGACTGGACTGAAAGGAACAAAGTGATGGCATAGAAGGAATGGGATGAACATGTAGCAGTCAGAGTGTGGTGCAGAGCAGCAAAAAGAGGGTGGGGTCAGAGAGAACAGGGTCAGGGCAGACTACGGTGTCCTATACCTTATATCAGAGATGTGCACGGACCCCCATGTTTTGGTTTTGGTTCTAATTCATTATTGTGTTTTGATTTTGGCAAAACCACCCTCAACTGTTTATGGTTAAGTCTCAATTTTGGATTTTTTAAAAACCGATAAAAATCAATAAAAAATAAAAAAATGTATTAAAAAATTGATATAACAGCTAAAATCATGTGATTTGTTATTCTTTACATGCAATCCAAACCCCGAGATTAGTTTTTAATGGGCCCATTTATTAATGATCACATTTGAAAAGTGATCTATGCATGGTATTACTTCCCATGATCACATTGCAAGATGTGATCATAGAGCTGGAATGTATCATCCGACACATGCAGGGACAGGGAATCTGAAAGGAGCCATCCCTGAGATGTGCCCGGAGTGCTGTTTAGGCTACTGCGCATGCACAGTCCCACTGACTGCACATGCAAGGCCGCCATTGCCAGGGGAGCATTCCTATGGCTATCATGGGCTAAAACCTTCTTCCGATGGTGTTAGCTGTGGGGGCCAATATCCGGAATGCTTTGCATTCCAGATGATGGTAAATCTGGCAGCATCGCACCCCCATAATAACCTATTGGTGCAGCAACTGCCTGTGGGAATGGAGGGATCGCAGCAGGTATTGGAGATATCCACTGCAGTCCCTCCTTGATACTGTACATGTTGGTGATACTACATTTTTGTGGTTATCCCCTGAAAAGCCACAAATATTTAATGATAAATGGGCCCCTAAATCTGAGTACCAAACTGACTACAGAACCAAACTAGGACTCGATTAGACTCGGAACCTCTAAGTTCGGGTGAGTTCGTATTTAAGTGAAACCAAATCGCACTCACCTACTTATATTCCAAACTGTAATATATTTCAAGGAATGTTAGTTCCAAAATATTGCAATAATTTGTCAAGCTGACCAAACGTGTCATGATCTCGCCATCTGGACAGTCCCTACACTGACAATGAAAAATATGAGCATTGCTCTGCCTCATTTGGGTCCAGATATCACACAGATTTTAAATACAAATTATGCTTCTTCCATGGGTTCACCTACTGGCTTAAAGAGACAGAACCACATATCTGTTAATGTGCACCTGGGGAATAAGCTGACAAAATGTGACTTGCATATGGAAAATTGGGGTGCCATAGAAAGTGCAAGCACAAAATATTTATATAAAGAATGGCTTCAATCCACATTACTCAAGCATCTGTGTTGCCATTGGTATGTGACCATACTATTAAAATAAAAACTTCATACAAACCTACTTATATTCCAAACTGTAATATATTTAAGTTTCAGGGAATTTTAGTTTCACAATATTGCAATATTTTGTCAAACTGACCAACCGCACCATGGTTTCTCCTTCTGGTCAGTCCCTAAACTACACAACTGAGTTTGTATGATTTTGTTTTATTTAAATAGTGTGGTCTCTTACTAAAGGTACCACAGATGCTACAGTGCTGTGGATCGAAGATAATTGTTTATATATATATTAGGGGTGACTGGGATCGGATTTCTGAAATCCGAACCCCCCCGAGCCCCCCAGATCCGAGTCGTATCAGAGTCAGGCTAGACTTTTCCCGCCTTACTCGGATCTGAAATCGAGGCAAAACATCATCATCCCGCCTTCAGGATCTCGCGGGTTTTGGATTCTATAAAAGGTCCCCGCATTGGTGCCATTTCTCACTCCAGCTGTGGACAGTGAAGAGGGAGGGTGGGAGCTAGGGCTGGCTGGGCTGTGTTGTGCTGCTGTTGTCCATAGGGGCTGTGCCCACTCAGTCCATAGGGGGTGACTGGGCTGTGTTGTGCTGTTGTTGTCCATAAGGGCTGGCTGGGCTGTGTTGTGCTGCTGTCATAGGGGCTGGCTGGACTGTGTCGTGCAGTGTCCCATAAAGGCTGTAGTCCTAGAGTGTTGCTGTAGTGTTGTCCAGGGGGTGATCTGTGCATCAGGGGTGTTCCCCCAAAGTGCACTCCAAAAAAAAATGTATTTATTTTTTTCTGTGTTTGTGAATTGTGTGCACAGTAGCCGCACGTGCATCAACAAAGTAACGCCAACCATGCACCTGTGTCATAAGTAAAGGGCCGGCTGGTTTGACCGTTAAAGGGTGCTGTAACCCCCAAAGTGCACTCCAAAAAAAAATTAAAATATATATTTTTTTGTGTTTGTGAATTGTGTGCGCAGTAGCAGCACGTGCATCAACAAAGTAGCATCAAGTGTGCGCCTGTGTCATAAGTTAAGGGTCGGCTGGCTTGACCATTAAAGGGTGCTGTAACCCCCAAAGTGCACTCCAAACAAAATAAAAAAATATTTTCTGTGTTTGTGAATTGTGTGCACTGTGGCTGCACGTGCATCAACAAAGGAGCAGTGCCAAGCATGCGCCTGTGTCCCATAAGTAAAGGGCCGGCTGGCTCGTCTATTACAGGGTGCTGTAACCCCAAAAGTGCACTCCAAAAAAAATAAATAAATATATTTTCTGTGTTTGTGAATTGTGTGCACAGTAGCCGCACGTGCATCAACAAAGTAGTGTCAAGAGTGCGCCTGTGTCATAAGTAAAGAGCCAGCTGGCTTGACCGTTAAAGGGTGCTGTAACCCCCAAAGTGCACTCCAAACAAAATAAAAAATTATTTTCTGTGTTTGTGAATTGTGTGCACAGTAGCTGCACGTGCATCAACAAAGTAGTGCCAAGCATGCGCCTGTGTCATAAGTAAAGAGCCGGCTGGCTTGACTGTTAAAGGGTGCTGTAACCCACAAAGTGCACTCCAAACAAAATAAAAAATAATTTTCTGTGTTTGTGAATTGTGTGCACTGTGGCCGCATGTGCATCAACAAAGTAGCGCCAAGCGTGTGCCTGTGTCATAAGTAAAGGGCCGGTTTGCTCGTCCGTTAAAGGGTGCTGTAACCTCCAAAGTGCACTCCAAAAAATATATATTTTTTTCTGTGTTTGTGTATTGTGTGCACTGTACGTACATCCTCAAAGCAGCAGCGTGCCTCTGTCTGTTAAAGGGTGGTGTAACCCCCAAAGTGCACTCCAACAAAAATAAAACATTTTCTTCTGTGTTTGTGAATTGTCTGCACTGTATGTGCATCCTCAAAGCAGCAGCGCCAAGCATGCGTCTGTCTGTTAAAGGGTGGTGTAACCCTCAAAGTGCGCTCCACAATAAATAAAAAATTCTTCTTTTTTTCTGTCTTTGTGAATTGTGTGCACTGTAGCTGCACGTGCATCAACAAAGGAGCAGCGCCAAGCATGCGCCCATGTCCCATAAGTAAAGAGCCGACTGGCTAATTTCTTAAAGGGTGGTGTAACCCACAAAGTGCACTAGTATCCAACAAAAATAAAAAATTATTTTCTGTGTTTGTGTGCACCTTAGCCACACGTATATATCAATATAACATAAATGGAGGACCAAACTTTCTCCCATAAAAATAAAATAGGGAAAGATCAAGAACAACTTAGTGCTGAAGCTGCTGCCACTAGTCATGACATAGACGATAACATACCATCAACGTTGTCTGCCAAGGTCGATGCCCAATGTCATAGTAGAGGGCATATACAATCCCAAATGACAAAGTTCAGGAAAATGACCTTAGAAAAAAAACATTTAAATCATCTGAGGAGAAATGTAAACTTGCCAATATGCCATTTACAACACGGAGTGGCAAGGAATGGCTAAGGTCTTTCCCTACGTTCATGACTAGTGGTTCAGCTTCACATGATGATGGAAGCCCTCCTCCCGCTAAAAAAATCAAATTAGTTAAGCTGGCAAAAGCACAGCGAAGAACTGAGCGTTCTAAGAAGATATCACAAATCCCCAAGGAGAGTCCAAGTGTGGTGGCGGTTGCGATGCCTGACCTTCCCAGCACTGGACGGGAAGAGGTGGCTATTTCCACCATTTGCACGCCCCCTGCAAGTGCTGAAAGGAGCACTCACTGTCCACTTGTTGATATGCAAATTGAAGATGTAACTGTTGAAGTACAACAGGATGAGGATACTGGTGTAGCTGGCGCTGAGGAGGAAATTGGTGTTTGTTTAAATCAGGCTCCGGGGGAGACAGTTGTCTGTGGGATGAAAAAGCCCATCACGGTCATGCCTGGGCTGAAGACCAAACATTCCACCTCTTTGGTCTGGCAATATTTCTATCCAAATCTGGACAACAACTGTCTTGCCATATGTACCATATGTAAAGGTGAAATAAGTAGGGGTAGGGACGTTAACCACCTAGGAACATCCTCCCTTATATGTCACCTGCGGCGTGTTCATAAAAAGTTACTGTCAAGTTCAGAAACTTTGGCTAAGACCATAAGCAGTCCAGGGACACCTAAATCCCTTTGTCCTGTTGTATCTAAGCACCTGCAAACCACACCGTCAACTCCCTCCTCGTCAATTTCCTCCTTAGTCAGGATCGGAAGTAGTCCTGCAGACCATGTCACTGGCATGACTGACTCTCCTATCCGGGATTCCTCCGGAGGATCCTGCATTGCTATGCCTACTGCTTCCGCTGCTGCTGTTGCTGCTGGGAGTCGTTCATCATCCCACACTATGTATTCTCCCCTCTTTTTGTCTTATATGGCCTTTTGATGCTGAGGGGTATTAGTGTGAAAAACCAAGTGGAGGAACCAGGTTGCTGACTCTAAAGAAAATAAGGGTGTACAACAGTTGAACTATAAACGAGTGACTATTTTATGTCAATTGGACTACACTATATTTTTATTTTACTTGCACCTTTATTTGAGCGCTTTTAACGTTCTTTATTTTTGACCATACATACATCTGTGATTGGTGAATATCACATTGTTATTAGATGCCAGGTGCAGCATGGAGCGCGATCATCTATTTCTCTGTTTTAGGAAGTAGGAACACCACTACTTTTACTAAACAATTGACCCTCCAACAATCCTTAGCGAGGAGGATGAAGTACGACAGCAGTCATCCGGAAGCAAAACGTATAACTGAGGCCTTGACTGCTATGTTGGTGTTAGAAGTGCATCCGGTATCCCCAATTAGAGCAGTGGGATTTAGACAATTGATGGAGGTAGTGTGTCCCCGGTTCCAAATCCCGTCTAGATTCCACTTCACTAGGCAGGCGATACCGAGACTGTACAGAAACGTCAGAAAAAGGGTCCTCAGTGTCCTGAAAAATGCGGTTGTACCCAATGTCCACTTTTCCACGGACATGTGGACAAGTGGAACATGGCAGTCTAAGGACTATATGATTGTGACAGCCCACTGGGTAGATGTATCACCTTATGCAGCAACAACAGCAGCGTCACCAGAAGCAGCATCTCAGAAACGCCAGCTCATTCTAAGGCAGGCTACCTTGTCAGCGAAAAGCGTAGGAGGTTGCTTACACAAGATGTGGAGAAGATGATGTTCATAAAAATGAATTAGTAACTCCACCAGGGAGACCAGCCTCCAGAACGTACAGAGGGTCCTGTGGTGGTGGATTCCAGCGGGGACAAATTAATACTTTGTGAGGATGAGGATGTACACAACACTGAAGAGGGTGAGGAATTGGTGGATGAGGAGGATGAGGACGACATCTTGCTTCTGTAGAGCCAGTTTGTGCAGGGACAGATTAATTGCCAGCTTGTTTTGTGGGGGCCCAAACGAACCAATCATTTCAGCCACAGTCATGTGGCAGACCCTGGCGCTGAAATTATTGATTTGTTAAGGTGTGCATGTTCTGTTTATACAACATAAGGGTGGGTGGGAGGGCCCAAGGACAATTCCATCTTGCACCTCTTTTTTTTCTTTGCATTATGTACTGTTTGGGGCCTAGTTTTTCAAACTGCCATCCTGTCTGCCTCCGCAGTGTCAGTCCTAGATGGGCCACGTGTTTGTGCCACCCACTCGTGTCGCTTAGCAGTCATCCAGCTACCTCGGTGCAACCTTTTGGACATAAAAACACTATTGTGAGGTGTGAGGTGTTCAGAATAGACTGGAAATGAGTGGAAATTAAGGTTATTGAGGTTAATAATAGCATAGGAACATAAAAACCCACAAATTCTGTGATTTTAGCTGTTTTTATGCTTTTTTAAAAAACAAATACAGATCCAAAACACAAAACCCAGAACCCAAAACACGGAAGGGTGGTTTTGGTAAAACCAATCCAGATCCAAAACACGAAGAAAGATCCAGATCCAAAACCAAAACCAAAACGCAAAACACGAAAAGTGGCCGGTGCACACCCCTAATATATATCTATATATATAATCAGTGAATCGATCGAGTGCCAGACCACATTATTTTATATATATATAAATATATATAGAGAGAGAGAAATGGGAGAGAGGAAAAGGCGCCTAATAGTGTAATATATTTAGTAGAAAGATGTTGGACATACGACAAATAAATCTTATATGCGTACCAGATATTAGGAGGAGTTGGTAGATATATTCCGATTTTGAATATTCCAATATATCCAAAAAGTGACCCGTGCAATATAAATATGTGATAAGAAATGTGAGGGAAATAAAAGCAGTATATCTTAGAGTGAAAAATAAACTCTTATTAAAATTGATAAATGCAAAGTGTATATAAAAAAGTTTAATAAAGTATAGGGGACAAAAAGGGTAAAAACAATGTGGAATCTATAAAAAAGGGGGAAAATATCATGTACAGGAGATATAGAATAATAACACATAGAGGGAGGTAAGCAATATAATTAGCTAAGTAAAAAATCCATAAAACTTCGCTGAATATAAAAGAGTCCAATAAAGTGCTAATGCAGACGCTCCAATAATTGTCTGTTTCTTAGTCCATATACTGGTTGGTAGAGGAGGTCCCAACGCATTTCGTCTCTCTTAGACTTCTTCAAGGGGAGCAGGAGTTGTGAGACATAACTCATCATAGTCCGTTTATATAGTGGTATACATCATGTTTAATCAATTGGATAATCCATCGTCGTCTGACTTGTAACCGGAAGTTAGTTATCCGGAGGTTCTGTTTGTATATATTTCAATATAGGGTCTCAGCAAACATGGCCGAATACCTGGTGTGCAGACCTCTTTCGGCTCTTCCTGGCGTTTGCTGTTAATAATCCGGATGAAGGTCCCACTGTGACAAGCACATGGAACGTACTCCCGGAAGTATCATTTGTCATCGACGGAAGTCACATGTTGATTGAACCGCACGTGACCCGCAAGCTCCAGGGAAAGAGCCTGTTAGTACTTCGTTTCCATGGTGACAATATTCAAAATACTTTCCACGGAGGTAGCCAGTATTTTAGTACAGAACATAGTTATCCAATTATGCACTCTAGATATTACTAGAAATCCGCAGTATTTATATTAATATTACTTTATCCCATGAAATACTGTTGTTTTATACTGAATCATACCATCAGGTATATTAATCGATATAATAAATAAATAGTAATTAGAAAAAATAGAGACTGCTAAGAGATATTAAATAATAAAAAACATCTCTTGTAAATAACTATTTGCATAGGGAATGATGAAAAACATATTCGACAATTATTCCTGTATTTGATTTAGATAATTGTTTCTTGGTAGACGCCCCTATAAACTGAAATGAGTATTTCATTTACCTTGTTTTAGTATTTATTTGGAAGGTACCTCAATAATCACTTGTACTATGATTTCATTTGCATTCAATAGATGCATATTTGAACATAGTGACCTAAATGTATATAAAGCCAAATATGTACCCTCGGATCATATTCAACATAATACAGGAAGTTCTCTAGAAATAAAAATTGAAATGAAGATACTAAAAGGCTCTATCCCCGGAGCTTGTGGGTCACGTGCGATTCAATCAACATGTGACATCCGCCGATGACAAATGATACTTCCAGGAGTGCGTTCCATGTGCGTGTCACAGCCGGACCTTCATCCGGATTATTAACAGCAAGTGCCAGGAAGAGCCGAAAGAGGTCTGCACACCAGGTATTTGGCCATGTTTGCTGAGACCCTGTATCCGGAACCTCCGGATAACTAACTTCCGGTTATGAGTCAGATGACGCTGGATTATCCAATTAATTAAACATGATATATACCACTATATAAACGGACCATGATGAGTTATGTCTCACAACTCCTGCTCCCCTTGAAGAAGTCTGAGAGAGACAAAATGTGTTGGGACCTCCTCCACCCACCAGTATATGGACTAAGAAACAGACAACTATTGGAGCATCCGCATTAGCACTTTATTGGACTCTTTTTTATTCAGCTAAGTTTTATGGATTTTTTACTTAGCTAATTATATTGCTTACCTCCCTCTATTTGTTATTATTTTATATCTCCTGTACATTATATATTCCCCCTTTTTTATAGATTCCACATTGTTTTTACCCTTTTTATCCCCTATACTTTATTAAACTTTTTTATATACACTTTGCATTTATCAATTTTATTAAGAGTTTATTTTTCACTCTAAGTTATACTGCTTTTATTTCCCTCACATTTTTTATCACATATTTATATTGCACGGGTCACTTTTTGGATATATTGGAATATTCAAAATCGGAATATATCTACCAACTCCTCCTAATATCTGGTACGCATATAAGATTTATTTGTCGTATGTCCAACATCTTTCTACTAAATATATTACACTATTAGGCGCCTTTTCCTCTCTCCCATTTCTCAAGATTCACTTAGCTGTTGGCCTAAATCAGCACCCTGAGGAAAAAGCTGCATCTCTTACTTTTTGGAGAAGTGTATTGCTACATTTGGACACTAATTGACCTATTGAAACAGTATCAGGAAGCGCCAGTTCCTAGACTATTGTTTCATATATATATATATATATATATATATATATATATATATATATATATACACTTCCCAAATGGTGCAGCACTCATGGATATCAAAGAATTATTCCACCAGCGGTATGTACGGCAACGTTTCAGTGCCTTTGTTTTAATAGTGTGGCACTTTCATCAGACAAAGATAAAAACAAAACATCTTACCTTAAATAGAAATGAACACCATGTGACGCGGATGCGGGACCTCCCACCCGGCCAGCGGCGCAGTGAATATGATGACATCATAGCCGACGAACAACTTGTCATCATTGTGCACCCCATCACCATAACAACATCATAAACATGAATTTGCTGTAAACAATATATACATCAGTATGAGCAAAAATTTAGTTATAATCTCTCAAGGGCATATGTATACATGTTATTTATATATACACATCAAGGTTACTGTAAATGCTCGGATACGATATATTATCTTTATAACACTGGTGCAGAATCTCTAGTATGTATCTCTTTGAAGGGGAGTTTTAGCAGCAATATATAACCACATCTCACAGTATAAATAGCACCACCTATCCCCAAAATTGCTAATTATAGACCATCAATTGTTGCAACAAATTATTTTCTAAAAAAGGCTAAATAACAGAGTGTCAAGGGACCATGACTAACCCTATATCTTAACTAGAGAAAACTGTTCAGACCTAAACGATCATTTAACCCTTTGGGTACCAAAGTGTTTAATCTGAATATCCATTCATTTATGGATTCATTTGAGTGGATGATTGCCACCTCTGATAGAGTAAGGAATATGGTCAATCATTCGATAGCATAGGGAGACTAAAGGATGGGGAGTTTTACAAAAATACCTGGCTTCAGGCTGATTGCTATCTCCACTATTTAGAGCTGCTCTTATAGCTGACCTATGTGCCGCCATCCTCTCTTTTAAGGCACGCTCGGTCTTCCCTATATATGAGTGTCCGCAGGGACAAATTATTTGGTATATAATAAATTTGGAGTTACA
Source organism: Taudactylus pleione (assembly GCA_031769625.1). Taxonomy (NCBI): domain Eukaryota; kingdom Metazoa; phylum Chordata; class Amphibia; order Anura; family Myobatrachidae; genus Taudactylus; species Taudactylus pleione. The sequence goes on from JAUIMM010000241.1 coordinate 389,867, forward strand.
AGTGAGCCGGAGCCTGATTTTAAACTCCTTGCCAGTGAGTGGGTGATAAAATGTATTCCCTGGTATTAAATATCTGCACATCGTGCAGGAGCACTTTACAGAGCCCAATTTGGTAGTTAAGAAATTGATGTTAGATTTATTCCTATTACTAATGTCGGTCTTAACTAATATGTCTCTCATATTGCGTGGTCCAGTATAACATTATTGTATCCTGTAGTTTTAGATCACTATCTGACTGAATGATAGGCCACAATTTTTTGGCCGTCTGATGGATATTGTTGCTAATGGGGCAGAATTCCATAACCCACGGGATAAACAGAGTTTTTTCTTTTTTAGTTTTTGTATTTAATAGCAACCTCCTATACATTTTTAATGCTTTATTTTTTGCTTGCTTGAGCTGATCATGATCATATCCTCTCAATAGAAATTTATCAATGAGATCATTAATTTGCTGTTTAATCAATTTAGGGTGCACTCGCTGCTCAATCTCACTTCGGACTAGCATTTTCTGCACGCAGCCCTGTGAAACTACGAGCAAAAAGCCAACAGTTTGGAGCTACTGTAAGTGTGGCATACAGCTGTTCCTTACTTGCTACTTTAGCTGCTCCTTTAGTATACAGCTGAGGTGGCGCTCCAACTTGAGTGACACCTTTGGTCTGATTATTCCAGTTATGCGTGTCATTGTATGATTGCACTGCGTGTCTGTGTATGTCTCATTTACTCTGCTGCAACAATCTGTTTTCTTAGGTTGCTTTACTGAATGCACCCTGCTTGCCAACTCTCTCCAGTCAATCACACTGGGCCCACCTGGTGCCAACGTCACTGGTGCTCCTGTCACACCTGCTGGGTATTCAACTCCTCCAGCCTGATGTTTCTCTTGTGCTTGATGCAGTTGCTGTCCCATCTCAGCAGTGCTGTCACATGCATTTCCCCCTGGTTAACCTTATTAGCTCTTATCTCCGAATGGTGTCTTATTTGCTGCTGTCCTCCCTGAGGCCTTAACAAGGTGTCTCCTGACAGGCTCTCAGACTTATCTCTCTCCTCATGGCTTCTGTAGCTGGATCCCTGACCTCAGTTATACTCCTTTTCACTCCCCCTCAGTTTCTGTTTCTGCCTCTGTAAATTGTTCCTCTCAATAGAAGCAGAAAGAAGTCCCTCCACACTTATGGGGCTCTCAAATACTCAGCAGCTTCTTCCTCAGTGGGCAAGTACCTCAGCTCCAACTGTCACTCTTCCAGTGAGATATAGAGCCTAGTTTTAAATAGGTTTATTTATTTTAAAAAAAGAGAAATAACTTTTATTTATGTTGTGTCGCCGTGCAGAGGGGGGCCTATCAGTGTCCACTCCACCCACTCAAACTATTTGGGATCTATGGAGGCCATGACTTTTTTCTCCAACATGTCAACTGCAGCTGGGATATGGATCCCCAACACTTCAACTGGGCCATAGGTCCCACATCAGTCCCTTTGATATACTTTTGTGTTATTTTTCTGTTTGACAGCTGCTGACATGTTTCTGCTGCTCTCATTAGAATGTCCTCAACATAAGTAACACAAATCTTAATATCCTACTTGGCAGAATGTGAGTACCATACTTTTATGTGTTGGTGGTTGGCTGGAAGGGTCTCAATGTCTTGTCTTTGCATTTTTGTGCATCTTAAATTTAATGCATATTTTCTCAACAATAATCAGGCAGTTCTGGAGGATTTCTATATGAGGGATCATATTGTTCCCACTCCTGTTAAGTTTTTTGTAACCACAGTGTAATATTGTAAACCAGTGTCATCCTGAGTTTTCTGTACTTTTTCAGTTTAAATTCCATTTTATTTTGCCTGTACTTTTTTAGCATTACAGAGGGTGGGAGAACAGTCTTAGCAGCTTTTTTGCCTTTGTTTCTGCATTTATTTTGCAATGTTCATCCAGTCCCAGAAAGTTTCCATGCATTTTTGAGTTTTTACATAGGCGCAGAGTGGAAGCGATGCAGAGATGCTCCTTTCGCCTTTTATTATTGCATTATTTGCCAGCGCCTCTGTACATATTGTTTGACTTACCTCCTGGTGGTTCTGTGTCAGTTATTCTGCACTGGCTGGGATACCTGGCATCGCCCATGTTAAAGACTGGACCAGGCATGCCTAACCACCCGATTTGGTTGGGAGCCTCCCAAATATTGGGTGCCGCTCCCGACCCCCCGGAAAGGCAGGCAAGCCTCCCGGCTGCCGCCTACCCGCTGGACTACTATTAAAAATCCCTGCAGTGGGGATACCAGATGATGCGACATCGCATCATCGTGGCTCCGCCCCATGTTTCACAATGCCTTTTTTCGGCATTGTGAAGTGGGGGCGGGGCCACGATGATATGATTGTGTGGTCACAGCCTGGCCCCGCCCCAAAAATGGCATCATAGCACGGCGACGCCCCCCGCAGAATGCAGGCATTCAGCTCCCTCCCGGAGGGAGGGAGCTGAATGTTGGCAAGTATGGACTGGACCCTGAAATACACCTGAAGCCTTTATTTGGTTACATTGTCCTTGCCTATAACCCCATTCCATTGATCCTGAAAAGGACCCCACTGTTTGCTAACAAGCTTGTAAACAGTGGTGTAACTGTGTAACTACCGTGGGTGCAAGGGGTGTGGCTGCTATAGTGCCCAAGCTGCCTCTGTGGCCCACCGCTCCCCCTGCACCAAGTTATGCACACAAGGTGGACTGGTCCAGTCAGGGCCTTAGAGGGCCATGTTGATTTGGTGCCAGTCTTTCAGCTAATTACAACTGGTGCACTGGCAGGCATTTATGGAGAGACATTGCTGCCGGTTGCGAGGCAATCATAGCTCACAGACTGGCAGCCAATCAGTAGCTGTGGCTCCTGATTGGCTGCTGGTCTGCGATCTCCAATTTGTTTGTGACTGGTGCCATATTCAAATTGTGCCAGCGCTGTCTGTCCAAGTCTGACACTTTCTGCCCATGTGCCAGCTATAACTAGCTGGCGGCTTGGCCCAAAATCCCCATCTGCTGGCTGTTGATGGCACACAGGGGGAGGCAAGAAGCTGCTGGAGGTAGTTGCTTTGGGACAGCAGCATAATGTGTAAGGGGCACTACAATTATGTGGAATAATGTGTTATATGGGGAGCTACTACTATGTGGCATAATCTGTAAAGGGCACTACTGTATGGTATTATGTGTAACGGGCATTATTGTGTAGTGTAAGGGGCATTACTGTGTGCACAATGTATAAGCAGCGCTACTACTGCGTGGCATAAAGTGTATAAGAGGTACTACTGTGTATTACTGTGTGGCATAACCTGAATGGGCTCTCTCTGTGTGGCACAATCTGAATGGAGTCTGTGTGGGGGCTAATATATGGGGTTCCACCTCTGGGGGGCCCTTTTAAGATCTTGCTATGTAGCCCACAAAGTTGTATTTATGCCCAAGGGTGCCAAGAGGGGAGGGAGCAGGCAATTATTACCTGGGCCCAGACTTGTAGGAGGGCTCAAGCACGGGCCTGGGTCTGATAATGCTCCCCCATTCCTCTTGCCTGTTAGCAGCTCAGCACAATTGGAGACTGCTTGCTGCTGCAGAGCAGTAGCAGACTCCTCTGCCTTTGGGGGGGAGCGATCATGCTGACCGCGTCCACCCTCCCTGGATTTGCGCCAGGCTGAGGGGCTCACAGTGCTGCAAAAAAGGTTTTTTGAAGGGGGTATGGCCATGCCTCATGTGGTTAGAAAACGTCCCCTTCCCCAAGGCCTGGGGTAGCTCTCTATGCCCCTAGTTATGCCCTTGCATGCAAACTCAGAGGCTCTGGATTTAATATGAACTTGCATGAGCTATCAAGTTTGTTCAGACTGAGGTTAGAGAGATACTTTTGTTGCATTCTCAAAGTTTTTTGTCAGACTGCCAAATTCCAATTGAGCCAGCTCTGGAACCTGTGTAATTTAAGAGTGTACCCTTTTTTAGTGATTGTGTGATAGTGTGTTGCCCTGATGAAGTTCAAACCTAAGCACAAATCTAATCCTGGTCAAACTACACCACCATGCCAAATTTGGTGGAGCTAGGTCTAAAACTCTGGCCGTGCATAAAGGACAAAAAGACGGACAGACAGACATGCTTTCTCGCTTATTATATATAGTCAGCATGATAATTTTATTGCATACAGCCCTCCTGATTAGTTGGGTCATCCATTAGGCAACATAGGCTACTGTCTTGAGCTAAGCGGCAGCTAGGGTTTACATGTTTCGCTTTACTTAAGTCAACTGCATGCATTACAGCATGATTGAGCACTTGTGAGCAATGCCAGAAAGTAAAGGGTATACAGGGGTAAGTGTCAGAAGTGTTGGAGTGATCAGAGCTGCTGGCAGCAGCCAGCATTTAGATGAATGAAAAGGTTGATTATGAGAGGTATGAGGACATTCATTTTTAATAATAATAATAATAATAATAATAATAATTAAAGATTATAATTATGTGATTTTTCTACATCTCATGAATATGAAATCAAAGATATAAAAAGGTCTTGTTATTGTCTTTCTTGTTATTGTCTTTAAATAAGAATGTCAGATTAATATGCATCGCCAATTTAAATTTTAGCAAGAGAGATTATTAGCAAGGCAGCCAGTAATTACAAATTATATTTTTTAAAATTAGATTATTAAAGGTTTTAACAGTTAACCTGAAAAAAATATTGCTGTCATTATGAGATAGAATAAAAGCATGTATGGTAATTTTCCAGACACATTTCAGAAAATTACATACTATACTGTAAATGAGCATAAAAAATGCCATCATTTGTTAGGTTTTTATACAGTAATTTCAAGGCTTTAAAATAATAATGAAATCTTTAGACACAAAACAGAGACTGAAATGTCGGTAACAAAATATGTTTTTATTTTCAGAAGCCACATTTGTAGTAATGTAAGGATACCTTACATGACTGCTGAATGGTGAATCATACTTGATACCACTTTTACACCAGAGCTAAAACCCGGGTTATTGCAGGGTTAACATGGGTTGCTCCTAGGTGTTAAAGGGGCTAGGGTTGGATTCCAAGGTCGAGTGACCAGGCAATCCAACCCAGGTAACTTCAGGGTTTTGCACAGGAACAACCCGTGAAACTCTGCAGTGTAAACTAGGGGTGTGCACCGGCCACTTTTCGTGTTTTGTGTTTTGGTTTTGGATCTGGATCTTTCTTCGTGTTTTGGATCTGGATTGGTTTTGCCAAAACCACCCTTCCGTGTTTTGGGTTCTGGGTTTTGTATTTTGGATCTGTATTTTTTTGAAAAAAAGCATAAAAACAGCTAAAATCACAGAATTTGTAGGTTTTTCTGCTCCTATGCTATTATTAACCTCAATAACCTTAATTTCCACTCATTTCCAGTCTATTCTGAATACCTCACACCTCACAATAGTGTTTTTATGTCCAAGAGGTTGCACCGAGGTAGCTGGATGACTATGCTAAGCGACACGAGTGGACGGCACAAACACGTGACCCATCTAGGCGTGAAACTGCAGTGGCAGACAGGATGGCATTGAAAAACTAGGCCCCAAACTGTACATAATGCAAAGAAAAAAAAGAGGTGCAAGATGGAATTGTCCTTGGGCACTCCCACCCACCCTTATGTTGTATAAACAGGACATGCACACTTTAACAAACCAATCATTTCAGCGCCAGGGTCTGCCACACAACTGTGGCTGAAATGATTGGTTCATTTGGGCCCCCACAAAACAAGCTGCCAATTTATCTGTCCCTGCACAAACTGGCTCTACGGAGGCAAGATGTCATCCTCATCCTCCTCATCCACCAATTCCTCACCCTCTTCAGTGTGTACATCCTCATCCTCACAGAGTATTAATTCATCCCTGCTGGAACCACAGGTCCCTCTGTACGTTCTGGAGGCTGGTCTCCCTGGAAGAGTTGATAATTCATTTTATGAACATCATCTTCTCCACATTTTGTGGAAGCAACCTCCTACGCCTTTCGCTGACAAGGTTCCCGGCTGCACTAAACACTCTTTCGGAGTACACACTGGAGGGGGGGCAACTCAGGTAAAATAGAGCCAGTTTGTACAGGGACCTCCAAATTGCTTCTTTTTCCTGCCAGTACAGGTACGGACTGTCTGACATGCCTACTTGGATGCTGTCACCGATGTAATCCTTTAACAGACAGACGCACGCTTGTCGCTGCTGCTTTGAGGATTCAAGTGCGGCTACAGCCCACACAATTCACAAAGACAGAAAAAAAAAAAGAATATTTTTATTGTTTGTGGAGCACACTTTGAGGGTTACACCATCCTTTAACAGACAGACGCATGCTTGTCGCTGCTGCTTTGAGGATGCAAGTGCGGCTACAGCCCACACAATTCACAAAGACAGAAAAAAGAAGAAGAATATTTTTATTGTTTGTGTAGCACACTTTGAGGGTGTCACCACCCTTTAACAGACAGACGCACGCTTGTCGCTGCTGCTTTAAGGATGCAGGTGCGGGTACAGCCCACACAATTCACAAAGACAGAAAAAAGAAGAATATTTTTATTGTTTGTGTAGCACACTTTGAGGGTGTCACCACCCTTTAACAGACAGACGCACGCTTGTCGCTGCTGCTTTGAGGATGCAAGTGCGGCTACATCGCACACAAGTCACAAACACATTAAAAAAATAGTTTTTTATTTTTTGTAGCACTATGAGAGTTACACCACCCTTTAACAGACAGACGCACGCTTGTCGCTGCTGCTTTAAGGATGCAGGTGCGGCTACAGCCCACACATTTCACAAAGACCGAAAAAAAAAGAAGAATATTTTAATTGTTTGTGTAGAACACTTTGAGGTGTCACCACCCTTGAACAGACAGACGCACGCTTGTCGCTGCTGCTTTAAGGATGCAGGTGCGGCTACAGCCCACACATTTCACAAAGACCGAAAAAAAAAGAACAATATTTTAATTGTTTGTGTAGCACACTTTGAGGGTGTCACCACCCTTTAACAGACAGACACACGCTTGTCGCTGCTGCTTTAAGGATGCAGGTGCGGCTACAGCCCACACAATTCACAAAGACAGAAAAAAGAAGAAGAATATTTTTATTGTTTGTGTAGCACACTTTGAGGGTGTCACCACCCTTTAACAGACAGACGCACGCTTGTTGCTGCTGCTTTGAGGATGCAAGTGCGGCTACATCGCACACAAGTCACAAACACATTAAAAAAATAGTTTTTTATTTTTTTGGAGCACTTTGAGAGTTACACCACCCTTTAACAGACAGACGCACGCTTGTCGCTGCTGCTTTATGGATGCAGGTGCAGCTACAGCCCACACAATTCACAAAGACAGAAAAGAGAACAACATTTTAATTGTTTGTGTAGCACACTTTGAGGGTGTCACCACCCTTTAACAGACAGACGCACGCTTGTCGCTGCTGCTTTAAGGATGCAGGTGCGGCTACAGCCCACACAATTCACAAAGACAGAATAAAGAAGAAGAATATTTTTATTGTTTGTGTAGCACACTTTGAGGGTGTCACCACCCTTTAACAGACAGACGCACGCTTGTCGCTGCTGCTTTGAGGATGCAAGTGCGGCTACATCGCACACAAGTCACAAACACATTAAAAAAATAGTTTTTTATTTTTTGGAGCACTTTGAGAGTTACACCACCCTTTAACAAACAGACGCACGCTTGTCGCTGCAGCTTTAAGGATGCAGGTGCGGCTACAGCCAACACATTTCACAAAGACCGAAAAAAAAAGAACAATATTTTAATTGTCTGTGTAGCACACTGTGAGGGTGTCACCACTCTTTAACAGACAGACGCACGCTTGTCGCTGCTGCTTTAAGGATGCAGGTGCGGCTACAGCCCACACAATTCACAAAGACAGAAAAAAAAAGAACAATATTTTAATTGTTTGTGTAGCACACTTTGAGGTTGTCACCACCCTTTATCAGACAGACGCACGCTTGTCGCTGCTGCTTTAAGGATGCAGATGCGGCTACAGCCCACACATTTCACAAATACCGAAAAAAAAGAACAATATTTTAATTGTTTGTGTAGCACACTTTGAGGGTGTCACCACCCTTTAACAGACAGACACACGCTTGTCGCTGCTGCTTTAAGGATGCAGGTGCGGCTACAGCCCACACAATTCACAAAGACAGAAAAAAGAAGAATATTTTTATTGTTTGTGTAGCACACTTTGAGGGTGTCACCACCCTTTAACAGACAGACGCACGCTTGTCGCTGCTGCTTTGAGGATGCAAGTGCGGCTACATCGCACACAAGTCACAAACACATTAAAAAAATAGTTTTTTATTTTTTGGAGCACTTTGAGAGTTACACCACCCTTTAACAGACAGACGCACGCTTGTCGCTGCTGCTTTAAGGATGCAGGTGCAGCTACAGCCTACACGCGTTTCTGAGATGCTGCTTCTGGTGACGCTGCTGTTGTTGCTGCATAAGGTGATACATCTACCCAGTGGGCTGTCACAATCATATAGTCCTTAGACTGCCATGTTCCACTTGTCCACATGTCCGTGGAAAAGTGGACATTGGGTACAACCGCATTTTTCAGGACACTGAGGACCCTTTTTCTGACGTTTCTGTACAGTCTCGGTATCGCCTGCCTAGTGAAGTGGAATCTAGACGGGATTTGGAACCGAGGACACACTACCTCCATCAATTATCTAAATCCCACTGCACTAATGTCGGATACCGGACGCACATCTAGCACCAACATAGCAGTCAAGGCCTCAGTTATACGTTTTGCTTCAGGATGACTGCTGTCGTACTTCATCCTCATCGCTAGGGACTGTTGGAGGGTCAATTGTTTAGTAAAAGTAGTGATGTTCCTACTTCCTCTCTGGGATGATGAACAACTCCCAGCAGCAGCAACAGCACTAGGAGGAAGTGGTTCTTGATCTTTCCCTATTTTATTTTTATCGGAGAAAGTTTGGTCCTCCATTTATGTTATATTGATATATATACGTGCGGCTAAAGCGCACACAAACACAGAAAATATTTTTTTATTTTTGCTGGAGAGTAGTGCACTTTGTGGGTTACACCACACTTTAAGAAATGAGCCAGCCGGCTCTTTACTTATGAGACACAGGCGCACGCTTGGCGCTGCTCCTTTGTTGATGCACGTGCAGCCACAGTGCACACAAGTCACAAACACAGAAAATATTTTTTTTTTTGGTTTGGACTGGAGTGTACTTTCAGGGGTTACAGCACCCTTTAACGGTCAAGCCAGCCGGCCCTTTACTTATGACACAGGCGCACGCTTTGCACTACTTTGTTGATGCACGTGCGGCTACTGCGCACACAATTCACAAACACAGAAAATAATTTTTTTTTTGGTTTGGACTGGACTGTACTTTCGGGGGTTACAGCACCCTTTAACGGTCAAGCCAGCCGGCCCTTTACTTATGACACAGGCGCACACTTGGCACTACTTTGTTGATGCACGTGCGGCTACTGCGCTCACAATTCACAAACACAGAAAATAATTTTTTTTTTGGTTTGGACTGGAGTGTACTTTGGGGGTTACAGCACCCTTTAACGGTCAAGCCAGCTGGCCCTTTACTTATGACACAGGCGCACGCTTGGCACTACTTTGTTGATGCACGTGCGGCTACTGCGCACACAATTCACAAACACAGAAAATTATTTTTTTTTTGGTTTGGACTGGAGTGTACTTTCGGGGGTTACAGCACCCTTTAACGGTCAAGCCAGCCGGCCCTTTACTTATGACACAGGCGCACGCTTGGCACTACTTTGTTGATGCACGTGCGGCTACTGCGCACACAATTCACAAACACAGAAAATAATTTTTTTTTTGGTTTGGACTGGAGTGTACTTTGGGGGTTACAGCACCCTTTAACAGTCAAGCCAGCCGGCCCTTTACTTATGACACAGGCGCACGCTTGGCACTACTTTGTTGATGCACGTGCGGCTACTGCGCACACAATTCACAAACACAGAAAATATATTATTTTTTTAGCACTTGGGGGGGGCACCCCTGATGGACAGAGCACCCCCTGGACAACACTACAGCACCCCTTTAGGACTGGGACACTGCACAGGACTTTGGAGTGGACACAGCCCCTATGGAGAACTGACTGCACAACACAGTCCAGCCAGCCCCTATGGACTTTGAAGTAGTGGACACAGCCCCTATTAACAACAGCAGCACAGCACAACACAGCCAGCCCCTATGGACTTTGAAGTAGTGGACAACAGCAGCACTACACTACACTACACTACACAGCCCTAACTCCCACCCTCCCTCTTCACTGTCCACAGCCGAGTGAGAAAATGGCGCCGACGCGGGTACCTTATATAGGATCCAAAACCCGCGAGACTCGGAAGGCGGGATGATGACGTTTTGCCTCGATTTCAGATCCGAGTCAGGCGGGAAAAGTCGAGCCTGATTCGGATCGGACTCGGTTCGGGGGGGCTCGGGCGGGTTCGGATTTCAGAAATCCGAACCCGCTCACCCCTAGTGTAAACGGGAAGCCTGGGTCATTCGACCTGGGTCCCATTTACAGCATGGGGACTTCCGGGTTTCTCGGTGCTTGGAGATGATGTAATCTGCAAGTGCTGGGAGAAGTGTTCCACTGCAACCGTGTGTAGTGTGAACGGCGCCAATCCGTAATAATCCTGATCGGTGCTGCAGTAGAAAAGGTCTGTCCTGGGTCTGACCCATTTTGGAACTGTGTTCCAAATCTCAGATCAGACCCAGGATTTCGGTGTGAAAACAGTATTAGATATCAGAGACAAAATAAGCACAATAAGGGACATTTGGTTATTAAACTGTGTTTTATTGGTATATAATATTTACAATACAATTGAGGTTCTTTGTGCAACTTTTGAAGAAAATGTTATCGGACATTTACTGTGACAAGATAACCTTATTTCATTTTATATGGATAATTATACAAACCTTAGGTAATTACCTAAATATTAGAGATGAGCGGGTTCAGATCTCAGAGATCCAAACCCACCAGCCGAGGCAAAACCATTGAGACAAAATCTTGCGGATCGCGAGCTTTCGTCTCTATGATCTATGTAGTATATAGGGACAACGTGGCAGATGCCATTTCACTAAGGCTGTCGAGACTGAACAGGGAGGGTGGGTAGTGTAGGGCTGGGAGAGGTGCTGTGCTGTCTGCTGTGTCCTGGGCTGGTGCTGATCCATTCTGGGCTGGTGCTCTGCTGTCTGCTGCGTCCATCTGGGCTGGTGATGATCCATCTGGACTGGTGCTGTGCTGTCTGCTGTGTCCATCTGGGCCTAAGTTCTGTAAATATATTGTCAATTTATTGTTAGGCTTAGCCGCACAAGATATAGCAAGTTTCAACCTAGTGCTGCCCGACTCCAGTCATCATCAATATGTGCTCTGGGCCCAAGTTCTGGACCTGAAAAAAAAAAATAAAGTGTCTTTTTTTGTCTAATATTTGTCTGTATGTGTTTTTGCGTGTTAGGCTTAACCGCACAAGAAACAGCAAGTCAGCAACACAATCTAGTGCTGCCCAACTCCAGTCATCATCAATCTGTGCTCTGGGCCCAAGTTCTGGACCTGAAAAAAAAATAAAAAATAAAGTGTCTTTTTTAGTCTACTATTTGTCTATGTGTGTGTGCGTGTTAGGCTTAACCGCTCAAGATACAGCAAGTCAGCAATGCAACCTAGTGCTGCCCGATTCCAGTCATCATCAATCTGTGCTCTGGGCCCAAGTTCTGGACCCCAAAAAAATAAAATAAAGTGTATTCTTTTCTCTAATATTTGTCAGTGTGGGTGTGCGTTTTAGGCTTAACCGCACAAGATACAGCAAGTCAGCAATGCAACCTAGTGCTGCCCGACTCCAGTCATCATCAATCTGTGCTCTGGGCCCAAGTTCTGGACCTTTAAAAAAATAAATAAATAAAGTGTCTTTTTTAGTCTACTATTTGTCTATGTGTGTGTGTGTGTTAGGCTTAACCGCTCAAGATACAGCAAGTCAGCAATGCAACCTAGTGCTGCCCGATTCCAGTCATCATCAATCTGTGCTCTGGGCCCAAGTTCTGGACCCAAAAAAAATAAAATAAAGTGTATTCTTTTCTCTAATATTTGTCAGTGTGGGTGTGCGTTTTAGGCTTAACCGCACAAGATACTGCAAGTCAGCAATGCAACCTAGTGCTGCCCGACTCCAGTCATCATCAATCTGTGCTCTGGGCCCAAGTCCTGGACCTGAAAAAACAAAAAAATTGTATTTTTTTGTCTAATATTTGTCTGTGTGCGCACGACTGCATGTGTGTGAATTTTGTAGCCGCACCTTGGCTAAACTATTGGTGCTTGTGACAAGACCGCAGAATATATGGAGGGCTGTCACATGACAAGAGAGCAAGGCCAAGAACCACATGTTGTAGCTGCCACCAGCAGTACAAGGATGTCAACTTCCTCATCCTCTATGAAGGCCCATTCCCCAGGGCTTGAGTCACGCCATCGATATGGTAAAGCTACTTTTACTGAAGTTAAGAAAAAAAAAATTAAAGGAAATTTGCCTTTAGATAAGCAAAAAATTGGCAATATACCATTCACTACACGAAGTGGCAAGGAAAGGATAAGGCCTTGGCCTATTTTATGAAGACTGCTGGTTCTAATTCAGATAGCCCTTCTGCTTTTAGTAGTAGTGGTGGTGGTACCATTAAAAAATTGAAAGTTGTTAAGATGAGTAAGACAGCTCCGGAAAAACCAACTGTATGGCCTGAGAAATTGAAATCACAAATCCCTGAGGAGAGTGCAAGTGTATTTGTGGTTGCCATGTGTGAGCCAGACCTAAATACTAGTGTACTGGAGGATCCTCCAAGTTCCAACATTTGTGTGCCCTCTGTAAATGTGGGGAAGGGCAATCAACATCTTCCAGACGTAGTCAGTGAGGATGCTTCTGTGGAATTGCACATGGAGGAGTATATTTTAGTAGTTGAAGGTGCTAAGGATGATGAGGATGTTGATGATGAAGATGTTGGTGATGAGGATGTTGATGATGAAGATGTTGGTGATGAGGATGTTGATGCCGAGGATGGCCCATGGATTGAAAATGCCAAAGCTCATTGTTATCATGCCGGGGCAAAATACAAAAAAATTCACTTCTCACATGTGGAATTATTTCCACCCCAATCCGGACAACAGTTATCAAGCCATACAGTATGTAATCATTGCCAAGCAAGAGTGAGTAGAGGGAGGGACCTAAACCACCTAGGAACCTTAACCTTGTTACGTCACTTGGAGCGCAGTCATCAAATATCAAAGTATCAAATATCAAATATCAAAGTGTATAGTGTCAAGTTCCAAAACTCAAAACATAACAAGTGCAGTGTTACCTACCTGCTCCCTCTCTGTGGGAACCAAGCACCTTTGATCTCCAACACCAACACCGGCATCATCAACATTCTCATCCGTCATTGGGAGTAGTCCTGCTGCATCCAATGTTGTTATTTGAAGCATGACTGACTCCTCTCCTATCCATGATTCCTTAGAAGGATCCTTGATGACTATGGCTGTTGCTGCTGCTGTTGCTGTGAGTGGACCCAGAAGGGGACCAGGAGGAAGACTACTTGTAGCGTATCCTCCAAAAACCAATTAACTGTCAAACAATCATTTGTAAGGGCAAACAAATATGACAGCAATCACCCAGTTGCACAGCAGATTACTGATGCCTTAACAGCTATGCTGGTTTTAGATATGTGTCCATTATCCACCATTACTGTAGTGGGTTTTTAACAGTTAATTGAGGTCCTGTGTCCTTGCTGCCAGATCCCTTCTAGATTCCACATTGATAGAACAGCAATTCCAAGTCTGTACAAGGACATTAAAAAAACCTTATTAATGTCCTTAGAAATGTTGTTTTACCCACTGTCCTCTTGACCACTGATATGTGGACAAGTGGGGCAGGGAAAACTAAGGACTACATGACTGTGACAGCCCACTGGGCAGGTGTATTGCCTACAACAGCAACAGCAGCAGCAACATCTACCAAAAGACAGCTGATACAAAGGCAGGCTGCTCTTTGTATAACTGGTTTCACTAAGAGGCATACTGCTGAGAACCTCTTAGAAAAACTCAGGGAAATCATTGCTAAATGGCTTATCCCACTTGGACTCTCCTCAGGATTTGTGATTTCAGACAATGCCACCAATATTGTGAGAGCATTACATGTGGGCAAATTCCAACATGTCCCATGTTTTGCTCATACCATTAATTTGGTGGTGCAACATTTTTTTAAAAATGACAGGAGTGTGCAGGAGATGCTCTCGGTGGCCCACAAAATATCCTGACATTTTAGACATTCAGCAAATGCTTGTTGAAGATTGCATGACCAGCAGATACTGTTAAATTTGCCCTGCCATCAGCTGAAGCAAGAGGTAGTAACTCGGTGGAATTCTACCCTCTATATGCTTCAGCGGAAGGAGGAACAGCAAAAGACCATCCAGGGCTATATAATGGCCTATGACATAGACCGTGGAGGTGGAATGCACCTTACTCAAGTGCAGTGGAAAATAATTTCCATGTTGTGCAAGGTTCTCAAACCCTTTGAACTTGCCACACGTGAAGTTAGTTCAGACACTGCCAGCTTGAGTCAGGTCATTCCCCTCATCAGACTTTTGCAAAAACAGCTGGAGAAACTGAAGGAGGAGCTGAAACAGAGCAATTGCAGAAAGTATGTCGGACTGGTGGATGAAGTTAAATTCACCAGGATCCAAGAGTCATCAATCTATTGAAATCTGAAAAATATATTTTGGCAACCATTTTGCATCCTAGGTTTATTCTATATTGTGAGTTTTTTTTCCAACAGATCAAAATCTAAAACTATGCAAAGAGCTGTTGGTAAAAAAAATTGTCAGCTGCAGCCGCACGTGAAACACCATTATCTCCTTCTTCAGTTTCTGCAGCTGCCAGGAAAAAACAAAAGTTTCCTTACAGAATGTCTGCTGGTCATGCAGATTGCTCACCAAAAAATGACATCTGGTCAGGCCTGAGAGAACTGCCTACTAGTGACATGTCTTCTACCTTGACTATGTGTGATGTGGTGTCCATTCACAGAATGGTGGATTACTATTTCAGAGATAACAGCCTAATAGGCATGTTAGACAGTCGCTTTCAGTACTGGCAGGAAAGAGGGGCAATTTGGAGTCCCATACACAAACTGGCTTTGCATTATTTAAGATGCCCACCCTCCAGTGTGTACTCTGAAAGAGTTTTCAGTGCAGCTTGCAACCTTGTCAGTGATTGGCATAGGAGGTTACTTCCTCAAAATGTGGAAAAGATGATGTTCATTAAAATGAATTACAAATTCCACAAGGAAGACCTCTATCAACAATTACATTAAAAAAATACAGAGGTGCCTTTGGTGGATTTCAGCATGGACAAATTAATATTGTGTGAAGAAGATGGGGATGATGGGGATGACAAGGATGAGGATGATGACAACTTGTAATGTAAAGCCAGTTTGTGTATGGGATCATTTTCATTTCCATGTCTAATGCACATTGGCAGCTTGTTTTATGGGGATCCATACAAACCAATCATTTCAGCCACAAGTGGCAGTCCTTGTCGCTGAAATGATTGGTTTGTTAAACTGTGAATGTTCTGTTTCGTATACAACATAAGGGTGGGAGGTCCCCTTTCCATTATGTGCTGGTTGGGGCATTGCTGCCTGACATTTTAAATTAATGTTATGGTTGGTTTAGGAACCAATGATTTGTGTTTTTAATTAATTTATTATCAATTT
Organism: Taudactylus pleione; assembly: GCA_031769625.1. Taxonomy (NCBI): domain Eukaryota; kingdom Metazoa; phylum Chordata; class Amphibia; order Anura; family Myobatrachidae; genus Taudactylus; species Taudactylus pleione. The sequence continues at coordinate 405,605 of JAUIMM010000241.1, forward strand.
TACAGCCATGGGCTACACCAATGAATTTATTTTTATCAATTATTCTGCCGGAGGCTGCACCCAATGAATTGTTTTTTACTTTTTTAATTAAATTATTATTAATTATTCAGCATGGGGCTGCACCAAATAAATGTTTATTAATTAATTTATTATCAATTTTACAATCAGGGGCAGCACCAACTATCAACTATCAGTTCTATTAATAATAATATCAATCAGTTTTGAGAAAGCAAGCTGGATGCAACCTCTTGGCCCTTTAACTATATGAAAGAATCAATATTTTGAGCTGTGAGGTGGTCAAAATTGACTGGAAATGAGTGGAACTAAATAGTATTGAGGTTATTAATACTGTAGGACCAAAAAAATTCCCATTTTATGTGATTTTAGCTGTTTTTTAAGAAAAAATCCAGATCCAAAACCAAAACACGAAAACAAAACACAGAGGTGAGGTTTTAGTAAAACCAATCTAGATCCAAAACCAGGGGAAATCCAGATACAAAACTAAAACCAAAACACGGGGGTTGGCTCACATCTCTACCATCTAAAGGCTGTTATATTTTCACCAAAATATTTGTAGGTGCTGCCCAAAAATAATTTACTCAAGTGATGTATTTGATCCCAAATTTAAGTCAGCTGCTGAATTACAATTACTGAATGAAAAAAAATACTTTAGAAATGTATACAATATGATATAAACTTTTTTTGGTTCATTGTCTGCTTTCCAGTTATTAACATCCGCAAACATAAGTAAGACAAATAATGATCAATAATCATTTTGCAATATTGTGTCAATATACTCTTTTCATCTTCTCATACACAGGTCCTGGATAATGTCAAAATTGAGCATGATGTCCTAATGACTATAATAAGAAAATATTTGCATTGCATAACTTGCTTTGGAATATGTACAAAGTAAACTATGCATGAAAAGAGATGATCAATAGATTGCCTGGGTATTTATTGAATGATAATGTTCTGCTAAATATTATCTAGTGGCACAAATACTATGTGGCCTCTACGTGTAGCATAAACTAGACCTATGACTTGCAGAAACGGACCAATATTGTAAAAATGTGGTTAGAGAATGCATAAAGATGTTATCATCAATTGTCAGTTCAAAGAATGACTTGATGTGTGGCAGGAAAGCCCATATGTCCCACTTGAGTAGCTGACTACAAACAGGCTCTGGCATCCCTGCTGCCATAGCTACAGTGGTTTTTAATAATACTGATAAGGGACACTCATAACAATTAGCATTCTGGGAGCCCTTACAGTTTTTGATTTCAGGTATAAATTTCAGGAATCGGTGATGCGATTCGCACTGAATTGTGTCATTGTGGCACCGCCCCCTTCTTCACAATGCTGTTAAACTTGGCATTGTGAAGAGGGGGTGGGGCCACAATGATGTGATCATGCTGTTACACCCCAAGCTCCACCCCCAATGATTCGTCATTACCATGTCATGACCCATTTTGCCACGACACACCCTGCCACCGTGGAAGCCCAACAGCTCCCTCCTGGAAGGAGAGAACTAAAAGTTGGCAAGTATGATCTGGTACAGGCTGTTCAAGAGACTTGCCTAAGGAACAAGCAAAAGAACAAGCTGTGTTATTGCAGCAAACAGTTACTGAATTTAAAGGACAAATTCAGCAACTGGCACAGAAGGTTTCTCTTGTTGAACAAAGGTTTGGAGAGACTTTTTAAGATGTTAGTATTTTAAAGTTCTAGGCTTCTATATTACAGAAATGTGTGTACCAGATCTGGGTTAAATTAGATGACTTATATAAGAAATGGGCCTCAGACTGCACACCCTGAGAACACATATATATATATATATATATATATATAATTTGAGGAGCTACCTGTGGAGACAATTGATATATACACAAAAAGAAATACAAGTGCAAAACTCCAAATTAACTGATTAAATATAAATAAATACATTTTGCAGTAAATAGAGGTTTTTGGCATGATCTTGACCAAGGTTATGGGCCTATCCACCACATCCGAGTAACGTCTGTAGGGTAGGTCCCTAACAAACTAGGGTTCAAATCCAGAGTGTAGGACACCACCCCCAAAAAAGCCCAGCTAAGCCACCCCAAGGCATTGCTATAATAAGAAAAGTGAAGTGTAAAGAAAATAGTTAAGAGCAGCAGCAGCTGCATATAAAGAATAGGGCACACCTCAATGATGGACTCCCTGAATCCTTAAAAGGATGTACACTTTATCATTTTTCAAGTTCTACACTCTGCAAGTGCCAATTTTCTGATGCCTCAACTACCTTCATAAGGAAGCTACTGTATTTGGTCTGCATTATACAGGAGTTGAGAAATTTCTTGGATTGAATCAAAGTTTTATATCTTACGAGCAGGGATGGAAAAACAAAAATATATTTTTTTCGTTTACACCATTTTTTCAGTTTAAACCAGTTTTATTTAGAGATGAGCGGGTCCACTCAAACTTCCAGATCTGAGGCGAGAACCGAGCTAGGCTGACTCAGAGCCGACAACGAGGCCAAACGCGTCATCCTCCCGCTGGGATTCTCGCAGATTTTGGATTACATAAAGGTTCCCGCAATCGGCACCATTTTCACTCTGGCTGTGGAGAGAGAAGAAGGCAGATGTAGTCAGTCACTGTCAGTCACTCAGTGTTTGTGTCCAGGCAGGGTTTTGGCCTGAAGGCTGCTGCTGTGTTGTCCATAAAGGGGCTTAGGCTGCAGGATATAAAGGGGGTTTCCTTCAGTGGGTGCTGCAGCTACTGTGTCACTTGTATTGTCTATTAACTGTGGCTGCTGCTGTGTGGCTGCAGTCCATAAAGAGGTGAAGTGTTGTCCAGGGGGGTGCTCTGTCAATTATGGGTGCTCTTCCCCAGTGTGTGTGTGTGTGCATTAGCAACTTAGCTGTGCTATTATTGTTTGGTGACACTGCCGCAGTTTATCGTCCACATATTTGTGACTCTTCAGGTGGTCTGTCTGCACTCGGCAGTGGTGCTTTGTTGTCCATAAAAAAGGGGTGCTGTCTGTGTTGTTCATCAAGGGGCTGCTGTCTCATTTAGGGGTGTTCTTCCCCAGTGTAAAAAAAATAAAAGTGCTTTTTTTGTGTGTATGCATTAGCAACTTAGCTGAACTATTATTGCTTGGTGACACTGCCGGCCAGACCACAGTTTATTGTCCACGTATCGTGACACTATAAGTGGTAGCACGGTGTGTTATTCTTTTCTTATTCATAAAAAATATTTTGACACTGTAAGTGGTAGTGCAGTCTATTATTCAACTTTTCACTTCTTTCCTTAATCATGAATAAATGATTAGCCTACACACCGACTATAAGACCACAACAAAGTGCTAAATAACATGCGTTATATATAAAACATAATGTCATCACTGTAAGTGGTAGCACAGTGTATTATTATTTTCTTATTCATAAATAATCTTGTGACACTAAGTGGCAGAGCAGTGTGTTATTCTTTTCTCATTCATAAATAATCTTGTGACTGTAAGTGGTATCACAGTGTGTTATTCTTATTCATAAATAACCTTGTGACACTGTAAGCAGTAGTGCAGTTTTATTCTTTTCTTATTCATAAAAAATCTTGTAACACTGTAGGTCATTAATATCACAGTGTAATATTTAAAATTGATACAAATTGACATGTGTGCTTTACCCCACTTTGTTTGTTGATATGGAGAACGATCAGTTGAGAGGAGAGCAGGAGCCACATACTAGTGCTGGAGCTGCTGCCAGTGTCACCAGTCATGATGATACTAACTACATCATCTACTACCCAAGGGCATACAGGGTTTAAGACAGGTCATCTAAAATGAAGAACCAATCCTTTACAATGGCAAAGAAAAAAACATCAAATGGAAAGTTAGCTGCAGAAAGACATAAAATTGTCAATATGCATTTCACCACATGAAGTGGCAAGGAAAGGCTAAGCAATTATTTATCTGCCTCTTATGATGATGTAAGCACAAGTGAACATTCTGACATAGAAATTGAGGATGCTTCTGTGTAAGTGCACGAGGATGAGCAGGATATTTGTGTAGCTGATGATAATAAGGATGTTGTTTGTGTAAATCAGGCACAAGTGGAATAAACAGTTATTGCCCATGATAAGGAAAAGCCCATTGTTATGCCTGGGCACAAGTCAAAAAATCCACTCTTATGTGTGGAATTATATCTACCCAAATCCGGACAACAATTGTCAAGTCCTCTATACCCTTTGTAATAAGGGGCACCAAGAGGGAGGGGGGAGCGGGTACAGATTAGCCGAGCCCAGGCTTCCTGAGGGGCCTGGTGGGGGCTCAGTTCTGATGCTGCCCCCCCTCCCTCACAGCAGCCCAGCACACTGCGTGTGCTGAGCTGCAGTGGGAGACTGCTCGTGGCTGCTGAGCAGCAGCCACAGCAGTCTCCTATTCCTGTGGGGGGGAGCAAGCACACTGATTGCGCCCCCCTGGCTTTTCACTGGGCTGAGGGGGCTCAGAGAAGCGGCACAGCAAAACTGTTTTTTTTTCCCGGGAAGGGGGCATGGCTATGCATACCATGATTAGGCCACACCCCCTATTACCCTGTTTTTAAAGCCAGAGTAAGTAGAGGTAGGAATCTTAACAATCTAGGAATCTCCTCCCTGTTACGTCATCTGCAGCGCATCCATCCAAAAAGTTTTTGTGTTTTGTGTTGACTCATCTGAATCACCAGTGGTTCTTTTGGAAAAGTTTAGTTTTTTCACTGCAGATGCACTTGCTGGAGAAACTGAAGGAGAAGCCATCCCTGCATCAAGTGTCACTTGAGCTGACAATTTGCTTACCAACAGCTCTTTGCATCTCTTCAGATCTGTGTTCACTGGGAAAAAGAAAACAATGTATGATTTAAACCTTATATCATAAATCTTGCATTTGCTCTGTTCAGTTTGTCTACAAAGTTATGGTTAAGTGGACAGAAGGTACAACAGCATTCTGGAGGCCACTAATTAAGTTTTTTTTAATATCCCTGTACAGATTGGGAATTGCTTTTCAAGTGAAGTGGAAGCTTGATGGAATTTGGTAGCGGGCACTCAGGACCTCAATTAACTGTCTAAAACACACAGAATTATTGGTGGATATTGGACGCATATCTAATACCAGCATAGATGTTATGGCATAAGTGATCTGATATGCTATGGGTGACTGCTGTAATAATTGCTCCCCCTTGCAATGGATTGTTTAACAATTGTTTTTAAAGTACCACTAGTAGTCTTCCTGGTCCCCTTCTGGGATGAAAATCCACTCCCAGCAGCAGCAGGCATAGTGCTCAAGAATTATTCTGGGGCAATGACTGATGTGAATGAGTAAAATATTTTTTGTAAATACCTCCCCTCTTCACCACCCCTCCTCCCTCATAAATTTGCTTTGGAATCAAATTTTTGTATTAAATTTAATACTATTCAAATCTATCTTTTCCTGTCTTCAACTACATACATACTACAACTCCTTCAGGCCTCTTGAATAATAAAAGCATTTGTTTCCTGATGTGCCATGTTGGAAGTTGAACTGCCACTGCTGCACTATCTTTGACATGCAGTTGCTGAATGCCAAAAATGTCATGAAATATTAATGGGCACAGTCAGCATCTCCTGCATGCCTAATTAATTAAAAAATATATTCTGAACCACCAAGTTAATTTTGTGGGCAAAACATGGCACATATTTTTCACCCATGCTCTCCCCTACTCATAAATTTGCTTTGAAATAAAAAAAATAATTAAATGTACTACCAATCAACCCTTACTGTCCCTGCCTTCGACTACATACATACATAACTCCCTCAGGGCTCTTGATTAATGAAAACTAGAGATGAGCGGGTCCAGTTCCCTGAGAACCAGACCCACCTTAACTTCGGGGATCCGAGGCAGATACGAGTCGGCACAGGTTTTCCCACCTGTCTCGGATCTGAAATCGAGGCAAAATGTCATCATCCCGCTGTCGGATTCTCTTGGGTTTTGGATTCTATAAAGGTCCTGCAATTCACCACCATTTTTCTTTCCAGCTGAGGAGAGTGAAGTGAGAAGGAGCTGGGAGCTGTGCTGTGCTGTTGTTATATTGTCAATACTTAATACTTGTTACTGACTGGCTGTTGTCTATAGAGGGGCTGGCTGGCTGGCTGTTGTCGTGTCCATAGGGGCTGGCTGGCATTGTCCTGTCCATAGGGGCTGACTGGCTGTAGTGCTGTGTTGTCCAGGGTGCGCTCTGTCTTTCAGGGGTGCTCTAGTCTTCACCCACCCTAGTGTGAAAAAAAAAAAAAATGAGTGTTAGCTTAGCAACACTTCTCATCAGTGCAGGGGTGCTGGGCTGCTGTCTGTTAACAGGCAGCTGCCCCTTTTCAGGGGTTCACCCCAGTGTTTAAAAAAATTAAAATAAACACATTTTTTGTGTGACGTGTTAGCCACACCTGTCATCGGCGTAAGTCTGCAGGGGTGCTGTAATGCTGTCTGTCGAGGGGCTGCTGGGCAAAAATAAAGAATAAAAAATTTGTGTGTGCATGTCAGCCACACCTGAATTTCACTGTCTTCAGTGTAGCTGTGCAGGGGTGCTGTGCTCCTGTCTGTCAAGGTGCTGCTGTCTAAAATAATAAATAATTATTTTTTTGTGTGCGTGTCAACCACACCTGGCTGTCTCTGTCATATGAGTAACTGCACAGGGGTGCTGTGCTCCTGTCTATCGAGAGGCTGCTGCCCAAAAAATGCAAAAACATTTTTTGTGTGTGCATGTAAGCCACACCTAGCTGCGTAGGGATGCTGTGCTCCTGTCTGTTGAGGGGCTGCTGTTCAAAATAAAAAATAAACATTTTTTTTGTGTATGTGTCAGCTACACCTGGCAGTCACTGTCATCGGCATAGCAGCGCAGGGGTGCTGTGCTACTGTCTGTCGAGGGGCTGCTGCCCAAAAAATAAATAAACTATTTTTTTTGTGTGCGTGTCAGCCACACCTGGCTGTCACTGTCATCGGCGTGGCTGTGCAGGGGTGTGTGCTCCTGTATGTTGAGGGGCTGCTACCCCAAAAGTAAATTAACAATTTTTTTGTGCATGTTAGACACACCTGTCATTGGCGTAGCTGCGCAGGAGTGCTGTGCTGCTCTCTGTCAAGGTGCTGCATGAATATTGCAATAAAAACTCTTTTTTTAAGTTATCGGGTTACAAAAAGTAGTTTTTTTTAATCTTAAACATAGCAGAAATGTTATCCTAACAGCTTATAAAGTTATATTCTCTAAAAAACTAAAGCCTATATTTATTTACAAACCTATACAGTGGACATACTAACTTCTAAAACTGTTCTATTCAAAAATGTAAACAATAGCAAATATTATAAGTCTAGTGTGTTATGGTGTGTTATTAAGATGTTAGAATGTAGAAGGCGAAAAATTGGGTTGACCACAAATGGCTGATTGATCAACCATGGAGACTGGAATAGTGTCATAAGGAAGAGGAGGCTGCACACTGGGTCATGTTATGAGTTGGAAATATGGGTGATGTTGCTGTTAAGGGATCAGGCTGGTATCAGTGGACACATTGTTATTATAGTTGTTGTTATTTTGGGTTTCCATCTCCTGATGGATGTTTACCAACAGACAGAGACTGCCTATCAGCTTAGGCATAGACACTTCCTGAGGAACAGAGTGCTCTACTCTGGAGTGAAGCCAAATAGGTGGGAGCCCCTGTTCCAACATCTGGAGCTCTTCTCTCTCCACAAAATCTATTTATTATAGATGAAAAAAATGTCATCGGGGACATCTAGCTCCTCTTTCTATACCCTGCTCACCGTTTTTGAAAAGTCCAGGATGGATGGTTTGAAAGAAGCAACAAATGGGGATGGTCATTATCAAGACCTGGTCCCCCCAGTGGGTGTAGTCTGGGAGGTATTGTTGGTATGTAGGCAGCAGAATAACAAAGGCCTCCATGTTGTCTGTGCTCACTATTCTGTATTTCAGTTTGCGATTAAGGTAGGAATAAAGTCGGCTACAGAACACAGAATCACTGGAAGCCTTCGTGCATTCAGGCCAGATATGATCCATGAATTCCCAGACAGATTCCAGATAGATGAATCCTTTGCGTGTGATAATCTTTGGTAATTCCTGGCAAAGGTGGGTGTTATAGCCAGACACTTTGAAGACTGTAATTTTGAACTGCTTTATAGAAAACATGTGAATTAAACCTTTCCACGCTGCAGAACATGATTGAGAAATCCCTTGAAGTTCAGCACATAGAGCATCTTTTTTCATGTGAAGAAAGATTCTCCACACTGTAGACTTCCATTGTGACTTTTTAATGGTGATTTCAATGATGCCCACTGGCTGAGATTCATCTCAACTGAGGGTTTGGTTTTCTCTATGCAAATGAGACAATTCACATCCAGAAGATGACTCTTTTGTTTAGCTGTGGTGTCAGACTCTCTTTTTGGCTGAATATGCACAATCTTGGGGGCACCATGATGAATCAGACAGATCCTCCAGGGTAAACATCTGATCTGGTGTTGTATCTATTTCTATTAAACCTTTTTGTGTGAGTTTAGTCATCTGCCACTTGTGGTGGAGCTCTTTTTCTGCTTTCTCAATGATCTCCAGAGTATGCTGTCTCTCTTGGTTTCTCCAATTTGTCAGCTCCAGTGCAGCCATTTCTGTTGGGCTCAACCGAACAAGACATTGTGCAGTGATCTCCCCTAGTACCACATGGTGAAAGAAAGTCTTATTTTTTGGGTCTTTCAGATTGAAGAGGAGTCTTTTGTACTTATTTTTGTACCTCACACCAGTATTATACAAGTTGTTGTAAATTTCATTCTCGACATTAATTGCCAATTTCTTTCAATGTTTCCAGATGCACATCAAGATTTTTAGTCTACTGAACTCTCTTCAGCAGAACTTCATATAGCATCTGTACTGTGGTGGTCCGAATCTCTTTAGGTGACTTGCCTGAAGCCAGCATCAGGGAGGAGAGAGTCTTCATTCTTTTACACATTTTCTTTTTTGACTTTCCTATGGGCTGTGATATGTTTAGGGATTCTGGACTCGTCAACAGGTCTCTTGTCCTTTTTGTATCGAGCATAGTGGTTAAGTGTGTCTGAGATTGTTTTCCATCCTCTTCACGTATTATGTCACCAACATCATCATGGATGAGAATGTGCTTTCCCTGACCCATCTTGTCATAGCAACTCTCCAGCTCATACAGTATCTGTACTTCTTTGGAATCTGCTTTCCAGTATCCTAGCAGCTTGCAAGTTTGGTCTTCTTTCTTAGTTTTAACAGGAGAGACTCTGTTCATCATCCAGCATATCTTCTCCATCACTGAGGTATTGTTCAGAGTAAAAGCATTCACATTTTTAGAAATATGATTATCCAGAGAATGCTCTGTCTGCCATTTCACATGAGGAGATTTCAGCATGGAGATAAACTGTACATCGGGATTAGGATCAGACAAGGTGTTAAATGGAGTTTCTACCACAAACTTCTCAAATAATTCCAATGGGCTGTAACATTCATGGTTCTGAAAGCAGGGTTAGTGGGATCCACATAAAATGGTTTTTCCATTTTCTCACTTTCTTGATAGACCTCCACACTGCTTTCTCTGGAGCTGTCAAACATAATAAACCAGCTGTGTCAGCATATCCACGCTTCTGTAGGCCACTCTTGAATAATAAAAGTGTTTCCTGATGTGCCATGTTTGAAGTTGAACTGCCATGTGTTTGTGCCGCCCACTGTTGTGGCTTAGTTTAGCCAGCCAGCTAGCTTGGTGCAAATTTTGGACCTAAACTGGATGAAAACAATATATTGACCTGTGAGGTGGTCAAGATTGCCTGGAAACGAGTGGAAATAATTGTTATTGAGGTTAATAATACTGTAGGAACAAAAAAGGCCCATTTTATGTGATTTTAGCTGTTTTTATGATCTTTTAAGAAAAAATCCAGATCCAAAACCAAAACCGAAAAACAAAACACAGAAGTGAGGTTTTGGCAAAACCCATCCAGATCCAAAACCAGGGGAGATCCAGATCCAAAACCAAAACACATGGGTCAGTGCACATCTCTAATGAAAACATATGTTTCCTGAGTCAGCCAGCTAGCTTGGTGCAAATTTTGGGCCTAAACCGGATGAAAACAATATTGTGAGCTGTGAGGTGGTCAAAATTGACTGAAAATTAGTGGAATTAATGTTATTGAGGTTAATAATACTGTAGGAGCAAAAAAAAAGCAAATTATGAGAAAAAAAATATGTATCCAAATCCAAAACCAAAACACACAAGGGGTGGTGTTGGCTAGAGATGAGCTGAGTCACCCAAACTTAGGGGATCCAAGTCAGATCTGAGGTGACTCAGGTTTTCCTGCCTGACTCGGATCTCAAAACGAGGCAAAACATCATCATCCTACTGTCTGATTCTTGCGGGTTTTGGATTGTATAAGAGGTCCCATGATTGCTGCCATTTTTCATTCCGGCTGTGGAGAGTGAAGAGGGAGGGATCTTTGAGCTGTGCTGTGCTGCTGTGCATAGAGGCTGGCTACAGTTGTATTGTCACTCAGGGGCTGGCTGCTTAATGTCCATAGGGGCTGGCTGTTGTCCATATAGGGGTTGGATGGCTGTTGTGAGGTTGTCCTGTCCATAGGTTCTGGTTGGCTGTTGTCAATAGGGGCTGGCTGTTTTCCATAATCCATATAGGGGCTAGCTGGCTGTTGTCATGTCCGTAGGGGGTGGCTGGTTGTAGACCATAGGGGCTGGATGGCTGTTGTCCATGGGGAATGACTGGCTGGCTTTTCTGATATGTTGTCCAGGGGGTGCTCTGTCCATCAGGGGTGCTGTTCAATCCAGTTTTTATTTCTGTGTGTGCATTAGCCACACTTATTATCAGCAACATAGGTGCACAGGTGTGCTGCCTGTGTCATTTATCAAAGGACTGCTGCCTAATTCAGGGGTCCTCCCCCCAAGTGCCCCCCAATTTTGTATTTTTTTTCCTGTGCGTGTGCGTGTTAACAATCCGCAATTATCTGCAACATAACTACACTAAGGGTGTTGCCCGTGTCATTCATCAAGGGGCCAGTATGAAAAAAAAACTTAAAAATTTTTTGTGTGTATGTTGGCCACAATTATGAGAAATGTAGGTGTGCAGAGTTGCTATGCTGCCAGTGTCTCATTTATCAAGGGGCTGTTGCATTATTCAAGGGTGCCTCCTCCTCCCAGTGTGAAAACACAATTTTCTGTGTGTGCATGTTATCCACACTTATCAGCACTGTAGGAGTGTATGGGTGTTGTGCTGCCTGTGTCTCATTTATCAAGGGTCTGCTGCCTCATTCAGGGGTGCTCCCCTCCTAGTGTGAAAAAAATATAAACAATTTTTTGTGCGTGCATGTTAGCCACAACCCCAGTGTGAAAAAAATAAAAACTTTTTTTGTGTGTGTGTTAGCCACTCCCCAAGTGTGAATTTTTTTTTCTGTGTGTGATTGTGTGCATTAGCCACAACTTTACTGCGCTATAATTGCTTGGTGACACTGCTGTAAGACCGCTGTGAGTATAGAGGACAGTCACATGACAGGAGAGCAGGATCCACATACCAGTCTTGTAGCTGCCAGTAGCAGTCATTATGACGATGCAAGGCTGTCAATGTCATCTATGAAGGCCGATGCACCAGGGCTTAAGTCAGGCCATGTAAAAAAATCAACTTTTACCCTATTAAAGAAAAAAAAATCTAAAGCTAAGTTAGCCTTAGAGAAACAAAAAATTGGTAATATGCCATTCACTACACGAAGTGACAAGGAAAGGATAAGGCCTTGGCCTTTATTTATGACTGGTGGTTCTAGCTGTGATAATTTAAGCCCTTCTGTTTGTAGAAAAAAAATTAAATTGTTATGACGAGTAAGACATCAGAATCAACTGTGTGCTCCAAAAAGTCACAGATCCCCAAGAGAGTCCAAATGTGTCTGCAGTTGCCATGTGTGAGCCTGACCTTTCTTATACTGTACTTGAAGAGGATCCTCCTTCCACCATTTGCAACTGTGGGGATGAGCAGCACAAGTCAACATGCTAATGCAGAAATCTGTGGAATTGCAGCAGGAGGATGAGGAGGATATTTATGCAGTTGGCGATGCCGAGGATGCTTGTGTAAAAACTGTAAATCAGGCAACAGTTGTTGCCTATGGTGGGAAAAATCCCATTGTTGACATGACTGGGCAAAGGACCAAAAAATCCACTTCTCATGTGTAGAATTATTTCCACCCAAATCCAGATAAACTTTGCCAAGCCATTTGTAACCATTGCCATGTAACAGTGAGTAGAGGTAAGGACCTTAACCATCTAGGAAACTCCTCCCTGTTACATCACTTGCAGCACATTCATCAAATTGGAAAGGGTATTTAAAATTCTAAAACTTTGGGTACAAAAAACTGAACAACAATTAGTCCAGTGTCACCTAGCTGCTTCTTTCTCTCTGGATCGAAGTGCCTGCAATCTAAACCACCAACACCTGCATCATCATCAACATCCTCAATCATGATCGGAAGTAGTCCTGCATGCAATTTCCTAAGCATGACTGACTCCTCTCCTATCCGTGATTCCTCAGAAGGATACTTGAGTGATATGCCTGTTGCTGATGCTGGGGGTGGATCTTCATTCCAGAAAGGGACCAAGAATACTACTACTAGTAGTAATTTAAAAAAAACAATTGACAGTCCTTTGATAGAGAAAGTAAGTATAACAGCTGTCACTCAGTTTCACAACGGATGACTGACGCCATGACGGCTGTGCTAGTATTAGATGGTGAAATAAAAGAAAATGAGGATGAAAGTTTGGAGAAAGTGCAAAAGGAGGATGAGGAGGAAATTTGTGAACTATCTGACGCTAATGAGGATGATGAGGTCATGTTTGCGTAAATCACCCACCAGTGGCAGCAGTTCTTGCTCATGATAAAAAGAAAGCCAGAAAAGCCATGTCTTGGGTGTGGAATTATTTTAATCTAAATTCTGACAACAGTTGTGAAGGCATCTTTTCTATTTGTAAAGCCAAAGTTGTCAGAGGAAGGGACGTTGACTATCTAGGCACCTCCTCCCTGTTATGTCATTTGCAGCGAGTTCATGCAGTTTTTTTAACAAAATTATAATAATTTGTAAATTAATAATAAGCAGTCCAGTATCAGCCACCAGCAGTTTGGACCAGCACATGCAATCTCCACCAGCAAAACCCTCCTCCTTAATAATTGAAAGTAGTGCTTCCAAAAAATGTTTTGTGGGGGCCCAAACAAACTAAGTAGTTCAACCACGAAAGTGTCATTCCTAGTTGCTAAAGTCCTTGGTTTGTTAAACTGTGCATGTCCTTTTTAATATCCCATATAAGAGTGGGTGGGAGGGACAATTCCATTTTGCACCTATTTTCTTTACATTTTGCACAATTTGGGGCATCATCGACTGACATTATTATAGTTAATTGAACTACCAACCTGTCTGCCACTGCTGTGTGGCAATGTGTCATAGATGTCCTATATATTTGTAAACTGATGTGCATTTGTACTGCTGCTCTTTCGCTTACTTTAGCCAGCCTGCTCACTGCAGCCTTTGGCCTATATTGGTGAAAAAAAGTGAAAACAGTATTGTGAGCTGTGAGGTGGTTAAAAATGTATGGAAATGCCTGAAAATGATTATTATTAAGATTAATAATACTGGAGGAACAAAAACAGACCCAAATTGTGTGGTTTTAGCTGTTTATGTTATTTTTTGGAAAAAATACAGATCCAAAGCCAAAACCAAAAACAAAAAAACAAAACACCAAGGAAAAATATCCAAAACCAGATCCAGATCCAAAACCAGAGGAGATACAGAACCAAAACCAAAACATGGGGTTGGTGCACATTTCTAGTTTGGCAAGACCAAATCCAGATACAAAACACAAGGAGATACAGATACAAAACCAAAACACAGGGGTTGGCACACATCCCTAGTTTTATTTGCATTAATGTTTTAATAAAAGTTCCAGTTATTGTCAAAAACCAATTCTAGACTTTAGCCGCCTAGATTGTTTTGTTTTATCACCCGAAAACAGAAAATATACTTGAAATAATAAATATAGGGAAAACCAAAATGGCGCTTAAATCATACACAATTGAGGATAAACAATAACACTGGTCAAAGGATATGTATAAATCCCTTGGTATGGGTGATGAGGAGAGACATAGTCTGTCCGTCAGTGTAAAAGCCAGTCCCAAATTCAATGGTTTCGCTTGTTACAGTCCAGTCATTTCATATTTTTAAAGACAAAATATATAACAAGACATTCATAGTTTAGCTTGTTTCCAAACTCTATATGCGATATCCACCCAAAGTGATATGTAATGTTTCCACCACAAAATGGATGGATGTAATGGTTAAACTGTCACCTTTTAGGAATATATTATGTATGGACAAATGAACACAACATACTCACAATTGAGAGGGCAATTCCAGATATATAAAGATTTCTTTATACTGTATGTCACTGTGCTCTTAAGGTGTGTTCAATTAAAATAAATGATATCACCTTCTCATATCAAAAGTGCTTCACTTAATAGGATCATACCCTACTCACAATCAAGCAGGTGATTTCTAACATACTGTATAAAGGTCTTTAACACTGCAAAATTCATATATCTTCTAACACCCAAAGCATAATAACCACATAGATGGGGCATACACTACTCACAGTAGGAACAGTTTTATTGACTCTACAATAGCCCAAAATGTATCTACTTATGTGTTTTCATTTTTACTGATTATGGAAATTGTATTCTTATAAATAACATACTCCCAAATGCCTTGGGACTCCATCACCATTAGTTATTATGTTTATATCTTTTAGGAATCTATTTGTATGTCATTTACTGTTCTGGTTCACTGTTTTACAATTGTTGTGTTTTTCAATTTATGGCTGTTTACCTCCTATTATTCACCATTTTTCAGTTTTGCCACCATTTGTTGCAGTTATTTAAATTATTTTTCACTATGGCTGATTTGGTCTGGTGTCCCCTTGCTCCAGCTTGCTACAAATGATTTTTATTCACATTACGAGAAGTCAATTGTTTTACTTATTGCTCTGGGGTCCACCAGGTCCCTTAGACATTGTTGTTTTTTTTCTCTTGTCCATGTCTTTATGTTGGCCACCCCCTTTAGTTTTTCCCTGTAGTGTCTTCCTATCCCTGTTCCCCATACATAATGTTGTGGTAGATCTCTCAATCAGCACTGATACACTTTTGTTGGTATATAATTACATGTTTTATTGTAGAAAATGTCTACGCTTAAGTCAGGTACAGTACATGGAATGTGTGAGGTATTAATGTCCCGTTCAGGCAAAAAATATTGTTAATGTACTTAAGCTCAATTTGGATTTGATTTTTCTGCAGGAATCCAATCTCCTCCCACAAGATATACTTAAACTAAATTTGTTTGGTTGGTCACCCATGACCTCTGCCCCCTATACATCCAAATCCAGGGGTATGTTGGTTCTAGCGAGGAAATATCTTTATATACTGTGCAGTACAGTATATTTGCCCTCTATAGTAGACCCTGAAGGTCGATATGATATTGTAAATGTAAATATTGCTCAGAATTGTTATGTTTTATGCACAGTTGATGCACTAATTCATATTCTAAACCATATTTTCAATCCCTCCTTACTAAACTATATCCATTATGTATTTCTGCTAATTATGGGAAGTGGTTTGAATCTACTTTCTTCTAGGTATATGGATAGTAATTTCACATCTAGTGCTACAGGTCATCTTCTCAAATTAAGGGTTCCACTTTTTACAATTATTACTGAAGGATGTTTGGAGAGCTCACCACCCTCTCGATAAATAATACACATTTGTCAGCTACTCACAGGACTTTATCCCGAATTGACTACATCTTAATGAAGAATCCTTTTTACTCAATCTTATAGTTACTGAAATAGAGCCCGTGTGCCTTTCTGACCAATAACTTGTTTGGGTTTAATTTATTTGGGTTCTAACCAGTGGAGTCTCCAGAGGTGGGGCTGCAGCGCCGTTCAAAATTCAAATAGGGGAGCCAGACCGCCATTTCAAACGCTGCCAACATAGATGGCTGGGACTCACTGGCAGTTGGTGTGGCTCCCCTATTTGAATTTTGGACTGCGCTGCAGCCCCACCCCAGGAGCCGCCACTGGTTCTAACTAAAGCCAAGTATTCATTACGCGATGTTACTGAGCGATTGCACAATTACAACATCGTAATCATGCAATTGCTCAGTAATCGTGCACAAATCAGGCACTATTCTGTCGGAAATGACCAGTGATGCGCGCTCCCGCTTGTCGTTTCCAACAACAATTATCTACTGAACATGCTGGTCAGTCTTCTTATAATGATAAATTGCCCATGTTCAGAGATGATTGATGTGACTACACTGAATGATCAATCATTCAGTGTAGGCACTACAGGGGGACAGCAACAACGGTATGATTACAATGTTGTAATCATACTGACGTGCCTAGTGGATTTGCGGCATAACTCCAGACAACAGCTAAAATTGTGTTTCACCAGGTCATTACACCATTTGAATCATTTGCTCCCTGGCCAGCCTGGGCACAGAAATGGCAGTGGATTTTGACAAACTAGGCACAGTATAAGGACTTTAAGTTGGGGAAAGAGAGCAGCACAAGACAATCTCATATACAAAATATATGGAAAACCAACACCTGAAATATTTTAATGTATATGATATCACTCTGTTGGTGGTGCACCCCAAGGTAATAGCTAAACAATAATCAGGTGGTTCCTCCTAGAAGAGTGGGAGGGAGAGAATCAATCTTCTTGGGGGCACTCTTTTTAGAAAAATAAATGTAATTCAAATTTAATTTTTATTAGAAATGTATAAAGAAGGGTCAGAGTATTTACATACTTTGGAGCACACTCGTAATTCCCTACTTGACCCTAATATGTCTTTTGAAGACCATAATAGATAACATTCTGCAAGACGAAAATATTTGTCAAACACTTTTGCGTAATTCCTTGTGTTTAGACAGACACACTCATGATATTTATCACTTGAAAAAAAAAATAATTATCAATAAGTACCCACAACCTCAGGGAAGAGTATAGACAACGTCTATCTCAATTTAAGGCCTATATATATAGCTTAGACATGTGCTATCAGAAAACATGGCAGAGTAGATTCTATGAGGGGAATTCAATTAGAGGCAAAGTTTTTGCCTGTCCAACTTTTCGCTTCATTCGCCTGTTTCAGAGGCAAATTTATTCCTTGCTTGTTCCCGCTTTTCACCTAATTCCATTGCATAACAGGAGAAAACGGAAATAGGCGAATGCGGAACAGGCAAAAAGTACTGAAAGAATTGGAGAAATCAGTCTGTACCCCAGAAAAAGATACATTAACATAGGGAATCAATATAGATGGTTACTAATAGCCCTAATAAGACTATTTTGGGTACTTTAGTTGTATAAATTGCTTGCTATTAGAGTCTTTGTAAAAGTGGTGAAGAATGGCATAAAGCAATATTCTTTGGTGAAAATAAGTAGTCCTGTCAAATTTGGGGTACTTGAAAATGGGTGCTAGCATGTTTTTATGTCTCTAATGTGAACTTTTTAAAAACATGAAAAATCCACCTGCTGCTTGCACCTGCAATCCCAAAATCTCCTGACCCATACTTGGGGACCCCCAAGAAGTCTATTTCGCTACTTTTTATGTTTATCCCCCCACTTTTTAAATTTTTCTTAGGTTTTTCTTTTTTTTGCAGATTTGTCCTTTGGGGGGCTGTCCCAAGGGTTCTGAGTTGTTTCCCCACGTTTGCACCCCAAAATAAAGATGTTGCATTTCTTTTCACCTGCTATTGATTGGAGAATCTTTTTTGGAGAATTGTTTCCGCTTAGGCGAAATTGTCCTGGAATTGAATTTGGCAAATTTTTTTTAGGCAACATTTTTGCAAAAAAACAGGCGAAAATGGCTTTTCGTCTCTAATTGAATATGGCTCTATGTCACAATATGTATAACTATGCTTCACAGATGGGACAGCTCTCTTGCTATTTTCATCACAGGCTGTTGCACAAAAGTGCAGTTGCTATGGACAACAATATCACATATATTGAACATAGAAATTATTTTGCTTCATGATAGGTTCACATATAATAGCACAGTTGCTACGGGCAATAGTATCACAATATCATATACTGTATTTATATCATAGTTGCCCAGACAGAAAGTTGATCTGTTCGATAGGTCAAAAAGCAATCAATATGTGGTCATATTGATTTTGGTCATAAATCAAAGATCTCAATATATAGGGTGTACAAACACATCTCAGTATTGCTTTAGAAAATAGGCATCACATAGTAGCTACATTAACCATTTGTCTATAGTGTATTTAAGTCAGGCACCACGGTCTATAGATAGATATATTGCATGAAAACCTTAGTCTGAGAACAATGATCCTGACACCTCTGCTTCACTCATCATAGCAATCACACTGAAAGGAAGCAGAGCTGTTCCTTCTGTGAAGCAGACTTATACATATTGTGACACAGTATCTACTCTGATCATACATGCATTTGACTTTTTGATGTCATGGTTTCTACTGTGGTCAAACATGCATTGGACTTGTTGATGTAATGGTATTGCATGCCATGTTTTCTGTTAGTACTTACATTGCATGCCATGTTTTCTGATAGCACATCTGTAAGCTATAAAGAGGCCTTAAATTGAGATATACTTTGTCTATACTCCTCCCTGAGGTTGTTGGTACTTTCTGAAAAATATATATTTTTTTTTCATGTGATAAATGTTATGGGTGTGACTGTCTAAACACAAGCAATTAAGCAAAAGTGTTTGACAAATAGTTTCACCTTACAGAATGTTATCTATTTTTGTCTCCAAAGGACATATTAGGGTCAAGTAGGTAGCTATGAGTGTGCTCCAAATTATGTGAAATGCACTGATCCTTCTTAATGCATTTCTAATAAAAGTTACATTTTAATTACTTTTATTTTTCTTAAAAATGTGCCCCCAAAAAGGTTTCTTCTGTCCCTCCCACTCTTCTGGGAGGAACCCCCTGATAACAGTATAATAACTGGCCAGCAGGACTGGATTAAAGTGGGGGATAATAGGGGCGGTCATCCCGAGTCCCCCACACACACAGGGGCCCCCACCACTAGCGCATGCAGAGGGGGTTTCTGAGTGCTTAGAAACCCCCCCTGACAAACAAACATGCCCACTACAGCGGCCGAATTGGGGGCGGTGCCAATACGGCAAGCCCCACCCCATTAGTACCCGCGAATTGCAGCATTACGACATGAGGGGACGGGCCATAATGATGTGAGGTGCCCACCAGCAACCTGCAGCTGCTGCATAAAAGTGTATGTGTATTATTTTATTGTGTATATATGTGTATGTACTTTATGTGTTTGTGTGTGTATACTGTGGATGTGTTAGTATGTATACAATGCATCCGGAAATTATTCACAGCGCTTAACTTTTTCCACATTTTGTTATGTTACAGCCTTTTTCCAAAATGGAATAAATTAATTTTTGTCCTCAAAGTTCTACACACAATACCCCATAATGACAACGAGTAAAGTTTTTTTTTAGATTTTTGCAAATTTAATAAAAATAGAAAAACTAAGAAATCACATGTACATAAGTATTCACAGCCTTTGCTCAATACTTTGTTGATGCACCTTTGGCAGCAATTGCAGCCTCAAGTCTTTTTGAATATGATACCACAAGCTTGGCACACCAATCTTTGGGCAGTTTTGCCCATTCCTCTTTGCAGCACATCTCAAGCTCCATCAGGTTGGAGGGGAAGTGTCGGTGAACAGCCATTTTCAGATCTCTCCAGAGATGTTCAATCGGATTCAAGTCTGGGCTCTGGCTGGGCCACTCAAGGACATTCACAGAGTTGTCCTGAAGCCACTCCTTTGATATATTGGCTGTGTGCTTAGGGTCGTTGTCCTGCTGAAAGATGAACCGTCACCCCAGTCTGAGGTCAAGAGTGCTCTGGAGCAGGTTTTCATCCAGGATGTCTTTGTACATTGCTGCATTCATCTTTCCCTCTATCCTGACTAGTCTCCCAGTTCCTGCTGCTGAAAAACATCCCCACAGCATGATGCTGCCACCACCATGCTTCACTGTAGGGATGGTATTGGCCTGGTGATGAGCGGTGCCTGGTTTCCTCCAAACATAACGCCTGGCATTCACGCCAAAGAGTTAAAGCTTTGTCTCATCAGACCAGAGAATTTTGTTTCACATGGTCTGAGAGTCGTTCAGGTGGATTTTGGCAAACTCCAGACAGGCTGCCTTGTGCTTTTTACTAAGGAGTGGCTTCTGTCTGGCCACTCTACAATACAGGCCTGATTGGTGGATTGCTGCAGAGATGGTTGTCATTCTGGAAGGTTCTCCTCTCTCCACAGAGGAATGCTGTAGCTCTGACAGAGTGACCATTGGGTTCTTGGTCATCTCCCTGACTAGGGCCCTTCTCCCTCGATCGCTCAGTCTAGATGATGGCCGGCCAACACTAAGAAGAGTCCTGGTGGTTCCAAACTTCTTCCATTTACGAATGATGGAGGCCACTGTGGTCATTTGGATCTTCAAAGCAGCAGATATTTTTCTGTACCCTTCCCCAGATTTGTACCTTGAGACAATCCTGTCTTGGAGGTCTACAGACAATTCCTTGGACTTCATGCTTGGTTTGTGCTCTGACATGCACTGTCAAGTGTGGGACCTTATATAGATATAGACAAGTGTATGCCTTTCAAAATCATGTCCAATCAACTGATTTTACCACAGGTGGACTCCAATTAAGCTGTAGGAACTTCTCAAGGAAGATCAGTGGAAACAGGATGCACCTGAGCTCAATTTTGAGCTTCATCGCAAAGGCTGTGAACACTTAGGTACATTTGATTTCTTAGTTTTTTTTTAATTAAATTTGCAAAAATCTCAAAACAACTTTGTACACGTTGTCATTATGGGGTATTGTGTAAAATTTTGAGGACAAAAATGAATTTATTCCATTTTGGAATAATGCTGTAACTTAACAAAATGTGGAAAAAGTGAATACTTTCCAGATGCACTGTATATGTGTATGTATGTGTTAATTAGGGGAACTGTATGATTCACCACCAGCTGCCCGACAGAGGAGGAAATACCGATCGTCCCCAGGTAAGTATAAACTAACCTAATTTTACCCCCTAACCCTCCTTTAGGGTGCCTAACCCTAACCTCCCCCCATGCCTAACCCTAATCCCCCCTCTAAGTGCATAAACCTAACCAACCCTTTCCCACCGCCTAAACCTAAGTCCCCCAGGGGGTGCCTAACCCTAACCTCCCTCCGGGTGTGCCTAACCCTAACCCTCCCTCCCTCCCCCTAGCCTAACCCTAATCTCCCAAGGGGATGCCTAACTCTAAGTCCCCCAGAAGCCCTAAACCTAACCCTCACCCCCCCGTGAGGCTGTCCGCACCCGGCATGATCGGGATGCCTGCCGCCGGTCTCTCGGCATCAGTAAAATGACAAGAGGCTAGATTTAGATGCCTGGCATTTAACCCTCACTGGGATTAAGTAGTCTAGAAGCCGGCGTTCGGCATTCCATTCGCCGGCTACATAAACATACCGTATAGCGTTAATTAGATATGTGCGCCGACTCCCATGTTTTGGTTTTGGATCTTGATCTCCCCGGGTTTTGGATCTGGATTGGTTTTGCTAAAACCTCATATCCATGTTTTGTCTTTTGGTTTTGGTTTTGGATATGGATTTTTTTTTAAAAAATCATAAAAACAGCTGAAATCACATAATTTGGGCCTGTTTTTGTTCCTACAGTATTATTAACCTCAATAACATTTATTTCCACTCATTTCCAGTCAAATTTGACAACCTCACAGCTCACTATATTGTTTTCATCCAGTTTAGCCCAACATTTGCACCAAGCTAAGCGGCAGCAGTGGGCGGCAACACGTGGGAGTTCAACTTCCAACATGGCACATCAGGAAACAAATGTTTTTATTATTCAAGAGAAGCCTGAGGGAGTTGGAGTATGTATGTAGTTAAAGGCAGGGCAGGGACAGGAAGGGTTGATTGGTAGTAAATTTAATTTCAGTTTTTGATTCTGAAGAAAAATTTTGAGGGAGAAGGGGAAGGGAGGAGGCATTTCCAAAAAAATATTTAACATATTCACATCAATCTTTACCCCAGAAGAATCCTTGAGGGCCATGCCTACTGCTGGGAGTGGATTTTTTTCATCCCAGAAGGGGACCAGTATGACTTCTAGTAGTGCTTTCCACATGAAAAAGCATTTCCCAACCTGTACAGGGACATTAAAAAAACATAGTTAGTTAGTGGCCTCAAAGTGCCACTTAACCAGCACAGATATGTGGACAAGTGTAAGTTCTATGGCAGGGGTAGCCCACCCTGGTCCTTGAGAGCTACCAACAGTGCATGTTTTCCATGTCTCTTCACAGAATCACAAGTGTAATAAATAATTAACTCCACCTGTGGATCTTACCAAATATGTTGGTGAGTAATGAATACATCTGTGCACCAGCTAGGTGGTCTTGAAAATGTGAACTGTTTGTAGCTCTCGAGGACCGAGATTGGCTACCCCTGATTTAAGGCCTTACATTGTGTCTTTCTTGAGAATCCTGCTTCTTTGGCTAGGAGTGGATTTTCATCATAGAAGGGTACCAGGAAGAGTGCTTTCCAAAAACAATTCCCTGTTAAATAATCCTTTGCAAACCTTCCAAAAAAGCAATTTTCAACCTGTATAGGGACATTAAAAAAAAACATAGTAAGTTAGTGGCCTTCAGTTCAAACTGCCATTGTACCCACTGTTCACTAAACCGGAGTAGATATTGTGGACAAGCGGAACAGAGTAGCATATGCAACATTTAGGATGTAAGGTTTAAGTGTTACATTGTGTCTTGAGCGCCATGCCTGCTGCTGGGAGTGGATTTGTATCCCAGAATGGATGAAGACATTGTTTTTTCTTCCCAATGGACACAGATCTGAAGAGACGTTAATAACTACAGACAGGAAAAAGAGGCAATTTGGAGGCCCTTACACAAAACTGCCTTTGCTTTACTTGAGCTGCCGACCTTCTAGTGTGTACTCAGAAAGAGTTTTCAGCACAGCCGGGAACCTTGTCAGTGATTGGCCTGAGACTACTTCCCCAAAATGTGGAAAAGATGATGCCCATAAAAATGAACTACAAATTGTACGAGAAAGACCTTTACCATCAATTACGTGCAAAAATTACAGAGGCACCTGTAGTGGTGGATTCCAGCGGGGACAATTTAATATTGTGTGAAGCAGATGATGTATACATCACACCAGATTATACCATCACCCAAGCCTATATCGTCATCTCATCCGGTGTTGTATATAAATTACCCTGTTAGATTGGGGATTCATTGTCCACTTTAGTGGATGTGAACTCCATTTTAGTCCATATTAGCATTACATCCCCTGCACATCTTCTGACTTGGGCTACAGGAGGAGCAGCTGCACTCTGGAATATGGTTGCATGGAGTTGCCCCTCTGCCTCACTTAAATTCAGGTTGAGGGGCCATAGGTAGGGTCTTGGAGTAGGGACACAATAATCAGAGAATGCAGTTTTAGCTTCTTTATTTCATTTTTTAAACCATAACCTCTAATGTTTATGCAAATCTCAGCAGAGGCATTTTGTGATGCCATGGCTAACACGCACACACACATACACACACACACAAAAAACAGATTGATTTTTTTAGTGCACTTGGAAGGAGAGCAACCGAACGAGGCAGCAGCTTCTTGGTAAATGACACAGGCAGCACAGCACCCCTGCGCACCTACATTGCTGATAAATGTAGGTAACATGCACACACAAAAGATTGTTTTTATTTTCACACTAGTGGTGTGGCAGGCTAACATGCACACACAAAATTTGTATTTTTATTTTTACACTGGTGGTGTGGCTAACATGCACACACACAAAAATTGTTTTTATTTTTTCACTGGTGGTGTGGTGAACACACGCACACAAAAAGACTGTTTTTATTTTCACACTGGTGGTGTGGAAGGCTAACACGCACACATTAAAAAAATTGTTTTTATTTTCACACTGGTGGTGTGGCTATCATGCACACACAAAAATGTTTTTATTTTTTCACTTGAGGTGTGGCTAACATGCACACAAAAAAATTGTTTTCATTTTAACACTGGTGGTGTGGCTAACACACATACAAAAAAATTGTTTTTATTTTTTTTACACTGTGGTGAAGACGCGCACCTCCTGGACAACACAGCAGAATGGCCAGTCATCCACTATGGACAACAGCCAGCCATCCCTATGGACTACAGCCAGAAAGCCAGCCCCTATGGATAGGACAACAGCCAGCCCCTATATGGATTAATATGGACAACAGCCAGCCAGCCCCTATGGACAACAGTCAATTAGCCCCTATGGACAGGACAACCTCAAAATAGCCAGCCAGCACCTATGGACAACAGTCAGTCAGCCCCTATGGATTGGACAACCTCAAAACAGCAAAACAACCCCTATGGACAACAGCCAGCCATCCCCTATGGACAGGACAACAGCCAGCCCCTATATGGTATGGATTGGACAACAGCCAGCCAGCCCCTATGGATAACAGCCAACCACTCAATTATTATGCACAACAGCAGTGCAGCACAGCTCCCAGCATGACCTCACAAGTCACAATTATGCAACAGCAGCGCAGCACAGCTCCCAGATCCCTCCCTCTTCACTCTCCACAGCTGGAATGAAAATGGCGGCGATCGCAGGACCTTTATACAATCCAAAACCCGCGAGAATCTGACAGTGGGATGATGACGTTTTGCCTCTTTTAAGATCCGAGTCAGGGGGGAAAACCCTAGCCGACTCCCTGGTGAATGCAGAAAAGGTTGAATTTTAGCTTCAAATTTCAATAAAATTATGAACACCTTCATATTGAATATTCTGTGTTATCTATCCAGTCATGTTCTTCCAATCATCAAGAATTTATTATTCTCCAGACAGTAACTTTGTATTGCAATAGTATTTTCATTCTGTATTGTTCTTTAGAGCTTATTCATTGGTAAAACTGAAAATAGAAGCCATTTACAAATTCTTCTTGCAAAATGTGGAGACAGATACAGTACCAACCAATCAGCATCTAACTGCCATTTTTACAGGCTGTGTTTGAAAAATAAGTTACGAGCTGATTGGCTGGTACTTTGGGCCCCAGGTATGAATGAGATATAACCCCTTTAGCTCTCGCTAAAGCCTCCTTTCCCTATCTAACAAACAATGGTAATATAAAATGACCGCTGTTTGTCACTGCATCACTTTTGCCATCTTTAGATGGTGATAGTGATATGGGTCCTCATTGCCGGCTTCAGAAGAAAGCTTTCAAGCCACTGCCCGCTAGGTGAAAGTGTCATGTGCATGGCAATGACACAGATGCCCATCACTGGCAGCAATAAGCTGAAAGTAACAGAGTAGAAGATGCTGCCAAAGAGGAGAGTCATGTTTGGACCTCACCGGACCTTGCTGTAGAGCTGAGTGATGGCATATTCATTAGTATTACTGTGATACTGAATTAAATATGCCACTGGAAATAAGTTACATTCACAAATGGGGCCCTTTATCTCTTTCCACTTAAACTCTTAAGTAATATGGAAACTGTGGACACCATACCAATGTATTACATTCAAGGGTAATGTTATGAACTTATTGCCACACAGCAAGATTTTGATAGGACCCAAACTTACCTTGTTGGGCAAAGCCATCAGCCTCTGTTCTTTCAACTCTGCAATTTGTGCTCAAAGCCGAATAAAACATCACAGTTTACCTATCCCTCTGAGCACAATCTAATATTGGAGCCATAAAACATGCCTTCTGGCTTTCAGTGCCAGGAGTCACAAAGTACTGTAGATGTTGACCATGGACAATGAAGAATTGAGAGGATCCCAGAGATGCATGGTATAAGCTACCTGTATCAGTTTCTACCCTAGATACTAATGTAGTAACACCTTGGATTGCATTACACAAAGTTTATATATGCATTTGACATAAAAAAGAAAATCTGATGCCCACTTACTTTCATGACTTAGTATAGTGTAGTGTAGCATAGTGCAGCATGAGTTGAACAATAGGGTGAAACAAGACGTGTTTTAGAGATAGAATGGAAACTTAATGAGTCTGGACCTGGTTTAGTAGGCATTAATACATAGCAATGCTCTTGATGTTCCTTACATTTTATTCCCTAATTATTCTCAGGATTCCACAAAGCACCAGAACAGTAGATTATTAAAAGGCCATGTCCACAAAGGTCACATCAAGTTGTTCAATACAATAAACCTGTCTCTCACTGAAAAAATATGGTTCCTGTTTGTGGGTCACTGTGTTTGTCCATTAAAGAAAAAGAATGCTGATTCTAGTTCTCTATTAAACAACAAATAAGTAAGACCTTTTTACTGCTCCATTCTATATTCTATTTGCAAGGAGCATGAGGGAGTTTATGGCCCATGAATCTCCAGTCTGTGCTGTCTCACTGCTATTTCTCAGACGGTTAAGCTGCAATAATTGATTTTCTTGTGACGGGGGAGTGGCATTTACTTTCCATCTTCTCCATGTTGCATTTTAAAATGACGTGAAGTCTCGTCCCATGGAACAGTGCAACGATCGTGCCTGACAAAACATCACTTCTCATTTCACTGCAAAGGTGTAGTGGGGATGCTACAAGCTTATTTTCCACTTGTAAAATTCCTGCCGCCTCAGTTCACAGCTATGAGATGCAACATTTATACAGCGAGGGAAAGGGGGAGTGTGTGTGGAAGAGGCTGTGGAATTGAATATTTGGTGTGCTGGCTTTGGTATTTTGTAACCTTTAATACCAGATTTTACTGTACATTCCAATTGATTTGTAGCCAGTAAATAGCAGCACAAACTGTGAGCATTGTGACTGATACATGATCAAATATCAATATAAAGCTGTTCTATATATTGGGATTTGTGTTGAGATATCTTATTTCTACAGTATGTTACAAGAAAGTAATGTCATTTTTATGACTCTGATTCATGTGTTACTTATAATAGAAAAATATAATATTGAACTGTGTATTGAATTTAAGAAGCATTATTGCAATCTACTGGAACACAGTGAAACCAAGAATAGGCCCAATAGGAGGTCATGGGTACAAGTTTTCACTCCTGTTCTCCAACACCTTTCAAGTTTGCTAATGAATGTATAATCCCAATGGCCCATTGCTAAGCAGACGCATGTCAACACAGGAGAGGAACATTGTTAGAGATGTCTTAGAGGGATTAAAACAACAAATTACTTTATTGATCTTATATAATGGAAGAAAGGACAGTCTGAGCCATTTGAGATCTTGCGATGAGAGAAAAAGTGGGATTTGACAGCCCCATTATCTCAGTGACAATGTTTTATTGTTAAGTATCTTTTCTGTGCATTGCATAGCTGAAGAAAGAAAGATCACAAGCATGCTCGTGCATCAGGGAATACAGGAAATGAGCAGTGGAACACCAGTGTCATTTAGGCTGATACTGGGAACTGACAGCAGCTTGTGACCTTGAGCAGTGTGAGTTAATTTCCCATGTAAGTCAGAATATTTGCAACAATACCCAAGAATGTTAATTTTCTGGTAGCAGCTTAACGTCATTCAGAAATGGAAAACATTGAAAATCTTTCTTGCTATGAAGAAAGCATTGAAGCACATAACCTGGTGTGTATCTGAAAATCGGGTGGTTTGGAAATACTCCCGGGGAAGGTAGATGGTGGTTATCAGTGGTGGCTCCCGAGGTGGGGCTGCAGTGCAGTCCAAAATTCAAATGGGGGAGCCACAGCAACTGCCACCTCAAACGCTGCCAAACATTGCCGGCTGGGACTCACTGGCAGTTGGTGTGGCTCCCCTATTTGAATTTTGGACTGTGCTGCAGCCCCCACCCCTGGAGCAGCCACTGGTGTTTATCTATTAGTATCAAATATGCTACATTCTCTATTTAATCTCAGGGTACTCACTGCAAGTTTAGACAGGAAATAAATATCTAACTCTCAATAGAGGAAGTAATATATGGAAATTAAATGAAAGAGAAAATACACCTTTGAGAATTATACTTAATAAATCCAAAGGGTAATTTGTGAGAAAGAAACTCCCATCTACAGTATATAATTTTATTGATGATATATACTCTATAGCAGAAGACAAATTAGCAGTGATCTTGCTTCCTATTTGCTCTCACTGCCACACCTACATACAGCAATACAACCATATCTCCCAACTGTTCCAGTTTCAACCTGAAAGTCCAAAATTGAAGGGCCATTTGTGTATGTCTCTTTCTCTCTCTCATTCCCTCTATAGATATATAGATAGATAGATAGATAGATAGATAGATAGATTGATTGATAGATACACATGCAACTCAACAGCCACTTGTGCGCATGCCTCAGTCCAGGGACCTTCCAGGTCAATTGCGCAGGTGCCAGGACCTGGCTCGGACTGTCTCCTCTCCTCAGGCAATGGCATCATCTAATTGGGTTGGAGCTGCTGCTGATACTTACTACTATGAGACCTAAGTGTATATGTTGAAAGAGTAATACTACTTTCTGTATATTGAGATGCAATAATATTTAATGTCACCTAAGTGTTTGTTTCAAACAGTAAAATTTATAATTTTGTGACCGAATTCTCTTTTCAGATTGTGCCCTAAATGTCTATGGTTGATGATGCATTCTTAGTAGAGTGTGACCTAAGTGTTTATGTATTGCAGTATTTACTACATTGTCACCTATGTGTCTACAGTATATTTGAAATGTTATTGCTTACTCCATTGCTTACTCCACTATTGTGTCCAATTTGAAATAGTACTATTCTTGTGACAAATTTGTACATGTTTGGAACAATAATACCTATTACACTGTGACCAAAGTGTCAATGTTTGAAACAGTACTACAGTACTTAAAATACTGTATTGTCTCATAAGTATCTGCTTTTTGCAATACTTCAGAGGTTTTCAAACTCCTCCATTACAGTCCTTTAAAGGATATCTAAAAAATTATTGAAAATGGTTTTAATGTATTGGGTCTGATTTTCCCGGGGCGGTGTGGATGTGTCAAGTGTTTTAAACATTGCACGCGGTAACAGCAGGTGTTCTTTTTTACAGTTTTTAAAATTGCATTTTTACGACATGAAAATATACTTGCACCCATTTTAACGTACCCCCAATTTACGTGAACAGTAATTTCCTGGGAAAAAAAATGCTTTCTATTTATTTTCAACAATTTTTTATTTCAGTCAAAATTTGTGCGGTTGTTTTTTGCCAAAGTACGCAACTTACAAATTTTTCCCCATAATTTATCACTAGGGGGCGGTGTCCCTATTTTTGGCTAAAAATGTGGGGATTTCTTTCAGTGTTCTGAAAGAAATCCCCACATTTTTAGCCAAAAATAGGGATTTTGTATTTTTTTGCTCCTGGTCTGGGACGGATAGAACTTTACTCCAGTTTTTTTGGCGAAAATGGCTGATTTCGCCAATGGTGAAAAAATGGCCATTTTTGCCGCTTATTGAATATGGCTCTATATCGCACACAGATAGACAAGTGTTGCACACCAGACTTATCAGTGTAATCTAGCAATGTAGTTATGTTGCTTCTAGTTGTTTTATTAATACGAATAGTCATGCCGAGAGGGGCTGTTTTCAAAGACTAGAGCCACAGCGTATGCAGACACATCTGTTTTGGGGTGAGAACTGAGCAGCAACAATGCAATCACACTGAGCTGTTGTGTCTTGTGGAAGTGTCAAGGGGGTGTAGTAGGACTGTTGAAGGAGGTTGGGTATGATATTCCAGTGGCTGAATAGCCTCCACTTCAAATACAGATGCCAGAACCCCAACTGTTGAATATCCTGACTATGGCTGGTAAATACCTTAACCCTACCCCTCTCCCCCCCAACCCTAACCCTCCCTTGGTGGTGCCTAACCATAACCTCCCCCTGGTGGTGCCTAACCCTAATCCCCCCTCCCCACAGCCTAACCCTCCCATGGGTGTGTCTAACCCTAATCTCCCTCTTGTGCTGCCCAAATCTACCCCCCCATCCGTGGGCCAACACTTAAGGTAAGCTGGATACTTACCTTCAGGATGGCGGTGGTTGGGATGCCGAAGTCGGTATCTTCATCTTCTTCTGGATGCTGGCATCGGAATCTTTCGGTGTCAGAATAGCAGCATCCGGCATTCTGTCCGCCGGCATACAGACTGCATCCCATTGAAGGTATCGAGCTTGAGATCCATGCTATTCTGAGTTGGGCATACACAGAGAAGGGAAGCCTGTTTCAGTCTGATCTCTTGCACCTATCATGGGGATGATGCAAGTGGTGATACTAATGATAATGGTTGCAGCTGTGGATGGAAAAACAGTGGACAGAGCATCTTCCCACTTGAAGCCACATGGATCCTCACATTAGTACTCTGGAAACTTACATTAGTATAAGTTAGTAAATCAGGCTTCTATGGTATCACACTGAAACATCCGACTTTGAATCATCCCTATAATGTGCTATGGTCTATCCTGAGAATTACATGTACAGGGCATGGGTGTATGCCCCCACAAAATACTCCCATTGTCACATTGCTGCGATGGATGGACATGACAGACCATACTGGATTAAAGTATCAGCAGTATGTGAGCTGGGTGGACCTCCCATGTGATGGGTCTAAAACTCACTAGTACATATATTCTGCTTTTTAGAGCTATTATTTGATTACTGTAATGTTATAAACCCATAGTAAGAGCTGTAACTAAAAATCTAACGTAAACATTTTGCGCTGGGTAATTCAAACCTACTGATATCAGGCTAATACTTGTATAATATGTCTGTCTTATTGCGTGTGAGGGATCACAAGTTTTTCTAGATTACGTTTCTGTTAGATACACTTGACTATATATTGTATCGAATTAATGAATTAAGCCAGATTGTTCTTTATGTAAATTAGGGCTGTTATATTTCATTATAAAAAAATCCATAAACACAGACATATCTTTTATTGCTCAATCGTCTGTTGCTCCTACATTTCTTGTGTAAAATAAGACAAATAACTCAAATGAAAAATAAATCCTTTCTATGTTATCTAATTTAGCAATATGCATGTTCATGACAGGAAAACAAATATCACTGAAATCAGCCAAACAAAAGCAATCTGCTTACAAATACTATATACTAACAGTCTTACTTTTCCTGTAGAAAAGCCTGGGTCGCTGAAATAGATGATTAACATACATGTAATATACAGTAGTTATCATGAAAACACCCCAGGATGGCCTTAAATATTATGTTTAATGTTTTGTTTGAACCTGCAATTTTAATTCCTCCTAGGGCTGCCCAACCTGTGTCTCGGTGGAAGACACCCTAATGCACAGAAAAATATAAATCAATTATTAATTGTGCCATAAAATTGCTAAGGAAGCTGAACTGAGGTTTCTGAGGCAACTGAAATTCATAAAGCATGAAATGTTAATTATCAGTAACACCTGCATCTCAGCAATAAGTAAAAGAAATCACCAAAACGGAATGCTGCATGAGATATTTATGCAAACATTGGTTCCTGCAAAGACACAGTTCTTTATTTGTTGTGCTATAAATACAATTTGGTCCCTGAAGAGTTGCAAAAAACTATGATGTGTTTCTACAGCAATTGCTGTCTTTTGTAGTCTGAACAGAAGCAGCCTTCCTCTTCTAACCTGAAGATCTGCGAGACTCTCAACAGATTAATCCCACTTTGCGGATCAGTAGCAGGCAGCTGTCGTGATATTTAATAAGCGATTTATCTTGAACACTTAAAGTTACTAAAGCTCCGACTGACAAGGTGCCCTCTTATTAAACTATGCTCTTTAAAATAGTACTTTTTGTCTGCTATATGACTAAATTGTATTACTAGACTCTTTCCTCAGTACAGTGGCTTCTTCATGTGATAAAGTGATGAGATATCGTCCTATTAGAATTTTGCATAATGTAAAGGTAGTACTGACAATAGTTTAACCCTGTCCTCAACCCCCAAAGATATATGAACAGTTATCGCAAGCTGCTTAAATAATTATTGCTCTGCCTCTAAGCTTCAGTACATAAGGGACCATTATTTGAGGCACTTAAACAAAAATCTTGTGTTATAAGGACTATACATTTGAGATTTTTCAGTTAAATAGGGAGATGTGTCTTTTTATCTTATAGTTAATGAGGTGATATCTTTTTTAAACTCTTTTAAAGTGTAAGAGGTTGCAATGCTTAGCAAACGTATACGCTTGGTATAAATCAGAGAAGCTTGCCTGGTTTGGTATGAACAGTAGTTTCTGAAATACACTTTTTTGGATCTTAATTAATACACTCTTAGGTATGCAGGAAAATAAAGATTTTATGAACTGCACTGAATACTGTAGTATATATGTTTCAGTCCTGGAAAATACCACATTTAGAACAATTTATGGGGTGATTTAAGAATTGTAGAGTTTTATTGTAAAGCACACCATAAACTTTGAATGTTTGCACAGGAAGACTGAAAAGTCAGTTCAGCCTTTTACCTTAAAGTTGTAAAGCTAAATTTGTACAGTAAACTGCTCTTAACAACACTTGCAGATACTAAGGGAATGCACATCCATTACAAAATGTTCCCACCATTCATGAACTTTCAATCCATATGTTTAAAAGAAATATATTGCATAAGGCTAGCTAAACATTTGAGCAGTGTTTAACCTCTTGCTGAACATAACTAAACCTTCATGTGAAACTACTGTAAGCTAATCGTCCTCTATTGGATAGTGCAAGTTGAGATCTGGAGTTGACTTGGAGAAAATTCTCCAACTAACATTTCTTGTGGTCAAAAATCAGTTCCAACAACCTGCGTGTATTTATTCACAGATATTGGCCCTCATTCAGAGCCATATGCTCTGAGCAGAGCGCACGCTCTGAATGAGGGCCGGCCTCCATTTTCATGGAGCGTCCTCCTGGACGCTCGTATAGCTGTGGGTCACCACCCACAGGCTATACGAGCGTGCATTGTGATGGTCGCGATGGTCGAGACCATCGCGACCATCGAATTTGCAAGCCGGAGCCTGCGGTTGAGGTTTTCAACTGCAAGCTCCGGAGTGATTTTGGCTCTATCAGACCCAAAATCACTCCCACTGATATCACTAGTGATGTCAGTGGGCCGACTTCTGACGGGAGGCGTTCCCATGGGAACGCCCCCGTCAGGGAGGCACGCCCCCGGCACGCCCACCAAAGGGGGCGTGCTGTCAATCAACATTGACAGCACGCCCCCTTTGATCGGACACAACGAGCGAAGGACTTTCCTTCGCTCGTCGCGTCTGGCGCATGCGCACGACGGAGCTCCCTCCGTCGTGAGCATGCTCAGTCCATAACATCGACCCACTTGCGAGCGGACAGCCGCTCGCGAGTGGGTCTGAATCAGGCCCATAAATTCCATTTTTATATGTCCAAGCTGTAATCAACAAGTGTTTCAGGGCCTGATTCAGTGGTGGATGTATGTGCAGTAGCAGCTGAAACTTTTGTCACTACTTTTATGGCAAATTTTTGGTATTGGTGATGCCGCAACCGATTGGCTTCCAACTGAGATGCCCACCCTCTCATGTTCTAATTCACTGTGGTGCTTTGAAAGTTGCACCATCGAGTGGACATCGGCTCAGAATGGTTGCTCAGAATGTCCAATGGTAGGTGGTTGTCTGTGCCAGAGGAACTGACACCAGCACGCCCCCCAACATGCTCCTGATGAAAGCCTCCCCAAATATTTCCAATATGCATCCACCGGCAGTAACCATCGGATGCATGCGCAGATTTAAAACATCGGGCACTTGTGTCCGATATTCTAAATTTGTCCAACTCTGAATCAGGCTCTCAATGCAGATAACCTTACCATACCTACAGACACTAAGCTATGCCATGTGTACCCATCATAAGGCTTTTAGATTTCCAAAGAAATTAGACATGTTTTGAGTGCCTAGGACACAAAATATCAATGCAGAGATTGCACTGATAAAAAAATAGACCCAAACACAAGCACTGATTCAATTGAATGGATTTCTACTGTATCAAATCTCAATCCAGCAGAGCTGAGCAGGATCCAAACTAATAACATGATGGGGTGTCCTGTAGCAGGGGCCAGTGTATTAATGCTGTCACTGGAACTGATATTGTGTGCTCTCACCTTCCATGCCTGTGGGGTGGATTTCGGAGGGGGCCCAGTGCATTGTGGCTGGGCAGGAGCCAGAGAGATCCTGGCCACATTCACTGATGCGGCGGAGTCTGGCTGGCATGGTGGTGGGTTTTGTAG
The DNA here is from genome assembly GCA_031769625.1 of Taudactylus pleione. Lineage (NCBI taxonomy): Eukaryota > Metazoa > Chordata > Amphibia > Anura > Myobatrachidae > Taudactylus > Taudactylus pleione. Next base: position 439,930 of record JAUIMM010000241.1, read on the forward strand.
GAACCAGTCCCCACCTGCCACAGCAGCAAAATTTGGCAGCAAATGTGAAATTGCTTCCCCACATGCGCAATGGTGGCAGGCCTGAATCTACAAGAATTCAAGCACCACCAATTGATGCATAGCATTTAAAATGTAGTGCCGGCTGTGAGCCAGTCATGGTTCTTGGATCAGCAGCCAATCAGGAATGGCTGCAGCGAGCCAATCAGGAATGGCTGCAGTGAGCCAATCATGGTTCACCATATCATTTCCTGCCCCCTGGTGCTGGCTTGTATTAGCCAGTGTGAGGGAAGGGCAAGCAGACTGATGGCCAGGAAGAAGCTATTGATTGAAAGCTAGGCCACTCACAGCCAATCATCAGCCACTTTCTTTAGTAGCGGCCACTCTTTGTCTGGCAGCTCAGCAAGTGCAGGAACCCCTGTGGGTCTCATCACTTGCCAGGGAAGAGCTGTATGTTTTAACACATAACACCTCTTCAGTCCGATCTGGTTCTGGACATTGCTTTTTTTTACTGGCCGGGGACTCTACTAGACAAGAGGACTGACCTGCGCCAAGGTGTAGGTGAGTATTCATTTTCTTTTATCCAAACATTGGGATGCTACTGGAGAAGAGGACTAAACACCAGGGACAAGGTAAGTATAGTGTGAGTGTGAGTGTATGTAATAAACTTTTACTTTATATGGTGTGTGTACTGTGGTTATTTTAATATTTTTTTTACAGTGGGGGTTCCAGTGCTGGCTGTCTGCTGGGCAGGCACATGGGGACCTGTAGTCGCACTTTAAAAAACAATATTACTTTATTAGTATTATCACTACCCCTGCACCCACCACCCTGGGATGCAGAGAAGAGCCCCGGGCTTCAGCCCAGGCCTTTAGTGCCCAGGTGAGGGGGGGACTCCTTTATTGGGAGGGTCCCCACCTCCCCTGGGATCCTTGGCCAGGGGTGACTAGTTTGGGGAGTTAATGCTTTGGCCGGAGGATCCAATGAAAGGGTCCCCTGGCTGTGGCATTACACCTCGGCTAGTGGAGACCGATGCTGGTTTTGAAAATACGGGGAACCCAACACCTTTTTTTTCCCATATTTTTAAAACTAGGACTGTCTCATAGAGCCCAGTGCTAGTTCATTAAATATGGTGTACCCCTACACATTTTGTCCCTCATATTTTTTGAACCAGGACTGACTCACAGACTTTGGTGCTGGTTATACTTTTGGGGGGACCCATCAATTTTTTTTTCAATTTAACTATTTTCTGGCTTAATCACAGGCATATACATGGATGGATCACACTGATCTGTGCATGGTTCTGCTAAACATGCTGTTCTGTAGGCTGTCTGTTCTGTGGGTAGTCTACTTAAAATTAAGTCTATTTAAAACTTAGTTTGCTTACATATAATCATGATTCTTGGTAAATTCCTGTGTTGTATTCCTGTCCATGGAAAGTACTTGAGAGTTTGACCAATGGTGTATTTATTTCTATTTGTGTTTTTTAACCCATGTTTTGCAGAGAGTTTCTTCTCATCCGAGTTTGTAATAATTGCAAAACAAACCTGAGACTAGACATGATTCTTAGTAAATGTATCCTCTAGACTCTTCAGGGAGATTACCACTATTGCAGTGAATCTAGCTGATGTACATGCAGTGTGAGTACTGTAGGCATAATAGCATCGGTTCAATATAATAAGATATGGAAAAGTACAGTTTAAGTACAAAGTGAATCTACTAAAGCCAATGTCTACACAAGGGGTTGTCAAAATTTGCTTACATTATGACTAAAACCTAGTTAAGCTTAATCTGGCAGTTGCACATATATGCAGTGGCACAGACAGGGGGTGCAGATGGAATGACTACACCCCCTAATGTAGAAATGTTGAATACAGTGCCTATCAGAGAGGGTCACCAGTTAGTACAGGGTCCCTGGAGGCTGCCTAATATTTTTTTTAATTGCTGGGTGCAAGTCTAAGAATGGATGAGCTAAGTAAGGATGGGCAGGCCATGACTAGTGGCATAAAAGATGCACATTATCTCTTCTCCGCTCCACTTGATGGAACTGTGGAACCTATTGCTGCAGTGCACAGCTCCTACTTCCTTCCTGGTGGTCTCTTCTCTTCAGGTTGTAAAGGAGTTGTGGGGCTTGTTACCCACTGCTGAAAAAGAACTACTTTAGAAAGCACTCTCGCAAAAATTCTCACTTTTAAATGTAAGTCACTTTGATGCTGAATGTACTACACTGTTTGTTTATTATATATGTACCTCACTTTTTATTTTCATTCTCTATATGCAGCAGTAGCTGCTCCTAACTATCTCTTTCACACTGTACTTTTCTTACTATGGCGGTGCCTTGGTGCAGCTTAGCTGGGCTAGTATGGGGGTGTCCTGCGCTCTGGATTTGAATTGTAGAATGTTAGGGACCTACCCTACAGAGGTTACCTGGATATGGTCGGCAGGCCCATAACCTTGGCCAAGATTATGCTAAAAATCTCTATTGATTGCAAAATTCTATTGCATTTATATATTATTAATAATTTGGAGCTGTGCACCTGAAATTTGTCTGTTTTTGTGCCTGCAATTAGTCTCATCAGGTAGCACCTCCCATTATATATATATATATATATATATATATAGCAGCAGAGAGGTGGCACTCGTAGCACTTATAAATGATCAGGAGAATTTCTTAACCTTTTAGGTCATTTTAATAGCGTACCAACGTTTCTATCCCACACAGAGGACTTTTCTCAAGGCTCAACAAAGACAAACACCTTAAAAACACTTAAATAGGTAACCAACACTCACCATGTGCTGAAGCAAGGCACCACTCACAGGAAGAAGCAACGTCATCCCGCTGCGTCCCGCAACCCACGTGTTCTCCACCCGCGTTGCGTGTGGTAACCAAGGCAATGCAGAAGCCAGCTCCAACATTGCAGGGACGCATGCAGGGGTATCAGGGCTGCATCGCGGCAGGGCCTTGCCGCGAACAAAAGGGAGTGACATCATCCAGCCGCATCCCACAGTCCACACATTCCCCACCTACATCACCTATAGAGACCAAGGTGACCAAGATGCCAGCTCCCACACATCAAAGACGCGTGCAAGGGTATCAGGGCTGCATAACAGCAGAATATCATTGTCACCTGATCCTGTAGAAACAATAAAATAAAAAATGTGACAAAGAACCACAACCAAATGATATAAAAATCAAAAGAAAAGAGAATAAGGAGAGAGAAAACAAAATAAACCAGCATAAAGTAACATTTAAAAAATTAAAAATAAAACATAATATGTCTATTGTAGAATATACAATAGTAAAAAAATACCTATAAAGAAAAAAACTTTTCCAAAAAATAAAGATACAAAGAAAAAAATCAAAAAAACTTCGAAAGACTACAAAAAAGGAGAACATTTTTTTTTTAAATTTAAGAAAACTAAAAAAATATATAAAAAAATGAAAAATAGAAAAAACTTTACAAAAATGTTATAAAAAACAAGAAAGTTGTAGGTTTTCGTTTAATCCATAAAGGGCCACACTGTTCATCCGATGGATCCATCTGGCTTCCAATCTCAGGAGGGATTTCTCCTTGTCGCCTCCTCTAGTAAATGGTGGAATATGGTCCACTACTTTGTACCGTAAAGTAGCTAAAGGGTGGTTATTTAATTTGAAGTGTCGTGCCACCGGTTGTTCCGATTCTCTGCCACTGAGTGCAAGACGAATGGCAGAGCGATGCTGTGCAATCCTCTCCCGAAATTGACAAATGTTTTTTCCAATGTATATCAGCCCACACGGGCATCTAATGGCATTCTCTGTATGCAGCAATTTCACACTGCACTTTTCTTACTATGGCGGTGCCCTGGGGCAGCTTAGCTGGGCTAGTATGGTGGTGTCCTGCGCTCTGGATTTGAATCGTAGTATGTTAGGGACCTACTCTACAGAGGTCACCTGGATATGGTGGGCAGGCCCATAACCTTGGCCAAGATTATGCTAAAAATCTCTATTGATTGCAAAATTTTATTGCATTTATATATTATTAATAATTTGGAGCTGTGCACCTGAGATTTGTCTGTTTTTGTGCCTGCAATTAGTCTCATCAGGCAGCACCTCCCATTATATATATATATATATATATATATATATTCAGGGTGTGCAGTCTAGAAATCTTTCCCATATATCCCAGAGGAAAGCCTGATCAAGGGCTGCTAGCAAAAGCTTTTTTCTGGTTTGTTTGGATACCATGACAAAGTGGTTGGCATGGTACCCAAACTAAGTTAAAGCGCAATTTTTCGAGCAAGGGTTTCCATTTTCCAGTTGATTCTGTTGTGCCCATTGGTTCCCTGAGGAACCTCAGGCCAGCCAGAGATCTGCCGATAATTATTAGGGACAAGGTCCTTAAGGAGGTGCAGCTGGGCCACATGATCGGACCCTTCCCTGATATGCCTGTAGCAGAATTAGTGTTGTCCCTTGTTGGTGTTGTCCCTATGAAGGCGCCTGGGTCTTTTAGGCTCATTTGCCACCTATCTTTCCCATCCGGTAGATCAGTTAATGATGCCATCCTGCAGTAACTTTGCTTGGTTGATTGTCAATCTTTTGAACAGGCGCTGGAGCTGGTCAGGGCACATGGTCCTGGTGCTTCAATGTGTAGGATAGACACTGAATCGGATTTTTGTTTGCTGACCTTGCATTTTGGCTATTGTCCACGATAAAACTTTAGGCCTTGTTACTCGACTGTCCTACTTGGGTATCGATATCGATACCTTGGATGAATGCAATGACAAAGGACCTCATTCAGAACCGGTCGCAAGTACTGAGTGCTCACAACCGGGTCAATGGTTAGGCCCTACACACGTGCAGTGGCCGCACTGCATATGCGCTAGCCCCAGAGCAAGAGACAAACTCTTTCGCTCCGGAGCTCACTACAAAAGGGACGGCTGTCCATGTTGATCATCAGCTCGGCCCGTTTTGCAGGTGGGGCGGGGGTTGGCAACACAAACGGAGGCGTTCCCAAGCGAACTCCTGCTGTTTTGTGGGCGGCCGCACTGACATCAGCAGTGATGTCAGTGGGGAGCTTCCTGCTCAATCAGAGCAGGAAGCTCCCTGGGGCTTGTGGCTGCAGAGACCCTAAGGGTCTCGTTGCTAGCCCTGATGGTTTCGATGGTCTTGACCATCACGACCATCACCCTGGTCGGTCGCTAAGCTGTGGGTGGTAACCCACAGCTTAGCGACCGACCAGGAGGCCGCACTAAAAAATAGAAACGGCTGCCCTCATTCAGAGAGAGCGATCGCTTCTTGTGACCGACTCTGATTTAGGGCCAAAATCCTAAAGTTGAAAGATGCCATTCAAGTTCCCACTGGGAAGTTAATGCTGCATCAAGCTCAAACTCTTTTGGGCTTGCTTTTGACCTTGCAAATTTGAGGGGGCCACTGCTGGAGCCTTTAGTGCACACCATTTTATTTGGCTCTCTGCCGAAATCAAAAGGGACATCTCTATTTGCCTCTACTTTCTGGATGATTTTAATGGTGTCCTCTTGTGACTGCCCCCAGCGGACCCCTGCTTCCAATTGCAGTTGTTTACTGATGCGGCAGGCTGCTCTGGTTTCGGTTGTTACCTGGAAGGTGCTTGTTGTGCCACCCCTTGGCCTGCAGAGTGGTTTTCCAGAGGCCTTGCTAAAGATCTTCGGCTCCTGGAACTATTTCCCATTATGGTGGCGCTGGAATTGCGGGGTTGCAAGTTGCGTGATAGGAGCATTCTCTTTAGATTCAATAACCTAGGAGTGGTGCATGCTAATATGGACAATGTGCATTCTCTTTGCCACGTGACGCTTGCTTACTCAGCTGGTTTTGCGCTGCTTGCAATTCAAAATTGTTTAGAAAGCGCTGCATGTCACATGTTCTGTAAAATCATTTGCTGCTGCGCTCTCATGCTTTCAGTAAGACAGGTTTAAGCTCCTTGCATCCGAGGTTTGTTTGGTTGGTGGGATTCACCCTCCTTATGTGGCAGGTCATAGAGCCGGCATGGGGGGGGCCTAGCTGAGCAATCTCTCGCTCCTGCGTTGCTGCTGTCTCATCAGAAAGCATGGGTGGAATGGGAATCATTTCTTCCAGCACCACAGGCACAGAGGTGAGAGCAAGCATCGCTCGATGCTATATTTTGTTTGGGGGTCTCTATGTCTCTGGTCAGTCTTGGGCAGTTATCTTCCAGATTCTGGCTGGTATTTCTTTCTTTTCTCATTTAAAAGGGTATCCTGATCTTACCAAGAGCTTTATTATTATTAAACTACTTAAGGGTCAGGCTCGTTCTTCCCCTCGTCCGGTCAATAACAGACGGTCAATCAATATCCCACTCTTGCTTAGGTTAATAACATCTTTCCCTGCAGTTGTAGTTTCTAATTGTGAGGTTTACCTTTTCCGTACAGCGTTTTACATGGCTTTTAATGGCACCGTTCGAGTATTGTAGCTAGTTTCTCCTGCTAAATTATCATTGCACGCCATTCTCCGCTCAGACATATGTGTTGGGTAGAGTGCAGTGTTGTGCAAAATTAGGCATTCTAAAACTGACCAAATGAGTCGCGGCCGTTGGGTCTCCCTGACTGCTTGTGCTGATTTTGGATTTGCGACCAACTGTAGCTTGTGCATGGTTAATTCATGCTGATGGTTTGCAACTTACTAAATATCAGTTTGGTTCTCTCTCTGAGCAAGTTTGGTACTCATTCCTTCAGAATGGGCGCCACCACATGCGCTGCATCGGCCAATTTGTCGGTTCCACAGATCATGGAGCTCTTGGTCGATGGAAATCAGCTTGTTAGGAACACTGTGTTAGGCCGGTTGCCACTGGTTTCAGTTTTGTCTACTTGTGGTTAATGTCTGTATTGTGGTCTGCTTTTTTGTCTTGTAATTTTTTGTCTCCCCTATCCATCCTTCTCGGGGAATACATGATCTTGAGGGATTTTTATTTTTATCTGAATAGAAGGACTTAGGGCCTGATTTAGAGCCGCTCGTAAGCAGCCGCTCATTCGCTCTGAGCGATGTTCGCACAACTGCGCATGTGTATGGGTTGTAGTGCGCATGCACAAACCAGTCATTGCGGTCGGAAATCGAGCACTCGCAAAACAGTGAGGGGTTGCTAATTTGATTGACAGAATGTACCGTTTGTGGGTGGTAACGGGAAGGTGCTTGAAAACGGGGGAGTGGAGATCCGAATGCAGGTGTGCCTAACGGTAAAAAGGGCATTTAATGAGAGTGCATAATTAGTAAAGGAGCGTTATTGACCACGTCAGTTGGTTGTCCTTTAGCCTGAACTGCTCGCAGTGATTGCGGTAAGAAAAACCTACCACAAGCACTGCGAGCAGTTCAGATGCCTTTCGATGTACCCGATTAATCTAATAAATACTGGAGATGACGTGCGATGCGAACGGCAAAGGGGCATCTTTACAAAATAGCTAGCGCATTTTTCGTTCACTCGCTCAGACATAGAGGCGTCAACAAACCGCAATGAGCGAGCGCTCAAGTTAAATAGCCAGCCCCTTTTTAGGAACGACCGTCCGCAAATAGCATCCGGCTCTGAATCAGGCCCTTATAAATTGGCCAAACCATACAGTCCCTCAGCAGGTTTTTGTTTTTACCTCTTGCTGAGTTATTGTGTTTTTTCCTAGACTACCCTCCCTCCCCTTTTATCCCTCATCTTCCCCTTTTAGCCCTCATTTTCCCCCTTTTGTTCTCTGCTTTTGTCTGGTTTCTTATTAAAATTAAAATGACTAATTAAAAGTTTGTTGTTATTTCAATGGTTAATTTGGAACACTGTTTTTCTGCTCGACTAAAATTAAAATGTTTTTCATTTTAATATAATTTAATAATTCAATAATTTAATAAATCAATTTATTAAAAATAATAAAAATTTTGAATATGACCTACCTAATAAAATTCTTTAATATAACCTACCTAATAAATTTTTTTTATATTACCTACCTAATAACATTCTTTAATATAAACTACCTAATAACATTCTTTAATATAACCTACCTTATAACATTCTTTAAAACAATATTGATGTTCTTTCAAATTTTTCCCCCACCCTCAGTTATAGGTTTGATATGCAACATTAAGGATGTGTGGATTGTGGGTCATTTGTTTGTATTCTGGGCGGCTCACTCTGCCAGGCTAGAGAGTGGCTGCAATGTCCTTTGTCAGCCAGGATTTGTTGGCTAGATTTCAAAGGTCTTCGGTGGGAGTACCTTGAAACCCAGGTTTGTTAGCGGCTGCGCTGCAGTTTGGTGTCCCAAAAGTAATGGTAATTCATCTAGGTGGCCTTGGCTCTAGGATAGCTCCTGACTTACACCTTAACATCATGTCTGACCTCCGACTCATAATGGGTGCTTAGCCGTTCTGTACAATACTGTGGTCTTGGATTGCTCCTAGGCAGCAGTGGTATGGTGCCTGTTGTCCGAGGGCCTTGGACAAGACTAGAAAAAAGTTTAATGCTGCTGTCTCTAAATTTGTGCTGGTGCATGGTGGTTTTGTGGTGAAGCTTCCTTTGATCCATTTCCACGATAAGCATCTCTATAGGCCTGATGGGGTGCATTTTACGGAGGAGGGTTTTGGTCTTGTTTGTGGATATTTTGTTTGCTAGCATAGATCAGGTGGTTTAGTTTTGTATTGTGGCAGGCTGCGTTTCTATTAGGCGGAAACTGGCATTGGTGTGAAAGTACGGCTTATCATCAGCCGGGTGCAGTTGGTGTATTGGGTGCACTCACCTTCTAGTAATTATGGAAAAGTACTACACCACCTTTACGGGGCAGTATGGCCATAGGATTGGGAGAGTTGAAGGTTTGTGCTTAGTACCCTAGTGTTTGGTTTTTTCATCCACTGGGTGGACACCGCCCGCAATGCAGTGTTTGGTTGTTTAGTTTGTATGTTGGGCTGCTCTGTGTAGGAGCCATCCTTTCTAGCCACCATACAATATTTTAAAATTAAAATGAAATTCTTCAAATAAATAGCTGACCTTTTTAATTAAATTTCTGTCTCCTTGTGTTTATTTTAGATAAGAGTTGGTTATGTATGATGATCAAACACCTACGACACACCTCAGCCATTACTAGGTTTAAAGCTGGTGGAGTTTGGAAACAAAACAAAACAAAGATTATAAATACAGTCAAAAAATATGCCCTTGACATTACAACCCATCATCTACAATAAAAGCCAGGGAATTTTAAATGTCAATTTTCATGTAAAACACAAGTCTGCGAAAATGTCACACAAGATAAATACAGCTTTGGAAATGCTTTTTATAGAGGTCACTCAAAATCATAACCCTTTTATTTGAATTATATAATGGACCATATTGTTCTAGGCCCCATTACTTCACTAATGGATTGAAAACTCCAAGGTGCATGATTCTGTCCGGATATCTAGGTTATTCAACTCCATACAACTGCTGAAGTCATTCAAGTTAAAATACTGCATTGAATGAAGTTTCTCTACAAATAATCATGCTATTTTACTTACTAGCACATTAACTGGCATTTATATTTTGTTTACAATTCTGGTAATTTATTGTTATGCAATTGATATGCATCATATATATTTAAGTAATTGGTCTGTTATGTACACCATTCTGATACCCCTGCACTGACTGGGATGAAACCAATGTGATGTGGTCCAGTTGGATCCTGGCCAGGTTTTAGGGTGGTTAAGGTCTTGGTCAGACCTCCTGTTGGTGTACACTGAGCAGAATTTTGACCCAGAGAGACTGTTCTGAGACTTCTACTGGATGGATTTGGATGAAAACTTCACAGAGGACCTGATTCAGCAAGGATAACAATTCTGCTTATACACATGCAATGTAGTTACTAATATCAGTGGTGATATGCATATGTCTGCATTTGCATTGTGATCGCAGAATAGCATAATGACACCCACTTCCCCTTACTCACATCCATATACTTGGGCAACTTAAAGAAACAATCAATAATATTGAGTAACATCAGAACCCATACGCACAGTTAAGGCAGGTCAGACCTCACTCATGAGTTGCTTACTTCAGCAGACGCTATGAGATCTCAGGCTGCGTCTGGTATCGCATTGGATAATTTATGCATGCCCATGCAATGCCATTGAAACACACTGGCATGCTTGCATTTGCCCAAACCTCCCCCCCCGTCACCACCCACAAATGGCACTTCCTGTCAATTTCTCTGTGATGGGTCTGCATGGTCACTCGCAGCATCTGGTTTGTGCATGCGATTGCGTGCATATAAGCAACTGAGATCCTTTCTGAATCAGGCACAGAGTGGTCACATTGGATCCCAGACTCTAGCTTTGGGTCCTTCAATTATTTATAAATAAATATGTATATATATTTTATAACACCACACCCCACTAAAGCCTATTAAACAGAAGTTAGCCTGTGCAGTAAATAAAAAATGTCACAGAAATGCTGTGTAAATATATATTACTCAACACCTTCAAAACACAGCTGCACCACATGGGTCTGTTTGGTGTGTTTGTAGCATAAAGGGTCCTAGGATTCAAGGAGGAGGTGCTCCTGATGCTGAACTAGTCGGCCAGGCAATAGAGAACCGCTAATGTTTGCCTCATGTTAGGAAGCCATATGCTGTTTTGGGAAATGTGATGATAGAACATTTTCATCGGTAAAAACTTTCTGTCAAGTGAAACTGAGATCATGTGGGTTTCTTTGTAAGGAGAATCTTACAAAGTGGTTTCATTCATGGGATCTTTTTGCTATCCGCAATCGCATAGCAGAGATGATTGCTGTTTTGTTGGTTCAGTAAGAGACGTTAACTGGCCAGTAAAAATTGTAGAAAAGTGCTGGGTGCAAATGTATAAAGTTTATGCTGTGCTATTTTTGAAGAGAAAAAAGTGTATACACAGTGTGATTATTTCCAAGCAAAAAACTACGTGTTTTCTCTGTGTTTTTACTTGGTCTTGTTAAGTTTGGGTGTGGTACAGATATCTAAGCATACTCTGCTAAAGCTGGGCATCCACGGCCAGATAAAATGCCTGTCAGACCGACAGACATTTTATCTGGCAGCCTGCCAGCCGCAGATATCCGCAGCATACACTTTCAGATATCTCACAGTGTATTAGCCCCTACATCTGTGCTCTGCCCCCAGGGGAAGAGACATTTCCCTGTTCCTTCCATGGGAAGTAACACAGGAAATATCTGTCTGTCAGCCACAGCTGGGCATACACTGCCCGATGCAGCCGACAGTTTACCTGATAAATATTGCATAGGACGGGCATGCTGGACAATCCGGCATGCCCGACCAAGCAATATTTAACCCTTAGTCACCTGCACACACTATAATTATTGGGGCGAACCGCAGATTTCGGATGCATCGCCCCAAAAAATTGTAGCGTGTATGGCTAGCTTTAGGAAAGGTGTATCTGTGTTAATATGTATAAACCAAATTAAAGAGACAATGCTTTGATTATTACTGGTTACTGTAGTGCCAATTGAAGAAATGTTTTAACTGTATTGAAAACACAATGTGGTTCAAGAAAACCAGGGAAGATTGTTCATGTGTGCACTGTGACAAACAATTCATTTGTATGACTGTTTAAACCCACTTAATAGGGAGGTTTTTATGTGTAGTGCCTCTTTAGAAGGTAATACACAGTGGCCACTGGCAGCTAGATAATATTAGTGTTAAAACACTGGCTTGCCAGTGTATGATAAGAGAGGCCCAATTTTGCTACTAAGACAGCAAGATGGAAGAAATCCTCAGAACAGTAACTAATGTAGCAGCAGCACAACAGGCTCAGCAAGCCCGGAAGCTAGCAGTCACTGAGGCCAAGGTGGAGACCAACACATTGTTGTAGGCATTGTTCAATCAGCTATGACTGGGTGAATGCAGTACTGTCACGATGCAGAAGATGACACCATCAGATGATGTTGAGGCATTTCTGTTGTCCTTTGAGAGTACAGCAACTCAGCTTAAATGGCCAATAGAAGAGTGGGTTGCACAACTGGCTCCTTATTTGTCAGCAGAAGCCCAGTGGGTCTATGTGAAGGAGTTGTGTAAGTTGCTAGAGGTACAGAGGCTACAGACCTCGGTCATACACCTGCAAACCGATGGGTTGGATGAGCAGTTCAATAGGAACCTGTCACCTCTGAGGGTTGGTTTGATTGGAACAGGCGTGGAAGGCTAAAGATTTAAGAAGCATGGATGAAATACACGAGTAGCAGCCTCTTACCCCATGAACTTTGACTTCTTTTTACTCAGATAAGCTGAAATCCTCCAGTAATTGTTTTTATGTTTTTAATTATTTTTATATAATTAATTCCTCTATTTCCACTTCATGTATTATTGTATTACTATTTTTATCATGTGATTTTTGTACATTCAATTATATTTTATCTTTATCCACATAGAATAAATTATATATTAGATATTTTCACTGTTGCACTTTATATATTTTCAAGAACCACTACATTCTTAGTTGTATTTATTATTGTATGCACTAGCACTTTGTAGCAAAATGGATGACTATTTGTCAATCAAAGTACTCTTATCTCTCTCTCTCTCTCTCTCTCTCTCTATATATATATATATATATATATATATATATAGTATATTATTATTATTATTATTATTATTATTATTATCATTTATTTATATGGCGCCACAAGTGTTCCGCAGCGCCTTACAAAGTACATAGGCAAAAAAGTAACCATTGACTTACAATACAATACAATACAGGACATGGATAAACATTGCTATATTAGTGACATTAACGCCCGCATAAGCAGCCAAGTGTTAGTTGCCCTAGTGGCTAGTAAGAGATAAATTAAATTACAGTAGGGAGAAGCACAAGAGGGTAGAGGGCCCTGCTCGAAAGAGCTTACATTCTTTAAGGGAGGGGAAGACAAACAGGAGTGACACAGAATGGGGTGGGCCGGGAGAAAGGAAGATGTAGCAGCAAGTTAGGATGAGAGCTGGAAGGCTTTAATGAAGTAGTGGGTCTTAAGAGCTCGTTTGAAAGATGGTAGAGAGGTGCAGAGTCTGATAGGGAGAGGGAGGGAGTTCCAAAGGTGAGGAGCAGCACGGGCAAAGTCTTGGAGGCGGGAGTGGGAGGAAGTAATCAATTGGCATGAAAGGCGGCATGTATTAAGTGAACGAAGAGGGCGGACAGAAGAGTGAAGGGAGATGATATCAGAGATGTAAATGGGAGAGGAATGGGTGAGGGCTTTGTAAGTGAGTGTAAGAGCCTTGAATTGGGTTCTGAAAGGGAATGGGAGCCAGTGGAGGGCTAGCAAAAAAGGGGAGGCAGATGTAGAGCATTTGGAGAGGAAGATGAGCCGAGCAGCAGCATTGAGCACAGACTGGAGAGGAGAGAGATGGGATTTGGGGAGGCCAGCTAGGAGAAGGTTACAGTAGTCCAGTCTGGACATGACCAGTGAATGTACAAGGGTTTTGGTAGCATCCTGGGTGAGAAAGGGTCTGATCTTGGAAATATTCTTGAGATGGAAATGACAGGACTGTGAGAGGTTCTGAATGTGTGGTTTAAAGGAGAGGGAAGAGTCCAGGATGACTCCAAGACAACGCACTTTGGGGCTAGGTGAGATAGTAATGCCATCTATTAATAAAGAAACAGTGGGACATGATGTTATGTGGGAGCGTGGGAAGACTATCAGCTCAGTCTTAGACATATTACGTTTGAGAAATCGCTGGGACATCCAGCAAGAGATAGCAGAGAGACAGTTGGAGATACGAGTCAGTAGAGAGGGGGAAAGATCAGGTGAGGAAAGGTAGATCTGAGTATCATCAGCATAGAGATGATAATGGAGGTCAAAAGAGCTGATGAGTTTACCTAGAGAAGACGTATAGAGAGAGAATAGGAGAGGTCCAAGAACAGAACCTTGGGGAACACCTACTGTAAGAGGCTGTGGGGGGGAGGAGTCACCATGAGAGGAAACAGAGAAGGAAAGGTCAGAGAGGTAGGAGGACAGCCAGGAGAGAGCAGTGTCACGAAGACCAAGGGAGTGAAGTATATGCAGCAGTAGAGGGTGGTCCACAGTGTCAAAAGCTGCAGAGAGATCAAGGAGAATGAGCAGTGAGTAGTGGCCCTTGGATTTGGCAGCAAGGAGGTCGTTGCTGAGTTTTGTGAGGGCAGTTTCAGTGGAGTAGAGAGAACGGAAGCCAGACTGAAAAAGGTCAAGGAGGGAGTGGGAGGAAAGAAATGTGGTGAGGTGGTTGTAAACAATATGCTCAAGGAGCATGCAAAGGACCGCACACACTTCATGATTATAATTTTGGGTGCAAGGTCATAATATAGACAAACATGAATCCCCCTCCTGTCGCCAGAAAGGAATCAACCAGCACTCCAAATTTTCAATGCAAAAATAGAAAAATTTATTTAATGTGCCCTGAAAAAGCCATTTAAAACTGCCATAGTAAAAAATCCAGACTGTCAGCACACCATATCATCATATACTTATCATCAGACTTGTGATCATGGATCTAAAGCCATGAGTCTGGAAATCACATAAGTTGTGCCATGCCCTGACAGCTGTTTCTGCCTCTTGAAAACAGTCTCTCAACTCTTCTCCCTTAGTGCCTAAACCTAACCCCCCCAGTGGTGCCTGACTCTAACCCTCCCCCCCACAAAACCTAATGCTAACCCCGCTAACTGCCCTAAACCTAACCCCCCCATAGCAAACAGGATGGGCGCCCCGGACTTACCTCATTCGGGGACGCATCCTCTTTTTTTCCAGCATTGGGATTAAAATATAGTCAGTATTTCATCTCCTATTTTAGCTCTCTTGTCAGGATTTAAGCATCGGCAAAGAGACAACATCTTGAGTACATCCCAGTAGTGCCACCATCCAGGAGTGTAAAAACCTTCTACCAGGGGATAGCCTTGGAATTAACCCTGGCTTTACTACTGTATAAACAGCTGAATACTGTCAAAAGTTATAAATAATTAAACATGCATAATGATTAGGATCAAAATAAAGAAATGGGTCAAGTTGTATTAATTAGTATCTAATGTAGTATTGATACTTTGTGATTAATTCACATAAAAAACATCATACTAACTTTCCTCCCTTAGCCACATATACTACTAAAATTGCTCAACATTCCTATTCTTTACTCACTAATATGACACCCTGCTGTCAGTATCACTGCTACAGTCTGTGCAGCCAATCGGCGCATCCTCAGAGTGTTCCGCGTGTGGGTGTTGCTTCACCCACACCCCATCTGCTTTACAAAATTACGTCAGGTTGCCCAGGAAGTGATGCCAGCACAGGATGCCCAGCCAGCTTGTTGTACCAATGTATCTAGGAATATTTTTTTATTTTTAAAATTGAATTATTCATACCAGCAAACTTTTCTATCCAGACATAACAGTTCTAAAAATAATTTAATTCCATTTGCAGAGATTCTGCACCCTGTGGCATACTTTCCACAGGTTGCCGATACCTGTTCTAAACTGTTATTTTATGCATAATAATCATAATCTTAGTCTACAGATTTGTCTTTATAAACCTAGCATCTATATGTCATACTGTGCAAGATGCCCATTGTGACAGAGAGTAGCATACCATACTTTTATTTAAATTTTGTGTCTTATATTAATTACAGACACAGAGATAAGCCACTCAGTGTATTAGAGACAATTGGCTGTGACAATAACTATACAAGAATTGGTTTTACACATGTACAAAAGCGAGATGCAGATGCCATGGGGCTGCAGTAGATCTGCTCCCAAAGCCCTGTGCCCTTGCCCTGTGCCCTGTGCACTTGGTGATGGCACAGCTTGCCCACTTCTAGTTACAGATCTTAACTGGTACTCCTTAGCTTGCCTGCCTCCTGCTGGTAGCTGTTCTTCTCAGCTATATCCCAGCTGACAGTCTTACATATGTGTGGTTACTCCACTTTTCAACCTTTTTTAGGAGGATCCTATCATTAAATTGCATACCGTAGGTGGCTCTCTAGTAATAATATATTTTTACTCATGGACATTTACACATTCTGGGCCTGATTGAGACTGAAATGCAAGTCTGAATGAAGCCACATAAGCTGGTTAGAAATTTATTGCAAACTAAACCAATTGCCACTCCTTTGTAAAGTTTTCATCCAAATCCATCCTTTGGAAGGCTCCCCAGTTAAAATTTCTGACCAGCCTAAAACAATGGGAGGTCCGACCAGGACCCTAACCAATCTAAAACCTGGCCAGGATCCAACTTGACAACCTCATTTTGGTTTTATCCAAAATCGGTGCAGGTGTATCCGAATGCATAACCTTACAGAGATTCTGAGTGGTGTTTTTCGCATTGTGGATATCTAATTCTGTTAAATCTTCATCACACAGCATGAGATATGTATAGGTGTAAGTGCTAATGATGATAGTAATGTTGACTTCTCTCATGGAGGAATGGGGTAATGTTATCACATAGATGTGCATGAATATGCGCATATAGTTGCACTAACATTCCGTTCACATTCAGGGCCTGATTGAAATCCATTCGCGAGCGAGCAATGAGCTCGCAAGCAGGTCGATGTTGCCCAAGTGCGTATGCGCATGACGGAGGCGGCTCCGTCGTGCGCATGCACGAGACCCGAATAACGACGGCCTAGCTATCGTTATGGGTCTCACACCAAAGGGGGCGTGCTGTCGATGGTGATTGACAGCACGCCCCCTTTGTTGAGCATGCCGGGGCATGGCTGCCCAAACGGAGGCATTCTCATGGGAATGCCTACTGTCTGGGGCCAGCCCCACTGACATCACTAGTGATGTCAGTTGGAGTGCTTTTGGCTCTGATAGAGCCAAAAGCACTCCAGGGTTTGCGGCAGCGAGACCCTACCGCAAGGGTCTCGTCACATGCCCGATGGTCGTGATGGGCTTGACCATCACAACCATCATTTTGGCCTCTCGCTATAGCTGTGGGTGGTCACCCACAGCTATGCGAGCGGCCAGGAGGCCGCTCCAAAAGGTAGGAGGGATGGCGCTGATTCTGAGCGAGTGCTCTGTCAGAGCGTCCGGCTCTGAATCAGGCCCTCTGTTTGCAGGAATTGCATTTGCATTAGATGCAACTAGAATCAGACTCTCTATATCTTTGTTTTACAAAACATATGTTACAATAACCTTCTTAAGTACTGTACATGCATTTTGCAATTTTAGTTCTCTTATTTTGGAGGATATTAAATGTAATTTGTTCTTTGTAGGTCTAATGCAGAATAAAAGTACATACGATATGTTTATTTTTTCTACTTTTTGGTATGTCATAATTGAACACAGATTCAAAAAAAATTGCTTGGCTGTGTATACAAAAACAGATAAGTGGTGGCTGGTATAAGAAATGCAATCTGTAACCATGTGCTGGTAACTTCCTTATTTCTTACATTTTCGTAAACAAATACCCTGTTCTGTTTCTTTTCTCAGTTCATGTCAAATTTGCTTAGAAATGCTTGCATTCCTTTAACAACTTCCCAATTATCTTTGATGTTGGTATCATATGCTTCATAATAGGCATGCTATTTATAGATCAAGAGATGTCACATTGTAATAAAAAAAATTAAACAGATGTATCCAAGCTTTACAAAGTATGTTTCACAGGTGTTTATGAGACTCACCTAGAGTTGGATACAAGCCCCCTTTTCTTTTAAAAATAATAAATTTTTAATTGCACTTAGGCACCAAAAATGGGTTGGATACGGGATGCCAGTACTCGGTATCCCGGCAATCAGAATCCCTATGCCAGCATCCTGGCAGGGTTAGGATACTGATACCTGTCGATCAGTATCCTAAACCTCACTCCCTGCTGCCTAAACCTAACCTCCCCCCGCACCCTAAACCTAACCCTAACCACTTTGTGCCTAACCCTAACCCTCCCCCTAGTGCCTAACCCTAACCCTCCCCATAACCCCACTACTTACCATCGGGATGGCCAGTGCCGGGATTCTGACAGGTGTTGGGATTACGGCGCCGGCATTCTAAGCGCAGACATTCTGACTGTCTGTATTATAACAGCATCCCTCCAACAATATGTATCTGTATGCCTACATTAATATTTTTTCTTATTCCTGACTTGCTCTTCTTATGCCTAGATAAATTGTGGTGTGTATGTGTAAGTAAAGTATAGTAAGTGCATTTTTACATAATTTCTACATACACCCATCGGTAATAACTAATATGCACTATTATAGCTACCTTCTTAACTCTCCAGTGCCTATCCAGGATGGTACAGAGGTCTGTCCAGGCTGCGCGCCATGCCTGGATGATGTTTGGGCATGCTGATGGTTCTTTGCGGCCTTTTACATTCCCAGCATGTTGACATACAGGCCGCATGCTGAAGTTCCCTCCTGAATGGGGATATGAGCATGGCCATCATGGACTCTGTCATCTGACAATATGCCTCCAGAACACTACTTGCTGACCTGCTGACTGCAGTATGCAATCATCAGGGATCCTGCTATATAAATTCCATTTCCTGCCTGGCCTCTGTTGCCTGTACAACATTGCTTCTTGTTGAAGTTGCAGCTCAAATGCTGAGCTCCTGAATACACCTTGTCTGAACGGTGCAGTCCGTCCTATTCTAAGTTCTTCATCTGGAACCAGACTCCTACACCATCTGCTGCTGTCTGGACTTGCCATTGGGAATTATCTCTCATATATCATCTTCTGGAGCCTGGAATTACCATTGGGAATTATCTCTCATATCGCCATTGGTTCCTGCCAATCAACTACAATAAAGTATAACCATTTGTCCTTACCAATCAACTGCATTAAAGTATCACCATCGGTTTGTACCGACCAACAGCATTAAAGTACCACCAGCAGTTCCTACAAATCAATGTATCTACATCGGATCCTCATCAAATCAAATATTATTATTCAAACATCTGATCCTCATCAAATCAAATATTATTCTTCAAACATCAGATCCATAACTAATCAACTTATTGTTCTTTAATATTGGACTCTTATCGTGGTATATCAAATCATGTTGTTTCTTCAACATCAGACTCTTATCAAAGTATATCAAATCAAGCTGTTGTTCTTCAACATCGGACTTTTATCAAAAGCAAGTTACATTATTTAACTTATTAATAAAAAAATACTTTCTTTATTCTGTCATCACCTTTGGGCACCTCATTCACTGCCATATCCTCATATCCCTATATGAGGAGGTCCTGGTTAAAACCACCCAAGTTTCTCCACACTCCTTCTTCAGCCTCCAACACCTGTTCCTATCCAAACCAATCCTCAGGCATGACAATAACATTAAAAACACTGACAGGTGAAGGGAATTACATTGATTATATCACCTCTCAAAGGGTGGGATACACAGTATAAGCAAGTGAACAGTCAGGTCTTGAAGTTGATGTGCTGGAAACAGTAAAACTGGGCAAACATAAGGATCTGAATGACTTTGACAAGGGCCAATTTGTGATGGGTAAATTACTGGGAGGTCAGATCAATTTTAAATTGCAGGTGTTGTGAGGTGTGCCTAGTAACTAGTGGTTAGTATATACCAAAAGTAATTCAAGGAAAGACAACTGGTGAACCGACATCAGGATCATGAGCTCCCAAGACAAAGTAATGTATGTGGGGAGCAAAGGCTAGACCATCTGGTCCAATCCCACAGAAGAGCTACTGCAGCACAAATTTCTGAAAAAAAGTTAATGCTGGCTATGATAGAAAAGTGTCAGAACACACAGTTCATTGCAGCTTGCTGTGTATGGGGCTGCGTAGCTGCAGACCAGTCAGAGGACCCATGCTGACCCCTATACTCCAACAAAAGTGCCTACAATGGGCACATGTCAAAACAGGACCATGAAGCAATGAAAGAAGATGGCCTGGTCTGATGAATCACATATTCTTTTATAACATGTGGATGACTGGGTGAGTGTGTGTCATTTATCTGGGGAAGATGGAAGTGTCCACTTTCAGCAGGATAATGTACATTGCAACACTGCAAAAACTGTTCAGGTGTTGGCTTTACCAACACCTGAACAGTTGTGTTGGCTTTACCTCCAAATTACCCAGATCTCAATCTAATTGAGCATCTGTGGGATGTGCTGGAAAAACAAGTCTGAATCTACTGTAGGAAGAGGGAGACCTACACAATATTAGGCAAGTGTTTTTAATGTTATGACTGATTTGTGTATATATATATATATATATATATATATATATATACAGTCAGAAATCCACTGTACTCGCCACTCACAGATTTGGGGTGCAGACCTGCACTCGCTAGTCCCAGGCAGTGGCGTAACTAAGGTATTTGGATCCCAGGGCAAATTTGAAAATGAAGCCCCCCCTATGTGCACGCGCCTTAGGCGTGCGCGGCAAAAAATAGGGTTGGTCACCAGGGGCAGGGTCACTTAAAAATGGGGTATGTCAACACACATTAACCCTTTCACATCATTCCTTTCCATTCCATATGCACCTTAAACCCAGTAGTGCCCCTTATACAGTTCCCCCCTATGCAGTGCCCCCAGTAGTGGTCCCTCTTATTAAGGCCCCCAGTAATGCCCCTTATACAGTACTGACCCTATGCAGTGCCCCCAGTAGTGGTCCCTCTTATGCAGGCCCCCAGTAGTGCCCCCTATACAGTACACCCAGTATGTAATTTCCCCAGCAGTGGTCCCTCATATGCAGGCCCCCAGTAGTGCCCCTTGTACAGTACCCCCAGTGTGCAATGTCCCCAGTAGTGGTGGCTCTTATGCAGGCCCCCAGTAGTGCCCCTTATAGAGTGCCCCCAGTAGTGGCCCCCCTTATGCATGCCCCCAGTAGTACCCCACTATCCAGTGCCCCCTGTAGTTGTCCTCCCTATTCAGTGCCCCCAGTAGAGGTGCCCCCAGTGCAGTGTCCCTTGTGCCTCCAGTAGTAAGCCCCTTATATAGTGCCCCCATAGTAGACCCCTCTATGCAGAGCCCCCAGTAGCAGTCCCTCCAATGCAGTGCCCCCAGTAGTGGTCCCCCTATACTGTGCCCTTTATATAGAGCCCCCAGTAGTAGCCCCCACTATGCAGTGCCCCCAGTAGTGGTCACCATGGAGTGCCTCCAGTAGTGGTCCCCCCAGTGGTGCCCCCAGTAGAGGTAACCCCCATTAGTCCCCCCAATTAGTGCCCCCAATTGAGATGCCCCAGTAGTAGACCCCCCCAATGTTGCCCCCAGTAGTAATCCCCCCCCGACAAATACAAACACACATACACAGTGAATAAAAGAAGAAAAATAAACTTACCTGAATCCACGCTCCAGCTACAGCTTCTGCCGCCGTCCGCACGTCAGCCCTCCTGTCCTGGCACACTCTGCATTATGGGAGCGATGTCATGATGTCTCTCCCATTACCCACTGCAGGAGCCAGAAGGGGGAGCTCATGAGTTAGCTCCAGCTTGGCTCTTGCCATGGGCACTGCAGCAGTCAATGAGAGTATGTCTGATTCTCATTGGCTGCTGTTTAACACACACATTGCCAGCATGCGGCGGCGATGTGTGTGCAGCAGCAGTCAATAAGAGTCTGTCTGACTCTCATTGGCTGCTGGCTAACACACACATTGCAGCTAGCGGCGATGTGTGTGTAAAAATGCACAGCCTGAGCCTGCCTCCCACCCTCCGTATGGCTCTATTGGGCAAGCACTCAGGGGGACAGAAGAGGCTCTTCTGTGTTGTCAGCATTACACATTTACAAAGGACCAGTGCTAGGCTTCCCAGCGCCAGTCCTGTGTAAATGTGTAGTGCTGACCACACTCACTGCAGTCAGCACTACACTAGGTAACTAGGATGGGCTGGTACTGTGGCCGGCGGCACCCCCCCCACTGCACCACCGGTCACTCAGCACCCAGGGCACATGCCCTGCTCATCCTGCCCTAGTTACGCCACTGTTCCCAGGCATTGGGTGCAAGTGGCTTGTGACCACATTGCTTAAATAAATAAAATCCGAAAACTCAGCCCTCACCATTGTTAAATCACTCACAATAATATATAAATAAATAATGGGGTTTTGGTTCATGGATTGATCAATGCATTTAAGCCTGCAGCCCAAATCATGGGACCCCAATTCTCTGCAGGTCCTACACTATTTGTCATACTTGTGGAAACCTGAGGTCCCGTGATGTGGGCTGCAGGCTTAAATACATTGATGAATCCATGATCCAAAACCCCATTATTTATTTATACATTATTGTGAGTGATTTAACAATGGTGAGTGCTAAGTTTTCTGTTTTATTTATTTAAGCAATGTGGTCACAAGCCACTTGCACCCCATGCCTGGGAATGGCAAGTGCAGGTCTGCACCCCAAATCTTGGAGTGGCGAGTGCAGTGGATTTCTGACTTTGTTTATTGGGTTAATTTTTAATTAATCTTTTGTGATCATAGCTTTCTCATGCACCCCTGTGCAAGCTCATTTATAATAACCTGTGTCAGCTGCCTTTTTGGCAGTATGATAGGAACTACAGTATGTTTGGTGACTGCCTTGCCTTTAAAAGCCATTAGTTGGCAGGTGAGCTTATAACCAGTCAACATTTTTTCAGTTTAAACTCTGTGATAGCAGCTGCCAGGTTTCCATAAGTCTGACAGTTAGTGTAGGACCTGCAGAGAAGTGGGGTCCCGTGATGTGGACTGCAGGCTTAAAAGCATTGATCAATCCATGAACCAAAACACCATAATTTATTTATATATTATTGTGAGTGATTTAACAATGGTGAGTGCTGAGTTTTCTGTTTATATATATATATATATATCTTTTATATATATAAAAAAATTGGGCTGCTTGTTTGTTTATTTTTTTTTCTGTCTGTACGGTTACACATTCAGACACCCCAGCACAATTGGGATGAAACCAATGTGAGGTGGTCCAGTTTTACCCTGCTCAGGTTTTAGGGGGGTTATGGTCCTAATTGGACCACCCAGTGGTGTATGCTGGGCAGAATTTTAAACCAGGGAGCCTGGGCCTTCCATTGGATGGATTTGGACAAAAACATCACAGAGTGGTAACATTGGATCCCAGAAGATATACTATAGGGTTGAGGACCTTCCACTGGATGGATTTGAATTACATCACATAATTTGGATGAAAACTTCACCAGTGGTAACATTGGATCACAGAATACATTAAATGGGGGTGGAGGGGTGATCCTGCACAAGACAATTACATAAGACAACAATATATAAACCAAGATTAACTAAAGTATTTATTGATATTACATCTCTATGCTGGTGGTGCATTAAATTATAGTCAAGATTCTCATGGGGTTCCCACAAGAGAATGGGAAAATACAAAAAAAACTTTTTTCTAGTTTAAAGCATGTTGACCCTTTTTAATGCATTTCTAATAAAAGTTTGGTTTTAACAAGTACCTTGTCTAGAATAGTGTCCCCATAGATGGTTTCTTTCTTTCCCATTCTCTTACAGGAACCCCTTGAGTATCCCAGAAGACATACTAGGGGTTGAGTTCCTTGTTGGATCTACCATTGGTGTCTGCTGGGTAGAACTTTGACCCAGGGAGCCTATTCTGGGCCTTCCACTGGATGGATTGGCTGAACATTTCACAAAGGGGTGGCAATTGGTCTGGGATGACAAATGGATGTCTGTCTGGTTATGCATATGGACACCGCTCCATTGATTGTGATAAAATAAACACAAGGTGGTCCAATTGGATCGTGACCAGGTTTTAGGGAGTTCAAGGTCCCAATCAGAACTCACATTGGTGTACACTAGGCAGAACTTTGACCTGAGAGCCTGTTCTGGGCCTTCCACTGGATGGATTTGCATGAAAAGTTCACAAAGTGGTCTTAATTAGTCTGACATGCCTAATTGAGCGGTTGGGGTCCCAGTTGGACCTTATGGAGGAGTGTGCCAGGCAGAACTTTGAACCAGGGAGCCTGTTCTGGGTCTTCCACTGAATGGATTTGCATGAAAACTTCACAAAGTGGTCGGAATCGGTCTGGCATGCCTAAATGAGCAGTTGGGGGTCCCAGTTGGACCTCATGGAGGAGTGGGCCAGGTAGAACTTTGACCCAGGGAGAAGGTTCTGGGTCTTCCACTAGATGGATTTGGACAACATCGCATTACTGGACAAAAACTTCACAGAGTGGTAACATTTGATACCAGAAGGGGTGATCCTGCACAAGACAATTACATAAGCCAACAATATATAAACCATCATTAACTAAAGTATTTATTAATATTACATCTCTATGTTGGTGGTGCATCCAAAGGTAAATTATAGTCAAGATTCTCAAGGGGTTCCTGCCAAAGAATGGGCAAAGAAAGAAACCTTTCTAGCTAGTTTAAGCGTGTTAACTCTTGTTAATGCATTTCTAATAAAAGTTAGATTGTAACAAGTTATTTGTCTAGAAGAGTACCCCCACAATTGTTTCTTTCTATGCCTGTTCTATTTCAGGAACCCCTTGAGGATTCTAGAAGACATACTGTACTAGGGTATCGAGACCTCCCATTGGTGTATGCTGAGCAGAACTTTGGCCCATGAAGCCTGTTATGAGCCATCCACTGGATGGATTTGGACAAAAGATTCAGTGTGGTAACACTGGATCCCAGAAGACATACCAGGGAGTTGAAGTCCTGGTTGGACCTACTGTACCATTGGTGTATGCTGGGTAGAAATTTAACTGGGGAGCCTATTCTGAGCCTTACACTGAATAGATGTATGGTTATGCATTCAAACAGCCCTGCACAAATTGGGATGAAAACAATCCGAGATGGTCCAGTTGAATCCTGACCAGGTTTTAGTGGGGTTAGGGTCCGAGTCTGACCTCCCGTTGTTTGTACAGTGGGCAGAACTTTGACCTGGGAGCCTGTTCTTGGCCTTCCACTGGATGGATTTGGGTGAAAACTACACATAGAGGTTGCAATTGGTCTGGAATGCCTAATGGTTGAGTTCCTGTTTAACCCTCATGGTTGAGTGCACAGGGCAGAACGTTGAATAAGGGAGCCTGTAAGGAGCCTTCCATTGGATGGATTTAGATGAAAACTTCACAGAGTATTGGTAATCGGTCTGGGATGCCTAATGGAGTGGTTGGGGTCTCGGTTGGACCTCACAGCATAGTGCACCAGGCAGAAATGAGCTTTCCAATTAATGGATTTGGATGACTCAATACCTTGAACATTTAAACAAATACAATGCTGGGTATTTCAGCTAGTATGTATGAATATATATATATATATATATATATATACAGTCAGGTGCATAAATATTGGGACATTGACAGAATTTTCATATTTTGGCCTCTATTCACCACCACAATGGCTTTGAAATGGAACAAGCAAGATGTGCTTTAACTGCAGACTTTCAGATTTAATTTGATGGTAATTACATCCAAATCAGGTGAACGGTGTAGGAATTACAATGGTTTCTATATGTACCTCCCACTTTTTAAGGGGCCAAAAGTAATGGGACTATCAACTCAAATATTACCCGGCGGCACTCAGGAAATAATCACAGATGCACAAGGTTTGTGTAACCAATGTTTCACTGCTGAAGGTGCATTTTTGACAGGGTACAAGTATTACAACAGTGCAAGACTGCTTACCTAAATACTTGTGAGACGGTCGATGTCTCCGCCCACCGTCTCCACCAATGCTGAAGAATGACGTCACGTGGGTGCACCATGTAGGGACATGAAGAGACCAAATCACATGTACAACATCAGCCTATGAGATGATAGTCATACGTTACTATAGTGACTAAATCAACAAAACAGAAAATTAAGTTGTCGCATGAATGACAACAATGCTGGAGATAATCAATGGGGCATGAGGAAGGGAAAAACAGAGCAACTGACAAGATGAACAGACATAAATTGAGGAAAATTCTATATAGTGTAAAAGCCATTGTGGTGGTGAATAGAGGCCAAAATATGAAAATTCTGTCAATGTCCCAATATTTATGCACCTGACTGTATATATATATATATATATATATATATATCTGTCTACTATATATATACATATATATATATATATATATATATATATGAAGAAGATTGTTTGTTTGTTGGCGAATATCTTCTACAGCTCTCAAGGTAAAGCTACCAAATCTTGCATAGTTATACCAATAATAATAGAGTAAGCTATTAGGCCACATAACGACAACACATCAATGATACAAAGTGTGAGATTGACAAATCTTATATATAAAAGTCATTGATAGACTGAGCTGATCATTTTCCCACCCCCCAACATAACCACACTTCCCACCATTTCTTTATCAATTGATGGCACAACTATGGGCCTGATTCAGACCCACTCGCGAGCGGCTGTCCGCTCGCAAGTGGGTCGATGTTATGCACTGAGCATGCGCACGACGGAGGGAGCTCCGTCGTGCGCATGCGCCAGACGCGACGAGCGAAGGAAAGTCCTTCGCTCGTTGTGTCCGATCAAAGGGGGCGTGCTGTCAATGTTGATTGACAGCACGCCCCCTTTGGTGGGCGTGCCGGGGGCGTGCCTCCCTGACGGGGGCGTTCCCACGGGAACGCCTCCCGTCAGAAGCCGGCCCACTGACATCACTAGTGATGTCAGTGGGAGTGATTTTGGCTCTGATAGAGCCAATATCACTCCGGAGCTTGCAGTTGAAAACCTCAACCGCAGGCTCCGGCTCGCAAATTCGATGGTCGCGATGGTCTCGACCATTGCGGCCATCACAAAGCACGCTCGTATAGCCTGTGGGTGGTGACCCACAGCTATACGAGCATCCAGGAGGACGCTCCATGAAAATGGAGCCCGTCCCTCATTCAGAGCGTGCGCTCTGCTCAGAGCGTCCGGCTCTGAATGAGGGCCTATGTCCTTTAGCCCCAAAGTGCGCTGTCTTGTAGTTATCCTGGACTCCTCCCTCTCCTTCAAATCACATATCCAGAATCTCTCACAGTCCTGTCATTTTCATCTTCAGAATATTTCCAAGTTTAGACCCTTTCTCACCCAGGATGCCACTAAAACCCTCATTGGTCTTTGACCATTGACTCATTGGTCATCTCCAGATTGGACTACTGTAACCTCCATCTATCTGGCCTCCCCAACTCCCTTCTCTACCCTCTCCAGTCTGTCCTCAATTCTGCTGCTTGGCTCATCTTCCTCTCAATATGCTCTGCATCTGCCTCCCCTCTCCTACAAGCTTTCCACTGGTTCCCCTTCCCTTTCAGAACCGAATATAAGGTGCCCACACTCAATTACAAAGCCCTCACCCATTCCTCTCTCATTTACATCTTGGATCTCATCTCCCTTCACTCTCCTGTCCGCCCTCTTCATTCAACAAATGCATGCCACCTCTCATTCCAATTGATTACTTCCTCCCACTCCCACCTCCAAGATTTTGCCTGCACTGCTCCCCACCTTTAGAACTCTCTCCCTATTCCCATCATACTCTCCACCTCTCTACAATCCTTCAAATGTGCTCTCAAGACCCACTATTTCATCAAAGCCTTCCAGCTTTCATCTTAACTTGAAGTTACATACTCATTCCTTCCTGCCCACCCCATCTGTGTCAAACCTGTTTGTCTGTCCCTCTTCTATAGAATGTAAGCTCCTATGAGTAGGGCCCTCTACCTGCTTGTGCTTCTTTAACTCTACTTTCATCTACTTTTAACTCCCCACTAGGGCACCTAACACTTGGTTGCTTTGCTCTGTTGCTTATTTGGGTGTTATGGTCACAAATGTAGCAATGTATATTATCCATGTCCTGTATTGTATTGTACTGTAAGTCACTGTAAGTCATATGTACTTTGTAAGGCGCTGCGGAACACTTGTGGCGCCATATAAATAAATGATAATAATAATTGATTTATTTGTTTGCCTTTCCGGTTATGAATTCAGACACTGCTGCTCCAATTGGGATGAAGCCAATGTGAGGTGGTCCATTTGAATCCATTCCAGGTTTTAGGTGGGTTAGGGTCCCAGTCAGACTTCCCATTGGTGTACAGTGGGCAAAACTTTGACACGGGAGCCTGTTCTGAGCCTTCCACTGGATAAGTTTGGATGTAAACTTCACAGATTTGTAAACTTGGATCCCAGAAGATATATTAGGATGGTTGAGGTCCTTGTCAGACCTCCCATTGGTGTACGCTGGGCAAAACTTTGACCTGAGGAGCCTTTTCTGGGCCTTCCACTGGATGAAAGTGGATTAAAATTCACAGAGGGGTGCAATTGTTTCAGGATGCCTAATGGAGTTGGACCTCATGGCAGAGTACGCTGGGCAGAACTTTAATCCTGGATGGATTTGGACAACATCACATAATAAAACTTAACATAAAGATTTAAGGGCAGCACTGAGGTCTTGTGTTCAATTGCCTCCTTGACTGTAACTGTGTGGAGTTTGTATATTCTCCCTGTGCATGCATTGGGTTCCTATGGGTGCTTCGGTTTCCTCCCATACTCCAAAAATATACTGGTAGGTTAATTGGCTCCCAACAAAAATTAACCCTAGTATGTATGTGTGTGAGGATGTGGCAGGGATTATAGATTGTAAGCTCCACTGGGGCATGGACTGATGTGATGGCCAAAAATTATCTGCAAATCACTGTGGAATATGTGTGTGCTATATAAATAACTTTTTAATAAGTAAATAATAAATAAATCATTTAAACCTATGCAATGTCATGTACTTCAGCTAGTAGATATATATGAAGTCCTGGTAGTAACAGATGGATGAAATGCATTGAGGCATTAATTTACTGCGGCTCTGGGATCTGTATGGTTTGCTGCTGTTCCCTGTGGCACACATATGCTTTTTTTGCACTTATTAAAATTCTGTCACATTCTTTTATGTACGTTTAACTTATATTGATTTTGTTAAATAAATCACTTTTTTTAAGCATATCGCACTATTAATATTGTTTTATATTGCATATCTGCACTTCTTGTGAAAGTCCCTGGGAAGACCGGTGGAGCTGGAATTTGATGCCAGGTTTAATCACTATTACAAGCGCCAAAGGTATTCCCTGGTCTTTATATATGGTACACGTGGAGTCTATAAAATGTAAATGACACTAGAAAACAGTGAACTAATGTGGGGGGTTCGAGTAGGGTGCGTGCCCTGGGAGCCATTGGACATGGTGGCGCAGGGGTTTCTGCTGGCCACCGGCCGCAGTTCAGGGCACGTGTCATCCACGCCAGCACTACACACTAAAATAAACACAGCACCGGTGGTGTGTTTGTTTTAACACTGCAGCCAATAAGAGTCAGACAGACTCTTATTGGCTGCTGGACCCAGCACCGGAGCCGGGCTGGAGCTCACTTATGAGCTCCGCTTTCCAGCTTCCCCACTGGGTGAAGGGAAAGGCGTCATGACGTCTCTTCCATAGTGCTGAGCGGGACGGGAGCAGTGGACAGCGACGTTAGGTGCAGGAGTAGGGATCCCAGTAAGTAAATTATGTGCTGTGTGTGTCTGTCTTATGTGTATAAGGCACTGCTGCTGGGGGCACTGCATAAGAGGTACTACTTGGGATACTGTATAAGGGGCACTACTGGGGGCTCCATATATTGGGCGCTACTGGGTGCACTGTATAATGGGCACTACTATGGGCACTGTATTTTAGGCACTACTGGGGTCACTGTGAAAGGGGCACTATATATTGAGCACTATATAAGGGGCACTACTGGGGCACTGCTTAAGGGGCATTAATGGGGCTCTACATAATGTGCACTACAACAGGGGGCATTGCATAAGGGACACTACTACTGGAGCACTGCATAAGAGGCACTACTACAGGGGATATGGCATAAGGGGCACTACTACAGTAGGAATTGCATGAAAGGCAGTACTACTAGGGGCATTGCATAAGGGGCACTACTACTGGGGGCACTAAGGTGCATATGTAATTGAAAGGAATGTTCCCAGAGTGATGACAAATGGTGGTGCCATGTAGACATGCCCCCATTTTTCAGTGACCATGCCCCTTGTGGCATGTGGCCATGCCCACTTTTACAGCATGCGCACAGAGATCGGGGCTGCTCCATTTTCATCTTGCCCTAGGCTCCAAATAAATTTAAGGCACTAGGAGGTGCCTTTTGCCTTTATTTATCACATAAACTTTACCTATTGGGATATAGCAAATGGCCTGTGGCAGCCACTGGAAGTACCAGGGAGAGCACATGGAGAGAAGACTTCCATAAATAACACTTATTTTTTTCATTTGGATCACTAAGTTAAGACCCTTTATCACTATTTGTTTAAGATAGATAGATAGATAGATAGATAGATAGATAGATAGATAGATGATGGTGTGGTTAAATGACAGAAATCCCACAAACATGATTGAAAACACTAAATCCCATTGATCACACACCTCCCAACATAACCACACAAATGAACTGGAATCGATATGCGGCCAGCAGTTCGATTCCTGGCAGTGCCTGGCTGACAGATGCAGAGTTCCTGGCAGCAGAAGCCCGACAGCGCTGGAAATCCCGATCGTCCTAAGGTAAGTATCTATCAACCTAACCTAACCCCCTAACCCTAACCAACCTTATGGGTGCCTAACCCTAACCTCCCCCCAAGTGCCTAACCCTAACCTCCCCTTCCCCGCTGCCTAACCCTAAGTCCCCCCCCGGGGGTGCCTATCCCTAACCCTCCCTCCCCCTAGCCTAACCCTCCAGAGGGAGTGCCTAACCCTAAGTCCCCCTGGGTGCCCTAAACCTAACCCTCCCCCCCCACGGCTGTCCACTTGCGGCGCCCAGCATCCCTTCGATCGGGATGCCAGGCGCCTGTCTCCCAGCATCGGGGAAATGTCAGGCGTCTACATCTAGATGCCCGGCATTTCATCCCTCACCGGGATATGACAGTAGGGAAGCCAGCTGCCGGTATTAAGGCAGCCGGCTTCCTGATTGTATACCCATGAACTACTTCCAACTATCACTCTGCAAGTGTAAACAATAACATCACTCACAGAGAAACTGAGAATAAGCATAAAAAAAAGACTTGCGGGTGGTAGGAAAAAAGCACACAATTTAATAATGTTGGAATTAAAATGACAATTAAAACTGAAATAAAAGACTAATGGTCATCATCTATCATAGAATAGCAGGATATAGAAACCTTCTATATTTGAAACAGGTCCGCCATAAACAAAGGTCAACACTCTATAAAGTAACTGATATCCCGCTTGGTGCAATATTTTTGGAAAATAATACTGGCGGGTGACTGATCTGTAGCAAGGTGGAGTTCCAGTAGCAAAGTTTTACCTTTGCAGGGCAGGTCAACCACCTATGAATGCTTGCACTTAAATGATTGTATCCCAATATAGGTGGTGATAAAGTGTACGGAGTTATGATTTCTGGCAGAGGTAAGAGTGATCCCCAGGTGGTCTGCACTCAGATACTGCAGAGAAGTGCCGCGGATGTAATTCCGGCTAAAGTGTGGGATCTGTTTAGGAAGTACTGTAGAGAATGGTTCCCCTGCTTGAGTGACAACAAGGTGCTGGCAAGTAACTGATGCGTTTCTTCATGCCACCACACACAGCTTTGTCAGAGGTATCTGCCGTTATCTAAACAGAGTTTTATTTATCTTTATTTATTTGAAGTCCGTAAATTGCTTAATTGATTCACTTTATACATTGTATCAACATACTAATTTCATTAAGGAATTAGCAACTCATACAAACATAAGTAATGAATAAAATTGTAATATCAATATTACTTTTTCTCCAGGAGGCAATCCATATGAATTAATATAACATTATTGTGCTAATATAGCTTTGTATGTATACAATTAATCCAGGTATATATAGTAGGATTTGTTAACATCATTGCCAAAATCAATATCATTGCCAAAATCAATACGTTACATGATCACATCAAATTCACCTTTGAATGCCACAAAACAGTACATATCTAGGATGTGAACATCAGATGGACAGGCACCACATTCAACACCTCCATCTACAATAAACCGACTGATGGCAACACGATCCTTCTTGCTCAAAGTCAGCATCCAGCATCTTTAAGAAAAAGTTTACCATATTCTCAATTTCTCAGTGTTAAAAGGATCACCAGTGATGCTACTACTCCTGAAGCGGATATAGACAAATTGATGGTGAAATGTCAAAACAGAGGTTACAATTGGAATGATATGGTATTTGCCAAGTCAAAAGCTTTATTTTGGTCACCCACATCTAATAAGGAAAAACCTGAATATAGGCAAAACAAGGTATGTTCAATGTTGTTCATTAATCACTATAGTACAGCGAGACATTTCATCAATTCTATTGTCAAAAAATTATGGCCGATCATTAACACTGACTCTATTCTAAGGGGTAAATACCTCAAAAACTGGCTCATGCATAATGACATTTCCTCCCCTAAGAAAGATATAGGAACACACCTCCTAGCCATAAAAAAGGGTGCTACAAGTGCACTGGCTGTACCACTTGATAAGTAGATACTTAGGGGTATATTTACTAAAGTGAGAGTTTTTAGAAGTGGAGATGCAACCAATCAGATTCTACTGTACATTTAACTAGCACCTACTAGAAGATAATATTAGAATCTTATTGGTTGCTATGGGTAAAATCTCCACTTCTCATAACCCGCACTTTAGTAAATAACCCCTTGCAGACCAGGCCTGATGTTGTGCATACACACCCAGGAAAATGGATCACCATAAAGCATGTTTTGACTTGTACCAGTAAATTTATCATATATATCATCCATTGCCCATGCAACTTAGCATACATTGGAAAAACCTCATGTACAGTGCGTGTAAGAATGGCCCAACATCGGACAGCAATTGGACAAGCAATTGAAGGTAAAGAAAGTGACCAACTGTGGGCCACCACTTCAGCGATTTTAGACATCCACTGGCAACTTTGTCTTATAAAATTATAGACCATGTACCATCATCGAAGAGAGGAGGCGACAGAAACAAACAATTACTCCAACTCAAAGCACGTTGGATACACAAGATGAACACTGTGGCTCCTTTTGGACTTAATGAAAAAATTATCCTTAGCCTGTGTTTTGTAGTTATATGTTGTTGTTTTTTATTTTTGTTACATTTTTTTATTTTTTTGTCAAGTTTAGTGAATGATTTATGAATATATTTTTTCAGTTCATCAATAGTGGAACCATGCTTTTCTTGTCTTTTTTGGAATTCTATATTTCTTTATGGAATACTTTCCATTTTTTAATTATTTATTGATTAACATATTTCTTGTGATCTTTCATTCTTTACATATATTCACTTTGTTAGATCTTTTAAATTTTTTTGAGGTCCCAATGGTCCAGTCCTTTGGTGATTATTATCCGGCTCTTCTGATATGAACATTATCATACATAGGTTTGCACCACTTCTTTGGTCAGTGTGCATGATGGTTGTCTAGAGCCTGGTGGTGAATCACTTGTATTGATACAATGTGCTCATGACTTAATACGTACAATAATACAGCACTGCAAGTGCCCGATCTCATCCGATCTTGGAAGCTAAACAGTGTCTGGCCTTGTTAGTACTAGGTAGATAGACCACCTAAAAATACCAGGTGCTGTAAGTCAATATTTTGTCCACCATACTGTGTACATGATTCTTCAATTTGTGTGACCACAACTATTGGCAATTGTATCAATTAATATCATGACTAGTATGTAATCTTCAATAATTCAAAAGTAGTATTTTTATAAGCTGGGCACATTTTTTTGAAACACCCGTCTAGCAGTGATTAAGCACTACATCAGATTATTTACTCTGATGTAAATAGTCTACATTCAGATTGTTTTATAGTATACACCTACAATATAGGCTTCATTAAAACCAGTACATTAATAATTATCCTTTGTATTTTTAAACAAGAGATCACATATTTATTGTAAATATGTCCCATATACAGTAGGATTTTACATTTACTCTTGTACCCTTTACAGATATGTTGTTTAATTAATATATGTATATATATATATATGTATATATATATATATATATATATATACTATACTGTATTTGTTGTCATTTTCTTTTCTATTTGAACATATTTAGTTTTTTTGTGTATATATTTGTTTCTTGCACATATTTATTTATCACCTGCCCTTCACCCATGTTTATTGATTTTATTTGTTTGTATTCCAGTCTCTTTATAGAGAAACATTCCATATCCCAAGTTGTTCATGCACACTGACACATTGAGCCTAATGTCTGACACCCAGGTGCTAACGTCATCGCTCGGCGATGTGAGTCAGTGATGTGTGATGTCATCACGCACACAGTGTCATGCTGGTCGAGTGTGAGTAATGTCATCAGCACAGAGACAGATGGGGGTGGGTCAGTAGATCCCAGTGGAGATTGTGTTCTATAAAGGTATGTAAGTTTTGATTTATTTGTGTTCTTGATAAAAGTTTTGGTGACTGAAACATTAAAACTATTAACACATTCTATTTTTAAAAGCATTCTTACTTTGCAGAATTTATTTCCACACCTGCCTAAAACTTTTGCACAGTAATATATATATATATATATATATATATATACAATAAACAGGGTTCTTCATTTATTGTATGCTTTCGTTGATTGTATGCTCTTTTTATAGACATAAAATAACTTTTTTATGTTATTAAAATTATACATCTTTTAAATAAGAAAGTGTATTCCATTTACTGATAGTGGCCACTGTGGCCCTTTTTCCGGGTGTGTTTTGGTGTGAGGGTGTCTTTCAGTGAAAACTGCAAAGAATTATCGTGTATCAAAAAAAGAACAGTGCATTTACAATCCCTACAAAGGAGAAACAAGAGTTTTATAATAACAGCACTTCTAAGTTAAAAAGGACATTTCATACCATCTCTTGATATTGGACTGATCATTTTTATGGTTATCAATTATTTTTCAGTAGAGTGTACCAATTTGGGTTTTTTATATAAAAGGTCTGTTTCATTATTTTAAACTATAAGCGCCCTTTATTCTCCTTTTGTCTGTATATATATATATATATATATATATATATATATATAAAATTTACCATAAAAAACAGATATATTTCTTCACAAATAACTATAACAAAATATCATCATAATATATTCATAGTGGTTATAGAAAAAAATCATTAAACAACCAAACCAAAAGATAATGTACGTTAGATTTATTTACTACAGGAAGAACTCAGAGAGCTAGATATTATGTCAATATAATAATCCTTGTATGTAAGGTTACCCTCCATGGCACAAGGAATATAAGAAAATCAAATCCAACAATATTATTTCATATTAGATCCTTTATGATCTAGACATGTACTCTTAACCACCATACATGTGAAAAAACAGGGTTGTTGTTAATAATTTTATTGGAATGTGGATGTACCAAACTTAAAAAGGGGAGGAAGACAATATTCTAACTCATATGATAGAATTCAATTCCACAGCTTAATTTCAAAAAAGAGCAGAGTGAATCATGTAGAGCTATATAGGCATTAATGTCTCATGAAATGGGCAAAGTGTAAAGGTGCCCATCCACTAGAAGACAGGCAATAGACTGCATGATTACGACATTGTAATCATGCAGTAGTTTGTCAATCTGTGATGTGTCTACACTGAACGAGCAGTCATTCAGTGTAGGTACAATCAATCATCTGCAAATATGCTGAACCTGACGTTATTGTCAGGTTGACCAGCATGTTTGCCTGATGATAGATCTCTAAATGACCAGCAGGAGTGTGCATCACTGGTCGTTTTAGACATTTTTGAAACAATCGGCAAATGATTTTCAAACAATTATCGAACGATCAAACAATAATGATATTGTTATCGTTCAATCGCTCAGTTTAATCGTCTAGTGGATAGGCACCTTAAGAAAGACAAAGGAGGCTATGCCATAAACAGATTAGGTCGAAAAGTAAACATATGTAACCCAAATAGAACCGTGGACCAGGTGAAAGTCATAAAGACAATGTAGATATGCTACAACAAGTAACTGATATCGTAGTTATGTTAGTGTTTGTGTGTGTGTGCAAGTGTGTAGAACAGTAAATAGGACTAATTTATATTACTATTAGGGATGTGCGCCGACCCCCGTGTTTTGGTTTTGTATCTGTATCTCCTTCAAGGTTTTGGATCTGGATTTGGTTTTGCAAACCACCCTCTAGTGTTTTGGTATTGGTTTTTCTCTGGCTTTTTTAAATAAAAAATAGATAAAATTTTTTAAAAAGACCTAAAATCATGTAATTTATGCAATCCAAAACCCGAAATTCGGATTTAAAATCTGAATTCAGAACCGCAAAAAGATCAGAACCGTGACCCAGATTTACCCGGATCTCCTCAGGAGATTAGAACTAGGACTCGGATTTACCCGGATTCACAAAATTTGGGTGGATTTGGATCTCTGGAGAACCGAACCGCAAATCTCTAATTACTATGCAAAAGACCATAAATACCCCAGACTGATCAGCAATTTGCTTAGAATTGAAAATACAGTTCATTCATTGGAGTGCTCTCTTGCTGGGTGGTCACCAGGGCTGGATTAACAGGAGTTGTCCCAGGGCCCCCACACATAAGGGGCCCCCACAATACACGGACAGGAGCAGATTGGGCCACCGGGAAGCCAGGCTGGATCCCGCTTGGCTGGTCACATTATCCCTTCAGTGGCCACCCATCATCCCTCCCCTGGGTTGGCTGCCGCGATCAGGCAGCATTAGCTGTTAGCTTCTGCACATGTGCAGAAGATTACTTAGGACAAAAAATTGGCTGATGGGGAAGCTGCTGCACATGTGCAGCCACAGAAGCTCCTCCCATAAGCCTTTGCAGAGCCTGCTAGTCAACACTGATGGGTCTGCCTCCAGCTCCTGGCCTCTGGCTGATTGAAGCAGCATCCAGGTACAGGACTGAGACTGCAGACAGCTAACCACTTTTGGCACACAGATCTGTGTCAGTCACAGTCAGTAAGTAAAATGCATTGTGTAAACCATCCGAGTGTTGTCTTCTAACTATATGTAACCATACATAACATAAATATATATATATATATATATATATATTATATATATATATATATATATATATAGACAGTAGAGACAGGATGGCACTCCATAGACTGAAAGTATATTGGTTAAAATGGTCCTTTAACCAATATACTTCCAGTCTATGGAGTGCTATCCTGTCTCTACTGTCTACATAGAGGTAGCGTCTTGCACCTCCGGAGAGGCACCCTAGCAAGTATCCATTCTCATCCCCAATTTGTGAGTGCTGGGTTTTCTGTTTTTTGTGTATATATATATATATATATATATATATTAAATGAATAGGTACTACACAGAGCGCTACACCCACAGTATTCTGAATGTCCAAAAAGTTTTAATTGAATGTCCTCCACAGATACACTTCCCAGAAAACTGGGGGCAGCTAGATGTTCTCCAAAAGGACTGTCGTTGCACTGTCCCGGGTATTTTTATGAAAAACAAAAAGTGAAAACATAGTGCCTCATAGTGTAATAATTTTGTTATTGTGGGTATTAAAAGAAAAAATAATCAAATGCCCATACCAGATGAGTTATATATTTGTGCATATAACCAAACACTCTTGGAACTCCGTATCAGGGTTCTTCCACTCTTTAACTGGCTCCAATATCACATATGTTCAGAGTTTAGAGGGAATACATAGAAAAAAGAAAAATGCTCTCATAGTGTAGCATTAACACAATTTTATTACATACACCCCTCACAATAAACCCCTGGATAAAATCACAATTACATTAAAAATTCTTTCAGATTTGCTTATCTTAAGGGCCACTGCCCAGCTGGAAAAAAGTGCTGGCATCACACGTCACCCCATCCTCAACGCGTTTCGTCTCTTACGCTCTCTAGGCTGGACTTCGTCCGGAGGATGTCCCTAGGTGATCTTGTCTCCTATTTATACCCCTTAGAAGTTAACTGAAATGGCCATATGCGGTGTTTCCGGCGCCGTCATTGATGGCTGAACTGCGCATTCGCGTGGACCAAGTCCTGCGATACTTTACAGCATGGACAGCGAGAACGGAATAGGATTAGCAACATCCACAAGGGCTATTATCTAAAAAGATGGCACCTGCGCTGTCTATTATTATTATTATTATTATTAGTTATTATGGTGAGTGCAGAGCCCCTGTGATTTCTATTTAAACAATGTGGTCACATACCATGTTGCACCCCAAAACTAGGAATGGTGAGTGCCGTGGATTATTGCTTTTTGTTTATTATGATAAATTTTTATAATTAATCATTTTTGTGAACACATTTTCTCATGCACCCCTATTAACTAGTTATCTAACTTGGGTCAGCTGTTTTCCTAGGTGCTTTGCAACAGGTATGCTTGGTAACTATCTCACATTTAAAAGCAAAGTTGCTGTGAGCTTTAAACCTTGACAGCATACCCTGAGTTTAACACTAATGTGATGGCTATGTCCATGTTATAATTCTGAGCAATAGAGTAGGATCTTGCAGTAAAGTGGGGTCCCGTGATGATGGGCTGAAAGCTTAAATGCATTGATCAATTCATGAACCAAAACCCCACTGTTTATTGTGGTTATTATTATTATTATTATTATTATTATTATTATTATTATTAGTTATTATGGTGAGTGCAGAGCCCCTGTGATTTCTATTTAAACATTGTGGTCGCATACCATGTTGCACCCCAAAACTAGGAATGGTGAGTGCCGTGGATTATTGCTTTTTACATATATATATATGTATGCAAGCTTGAGGCCAAGATGGCAGATCAAGTTCATTTATCTGAGAATCAGTGTAGGGACTGGCTAGATGGGAATGACTGTGAAGCGGTGGCCAGCTTAACAAATTATTGCAATATTTTGGAACCAACATTCCCTATGTTCAAAGGAGTTGCAGTTTGAAAAGCATGTGAGTAGCTGAGTTTGTATGATATTTTTTATGTAGATATTTTTTATGTAGATATTTTT
The DNA here is from genome assembly GCA_031769625.1 of Taudactylus pleione. Taxonomy (NCBI): domain Eukaryota; kingdom Metazoa; phylum Chordata; class Amphibia; order Anura; family Myobatrachidae; genus Taudactylus; species Taudactylus pleione. The sequence goes on from JAUIMM010000241.1 coordinate 478,754, forward strand.
TATGTAGATGGTGTGGTCACATACCAAGGGCACCCCAGATGGTCAAGTGCCGTGGATTGAGCCTGTCGTTTATTTAAATTTTGTGGTCACACTTGCTAGGGCACCCTGTTTTTCAAATGTAAGACAAACTTTTTTCTTTTTCCAGGTGCTTATTAACTGATAGCCCTGGGTGTGGTCCTGTCTCTTTAAGGCAGGACCCAGTTTTATGTTTAAAATGTATGCAAGCTTGAGGCCAAGATGGCAGATCAAGTTCATTTATCTGAGAATCAGTGTAGGGACTGGCTAGATGGGAATTACCGTGAAGCGGTGGCCAGCTTAACAAATTATTGCAATATTTTGGAACCAACATTCCCTATGTTCAAAGGAGTTGCAGTTTGAAAAGCATGTGAGTGCCGAGTTTGTATGATATTTTTTATATATATATATATATATATACACAGTATATAGCAAGTTTGATGGGCGGCACTCCAGGACATCGCAAAGGTCTTCACAAGAGATGAACACAATGTGTCTTGATGAATTAAAATTAATCTGGAGCTCTGAAAAGCAAGACTACAAGTGTACAAGTGTTCATCTTTTAGGAAGATATGTGTATATATATATATATATATTAGGGGTGTGCACCGGCCACTTTTCGTGTTTTGTGTTTTGGTTTTGGATCTGGATCTTTCTTCGTGTTTTGGATCTGGATTGGTTTTGCCAAAACCACCCTTCCGTGTTTTGGGTTCTGGGTTTTGTGTTTTGGATCTGTATTTTTTTTTAAAAAAGCATAAAAACAGCTAAAATCACAGAATTTGTAGGTTTTTCTGCTCCTATGCTATTATTAACCTCAATAACCTTAATTTCCACTCATTTCCAGTCTATTCTGAACACCTCACACCTCACAATAGTGTTTTTATGTCCAAAACGTTGCACCGAGGTAGCTGGATGACTATGCTAAGCGACACGAGTGGGCGGCACAAACACGTGACCCATCTAGGCGTGAAACTGCAGTGGCAGACAGGATGGCAGTTTGAAAAACTAGGCCCCAAACTGTACATAATGCAAAGAAAAAAAAGAGGTGCAAGATGGAATTGTCCTTGGGCCCTCCCACCCACCCTTATGTTGTATAAACAGGACATGCACACTTTAACAAACCAATCATTTCAGCGCCAGGGTCTGCCACACAACTGTGGCTGAAATGATTGGTTCGTTTGGGCCCCCACAAAGCAAGCTGGCAATTAATGTGTCCCTGCACAAACTGGCTCTATGGAGGCAACATGTCATCCTCATCCTCCTCATCCACCGATTCCTCACCCTCTTCAGTGTGTACATCCTCATCCTCACAAAGTATTAACTCGTCCCCACTTGAATCCACCACCACAGGTCCCTCTGTACCTTCTGGAGGCTGGTCTCCCTGGAAGAGCTGATAATTCATTTTGATGAACATCATCTTCTCCACATTCTGTGGAAGCAACCTCCTACGCCTTTCGCTGACAAGGTTCCCGGCTGCACTAAACACTCTTTCGGAGTACACACTGGAGGGGGGGCAACTCAGGTAAAATAGAGCCAGTTTGTACAGGGGCCTCCAAATTGCCTCTTTTTCCTGCCAGTACAGGTATGGACTGTCTGCCATGCCTACTTGGATGCTGTCACCGATGTAATCCTCCACCATTCTGTCAATGGTGACAGTATCATATGCAGTGACAGTAGACATGTCAGAAATTGTTGCCAGGTCCTTCAGTCCGGACCAGATGTCCAAACTTGGTCCTGCCTGCCCTGCATCACCGCCAGCGGGTTGCTTAGGATACCTAAGTTTTTTCCTGGCAGCCCCAGTTGCAGGAGAAAATGAAGAAGGAGCCGTTGACGTGTCACGTTCCGCTTCAGCTGACAGTGTGTTCACCAGCAGGTCTTTGCACCTCTGCAGGCTTGTGTCGGCCGGAAAGAGAGACACCACATAGGCTTTAAACCTAGGATCGAGCACGGTGGCCAAAACGTAGTGGTCTGATTTCAACAGATTGACCACCCTGGAATCCTGGCAAAGCGAATGAAGGGCTTCATCCACAAGTCCCACATGCCGAGCGGAATCGCTCCGTCTTAGCTCCTCCTTCACTTTCTCCAGCTGCTTCTGCAAAAGCCTGATGAGGGGAATGACCTGACTCAAGCTGGCAGTGTCTGAACTGACTTCACGTGTGGCAAGTTCGAAGGGCTGGAGAACCTTGCACAACACGGAAATCATTCTCCACTGCGCTTGAGTCAGGTGCATACCCCCTCCTTTGCCTATGTCATAGGTGGATGTATAGGCTTGTATGGCCTTTTGCTGCTCCTCCATCCTCTGAAGCATATAGAGGGTTGAGTTCCACCGCGTCACAACCTCTTGCTTCAGGTGATGGCAGGGCAGGTTCAAGAGTGTTTGCTGGCGCTCCAGTTTTCGGCACGCAGTCGCTGAATGGCGAAAGTGGCCAGAAATTTTTCGGGCCACCCAAAGCGTCTCCTGCACGCCCCTGTCGCTTTTCAGAAAATTCTGCACCACCAAGTTTATTGTGTGAGCAAAACATGGGACGTGCTGGAATTTGCCCAGATGTAATGCCCGCACAATATTGGTGGCGTTGTCAGATATCACAAATCCCCAGGAGAGTCTAAGTGGGGTAAGCCACTGGGCGATGATTTCCCTCAGTTTCTCTAAGAGGTTGTCGGCGGTGTGCCTCTTACTGAAACCGGTGATACACAGCGTAGCCTGCCTTGTAATGAGCTGGCATTTCTGAGATGCTGCTACTGGTGACGCTGCTGCTGTTGCTGCGTAAGGTGATACATCTACCCAGTGGGCTGTCACAGTCATATAGTCCTTAGTCTGCCCTGTTCCACTTGTCCACATGTCCGTGGTTAAGTGGACATTGTGTACAACGGCATTTTTCAGGACACTGAGGACACTTTTTCTGACGTTTCTGTACAGTCTCGGTATCGCCTGCCTAGTGAAGTGGAATCTAGACGGGATTTGGAACCGGGGACACACTACCTCCATCAATTGTCTAAATCCCACTGCACTAATGGCGGATACCGGACGCACGTCTAACACCAACATAGCAGTCAAGGCCTCAGTTATACGTTTTGCTTCAGGATGACTGCTGTCGTACTTCATCCTCCTCGCTAAGGACTGTTGGAGGGTCAATTGTTTAGTAAAAGTAGTGGTGTTCCTACTTCCTCTCTGGGATGATGAACGACTCCCAGCAGCAGCAACAGCAGCAGCGGCAGCAGTAGGCGTAGCAATGCAGGATCCTCCGGAGGAATCCCGGATAGGAGAGTCAGTCATGCCAGTGACATGGCCTGCAGGACTACTTCCGATCCTAACTAAGGAGGAAATTGACGAGGAGGGAGTTGACGGTGTGGTTTGCAGGCGCTTGGATACAACAGGACAACGGGATTTAGGTGTCCCTGGACTGCTTACGGTCTTAGCCAAAGTTTCTGAACTTGACAGTAACTTTTTATGAACGCGCTGCAGGTGCCGTATAAGGGAGGATGTTCCTAGGTGGTTGACGTCCCTACCCCTACTTATTTCACCTTTACATATGGTACATATGGCAAGACAGTTGTTGTCCGGATTTGGATAGAAATATTGCCAGACCAAAGAGGTGGAATGTTTGGTCTTCTGCCCAGGCATGACCGTGATGGGCTTTTTCATCCCACGGACAACAACTGTCTCCCCCGGAGCCTGATTTAAACAAACCACATCACCATCAGAATCCTCCTCGCCAACTTCCTCCTCAGCGCCAGCTACACCAGTATCCTCATCCTGTTGTACTTCAACAGTGACATCTTCAATTTGCATATCAGCAAGTGGACTGTGGGTGCTCCTTTCAGCACTTGCAGGGGGCGTGCAAATGGTGGAAAGAGCCACCTCTTCCCGTCCAGTGCTGGGAAGGTCAGGCATCGCAACCACCACCACACTTGGACTCTCCTTGGGGATTTGTGATATCTTCTTAGAAAGCACAGTTCTTCGCTGTGCTTTTGCCAGCTTAACTCTTTTGATTTTTTTAGTGGGAGGAGGGCTTCCATCGTCATGTGAAGCTGAACCACTAGTCATGAACATACTAGGGATCGACCTTAGCCGTTCCTTGCCACTCCGTGTCGTCAATGGCATATTGGCAAGTTTACGTTTCTCTTCAGCTGATTTAAATGTCTTTTTCAAGGTAATTTTCCTGAACTTTGCCATTTGGGATTGTATGTGCCCTCTACTATGACATTGGGCATCGGCCTTGGCAGACGACGTTGATGGCATGTTATCGTCTATGTCATGACTAGTGGCAGCAGCTTCAGCACTAGGAGGAAGTGGTTCTTGATCTTTCTCTATTTTATTTTTATCGGAGAAAGTTTGGTCCTCCATTTATGTTATATCGATTTGATATATACGTGCGGCTAAACACAGAAAATAATTTTTTTATTGGGTTTGGACTGGAGTGTACTTTGTGGGTTACAGCACCCTTTAACGGTCAAGCCAGCCGGCCCTTTACTTATGACACAGGCGCACGCTTGGCACTACTTTGTTGATGCACGTGCGGCTACTGCGCACACAATTCACAAACACAGAAAATAATTTTTTTTTGGTTTGGACTGGAGTGTACTTTCGGGGGTTACAGCACCCTTTAACGGTCAAGCCAGCCGGCCCTTTACTTATGACACAGGCGCACGCTTGGCACTACTTTGTTGATGCACGTGCGGCTACTGCGCACACAATTCACAAACACAGAAAATAATTTTTTTTTTGGTTTGGACTGGAGTGTACTTTCGGGGGTTACAGCACCCTTTAACGGTCAAGCCAGCCGGCCCTTTACTTATGACACAGGCGCACGCTTGGCACTACTTTGTTGATGCACGTGCGGCTACTGCGCACACAATTCACAAACACAGAAAATAATTTTTTTTTGGTTTGGACTGGAGTGTACTTTCGGGGGTTACAGCACCCTTTAACGGTCAAGCCAGCCGGCCCTTTACTTATGACACAGGCGCACGCTTGGCACTACTTTGTTGATGCACGTGCGGCTACTGCGCACACAATTCACAAACACAGAAAATAATTTTTTTTTTGGTTTGGACTGGAGTGTAATTTGGGGGTTACAGCACCCTTTAACGGTCAAGCCAGCCGGCCCTTTACTTATGACACAGGCGCACGCTTGGCACTACTTTGTTGATGCACGTGCGGCTACTGCGCACACAATTCACAAACACAGAAAATAATTTTTTTTTTGGTTTGGACTGGAGTGTACTTTCGGGGGTTACAGGACCCTTAACGGTCAAGCCAGCCGGCCCTTTACTTATGACACAGGCGCACGTTTGCACTACTTTGTTGATGCACGTGCGGCTACTGCGCACACAATTCACAAACACAGAAAATAATTTTTTTTTGGTTTGGACTGGAGTGTACTTTTGGGGGTTACAGCACCCTTAACGGTCAAGCCAGCCGGCCCTTTACTTATGACACAGGTGCACGCTTGGCACTACTTTGTTGATGCACGTGCGGCTACTGCGCACACAATTCACAAACACAGAAAATAATTTTTTTTTTGGTTTGGACTGGAGTGTACTTTGGGGGTTACAGCACCCTTTAACGGTCAAGCCAGCCGGCCCTTTACTTATGACACAGGCGCACGCTTGGCACTACTTTGTTGATGCACGTGCGGCTACTGCGCACACAATTCACAAACACAGAAAATAATTTTTTTTTTGGTTTGGACTGGAGTGTACTTTCGGGGGTTACAGCACCCTTAACGGTCAAGCCAGCCGGCCCTTTACTTATGACACAGGCGCACGCTTGGCACTACTTTGTTGATGCACGTGCAGGTACTGCGCACACAATTCACAAACACAGAAAATAATTTTTTTTTTGGTTTGGACTGGAGTGTACTTTCGGGGGTTACAGCACCCTTAACGGTCAAGCCAGCCGGCCCTTTACTTATGACACAGGCGCACGCTTGGCACTACTTTGTTGATGCACGTGCGGCTACTGCGCACACAATTCACAAACACAGAAAATAATTTTTTTTTGGTTTGGACTGGAGTGTACTTTCGGGGGTTACAGCACCCTTTAACGGTCAAGCCAGCCGGCCCTTTACTTATGACACAGGCGCACGCTTGGCACTACTTTGTTGATGCACGTGCGGCTACTGCGCACACAATTCACAAACACAGAAAATATATTATTTTTTTAGCACTTGGGGGGAGCACCCCTGATGGACAGAGCACCCCCTGGACAACACTACAGCACTCCTTTAGGACTGGGACACTGCACAGGACTTTGGAGTGGACACAGCCCCTATGGAGAACTGACTGCACAACACAGTCCAGCCAGCCCCTATGGACTTTGAAGTAGTGGACACAGCCCCTATTAACAACAGCAGCACAGCACAACACAGCCAGCCCCTATGGACTTTGAAGTAGTGGACAACAGCAGCACTACACTACACTACACTACACAGCCCTAACTCCCACCCTCCCTCTTCACTGTCCACAGCCGAGTGAGAAAATGGCGCCGACGCGGGTACCTTATATAGGATCCAAAACCCGCGAGACTCGGAAGGCGGGATGATGACGTTTTGCCTCGATTTCAGATCCGAGTCAGGCGGGAAAAGTCGAGCCTGACTCGGATCGGACTCGGATCGGGGGGGCTCGGGGGGGTTCGGATTTCAGAAATCCGAACCCGCTCACCCCTAATATATATATTGTACTGCCCTGCACTAAGGGCCTGATTCAGAGCCGGTCGCTATTAGCGCTCGCACGCTCAGAAAAAGGGGGTGGCTATTCAAATGAACCGTTTGCTCTTTGCGGTCTGTTGCCGCCTCTATGTCTGAACGAGCGAACAAAACATGCGGTCGTTTTTTTTATAAAAACGCCCCCTGGCCGCTCGCATCATGCATCATGTCCACTATTTATTCGATTAATCCAGTACATCGACCAGCGTATGAACTGCTTGCTATTCTTGTGTTTGGTTTTTCCTACCACAAATTTGCGAGCAGTTCTGACTATAAAATAACCCAGTGACGTGGTCAGTGACGCTGCTGTATTAATTATGCACACCCATAAAACACCCGTTTTAACCTTTAAGCACGCCTGATTTCTGATCTCCACTCCCCGTTTTCAAGCACCTTCCCCTGTTACCACCCACATACGCCTCCTCCTGTCAATCATATTAGCAGGCATTCGCTATTTAGCGAACAAACGATTTTCGGCCGCACTGACTGGTTCGCGCATGCGTATTACGATCCGTATGCTTGCGCAGTTGGGCAAACATCGCTCGGAATGAACGAGCGACCGCTTACGAGTGGCTCTGAATCAGGCCCTAAGTGTCTGACAAATTTGGAGCAGCCAGCATAACCAAAACTCTATCTTAGTAGAAAAAGGAGGGGGATTTAACCCCCTATTGTACCTCAGCACACTGAATAATACCTGCAACAATATATGAAGACTATATGGTCATAGAAATTCAGAGATATTAGTTGCATGCATTTGCAAATACATGGGAGGCTGCTGGGCCACGTCACGGCTTCTCTGTTACCAGCAGTCCCTAACACTAAGGGGTTCACGTCCGGGGCGCCGTGACGTGGCCCAGCAGCCTCCCATGTATTTGCAAATGCATGCAACTAATATCTCTGAATTTCTATGACCATATAGTCTTCATATATTGTTGCAGGTATTATTCAGTGTGCTGAGGTACAATAGGGGGTTAAATCCCCCTCCTTTTTCTACTTAGTATGACCCCTCCCTTTCATGCACCTGATTAGTACTGCTAGATTGATTGAGCAGCTGCCATTTTTGTTTGTTCAATACTCTATCTTCCAATAATCCAGTCAGATGTGATCTGAAGAACTGAGTTTATTATTCGATAGAGGAACTTGCATGGATGTACACAGATCGATGCATATAAACAAGTGTGGTTTGCACATGTGTGCGATGATTATGAGTGATGATAAGTAATGATATGGTAAAACTGAAAACAAACAATGAAAAGCAATTACTATATGTACATGGGAATGCAAGGCAAACATATACATAACATGGGATATACAAACAACATGAAACTTACAGTATGCAAATTATAGGCTACAGTGTCACATAGTACAGCTAACATGGATAACTGGCTAAGCAGATCTATGATGGCACAGTTGAAGCTTAGAAACTCACCATCGGATACTGTACCAGGTAGAGCATATGTAATGATGACTGGGACCATGTGAAAAGGAAAATGACTGCTTATAGCTCCTTTAGCCCAGAATGTATTGCTAGACTGCTATGGAATGTTAAGAAGGATAAAATAGATCAGATTTAAACTGCTGCTGTCCTGACCACTAGGTGGGGCTGCTAATGTGAATTAGTGCAACATAACAAACCCTATGGTGAAGGCATGACATATATATCCATCCATTTTGTGGTGGAAACATTACATATCATTTTTGGTGGATATCTCATATAGGGCTCTATTTACTACAATCCATATTTGGAATGCAGATTGTAGTGTGATATTACTGACTGAATTCACATTGCAAATTCTGCCAATATCACACACTAAAAATCCCTTGCAGGGACAGAGCTTGCGAAAAAGCTCTTTCCCTGTGAATCCCCTCCACACATAATTTTGCAAAAAATACCATGACAAGTGCCTGCACATGCACTGACTGGATGCTGCTAAGCCACGCCCCATCGCTAAGCCCCGCTCCCACTATCACGACCCCCCTCTCTTAATTACACTTACCTCTCGGGGCTCCGGTGATGTCCTCCATGGCTCTGGTCAGCTGGTCTCCCATCCTGCACTGGGACCCTGGTCCCCTTCTGGGATTTTCTCATCCCAGAAGGGGACCAGGAAGACGTCTAGTAGTGCTTTCCAAAACAATTGACTATTAAATAAACCTTTGCAAAGCTTCCACATGAAAAAGCATTTCCAAACCTATACAGGGACATTAAAAAATCATAGTTATGTAGTGGCCTCCAAACTGCCACTTAACTAGGTGGACAAGTGCAAGATTTAAGATTAAGCTGGGGTAAATTTAATTCAGTGAGAGTTTTTACAAGTGAGTTTTAGAATTGATGTTGCCCATAAGAGCCAATCAGATTCTAGTTAACATTTACCTAGCACTTTCAAGAAGGTAATAGTTAGAATCTGATTGGTTGCTATGGGCAAGCAACATCACTTCTAAAACTGTCACTCTAGTAAATTATTTTACCTCATAATGTCTTACGTTGTATCTTTCTTGAGAATCCTGCACCTGCTTCTGCTGCTAGGAGTGGAATTTTTTCCCAGAAAGGGGACCAGGAAGAGTGCTACTGCTTTCCAAAACAATTGACTGTTAAATAATGTTTTGCAAAGCTTCCACATGAAAAGCATTTCCCAACCAATATAGGGACATAAAAATAACAGTTATTTATTTATTATTTATAACCAGTTATTTATAAAACGCACACATATTCCGCAGTGCTTTATTTATCCATTCACATCACTCCCTGCCCCAGTGAAGCTTTAAATCTATATTCCCTACCACATGCTCACATTTAGTGGACTTCAAACTGCCGTTGTACCCACTGTCCACTTAACCAGAGCAGATATTTAGAAAAGTGGAACGGAGCAGCAAATGCAACATTTCAGATTTAAGGTTTAAGTCTTATGTTGTGTCTTTCTTGAGAATTCTTGAGCACCATGCCTGCTGCTGGGAGTGGATTCTCATCCAAGAAGGCATGAAGACATTGTTTTGTCTTCCCAATGGACACAGATCTGAAGAGATGTAAAGAACTACTGGCAGGAAAAAAAGGCAATTTGTAGGCCCTTAACCAAAATGCCTTTGCTTTACTTGAATTGCCCACCTTCCAGTGTGTACTCAGAAAGAGTTTTCAGCACAGCTGTGGAACCTTGTCAGTGATTGGCCTGAGACTACTTCCACAAAATGTTGAAAAGATTATGTCCATCAAAATGAAATACAAATTATACGAGAAAGACCTTTACCATCAATTATGTGCAAAAATTACAGAGGCACCTGTAATGGTGGATTCCAACAGGACAAATTAATATTTTGTGTACAAAATGATGTATACATCACACAAGATTATATCATCACCCAAGTCTATATCATCATCCCATCCTGTGTTGTATATAAATTACAGCTGCACTCCCTGTTAAATTGGGGATTCATTGTCCACTTTAGTAGATGTGAGCTCCATTTTAGTCCATATCATCATCACTCCCCCTACACATCATCTGCCCTGTGCTACAGGAGGAGAAGCTGCACTCTGGAAAGCGGTTGAATGGAGTTGACCCTCTGACACGCTGGTAAAGGGGCCATGGTTAGGGAGTAAGGACACTATAATCAGAGAATGCAGTTTTAGCTGCTTTATTCCATTTTTTAAACCATATCCTCTATTTTCACCTTTTGAAAATGTTTATGCAAATCTCAACTGAGGCATTTGTGATGTCATGGCTAACGTGCACACACACACAGAAAACAAACCACATTGATTGATTGATTGATTGATTGGATTATTTATTTTTTTGGCACTTGGGAGGGAGAGCACCCTGAATAGTCTGTTTTGAAAGTTTGTTCTCCAACTGTGAGGCTGCATCTTCCCCCCACCATTAATTAGCTTGTTGAACAAACTGCTCAAACATTCCCTCCCACAGTACCAGCTGACCCAGCATTTCCTGCAAAAGGGAACTCATTTTAAATAATGCACACACAGGCTTGCCTGCCACTGTAGCCTGCATCTTAAGCATGCCATCTGATGCATGGAGTTAGAACCGGAGTTCGAACTGGATTTGGACTATTGACTACTTTCTAACCAAAATTTAAACAATTTCACGAACACACAGGAATGCTGCCACTCCACCTTCATTTACACTCCCCTGAGACTGGGTTTGGCTGCTGTCTCATGCTGCAGCCAAATTGAACTCCACAAACTGCTGGATGCGACAAACTCACACACTTGAGCAAAGGAGACGCTGTGGCTTTTTGCAGATCACTCTATCATTTTTAATTTCTGATTAAGTTTAACATGGTTTTAACTTAAAATGCAGACACCATTTATTCTTTTTTATTTTTTTCTCCACCTGGATGTTATACTTCCGCTACTTGCACACCCTGCCAAATGTAACCTACGCACTGCGCCCCAGATGGCTGCCTCGGATGGTTCATTCTTGGGCAGGATGAACAAACACATGGATCTATTAACTCAGTTCATTTAATTTTTTAAATGTTTCAGTCACCCGTAAATATCATGCCTGAACTGCAGCACTGTTTGCTGTATTTACTAATCCCTGTTTTGTAAAATGTACTTCCACCCCACTGTATGCTACACTGTTGTGCTATACATCCACTGAAGGGCATCCTCCATGGGCAGGATGTACTTCATGTGGATCTATTCACAAAGGGTATATCATACTGCCACACATGTGTCAGTTTTCCCATATATTCCTTGGGTTCTTGTATGGTTTATCACCCACAGTGCAACCGTCATAGTGCGCCCACCATGGCTGCCTCACCTGGTACACTCATGGATGGGATGAAAAATACATGGACCTGACTATTATGTCGGAACCCTACTCCTAGCATCAGGATTTTGCAACCACCCATTTTGTGTCATCTCTTCTAGGCATAACCTATTTCACCCAGGGTAATCCTACGTAGTGCGCCCAAGACGGCTGCCTCATTTGGTACCTTTGTTGGTGGAATATATAACCCATGGAAGTTATTTCCCAAATTGTCTGCACCAACCCCGCAATATGCTTATTGTGCTCTCTAGGTTTTGGTTGATTTTAATTATCTCAGTGTGGTTTTCTATTCTTTTGCAACACCAAATCCTTGTACAGTGTATCATGTTTTCTGATGTCTGTAAAGTGACTTTGAGTCCTATGGGAGAAAAGTGCTATATAATAAAATTATTATTATAAATTATTATTTATTGAGCCAACTTAATCGTCAGGGAAGCAGAGCAAGCGTGAAAGTGCATATACAGTCAGGTGCATAAATATTGGGACATTGACATATAGAAACCGTTGTAATTCCTACACCGTTCACCTGATTTGGATGTAATTACCCTCAAATTAAATCTGAAAGTTTGCAGTTAAAGCACATCTTGTTTGTTTCATTTCAAAGCCATTGTGGTGGTGAATAGAGGCCAAAATATGAAAATTCTGTCAATGTCCCAATATTTATGCACCTGAGTGTATATTCCATTTACAGATGATGGAGGCCATTGTGCTCATTGGGGCCTTCAAAGCAGATATTTTTCTTTACCCTTACCTAGATTTGTGCCTCAAGACAATCCTATCTTGGAGGTCTACAGACAATTGATTTGACTTCATGCTTGGTTTGTGCTCTGACATGCACTGTCAAATGTGGGACCTTATATAGACATGTGTATGCCTTTCAAAATCACGTCCAAACAACGGAGTTTGCCACAGGTAGAGTCCAATTAAGCTGGAGGAACATCTCAAGGATGATCAGTGGAAACAAGAAGCACCTAAGCTCAATTTTGAGCTTCATGGCAAAGGCTGTGAATACTTATCTACATGTGATTTCTTATTTTTTTTTTAATTAAATTTGCAAAAATCTAAAAAAAACTTTTTACACATTGTCATTATGGAGTATTGTGTGTAGAATTTTGAGGACAAAAATTTATTTATTCTATTTTGGAATAAGGCTGTAACATAACAAATTGTGGAAAAAGTGAAGCACTGTGAATACTTTCCGGATGCACTGTACATTATATATACACAAAAAATATATATTTGATAAGGACCCCTACAAGTTTGTTGCCCAAGGGCCCCCACAGACCTTAATATGTCACTGGTCCCTGGTGGTCACTGTCCTATGACATGCACATATTTGCATTCCATATTATATCTTCAACACTTTAGCATGTACATCTCAGTTCTGAAGGCACACATATTTTCAGCACAAATATCTTCAGCACTCTAGCAATTATTTCTCAGTTCTGAGTGCACAAATCTGTCCAATGCTTAATGTTATATATATATCTGTCTCTCCAGCACTTGGTAAGCCTCAGTACACTTTACACATATTATAAGCAAAATGCAGTACAGATTACAGCTGCCCATACACGGGGCGAATTTTCACACGATATGGACATTTTCGACTGATCGTAACACCCAATCTTGTGAAAAGTAGAGATGTGCGCTGACCCCCGTGTTTTGGTTTTGGATCTGGATCTCCCCTGGTTTTGGATCTGGATTGGTTTTGACAAAACCTCACTTCCGTTTTGTTTTGGTTTTTTGCTTTTGGTTTTGGATCTGGATTTTTTTCTTAAAAATTAAAAAATAACTGCTAAAATCACATAAAATGGGCCTTTTTTGTTCCTACAGTATTAATAACCTCAATTAAATTTTATTCCACTTGTTTCCAGTCAATTTTGACCACCTCACAGCTCACAAGGGGACCAGGAAGTGTGCTTTCCAAAAATAAATAAGCAAATGACTTAAATAATGCTTTGCAAATCTTCTATAAACTTGCATTTCCGAACCTGTAGAGGGACATAAAAAAAACATAGCTCAGACTGCCGTTGTTCCTGCTGTCCACTTAACCATATGAGATATATAGTGAACAAGTGGAACTGAGCAGCAAATGCAAACTTTCAGACCTGCAACATGCCTGCTTGCTGGCATTTTTTTTTCATCACAGAAGGGGACAAGGAAGCGTGCTTTCCAAAAATAAATTTTCTGTTCTGTTTCCTAACCTGTAAAGGGACATAAAAAAACAGAGTTAGTTAGTGGCCTTCAAATTGCCATTGTTCCCACTGTCTTGGACTGGAGCAACCATGGCGACTGAATTAGTGTCATAAGGAAGAGGAGGCTGCAAACTGGGTGTCATGTTATGAGTTGGCCATATGGGGTATCGTGCTGTTAAGGGATCAGGCTGGTTATCAGTGGACAAATTATTATAGTTGTTGTTATTCTGGGTTGCCATCTCCTGAAGGGTGTTTACCAACAGACAGAGACTACCTACCTATCAGCTCAGGCATAGACAGTTCTTGAGGAACAGAGCTCTGTTGTCTGGACGGAAGCCAAATAGGTGGGAGCCACTGTTCCAAGTCAAACATTTGAAGCTCTTATACTCTACACATCATCTATAATAGAAGAAAAAGAATGTCATTGGGGACATCTGGCTCCTCTTTCTGTACCCTTCTTACCCTTTTTGGACAGTAAGTACAGCATGGATGGTTTGGAAGAAGGCCTAGCAACAGATGGGGATGGTCATTATCAAGACCTGGTCCCCCCAGAGGGTGTAGTCTGGGAGCTATTGGTTTGCATGCAGGCAGCTGAATAACAAAGGCCTCCATGTTGTCTGTGCTTACTATTCCGTGTTTCATTTTGCCATTCAGGTAGGAATAAACTAGTGTGCTACAGAAACAGTGACAGAATCACTGGATGTCTTAGTGCATTTAGGCCAAATACAAACCATGAATTCCCAGACAGATTCCAGACAGATGAATCCGATGCTTGTAATAATTTTTGGCTATCTATAACACTCACCTTTGCCAGGAATTACCGGACACTTTGAAGGCTGTAACTTTGAATTGCTTTATAGAAAACATGTGAATGAAACCTTTCCATACTGCAGCACATGATGGAGAAATCCCTTGAAGTTCAGCACCTAGAGAATCTTTTTTCATGTTCTCTGAGGCCTCTCCTGACTGTGAATAAAGATTCTCTACACTGTAGTCTTCCATTGTGACTTTTTAATGGTGATTTCAATGTTGTCCACTGGCTGAGATCCATCTCATCTGAGGACTGTGTTTTCCCAATGCAAATGAGACAATTCACATCCAGAAGGTGACTCTTATGTTTAGCCGTGGTGTCAGTCTCTCTTTTGGCAGAATTAGGCTTTAGTTTTTTACAAATTTTATAAATATAGGCTTTAGTTTTTTAGAGCTTATAACTTTATAAGTTGTTAGGATAATATTTCTGCTATGTTTAAGATTAAAACAAAAAAAACTTTTTGTAACCCAATAACTTAAAAAAAAGTTTTCATTGCAATATTCATGCTGCCCCTTGCCAGACAGCAGCACAGCACCCCTGCGCAGCTATGATGATGACAGGTGTGGCTGAAACGCACATAAAAAAATTGTTTATTTATTATTTTGGGCAGAAGCCTCTCAACAGACAGGAGCACAGCACCCCTGTGCAGCTACGCCGATGACAGTGACAGCCAGGTGTAAAATTGATAATAAATTAATTAAAAAACAATTCTTTGGTTGCAGCCCCTGGCTGTTAAATTGATCATAAATTAATTAAAAAACAATTCATTGGTTGCAGCCCTTGGCTGTTAAATTGATCATAAATTAATTAAAAAACAATTCATTGGTTGCAGATCATGGCAGTTAAATTGATCATAAATTAATTTAAAAAAATCATTGGTTCCTAAACCAACCATAACATTAATTTAAAATGTCAGACAGCAATGCCCCAATCAGCATGTAATGGAATGGAAAAAGGTGCAAGATGTTGTATACACAACAGGACAGTTTAACAAACCAATCATTTCAGCGACAAGTACTGCCAATTGTGGCTGAAATGATTGGTTTGCTTGGACCCCCATAAAACAAGTTGCCAATGTGCTTTGGACATGGAAAAGAAAATAATCCCATACCCAAACTGTCTTTACATTACAAGTTGTCATCATCCTCATCCTCGTACTCCCCATCAGTGTGTACATCCTCTTCTTCACACAATATCAATTCATACCCGCTGGATTCCACCATAGGCAGCTCTGTCATTGTTTGATGTAATTGATGGTCGAGGTCTTCCTCATGGAATTTGTAATTCATTTTAATGAACATCATCTTTTCCACATTTTGAGGAAGTAGCCTCCTATGCCGATCACTGACAAGGTTGTCAGCTGCACTGAAAACTCTTTCGGAGTACACACTGGAGGGTGGACAACTTAAGTAATGCAAAGCCAGTTTGTGTATGGGACTCCAAATTGCCTCTTTTTCCTGCCAGTACTGAAAGAGACTGTCTGACATGTCTATTAGGATGTTATCTCTGAAATAGTCCCCCACCATTCTGTGAGTGGAGACCGTATCACACATAGATGTCATTTTTTGGTGAATGATCTGCATGACCAGGAGGCATTCTGTAAGGAAAATGTAGTTTTTTCCTGGCAGTTGTTGAAACTGAAGGAGGAGATGAAGGTATTTCACATGCGGCTGCAGCTGACAATTTTTTTGCATAGTTTTAGATTTTGGTCTTTTGGAAAAAAAAATCAAAAGGTAGGACTAAACCTAGGATCCAGAATGGTGTCCAAAATATATTTTTCAGATTTCAATAGATTGACGACTCTTGGATCCTGGAGAAGTGAATCAAGGGCGTGATCCACATGCCCGACATACTTTGTGCAATCGCTCCATTTCAGCTCCTCCTTCAGTTTCTCCAGCTGTTTTTGCAAAAGTCTGATGAGGGGAATGACCTGACTCAAGCTGGCAGTGTCTGAACTAACTTCATGTGTGGCAGTTCTTTTAGACCAAACCAGATGTCATTAGATTTTGCTGACTTATCTGCATCACCACCAGCAGTGGGTCTCTTAGGAAAATGTATTTTTTTTCTGGCAGCTGTAGAAACTGAAGGAGGAGATGCTGCCATGTCACATTCCACTTGAGCTGACAATTTGTTCACCACCAGCTCTTTGCATCTTTTCAGATTTATGTCCATCGGATCAAGTATGGTTGCTAAAATATATTGATCTGATTTCAAGAGATTGATGACCCTTGGATCCTGTTTGAAACAAATGAAGGGCATGATCTACAAGTCCCACATACTTAGTGGAAACACTCCGTTTCTGCTCCTCCTTTAGTTTCTACAGCTGCTTTTGCAAAAGTCTGATGAGGGGAATAACCTGACTCAAGCTGGTAGTGTCTGAACTAACTTCACATGTGGCAAGTTCAAAGAGTTTGAGAACCTTGCACAACATGGAAATTATTCTCCACTGTGCTTGAGTAAGGTGCATTCCCCCTCCTATCCCGATGTCATAGTCTGCTGTATAGGCCTGGATGGCATTTTGCTGTTCCTCCATCCGCTGAAGCATATAGAGGGTAGAATTCCACTGAGTTACTACCTCTTGCTTCAGCTGATGATAGGGGAAATTTAACTGTACCTGCTGGTCATGCAATCTTCAATAAGCGGTCGCCGAATGTCTAAAATGTCTGGATATTTTGCATGCCACCGAGAGCATCTCCAGCACGCCCCTGTCATTTTGAAAAAAATGTTGTACCACCAAATTAATTGTTTAAGCAAAACATGAGATGTGTTGGAATTCGCCCACATGTAATGCTCTCATAATATTTGTGGGATTGTCGGAAATCACAAATCCCGAGGAGAGTCCAAGTGGGGTAAGCCATATAGCAATGATTTCCCGGAGTTTTTCTAAGAGGTTCTCAGCAGTATGCCTCTTAGTGAAACTAGTGATGCACAGAGTAGCCTGCCTCTGAATGAGCTGGCATTTGTTAGATGCTGCTGCTGCTGTTTGCACAGTTGGAGGCAATACAACTACCCAGTGGGCTGTCACAGTTATGTAATCTTTAGTTTGCCCTGTCTAACTTGTCCACATATCTGTGGTTAAGTGGACAGTGGGCATAATGGCAATTCGGAGGATATTAATAAGATTTTTTGTAATGCTCTTGTACAAATTGGGAATTGCTATTCTAGAGAAGTGGGATCTGGAAGGCACATTGTAGCGGGAACACAGTGAAACTAGTTATACAAAGAGTAGCCTGCCTCTGTATCAGCTGTGTTTTGGGAGATGTTGCTGCTGCTGTTGCTGTTGTAGGCAATACACCTACCCAGTGGGCTTTCACAGTCATGTAATCCTTAGTTTGCCCTGTCCCACTTGTCCACATATCAGTGGTCAAGTGGACAGTGGGAAAAATGGCATTTCTGAGGACATTAATAAGGTTTTTTTAATGTCCTTGTACAGATTTGGAATTGCTCTTCTAGCAAAGTGGAATCTAGAAGGGATCTGGTAGCAAGGACACAGGACCTGAATTAACTGTTGAAAACCCACTGCAGTAATGGCGGATACTGGGCACACATCTAATACCAGCATAGCTGTTATGGCATCAGTAATCCACTGTGCAACTGTGTTATTGCTGTCATACTTGTTTGCCCTTGCAAACGATTGTTTAACAGTTAATTGCTTTTTTGAGGCTACGCTACAAGTAGTCTTCCTCCTGGTCCCCTTCTGGGATGAAGATCCACTGACAGCAACAGCAGTAGCAGCAGCAACAGGCGTAGTCATCAATGATTCTTCTGAGGAATCACGGATAGGAGAGGAGTCAATCATGTTTGACAAATGAGGATGTTGATGATGCAGGTGTTGGTGTTGGAGATCGAAGGCGCTTGAATCTCACAGAGAGGGAGCAGGTAGGTGACACTGGACTCCAAGTGATGTAACAAGGAGGAGGTTCCTAGGTGGTTTAGGTCCCTCCCTCTACTCACTCTTGCATGGCAATGGGCACATATGGCTTGACAACTGTTGTCCGGATCAGGATGGAAATAATTCTACACGTGAGAAGTAGATTTTTTTGTCTTTTGTCCCATCATTACAACAATGGGCTTTGGCTTTTTCAAACCATGGGCAACAGCTGTTGCCTTACTTACACAAAGGACATCCTCGGCATTAACATCCTCATCATCCTTAGCGCCTTCATCCACCAAAATATCCTCCTCCTCCATGTGCAATTCCACAGAAGCATCCTCAATGACTGTGTGCGCAAATGCTGACTGCCCTTCCCCACATTTACAGAGGGCACACAAATGTTTGAACTTCGAGGATCCTCCAGTACACTAGTATTTAGGTCGGTTTCACACATGGCAACCACGGACACACTTGCACTCTCCTCTGGGATTTGTGATTTCTATTTCTCAGGGCACACTGTTGGTTTTTCCGGAGCTGTCTTAACAACTTTCACATTTTTCATTGGACCACCACCACTACTACTACAAGCAGAAGAGCTATCAGAATCATCAGTCTTCTTCAGAAAGTAAGAAGGCCAAGGCCTTATCCTTTCCTTGCCACTTCGTGTAGTGAATGGCATATTGCCAATTTTTTGTTTATCTAAAGTCAAATATCCTTTCAATTTTTTTTTCTTAATTTCAGTAAAACCTGCTTTACCATATCAATGGCGTGACTTAAGCCCTGGGGCATGGGCTTTCCTAGAGGTCCAGGAAGTTGACAGCCTTGCACTGCTGGTGGCAGCTACAACATGTGGTTCTTGGCCTTGCTCTCCTGTCATGTGACAGCCCTTCATATTTTTTCTGCAGTCTAGAAGCAGTGTCACAATCACCAATAGTGTAGCCAAGGTGCAGTTACAAAATTAACAAACGTGCAGTCGTGCTCACACACAAAAATATTAGAAAAAATGACAAATGATGATTTATATTTTTTGTCCGCTCCAGGAGAACTTGGCCCCAGATTAACGAATGATCACAACTGGAGTCTGGCAGCACATGGTTGCAACTTGCTGGCTGGATCTTGTCCACTAATGGGGTTAAGCCGAAAACCCATCCACACAAACAAGAAACAAATAATACACTTTAATTGTATTTTTTTTTAAGAATGATTGGAGTCTGTCAGCACAAGGTTGCAACTTTCATTACTTTCTGGATCTTGTCCACTACTACGGTTAAGCCGAAAACCCACCCACATAAACAGTCACTGTATCTTGTGCGCTACTGTGGTTAAGCCTAACACACATGCACACATAGAAGTAAAAAATATATAAGACAGTGACACTTGTATTGTTTTTTTTTAAGAATGACTGGAGTCGGGCAGCACAAGGTTGCAAGTGCAAAGTAAGTTGCTGGCTGGATCTTGTGCGCTACTGTGGTTAAGCCTAACATGCATGCACACACAGAAAAATATAAAAAGACACTTTTTTTTGGAGTCCAGAACTTGGGCCCAGAGATGGACACAGCACAAGCCCAGTACACAGCAGACAGCCCAGATGGATCACCAGACAGTACAGTGACAGCACCATGACCAGAGACCAGAATGGATCAGCACAGAGAGCACAGTGACAGTGACAGCATGGTGACCAGAGAGACCAGAATGGATCAGCCCAGGACACAGCAGATAGCACCAGTACCTCTCCCAGCCCTACGCTATCCACCCTCCCTGTTCACTTTCCACAGCCGGAGTGGAAATGGCATCTGTCGCGTGGTCCGTTATATATACTACATTGATCATAGAGACGAAAGCTCGCGATTCGCAAGATTTCCGTCTCTATGGTTTTGTCTCGGTTTCGAGAACCGAGTAAGGTGGGAACCTCCGAGACTGCTTTGATTCGACTCGGATATGCTAAATTCGGTTGGCCTCGGTTCTCTGAGAACCGAACCCGCTCATCTCTAGTGAAAAGTAATGTTTTCATACACGATTACAATGCGAGGGGACCGGCATCATGTATCGGCTTTGTACTGTAGATCAGATGGTTTGGCAGAAGGATTTCGACTGAACAGTACGATGTGACAAATCTTAATACATCGGATCGTATGGTCATTTGTACAATCGTACCTTCTCTAAACTCAAATTGTACAGAATATCAAGGGAAGAATTTTCAAGGGAATCGTATGCGAGATCGGATCGGATACAAATCGCCCTGTGTATGGGCACCTTTACAGAACTGCACACCGCCTCTATCCTCCTCTCAACTCTGGAACTCAGTTGTGCTCTCAATGCCACACTCACAGCATGTACTCAGTAGGCCTGTCCTTGGCACCACCTCATCGGCATCGCTTGTTCCAGTCTTTCATTCAGACCTCAGCGCCCCTCCCCCACTACCAGCTCCGATTCTCGGCATCTCACTTGTCACACTGTGCATGTGCAACCCACAAGACTTTTCCCACTTGCCCAAGTGCAGCATCACCAAATGTATGACTCTGGATCTACACAGTCCATAGGCTTCAATAGGAGGATGTACTCACACACATGCGCCAGTGGGAACTGACAGGGAGAGATCCAGAGAACCTCTCTCTGGTAAAATATGTGCTACAGTAACCCTTAGGCTACAAGGGCCAAGCTCAGGAAGGGGGGGGGCAATGAGTTGAAAGAAAGCTGAGCTTCATCCTGCTAGCAGACATCAATTGAACTACAATAGCCACTCTAAAACAGCAGAAATACTGTAAAACATATGCAAAAACAAATAAATAGCTTAAACACACTCACAACAGCTAAATCTTTTCCCAAGCAACAAAGAAAGTTTGTGAACAGCCAATGAGAAGAAGTTTACTAGATCCAGTGAAAGTCATTATTTACTGCTGCTGACCACCTTTAATACAGATTACCCTTGCTGACTGTACTTGACCTACAGCATATTGGGACGCCATCTATACATCACATCCAGACACAGACAAATCTGTATATGCATATGCCTACTGTTCTGGGCATGTGCATTGCAAATTCACACAAGATATGCTATGCCATCTGTCATAGTACTGACTCTGCTACAGCCCCTACATACTGTATGAACATTGTTGCCACACCAAAATAGATTACCATTGCCCATTTTATATACAGTACATTGCATTAAATATATCCAATAAATGCATGCTAATTAAAAAAAAGTTGTAGTGTTCTACACACAAAACAGTGGACTTTTATAGGATTTCACATTCTGTAACAGACCTAGGATGGATAATTAATAATATTCATTTACTTTTTTGGGGAAAAATTATTTAATTACTCAGTGAAATGTTCTGAGGAATACACTTATAGAAACACATTGAGTACCCCGAGAGGGAGTTATATTTTATATGATTTATATGATTATATGTGAACGGCTGCGTATTGTATGTGGATAAGTGTGTAGGTGTCCGTGAGAATTCTAAAAACTTACATTTCATACTTTTTCTTGGCAGTGATATACTTTAGAGACCATTGTGTGTTGAAGTGCTATTGATCGTGTATCAGTCATAATAGTAGTGTCATTTTACTACAGACATTTACATTCCTTGGTAGTCTTTTAAACAGCTCATCTATTGAAGGATTTTTGTTGGATTTATAAAGGAAAAGTCATTGAAATTGAGTCATGATCTTGTGTCAGGGGAATCTATGCAGGTACAGAATATACTGTGTGTACTGTTGCAGAGTTAGAGGTTAGCGCTAATCTTGAATGCAATTTCAAAAAAATAAATGTTGGGACTTAAGCTAGGTACACACTAGACAACTTGCAAATGATGCAATGTCGTCAACGATTTCCCCTGAACTCCTGGGCAAACAATCTAGTGCATACAGTACACACTGTGCAATCTAATAAAATTATATATCATGCATCATTAATGACTTCCAAATCGTTAGATCATTAATGATATATTGTTTGCTTTCCAAAACACCTGATGACCATGTTAAAGATTTCTGCAATTTTTGTTATTATGGGCTGTACTATCTCTACAGCGTATATAAATAGGAGTCATTATAGCTCTGTGCAGTTCTGCTCTGTGACTAGTGAGCCTTGGTGCATACCTGCTGAATGCTCTACATTGCTTTACTGCTCTGCTTTGTTTTGGCTGGCTTAACAAATTGTGTCTATACTACATTCTCTTGTAATGGATCCTTTTATCTATAGAGTTATGGCATCATATGCTGTGGCCAGGGGCGGATTGGCAGGTAATTTCGGCGGGAATAATTCCAGTGGGCCGAATGGTTGTGGGGCCGCTTTTCTGGGAGTCCCCGCCCCCTTATTTACATCATCCGCCAGGCTTTCACAGGCACCCGGCTGCCTGTCTGGCCCCTGCTCTGCCTTAGCTTAGCCTCTCTCTCTCTCGCGAGAAGAGAGGCCAGGCAGTCTATTTAAACCCCACCCAATTACCTTCAGCGTCACACACCGCGGAAGCTGCAAGGAACAAGGAAGGTGTCACTGGCGTGGACCCGCGGCGGGACATCAAGGGAGAGAGCCGGTAAGCTGCGACGTCGGTGGGGGGCCTGATCATCTCCTCTCCACTCTTCCCTCCCCAGGCTGTGAAGTGTCAAGTTTAATTTCACAGCCTGGGGAGAGAGTGCGGAGAGGAGACGATCTGACTATCTGCAGCCAGCAACCAGCAGGTGACGGCAGCGTGGAGTGGACCCGCGGTGGGATGTCAAGTGAGGGAGCCAGTAAGCTATGACGTCGGTGGGGGGCCTGATCGTCTCCTCTCCACTCTTCCCTCCCCAGGCTGTGAAGTGTCAAGTTTAATTTTACAGCCTGGGGAGAGAGTGCGGAGAGGAGACAATCTGACTATCTGCAGCAGCCAGCAGGTGACGGCGGCGTTAGCACCGGCGGATCCAAGGAGGGGGGCGATAAGGGCGATCGCTCCCCGGCCCCCATACACAGGCCCAC
The DNA here is from genome assembly GCA_031769625.1 of Taudactylus pleione. Classification (NCBI taxonomy): domain Eukaryota; kingdom Metazoa; phylum Chordata; class Amphibia; order Anura; family Myobatrachidae; genus Taudactylus; species Taudactylus pleione. The sequence continues at coordinate 502,088 of JAUIMM010000241.1, forward strand.
TGCCCAATTGCCAAAAATCCCACCTGGTGCCCACTTATTGTGTGCTGCTACTTGGGGGCACTGCATGAAGGTGGCTGCTACCTGGGGGCACTGCATGAAAGGGGCAGCTACCTGGGGGCACTGCATGAAGGGGGCAGCTATCTGGGGGCACTGCATGAAGGGGGAAGCTATCTGGGGGCACTGCATGAAGGGGGCAGCTATCTGGGGGCACTGCATAAAGGGGGCAGCTATCTGGGTGCACTGCATAAAGGGGGCAGCTATCTGGGTGCACCGCATAAAGGAGGCTGCTATCTGGGTGTGCCGCATAAAGGGGGCAGCTATCTGAGTGCACCGCATAAAAGGGGCAGCTATCTTGGTGCACCGCATAAAGGGGGGGCTGCTACTGAAGGCATAAATAGGGCGACTACTACTGGGGGAACTGCAAATGGTGGACTACTACTGGGGGCAATGCATAGGGGGGGACCACTTCTGAGGGCACCTGGGCCCACCACCCTAGTTCCGCCACTGGTCTCAGTCTAGAGTCCGGGAGCGCAGCAGAGATTAACAGCCTGTTAATAACCTCCTCCGCAGCTGGCCCCCCCTGTCCTCCTTTGCACAAAGTCAGAGATTTGATTTCTAACATGCGCAGTGAGAACAGTAGGGTGCTTGGATCGGTTGAGGCAGGCACCATCTTCTTTACTTCAGCAGTGGTGCAGACTGCTACTGGGATGGGCTGGCTGACACACTATGATCGAGTCTTCTCCTCCTGGCTGTCACTATTCAGGATCCGAGGAGTGCTGTCTGTCACTGTCTGAGTCTTTGCGGAGTATATCAGTGGGGTTGGGAGTTAGGCTCTTGAGTACATAGGGGCTGGGGGGAGCCTTTGTGCGGCAAATTATTGAGTGGGTGTGAGGGGGGGGGAATGGGGGACAGGTGCACATGTTGGGCTGGCCTGGGGGACTCTGGGAAACCTGTTCTATGGTGGGGAATATTATTGTGGTGGATGGGGGGGGTCTGGTGAACATGTGGGGTTGGGGAGAGCCTGTTCTGTGGGGAATATTATTATTGGGGGTAGCCTCTGTGGACCATATTATTAATGGGAGGACTGATGCACATGTGGTGCTGGGGGGAGCCTCTGTGGAGCATTAATATATAATTGGGGGATATTAGGGGAGGAGTTGGTATTAAACCGCACCCCCTAAAAGTAAAGTCTAGATCTAGGGGCCATGCAGGCAATCTGTTAGCCCGATCGTCTCCTCTCCACTCTTTCCTCCCCAGGCTGTGAAGTGTCAAGTTTGATTTCACAGCCTGGGGAGAGAGTGCGGAGAGGAGATAATCTAGCTAGCTACAGCAGGGCATTCGGTCTGGCTGGGAGATGCAGACAGACTGGACTCTGGGGCCTGCCATCCTGCTAAGGGGAGAATGAGATCATCTGTCTAAGAAGGAGGGGAGTTGATCTGTCTAAGGGGGAGGGGAGATCTGCAGGGGAGATACTGAACTAGGAGGAGGGGGTTATCTATACTAGGGGGGATTTGATCTGTCTGTGGGGTTATTTTGTGCCAAGGGGAGATGGTCTTTCTTTGAGGGAGGGCGGGTCTGCTATACTAGGGGGGGGAGATGATCTGTCTGTGGGGTGGGGTCATTTTGTGCTAAGTGGAGATGGTTTTTTTGTGGGGGAGAGGGGGTCTGCTATACAAGGGGGAGATAAAGTTTGTGAGGAGTCATTTTGTGGCAAGGAGAGATGATCTATCTGTTGCGGGGGTATTTCTGTGCTGTGGGAGATGATCTGTGTGAGGTGGAGGATGGCTATTCAGTGCTATGGGGAGAAATTGATCCAGTTTGTTAAATTTTGGACAAGTTCAATAGGTCTACAAGGTGATATATGAAGGAAATTGGAAAATCTGTTCATCTGATGCTCAAAATGCTCAACAAGTTTCACTTAAAACCTAGGGCCTCATTCAGACCCGTTCGCTAGCGGGTCAATGGTGAGGCCCTAACTGCGCGTGTGCAAGCCCCGGAGCGAGAGAGGAATTCTCTTGCTCCGGGGCTCGCTACAAAGGGAGCGGCTTTCGATGTTGATCGACAGCTTGTCCCGTTTTGTAGGCGGGGAGGGGGGGTGGCTGGGCAAACTGAGGCGTTCCTCAAGGAACGCCTGCCATTTGTGGGCGGCCCCACTGACATCACCAGTGATGTCAGTAGGGAGCTTCCTGCTGTATCAGAGCAGGAAGCTCCCTGGGGCTTGAGGTAGATGAGACACTACCGCAAGGGTTTCGTCGCAAGCCCCGATGGTCGTGACCACATGACCATCACCTGGCCGCTCGCTAAAGCTGTGGGTGTTCACCCACAGCTCAGCAAGCATCCAGGAGGCTGGCTCTTAACAAAGAAGTGGCCTCCCTCGTTCTGAGCGAGCGCTCGCTTTTTGCGAGTGGCTCTGAATGAGGTCCATTTTGTTTTTTTATATATATATATAGATATATATATATATATATATATACACACACACACATACACATTTGCTGATGGACCCGGCATCAGCAAATGTGTATGCACTTGCCGCAGACAGGGTCCAGGTGCCGGTTGTGGACAGCTTATATGTCTGAAGGATGTAATTTAGACATATCTTCTGATGCTGACTGCTGGTTGTGTGTATGGGTGACCCGCCCATCGTCCGTACACATGCAATGGGAAGCCGGAAGTGATTAGTGTAGTAAATGTGATTTTTTTTTTCTTTTTTTTAAACAGGCCTCAACATTTCAAGATCCAGACAACAAAAATAGAGGTTGTGTAGACTGCAATAGCAGGTAGGATATAGCAAAACAATCCACTAACACTATTTGCTACCTTCCTTAATCTCCTGGCACCCAACAGCTGTTTATACCATTTATGTTACTCAACGCTATTCCTCCCCATCCTCTCCAATCTCAAACTTTCTCCACAGCGCCAATTCTGTGGGCCTTTGCAAGCAGCTGCATATCTATGAATAGATATTCCCTAATTGTAGTGTTATGTGATGGAGGATTGGGATGACAAAGGGGGTAGTTTATCTGGACAAATAGGGAGGTGCTCTTTGTACCACTGCAGTGCAAACCCATTTAAACTAGAGTATGTTGCACTCCCATTGTCCCAGTTATTGCCCAATACCTCAGTGTTATCATAGTAAAGATGCACTTATACTTTGTATTTAAGCTGTAATTAGTTATGTAATGCACTTAGTGTTCATTCTAGCACCCTGTAATCAGTGAGGAGAGCATATTTTATTTTTGAAGGTCCAAATTTTAGGGGTAATGTATTGCTACAGCTACACTAGCAATAGTGACATATTAAGTCCCAAATGTTTCCCTTAAAAAATGTAAATATGCCTTTCTCACTGATTACATGCAGGGTGCTAGAAGGAACACTACATCTATTAATCTGTAATTAGACAAAATGTTTGGTTTAGACCCTTTTTGTTGCTGACACTTTGTGGTACCCTATAAATGAAATTAAACTTCATAACAATAGTTATTATAATTATTAATGACTCAAAATCATTCAAGGTTTGATAATGTGTTTTATTACAATTCCATTTCAGCAAATTCTGAAAACTGGGCCACAACTTTACAGGAGGCAGGGGAAAGGTAACAAACCTGAAGAAAAGGTAACAAACCTGAAGAAAAGGTATAAAACCTGAAGAAAAGGTATAAAACCTGAAGAAAAGGTAGGATTAAAACAGCATAATCTGTCAACATTGTTCCAGTTATTTAATTACTACAATATTTAGCATAAATTATATTGACTTCTATTTAACAAAAATCAAATGACTGAATTGTGTATGTATGTGTGGGTGCATAATTGTGATATTGTGTATGTATATATGTGTGTATGTGTCTGTAATATATATTGTTTTTGGTGTTTGTGTGTGTGTGTGTGTGGCTATGCATACATATATCTTTGTGGGATGTCTTCAATACCAACAATAAAAATGTCCTTGTCTGCTACAATTTTTTACATACACGTGTGTGTGTGTTTCAATGTGAGGTTACAGCTGTTGTTAAGATTTGTAAGCAAGCATACACGAATGAAGACCAAGCAAAGTCAGTATATGACACAGCACAGGAGTATATACAAGAATTAACACACAGGAGCTAGAACCTTACAATACTATAAAAATGGTCCATGCCAAACCACTGGCCAGGTATTAAAAGTATAAAAATCAATCACATAATCTACTTTCATAAAACAGGGATACATAACCCAAAGTCATAAGTGGGTGTGAACGTACAACTGTAGTCCTGACCAAGCTTTTTGACCATCTGGAGCAAGATATGAAAGGATCCTTGGATTGCCACTTTCTTCTAGCAGATATGTTTCCTTACATTTATAACCTGGTATGGATCACACTTGGATGGATTTATGTATGCTGTCATGTTCAGGTTTGTTACATGCTTTTCTTGATATTTGTTTCTGTAAGTGCATTTATTAAATATTATTTTGAATGTACTTGGTGGTGTTTCACTATATACAATTTTTGTTTTTGGGGATTCGAACACATTGCAAAGTTTCTGAAAGCAGCAAAGGAGTTATTTTGAATATTTTGGAAGTATCCAAGAAGAGTGAGAAATACACAGAGCTAAAAAGTAAAGTACATTTGATCTTCATGACAAGACATGGAAAATGAATTTCGACTGCATAAGAGTGGACATGCTGGCAAAACACTCCACACATCACTACAGCCTGGACCGGACATGGACTGACTGACATGACTTATTATTGTTGTGCAAGTTAAATACTATACACCATCATACCAAGATAAGAGCGCCACCGCAGCTAACAAAGGCACATTTGTATTCAACTTTACAGATGGAGCAAAAAAAATAGTTGAAAGGTGGTGCACAGAAAATACGTGAGAAGAAAAAGCAGATGCTGGCCTCGGAAGCTGAAAAGTGTACCAAGTTGACTGACCTTTTTAAGGTCAGTGCTTCTAGTGGACCTTCAACGGCACAGCAAACGGCACCAAGAGATGAAAGAGAAGAGGATTACAGCTGCAGTTTGGCTGGACCTTCAGAAATAACACAGGCATCAAAAGAACAAAGACGAGAAGAAACTGCAAGTGCAGAATGGCCTACTGCAACCTACACATTGATAGAAGAAAGAACAGAGGAATTGGAGAGCTCTTCCTCTGATGTGGAACTCACAACTCAGAGGACAGAAACTGAGTTATCCGAGGGAACATTGGATAACCAGAATGCAAATGAAGTTGCAAATATTTTTGAAAGGCCAAAAGAAAATGAGAGGGCTTTTTTTTTTCAATCACATCCAATACAACCAATGAATGACAACTGTCTCCCTTTTGCTGGAAAAAAGGTATTTCTACGAAAAGATGGTTCTAAACGTTCTTGGATATCCTACAGCAAGTCATCAAATGCATTATACTGCATAGTATGCTTGGCATATAGCAAGTCCAATGAAAATAGTGTGTTTATAGATGGAATGAAAGACTGGATGCATACTTACCAACGCATCAATGAACATGAGACCAGCAAACATCACACTACTTGTGCGGAGGCTCATATGCAAACTTTGAAGAGCAAAGACATTGGAGAATTGCTGTTTTCAGAGCAACATCAGAAAAGAAGAGAGGAGATTAAATGTAACATACAGGTAATGGAAAGGGTTGTTGAAGTTATCAAACTGATTGGAAAACGAGGTTTGAGCTACAGAGGAAGCAAATCTGAAGCTGCATATGAATTAGATGATTCACTATTAGACCATTTGAATTTCCTTGAATTGCTAATTCTACTTAGCAAATATGATCCAGTGTTGAAGAGACATTTGGACAAAATAGTCAAGAAAAGGCAGCAGGCACACAGATCGGGAAGTAAAGGGCATGGAAGTTTATTAACATTCATATCAAAAACAATGGCAAACAATGTCATCCAGGTGATTGCTGGCTTAATTAAGAAGACTGTTGCAGATGAAGTAAGGGAAGCTGGTATGTATTCTGTACAGCTGGACACAACGCAAGATATATCAGCAAGGGACCAATGTTCCATTATAGTTCAGTATGTGGACAAACTGAAAGGCATCCAGGAAAGACTGCTAGCAGTTGTCAATTGTACAGATTCCACATGGAGAGGGTTCCTTGAACTTTTGAAGGGAGTACTGGAGGCAAATGACTTGGATATAAGTCACTGCATTGGTAATGCAACAGATGGAGCTGCAAATATGCAAGGTATATACAATGGCTTTTCTACGTGGCTTACCAATGAATCACCAGGACAAGTGCATGTGTGGTGTTATAGCCATATATTAAATCTTGTAATTAGTGATGCAACTCGTTCACCAATTGCTGCAACATCACTCTTTTCTCTTTTAAATGGGATTGCTGTTTTTTTTAAGGAATCTTATAAAAGAATGGATATATGGGATCAGACAAGTGTACAGACCGACGCTGGACGACATCGCAGGCTGCAAACCATTGGAGAAACACGTTGGTGGTCTAAGGATGCAGCAGTGAGCAAAATATTTGGATCATTTGAGAACCCAAGAAGTTCCAAGTATGTCGATGTAATTCTCTCATTCAGTGCAATTGAAGAATCTGAAAACAACAATTCAGATTTAAGAGCAAAAGCTCGAAATTACAAATAAGCATTTCTTCAATATGAAACCATAATTACAGGATTTGTTTATCTACGCATCTTTAAATTGACAACGCCATTATCTAAATATCTTCAAACTGTTGGAATTGATCTCCTTAAAGCACATCAGATGGTAATGGGTACTGTGGACCAGCTAGAAAAGATACAACGTGACATCGAAAAGATAAAAATTACAGTCTCTGATTTTATCGACTGGGCAATTGGGGAACTTGAGCAACGCAGGTCAACACAAAACATTGTCATCCAGTCGTTCTTTCAACCAAAGAGATTATGGAAGAGAAAAAGCATGCCTGGAGAAACTTCATCTGAAGACCCAATTGCTGATTCATTTAAAGATTTTGAGGTAGGTGTGCATAACCGAATATTGGACACAACCATAGAAAGCCTAAAGGCAAGATTTGAGAAGAATGTGGCATTGTATAGGGATCTGACCTGTTTGTCTCCTATACAGTTTGAAGAGCTAAAGTCCTCATTGCCTCGTGATGCACTTCAAAAGTTGAGTGAAGTCCTTGTGAAGTTTGATCAGCAAATAACAAAAGAACAATTTCAATCAGAGCTGGCAAGTTTGGCAAATAACTGGGAAAGGCTGAAAAGATCTCTACCTGAAGAATATACATTGAACAGCATTGAGGAATATGTGGAGGATTCTGACATCATACTGATGGAAAATTGTGAAGTAGCTTACAATGAGAAGAAATCTGTGTGTAAACGATGTAACAACTGTGCTGTGTGTGTTTACATGACGCTGGAGCATTACAGCTTGTTCTCTGGAGCATACCCAACCATAGGTCTAGCCTACAAATACCTCCTAACACTGTCAACAACTCAAGTGGCGTGTGAAAGAAGTTTTTCCACACTGAAATTTATCAAGACCAGACTGAGGAGTACGCTTAGTGCAGAGCATTTAGAAGCATTTCTTCTAATGTCTGTAGAAAAAGACATTCTGCAACAAATGGATACCGAAAGAATTATCAATAACCTATCATTGCAAAGTCCACTGCTACGCAAGGAGTTATATCTTCAATAGTGTTAACAGACAAAACCTTCAGCTTACCCCTAGACCACCATGATCATTCATTACTACCTGCAGTCAACATCAATAACAAACTTTAAACTTTAACATCAATAACAAACTTTAACCTGCTGTTTTCAAAAATGTAGGGCACTTGGCCAGTGCCCACAAGGTCCCCCCTCATAAGGTTGTGAAGGAGCTGACCGGTTCCCACACCAAAGGATCAGCCCACATTTTCCTTCCAGTATGGTATAGATGTGGTTTGGCCATTAGGTTTACTATAATTTTAATGCAGTTAGGTTGTGCCCATAGGTTCTTAATACTAAAGTATCCTGTGACTGAACGTATGGTGGCACGGATACCATCAGGCCTGTGTGTGTGTGTGTGTGTGTGTATATATGAGTGCATGTTTGTCCTGTCTGCCAATCCCTGATAGGAGGTGGCCTCTGTGCATACGATGTTCACTAAGAGCAGCACTCACTTGTTTCCCTGGATCATAACCCTGTCATCACGTCACTGGTTCTTCTACAGTGAGGTCACAGTTTGTTTTATGTTTCTAGTACCTGTATTTATTTAATTCATTGTATTACATGTTGTGTTTTGCATTGTTAGCTTAGGGTGCTTAGTTAAGGATAGTACACACACATAACCTGTAGTTGTATTACACACTAGGGGGTCAGTTTTAGGACCTGTGTGTTGTTAGGCAAGTGTGGATGGGAATACTATCCTATAGATAGGGGTAGTGCAGGTTTGATGGCGGGCTGCTGCTGTGTTCATTCCATCCAGGTGCTGAGATACCATAACTCATCCATCAATGTGACAAGTGTGATGCTGGTGAGTGTCATCCCTGTGTGTTGTGTGTGTTTGTAGGCCTGGTCTGTCTGACACACGTGGGTGTTAGGGCGGACAGTCTGTGTGTTCCCCAGTTCCTCTCTCCTTATAGGCAGAGTCTGTCTAAAGCAAGTGGTTGCTAGGACAGACTGAGGGCGTTTCCTGTAGGTATGGTAGGTTGTCAGGTGGGCGCTACTGGCAATGTTCACCTATGCGTGTGAGTGCACATAGGTGACTGAAGGGTGTCTGAGGCGCTGGCGCCAAGGATGACGATAACCCAACCCACCTAATTATTTGGTGGACTCTTCCATGTTGTCTATGTCTAAACATCTTGTAGTTGCTTGGCCCTAACATCTGTCTCTTTCCAGAGAGAAAGCGATAGAGAGAGAGAGAGTGACATCCAGCACTGTCTGAACATATCAACAGACTGAAGGTGAGACCATGTGGAGCAAGGTAAGTTCCAGACTACACCTGCACCCATGCAGGCTCCACTACATTTTTGACACCACCACAGACACAAGTGGAGAGTTACTGTTGATTTGATATGACATTAAAAGTAGTCTTTTGCTTATTTCCTAATATGTGGCATACTTTTCGGTTATAAGGGTTAATCTGAAAAACAGTAAGATAGTATTTTTGGTTAATATGTTATAAATGTTGCATGTGTTGAATACTTGATGTTAGAGAAAAGCACAAACTATTATATATAACTGTAATTAGCTAGCTATGAAGCCATCACTGCCTCCAAGAGGAGGTAAACTGGGAGGGTGTCCTAAATTTTTATTAGATGTAAACAAAGGCAGAGTGAATTTTTTTGTTTGTTTTCTGCGAGGGAGATTTCAAAATTAGTTTCAATTTAAATTGGTCTAAAATTCACATTTAATAGTACCACCAAAATAATGATATATCTTATGATGGCCATTCTTCATGCTTTAGTAAAGATTTTACAGAATCAAGTACTATAACTTTAGTGATAGCCCTTGGTAAGGTACTAGCTACATCTGGATTCAGCATTATCACTTCCTTACCATTGGTGTGCTGACTCTGCCTAAATGTGTTTTCTACACCTACCAGTGTAATGCTTTATTTGCTCTGTGCATAATGGTCCCTATAAACTTGTGTTAGTTGATTCCATACGTATACATTATCTGGTTTGCTTGGAGTACTTACACAGTTAAAATACATAGCAATAATCTTAATAAAATTCAGATCGAAGTGATATTTTTATTTAGTATAGGACTGGCCAGAAGGGAACAACTTTGGTGTGAGTTGGTCATCTTAACAATAACATGTATTGCAATATGTGGAACTAACATTCCCTGTTTTTAATGCAGTCTAACTAATTTAAGATATAGTCTATTAATAATGTATATGAGAAGTTTGGAAGATCCTTTGTGTCTTTGTTTGCACACTGTTGTCACAGCTCACTTTCACTTAGTTTTCAGTCATTACAATCATTAAATACTTGGGCTACATAATTATACTTTTTAGCCTCTTTTAATTATAAATCAGCTTTTTGTCAAACCATATTGCAAGTCCACTCCAACTGCTGTTGCATATTCACCATTAGTCTACAAGCTGCTATTGCTTGGTGAGTACTCGCCTTTTAAAAGCAGTGTACAGCTAAAGCCGCATACACACTGGGCAATATTTTGAATGACTGAACAATAACGATATTGTTATCATTCGGTTGTTCAGTATATCCTTCAGTGTGTACCCTTGAATGACCTTTCCCGCAGGTCATTGGTCATTGTCGTTCATCGCCTGAACATACAGGACAACCTGACTATATTGTCAGGTTCTTTATGGTCTGGATGAGGGAGGGAGTCCGGCACTGAACAATATCGTTCATGATATCAGCATGAGCATATAGTCTAGTGTGTATTCCCCATTAGACCCAACTCAGTTAAAAATTATGTTTATATTTAGTGTAGGACTGACCAGAAGGGGAAGACTTTGACGTGAGTTGGTCAGCTTAACATTTGCAATATATGGAAATCACATTCCTTGTTTTTAAGAGTATAGCTTGAAGTAGCTATAATTGCTATAAAATGTATTTAATCAGTGCAGAGGATTAAATGTCACTCCTGTTGTCATTTCTTAACTACTTCTGATACAACACAATACTTTCTAAACTTTTTATATATTATGTCCATCTATATGACATGGTCCACCTTGTAATGTTGTAACTCCGCCCACCATTAATTTCTGATGTTGTAGTCCCGCCTACTTTGTGGCTCCACCTACAGTTGATTTGGCGCCGCCCACTGGGGGCCACTTTTAGAAATATTTCCAGGGCCACTTTTATTTCCAAATCCGCCCCTGGCTGTGGCTGTGGTGTTAGCTCATAGGGGAAGGCCCAGAGTAGGAGAAGCCTGAGATAATGCTGGACAAATGAGTGGCTACTGCAGTGTCTCTCACACAGGCCACTGCTTATGGAGATTTGAGCCAACAACAAACAGTATGAGCATCTATTTGAATGTAAACTAGATTATAAGTAAAATTATCAACAAGTTTTATCATTCCAAATAACTTTGGTGCTCTATGAAATATGGCGTTTGTGGCGCTAATTTGAATAGGTTAATAAACACGTGCTGTAAGTGCACAATCAATCTGACCTAGTACAATCTGCGGCAGAAGCACAATATATCATAGAGTAGTTATTGAGAATGATAAAACCTGTTGATAATTGGGGTACAGAAATATAACAAAATTCCAAAAATTATAAATTAGAGGAGGGTTCTGCCTCCATTAAGGGAGCATAAATGGCAGTGGAAGATGTTGACAAATAGGTGAGTGGGGGAGTAGGGTTTGATGGGGTGGGTACCATCATTCTACTGGGAGGGGCATTTGGTGTTGCCGAGGTTCACTTAGAAAAGTATGTGGCATTAGTTAGCCACTTTTCCCACGAATGACCAAATAAAAGTTCAGCCTGTCAAATCGGAACTGTTTCTCTGAGACAATTTAATGCATTGCACTGCCAAATGTGAGGCTAGGATGTCAAATTGGTCAGGTGGGCTTTGGAGCACCTTTTCAGCCTTTTGCAGAAATTGATCTGCAGGGGAGCTTGTTTGCGGCTTGTTTTTGCTGGTAAGGGATCACTGTTTTTTGTTGGGTGGTGGTCTTGCTGGCTAGAGTTTTCACCCTCACTTTCTTTTATGCCTCTGAGGTCCTGGATGACATCAATGTCCAGGTCAGGGGTTGAAGTCTAAAATAAAAGTTTTGCATAAAGATCTGTTTTAACCATTTTCTTTTAAATTCTAGCTCCTTACAACCGTGGAGATATGGAAAAGTATAGCTGATGAATTTGAATGAAGGTGGAGCTTCCCTAACTGTGGGGGAGCTATAGATGGCTAGCATGTATGAATAACCCCACCTGCCAACACTGGATCCTATTACTACAACTACAAGGGTTTCTTCAGCATTGTTCAGATGGCTGTAGTGAATGCAAACTGCAAATTTCTATTTGTGGATGTTGGCAAGAGTGGTCATGCTTTGGATGATGGGTCCTTCAAACAGATGGCTTTCTAAGAGATGCTCATCTCCGAAAACCTTAACTTGCCATCTTTTGAGGAAACAAAGAACAGCCTAAATTTTGTGTTTGTGGCTAACAAGGCCTTTGCACTCCATTAGTACATTTTGAAGCCTTATGCACAAAGGGGAATGATAAAGGAGAAGCACATCTACAATTTCAGACTGTCATGTGCATGCCGGATTGTGCCCCTTACATATATAACACAAGACACACACAATATACTTACCAGAATCCCCACTCCTGTGCCTGCCACATCTGCTAATCTGTCCTCCCACTTGGAACTATGGGAGAGACATCATGACATCTCTCCCATCACCCACTGTGGAAGCCGGAAGGCTGAACTCATGAGTGAGCTCAAGCCTGGCTCCGGCCATGGGTGCAGCAGCCAATGAGAGTCTGTCTGACTCTCATTGGCTGGTAAAACAAACACACTGCTGCTGGGTAGAATGAGTATACTACCCGGCACTGGTGTATATGTTACTGTGCAGTGTGGACCGCACTCACTGCGATCCGCACTACACTTACTGAAACCAATGGCACTATGCTACTGATCAGTGGGCAGGGGGGTTTCAGGGTACTCAGAAATCACCCCTACATGTGCGTATGCTCGCTCCCAATGATTTGGAAGATTGACTCTTTTTGTGCAAATTCTGGCTCTTTTTACGGACCCGGTCGATGGAGGCTGCACTGTGATGATTCTTGCTATAATCCGCTAATTCTTGGAGGGCAGCATTCTTTTTTTTTTTTTGGAGTAGTCTCTCGCCTTCACTCTCTAAAGACACTCCTTCTCTCTGTAAAGGTCAATAAATCCTGTCCAGAATTTGTGGACTTTGCCCATAGCCATATCTATCAGAAAATAAATATTAGTGTATACAAGAATCATTGCAAAAAACATTTTAAAATCAATTAAAAACAGACTACAAATCACTTCCCCCAGTAAGAGGGTGGCCAGATTTTTGGACACTTGGCGTGGTCCCCAATCAACGGGGGCCTTTAAAAATAATTTAGAATGGTTTTAATGCTGTTTGTGTATATTTTGACTGTTTTTAATGTTGTTGGAGTTGTATAATTTTTTTTTTTAATAAAGGTTTTTTTTTTATAACATTTTAATATGCATATAATTTAAAGTGCTTTTAATGTATAGCGTTCCTAAAAACAAAACAAGATTATTTCACACAAAGGTCATTGTCTTTTTTTTTAAGTTCACAATCCAAAAAAAGCATTATAAAGAGCAGTGACCGACTGTATGTGTGAAGGAAACTTATAAATCAACATTACACCAGGTTCAATAGGGTGCAATATATACATATGCACATGTCTAGGTTACATTGCTGGTTGGCAATGTTTTACCGATTAGATTAGGGGTGTATGCATGGACATAACATACCTGACACAAGTGGCCAAATGTAATAGGGTGATAGTCTAGAAAATATGAGAGTGTACTTTTTGTTTGCGTATAAATAGAAGATAAATAATATAAATACAATTTATACAATAAATATACAATAATATACAATAAATGCAATATAAATACAATGCCGGAAAGCCAGAAATGAACTGCAAAATTGAAAAGATGAATGGGTGTATTACAAAAAAGTACTTCACGGGGTAACCTAGGTATTCAGCAGGGTCATTGGTGGTCAGCAGTGTTTTACCCAAAGTAGATCAGGAATGCATGCGTGGACATAATATCCCTGAGATGAGGTCTTTTTGATTGTGAGTGACACACAACAAGGCTGGAAATCCAGAAATAAACTGCAAAATTAAAAAGAACAATGGATGTATTATAAAAAGGGACCTAGGTATTCTGCAGGGTCATTGTTGGTAACATTGGTGGTCAGTGGCATATAATAAACATTAGCGGTCAACGGCATATAATAAACACTGGTGGCCTATGACATATAATACACATTGGTGGTCAGTGGCATATAATACACATTGTGTCACGCTGGTGTTTGTTTGTGAAACCGGCGGGTAAATGTCTGTTTGAGAAGTGGGTGGTGTGTAAGCAAAGCTGGCAGGCCTGAGACCTCATTACATGTGAGTAAATGTTTTCCAGACCAGGAATCGAACCTGGGTCTCAGTAGAGAGATGCCTGATTGTACCCATTAGACCACCAGGGATGTCGGTGTTGTTGATGGTATGATGTATGTAGCAGAGAAGACTGTAGCAGTAGATTAACCAGGCTGAACTGGGTTATTACTTGATAATAATAAAAGCACTCTTCTTACTTGGTTCTGTAGTCCAGGACACTTGAGTGGCAGATTTTGGCAGAAGTATTTACCAGGCTTGGACTGGGTTTTCTCTGTAGTCTGGGAGCACTCTAAAGATGACAGGCCTGGATACAGACTAAACATGAGAATGGATGGTAGCTGTGATATAATCTGGAAAGGAAACATGAACGGCTGATATACTTGAGCCGACAGGTGGATACTTTGCACAGGTGTAGCACAGAATCGCACACTGGAACAAGCTGAAATACTGATTACACATGAGTAGAATGACAAATGAATGTAACCAGAGCACAGTTGAGATTCACTTAAGTTTTGTTTTAAGCGGGTTTAACGCTGATTGGCTGGGAGAGCCGTCTGTCACGGCTCCCAGCCAATCAGCATTAAGCCCATTGAAAACAGCACAAAAGAGGAAAAGAAGATGGCGCCCACCATCCCCCACTTTCAGCATACCCTGCTGCTGACACCACCACTGCCGACACTCCTGCACTGCTGCCCAACATACTGAGGACACCGTTAGCGACCCCCACACTGCCGACACTCCCACACTGAGGACACCACCAGCACCCCTGCGCTGCCGACACATTCAGCAAACCTGCATTGAGGACAATTATACAATAAATGTTAAGACCAGGAAAATAGTACTTCTCTGTCCAACACTGCCGGCACCCTGCATTGAGAACACCCCTGCACTGCCGACACAGTCAGCAAACCTGCAATGAGGACACCGCTGGCACCCCCACTATGCCAACACTGCCGATACCCTTCACTGAGAACACTGCCAGCACTGCCATTCATCTACTGAGGACGCCGCCAGCAACCCCCGCACTGCCGACACAATCAGCAAACCTGCAATGAGGACACCGCTGGCACCACCGCACAGCTGACACAGCCAGCAAACCTGCACTAAGACACCGCTGGCACCCCCGCACTGCCAACACAGCCAGCAAACCTGCACTAAAGACACCACTGTTACACCCGCAATGCCGACATCACCGGTACCCTTCACTGAGGACACTGCTAGCACCGCAGCACTGCCATTCCATGTACTGAGGACACCATCAGCAACCCCGCTCTGCCGACACTGCAGTCACAGTAAGTGCACTATTGGTGTACCCAACCCACACTGTATAACACACTGTATCCATGTTGGAAATTAGAAACTGAACTGCCACATGTTAGTGCCGCCCACTGTGTCACTTAGCTTAGTCAGCCTAAAGTGTTCAAAATTGATTCGAAATTCCTTGAAATAAATGTTATTGAGGTTAATTATACTGTAGGAACAAAAACAGGCCCATTTTATGTGATTTTAGCTGTTTTTATGATTTCTTAAGAAAAAATCCAGATCCAAAACCAAAACACGAAAACAAAACATGGAGGTGAGGTTTTGGTAAAACCAATCCAGATCCAAAACCAGGGTAGATCCAGATCCAAAACCAAAACACGGGGGTCGGCGCACATCTCTACTTGTAATAACATAGTCTCTAAAAAATATACGTCAGCATATCGTTCGAATATATGGATAACCAATGGAGAAAATATCCAATCAAGAAATAAAACAAAGTAGACAGCCTAGGCAGGGGTGTAGCGAGGGTGGTTCCAGTGGAGCATGAGCTCCGGGCGAGAAAATGGACAGAGGGCGTCTGCCAGGGTTCCAGAAATCATGGGGCGCTAGACAGTAAGACGGCTGCATGTTTTATCTCGGATTATTTGCTCTATATCCTAAATAAGTTTTGTATCTGAGATCCAATTATACATTTTATGCTCCCTCAAACTGCCCAGATTGTCTTCCCTCTGGCCCTCCCTACTCTGTGATCATCTTGTCACCTTCCCATTCCTATCAGATTGATTACATTCACGTTTCACCTCTTTAATTCCCTCCTCTCTATATCCTGTAATTGTCTCTTTGCCCTGTTCACTCCTTTCTTAGTGGCTTCTGTTACCTCGCCTCTCCTTTCCTTTCTTATTGGCCTCTGTCACCTCCCCTCTCTGATTGGCACTTTCCTCTTCTCTTTCCCCTTTGATACCCTCCCTCCTTTTCTCCTCATTCTGTGCTTCAATGGACTTAAAAGTGACACATCTGAGGTAAAATCCTAAACTTCAGTTATAAGGTATGAGTTTAAAAATAGTCACAGCTTTGCTATTTAAAGTAATGGAGGTGTTTCCAAGGATGACCACAAAGTGTTATTTGAAAGGACTTTTAAAAAAGTATTAGGAGACCTGAAATAATAATAATGGTGGTAGACAGAACCACCATTAGTAGTACTCACATTAATGATTAGTAGTACTCACATTAATATAGGTGCAATGTATATTTGCAAAGTAGGAGTATAGCTGAGAAAGGAGCTTCCCATAGGTGTTCCCACTCCAGTGAAAGCTGCTTGGGGCAGTAATTGCAGTAATAAGCTGTGCACCCTGTGGAATCTCACTCTAGCACATGTATTCTGTCAATGTAAGTAAAATGATCAAAATATATAATACAATCTCCTATACTGACTAATAACAATGATTCAATGGAGCAAAAGTCAGATCCTAATGCTATACATATATATAAAGCAGTGCCAAATGAGCTACCCGTTAATGTCATATACTGCATCACCAAAACATTCTATTCCCCCATTGGGACGTCAACATCCAGCATGATACTGCCACTGTTTGTGGTTTTTCTCTTCACTTCAGTATTCCCCCGCAGGCTGGCTATACCCCACTGGCACAGTTCAGTACAGGGAGGGTGGCACTATGACATGCACTTTCTCTGGGCACCATGGTTCCACGCTACTCCTCTGAGCCTAGGCTGTAGTAGTCTGTTAGCTATTCTGTGACCAAGCATCCTTTGCCAAACATAAGACAGATAATACCCAGACGGGTCACATGTTGACGCACACGGGACCTGCATCAGCAGACCTTCCATCCACTACCAGTGAGACCTACTCAGTGACCTGTTTCACAGCAACATGTTACTGCTGGATGAACTGATACTGGGCAGCACCTGAGGCACGGTACTCAATACACAGAGCAGAATTCTAACCACATTTGTTGTAAATACATTACATATCTTGTCACTATTATATATACTCTTTTTTGGTTATATCACCTTGGGGTGAAACTGACTTGTCCTGACATTCACTGCATACAGCAATGAAACAGGCAGCCTCAGACCCGTGGGGCTTTATAAGAGGGTTGATCCATTGGACAGTGAACTTTATTTTTAGTCTCATTATATATACATTTCCTATAGCTAGGGATGTGCGCCAACCCCTGTGTTTTGGTTTTGGATCTGTATTTTTCTAAAAAAAAACATAAAAACAGCTGAAATCACATAATTTGGCCAAGTTTTTGTTTCTACAGTATTACTAACCTCAAAAACATTTTCAATTCCAGTCAATTTTGACCACCTCACAGTTCACAATATTGATTTAATCCAATTTAGGCCAAAATATTGCATCGAGCTAGCTGGCTAAATAAGCTAAGCAACAGCAGTGGGTGGCACTATCATGTGGAAGTTCAGATTCCAACATACACTAGCATATATGCCCAGCACACCATTACATTGCAGTTAAATGTACTCACCTCCCAGATACAGGCTTAAATGCTTTGATCAAATCATGACAAAAATCCCCTTGGTTTTATTTGCTACACATGTAGATTTGCAGTATATTATTGTTAGCTCCGATAGCAAAAGTTTTTCTAATAAGGGGAATTACCTGACTCAAGCCAGCAATGTCTGAACTCACTGCACAGGTGACTACTTCAAATGGATTCAGCACTTTCCACAACACGGAAAGTATTTTCCACTGAGCTTGAGTAAGGTACATTCCCTCTCCTCTTCATATGTCATAGTTCATTGAAGCATATGAAAGGTGGAGTTCCCCCATGTAACTTCCTCTTGCTTCAGCTGGTGACAGGGCAAATTCAACATTTCTTGCAGGTGCTGCAATCTTCTACATGTACCTGCTGAATGGCAAAAATGTCCAGAAATTTTGCAGGCCACCGAGAGCATCTCCTGCATGGCCCAGTCATTTTTTAAAACAAAGTTTTGCACCACCAAGTTGATTCTGTGAGTAAAATATGAGTCATGTTAGAAATCACCCTGCTGTAATGCTCTCACAATATTGGTGTCATTGTCAGAAATCACAAATCCCGAGAAAAGTCTAAGCAGGATAAGACATTTTGCAATGACTTCCCTGAGTTTTTCTAAGAGGTTGTCAGCATTATGCCTCTTAGTAAAAACAGTGATACACAGAGTAGCCTGCCTCTGAATGAGCTGCTATTTCTTAGTAGCTGCTGCTGTTGGTGGCACTGAAGGCAAAACGCCCACCCAGTGGGCTGTTACAGTCATGTAATCTTATGTTTGTCCTGTTCCACTTTTCCACATATCTCTGGTTAAGTGGACAGTGGGTACAACGGCATTTTGGAGGACACTAATTAAGTTTTTTTTCATGTTCCTGTACAGGCCGGGAATTGCTTTTCTAGTGAAGTGGAACCTAGATGGAATTTGGTAGCGGTGAGACAGGACCTCAATTAACTGTCTAAAACCCACTGCACTAATGGCGGATATCGGACGCACATCCAATACCAGCATAGATGTTATGTCATCAGTGATTTGCTGTGCAACTGGGTGACTGCTGTCATACTTGCTCCCCCATGCAAAGGATTGTTTAACAGTCAATTGTATTTTTAGAACTACTACTAGTAGTCTTCCTAATCCCCTTCTGGGATGAAGATCCATTCACAGCCGCAGCAGTAGCAGGTGTAGCACTCAAGTATTCTTCTAAGGAATCCAGGATAGGGGATGACTGAGTTAGCCTTATCAAATTGGATGCAGGACTAGTTCCGATCATGATTGAGGATTTTGTTTATGAAGGAATTGTTGTTGAAGATGCCAGGTGCTTGCATCTAGCAGAGAGAAGGGAGCTAGCTTATGCTGGACTGCTTGTTCTTACTCTTTTAGCCAAAGTTTAAAAGTTTTATAAACACATTGGATGGATGTGCTGTAGATGATGTAACAGGGAGGTGGTTCCTAGATGCCTAAGGTCCCTACCTCTACTTACTCTGGTATGACAATGTGTACAGATTACTTGACAATTGTTCTTCGGATTTGAGTAGAAATGATTCCAATCATAAGAAGTGGATTTTTTTGTTTTATGCCATGGCATGACAATTGGCTTTTCCTTATCATGGGCAACAACTGTTTCCACTGGGGCCTGATTTACACAAACAACATCCTCTTCAACAACATTATCAGCATCCTCATCATCAACATTCTTATTAGCATCAACTACACAAATATCCTGCTCATCCCCACATTTGCAGAGGATGCACAAGTGGTGGAAGGAGGCTCCTCTTTATGTACAGTTTTGGAAAGGTCAGGCTCACACATGGCATCGCCGACACACTTAGAGTCTCCACAGGGATTTGTGACATTTGTGAGTGCACAGTTGGTGCTTTAATATTTTGAATTTTTTTTAAACGTCTACAAGGAGAAGGGCTTACATCATCATAAGAGGCAGAACCACCAGTCATAACTAAAGGCCTAAGCCTTTCCTTGCCACTTCATGCGGCATATGGCATATTGCCAATTTTATGTCTTTCTGCAGATAACTTTCCCTTTGATGTTTTTTTTTTACCAATGTGAAAGATTTGTTCTTTGATTTTAGATGCCTTGACTTAAGCCCTGTATGCCCTTGGGCATCAGCTTTAGTAGATAATGTAGAGAGACTAGTATCGTCATGACTGGTGGCACTGCAGCAGCTCCAGCACTAGTTTGTGGTTCCTGCTCACCTCTCAACTGACCGTTATCCATATCAATAAACACGAACGAAGTGTGTTACAGAACAAATGTCAATTTGTACATATTTTAAATATTATACTGTGGTATCAATGACCTACAGTGTCACAATATTTTTTTATGAATTAAACACTGCCCTACCACTTACAGTGTCACAATATTTTTTATGAATATACTGCGCTGCCACTTAGTGTCACAATTTGTGTTGAACATTACACTGCATTTCCACTTACAGTGTCACAATATTTTTTATGAATACACTGTGCTACCACTTAGAGTCACAATTTGTTTTATGAATACACTATGCTACCACTTACAGTGTCACAATATTTTTATGAAAACACTGTGCTACCACTTAGTGTCACAATATGTTTTATGAATAATACACTGCATTTCTACTTACAGTGTCACAATACATGTTACATTGCGTTTCCCCTTAGTGTCACTATACATTTTGAAAATTACACTGCATTTCCACTTACAGTGTCACAATATT
The DNA here is from genome assembly GCA_031769625.1 of Taudactylus pleione. Lineage (NCBI taxonomy): Eukaryota > Metazoa > Chordata > Amphibia > Anura > Myobatrachidae > Taudactylus > Taudactylus pleione. The sequence goes on from JAUIMM010000241.1 coordinate 522,598, forward strand.
TTTCATGAATACACTGCGTAAACACTTACAGTGTCACAATACATGTTGAATATTATACTGCATTTCCACTTACAATGTCACAATATTTTTGATGAATACCTTGCACTACACTGCATTTCCACTTACAGTGTCACAATATGTGTTATGAATACACTGCGCTACTACTTAGTCTCACAAAATGTGTTGAATATTACACTGCATTTCCACTTAGTCTCACACTGTGCTACCACTTACAGTGTCAGAGATTTTTTTATGAATACAATGTGCTACCACTTACAGTGTCACAGTACATGTTCAATATTACACTGCGTTTCAAATTACAGTGTCACAATATTTTTTATGAATACACTGCGCTACTGCTTACAGTGTCAAAATACGTGTTGAATATTTGGGAGTAGCTTTCAATATATATTGGATCATATACATTTTAGTTTCCCAGTAATATCATTGGACCCATCAGACAGTGAACCTCATTCTCAGTCTCGTTATAGGCACACCTGCTTCAATCATTGATAATAGGGCAGGTTAACCTGGACAATATGCTATAAACACCTCTGGATTAAAGAGATTACAACTTGCCTTGGGAGTAGCTTGCAATATACATCAGATCATATGCACTCCAGTTTCCCAGTACTACCATTGGACCCATTGGAATTCTCAGTCTACTTATACACACCTGCTACAATTATTTAAAATAGGACAGGTTTGCCCTGACAATATGCTATGAACACATTTGGGTAAAGGAGACTGCACTCTGCTTTTGGAGTAGCTTGCAGCATACATTGGATCATAAGCACTCCATTTCCCCAATTTTATTATGTTTGTCTTTGTTGTTTTTTTTGTTTCTTTGCAATGCTGCAATTATTTTGTTTACTACACTGGGACGCCATACCATTGTTGTGAATTGATTATATATCTTTACCCATTGGTTCTGAAAGTTATGCATTTTTCATATGCTCTTATTCGTGAATTTTGATAGGGTTTGGGATTTATTCATTTCATGCATAATTAGTATTTTTTCTGTGACAATGTTTGTTGTTGTGTGGTTATAAATATGTTTACTGAATCATAGGATGGGGCATAAGACTGACAGACTACAAAAACTTAGGCTGTTTACTTTGCTTTATTTATTGACTGGATATATTCACCATTGGTTTTCCATATAGCTGAACAATATGCTTGCTGAAGTATATTTTTTTAAACTATGTTATTACACATGCTTGTATTTGAACTGTCAGTGCAGATGCTTTTAATATTAATTTTGTGTGAGACTGATAATTATCAATCACTTTTGCCACATGTGAGATATACTTATCAACTCATATCTGGTTCTTAGAAATGAATATTTATGAAAGAGTACTGAATCTCTATATCTTTGTTTGGTAGATAATTTATACTTGTATTTTATCTTCTCACATTTATCTTTTTCTTAAATGAGCTATTTTATTAATATAATATTAAAGGTTAAGTTTTAAATACAACCATATATATATATAATTATATATATATATATTTTCAGTGGTCGGAATTTGATCAGTATAATGAGTAGAACATAAATGGGGACTGCAGTACGTAAAGGGGTGTTATGTCGTCCATGTGTGCTCTGTCAATCCAGGGTTGTTCTTCTCCAGTGTTAAAAAAATAAAAGTTAAATAAAACTTAATAATTCCACAAAAAAAAGATCTGTTTTGATTTTGTGTGTGTGTGTGCTACTGTAGCTAGTAGCTATGCCATTATTGTTTGGTGACACTGCTGGCCACTCCGAAGGGGTTCTTTGTTGTCCATAAAAGGGTGCTGTGTTTTTCATCTAGGGGCTGCTGCCAAGTTGGGAATTGCTTTTCTAGTGAAGTGGAATCAAGATGGGATTTGGTAGTGGGGACACAGGACCTCAATTAACTGCCTAAAACACTGTATTATTGGTGGATATTGGATGCACATCTAATACCAGCATAGATGTTATGGCGTCAGTGATCCACATGTGCAATTGAGTGACTGCTGTTATACTTGCTCCCCCTTGCAAAGGATTGTATAACAGTCAGTTGTTTTTTAAAGTACTGCTAGTAGTCTTCCTTGTCCCCTTCTGTGATGAAAATCCACTCCCAGGAGCAGCAGCAGGTAGAGCACTCAAGGATTCACACTTGACTATTTGAATGATTTGTCATTTTGATGCTTCAGAATTGGCCAAATCATTCAATATATTGTCTAGTGCAGGGGTCTTCAAACTTGGCCCTCCAGATGCTGTGGAACTACACATCCCAGCATGCACTGCACATAGTTTTAGCATGCTGTTATATCAAAAAGGTGGCAGTGCATGCTGGGATGTGTAATTCCACAGCAGCTGGAGGGCCAAGTTTGAAGACCCCTGGTCTAGTGTATAGGGGCCTTATTATGAATTGGAAGTAAAGCAAAAAAGACCTGTGCACCTTCTTAAAATCGTGTTCACTGCAGGTTGGGCAGATTTAAAATGTGCAGAGAGATTTAAGCGGAGTACACACTATACAATGTATTTTACGATATATCATTCCAATGCAGAAAGGAACAATATATAGTACACATCGTATATATTGGGCCTGATTCAGCAAGGAACGCAAAATATAGCATACGCATGTAGTTTCACTATGAATGTATGCTAATCCATAGTGATCGCAATGCCACCGCAGCACCACATATGGACACCCACTTCACCTGCATGGACATCCGTAATGTTTAGCAAGACTGCGAAAACATTGGTACAATCAAGTACATTCGAAGATTCAAGCACAGTTAAGGCAGGTCAGATGTTACTCAGGAATTGCTTACATCAGCACACGCTATGAGGCTTTAGGCTGCATATGGTATTGCAGTGGCTAATTTGTGCATTCCCCTGCAATGCTGTTGAAATTCACTGGCATGCCTGCATTTCCTGACCACTCCCCCATCACCACCCACAAACAGCACTTCCTGTCAAACACTCTGCGATGGTTCTCTGTATTTACTGCAATCACTAGCAATGTGCAGTTACATGCAGCATGAAAGAATATATTGCACCATTGTAAATCGGATAATACAGTGTGTATGGCACATGCAATGTATCGTTTCACCGCATTGTTGCATCGGTGGGTTGCACTGTCATATGGTGTGTTTTAGTGATGAGCGGGTTCAGATCTCAGAGATCCGAACCTGTCTGAACAACGGGGATCCGAGGCAGATCCGAGATGGCTTGGGTTTTCCCACCTGACTTGGATCTGAAAAGGAGGCAAAACATCATCATCCCGCTGGCGGATTCTCGTCGGTTTTGGATTCTATAAAGATCCCGTGATCCCTGCCATTTTTCATTCTGGCTGTGGAGTGTGAAGAGGGAGGGAGCTGGGATATGTGCTGTTGCTGTTGCACGCTGATGCTGTGCATAGGGGCTGGCTACTGTTGTCCATATAGGGGCTGGCTGTTGTCCTGTCCATAAGGGCTGGCTGTTGCCTATAGAGGGGCTGGCTGTTGTCCTGTCCATAAGGGCTGGCTGGCTGTTGTCTATAGAGGGGCTGGCTAGCTGTAGTCCTATCAATGGGGGCTGGCTGTTGTCCTGTCCATAAGGACTGGCTCTTGTCCTGTCCATAGGGGCTGGCTGGCTGTAGAGCTGTGTTCTCCAGGGGGTACTCTGTCCATCAGGGCTGCTCTTCACCCACCCCCAGTGTGAAAAAAAAAATAGGTGTGTGTGTTAGCCACACTTATCATCAGTGCAGTGGTGCTGTGCTGATGTCTGTCAAGGGGCTGCTGCCTCTAAAAAATAAACAATTTTTTGCGTGTGCATGTTAGCCACATCTGTGATTGGCATAGGTGTGCAGGGGTGCTGTGCTAATGTCTGTCAACAGGCTGCTACCTCTTTCAGGGGTACACCCCTGTGTTCAAATTAAAAAAATAAACATTTTTTTGTGTGCATGTTAGCTACACCTCTCATCGGCGTAGGTGCGCAAGGGTGCTGTGCTGCTGTCTGTCAAGGGGCTGCTGCTTCTTTCAGGGCTTCACCCCAGTATTCCAAAAAAAATAAACAATGTGTGGTTGTGTGCGTAGTGAGTATGTAGGACAGTCTCATGACCAGAGAGCAGGATCCACATTCCAGTCTTGAAGCTGCCGGCTGCAGTCATGATGACAATGCAAGGCCATCAACGTCATCTATGAAGGCCAATGTTCCAGGGCTTTAGTCAGGCGAAAAAGTCAGACTAAAAATATAAACTTTTACCCTATTAAAGCAAAAAAAAATTATAGCTAAGTCAGCTTTAGAGAAACAAAAAATTGGCAATATGCCATTCACTACACGAATTGGCAAGGAAAGGATAAGGCATTGGCCTGTATTTATGTCTGATGGTTTTACTGATAATTTAAGCCCCGCTGCTTGTAGGAGAGGTACAACAAAATTACAATTGTTAAGAAGAGTAAGACACCGGAACCAACTGTGTGCTCGGAAAAATCACAAATCCCCGAGGAGAGTCCAAGTGTGTCCGCGGTTGCCATGTGTGAGCCTGACCTTTCTAATACTGTACTTGAAGAGGATCATCCTTCCACCATTTGTGTGCCTTCTGATGTAGAATCAAGGATGCTTCTGTGGAATTGCATGAGGAGGATGTGGAGGATATTTATCTAGTTGGCGATAACAACAAGGATGATTAGGATGTTGAAGATGATGAGGATGTTGATGGTGAGGATGTTTGTGTAAAGACTAAATCAGGCAACAGTTGTTGCCCATGGTGGGAAGAATCCCATTGTTGCCATGCCAGGGCAAAGGACCAAAAAATCCACTTCTCATGTGTGAAATTATTTCTACCCAAATCCGGACAACCTTTGCCAAGCCATTTGTAACCATTGCCAAGTAACAGTGAGTACAGGTAAGGACCATAACCATCTTGGAACCTCCTCCCTATTACATCACTTGAAGCACATTCATCAAATCGGAAAGGGTACAGAAACTTTGGGGTCAAAAAAGCAAACAACAATCAGTCCAGTGTCACTAAGCTGCTCTCTTCTATCTGGATCCAAGTGCCTGCAATATCCAGCACCTGCATCATCATCAACATCCCCATTCATGATCAGAAGTAGTCCTGCATCCAATATCAAAAGGACCAACTCCTCTCCTATCCATTGTTCCTTAGAAGGATCCTTGAGTGTTACGCCTGCTGCTGCTGTTGCTACAAGTGGATCTTCATCCCAGAAGATGACCAGGAAGAAGACTATTTTTAGTTGTTGAGGAAGTTTAACAAAACAATTGACTATCACACATTCTCTTGCATTGGCGAACAAGTATGACAGCAAACACCCAGCTGCACAGTGGATTATTGATGCCATATTAGTTATGCTGGTATTAGATGTGCGTCCAGTGTCCGCCATTAATGCAGTTGGTTTTAACCAGTTAATGGAGGTCCTGTGTTCCTGCTACAATGTGCCTTTGAGATTCCACTTCTCTAGAATAGCAATTCCCAATCATTACAAAAAATCTTATTAATATCCCCTGAATTGCCATTATGCCTACTGTCCACTTAACCAAAGATATGTGGACAAGTGAGACAGGGCACACTAAAGATTACATGACTGTGACAGCCCACTGGGTAGGTGTATTGCCTCCAACTGTGCAAACAGCAGCAGCAGCATCATCTAACAAATGACAGCTCATTCTGAGGCAGGCTACCCTGTGCATCACCGGTTTCACTAAGAGGCATACCAATGAGAACCTCTTAGAGAAACTCAGGGAAATCATTGCAAAATGGCTTACTCCAAATGGACTCTCCTCGGGATTTGTGATTTCTGACAATGCCAGCAATATTGTGCGAGCTTTACATGTGGGCGAATTCGATCACATCCCATGTTTTGCTTACACAATTAATCTGGTGGTGCAACATTTTTAAAAAAATTACAGGGGCATGCAGGAAATGCTCTCGGTGGCACGAAAAGATTTCTGGCCATTTTCAACATTCAACAACTGCGTGTCGAAGATTGCAGCACCAGCAAGAACTGTTGAATTTGCCCTGCCATCAGCTGAAGCAAGAGGTAGTAACTAGGTGGAATTCTACCTTCTATATGCTTCAGCTGAAGGAGGAGCAGAAAAAAGCCATCCAAGGCTACACTATGGCCTATGACATAGGGATAGGAGCGGGAATGCACCGTAGTCAAGTGCAGTGGAGAATAATTTCCATGTTGTGCAAGGTTCTCGAATCCTTTGAACTTGCCACATGTGAAGTTAGTTCAGACACTGCCAGCTTGAGTCAGGTTATTCCCCTCATCAGACTTTTGCAAAAACAGCTGTAGAAACTAATGGAGGAGCAGAAACGGAGTGTTTCCACTAAGTATGTGGGACTTGTAGATCAAGCCCTTCATTTGTTTCAACAGGATCCAAGGGTCATCAATCTCTTGAAATCAGGTCAATATATTTTAACAACCATACTTGATCCTAGGTTTAAGTCATAACTTGTGTCTTTCTTTCTGATGGACATAAATCTGAAAAGATGCAAAGAGCTGGTGGTGAACAAATTGTCAACTCAAGTGGAATGTGACACGGCAGCATCTCCTCCTTCAGTTTCTACAGCTGCCAGAAAAAAACTACATTTTCCTAAGAGACCCACTGCTGGTGGTGATGCAGATCAGTCAGCAAAATCTAATGATATCTGGTTGGGTCTAAAAGAACTGCCTAAAATGAGTCACGTGTCTACCATGACTTTGTCTGATATGGTCACCATTCAGAGAATGGTGGACGACTATTTTAGGGATAGCATCCAAATAGGTATGTCAATCAGTATGTTTCACTACTAGAAGGAAAAAGAGGCAATTTGGAGTCCTTTACACAATTTAGCTTTGCTGTACTTAAGTTGCTCACCCTCCAGTGTGTTCTCTGAAAGAGTTTTCAGTGCAGCCGGAAACCTTGTCAGTGATTGTTGTAGGAGGTTACTTCTCCAAAATGTGGAAAAGATGATGTTCATCAAAATTAATTACAAATTCCATGAGGAAGACCTTTACCAGCACTTAAGTCCAAAAAATACAGAAGCGTCTGACTCTGTAATGGTGGATTCCAGCGGGGATGAATTCATATTGTGTGAAGAAGAGGAAGATGCACACTGATGAGGATGAGGATGATGATGATGACATCTAATGTATTGTAAAGCTAGCTTGTGTATGGGATCTTTGCCATTAATATCCACTGCGCATTGGCAGCTTGTTTTGTGGGGGGTCCAAACAAACCAATCATTTCATCTGAAAGTGGCAGTCCCTGTCACTGAAGTGATTGGTTTGTTAAACTGTGAATGACCTGTTTCATATACAACATAAGGGTGGGTTGGAGGGTCCAATGACAATTCCATCTTGCACCTTTTTCCTTTGCATTATGTGCTGGTTGGGGTATAACTGTCTGACATTTTTAATGTTGTGGTTTATGAATGTCCAGAAATTAGAATGGCCACAGACAGCATCTCCTGCATGATCCTTTCATTTTTTTTAAAGAAAATTCTTAACCCATTGCTGTTTGTTTTGTCAACCCAAAGGCACAAGTCATACAACAGTGACATTCAGCTAAGGCTGCTACGTGACCCAAAGGCCACATCCTGCTTCATAGCCCAAAGGCGACCTGTCATCACTCCTCACCAGCACTCAAGGCTGTAATGGCCACAACTTGCCAAGAGTTACAGGCCTCAAGGCTGTTGCAGGACTGGTTCCTTCCTAATCATTGCTCTGTATTCCACTACTACTCAGCCCGGAAGCTGCATCAACAAATAACTATCAACTATCAATTCTTCAGTCAGTGGCTGCACTACCAATTATCAATTCTTCAGCCAAGGGCTGCACCAATTATCAATTCTTCAGCCAGGGGCTGCACCAATTATCAATTCTGCCAGGGGCTGCACCAATTATCAATTATTCAGCCAGGGGCTGCATCAATTGTCAATTCTTCAGCCAGCCAGGGGCTGCACCAATTATCAATTCAACCAAGAGCTGCTCCAATTATCAATTCTTCAGCCATTGGCTGGACCACTTATTAATTCTTCAGCCAGTGGCTGCACCAATTATTAATTCTTCAGCCAGGGGCTGCACCAATTATCAATTCTTCAGCCAGGGGCTGCACCAATTATCAATTCTTCTGCCAGCCAGGGGCTGCACCAATTATCATTTCAGCCAGGGGCTGCACCAATTATCAATTAATTTTTCAGCCAGTGTCTGCACCAATTATTAATTCTTCAGCCAGGGTCTACACCAATTATCAATTCTTCAATTCTCATCTTTGCACAGTCCTCAACTCTATTTATCACTCAGTTTTGAGCCAGCTAGCTGGATGCAACCGTTTGACCCTTACAGTAACTAGATGAAAAAAATCATTATTGTGAGCTGTGAGGTTGTCTAAATTGACTGTAAATAAATGTTATTGAGGTTAATAATACTTTAGGAACAAAAAGGCCCATTTTATGTGATTTTAGCTGTTTTTATGATTTTTTTAAGAAATAATCCAGATCCCAAACCAAAACCGAAAAACAAAACACGGAGGAGAGGTTTTCGTAAACCCCATCCAGATCCAAAACTAGGGGAGATCCATATTCAAAACCAAAACCAAAACACGAGGGTCAGTGCACATCTCTAATATGCAGTTTAGTTAATAATAATGCTGACAAACTGAACATCTCAGTGGCTACTGTGCACAACATCATTCATGAGCAACTGGGTTACTGGAAAGTATTCATGCTGGGTACCGAAGCAACTCACAGAAGTTCACAAAACCAATAGGATGATATTGTCTCTTGTGTACTTGACACGGTACCATGAGGAGGGAGTGCAGGCCCTACAGCGTATTATTAGTGGCGATGAAACATGGGTGCATTATGTGAGATGAAGCAAGCATCCATGACATGACATATTGTCTCCACCTTCAAAGAAATTCAAAACTACTCCATCAGCAAAGAAGTTCATGGTGACAGTGTTTTATGACCACAAGGGCGTGTTTCTTGTTGATTTCCTCATCAACGGAGATACTGTGAATGCTCTCCACTATTGTGACACATTTAGCCGGTTGCAGAGAGCAATTAGTTTAAAACGACTGGGTTGCTACGAAAAGGCATCATATTGCTGCACAATAACGTCAGGCCACACTCAGCCAATCATAAGTGTAAGTTGTTATGGCGCTACAATTGGGAGGTATTGGAAAATCCTCCCTACAGCCCTGACCTGACACTGAGTGATTTCCATCTCTTTGGACCATTGAAGAAGCACCTGGGTGGAATGAAATTTGCAACCTACAGTGAAGTTCAGCAAGCCATCATGTCATGGATACAGGCGCTTGACACATATTTCTTCTATACCTGGATAGATATCTTGGTGTACCATTGGAACAAATGCATAGACAAGTATGGAGACTGTTGAGTAAATTTACACAATGAGAGGTCTTGTTACCTTATTTATTGAACCACCCTCGTACATTACAGTAGGTCACTGATTTACTGTATTGAAATAATAGTTAACATACCAATATCATGGGTCAAATTTTGATGGGTGTACATTGTATTATTTTTTTTGTTTAAGCTTTTGTCTAGTTTTTTTGTGAGTAGCTAGATCTTTATATTGTCTTTACTTAATGGTTTTTCACAGGTGCTTGTATAGGAAGAGGTTTACTCTGAACTAGACAAAAAGAAAAACGTTTCCTTTTAGCACACTGCAAAAAAACAGCAGAAAGACTTGAAAACTACATGATAATAGAAATTCCTTTTACAATCACCTATGAAAAACCATTAACTTGATATGAGCAACCACTATTTTGTATTGCTGGAATAAATCAGATTGTAGAGTGGTCTCAGTAGCAGAGCAAACTTCTAAGTGGTATATTTACTAAAGTATCTCTGTGTCTCTCTCCTCTTGACCTTTCTCTTACTAAAGTGCAGGTTTATAGAAGTGGAGATGTTGCTCATAGCAACCAATCAGATTCTAGCTTTTATCTGCTAGAAAGTGATAGATAAAGGTTAAGTAGAATCTGATTGGTTGCTATGGGCAACATCTCCCTTTCTAAAACCCTGCACTTTAGTAAATATTCCCCTAAGAGAGAAGTCAAGAGGAGAGAGACACAGAGATACAGGGGGGCTGACATTGAGATGGGGTACAGAGAAAGGGAATAAAATAGCTCACAACAGCTATCCACTAACCATTTATGCTAACTACCCCCAGCTACTACAATGAGAAATGGAGACACAGGGGAATAAGGAGGAGTGGACAGAAAATACATAGGGAGGAGATGAGAAGGAAAACAATAATGAGGTAAGAAAAGTGGAGAAATAGTAATAAAAAGGGGAGAGGAATGGGAGATGTGAAGTCTTGGGTTTTTGCTTTTACGGTGCAACACACCAGAGATGTATAGCTGCAATATTCCAAGAGGAATTTAACACAGTAGGCACACATGCCAAAGGTACAGCTGAGTACACAAAGTGTGGGATTTGGTAGCATGCCACAAGGTACACAGATTTGTTGGCACTGTTGCAAAGCATGTAATATGCAATAGGATATAGGGAGGTGTTAACCATGTTTGGATGGGACGGCCGGGATGCTGAAGATAAGTAGTGGGGTCGGGAGGGGGGTTAGGTTTAGGTGTTAGAGTTAGACACTAGGGGGAGCATTAGCATTAGGCAATAAGGAGGGAGGTTAGATTCAGACACTAGGGTGGAGGTTAGGGTTAGGTACCAAAGAGGGAGGGTTAGGGTAGGTAGAGGAGGAAGGTTAGCATACAGACCAACAAGTGTCGGTATGTTAACCCTGTCTGGATCCCGGCATCGGGATTCTGACTGCCGGGATCCTGACCATCAGCATTTCATACCCAACCTGTGTGGACAGTGTGTAGCATATAATGAGACACACTGATGTGTTGCCACCTGTGGGAACAGCATGTTACATACAATGAGAGGCATGGAAGTTTTGGCACTGTGAGAACAGTGTGTAGCATGCAATTAGAGGCATGGATATGTTGGCACTGTGGGAACAGCATGTAGCATGCAATGAGATACACAGATTATATTGTAATAACCCTGGAGCTCAAAACAGACTGCAAGTGTAACAGAGTACAAACACAGCAGATAAATACAAACAGGTGGAATTGGCACAAGCAAATACCCTGAATTGGCACAACCAAATACCTGGGTGTGGAGTCTAAGACCCCCACCGAACTTCACCAGGAATACCAGCAAGAGTATATGGACTTTACTCAGTTTTGTTCGCTCGTTCAGACATAGAGGCGTGAACAGACCGCAAAGTGCGAACGGTTCATTTGAATAGCCACCCCTTTTTAATGAACGAGCGAGCGCAAATAGCGTCTGGCACTGAATCAGGCCCTCTGTCTGGAAACACCATGGACGGAAATGCAGTAAGTTTGTGCTGCCCACAAGGAAACTGAACTCCAGAGTTTAAACAACACTGGAAGCAAATTATATGGAAAATATTGTTCTGAAGCTGGAGTATCTATGTAAAACACAGTTGATACTCAAGCACTGAGTGGAGGAGTGCACTGAGCAAGTTCTTATAGTGGCTGACTGATGGCTCATCCGTGCTTAAGGTTAGTGGTAACACCTGAGTGAGGTGTTATGTCATCTCTAGCCTGAGGCTGAACCTAGCTGGGTTCTGTTAAGTATTCTAATTGGAAAGGCCAGCAATCAGTGGTATCTGAGTCTTAGAGGCAGGCCAGTATTGTCCATGACTGTTGGTATTGACAAAAAAATAGTGATAGACAGCAGAAAGAGGGGAAGATGGGAAGATTATTGGGAGAGATAGGGAAAAATGGGACAAAAAGTGAGTGGAAAGGGACAGGAATAGGAAGTAACAGAGGGTAAAAAAATTAGGGTAAAGAATAGGGGTTAGACAGGAGCAATAGAGGGAAGAATAGGGGAAGATGGGAGGAATAGGTACAAGTATATGGAGGGAACTGGGAGGAACAGGGTGAAAAATAGGGGCAGACAGGAGGAATGAGGGAAGAATAGGGGGATACAGGAGGAATAGGGAAGAGGATAGAATGAGATGGGAGAAATAGGGGGAAAAGATGGGAAGGTGGGGGAAGAGACATAAATTACCTGGCAAATGATGGGTTCAAAATATTAGTCAGACAAAATGGCCATAAAAATGTAAACTCAATGTGAATGTACTTTTCATACCTCATTTACCTCCTTTAAATAATACTGCAAAATAAAATCTTGTTTTATTTTCCAACTTGGTAAAATGGTAGTCAACATCTATAGGACTAATCCATACTTAGTGAGACCCTGATCTGCTCATCTCTACCCATCATTGCAGCAAAAAAATCTGTTTTGCAGAAATAATGCAGTGGGTGAGAAGCAAAATTTTTATATACAGTATTTACTGTGTGGTAATAAATAGGACAGTTTAGAAATTCCCTTGTTGGTTGCCTCAGAAGATGAATTGATATTCTGGGATCAATATTCACAAACCACATATGTCAAATGCCAGTGAGAGTGATGAAAGTTTAACACATGTATGAAGGTACAACTCTGTAGACGCAAGAAAGAAAGCACCACACTCTAATACCTGCTCCACTACCAAAGATTAATAAAAATACAAACTAGAGGGATTAATTACGAGTACAGAGTATCTGCGATATAGAATGTGTAATGGCTGCCAGATTCATTACATTGTTTCATAGGGCCACAAAAGCCTCCAATACAAGTAATTAAGTCAGGTCATCCAAAAGGCCAGCTTCCATGGGAATGAGGAAATTGGAAGCTTGGAAATGTTTGAAAACTGAAGTGGATAATATGTCAATGGTCAAGTGCAGAGTATGTGCAAAAATACCTAGAAACTGTCATTACTGCTGAAAAATAAAGATATATTTGGTTCCAATTTTTCCCTACAAAAACTTGCATACATATATAAAAAAGAATGCATCTCAAGATGCTTCCGATTCAGTGGTACTGATGGCAGGGAGGCATGCAACTGTGTGCATGTAAGCTTAATAATAACATAGAGATATTATCTTGATGCTGTTAGTAGTATATGAAAAACATTTCTGCTAACACTGCTACTTAAGTTAGCCTGTCCATGCACAGCCCATTGCATACAAAAAAAATCTAGGCTTACAATAAATTTAATTCTGTCATGAAATTGTATTCTAAATGAATATTGTCTGACTTACAGTAGAAATGACTTCTATTTAGTAAAATAAATTGTGTAATAAATGTAGTTTAAATTATTATATATGATTCATAGTAACTGTGCTCAAACACTTATAAGTGTTATAAACTGTTTTTGTTTTTCACTTAAATAAATATTGCAGCAGGTATGGTTTTAGATTATTTAATATAATTCTAATCAATATACAGTACTCAATATAATAAAATGTTGATTTATAAGCCACGGCCTCTATATGCTAACTAACATACTAAGGCAAATCTGCATTTCCATTACAAGGGGATGTGTCCATATGATGAATTGCTGTGAATGTATGTATAGTAATGTTTCTATGCTATCTGTGTGTTTCATCAAATCAACCAATATTTAATAAGGTGCTCATCTGCTCCAAAAAAGGGCACTGCAACTTTACTATAGGTGCAGTACATTGTTACATAGAGCCCTATGGCTCTAACCTAATAAATATAATATTTGAATTCCAAAAACAAATTGAATTAATATTTAATGTAGAGAGAAAGTTTTGGAAGGTTCTTACCAAATTTAATTTTGGGCAGTCCTGGTCTTCATTTGGTTCCAACAGTGAGTGACAAGAGATACAAGGTGGCCATTATGAGTGGTGACAAAGTATTACACAACTTTCTGTGTTTTCACACATTGCAACGATAGATTGGAACTGATATATTTGGATGATCAACATGTTTTTGTCCAAATAGCAGCTGCATAAGCAGTTCAATAACTTTAGACTCAGCCAGAACAAAGAGAATAATGCAATGTTACTGCTATCAAAAACAATTTCTCCAAAGTATGATGCTATTTTTTGTATTCTACAAACAATAAAAATAATCCCTTAATTTACTTCCAATTGCAGCTACATTAATCTCTTTGGTAACTACTGTTACAACCTACTGACCTCTGGTCAAGTTAAATAATTATGATGTAGGAGGTACAAATGCTTAAAGTCTCTCCCAGAAAATGGCTATTGACCAACCAAGAAAATCAAGTGGTGTTATACTATCCTCTGTACCGAACCTAGGTTTCTGGAAACCCCAGTACTTAGACCTAGAGCAGATGGTGCTGAATTTAGATGGTGCTGAATTTAGCCAACAATCTTATAGAGAGTGTAAATTGAATTCTATCAAAATGTCCCTTGGGCACATAAGATTATTAGTACTATCAGGGAGTACAAATATGTTTTAAAATACCAGTTGTAATGTCATAAGGAAAATTGTATTGTAATAACTGAAAATTAGAGAACTCTTTTATTGGAAAGATACACGTACTTGGTAACAGTTATTATTTTATGAATTTCTATTTCATTATATATGGAAATACATCTAAACAGCTAAACAGCAACATGCTACACATTGGGACTACTAATGAGGAAGACAATTATACAAAAGGAATTAATGTTACAAATACATACATAGCAAAACTTTCAGTACAGGCCAGGTGATACTGATCTAGCACCCCAGACACCCACCCTACTCTCAAAGAGCAGAGTAAGGGCCCAGGGCAGTAGGGTCTTGGTGTTTGGATAGAGGCTACAGAGAGAGGGTGAAACTGGCCAGTGACAGGCCCCATATTGGCTTATCCCCTTGCAGTGGTGGTATGTCTGCCACCAGGGGATACAGATACAGCACTTTTCTTCTAAGTAAGGGATTTGGATTTTTTTATATTGTTAGTCATATTATGTTATCAGAGGATCACACTTCTAAGTGTTATTTAGAGTACAGTTGAATTATTACTAATGTAATGAAAACTGTACAATACACATTAGTGGCACAAGTAATATGATTTCCCCTTTTATTAAGACTAATGTAAGACATAAATGTGGATAAAAAAGTAGTTTAGGACATAAATAGAAAAGCTTAACTTAATGAAAGAAGAGGTCTTAAAGTGGCAGTAGCTTATTTGTCCAGAAGTGAGATGTGAGCATGCACCTAATGTATGAATGCACTAGACAAAAAATAGGTTGTTATGTTCTACAGAGTTTATTACTACTATCAGACTTATTACTACTATCAGACAAGCTGGTTGGCAACATATTATTTTCCATTAGTCCACAAGAAACAGATTTTATAATGGTTTATTTACAGTATCATCCATCTAGCTTAAGTATCTATTTCTGTTTTTACTTTGATCTTTTTTTGTATGTATACAGTATAATGTGCATTGTTAAATATACTTATTTATGTATTTTTCCTCTCCAAATAATATGATTGCACCATTAGTGGCTGCCAGTAGAAGGGTTAATTTTTATCTCAGATCTTCTCTCCATCCTTAGCATAAACTTTAATCATTTCTCAGATATAGAGCTGATGTATTCTTTTTGTGGTGTCATGTCATTGTGTTGCATTCTTTTCATCTCCATAATGTGATTACCAGGTTATATAAAACCACAACTCAAATCTTACAAAAGTATTTAATGAATGAGGTATGCAAGTGCCCATATGAACATAGAGGGGCACATGCTGAGTAGGACATATATGTTTTAAAAAGGTAAGTTTAACAAAACATACATAAAAATAGCATATTTACACTGGCAGGTGGAGAGTTTGACTGGGGCGGTACACCTGTCAAACCGTAACGCAGGTGTCCTAAGGCGAGCTCAGGGAGGACAGAAACCTCCCATGGAGCAGAAGTTAATTAGTCTTATGTAATTAAGATGAATGCAGATACACAACCCAAGAATGCTATACACATGCTCGCCAATCACAAAAAAACACTTCTGATTGGATGGTCAGTGAAGGGTAGTCATGTGGTTCTTGCTGGTGTCTTTAACAGAGGTCACAGCGGTAATGTGTAGGTGGCACATCATATGATTTCTTGGGAGGTTAGAATTTTCTCCATTTGAACTACAGTATGACAGATATATAATGAAGAAAGAAAATTTTGTTTAGTGTATGAGCAGATGTAGAGTAAACTACTTAATTAAATTAAAGCTTGCTGTGTACAAGCTTTATTTTATGAAGGTCTTTTTCAACAGGTTGGGTATGATATCCTGATGACTGAGCAGCCGCAGAGTGAAATGCCAGTGCCAGAATCCCCATACTAAGAGATCCTGACAGGGGCAGTAAAGAACACTAAATCTCAAAGGGGGTGCCTATCCCAAACATCCCCACCGGAGGTGTCTAACTCTAACCCCTCCTCCCAGCAGCCTTACCCTAGCCTTCCCCGGGGGGATGCCTGACCCTAATTCACCCTGGGGGTGCCTAAACCTAACCCCCCCACAGCTGAAAGCTAAGATGGGCTGGCTTACCTTCATTCGGGAATCCATCTGTCGAGATTCCGACATCAGGATCTATATGGGGCATCGCTATTTCAACATCTGTCTTTAGTCCCATGTCAGGATTTAGATGCTGGGATTTAGACAGATGGCTTCCTGGCCATCTGTATATCAACACTTCCCTGTTTCAACACAGTGTCTTTCAGATATTTATTACAGAATTGATTCCCTAGTAGGGAAGTATTCTGTTTTTTGTGTCTTCCATTGAGGCACCAGATAACTAGCAGAGGACTTATTTTCTCTATAGCAGAGGACCTGAAGCTGGTGGTTTTCCTGTTATACTGAAACTCATAGTTTTCCTATAAAACTGTAGAACCAAAAACTGAAGACAGAAAATATGGTACATCTAGTCTGTCTTTTTTTGTAGGTTGTTTTTGGAAATATTCTAATTATTTAGCATTTTTGTTTTTTTCATTTATTGCTTTGCTTTATTGTTTAGATCTTAGATTCTATGAAAAATAAGTTGGTGCTCACCTAAAATTACAAGGTAATTCAGGATTTATAGTAGCTACAGTACTACATTCTGGATAAGCATGTATTCTTATTTAATTCATTTCTGAAATTATGTAATGGATTTATTTCTGTTTCTGGAACTAGTTATAAGAATTAAAATTAGACCAAAAAAAGGCATCAGTGCTGCATATCGCTGAGTACCACCAGAAAATAGCACTTCTTTTATATAGTTTTTAACTATAATCATGTATGTTCCATGCATTTTTTAATATGTTACTGTAAGAATCTGCAACACAACTGCAGAGAGTTTACACCATGCAGGGCTGAGTCAAAGGGAGCATTAATGTGAAAAGTGGACCCGATTCACTACGGATTGCTATTCTGCTTATACGCATGCAACGCACTTGCTAATATCAGTGGTGACATGTAAATGTTTGCATCTGCATTGCGATCGCAGCCTGACATAAGGACATCCACTTCCCCTTGCTCACATCCGTATACTTGTAGAACATAGAGAAACAATCGGTAACATCGGACCCATACGCATAGTTAATGAAGCCCAGAACTCACTCAGGGATTGCTTACTTCAGCACACGCTATGAGTCCTCATGCGGCCTCTGGTATCACAGTAGCTAATTCATGCAATGGTGTTGAAATGCACTGGCACTCCTGTGTTTGCCCGACCACCCCCTGTCACCACCCACAATCGTCACTTCCTGTTAATCACTCTGAAATGGGTTTGCGTAGCCTCTGCAGTCGCTGTTCTGATCGCAGCATCTGGCTAGCGCATGCGCACTGCAATACAAACGCATGCGCAGTGCAAATTAATCGACTAATTGCGTTCGTATAAGCAACTGCATTCCTTGCTGAATCAGACCCATTGTGACTAGAGATGTGCACGGACCCCCGTATTTTGGTTTTGCTATTGGTTTTGATTGTAATTCATCATAGTGTTTTGTTTTTGACTAAACCACCCAAAAGTGTTTTTGTTTGGATTCAGTTTTGGTTTGGTTTTTGATTCCTTAAAAATCAATTAAAGTCTATAAAAGAAATGTAAAGATCGATAAAACAGCTAAAATCATGTAATTTGGACCTGTAATTTGTACAATGCATTCCAAAATCAGAGTTTGGTTTTTAAATCCTAGTACCAACTGACTACAGAACTGAACTAGGAATCAGTTCTACTTGGAACCCCAAAGTGATTCTGAAATGGGACTTGATTCGACTCGGAACCCTTAAGTTTGAGTGTGTTCGTATTTCAGAAAAATGAACCACTCATGTATAATTGTGACAGTAGCAAACAGGAGCATATTAACTGAGGAGGGGTCCTGTGTTCAGTGGGCCTGATTCAGAGCTGCTCGCTCTGACAGAGCGCTCGTTCTGAATCAGGGCCGGGCTTTTTTATTTTTGGAGTGGCCTCTTGGCAACTTGCATAGCTGTGGGTTGCCACCTACAGCTATAGTGAGGGGCCATGATGATGGTCGCGATGGTCAAGACCATCGCTACCATTGGGCTTGTGACAAGACCCTTGTGGAACGGTCTCATTCATCGCAAGCCCCAGAGAGCTTTTGGCTCTAACAGAGCTGGAAGTTCTCCACTGACATCACTTGTGATGTCAGTGGGGCCGCCCCCAAATGGCAGGTGTTCTCATGGGAATGCCTCCGTTTGGGCAGCCACTCCCCCGGTCCACCCACCAAAGGGGGCTAGTTGTCACTCAACATCAACAGCTCGCCCCCTTTGGTGTGAGACCCGGAGTGACGGAGTGCCCGTCGCTAGCTGGGTCTCGCGCATGTGCAGGACAGAGCCGGCTCCGTCGTGCGCATGCGCTGTGGGCCACCATTGACCCATTGCGAGCGCTCAGTGCTTGCGACCGGGTCTGATTCAGGCCCAGTGTCCAGCCATGCCCCTTCCTCTCTAGCTGGCGGCACAAGTGAGTAGACTCTAGTGTCAATTTTCCAGGAGATTTGTGTACTGTGCATGCAAAGATCGAGGGGAAAATGGGTGCTGCACCATTTTCCCATTGATTTGTGCAGCACTGCCATTGCGGCTCATTGGAGAGGTAAGTTTTAAAGAACATAGGTGCAGAGTGTACAGTGTGGGCCCACCTGGACCCAGGGATCCATGTGCACTATTCATCCTGCACCCATTATAAATAGAGATGTTCACAGACCTCCATGTTTTGGTTCTAAATCAATGTTATGTTTTTGTTTTGGCAAAACCACTCTAAAGTCTTTTTGATTTGGTTTTAGTTTTAGATTTCTTAAACATCTAGAATCATGTAACTTGGACCTTTTTTGTTCCTATAATATTTAACATCAATAACATCCATTTTCAGTCATTTCAAGTCAATTTTGAACACTTCACAACTCCTGAGATCATGAGGGAGGGACTTACAGTACATGCAATCCAAAACATGCAAGATCCATTTTTTAGATCCGGGCTTCAAACTTGCGAGTCAGGATTTGGTTCTACTCGGAACTCCAAAGTGTGTCTGAACTGGGACTTGGTTCGACTCAAAACCCTGGCACACAATAATTCTTGTAACTGTGAGAGAGGAGTGTTTTTCAGAGAGGAGGTGGTGCATAGGATTTGGTATTGATGGTTGAGAGGCTTTAATCTCTGCCTTACATAGGGGGCACATAGTAAAGCCACACCCTCCCATCATGATACTCAGCCCTCCTCTGATAGGTCTTCCATGTGCTGTGTCACAGATCATGGAGGTCCATTGATAAGTCAAACCCTCAACGGTTTCCCATCAATAGTTTAATGCCATAGATGCTATCCACTGATGGCATCATCGATGGAGAGCATCAATGGTTAACCCTCTGATGGGCAACACTAGTGTGGTGCAAGTCAGAGGCAGATCTACAGGGGCATAAGTAAAAATATATTGAGATGTTTGAGATTTTTAAGAGGTGGTGAAGTTTGAGATTTGAGATGTTTGAATTGTGGTGTTATTGAGATGAGTAATTACAAATGTATTCGGGAGAATATTGGGAGTCAGTGAAAGTATTTGCAGACCAGTGTAACAGATGTGGAGAAACAAGAGTTGAAGATCAGTCTTGGGGGTATATTTACTAAAAGTAAATTTTAATCAATTTAAAATTGATGAAAATTGATCAACAATGATGTTGTGTTTCTCGGGCTAGGTCACACATTTACTAATACTGAAAAAATACAAATAAAAATAATGTTTGTTAGTAAATGTGTTTTTAGCCCCAGAAACACAAAATCAATGTTGATAGATTGATTGATTTTGATTGCTTTTAAATTGATCAAAATTGTTTAAAATTGACCTTTAGTAAATATACTCCATTCAGTGGCATTTAGAATGGACTGAAGCATGAAAAAATGAGTGAGAATAATACCAAATAGGAGGAGGCTGCAGTAGTCAAGGTGTTAAATGATCAGAGGATGGATAACAGTTTGGTTGTATTTTGTGATTCCTAGGATGTAGCATAACCAGGGTTCTGAAATTATGAAATTTAGAAGGTGGACATTCATGCTTCCTTTTGGGTTCCAAAAAAAGCTAAACAATTTACGTGATCCTTTCAACACTTATCCTGTGTGAAAAATTAACATCCATCTGTAGGAATTTTATAAACCTCTTAAAGGAATATGCACCATATGCCAACTGCATACTACAGTACAAGGCAGTGCAAGTTTTAAACTATAAAATGACACAGGCACAAGAATTGGCATTAAAACTGGTCTTCAAATGTATTGATAGCATTTATAACTGGAATTATTATGCTGGTAAGGATAAAAGTGTTCAGATCAGAGAACACCTATGAGGCCCTGAAATCCTGCAGTAGCTTCCCATAGCCCAATGATGCTTACAATGCTTTCCTCCCTCTTTTCATGCTAAATAATGACACACTCAACAGAGTTGTGTCACTGACCCGCAATTACAGGCTATGTCAGCCAAAGCCCTGGTGAGAACTAGAGTATACAATTCTTCAGCTCATATCTGATCTAATGCTCACTTACACCACTTTGTAGCAAGAAAGCAAAAACATGAGGGAGGGAGGGAGGGAGGGTGGTGATATCCTGAAGAAGAGACAACAATCACCAAACATCTCCTCCTAATGACTCCCCATTGGCTAACTTGCATAAAGCAACATTCCAGTCTGATTCATGCAAATATCATCAAAATGCTTCAACCTCTGTCAGGCCGAATGTCCTTCTGTCAGTGGCAGAAAACAATTTGCTATCACGGGAAAACCTGGACAAATGTAAACCCTATGCTGTCACGTGACCTAAATTGACACTTCCTATGGCTTTTCCTGTTTAGTATTACTATTAGAAAACAGTTCACAGATTACTGTACAAGCCACCTCCCAATCCATAAAATGTAAAAAGAACTAACACCTAGGCACTTAGTAAACAAATCCAGATAATTAAAGGTATATACATCCTTTTCAAAAATGAAATCTTTATTTCTTGTTTTTTCTTCTTGTCCTCTTCTTTCCTTTTATTTGAACTGGAGTTTGATGTTAGATAACCTCTTCCTCAACGTAAGTTGACATGTGGAGAGATATATCCAGATATCAATCTTCAAATATATATTGGTTACAATTTAACAAAAAGAAACCCTCGTGACACAATAGCGTACCCCACTCACAGTAGAGAGAAGGTGTGTGTTCCTCAAAAGGTTTCTTTAATAGGTACCATCACCCAAAGATTTCACAGAAAATGACAAGGAGAAAATCCTGCGTACCGTAACTCACATTCAAACAGGTAGAAACACCACATATAAAGGTTTCTTTGATGGATAGTTATAGCAGGTGTACCCAAACTCACAATCAGAATAGTGGTTATGTATTCGTAGCAGTTTCTTTTATTCTTATTCCCCTTCTTCCTTTTCTTTTAATAATGTATTCTCCAAATAATGTAATGGATAAGTACCATATCAAAAAAATGTATTCGTCAATATCGACTCCAATACCACACAGTACATAACATGAAACATCAAAACAAATAAAATGATAAATTAAAAACATATAAATAAAAATAAAAAGGATCTCCCTTGTGGGTAATGTCACGATAAAAAGTTAGAAGTAAAATATTCATGAAAGTGGTATCACCACAGCTTAAGTGGACATACCTTAACACAGGGGATCATGAAAAAAGGGTCACACTTCCTAGTCGACATGCATTTCGGCACGTGCAGGAGCCTTTGTCAAGACATATGGGATAGTGTGATAGACTGCTATTTAAACTACCTCCCACCAATCACTGCAATCCACAGGACCAACCCTCTCAAACCTATCCAATCGATATGTGCCAAACTCACATGTATGGGTTCCCCGGAGGCCACATAAGCCGGAAATAGCTGGAGAATTGTCTCACTATGAAACCGAAGGAGTCCTCCGCATCACCCGACGAGCGGAAGTGACATTCCGGCAGCCGCCGGAAACTGTATTTGCGTGTCATCTAAACAGCCGCCGGAAACTATATGTGCGTGTCACCTGACAAAAACCCATGGAACGCAAAGGCTCAATTAATACTCAAATTGTATCAATTTCAAGCCCAGGAATAGCACATAATTGGTGGTTTACAAATCGCTAAAACATAAGATAGTATTGACATAAATTATTAATGTCACATATCACCTGACTTCACACAATAAAATACATATTGCAAACATAGTATAATGTATCTAAAACACTTATAATGGAAACTCTTTTCTAAGGGGACAAAGACATACACAAATGCATCAATCTCTGTCCTCCATAACGAAACTTCATATGAGACGATTGTAATGAAGGGTTCCGATCTTAGTTTTTCAGTTTTTTTCTTTTTCAAATAGTCCCAGGTGATATAAAATCTTCATAAAATCCCATAAAAAACAGGACAAAACAAGAAAATAAAAACACATTAGCAACCATATTATAAAAAATCTGAAGGACAAACCAAAAACTACAGAAACCATTTTAACTCAAAATCTTTGTTTAGCCCCCAAGGTATAAGTGTCTTCAATGAAAAAATGCACTTCATTTCAGCCTTTGATAACATTGTGGCTGTATCCCCTGATCTCAAATTGCCCCTTATGGTTTTCAACCCATGAAAAAAACCAATTATACCACCCGGAGAACATCCATGGAATTCTTTAAAGTGCATTGAAAGAGCGTGAGTCTCCATACCTTTCTTTATGTTTCGTAAATGCTCACTTAATCTAACTTTTAATGGTCGTGAAGTATGACCAATATAAAATTTGTTACACTTACATTCAATCCCATATACCACATTTTTGCTATTACAGGTTACAAAATCTTTTATGTGAAAATCCTTTCTATTAATCCGGACCACTTCTATTTTATTTCTTCCATCCCCTTTAATGGATTTATAACCTAAACAGGCACCACATCTAAAAAAACCTTTTGATAAGATATTTGTTTTATTATTAGATAAAGAAAACTCTTTACTAATTTGTTTTTGAGATTCGGGGCTTTTCAATAAATACATATTGGTTTGTCTGGTACCATTGTACCCAAAATGGGGTCTCTCGTAAGGATTCCCCAATGTTTTTTAAGAATCTTTTCAATATCTCTGTATTGTTTGGAATAATCAGTAATGAATGCCCATTGGTACTTATTATCTTTGGAGGGTGATTGACGTTTTTTATTTTGGAGAAGGTCTTTCCTTTTTAAGCCTTCACTTTATCCAAGGATTCATTTATTCTATCTTCCTTATATCCACATGCCTTAAATCTAGCTTTCATTTCTTCAACTTGGCTGTGAAAAACTTGTGGATCTGAACAATTTCTCCGTAACCTTTTCAACTGGCCTGATGGAATTGAATCAAGACAGTTGTTATGGTGGCAACTAGTCATATTAATATAAGTCCCTGAATCTGTTGGTTTTACATAATTTTTGGTTTCCATTCAACCATCCTTTATGTAGACTGTAATGTCCAAAAAATTTAGACTTATTTGACTAATTTCAAAAGTTAAAAGGATGTTCCTATCATTATTATTTAGATGATTACAAAAATTATCGAGAATTGATCTATCTCCCCTCCATACAAAAAATATGTCATCTATATACCTGCGATAGAAAGGATTTTCACATAAAAGATTTTGTAACCTGTAATAGCAAAAATGTGGTATATGGGATTGAATGTAAGTGTAACAAATTTTATATTGGTCGTACTTCACGACCATTAAAAGTTAGATTAAGTGAGCATTTACGAAACATAAAGAAAGGTATGGAGACAAACGCTCTTTAAATGCACTTTAAAGAATTCCATGGATGTTCTCCGGGTGGTATAATTGGCTTTTATGGGTTGAAAGGCATAAGGGGCAATTTGAGATCAGGGGATACAGCCACAATGTTAGCAAAGGCTGAAATGAAGTGCATTTTTTCATTGAAGACACTTATACCTTGGGGGCTAAACAAAGATTTTGAGTTAAAATGGTTTCTGTAGTTTTTGGTTTGTCCTTCAGATTTTTATAATATGGTTGCTAATGTGTTTTTGTTTTCTTGTTTTGTCCTGTTTTTTATGGGATTTTATGAAGATTTTATATCACCTGGGACTATTTGAAAAAGAAAAAAACTGAAAAACCAAGATCGGAACACTTCATTACAATCGTCTCATATGAAGTTTCATTATGGAGGACAGAGATTGATGCATTTGTGTATGTCTTTGTCCCCTTAGAAAAGAGTTTCCATTATAAGTGTTTTAGATACATTATACTATGTTTGCAAAATGTATTTTATTGTGTGAAGTCAGGTAATATGTGACATTAATAATTTATGTCAACACTATCTTATGTTTTAGCGATTTGTAAACCACCAATCATGTGCTGTTCCTGGGCTTGAAATTGATACAATTTGAGTATTAATTGAGCCTTTGCATTCCACGGGTTTTTGTCAGGTGACACGCAAATATAGTTTCCGGCGGCTGGTTAGATGACACGCAAATACAGTTTCCGGCGGCTGCCGGAATGTCACTTCCGCTCGTCGGGTGATGCGGAGGACTCCTTCGGTTTCATAGTGAGACAATTCTCCAGCTATTTCCGGCTTATGTGGCCTCCGGGGTTACCGTACATGTGAGTTCGGCACATATGGATTGGATAGGTTTGAGACGGTTGGTCCTGTGGATTGCAGTGATTGGTGGGAGGTAGTTTAAATAGCAGTCTATCACACTATCCCTTATGTCTTGACAAAGGCTCCTGCACAAGCCGAAATGCACGTCGACTAGGAAGTGTGACCCTTTTTTTCATGATCCCGTGTTGAGGTATGTCCGCTTAAGCTGTGGTGATACCACTTTCATGAATATTTTACTTCTAACTTTTTATCGTGACATTACCCACAAGGGAGATCCTTTATTTTTATTTATATGTTTTTAATTTATCATTTTATTTGTTTTGATGTTTCATGTTATGTACTGTGTGGTATTGGAGTCGATATTGACGAATACATTTTTTTGATATGGTACTTATCCATTACATTATTTGGAGAATACATTATTAAAAGAAAAGGAAGAAGGGGAATAAGAATAAAAAAGAAACTGCTACGAATACATAACCACTATTCTGATAGTGAGTTTGGGTACGCCTGCTATAACTATCCATCAAAGAAACCTTTATATGTGGTGTTTCTACCTGTTTGAATGTGAGTTATGGTACGCAGGATTTTCTCCTTGTCGTTTTCTGTGAAATCTTTGGGTGATGGTACTTATTAAAGAAACCTTTTGATATATTTTTGGGTGTGGTGACATCTATCAGCATTGAGAACTCCCATTATTGGCTGCTGTGCGCAGACTAGGTTGGAACCTTTTTAATTCTTGTAAACAAAACCTCCCAATCCATGGTATGAATGGAAATTAATACATAAAACTTACACTTCACTATCTTACGGTTTAACAGTTTCCCTATTAGTACCAAACTTACAATTCTCAGAAAATCTGCTATTAAACAAGGCGCCATCCTCTCTATCTTATACTTGCTGCTATAATGTATCAGTAAAAGTAGTTTTTTGTGTACTCTTGTGGGGTTTAGAACCTGTGACACTAATTTTATATAAAGATTGATAGGGTATGTTCTAAAATCTGGTAGACTACCTAATGCTGGTTACTTATTAGGATTATGTCATCCTGATATGACTTTTCTGGCCAAATCAGAACGACACTTTGGCCAGATCATCCAGTCTGTATGGACTTTTTGTGCGGTCCCACTGTCGCATGTGAAATTGTATGGTCAGCTGTGCTGCACTGTCATTTGGATGGTATCACATGTGGTATCCTTCATTACTTTTCTCATTGTGTACAGTACCTGTGGTCGATCCACAAGGCAGACATATAGTCTGGGTACACATCGCTAAACATGTACCCGGCTTAAGATTTGATAGTGTCACAGAAGATTTCCTAATAGAATACTTTCATTATTTACTCATTAATATTTGATAACTGCCCAGAAGTTAACTAACTTCATGCAGATATATAAATTAATTTGAAGGGTATTGTGTAATATGGATGCAATGTGCAATAAATGTAACATATGTGTTAATATGTTGTTGTCCAGATATTGGTTTAGGTTACAGATGTGCTTCAGACCATTTTTGCTGGTTTTGATTGTGATTCTAATTCTAGTATTGGTTTTACCAAACAGCCATGACTGGTTTTGGTTTTGTTTCCAAAAATTGGCAAAAAAATCTAAAATCACATAATTTGAGCCTTTTTTTGGTCCTAGAGTTTTATTAACCTCAATAATATTAATTTCCCATCATTTCCAGTAAATTTTGACCAGCTCACAGCTCACAATTTAGTTTTTATCCATTCTAGGCCAAAGGTTGCACCGAGCTAGCTGGCTGACTAAGCTAAGGGACAGAAGTGGGCGACACAAACATGTGGCAGTTCAACTTTGAACATGGCACATGGCTCACACTGCGTGGAGTCACAGGGCTTATACTGTATATGTGTAACACCCTGGTAGGGATAATTCACGGTATGTATACAATTCACTAACCTCATGATTCTTCAGCCGAGTTGTTTCCACTTCAGGTTCGCTAATGATGGCGGAGCTATGGAAGTACAAGACCAGTCTCTGGTATGGCATACAAGGCCTCCATGAGGTCATTTTATTTGCATGAAAGAAATTAATTTAAATAAAGAAACAGTGCCCGCAGGATGGGTGCACCACAAAAATAAACAATATAAACACTGGATATGCAACTCATCAAAAATTGGCAATAATCACTTGTGTATCAAGATACTCAATCTATGAATCACTATTACATGCACCATGGATCACGCAGTAACATGAGTGACTTTCTAATATTATACACAATAGTATACATCACTATCAGACATTACATTTAAAAAATAAATAACTTTTCCGATATATTAGCAATATCACTATTCATTTAGTAAGTATCCTATAATATAACACCAAGGCAACAATATTCCTGGGATATAGTTCCGGTATACCTGAGCTCAGGGTGTGAGATTCCAATATACGAAGGGATTTATATGTATATACATAAAGCCCTTAAATGCAAGATTAATTCCTCTGAAAGACACAGTAGTGGGAATGATCCTGAGTGAAAAGGACACTGTTCTCCCTAGGATAACTCAGAGGCTGTCTTATCAAAAGCTTGTAATCTTCTGCACCCCAGACTGGAATCTGCTTCCTTTCAACTAAAAGTAATTTAGTTGTCCCATAGCTAAACTAGTGTCTCCCTTTACTACTAGTTTGGTCAGGGGCCAGGACACAATACTGGGCGGTGTGGTTAGATACTCACTCAGTCCTGGTAGGTGTGCTGGTTCATGGGGTCTCTCACATGAGTTACTGGATCAGGCTGCAGAGTCACTATTTAGGTGCAGGGCTTCCATCTCTGCATCAGCTCTGGCCTGAATGCTGAAAGCAGGGGTTTCCACTGTTGCTGTGGCAGTCTCCTCTGCCTTTGTGTGGTTACAAGTGCCGCTGGGACTCCCTCTTCTCTTGCTGCCAGCATTCTCCCTGGATTTTCCCTCTTCGCCTCTCCGCAAGGCTGCTCCCCTGTGGCAGATGAGGATCTGTGGCTGGATACTCTGTAGTAATCAGTCCTTCTCTGCTCATCAACAATGCTGTCTCTCCACACTGGCTCTTCTCTGCACTACTCAGCTCCCTTCAGGTGCAGAGCATATTTAACCACTTTCTCTGTCCAGGACAACATTCCATGCCTAGGATCCCTGCCCTCAGAGCATCCAATCAGGGGAAGGTAAGGAGGCTTGCAGCTGGCAACATTGTATTGTCCCTAGCTGCATTAAACCAGGTTGTCCCTGTAATTTCTAAAGAGGTGGGCTGTGTGCAGCATGCCTCAGCCTTGCTTGCTGCAGAAGAATGCTGGCACCTGTAGTTCCACAGGTTTCTATGGGGGTATCACATATGCAAGTGAACAAACTGAACTAGGGTAAAGCGCACAAAACAGTACAAACTATAGCCCCTCTCTCCTCAATGGTATATCCAACTGTCTCTCTGCTATCTCTTCCTGGATGTCCCAATGATTTCTCAAACTTAATATGTCAAAGACTGAGCTGATCATTTTCCCACCCTCCAACATAACTGCACTTCCCACCATTTCATTATCAATTGATGGCACAACTATCTCCTCTAGCCCCAAAGTGCGCTGTCTTGGAGTTATCCTGGACTCCTCCCTCTACTTCAAATCACATATCCAGAATATCTTGCAGTCCTGTCATTTCCATTTTAAAAATATTTTCAATATTAGACCATTTATCACCCATGATGCCACTAAAACCCTCATACAATCATTGGTCATCTCCAGATTGGACTACTGTAACCTCCTCCTATCTGGCCTCCCCAACTCCCTTCTCTCTCCTCTCCAGCCTGTCCTCACTGCTGCTGCTCAGCTCATTTCCACTCCAAATGCTCTGCATCTGTCTCTCCTCTTCTATAAGCCATCCACTGGCTCCCCTTCCCTTTCAGAACCCAATTCAAAATTCTCACTCACTTCCAAAGCACTCACCAATTCCTCTCCCATTTACATCTCTGACCTCATCTCCCAACAATCTCCTGCCCTCTCTCTTCATTCAACAAATGTACTCCACCTGTCATGATAATTGATTACTTCCTCCCACTCCCACCTCCAAGATTTTGCCCACGCTGCTCCCCACCTTTGGAACTCACTCCCTATTCCCATCAGACTCCCCACCTCTCTACAATCCTTCAAACGGGCTCTCAAGACCCACTACTTCATCAAAGCCTTCCAGCTCTCATTTTAACTTGCTGCTACATGCTCCTTCTTCCCTGTATACCCCATCTGTGTCACACCTATTTGTCTGCCGCTACCCTTTAGGAAGTAAGCTCTAACGAGCAGGGCCATCTACCCTATTGTGCTTCCCCTTACTTTACTTTCATCTACTTCTTACTCCCCACTAGGGCACCTAACACTTTGTTGCTTTGCTCTGTTGCTTATCTGGGTGTTATAGTTGCTAATGTAGCAATGAATATTATCCTTGTCCTCATCCTGTATTGTATTGTACTGTAAGTCACTGGTCAACCTATTTGTTCTTGTATTTTGTAAGGCACTGCGGAACACTTGTGGCACCATATAAATAATAATAATAATAATAATAATAACAATAATAATGAAAATTTTCCTATTTCGATTTTTTGATGTTGCAGCTGAATTCAAACTATGTGGAGTCACAGGGGTTATATATACATGGAAATGTATTTACTGATGGACATAGCATGCCTATATACTGCAGAGTACAGCACAGTATACAGCAGCATGCACGCTCTATACCACTATTATGGCATCCAGTAAATTACATAATGCTCAAAACATGCTTCTCAGCCTTGACACTCAAAAGGCGTTCGATACGGTCCTTTGGCAATACTTATTTGAAATATTTTCTCACAGACAATTTATCCTTGATTTCATAAGATTGGCTCAGTTTTCGTATAATGCACCCACTACCTCATTATTAGTAAATGGAATATATTGTTCGCCAATAAAATTGGGTTGAGGTACGCATCAATGCTGCCCACTTTCACCCATATTATTCAATCTTGCAATAGATCCTCTTCTTTGTATCCTCCAGCAGTGGCCAGAATTTTGTGGGGTTAAGATAGGCACACATAATATCAAACTCACAGTTTACGCAGATGATATTCTGTTATACATCGCTGATCCTCAATTTACCTTGATGAGAATTATACATAAGATTGAACAGTTTGTCGATATTTTGGGGCTTAAAATTAATGAAAATAAATCCACTGCAATGTTATACCAAAAAACTCTGCTTTTATATGAAAAAAGCATCACTCGTATAATTCGAAATATTACAGAGGAGCTTTGGAGTTGGAAATATCTAACTGTCTCATACTTGGGGAGATCGACTCTAATAAAAATGATGATGTTCCCTCGCCTTCTCTATGTGCTACAGGCACTACCTATTTTACTCACATCAAAAGACATTCAACTGATTAATACATTATTTAGGTCTTTTGTATGGCAGAATGGTAGATCTCGGATAAGTTTAAGGAAGCTATATCAATCCAAAGCAAATGGGGGGATAAAATTCCCGAATGTTCTTGATTACAATCACTTATCACTGCTGAGGATATTGACAGATTGGTTGCATGACAGGGAGGTTTATGCCAATACATCAATAGAGTCGCAATTCCTCCCCACTATGGATTTAAAGTACTTCTTACACATACATGACCAGGAAGTACCAATATATAACTCTGAGATAACCCCCTGTTCATGACAACTAGATGTTTGTGGCATATTTTACATCACAGACAACGACTCAATGCGCACAAATCAATACATCTCCCACTATTGCGTAAATCTGGATTTTCAAGAAGGACAGGTAACATACAATATGGAGGGTCGGAGGTGTGCATACTATAGGTAATTTGTTGGAACTTAATGAGAAAAGAACCCTGATGTTCCTAGAGGCAATGGAAAAATTTGAGACTTTAAGGGCATATCCCCTGGCATATTTCCAGGCAAGACATTATATTGCATCAATAGTGCGTGCATTCTCACCCACTGACTGGAACAACCCATTAGACAGATTAATAGGTAGACAGAATCCCAACAAGAAGGCCATATCTATATATTATAAATTTCATGGCGAGGAAATAGATCATACATTGGTCAGCCAGGGTATGTTACAGTGGTTGTCTCAATTCCCAACCCTCACAATGGAAGACTTTATACGAGGATTATCAAGATCACATGCACTGCTGAGTGCTAGCACATACAATGAGTTATTTTTAAACTTTTACCATAGAACTTATCTATCTCCCCACAGTAGATGTAGAATGGGTCTGTCGGACACTCATACATGTCCTAGATGTGATACAATAGAGGCAGACTTATATCATTGCATATGGCAGTGTCCAATAGTCCAGGGCTTTTGGAGAAAAGCCAAACAAGATGCTGAACGACTCCTTTTAAACTATGTACCCTTCATACCAGAATGGGCGGTACTGGGTATTTTTCCAAAGGGGCAGAGACTTACCCAAGGCAGCAGAAAACTATTAATAGCTATAAGTGCTGCAGCTAAGAAAACTATTTTTCAGGAATGGATCCACTCAACTCCCATAACTTTCACATTGTATAAAGAAAAACTAAGATTTATTTTGAGAATGGATTGGGTGGAGACCATGTTCAATAGAGAAAGGAAATACTTTTTTTGAGACTTGGGAAAGTTATATCCCCACCTTGTCAGACACAATGCAAATTTATAACTGTATGCATAAAACACAATGGTATGAGACACAGCTATTGATGGGAGACTCATCAATTCAATTACTGTACCAGTAAGGTGAATTATGCACCTGAATTGAGAATGTTGGTGTGGTCGGTGGACGGACGTCAGACGGAGATTTATTACATGATATGTTTTTAGATCTTTTTTTATATTGTCAAGAGCTAATAAGTATAAATATATGTTATCTGATTGACAGAAATTATTGGAAAAATATTTCCAGGTGTTTAGTAAAAAAAAAAAAAATCACAATATTTAATGTGTGGAAGCATATAGTATTGAGTTTGAGATTAATGAAAAATCGAAACACTGATAGATCTCAAGTATATAATCAACCTCTGTATTGTGTATATATATATATATATATATATATATATATATATATATATATATGATGTATATGATATATATGATGTATATGTAAATGATTCCCTTGCTTCAATTTAAAATAAGATATAAAAAAAAAGAATTGCATAGACAATTTATTTTTATATAGAAATAGGTTATATTGAAATAATACCTTAAGGATACTACATAGTATAACCATATTTAATATTAAAGTATGTAAAGACATTCATTGCATAATTATTAGGGAAGTCTAATTTAGATGGCAATTGAAGCAATTAATCACATTTTCTGTCTATCACATAGAACATATTTCTCATAACCTTTGTTTGCCTTTTTTTTAAAAAAACAAACCTGTTCAAGCTTATCTTTAGCACATCTTGCAACGTCAGCACGTTGTCACATTTTAAATGTGCCATTTTCCTCTCTCGTAAATCAGTGGCAGCCTGAGCCTAGTTTATACCTAAATGATGAAGTAATCAGCAGGCACATGCTGTTCCTAATGATAACTTCCTGTAATTTGCATTAGAGAATTCTGCTAATTTGAAACAGCCCCTACATGTGGAAGTCAGGCTTATGTGACACCAATCTGAATATAGGAATTAATTAAAAAGCTGCAACAGTCTATGTTCACGAATCCAGTAGCAGAGATGATAGGGCCCCTGACACTGCTCAGCTGAGCCATAAAAATGCGTGTTTGAGAAAAAACACAGAACTAGATAATTTATAGAAATTAGGCCAAGAGTGCATGGAAGTGGCTGTCCTGTTGCTGTTTGAAATAATGAAATTAAAATTAATTTTCTAGGTGGCTTAATTTCTTTCATTGCAATGTATAAGGGAGAAGTGTTATTTAGGTGTTTAGGTATCTTCTTTATATTATTTTATGACTTATTTAGACTAAAAGCACATTTTTATTTTTATGAGTATATGATGGCAGTGATTTATTGTAGCACAGAAGTGTCACATGTTGCAATAAATTTTCACAGGTACAAAATTGAGTCTCTTCTTCAGAGAAACAACTGTTTCTGT
Organism: Taudactylus pleione; assembly: GCA_031769625.1. NCBI lineage: Eukaryota > Metazoa > Chordata > Amphibia > Anura > Myobatrachidae > Taudactylus > Taudactylus pleione. The sequence continues at coordinate 555,560 of JAUIMM010000241.1, forward strand.
CTGCTACAGTGAATAAATGGATATGAACATCTGACATAGGATCACATGGGGACTTAATTTCACTGAAACCCCAAGAATTATTAAGATTCTCTATTATTTTTCATAAAGGGGTATGGTATGCGTTGAGAAAAAGATACAGCAAATCAAATTTTGGTAAAAAGAGCAATATCATTTTATTAAATAAGAATTTACATTTAGATTGTTCTTCTTTACAGTTTTTCAATGTATTTGCTTTAATACAGCATTCATTATATTATTGTTTTATATAGTTTCTATCATTTCTTGTGAAATTATTAAAATACTATTAAATCAATAACTACATATGACATATTGTACATGATTGCATATTTATACTATAAACTAGTGTTTTCACGCAGCTTCACTCATGTGGATGTCTTTTATTAGTCAGTGGAACTAATTTTATAAGGACACTAGTGGCATCTAATATTGTGATGTATATTTGATATATAGTATTTGTGTTAGTGCTCCATCTACTGGATTGATATGTAAACTGCAATATCATGAGTCAAGATAAGCTGCCTGATTAGTGTTTAGTATTTAGTTGGCTTTTCCTGCTAAATAGATCTTGAGATATATTTATATCTATGTATTTCTATATGTATACATATATAACTGTTTTCATTTAGGGTATGTAATATATGGATATATTGTATATATACAGTTCTGTGCAAAAGTTTTAAGCAGGTGTGGAAAAAATGCTGCAAAGTAAGAATGCTTTCAAAAATAGAAGTGGTAACAGTTTATAATTATCAACTATAAAAATGCAAAGTGAATGAACAGAAGAGAAATCTAAATCAAATCAATATTTGGTTTGACCACCCTTTGCCTTCAAAACAACATCAATTCTTCTAGGTACACTTACACACAGTTTTTGAAGGAACTCAGCAGGAAGGTTATTCCAAACATCTTGGAGAACAAACCACAGATCTTCTGTGGATGTAGGATTGCTCAAATCCTTCTATATCTTCATGTAATCCCAGACAGACTACATGATGTTGAGATCAGGGCGTTATGCTGGCCAGATCATCACTTCTAGGACTCCTTGTTCTACTTTACTCTTTGGAATTTTCTTAATGACATTGACTGCATGTTTGGGGTTGTTGTCCTGCTGCTGAATAAATTTGGAGCTAATCAGACACCTCAATGATTGTATTGCATGATGGATAAGTACCTGTCTTTATTTCTCAGCATTGAGAACACCATTAATCCTGACCAACTCCCCAACTCCAGTTGCTGAAATGCAGACCCAAACTTGGAAGGAACCTCCACCATGCTTAACTTGTGTCTGCTGACACTCATTATTGTACCACTCGCCAGCCATTCTGTGAATAAACTGCCTTCTGTTACAACTAAATATTTTACATTTTGACTCATCAGTCTAGGTCACCTGCTGCTATTTTTATGCATCCCAGTTCCTATGTTTTTGTGCATAGTTGAGGTTGTTGGCCTTGTTTCCATATCTAAAGTATGGATTTTTCAACGCAATTCTTCCATGATGACCACTTCTGGCCAGACTTCTCTGAACAGCAGAAGGGTGTACCTGGGTCTCACTGGTTTCTACCAGTTCTGAGCTGATGGCACTGCTGGACATCTTCCGATTTCAAAGGGAAGTAAGCATGATGTGTCTTTCATCTGATGCAATAAGTTTCCTTGGCCAACCACTGCATCTACAGTCCTCAACATTGCCCATTTCTTTGTGCTTCTTCAAAAGAGCTTGAAACCCCAGTTTGCTTTGAAATACTTGCCTGGAAGAGACATTGCTGATACAATATAACTAAATTGTGTCTTGTTGCTGTGCTCAGTCTAGCCATGATGTATGACCTGTGACATGAAACTGTCTTCCACAAACTCAACTTTTGTAGTAGAGTTTGGATGTTCCTCACCCAGTTTTAACAGCTGATTCTATTTCAGTTAATGACTACATATGAAAATGATAATTATCACCTGTTTGTTATGATTGGTCAATCACACACCTGAGTATAATCCTAAAAATATCTCTGATTTTGTGTGCAAGTGTACCTAGAAGAATTGATACTGTTTTGAAGGCAAAGGGTGGTTGCACCTAATATTGATTTGATTTAGATTTCTCATCTGTTCATTCACTTTGCATTTTGTTAATTGTTAAAACTAAGCAATTAACACATATTTTTAAAAGCCATTTCACTCACCTGCCTAAAACTTTTGCACAGTAATATGCTATATATATATATATATATATATATATATATATATATATATATGTAAGTGTTAGGGCCATTTATCAAGTTCTGAAAAGGCTTTTTTTTTTCGGAACATGATGGTGTTACTGAATGTCATCCTGAGATGGTGTTCAGCCCCCAATAATCACCACAGGCTGCTGTTTACATGGCAGCCTGTGAAAAGTTACATGCCAGCTACAGCAGAGAGATCTATTACGATCCCTCCCTGCTGTGTCTGCACTGCAGAGCCCCAGAGTGCAGAGCGTCGGGACACTGCAGACATGTGGCCCAGACTGGCAAAAGATAGGTGGGCTGGGAGTAGAGGACATGGTGGGGGGGAAGAGAGGATTGGACACCTGCAAGGGATGGGATCGGACACCCATGGAGCAGATCGGACACCTATGTGGTGAGGTGCCAGATTGGACACCTGAAGGAGGGAAAAATCGGACAACCGTGGTGGCGATGCGGGGGGTTGTGGCCGGACACAGGAAGATAAGGGAAAAAAGGTGAGACACAGCAGGTGTATAGAGAGTGAGGGAGGGAGGGAGGAAGGGAGAGTCATGGAGCAGTGTGGAAATCCTTATGGATACCTCAGCTACATGGGGAAAAGTGTCACTTTTCCGAAAAGCTGACTCTGCAAAAGATCAGCTTTTCGGAAGTGAAACTTTTGTTAGGGAGGCATGATGATTGCCTCCAAAACATTTTTTAAACCAACAGAGAGTTTAAAACTTAATTATCACTAGTGATAAGTATGTCATGATGAATAGGCCCCATTGTCATTTTGGACTTGAACCTGTGTAAGTTCCTATAAAAAAAAATTGTCTCCATAGTTCATAAACATTCCCTAAAGGTATATTTGTTCCAAAAAAATTATATTTATAATTATATACATCTAGTAATTTTTAGCTTGAGGAGCCAGCACACTGCAAGCGCCAAGTATCTGTCTTTTTCCTTTATTGCTACTCTCCCTGATGTCACATTAAGATAATACATAGCTCAGTTTCTTTCTAGTTGACTAAGCTTTACAATATTTCAAACACAATCCAAATTAATCCTGTAGTTTTTGTGTGATGCTGAAATAAACAGGCAGACAAACAAACAAAAATTCAGGAATAAAATTCTCTCCAAAGTTCCTACACAGTCCCAAGGAATACATTTTGAAAAAAAATGTATGTACAGATACAACCATTACAACTTTATTATAATTATAGATAGATATGTGTGTTATATATCTATTTGCTGCTGTATCTAGTGACAGCCCTGCACATGCCAGACTGGTGCTTTTTCTGTTTAATAGATATCTAAAGCTGATATTTTATGTTACCTTTTGCAAAGAAAATGGTAGAAAAAGCTTGATTTATAGATCATATATAGAAAAGCCACAATACATATCAAACCCCAGACTATACTACAGTATATTAACTACTTAACTAACAATTTTTTTCCCAAAAATCACTCCGAAATTGTCGGGTTTTTTATGACTTATCCAACACGATTTTATTATAATTTTTTTTAAAACGCAGTATACCATACAAATATATATTTTTTTGGTATACTGTAATTATAGCTTAGCTATTGACAGGTGTACCATCAAAGGTCAATGGGGCAACCATTGATTTAAAAAAATCATTGATTATTTGATATATATATATATGCACATAAAAAAAAATATATATATATATATTAGGGGTGTGCACCGGCCACTTTTCGTGTTTTGTGTTTTGGATCTGGATCTTTCTTCGTGTTTTGGATCTGGATTGGTTTTGCCAAAACCACCCTTCCGTGTTTTGGGTTCTGGGTTTTGGATCTGTATTTTTTTGAATAAAAGCATAAAAACAGCTAAAATCACACAATTTGTAGGTTTTTCTGCTCCTATGCTATTATTAACCTCAATAACCTTAATTTCCTCTCATTTCCAGTCTATTCTGAACACCTCACACCTCACCATAGTGTTTTTATGTCCAAGAGGTTGCACCGAGGTAGCTGGATGACTATGCTAAGCGACACGAGTGGGCGGCACAAACACATGACCCATCTAGGCGTGAAACTGCAGTGGCAGACAGGATGGCAGTTTGAAAAACTAGGCCCCAAACTATACATAATGCAAAGAAAAAAAAGAGGTGCAAGATGGATTTGTCCTTGGGCACTCCCACCCACCCTTATGTTGTATAAACAGGACATGCACACTTTAACAAACCAATCATTTCAGCGCCAGGGTCTGCCACACAACTGTGGCTGAAATGATTGGTTCGTTTGGGCCCCCACAAAACAAGCTGGCAATTAATCTGTCCCAGCACAAACTGGCTCTATGGAGGCAAGATGTCATCCTCATCCTCCTCATCCACCGATTCCTCACCCTCTTCAGTGTGTACATCCTCATCCTCACAGAGTATTAATTCGTCCCCGCTGGAATCCACAACCACAGGTCCCTCTGTACGTTCTGGAGGCTGGTCTCCCTGGAAGAGTTGATAATTCATCTTATGAACATCATCTTCTCCACATTTTGTGGAAGCAACCTCCTACGCCTTTCGCTGACAAGGTTCCCAGCTGCACTAAACACTCTTTCAGAGTACACATTGGAGGGGGGCAACTCAGGTAAAATAGAGCCAGTTTGTACAGTGACCTCCAAATTGCTTCTTTTTCCTGCCAGTACAGGTACGGACTGTCTGACATGCCTACTTGGATGCTGTCACCGATGTAATTCTTTAACAGACAGACGCACGCTTGTCGCTGCTGCTTTGAGGATGCAAGTGCGGCTACAGCCCACACAATTCACAAAGACAGAAAAAAGAAGAATATTTTAATTGTTTGTGTAGCACACTTTGAGGGTGTCACCACCCTTTAACAGACAGACGCACACTTGTCGCTGCTGCTTTAAGGATGCAGGTGCGGCTACAACCCACACATTTCACAAAGACCGAAAAAAAAAGAATAATATTTTTATTGTTTGTGTAGCACACTTTGAGGGTGTCACCACCCTTTAACAGACAGACGAACGCTTGTCGCTGCTGCTTTGAGGATGCAAGTGCGGCTACAGCCCACACAATTCACAAAGACAGAAAAAAGAAGAATATTTTTATTGTTTGTGTAGCACACTTTGAGGGTGTCACCACCCTTTAACAGACAGACGCATGCTTGTCGCTGCTGCTTTAAGGATGCAGGTGCGGCTACAACCCACACATTTCACAAAGACCGAAAAAAAAAGAAGAATATTTTTATTGTTTGTGTAGCACACTTTGAGGGTGTCACCACCCTTTAACAGACAGATGCACGCTTGTCGCTGCTGCTTTGAGGATGCAAGAGCGGCTACAGCCCACACAATTCACAAAGACAGAAAAAAGAAGAATATTTTTATTGTTTGTGTAGCACACTTTGAGGGTGTCACCACCCTTTAACAGACAGATGCACGCTTGTCGCTGCTGCTTTAAGGATGCAGGTGCGGCTACAACCCACACATTTCACAAAGACCGAAAAAAAAAGAAGAATATTTTTATTGTTTGTGTAGCACACTTTGAGGGTGTCACCACCCTTTAACAGACAGACGCATGCTTGTCGCTGCTGCTTTGAGGATGCAGGTGGAATCTAGATGGGATTTCGAACCGGGGACACTCTACCTCCATCAATTGTCTAAATCCCACTGCACTAATGGCGGATACCGGACGCACGTCTAACACCAACATAGCAGTCAAGGCCTCAGTTATACGTTTTGCTTCAGGATGACTGCTGTCGTACTTCATCCTCATCGCTAGGGACTGTTGGAGGGTCAATAGTTTAGGAAAAGTAGTGATGTTCCTACTTCCTCTCTGGGATGATGAACAACTCCCAGCAGCAGCAACAGCACTAGGAGGAAGTGGTTCTTGATCTTTCCCTATTTTATTTTTATCGGAGAAAGTTTGGTCCTCCATTTATGTTATATTGATATATACGTGCGGCTAAAGCGCACACAAACACTGAAAATATTTTTTATTTTTGCTGGAGAGTAGTGCACTTTGTGGGTTACACCACCCTTTAAGAAATGAGCCAGCCGGCTCTTTACTTATGGGACACAGGCGCACGCTTGGCGCTGCTCCTTTGTTGATGCACGTGCAGCCACAGTGCACACAAGTCACAAACACAGAAAATATTTTTTTTTTTGGTTTCGACTGGAGTGTACTTTGGGGGTTACAGCACCCTTTAACAGTCAAGCCAGCCGGCCCTTTACTTAAGACACAGGCGCACGCTTGGCACTACTTTGTTGATGCACGTGCGGCTACTGCGCACACAATTCACAAACACAGAAAATATATATTTTTTTGGTTTGGAGTGTACTTTGGGGGTTACAGCACCCTTTAACGGTCAAGCCAGCCGGCCCTTTACTTATGACACAGGCGCACGCTTGGCACTACTTTGTTGATGCACGTGCGGCTACTGCGCACACAATTCACTAACACAGAAAATATATATTTTTTTGGTTTGGAGTGTACTTTGGGGGTTACAGCACCCTTTAACGGTCAAGCCAGCTGGCCCTTTACTTATGACACAGGCGCACGCTTGGCACTACTTTGTTGATGCACGTGCGGCTACTGCGCACGCAATTCACAAACACAGAAAATATATATTTTTTTGGTTTGGAGTGTACTTTGGGGGTTACAGCACCCTTTAATGGTCAAGCCAGCCGGCCCTTTACTTATGACACAGGCGCACGCTTGGCACTACTTTGTTGATGCACGTGCAGCTACTGCGCACACAATTCACAAACACAGAAAATAATTTTTTTTTTGGTTTGGACTGGAGTGTACTTTGGGGGTTACAGCACCCTTTAACGGTCAAGCCAGCTTGCCCTTTACTTATGAAACAGGCGCACGCTTGGCACTATTTTGTTGATGCACGTGCGGCTACTGCGCACACAATTCACAAACACAGAAAATAATATTTTTTTTGGTTTGGACTGGAGTGTACTTTGGGGGTTACAGCACCCTTTAATGGTCAAGCCAGCCAGCCCTTTACTTATGACACAGGCGCACGCTTGGCACTACTTTGTTGATGCACGTGCAGCTACTGCGCACACAATTCACAAACACAGAAAATAATTTTTTTTTTGGTTTGGACTGGAGTGTACTTTGGGGGTTACAGCACCCTTTAACGGTCAAGCCAGCTTGCCCTTTACTTATGACACAGGCGCACGCTTGGCACTACTTTGTTGATGCACGTGCGGCTACTGCGCACACAATTCACAAACACAGAAAATAATTTTTTTTTTGGTTTGGACTGGAGTGTACTTTGGGGGTTACAGCACCCTTTAACGGTAAAGCCAGCCGGCCCTTTACTTATGACACAGGCGCACGCTTGGCACTACTTTGTTGATGCACGTGCGGCTACTGCGCACACAATTCACAAACACACAAAAATATAATTCTTTTAGCACTTGGGGGGAGCACCCCTGATGGACAGAGCACCCCCTTGACAACACTACAGCACCCCTTTAGGACTGGGACACTGCACAGGACTTTGGAGTGGACACAGCCCCTATGGAGAACTGACTGCACAACACAGTCCAGCCAGCCCCTATGGACTTTAAAGTAGTGGACACAGCCCCTATTAACAACAGCAGCACAGCGCAACACAGCCAGCCGCTATGGACTTTGAAGTAGTGGACAACAGCAGCACAGCGCAGCACAGCACAACACTACTCTGCACTACACTACACTACACTACACAGCCCAGCCAGCCCTAACTCCCACCCTCCCTCTTCACTGTCCACAGCCAAGTGAGAAAATGGCACCGACGCGGGTACCTTATATAGGATCCAAAACCCGCGAGACCCGGAAGGCGGGATGATGACGTTTTGCCTCGATTTCAGATCCGAGTCAGGCGGGAAAAGTCGAGCCTGACTCGGATCGGACTCGGATCGGGGGAGCTCGGGGGGGTTCAGATTTCAGAAATCCGAACCCGCTCACCCCTAATATATATATATAAACAGTGGTCGAAGTCGTGGCAGTGGTGTAAGTAGAACCAATGTATTGACCAAAGAATTAATATGAGCGTGGCCATGCATCACAAAGGGTACACGGGTGATGGGATACACATTGGAGGTGAGGGACACAGGGGTGGTTTCGTTATACACTACACAGGTATAACTAATTGTGGAATCTGGTGTTACTCACCAGTTGTTTCTGTAACAGAGCTGAGAAGGAGGCTGTTTGACTCTGACTGGGGGTTTTAAAGGTGGAGTGGAGAGGGATCCATCTGAGGAGTGGAGATGAGGAGGGAACAGTGCAGGAGCCAGTGGCAGCAAATGTGGTACAAGGAAGGGGGGAAGTCCCAGCAATTAAGAGGCCAAGCAGCAGGAACGAGCTCCAGGGCTCAGCCAGTCGCACAAACAGTCACCACGGTGGCCAGTATGATGGGCTGCCCTGTCACTGAAAGGCTTTTAGGGTATCACTAGCGGTTGGGGACAGGCAACAGTAAGGTCACCATAGGTTCTGCAGTGTGGCTGAGTGAGATTGAGTTATGGCTCAGCCTGCTGCACAGTCACTGCAGCCAGCGACGGAACTTGTCAGCGGTGGGACCAGGTGCAAAAAATGCTTTGGGCCCCTCCCTTCTAGGCCCCATGCTAAATTAATATACCATACAGTAGTGCGCCATGTGACCACCAAACAATACAGACAACATCCCAATGTCTAATAATAATCTGTGCCCCCTTTAATCAAATAATAATAATAATAATAATAATAATAATAATAATAATAATCTGTGCCCCTTCAATCAAATAATAATAATAATCTATGCTCCCTTTAATCAATTAATATAATCTGTGCCCTCTTTGAACTCAACAGGATCTTATTTCAGCAGTGCTCCTCAGAGGCTCCACCAATGGGTCTGCTGGCAGAGGGTGACAGGTGGATGCAGAGGGTGATGGGCCAAGGTTTACAGGCAAAGCATAGTGGCCAAGGACAGAGGGTGATGGGGAGAGGCAGAGTATTATGGGTAGAGGGTAATGGCCATAGGGTGATGAGCAGAGGGTGTTGAGAGAGGCACAGGGTGAAGAGCAGAGAGTGATGGACAGAGGAAAATGGGCTGAGGGTGATTAACAGAAGGTAATGGCGAGAGCCAGAGGGTGATGGGGAGAGGCACAGGGTGACAGACAGAGGCAGCAGGTGATGGGGAGAGGCACAGGGTCACAGACAGAGGCAGATGGTGACGGACAGAGAGAGCAAGACGTGGCACAGGTCGTTGGTCACTCCTGTGGCAAGCGCTGGATCCTAGTATCCAGTGGCTGTCTCCAGTACAGAAGCAGTGTACAGCGTGACTCTAACAGGCTGGCTGAGCAGTGTCAAACAGACTTCCAAATACAGATATGGGCAGAGGGCAGTCCTTCACTGACTGCCCATGCATGGTGTGTACTGGGCACTGTGCATTACATACCAGGGGAGGTGACTGCTTGAAAAATACTGTAGGTGATCATTGTGTACTTTTCACTGTATCAGTGGCCCACACACAGCATAGTTTATACAGGTTATATGCAACAGACTGGCAGTGTACCTACCAATATAGAGCATCGTATATATTGTACATGCAGGAGACTGGCAGTGTACCCACATAGCGATTAGTAAATAACTGTTACGCAGGAGACCGGTAGTGTGCTCACATAGGGCATGTAATATAAAACTTATATGCTGGATACTGGCTGTGTGCTCACATAGGACATATAAAGAAGACTGTCAGTGTGCCCACATAGTGCATAGTACTTGTTACATGCAGGAGACTTGTAGTGTGCCGACATAAGGCATAGACTGGTATGTGTATGTTGTATGCAGGGGATAGGCACTATCCTTGTCTTGGATTATTGTCCTACACCACATGACACAAAGCCTTCTCTCTGCCCTACGCCGATATCACTCACTGTGACCCCATCCCCTGCATAATCCATGCAGTGCAGACACCAGGGCCAAGCTGAGCTGCATATAAGGTGGCTGTGTGCAGTCTGGCAGAGTCAGCAAGAGATGCAGGCAGCACAGGCCAGTCCATCTTGGTACCCTCGGGCCTCACTGACCTGTGTACACTGAAGCGCCATGCAACTCTCAAAGCAAGAGTCTAGCTTCAGAAGCTGCAGGCAGGGGACTGAGACAAGCAGAGGCCACTGCAGGTCGGATCATTCAGCACCCGGCTGGAAGAGACTTTGCTGTGTGTGTGCGAAGACTTAGTGGCTGCTGATGTCGCGAGTCCCGGCTCCGCTTCCTCCCGCGGAGAATTCCTTAAGGATCCTACAGTAGCTAGCTACTGGTCCGCGGATCATCTTGCGATCCCCTTGCCCAGTAAGTGTAGACTTGGGCACTTTCAAGCCGGCCAGTCCAGCGGGAACCGTCCTCCACCGCTTGCTGCAGATCATCAATGCTGATGATCTGACCAGCAGCAGACAGGGGTGGGGAGCTATGGTGCGGTGCACCAGCAGAAGTTTGGCTCCTGACTGCGGGGGCAGTATAAGGGGCTGTCCTGTCACTGACAGGCTGTCAGGGTAATGGGGGATGGGGGCAGCCTCGGCTTTCAGCTCTGCAGGCTAGAAAACTTCTTTAAAAAACAAAGTGCTTAGAGCTTGAAGTGGCGGTATGTCATAACGTAACATACCGGCACACTTCGAGCATTGTATATACATACATACATACACACTGTATACATACATATAATATATACTTACTTATGGGTGTATTGTGTTGCCGGGAGTGCCGCCTACTGCTTTATAGATTTTTTCCTTGCTTGGGAAGTGTAATTGAGGAAGGCACCAGGCGCATATTTCAATTTTAGCCACATGGAGTGCCAGCCACAATTGCTGCTGTATATGCAAATGAAATTCTTGTAACATATCACTTCAAATGGTATTGACTGTGTAGCAGTCAAAATTAGCAGTAAATGCCACAGTATACAAACAATTGAAGGAAATATAAATAATTAAATAAGTGCTACAACACATAAACACTGCAGATGATAAAGGCACTTATGAACTTCCACAGAGCAATCTTATGCATTTAAATTAATATGTTCATCATAAATAATAGTAGCTTCATAATGCAATTGAGTTGGAGAACAGTTTGTAGCAAGATGAATTGTAATGACCCCCACTCACAATGAAACAATTAGAGTCTGCACAACAACAAACTTCCCCTTCATTAGTAAATATAAGGTGTGTGTTTGCAAAGAGATAAAGAGATTGTCATGTACTAAATTATCAGGTATTTCTGTTTTCCTGTCATTATGCCATAGAGACAGTGAATGATGGATGAGAGAATCCCTAATATAGTTCCAGGGCTGGAAATACAGAAAAAAGAACACCTCTGCTGTATGTATAGAGTTAACCCCTTAGAGTTCCCTGTTGCATTGCAGGGTAACCCAGGGGACCAGATGAGCGGGTGTCCAGAATACCTTAGTGTTCAGAGATTATTCCATTAAGAGAACATATCCAAAAACACAAGTACAAAGTTTGTAGGCTATGCATGAATTATTTATACATTCATGAAAAAACTGTATGCAATACATAAATTAATGTATATGTATGTTTTATTAAAAGTCATGGAATTACCATCTGTTATCTGATACACAGAGGTGCCAAAGGAGACTGGCTGCAAAATAACAAGGATAGAGCCTTCTTTGGGAGCCAAGTAGTATCCACTTCTCTTAATGTATGGCCTTTCTGTGGAGTTAAGCTGGCCACACATCTAAAGATTATCTGTCCAACCAGCCAACTAGTTGATTGGTTGGAATGAAAATCTAGCAAGGTATGGGAGTAACTGACAATCAGCAATTTGCTCCCAAATGCTGGAAAATGGACAAAAACTGTTGTTTGAACAAATAGTTTAGATCAAACATTTAACAAACTTGTCTGAACGACCATTTTCAACTGTTTTCTGGCATTTAGGAGCAAATTGCCGATCATAAGTTACTCCCATACATTACCAGATTTTCACTCTAACCAATTAACAAGTTGGCTGGTTGGATGTAAGTTGGTCTAGTGTGTGGCCAGCTTTACTCTAAAGCTGACCTGTATATAGGCCAATTAATTTGCTATATTGGTCATTAAGCAACTAGATCTGTGATCAGTATGTTAACCCATGTGGATCTAAAACAGGTTTGACAATATTTGAGCCTATTCAACATTTTCGACCCTGTTCGCATATGTCAGCCATTTGGAAAATGTTCAAGTTAAATATGTAATATTTTGGTGTTTTTAATTATGAAAGATACATTTTATCCTTGAACAAAAATTCTGAGCAACAGTAATGCTCGCAGAGGAATTATACAGTTAGATTTCTTTTTTTTTAAATTAGAAAATATCACTTGCAGAAACGAGGAAGCCATGGCACTGGGCTGCAAGCTTAATTGTTTTCATCAAAATAACTACTCTAATTCCTTGTGATTTGAAAATAGCTAGATACACACAGATTAGTACCGCTAGGATGCCGAACGCATACCAGTAGCAGAGAAAAGCACTGACAAACATTGATTTCCTGTATATTATTATTTAAATACAGTTTAACAAAAACACTATTTTTATATGAACAGTGGATGCAACCCTTGAAAGCAATTAGCAAGGAGCTACTACAAACTTCATATGGAGAAGTCTATGGACGATTATCAAATTTGATCAAATTTTAAACTACTGTAGTTCAATATTTGCAACAATACTAAAAACAAGCAAATTGGCAATCTAGGGTAAGATGTACTAAGCATCGCATCCGCGATGTGGTTCATTCTGCTTCTTATTGGGTACATACTAGCGATAATATCACCGGTGTGTACCTAGAAATGAGAGTAAAATTACAAAGGACAGCTCTTCAAATAAGAGGGACTTCCAGGTTTATGACCCAGAAGTCCCTCTGGCATCCTTCTGTGCATGCACAGAATGACATGTGCACAGCCGGGAGTGCTGAGTGGAATCCGATTGGATCCCTCTCAGGGGAAAGTGTGAAAAGAAGTCCATAGGTTCTATTGGGTAACCAGGTCCAAGCTCGTGAATGCATCATATTCTGGAGCCTGGTACGTATGGAAATGCGGCCAAAACTCTGAAGTCAGTGGTTTTTGGAGTTTTGACCGCATTTCAGCCTTTAGTACATCCCGCCACTAAACTGTTAAATGCATAGGCTTCTTTAGTCTTTAGATAATTGTACATCCTATATTGTATATTGTGTAGCACCATTTTTAAAATGTCTTATATTATATGAAACAGTGTTATCGCTGTTTGAAAGACATTCATGAAACCTCTAAAATAATTAATTTGGTGATTTGAAGTCAGATATGATTCATTGAGCTCTAATCCTTTAAGGTGTCAGAAATGGTTAAGACATACATTTTGATAAATCACTTGTTATATTCTAAACTATTGACCCGCTCATCTGGATTGTTGTTGGTGCAATATAACTGGTCTAATGGGCATGTCAGTCTCTGTGCATGACAGAGCAGAAATGTGCTTTATGCAAGCTCCTCTTTACCCCTCCTTTTGCCTACTCTCATAATTATCCTGTCTGACACTTAGATAAAGGTCCCTGTGTTCTTGCTACTACTGTAAATGTTGCTGCCCAAGCTGCTAGTGTAACAATACTTTTCTTATAACACCCAATATTCCCACACTGGAAATTAATATAAATATTATAAAAAAATTAATTATATTCAGAATTAAATCATCAGGAAAGTCATCTATTACAGCACCAACACAAAAAAGTCACTGTCAGAAAATAAATATTCCTATTAATTAATATTTTAAAAAGCATGGTAATTTTAACACATATTATAAAGGTGACTGCTTATTTTTGAAACTATAAAAATATGAATACCCTTACTAACTTGAATTCAGCATGATGGCACTGTGGCTAGCATTGCTCTTTCATAGGACTTTGTACATGAATTTGATTCTGATCAGGGACCTATTACATTGGTATGCTTTATCAGTGTTAATGTGGCTTTCTTACCACACTCCAAAAACGTACTAATAAGTTAATTTGCTGCTGGTAAAATGAACCCCATTGTGTGTTTGTCTGTTAGGCAATAGAGACTGTAAACTCCAATGGGCAGGGACTGATGTAGATTATTTAATATTCTTTGTACACCACCATGTAATATGATGGCACTCGATAAACAAAATAAATACATTTTACCACTGAAATATCTACATAGTAGTCATTTTATCTTATAGCATAAGTTTAGTTAATTAATTGGCCAAAATAAAAATATTTCTAACGTTCAATTTTCTAAATTCAAATTATAGAAAATAATAATAATAATAATAACAGTAATGATGTTGAATTAAGCTTTTAACATAGGAAATACAATATATAAATGTTAATTTTATATGTGATTAAGGTTATTTTAACCAATTATCAAACTATTTACAAAAACATTTGGTAATATTCACTGTAATAATTTAAATTAGTGCCTTCCAAAACTAACTTTCTTGTTTGTGACGAATAAATATTAAAATAGAAGCAACCAATCAAAATTGTGCTTTCATGGTGTAACTTACACCAGAAAAAAATGCTGATTAGTTATTATGGTTCATGTTGCACTAAGATCCAATATCAATAATTCAGCCCATCTATTTCTGAGCCATAGTCATTTATGAAGAATAGTCGAGTAGAAACTACAAAAAAAAACTGTTTCTGAATGACTCAAATTAATATGTACTGTAGGTCAAAAGAAGCAATTCTAGTTTGTGATTTGTTATTAATTTAATCAGTTAGGGAGCACGTATTCATCCATGAAAGCAGTAAATTATAGGTTTGTTCAAAGGTTAAATGTCCCAAAATGACTAAACTGCATAAGAGGACATAGCTGGATGAATCAGCCTCAGAAATAGAAAATATTATTATAAATTGAAGATAATTTCAAAAATGGATCGAATCCTAACAGTATGAAATAAATTATATATGATATGGGTGTATGCATTTGGGTTTTTGTAATGACAAATAGCCAAAACATCACAACTGTACAGGTAGGTACCACCGCTGGCACAAGTGACCTGGGTACCATAGAATATATGCCTTTGAATATAACCCTTTGAAGCTACTCGGTGGATAGAAACTATGTTTTGCTTTTTAAATATTTTTAAATATTAAGGCAACATATTTCTCTTTATATAGTTGTTACCAATTTGACCCAACCCATGGTGTATCATAAGTGCTTGCATAGCTTGAGACACTATGGGCCTGATTCTAAGTTGCACACTATGCCGATATGTGCGCAGTTGGGCAATGTTTTAAGTAATGCACATGTATCATGATTGTGACTGCACTAAGATGCAGAACGAATTTGAGCGCAGGGATTGTGGTGTTAATGGGGGCTCCTGGAAGGTAACAAGGAGGTAACTAGGCAGACGTGGGCATGTCATCAGCATGTCGCTGATAGCGGCTGCATCTAAAGACACACAACCGCTCTCACAGGATGCCATACTCAAACGGAGGAACTGCACCTGCCATGGGTCTGGTGCAAGTTTTGATGGTGCATCCTATGGTGCATGGATGGTGTATCTAAACACTCCAAAAGATGGATTTCAACAGGTGCAAGACATTGCAATTGGATGTCTCAGTTTTCAAGATATCAGTCAAGGCATTAGCGTAAAGATGTAGACATGGCTGTGGCAAAAAAACGAAGCTCAAAATCAAGCCCTATAAGAGTCCTGTTAGGCCATATCTATATACAGTATGTGCCACAACATTATTTTAAGGTGTGCAATATAGCAGATTTGTTGTGGCAGTTTGTTTGTTGTGGCAGTAAATGGAATGTGGTCTCATTTTTTGTGTAGCTGTCATTTATATTGGATCCTAAATTTGCATTGTAGTATGGAAGGTCTTTGCCTATTGTATAGCTGCAATGTTCAGAATTTTGTTTCAGTCATGTTCATTTTACCACTATATAATCTCAGTAATATCTTAAATATAAAACTAAGTTTTATATAAATTAATATCTAAGCAAAGTGTAAACTAAAGTAGTATTTCTTGTCCTGTGTCCAAGTACAGGCAGTCTCTCATGTATATAAATTATTGTAATTGTTTTACACTTTGCTTCTTGGCTTGTGGTTTCCACTACTTTCATCATATATCAATAAACATAAGTTTTAAGTGCAGTTTCTTACTTGCAGAACATAAATTAAAATACTATATATAGCAATTTCTCTACATGTATACTTAAAACTATTATATATAGATATGCTGAATTATTAGTCTGATTCATACAGGGTCAGGCTGGTTGGGCAGGGATCTGGGGTATTTCCCTGTGGGTCCCAATGCCTGAGGAATCCACCCACATTACAGATGTTGGCAAGGATCAGCCAGCAGGCATGTCACCTGGCCAGCAGCTTTCTGTCTATTCTGCTTTCTGCAGATGTGGAGCTGCAGAGGAGACAGTAGGAGTTCCGACAGGTGGGTGGAACTAAAAGGGACCCAGTCCTGCCTAGTTAATGGCCCAGTCCTGCCTAGTTATAGCCATTGATGGCTATATCATCAATTTTCCATATTTTTTTTTTGCCATCGGTAGAAAAACGTAGATGACTGAGTGCTGCGAATGCACAGACCAAAAACATTTTCAACATCAGTGCACTTGCCATAGATATTGCTGCATCAGTGGCCAGCCATTGAAGGGAAAAAAAACACACTTGCCATCAGCCATAGATCAATGTTTGCAAAACCATGCTCACATAGTTGAGCAATTTTTTTGCAACTGTGCATACATGAAAACTCCTAAAAACTCCCACGACACATGCGTTACACAAAGTGTATGCACAAACACGCTGTTGCATGCTATCAAATATGTTGTGGAAAAGCGACGGGCATTCATGGGTTTCTCGCAGAGATGAGCGGGTCCAGTTCTCAGAGAACCATACCCGCCCAAACTTCATGGGCTGGGATCTGAATCCGGTTTGGGTTATCCAGCCTGACTCGGACCCCAAAACAAGGCAAAACATCATTCTCCTGCTGTGGGATTCTCATGGGTTTTGGATGCTATAAAGTTACCCGGTCATCGGCGAAATTTCTCTCCAGCTGTGGAGAATGTAGTGAGCAGAGGAGTGCTGTGTCCATCCAGGGGCTGCTGTGTCTGTCCAAGGCAGGAGATGGTGTGTCCATCCAGGAGTTGCTGTGTCCATCCAGGGGCAGTGGCTGCTGTGTCCAACCAGGGCAGGGGCTACTGTGTCCATTCAGGGGCTACTGTGTCCATCCAGGGGCTGCTGTATCCATCCAGGGCAGGGGCTGCTGTGTCCATCCTTCAGATAGCTATGTCCATCCAGGAGCAGGGGCTGCTGTGTCCATCCAGGGGTTGCTGTGTCCATCCAGGAGCAGAGGCTTCTGTGCCATCCAGGGGCTGCTGTGTCCAACTGGGAGTATTTGTGTCCATCCAGGGGCAGGGGCTGCTGTGTCCATCCAAGGGTGCTCTGTCCATCTAGGGCAGGGGCTGCAATGTCCATCCAGTAGTTGCTGTGTCCATCCAGGAGCAGGGGCTTCTGGTTCCATCCATGGGCTGCTGCATCCATCAAGGAAAGGGGCTGCTGTGTCCATCGAGGGGTTGTTGAGTCCATCCAGGGGCAGGGGCTGTGGTGTCCATCCAGGGGTGCTCTGTCCTTCAAAGAGGACCCATTGTAAAAAAAAATGCTAATATCATTTAAAAAAATATATATTATGTGAAACATCAAAGGGAACGTTAGCTGCAGAAAGACATAAAATTGGCAATATGCCATTCACCAAATGAAGTTTCAAGGAAAGGTTAAGGCCTTGGTCTTTATTTATGACTGGTGGTTCTGCCTCATGTGATGATGTAAGCCCTTTTCCCTGTAGACATTTAAAAAAAATGAAAATCGTTTAGGCACAGGAACCAACAGTGCACTCAGAAATGTCACAAATCCCTTAGGAGAATCTATGTATGTTGGAGGGTGCCATGTGTGAGCCTGACCTTTCCAATACTATACTCGAAGAGGAGCCTCCTTCTACCACTTGTGCTTCATATGCAAATGTGGGGATGAGATGCAAAAGTCAACATGCTGATATAGAAATTGAGGATGCTTCTGTGAAATAGTGCACCAGGATAAGGAGGATATTTGTGTAGCTGATGCTAATAAGGTTGTAGATGATGAGGATGCTGGTGATGATGATGTTGTTTGTGTAAATCAGGCCCCAGTGGAAACAGTTGTTGCCCATTATGAGAAAAGCCAATTGCCATGCCTGGGCATAAAACAAAAAAGCCATTTCTTATTTGTGGAATCATTTATACCCAAATCTGGACTACAATTGTCAAGCCATCTGTACCCATTGTCATGTCAGAGTAAGTAGAGGTAGGGACCCTAACCATCTAGCAACATCCTCCCTGTTACATCATCTACAGAGCATCCATGAAAAGTGTTTGCAAAATTCTGAAACTTTGGCAAAAAAGTAACAACAAGCAGTCCATGGTCAGCTAGCTGCCATTTCCCTGTTAGATCCAAGCACCTGGCATCTTCACCACCAACACCTTCATCAACAATATCCTCAATTATGATCGGAAGTAGTCCTGCATCCACACTGATGAGGCAAACTCAGTCCTCCCATTTCCTAGATTCCTTGGAAGATTCCTTGAGTGATAAGCCTGCTGCTGCTGCTTCTGGGAGTGGATTTTCAGCCAAGAAGGGGACCAGTAAGACTACTAGTAGAAGTTCTAAAAAACAATTGACTGTTAAACAATCCTTTCCAAGGGGGAGTAAGTATGACAGCAGTCACCCAGTTGCAGAGGCAGATCACTGATGCCATAACATCTATGCTGGTATTAGATGTGTGTCCATTATCTGCCATTAGTGCAGTGGGAAAAAAAAACTTAGTTAGTGTTCTCCATAATACCATTGTACCCACTGTCCACTTAGCCACAGATATGTGGACAATAAGAACAGGACAAATACAAGATTAGATGACTGAAACAGCCCACTGGGTGGGTGTATTGTCTTCAGTGGCACCAACAGCAGCAGCATCTAAGAAACAGCAGCTCATTCAAAGGCAGGCTACTCTGTGTATCACCAGTTTCACTAAGAGGCATACCGCTGACAACCTCTCTGAAAATCCAGGGAAGTCATTGCAAAATTGCTTACCGCACTTGGACTCTCCTTGAGATTTGTGGTTTCTGACAACACCACCAATATTGTGAGAGCATTACAGAGGGTGAATTCTAACACATCCCTTGTTTTTCTCACACAATCAACTTGATGGTGTCATTTTTTTTTAAAGGAAAGGGCCATGCAGGAGATGCTCTCTGTGGCCAGAAAAATTCAGCAGATTTCCACCATTCAGCAGGTGCATGTAGAAGATTGCAGCACCTCGAAGAAAGAGGTATTTACAGGGTGGAACTCCATCCTTTATATGCTTCAGCGGATGGAGGAACAGCAAAAAGCCATCCAAATCTACACGAACTATGACATATGAAGAGGAGGTGGAATGTACCTTACGCAAGCTCAGTGGAAAATACTTTCCGTGTTGTGCAAAATGCTGAATCCCCTCGAAGTAGTCACCTGTGCAGTGAGTTCAGACACTGCCAGCTTGAGTCAGGTAATTCCTCTAATTCAGTGGTTCTCAAACTCAATCCTCAGGACCCCACATACTGTATGTCACATTTTCCAGGTCACCCAGCAGGTGCACAGATGTAGTCTTTATGCACTGACAAACTTTAAAGGATTCACAGGTAAAGCTAATTATTTAATTTGTAATTTTGTGAGGAGACCTGGAAAACATGACCTGTTTGGGGTCCCGAGGACTGAGTTGAATCTAAGCAATTCCACTATGCATGTCAGACTTGTAGATCAAGTCCCTTATTTGCTTCACCAGGTTCCAAGGGTTGTCAATATCTTACAGTCGGATCAATACATTTTGGCGACTGTGCTGGATCCTAGGTTTAAGTCATACATTGTGTCTTTCTTCCCAATGGACACAGATCTGAAGAAATGCAAAGAGCTGTTGGTAAGGAAATTGTCAGTTCAAGCAGCACGTGATGCAGCGATGGCTCCTCCTTCAGTTTCTCCAGCAAGTGCGGCTGCCAGGAAAAAAATAAATTTTCCCAAAAAAAGACTCACTGGTGATTCAGATGAGTCAACACAACCAAGTTTTGACATCTGGGTAGGTCTAAAAGAATTGCCTACAATTAATGAGACCTCTACTATGACTCCATATGATACAGTCACCATTCAAAGAATGAATTAATGATAGCATCCAAATAGGCATATCAGACATTTTGTTTCACTATTGGCAGGAAAAAATGCATTTGGAGGCCCTTGCACAAACTGGCTTTGCTTTACTTGAGCTGTCAACCCTCCAGTGTGTACTCAGAAAGAGTTTTCAGCTCAGCTGGGAACCTTTGTCAGCAATCAACAAAGGATGCTACTTCCTCAAAATGTGGAAAAGATGATGTTCATCAAAATGAACTACAAATTTCATGAGGAAGACCTTTACCACCAATTACCCTCACAATTTACAGATGTATCTAAAGCTGTAATGGTGGATTCCAGCTAAGACAAATTAATAATGTGTGCAGATGATGTACACACTGATGAGGGTGAGGAATTGGATGATGATGGCCACAACATCTTGCCTCTGTAAAGTCAGTTTGTGCATAGAGAGATCATTGCCAACCATGTCAGCTGCCTGTTGGTAGCTTGTTTTGTGGGGGCCCAAACAAACCAATGGCTTCAGCCACAATTGGCATTCCCTGCCACTGAAGTGATTGGTTTGTTAAACCGTGCATGTCCTGTTTACTATATACAACATAAGGGTGGGTGGAGTGGCCCAAGGACAATTCCATCTTGCACCTTTTTCTTTGCATTATGTGCTGTTTGGTGCATTGCTGCCTGACACTTTTAATTTTATAGTTTATTAAACTGCCATCCTGTCTGCCACTGCAGTGCCACTCTGTGCCATGTTGGAAGCTGAACTGCCACATGTTAGCGCCGCCCACTGCTGTCACTTAGCTTATTCAGTGAGCTACTGAAGCCCAATGCAACCTTTTGGCCTAAATTGGATGAAATGCAATATTGTGAGCTATGAGGTGGTTACAATTGACTTGAAATGACTGGAAATAAAAGTTATTGAGGTTAATAAAACTGTAGGAACAAAAACAGGCCCAAATTATGAAATTTTAGCAGTTTTTATATTTTTATTTAGAAAAATACATATCCAAAACCAAAATCAAAACATGCAAGGGTGGTTTTGTAAAACCAAATCCTGATCTAAAACCTTGAAGGAGATACAGATCCAAAACCAAAACTTGGGGGTCGACGCACATCCCTACTTTGCAGTAAATTAAATTAATTTTGTTGTCAGACAAAGCATCTGCATAAATAAAACAAACAAATGTAAAATGTGGACTATACCCATTATGTACAGTATAATAAACGAGGTACCAGTAAGCAGGGCTGCCATCAGGGGTGGGACTGCAAGTACTTGAGTCCCTGGACACTGGCAGAATGGGAGGGGTCCCACACCTGCTCCTACAACTGCTGCATAGCCTGCACTACCCCCTTGAAAGAAAGGGGGATGAGGTGCTGCTACCACCTGCCGGCACGCACTACTTGATTGAGTAGACATGCTCCAACCTGAGAAACCGCCACTCCTTTCCCAATGGACCGATTCCTCTCTTTGGTCTGATCGTAATGGGACAGAGCCAATTCAGCAAGCACACCAGCGAATCTCATCATTCCAGAGGGGCAGGGCCTAATAATGCAACGTTCCCTCCTGATCGTAATGGGGGCTGAGCCAGTGTGGCAATAATGCAAGGTGCCCACCACCCATTAGCAACCACTAAACTAAAGTTTATCCTGCAGTTCCCACCATTGAGTTCAATGGAGGGAGCAGTTCATTGACTGAGATGCGGGGCCTGACCTCTCCTAGCCAATGAACGCTCAGACATGGAGCTTCAAAGGAGGAAACCATGTCTGAGCGCTTCATTCGGGAAGGAATATTCATCCTGGTTAGGATGATTATTGCTTAGTGCGAGGGTCGGCTTTATTGTTTTGTTATTTTAAGAAGACCCATGGATGCCTACTGGACAAGGGGACCACTCGAGGTAATAAAGGTGAGTATTGTGTGAGTGTGTATGTATGTATATATTAAACTTATACTATGTAAGGTGTGTGTGTGTTTCTTTCAACATTTTTTTACAGGTGAACTACAGGTCCCAGTGGGCACTTAATGCCCTGCATGCTGGTACTTGTGGTTCTCCAAGTACCAGCATGCGGGGGAGGCTTCCTGGGACCTGCAGTTCTACTGTAAAGACAATGTTTTTATTCTTCTATTTTTACACTACACTAACACAATCAACCCGCCACCCACCGCCCAGGGGTGGTGGGAATAGACCCGGGCTATCAGCCGAGGCTAGAGGTGCCCTGGAGAGGGAAACCCCTTTATTGGAGGGGTCTCCAACTCCCCAGGGATCCCTGGCCTGGGGTGACTAGCAGTCAGGGCTGTCGCTGTGGTTGGGGGGCCCAGTGATAGGGCTCCCCTGGCTGTGGCATCAGTCTGCCGTTAGAAAGGGTCCAGGGCTGGCTCTGTTAATTACAGGGCGACCCTACGCAAATTTTTCCCAGTAATTCCAGAACCAGCACTGATTCCCATAGCCCAGTGCTGGTTGTACTAAGTAGAGGGAGACCCTACGTCATTTTTTTTTAACATTTAACTCTTTATTTGGTTTTTATAGTCAGATAAATGCAGGCATCTCACTGATGTCTGCATGTATCTGTGTCAATCCGACCTGCTCATGCTCAAATCGAAAGCATGAAGCAGGTCTATTCATTTGGTGATTTGAAGTTCGATTTGAAGTCCGATTTTGAGGTCGATTTCAAATTGAATGATAGTAAATAAGGGTTTTGTGTGTTGGGCTATGTAAAAGTACCAATGTTTTACCGATGTTCGATTTGAGGCTGATTTGACTAAAATTATATTTGAAATTCGATTTTACATTCGATTTGGCCTTTAGAAAATACCCAAAAGCAAAATCGAATACAAATCGAATGAAAATCGCATCTCAATTTAGTAAATTTACCCCATGTGTTCGTGTGTATATATGCGTATGTATATGTCTGTATGTGTTAGTGTGTATAAATTTGTCTATATTTTTGTCCAGGAATGATGATGTTCGTCCATGTAAGATGACGTTTAGCCTCTTTCTGAGTTCCGTTTTTTTGGAGGGAAAAATCCGAACTCAACGTGCAAAATCGAACCTATACGAGCCTGCACATCCCTAATATATATATATATATATATATATATATATATATATATATATCTGTATGTGTTAGTGTGTATGTATGTCTTAGTGTATGTATGTTAGTGTGTATATACTGTATGTGTATGTACTGTATGTTTTATTGTTCATGTATGTGTAGGTAAGTATGTTAGTGTAGATATATGCATTAGTGTGTATATATGTGTATGTATATTTTAGTGTGTATGTATGTGTTAGTGTGTATATATGTGTTATATATAATATATACATATTTGTTATATACTGTATATATTATAAATATGTGTGTGTGTTTAACAAAACACACACACACACACATATATATATATATATATATATATATATATATACAGTCAGGTCCATAAATATTGGGACATTGACAGAATTTTCAGATTTTGGCCTCTATTCACCACCACAATGGTGTTGAAATGAAACAAACAAGATGTGTTTTAACTGCAGACTTTCAGATTTAATTTGAGGGTAATTACATCCAAATCGGGTGAACTGTGTCGGAATTACAACAGTTTCAATATGTGCCTCCCACTTTTTAAGGGGCCAAAAGTAATGGGACTATCAACTCAAAAGCTATTTCATGGACAGGTGTGGGCTATTCCCTCATTATTTCATTATCAATTAAGCAGGTAAAAGGTCTGGAGTTGATTCTAGGTGTGACATTTGCATTTGGAATCAGTTGCTGTCAACTCTCAATATGAGATCCAAAGAGCTGTCACTGTCAGTGAAGCAAGCCATCATTTGGCTGAAAAATCAAAACAAACCCATCAGAGAGATAGCAAAAACATTAGGTGTGGCCAAATCAACTGTTTGGAACATTCTTAAAAAGAAAGAATGCACCAGAGAGCTCAGCAACACCAAAAGACCCGGAAGACCACGGAAGACAACTGTGGTGGATGACAAAAGAATTATTTCCCTGGTGAAGAAAAACCCCTTCACAACAGTTGGCCAAATCAAGAACACTCTCCAGGAGGTAGATGTATATGTGTCAAAGTCAACAATCAAGAGAAGACTTCACAAGAGTGAATATAGATGGTTCACCACAAGATGCAAACCATTGGTGAGCCACAAAAACAGGAAGACCAGATTAGAGTTTGCCAAACAACATCTAAAAAAGCCATTACAGTTCTGGAACAACATCCTATTGACAGATGAGACAAAGATCAACTTGTACCAGAGTGACGGGAAGAGAAGAGAAGGAAAGGAACTGCTCATGATCTAAAACATACCACCTCATCAGCATGGTGGTTGTAGTGTCATGGCATGGGCATGTATGGCTGCAAGTGGAACTGGTTCCCTTGTATTTATTGATGATGTGACTGCTGAGAAAAGCAGCAGAATGAATTCTGAAGTGTTTCGTGCAATATTATATGCTCATATTCAGTCAAATGCTTCAGAACTCATTGGACAGCGCTTCACAGTGCAGATGGACAATGACCCGAAGCATACTGCAAAAGCAACCAGAGAGTTTTTTAAGGCTAAAAAGTGGAATGTTAAGCAATGGCCAAGTCAATCCCCTGACCTGAATCCAATTGAGCATGCATTTCACTTGATGAAGACAAAACTGAAGGGAAAATGCCCCAAGAACAAGCAGGAACTGAAGACATTTGCAGTAGAGGCCTGGCAGAGCATCTGGGATGAAACCCAGCATCTGGTGATGTCTATGCATTCCAGATTTCAGGCTGTAATTGCCTGCAAAGAATTTGCAACAAAGTATTAAAAAGTGAAAGTTAGATTTAGGATTGTTTAGTTTGTCCCATTACTTTTGGCCCCTTAAAAAGTGGGAGGCACATATAGAAACCGTTGTAATTCCTACACCGTTCACCTGATTTGGATGTAATTACCCTCAAATTAAATCTGAAAGTCTGCAGTTAAATCACATCTTGTTTGTTTCATTTCAAAGCCATTGTGGTGGTGAATAGAGGACAAAATATGAAAATTCTGTCAATGTCCCAATAGTTATGGACCTGACTATATATATATATATATTTTATTAGAAACCCCCTTTCCCCCTCAGAAAATCCTGTGTTTGCCCCTGCTCTTGTTTAATACATTTTTTTTCCTTTGGAGTTGGCATGCATGACTTCACGCCACTGGAAGGGAGAGGTTAGATGAGCCGTGGCGGGTGAGGAGCAGTGCCAGCCAGCCCTGGAGGAGAAGTAGCCAGAAGAAAGAAGCACAAGGCGAGAAGGTAAGTCATATTTCATGAGTCTTAGCGGTAGCACGGGGGGGGGAGGCCCAGGGGCCTTACCTATTTTGTCACTCCTGGGCCCCACAATTTCTGATGGCAGCCCTGCCAATAAGTATAATAAAATGTTCTTACAAATGTAAATTAATCCAATAGAGTTGATTACCAACATATGTAATTTTTGTTTTACTTAAACCCAAACTGTATATATGGTACTCAAGTGAACAAAATCAGATAACACAAAGCATCAGATGCTTAAACAGACACCAAAGTCACATCTCTTCAGCACATTTTTTTTCATTTTATGCTTCAGTTACATGGAATAGCTATACAGCAAATTGCTACTGCTGTTGCAGTGTTACCAATACATCTTCGTTAGAGTTTTTGACATTCTAAAACGTACACAGATCTTTCTGTTACATTTCTTCTTTGTGAATTTCTAGGAAGCCAACAAAAAATGTGCAATTAGTTGGATGTAGTTATTTGTGGAAGTTAGTTTTGTTAGATTAATCTATTGTTGTAATTATTCTGTTCTAATACATCTTGGATATGGATAAGCAACATTTTTAAAACTGTTCAGCTAAAAGTTAATCAAACTCCTCATTTACCTGCTAAAGTTTGCACATTTCATTGGCAGAATTAGTCCTTAATTGTTCCTAGTGCTACCCCAACCACACCATACAGCAGGATGGGATTGTGCAGGGCATTTGTGTTGGTATTGTTAGGGATGAGCAAATCCTACCCTTTCAGTATGAATATGAAGACCTAACTATGATTCGGTATCATTTTGATTCTACATACAGGTCCTGAGCTGGCTGACTGGAACATCGCATCATCTTTCTCTTCTGAATTTTATGTCCATTCTTATTCTGTCTGCCTTAAAATGATTGGTGTAATGATACATAACACTGTAAAATGGATAGACTAACTAACCTACCAAATTTGTATACACATTATGGCTGCCTCCTGAGCTGATGGAAGACCATTGATGATCACACTTACGAGGCTGCATCTTTAAGTTATAAATGTAAGATAAAAATTTGTAATGGGCCATAAGCTGTATTTATTCAAAAAGGTTTAGCAATGTTGCTAATAACAAGATAAAACTTTAAATATTGTCTTCCTCAGCATTGCTGGTAGTTAATCTCAGGGGTCTACATTCACTAGTGCATGTGATGCCCATGTTCTGGGATGAAATGCTTTTCATAAAAAAAAATAAAAAGAATGCCAGAATCAGTCTCTCACATTGAAAACTATCAATGTTCAAATAACTGTTTGCCCTGTCTTACTCATTAAAGTACATGTTTACTTTTCAACACATCATTTAAAAATGATAAATACACAACTTCCCCTTTTAATTCATTTTTGCAGGGACTCCGAAATAGACTAACTAGAAGTATATATAATGCACTGCACTGCTATGTATTGATTGATTACTATAATTTTGTCAACATAATTACATTTGACAGTCTCAGCACCAATATTTCCAATGCTAGGATTTTCAGACTTAATTATGTCTTCCAATTGACACAGGAAAAGATAGTTGGGGCAGAACTTTTGTAACAAAAAATGGTGAATATGACTTTTTTTGCTCACCACTAAACTTCCAAGTATTGAAACCTGGATAGTAGAAGCCCTAAAACAGAGTCTACCTTAGCTTAGCTTTGCATGTAGTAGAGGGAGTGAACATGAGATATTAAGAAGAGGTGAGGTAGACAAGTATGAAGAAGTGGAATTTGAGTGTGTGGATAAAGTTTGGTTGGAGCAGAATCTTGGATGCAAGATTGGAAAAGTCTTGGAGATGGGAGTGATAGTTGTAAGATTGGAGTTGTTGGTTAGAGGCAGAGCTGTGTGGTAAATATTATGATTATTATTACCATTGATGTGTAAGGAAGCACATTGCTCCACAATGCCGCACAGTAGGGGAAACAAAACATGCATAAACCAGGGACATACACGGTAGACAAAATAAATGCAGACATGAAAACAAAGTGTAGGATGGTCCATGCTCATGAAAAAGATTACATTCTTTACCATGGACCAGCACCACCTGCCATTCGCTAAATTTATTAATTAATAACAACTTTACTTAATAATTAGAGATCTGAGGGGGTCATTCAGACCCGCTCATGAGCGCAGGATGCTCGCAAGCGGGTCGATGTTCCCCCACTGCGCATGCGCACGACAGAGGGAGCTCCGTCGTGCACATGCGCGAGACCCGGCAAGCGACGGGCTCTCCATCGCTCTGGGTCTCGCATCAAAGGGGGCGTGCTGTTGATGATGATTAACTGCACGCCCCCTTTGGTGGGTGTGCCAGGGGCATGCCTGCCAGAAGGAGGTGTTCCCATGGGAACGCCTACCGTCTGAAGCAAGACCAACTGACATCACTAGTGATATCAGTGGGAGTGATTTTGGCTCTGATAGAGCCCAAATCACTCCAGGGCTTGTGGCAGTGAGACCCTACCGCAGGGTCTCTGTCACAAGCCCAATGGTCGCGACGTCATGCCAGCTGCGTAGTGCTACGCAATGACGTCAGACGCCCCCATACTTACGGATGGAGCCAGCCGCACTCGTGGTGTTTTCTTACATGTTATTTAGGTAAGTGTTTTAGTGTTTTGTATTGTCTTCCTGATGAAAATCATTGTAATGATTGAAACGTTGAAGTAAACTAGGTTCTTTGTAACCAGCCTTATATTCTTTACTGGGGAGTGCCGCTGCCACTGCTGCCTATTTCATTACTATTTGCGGAGGTCACCCACTAATAGAGCAGAGGAGGAGTGCCAAGCTGTCGTTGCATGTTATTTGGAGGTATTTAACATATCCTTGTTGAGGCACCAACCCGCTTTATTATTTCATCTGTCTCAGGAAAAGTTGCTATTTTCCATCTATTTCTGTGCATAATATGACACAGCAAACAGACCCCATGCTTGGTCTGGGTTTTATTAATATAGATCTACTGGTGGGTGATCAATTCAAATTTTCTGATACTGATGCTGAACAAATATTAGTTAAGGAAAATTTGACTACCACAGCTGGGTTTCAATCACCTGAGTATTATTACACTCAGTTATATAAATTAAAGAAGAAAGAAATTGACTTTCTCTTGCATGGTGTCACCTTGAGTGACTATTTCAGAAGTAGAAAGATCCCCAGAGAATTTTGCATCCGGAACATTCCGACCATCGGGTGGTTTAACCCCGAATTTTGCAGAAAGTGGGCAGCTATACTAAATAAAGCATCATTTGATGTGATACTTTTGGTTATCGCGGAGTCGGGGAGAGAGCTTAACATCATCAAAGATAAGATTAATCTGTTTGAGGCTGTACATCAAAAAATCTTGACAGACGACACCACCTGTGACTGGATTGGTAAACTACAGGGGCAGATAGAAAAGTATAGAAACGATCTTATAAAATTCAAACAGAACAAACTCAACATAGTAAATAAGGACTACGAAGAAAAAAGAGTTTACTCCTGGGCAAATAACCCAGTGGGGGCAAGAAGAATAGAATACAAAGGTCCTAATAGAAGATACAAAAAATTTGCCCTTGAAACAGATATGTCCAGTGGAGGACAGTTGTCAGATCAAGAATGTGCTGGCACAAGTGGAGTATCTTCTACACACAGGCCGCCTTTAGGCGTGACCACAAGAGCCAAAAAAGATCTCCCCCCAGACTCTTCACTAGACGAGGAGGCCAGTGGCAGAGGCAAAAAGCAGGCACTAAAGAAAAAGAAATAATTTACAATTTGTCCAGCAGGACCTTAACTACAGATGAAATAAGTGTATTACAAAAAAGACTAAGCTTTGTTCCTACAGTACAGCATGATGAGTTGACGAGCAAAATTGACCTCCATAGGCTGAATAGACAGTTTCGTCTGAAAGAGTTTTATGATGATAAAATTGATGTGACAGCAAATCCTTTTAGGTTCCAGCCAAGTAAATCTATTTCAACGTTTGAACCTGTATCCACGAATGTAGCCATTAAGGGATTTACGAATCTGATAGAATCCCACATTATGAAATGCAGTACAAGTAATAAAAAGATAAATTACAATTTAACCAAAAGAGAATTGACAGCCTTGAAACAACTTGGCAGTGATAAAAGTATTACTATCCGCCCCGCAGACAAAGGGAGTGGAATTGTAATACAAGATATCTCCTCTTACCATAATGAGGCTCTTAAACAACTGATGGACACTAAGGTTTATTGTAGACTGGCAGGAGACCCAAATGCCAATTATCATCAAGAACTCTATGGTATCCTACAATCGGCTGTTGAGGAACAATATATAAATAAAACCACAATGGACATGCTTTTGCCTATGACACCAAGGATACCAGTTTTTTACACATTGCCCAAGCTTCATAAGGACCCTCTAAATCCACTGGGTAGGCTGATTATATCGGCCAGGGATTCACTATATTATGAAACATCGAGATATATTGATTATCATCTACAGCCAGTGATACAAGCTGAAAAATCTTATCTTAAAGACACGACTGCTTTTCTGCACAAACTTACCATGCTGAGAAATTTGCCAAAAGATTGTTGGCTATGTACTGTAGACGTAATAATTCTTTATACTAGCATACCGAATTCAAGAGGTCTGACTGCTATCGAACAGTTACTCACCAATAATATCAATTATGATGGTCCAGATTTATCTTTTTTCATTGAATTATTATGCCTCACCTTAACCAGAAATTACTTTATTTTTGATGGTAATTTCTACCTACAGACCCACGGATGTGCCATGGGTTCATGCGCAGCTCCGGCGTATGCCAATGGCTTTATGTACCATGTGGAGCAAGATCTATTCTTCAGCAATTCCATCTATGCTGACAGGATTAGGTTCTTCACACGGTACATAGATGACATATTCATAATTTGGCTTGGTAGCAGGGAGGAGTTCACACATATGATGTATAGTATCAATATGTTGGACAGTGACATCAAGTTCACATATGAAATACACGCTAATGAGGTCCACTTTCTAGATGTCTTAGTTAGACTCAAAGAAGGGATGATACAGACAATCATATATAGAAAGCCGACTGATAGGTATACCCTATTATTGGCCACGAGCTTTTATCCAGGTAATCTCAAAAAAGGATTGCCATATTCTCAGTTTTTGAGGATACACAGGATATGTAGTGATCCCGATGATGAGTCAAGAAACTTGACATCATGATACAGAAATTTGAGGACAGGGGCTATTCTAGAGAACTGTTACTTAAAGCTAGAACAAGAGCTTTAGCCACTCCAAAGGATGCTTTGATTAATACCCAAAGAAAATGCAAAGACAACAAACTAGTGTGGGTCAACAGTTTTAGCACAGCGAGTGACCACATTATTAGTGCAGCAAAACGTTTCTGGCCCATGATCAACAAAGATCAGAGTCTTAACAGTCTGAAAAATACATCGTTGCTGCCCTGTTACAAAAGGGGTAAGAATATTCGCGACTGGTTGGTACATAATGACATCACTGGTTTTAATTGTACCCCCACCACTCACTTTTTGACTAAAAAGCCAGGTAATTATAAATGTTTGGGCTGCACTACGTGTGGATACTTAGAAACAGGAGACAGTTTTGTCCACCCGCATACAGGATACAGATTCAAAATCAATAATATATTGACTTGTACCAGTCAGTTTGTTGTTTATTTTATCCGTTGTCCCTGCGGCTTATTGTATATTGGCACATCCATGAAAGAATGGCCCTACATAGGTCTGCCATTCGATTAGCCCTTTCTGGTAAAGAGAACGATCAACCGGTGGCCCGACATTTCCATTCACACAGACATAACCTGTCCACCCTAAGATATAAAATGATTGATCTGGTTTCTGACAATCACAGAGGTGGTGACAGGGCCCGTAAACTATTGCAGAGAGAAGCATTCTGGATTCATCGTCTCAATACTTTACAGCCGCATGGTCTGAATGAGACTTTATCCTTATTCTGCTTTAATGAATTTTTATTCTTGACACCCACACAGATATGTATACATATATCTTTTTCTAGATATTTTTCCTCTCATACTTTTCCTTAAATATTTGAGTGTTTTGTAGGTAGTCATTTTCTACAGTACACATCCTCTAGTTCAGATATAAATGATCTCAACTTAGATTTGTAATCAGCTTTAATCATATAGGTCATTTTCCTTGATCTTTATTTTGTATATCGCCAGTAGGATCTATTTTATCATGGTCTGGTATTGGTGTTGGTGTAATCACGTCATTTGCATCTTCTGGTTCCCATAGTAACTGGGACTCTCGACGTCACGCCAGCTGTGTAGTGCTATGCGATGACGTCAGATGCCCCCTGCTGATGGATGGAGCCAGCCGCACTCGTGGTTTTTTCTTACATGTTATTTAGGTAAGTATTTTAGTGTTTTGTATTGTCTTCCAAATGAAAATCATTGTAATGATTGAAACGTTGAAGTAAACTAGGTTCTTTGTAACCAGCCTTATACTCTTTACTGGGGAGTGCTACTGCCACTGCTGCCTATATATATATATATATATATATATATATATATATATAAATCCAAATGGAATGGGCACTCACCAGTTGTAGAAAAGCTGTTTTAATTACTCACAAAATCAGACCTTTGTCAAGACATAATAGTCACCAACATGATTCCACCACAGAGACCCCGAGTTCACCTACCATGAGAGCCGAACTATATAGCCACAGCAATCAACTCATCACCTCCCACTAATCAAAAACCCGGAAGTGCACACACATACAAACATATGCACTAAAAGCTCCAATAAAGCCAAACAAGCGCTTGCGTGTCAAAATGACACAATGTAAAGCAACTTACCATCTCACAGGGATTGGCCAGACAGTCATTAACCAGGCCTAAGAGATCACAAAGTACACATCAATTCCATGTACCAGAAGCGGTATGCGTTCCACTCCTGGAACACATAGCAGCCGGAAGTGACGGAAAAAGAAAGTATCGTCACGCGGGACCCCACTCGGATCCCGGAAGAATCTGTTGCCAAGTAACTGATGCCAATCACCTCAGCGCTGATACCACACAAATGGTTGCTTAGCAACCACTCGATCGGCATACATCCATGGACTCAAACTATTAGTGTGTCACATATATAGAGGATAACTAGTAGCCCCACTCATATTGGCTATATGTTGGAATAAAGCTAATATAGATCAGCTCACAGGGAAGAAACATCCACCAAAAGTCAAAAGATTATTATTATAGAGAAAACAAAAAAAGAACAAAGGAAACTTATTTAAAGAGATAAAAACATCAAATATCCAAAATTGCATAATAGACAAACACGTGTCAACATCTGTCTTGTCACCGCAAAAATATATTATATGGGTGATATAAGGATGTTGATGCATCTAGGATGATATATTCCTCAACAAATGACTTGGCGGCAAATGCCACCAGCAAAGCTGTTAGAAAACACTGGCTTGTCATTGCTTTTGACTCATCACTTAAGGATATCAGCCAACGATCACCTATGATGGCATATTGCTGTTGTCTGAATCTATGCCAATTACTTATGCATCCTATGAAATAGCCCACTAAGGAGTCCAGGCAGTGGCTGAAGGGAGGTAGAGGTGGATGCTATCAATGTGCGAATTTCACAACATGTTGTTCTATGCTGGTAGGAATCTTATTTTGCCCATCCACACAGTGGCAGGAAATTGAGATTAAGTACAGACTACATTGCACCATGGAGTTTGTTGTGTATATATAACCTGTCCTTGTGGTCTTTACTACGTGGGTATGACCTCAAAATCCTTTTGAAGATGTATGGCCAACCATCGTTCCACTCTCCATGCAGCCTTACTAATGAAGAGCACTGATAAGCCAGCGGTGAAGCACTTTATGGCACTTGGACACTTGGTTGCCATGCTCAGATGCATGTTGATTGATCATATCCCGAAGCCGGATTGTGGTGGTGATAGGGAGTTGCTTTTGAAAAAATTAAAGGCCCAATGGATTTACAGGCTGGATACGGTGGCCCCAAAGGCCTTAACGAGTATCACCCATATAATATATTTTTGCGGTGACAAGACAGATGTTGGCATATGTGTTTGTTTGTGTATTATGCGATTTTGGATATTTGATGTTTTTATCTCTTTAAATAAGTTTCCATTGTTCTTTTATTGTTTTCTCTATAATAATCTTTTGACTTTTGGTGGATGTTTCTTCCCTGTGAGCTGATCTATATTAGCCTTATTACAACATATAGCCAATATGAGTGGGGCTACTAGTTATCCTCTATATATGTGACACACTAATAGTTTGAGTCCATGGATTTATGCTGATCAAGTGGTTGCTAAGCAACAATTTGTGTGGTATCAGCACTGTGGTGATTGGCACCAGTTACTTTGCAACAGATACTTCCGGGATCCGAGTGGGGTCCCGCATGATGTTACTTTCTTTATCCGTCACTTCCGGCTGCTATGTGTTCCAGGACTGGAACGCATACCACTTTCTGTACAAGGAGTGGATGTGTACTTTGTGATCTTTTTGGCCTGGTTAACGACTGTTTGGCCAATCCCTGTGAGATGGTAATTTGCTTTACATGGTGTCATTTTGACACACAAACGCTTGGTTAGCTCTATTGGTGCTTTTAGGGCATATGTTTATATGTGTGTGCACTTCCGGGTTTTTGGGAGATGATGAGTTGATTGCTGTGGCTATATACTGTAGATTGGCTCTCATGGTAGGTGAACTCAGGGTCTCTGTGGTGGAAGCATGTTGGTGACTATTATGTCTTGACAAAGGTCTGATTTGACTGAAACATGGACTTTGTACTATGCAGTATGTGAGTAATTAAATCAGCTTTTCTACAACTGGTGCCATTTCTTATATTTGGGACATTGAGGTCTTTAGTGGAGCACCCCATTCTCACATTTACAAACAGTGAGTGCAGCTTCTTAGATTGTTTATATATATATATATATATATATATAGGTGCAACAGAAAGATGAGGTGGCACTAGAGGATTTAATCCAATTTAATGGTAAATAGTACCATTAAAATGGATTAAGTCCTCTAGTGCCGCCTCATCTTTCTGCTAGAGTTTTCTACTAAGGAGGGCACAGAGGCACGTTGAACACTGGAGTGAGGAGTGCTGAGCCGATGCAGATATATATATATAGGTGTGTATACAATACTGTACAAAAGTTTTAGGCAGGTGAGGAAAAAATGCTGAAAAGGGTACTTTCAACAACAGAAGTGTTGAAAGTTTATTTTTAGCAATTAACAAAATGCAAAGTGTATGAACTGAAGAGAAATCTAAATCAAATCAATATTTGGCGTGACCACCCTCTACCTAAAAAAAAAAAATTATTCTAGGTACACTTGCACAAAGTCAGGGATTTTGTAGGATTATAGTCAGGTGTATGATTAACCAACCATACCAAACAGGTGATAATGATCATCATTTTCATATGTAGATTGAAACACAGGGCCTGATTGAGAGCCGGATGCGCTTTAAGAGCGCTCACTCTGAATCAGGGCATTTTTTTTTGTTGCAGCCTCCTGGCCGATTGCTCAGCTGTGGGTAATCACACACAGCTTTTGCGAGTGGCCAGGTGATGGTCATGATGGTCGCGACCATCGGGACTATCGGGGCTTGCAATGAGACCCTTGTTGTAGGGTCTTGTCCGTCGCAAGCCGCAGAGAGCTTCCTGCTCTAACAGAAATGGAAGCTCTCCACTTGCTAACAGGATATGGCTCTTGTGCGAGTGGGGTATTGACTAGCTTCCAATGGTTTGATGTATCCGAAGCCTGTCACCTACATGTTTCATTGCCTTTCAATGCCTTGTCGGCGACTTTGTCAAGGTGTGAGTAAAGTTAGCAGAGTCTCAGTTTAAACAACAGTTACTGGTGTAGGTGTGTCCATAATCAAATATAAACACCATGCGGAGTTACATGTATATTGCAGAGCTTGGTGGTGCCAGGTCAGGGAATGGACTGGGGTTTCAAGATGTGCTGTTCAAGCTCTTTTGAAGAAGCACAAAGAAATGGGGCAACGTTGATGACCATAGATGCAGTGGTCAGCCAAGGAAACTTAGTGCATCAAATAAAGGACATATAATGCTTACTTCCCTTTGAAATCGGAATAAGTCCAGCAGTGCAAATCAGCTAAGAACTGGCAGAAAGCAGTGGTACCTAGGTACACTCATCTACTGTTCGGAGAAGTCTAGCCATAAGTGGTCTTCATGGAAGAATTGTGGCCAAAAACCCATACCTTTGATGTGGAAACAAGGCCAAGCAACACAACTATGCATGAAAACATAGCAACTGTGGTGCAGAAAAATGGCAGCAAGTGCTCTGGACTGATTAATTAAAATTTAAAATATTTGTCTGTAACAGAAGGCAGTTGTTCGCAGAAGGATTGGGGAGAGGTACAAAAATGAGTGTCTGCAGGTAGCAGTAAAGCATGTTGGTGGGTCCTTGCAAGTTTGGAGCTGCATTTCAGCAAATGGAGTTTGGGATTTGTTCAGGATTATTGGTGTTCTCAATACTGAGAAATACAGCCAGGTACTTATCCATCATGCAACACCAAAATAGAGGCATCTGATTGGTTCCTAGTTTATTCTGCAGAAGGACAACAACCCTAATCATATAGCCAATGTCATTAAAACTATCTTCAGCATAAAGAAGAACATGGAGTCTTGGAAGTGATGATATGGCCCCCAAAGCTCTAATCTCAACATTGTGAAGTTTGTCTGGGATTACATGAAGAGACAGAAGGATTTGAGCAAGCCTACATCCACAGAAGATGTGTGGTTATTTCTCCAAGATGTTTGGAACAACATCCCTGCCAAGTTCCGTCAAAAACTGTGTGCAGTTTTCCTAGAAAATTTTTATTGAGGCTGTTTTTAAGGCAAAGGGTGGTCACACCAAATATTGATTTGATTTAGATGTATCTACTGTTCATTCACTTTGCATTTTGTTAATTGATACAAATAATCTATTAACACTTCTTTTTTTGAAAGCATTCTTACTTTGCAGCATTTTTTCCACACCTGCCTACAACTTTTGCACAGTACTGTCTTATATGTATATATATATATATTTATATATATTGGAGCCCCCGTTGTGGAGCTTCTCCAGAGGGCACCTGGAACATTGTTTACAGTACATGGGAGTGCCACCCATACAGTTTGTTTTATATATATATAAAACAAACTGTATGGGTGGCACTCCCATGTACTGTAAACAATGTTCCAGGTGCCCTCTGGAGAAGCTCCACAACGGGGGCTCCAATATATAGACACACTGGTGGCACTCTGTATAAATAAGGACACTTACTTGTACCATCACCACTCCCATGTGCTCTGCTGTGGTTTCCGGGTTCGTATTGGCGGCACCCACAAATGACGTCACCCGCGCGACCCGTCATTTGCGGGTGACGTCATTTGTGGGCGCCACCAATACAAACCCGGAAACTGCAGCAGAGCACATGGGAGTGGTGATGGTACAAGTAAGTGTATGTTACTGTCAGTTTTTATCCTGATGACGATGGATTAACATCGAAATGTTGAAGTTACCTTGCCTGCTGGTCTGAGTCCTTATTTATACAGAGTGCCGCCGGTGTGTCTATATATATATATATATATATATAAATATATATATATATATTCTGGTGTCTTCACTTGCTGACTAACAAAACCCAATCCAAACTCCTGGACCAAGAAGCATGGAAATCGGGGAGTATATTCCTTCCATGACGTACTGTAGGTGTCCACTAAGAGGGGATTTCCAAAATGTGACTTCTAAGGAGTTGAAAAGGGCTAACATGTTTCCTCCCCCTGTGCAATGTCCTGTCTGACTGTCACAACAAGTTCATATTCAAACACAGACTGTCATCCCAATTGCTGCCAAACATCACTGGCAGTTGAAGTAGTGTCCCTATTTGAACAGTGAGGGAAGGTTATGTGTTACAACAGAGGTGGTAGAGGAAAATGTGTTACAACACAGGCAAGGGAGGTAAATGTGTTACTACAGTTGTGAGGAGGGTAATGTGTTACTACAGAGGTGAATGAGGGGGATGATACTACAGGGGTGTGCAGGGTTACTGTGTAAGGTGAGGGATGTCAATGTGTTACTACAGAGTTGAGGGAGAGAAATGTGTTACTGCAAAAGTGGGGGAGGGGAATACGTTACTATAAGTGTGAGTTAAGGTAATGTGTTACAACATGAGCGAGGGAGGAATTATGCTACAACAGAGGTGAGGGAGTGGAAAGTGTTAGTAAACAGGTGAGGGAGGGTAATGTCTTACTACAGCAGTGAGGGAGGGAATGCATTACTATAGAGTTGAAGGATTAATGTGTTATTGGAGTGGTGAGATGGAAATGGAAACAGTAAGTATCTAAGGTCTACCTTGGTGAAACTGTGTACATCAGCTAGTATCCTCCATGGGTTTAGGTACTGGCTTGAGACAGAACCACATGTAAGCACATCAGTTATTAAACACCTGGGGAATAAGCTGACAAAATTTGACTTACAGTACATATGATAAATTTGGGTGCCATAGAAAGTTTGACTATAAAACATGTATATAAAAAATTGGCTTCAAACCACAGCACTCTACAATCTGTGGTGCCTTTATATATATATATATATATATATATATATAAATGGCATAAAGCTTGGCACTCCTCCTCAATCAATGATTTTGGGTGCCCTCCGCAAGTAACAGAAAACTGTAGTGTAGAAAGTGGTGGCAGCGGCACTCCTTAGTAATAAATCAATAAACAGATGATGTTCTAAACTTCTTTACTTCAACGTTTCAATCTTTTGGATTTTCGTCAGGAAGAAAACAAACAAACATAAACACACTTACCTAAATAACATACAGAGTCCAGCCCGAGTGCGGTCGTCTCCGTCCATCTGAGAGGGCGTCTGACGTCATCGCACAGCACCACGCAGCCTACGTGACGTCCAGAGCTCCGCTCACTATGGCAACCCAGAGCAACAAAATTGTTAAGTGAAAAACCTTCACCAAATATATACAAAAGGATCTATCAAAACAGTATTTTCGATATGGGTGACATATCCAGGCAATATAAAATTAATATAGATGTCTATACCGAGCAGAATAAATGTATATCTCTATAAAATCGCTATTACAATATACTTGGTGTCTCTAAAACAAAATGAAGAGACCTTAGAGATGAAGTAGCAAAAATATTAAATAACATAGGATTAGTCAAAGCAGGCTAACGATACTGTCTCATTGAGACCATGGGGCTGCAGAGTGTTAAGGCGGTAAATCCAATAGGCCTCCCTTTGTAACAATTTTCTAGCTCTGTCACCCCCCCTGTGATGATCTGGAACCTGCTCTATCATTTTGTATCGCAAAATAGATAAAGTATGTTTACATATACGAAAGTGGCGAGCAACAGGTTGTTCATTCTCCTTTTCAGACAAGGCAAGGCAGATGGCAGACCTGTGTAAGGCCATCCTTTCACGAAACTGTCTAGTAGTTTTCCCTATATAGAGTAATCCACAAGGACAGCGTATAAAATAGATTACAAATTGACTGGTACAGGTCAGCACTTCACAAATATGAAATCTTTGTCCCGAGTGTGGATGGACAAAACTGTCACCTATCTCAAGAAATCCGCATGTAGTGCATCCCAAACATTTGTAATTCCCTGGTTTTTTAGTCAAAAAATTAGTGGGAGGAATGTGGCCAAAGCCAGTGATGTCATTGTGGACTAGCCAGTCGCGAATATTTTTGCCTCTTTTATAACAAGGTAACAAACTGGTGTCCTTAAGACTTTTTAGTCCTGGATCAGTATTTATCATAGGCCAAAATCTTTTAGCCGTACTGACTATGGACTTACTAGCTGTGCTGTAACTGTTAACCCATACTAGTTTGTGAGCTGTATTTTTTCTCTGAATTTTGTTACCGCTGTCTTTAGGGGCAGCTAGAGCTCGTGATTTTGCTTCTACAAGAAGGTTACGTGAGTAACCCCTGTTAGTGAATTTTTCAAACATGTTATCCATCTGCTTAAGTTCATCTTCAGGATCACTGCATATTCTATGTATCCTCAGGAACTGGGAATATGGCAGCCCCCTCTTAAGGTTATTGGGGTGAAAGCTGGAGGCTAGTAACAATGTGTTACGGTCTGTGGGTTTCCTATAGATTGAAGTTTGGATTTTGCCTTGTGTTATTTTCACTGAGACATCTAGAAAATGGACCTCTTCCGAATCAATCTTGTAAGTGAATTTAATATCGCTATCCAACAGATTAATTCTCACCATCATGTTAATGAATTCATCTTTACTGCCCAACCAGACAATAAATATATCGTCTATGTATCGTGTGAAGAACTTGATCATCCCAGCATACTCAGGTCTGCTGAAAAAAAGATCCTGTTCCACATGATACAAAAATCCATTAGCGTATGCCGGTGCTGCACATGAGCCCATGGCACATCCATGTGTTTGTAGATAGAAACTACCATCAAAGACAAAGTAATTCCTTGTCAATGTGAGCCGCAACAACTCTATGAAGAAACATAGGTCAGGTCCACAATAGTGAGGGTTGTTGATTAATAGGTGTTCCATAGCTACAATACCCCTGTTGTTGGGGATACTAGTGTACAGACTGACAACGTCGACTGTACATAACCAGCAATCCTC
This sequence comes from Taudactylus pleione, assembly GCA_031769625.1. Classification (NCBI taxonomy): domain Eukaryota; kingdom Metazoa; phylum Chordata; class Amphibia; order Anura; family Myobatrachidae; genus Taudactylus; species Taudactylus pleione. The sequence continues at coordinate 595,836 of JAUIMM010000241.1, forward strand.
CGGTAACGGTCCTAAAGTTGCAAGTTTTTGTAAAAAAGAGGTAGTATCCTTTAGGTATGTTCTTTCAGCCTGTATCACTGGTTGCAAATGAAAGTCGATGTATCGTGATACTTCATAGTACAAGGAATCCCTTGCCGATATGATCGGTCTACCCGGTGGATTAACAGGGTCCTTATGAAGTTTGGGTAGTGTGTAGAAACCCGGTACTCTTGGTAAAGTTGGTAACAATTGATCTTGAATGGATTTATTAATTATTTGTTCATCTACAGCTGATGATAATATTGTGGTTAATTCTGCATGATATTTCTTAGTGGGATCCCCCTCTAGTTTGCAATAAACTTTAGTGTCCGCCAATTGCTTTAATATTTCATCACGGTATACAGAAACATCCTGTATCACTATTCCGCCCCCTTTGTCAGTGGGGCGGATAGTTATACTGGTATCCCTGCTAAGTTGTTTAAGAGCAGTCAACTCATTTTTAGATAAGTTAGAATGTGTTTTATTACCGCGTCCTTTATTTCTAGAGATGCACGCACCAATTGCATTAGTGAATCCCTTTATAGCCAGATTGTTGGAAACAGGCTCAAAGATAGATTTTGAATGGCTTGGCTGAAAAGTGGGAGAATTAATCTTTAAAGTAGGTTTATCATCAAAAAATTCCTTAAGTCGAAGTTGTCGGTTGAGTCTATGTAGATCAATTTGACTAGTAAGGGTATCATGCTGTACTGTCGGGACAAAACTCAATCCTCTGTGTAGTACATTTAGTTCATCAGCCGTAAGGATTCTTTTGGATAAATTATTTCCTCTTTTTTAGTGGCTGCTTTTTTCTGCCTTTGCCACTGACCTCCTCGTCTTGTATAGAGTCTGGGGGGTGATCTTTTTTGGCTCTTGTAGTAACCCCTAAAGGGGGCCTGCGAGAAGATTGAGTCCCACTTATACCAGCACATTCCTGATCTGTAGACTGCCCTCAACTGGAGGTATCTGTTTCAAGGGCAAACTTTTTATATCTCCTGTTAGGGCCTGTGTATTGTGATCTTCTTGCCCCTGTCGAATCTTCCTGACGAAAATCCAAAAGATTGAAACGTTGAAGTAAAGAAGTTTAGAACTTCATCTGTTTATTGATTTATTACTAAGGAGTGCCGCTGCCACCACTTTCTACACTATATATATATATATATATATGTATATATATATATATATATATAGAGAGAGAGAGAGAGAGAGAGAGAGAGAGAGAGAGGGGGAGATAGATATATAGATATACTGTATAAATAATAATAAAAATAAAACATATATATATATATATATAGAGAGAGAGAGAGAGAGAGAGAGAGAGAGAGAGAGAGAGGGAGAGAGAGATGTGCGCCGACCCCCGTGTTTTAGTTTTGGATCTGTATCTCCTCGTGTTTTGGATCCGGATTTGGTTTTGCCAAAACCTCCTTTTGTGTGTTTTGGTTTTGGATCTGTATTTTTTTCTAAACAAATCATAAAAAAAGCTAAAATCACATAATTTGGGCCTGTTTTTGTTCATACAGTATTATTAACCTCAATAACATTTATTTCCAGTCATTTCCAGTCAATTTTGACCACCTCACAGCTCACAATATTGATTTCATCTAGATTAGGTCAAAAGGTTGCATCCAGCTAGCTGTCTGACTAAGCTAAGTGACAGCAGTGGGCGGCACTAACATGTGGCAGTTCAGCTTTCAACTTGGCACAGAGTGGCACTGCAGTTGCAGACAGGATGGCAGTTTAATTAACTATACAACCCCTAGGAAGCTTAAAAACCAAGAATGTTTTCCTTTAACTAGGTCAGTGGCCCGACGGATTTGGAATGTGCTTATGGACTGAAGACAGGGAAAGGACGGAAGGATGGTTTAGTTTTTAATTTTAATGTTTTGATTATTAAAAAAAATTATGAGAGAAGATCAATCTAGGATCAAGTTCTTCAATTCTGAATGAGGCAGCAGCCCCTTGATGAACAACACAGACAGCACTCCTTCTTTATGGACAACAAAGCACCCCTGCCGAGTGCATACAGACCACCTGCAGTGCAGAGTCACAAATACGTGGACGATAAACTGCAGTCTGCCCGGCAGTGTCACCAAACAATAATAGCGCAGCTAAGTTGCTAAAGCACACACACAAAGAAAATATATATCTTTTTATTTTTTGTGGATAGATAATATCAATTTTATTTCACTTTTATTTTTTTCTCGGGAAGAGCACCCCTGAATGAGGCAGCAGCCCTTTGATGAACAACACATACAGCGCCACATCTTTATGGACAACAAAGCACCCCTGCTGAGTGCGGACTGACCACCTGCAGAGTCACAAATACGTGGACAAAAAACTGTGGTGTGGCCGGCAGTGTCACCAAACAATAATAGCGCAGCTACAGTAAGTTGCTAATGCACACATACACACACACACACAAAAAAAAAGCACTTTTATCTTTTTTACACGGGGGAAGAGCACCCCTGAATGAGACAGCAGCCCCTTGATAAACAACACAGACAACACCCCTTTTTTATGGACAGCAAAGCACCCTTGCCAAGTGCGGATAGACCACAGGCAGAGTCACAAATACATGGACGATAAACTGTGTCAGTGTCACCAAACAATAATAGTGCAGCTAAGTTGCTAATGCACACAGACACACAACAAAAAGCACTTTAATTATTTTTTACATTGGGGAAGAGCTCCCCTAATTGGCAGAGCACCTCCCCTGGATAACACAGCACCCCTTTATGGACTGCAGCCCTAGCCTGATGGACAGGACAACAACACAGCAACAGCCACAGTTAATTAACATAGAAACATAGAAATTGATGGCAGATAAGAACCACTTGGCCCATCTAGTCTGCTCCTTTTCATTGATCCTTTTGGCAACCTCAACCCTATTTGCTCCTTAGGTCTCCCTTAAGGTAATTATTATGCATATCCCAAACGTGTTTAAATTGTTCCACCGTCTTAGTTTCCACTTATCCACTACCCTTTCTGTGAAGTAATTTTTCCTCAATTTCCTCTGAGCCTTCCTCCTTCCAATATCAGTGCATGTCCTCGTATTCTTGTACATCTCTTCCTTTGAAGATTGCTTCCCTCCTGTCCCTTGTTAAAATCCTTCATGTATTTGAACGTTTCTATCATGTCCCCCCTTTCCCTTCTCTGTTCCAAACTATACATTTTAAAATATTTTAGTCTTTCTGGGTAAGTCCTGTGCTGTAGGCCATGCACCATTTTAGTTGCCCTTCTTTTTACAGTTTCTAATGTGTTTTTATCCTTCCGGAGATATGGCCTCCAGAACTGAACACAGTATTCTAGATGAGGCCATACCAAGGACCTATACAGTGGTATTATCAATTCTTTTTTCCTGCTACTGATTCCTCTCCCTATGCAACCAAGCATCTGACTTGCCTTCCTCATTGCTTTGGTGCATTGCTTGCCTGCCTTTAATTCATCTGAAATGGTGACTCTTAAATCCCTTTCCTCCTCTATATTTTCCAATATAGAGCCCTTGATACTATATTCAGCCTTTAGGTTATTGAGACCCAAGTACATGATTTAGCAGTTTTTGACATTAAACTGTAGTTGCCATGTTCTTATCCACTCCTCTAGTATACCCAGATCCTCAGTCATTTGTTTTACCCCTCCTGGTGTGCCTAGCCTGTTGCATACTTTTGTGTCATCTGCAAAAAGGCATACTTTCCCTTCAATGCCATTTGCAATATCACCAACATAGATATTAAAAAGCACTGGCCCAAGTACAGATCCTTAAGGTACTCCACTGGTAACATTTCCCTCCCGTGAATACACTCCATTTGCTACAACTCTGTTTCCTATCCTGCAACCAAGATCTTATCCATTCAACAGTCATAGAATCCAATCCCAAGCTTTCCAGTTTGTTTATCATTCTGCAATGCGGGACAGTGTCAAAAGCCTTACTAAAGTCTAGATATGCTAAATCTATGGCCCCCCTTTGATCTATTATTTTTGTCACCCTGTCAAAACAGTCAATAAGATTTGTTTGGCATGATCTCCCCTGTGTAAATGCATGCTGTTTGGGATCCTGTAAATTGTTGGATTTGAGATATTCCACCACCCGTTCTTTTAATAGTGTTTCCATTATTTTTCCCCACTACTGATGTAAGGTTTACTGGTCTGCAATTACTTGCTTCTTCTTTGAATCCACTTTTGTACAGTGGTATTACATTTGCTCATTTCCAGTCCTCTGGAATCACGACTGGTTGAATAATTCTGTTGATGGTGTTACCAGGACCCCTTTAAGCTCTTTTAGAATCCTTTGATGTATCCCATCCAGCCCCATTGATTTATCCACTTTCAGTTTAGAGAGTTCTGTTAGGACCCTCTCCTCTTTAAATTAAATTTTATGAAACTTATTTTTTGAATACCTCTGCAACCTAACTGTGGCCCCTTCCCCTCTTTTTCTGTAGTGAATACTGAACAAAATTAATTATTTAGATGATCTGCTATTTCTTTGTCGCCCTCGATTATGTACTCACTCTTTGTCTTAAGACTGATGCTGGGCATACACTATACAATTATCTGTTAGATATCTGGGTCTGATTCAGACCCACTCGCAAGCATTATGCGCTTGCAAGCGGGTCGATGGTGGCCCAGAGCGCATGCGCACGATGGAGCCGGCTCTGTTGTGTGCATGCACAAGACCCGGATAGCGATGGGCAATCCTACCATCTGGGGCCGGCCCCACTGACATCACAAGTGATGTCAGTGGGAGAGCAGCTCTCTGGGGTTTGCGGCAACGAGACCCTACCACAAAGGTCTCATCACAAGCCCGATGGTCACGATGGTCTTGTCAATCGCGACCATCTTCCTGGCCGCTCGCTATAGCTGTGGGTTGTCACCCACAGCTATGCGAGCGGCCAGGAGGCCGTTCTTAAAAAAGACATGCCCGGCCCTTATTCAGAGCGAGCGCTCTGTCAGAGCGTCCGGCTCTGAATCAGGGCCTCTGTCCAATCTGGCTGGTTGAAATGAAAATCTGGCAATGTATGAGAGCAAATGACAATCGACCATTTGATCACCAACACTGGAAAACAGACAAAAATGTTCGTTCAGACAAATTGGTTGAAACACATGAATTTAACCAATTTGAACAATTGTTTTTTTTATCTGTTTTCCAGTGTTTAAAACCATATGATTGACTGTCATTTGCTCCCATACATTACCAGGTTTTCATTCCATCCAGCCAGATATCTGACAGATAATTGTATAGTGGATGCCCAGTTTTATTATTCCTCCATTTGACTTCCTCCTTTCACTTATATGCTTAAAAAAAGTTTTGCTCCCTTTATCCACTGACTGGGCCATTTTCTACTCAGCTTCTGCCTTTGCACGCCTAATCACCTTCAAAGCCTCCTTCCTTCTGGAAAGATACACCTCTTTGTCATTATTATTTTGAGTCTGCATATACAGTATTTCCTAAAAGCCATCTTTTTTAATTTCACACTAGTTGATACCTCTTTTGTAAACCACACTGGGTTCCTTTTCCTGGTAATTTTCCTAACCCTTTTAATACAATGGTCTGTTGTCTTTAGTATTGCATTTTTTATTTTGTCCCACCTCTACTGCACTCCTTCCAAGTTCCCCCAATCTGCCACTGACTAAGGGCTCTATTTACTACAATCCGCATATTGAATGCGGATTGTAGTGTGATATTACCGAGTGAATTCGCATTGCGAATTCAGGCAATATCACAGGGATTTACTATAAATCCCTTGCAGGGACAGAGCTTGTGATAAAGCTCTGTCCCTGTGGATCCCATCCGCACTCTAGTTGCGGTATTTTTGGAAAAAATACCGTGGCTAAGAGCACGCGCATGCGCCGACCCACCGTCGCTGCTACCCCCCACCAACGCTAAGCCCCGCCCCTGTGATTTCTATTTACACAATGTGGTCACATACCATGTTGCACCCCAAAACTAGGAATGGTGAGTGCCGTGGATTAGTGCTTTTATATATATATATATATATATATATATATTTATATATATATATTTATATACAGTATATATTCCTTTGTTTTGTTACATGTGTAAAAATAGACACTTTATACTCTGCCTGAAACAAAGCACAAGAACTTAGGCCCTCATTCAGAGCCGGACGCTCTGAGCAGAGCGCACGCTCTGAATGAGGGCCGGGCTCCATTTTCATGGAGCGTCCTCCTGGACGCTCGTATAGCTGTGCGTCACCACCCACAGCCTATACGAGCGTGCTTTGTGATGGCCGCGATGGTCGAGACCATCGCGACCATCGAAATTGCGAGCCGGAGCCTGCGGTTGAGGTTTTCAACCGCAAGCTCCGGAGTGATTTTGGCTCTATCAGAGCCAAAATCACTCCCACTGACATCACTAGTGATGTCAGTGGGCCGGCTTCTGACGGGAGGCGTTCCCGTGGGAACGCCCCCGTCAGGGAGGCACGCCCCCGGCACGCCTACCAAAGGGGGCGTGCTGTCAATCAACATTGACAGCACGCCCCCTTTGATCGGACACAACGAGCGAAGGACTTTCCTTCGCTCGTCGCGTCTGGCGCATGCGCACGACGGAGCTCCCTCCGTCGTGCGCATGCTCAGTGCATAACATCGACCCACTTGCGAGCAGACAGCCGCTCGCGAGTGGGTCTGAATCAGGCCCATAATACATTGTCATTTGAATCCCTCTGCTTAAAATTCCAACATATCAGCAATTTGCTATATATTTTAGTTTTAAGTATACAAAAGTTTTGTGCCCCGCATAAAAATAACAAGAATGCAGATTCAAACCTATGTAATCTTGCTTAATTCCCATGGGACGTCTAATTCATTATCATTTATACTATTCGATACTGTGTTATTATATGTCATTGACAAATTGTTAAAACTGTTAGTGAACATTATATCCCATTACATTTTTGTATAGTATTTGTCCCTGTTGGGAAATATGATGAACTGTCACATGAACAAACAAAACAATGTGTTAAGTCTGCAATGTTCTTTTGAGCAATGAATCTCTTTTCTATATACATGTTTCTTTAAGGTGACAAACTGGCAATGTCACCCAGTACAGGTCATCAATGCTGTCATTGTCATTTAAAGGGAACAGAAAGGACTTGTGTTTCTGCCTGATAGCACAGCCACTGGTGTTTGTGACAGCTGTCAAATTTTTTCAAATACCCCATTTTTGTGAAACACAATAGAAATGACAGGTGCTTTAAGATTTTCAATAGGGATTGAAAAGCCAATAAAATAATTTCCATTGCAAACAAAAACTTTAATTCAATTAAGGTTTAAATTGATCCATTTAAAATATCTAGCACTGGCAGGAACAATTTCAATCCTTAATTATACAATTAGCATGGTCATCCACTGACCATATCAAGATGGGCACTCTCACTTAGAACATGCTGTAATCTTCTTTCTGCTCTCTTCTATCAACAGTCATTTTGTACAGAATCCTAACAATATAACATTTTATTGCACTCTAGACCCATGTTCTTAATATCAGTTCTCAGGGACTGCTGACAATGCATGTTTCAAGGTCTTATACAGGGACAGATTGTGAAATTAAAGTGGCCATGGTGAGAGTGGTGCCTGAAAAAGTGGGTGTGGCCTTGCAACAAGGGTGTGGCCTCATGTGAAATGCTATGCCTGCAAGCTTCTCCCCTGTGTTCATCATGCTGTGGGCATACCCACCGCTCTGGGAGCTGATGGATATGCCCCCAGTCACTCTCTCCAGTGAATAAACACAGCATGTGAATAAGTATTATCTTACCTATATGATTTCTCTTCACCAAGGAACATCTGAAGAAATTGATCCTTCCAGGACAGGCAGTGTATTGAGTCAGTATTCACTATTCATGCAGGACATAACATGGTCAGGAAGCTGCCTGTCAGCGTAGGAAAATAGCCAATGTCATCAACATGCAGCAGAAGTTCTTTCCAGCACCATCCCCCTGTATCTTGCCAGCACAATCCCCTGTCACTCTCCAATACTATCCGCCTGGGTCTTTCCAATACATCCCACTGTCCAGCGCCTCTTTGCCCCCAGGACCTTCTCCTTTTTGCCCCAGCGCCATCTCCTCTCCTAGTGTCAACTCTCTCCCCACATCACAGCGTCCTCCCACAGCACAGCAAAACCCTCTCTCCTCACAGCACTCCTCATAGCCCCCTTGAGCACAGTCCCTCATAGCACAGCACTCCTCATCACAGTCCCCCTCATAGCATATCCCTCCACAGCTCAGCCACCTCATCACAGCCCTTCACACCACAGCCCCCCTCTGCACAGTCTCCCTCATATAACAGCCCCCTTCACAGCACAGTACTCCTCACAATGGTCCCCCTCAACACAGCGCTCCTCATGACAGCCCCTCACAAAATGACAATCCGCACCACAGCCCCTCACAACACAGCCCCCACATGACAACCCCTAACGGCACAATACCCAGTATAGCACAGACCCTCTGCACATCATAGCCCCTCACAGCATAGGCCCACTCATCACAGTCCCTCACAGCACAGTTCCCCGCATAGCAAAGCCCCTTACAGTACAGTCCCCCACATAGCAAAGCCCCTCACAGTACAGTCCCCCGCATAGCAAAGCCCCTCACAGCACAGTTCCCCTCATAGCACATAGCACACCACAGCCCCCCTCAGCACAGTCTCCCTCATATGACAGCCCCCTTCACAACATAGTCCTCCACACCATGGCCCCCACAAGACAGTCTTCCTTGCCATGGCCCCCCACAACATAGCCCTACTCACCATGGCCCCCCAAAACACAGTCCACCTCAGGTGGGCTGCCTGTCATGTAAGAAAGCAGTGACTTAGTGGTTAAGGGGTGGGGCCACAGTTGACAAGCAGTCACACAGACCAATCGGCCCTCCGGGAATCTTCCCGCTGAAGGTAATGGCCAATCCGCCCCTGGTGTTACATAATTACAAGCAATAATTAATACTGTTTCCCAGCATGGAGCTCTGCAAAACAAGCACAGAGACCCTAAGGACCAGATATGAATAACACTGCTTTAGTAACAAGACATGCCTACTGTATAGCATTATTAGAATTATCTCAAGTTGAAAGCAATCTGTGAGTGACTTACTGTATGCTGACCACACATGCAAAGGTATTACTGGAGATATCTTCAAACTGGCCTAATAAAACATAATACAAAAAAAACGATTACATGAAAATAAATTGGATCATTTTCAAACATGCCAATAAATCCAGAGAGCAGATGAAGACTGTTGGCATGTGTGTGCAATTATCTGCTGAGCACTCCATGACCAACCATTTGGCTCAATCCTGATCCTGGTGACTGTATGTTTGGTCATAGATACAGTATTGGCCTTTGTGTGGCCTGCTTTCAGGATAACTGACAATTTTGGAAGATTATATAGCAGAACTAGGCAGTAGATACATTTCACAATGTCGCATTTTGGCATGCTTAAATGCTTATCCTTAGTAAAGAAGCACTGTCCACCCAGTACATTAATAGGGTTTATGGTTGCAAGAACAAACATTTGGACATTAACTGTTTACTGGAACTGAACCAATGTATGTAGTCTTGGCAGAGAAAGAACAATGTGCTTTTTGTCTTTCAGAAGTTTTACTCATGAACAGTCACTATCAATTCATTTGCCTTTAATGCAAAAATATCCACAGCTTTCAACAATTATTGACAAAACAAGTTCCTATCAGTCCATGTAATTTAATGGCAAAGCATAAGACAAAATAATTTATTGCAATCTTACAAATGACATGAAGTCATACTATTCCTTGACTTAACTTTTATATTATATACTCGTACAATAGCATGGTACTGTATATCTTTCCAGCATTCTGTTTTCTTATATGTACTGTATTTAGTACATTGAATAGTTTACATTTCATTTATGCAATAATGATGTTCTCTTACTAGTTCTTATCAAGGAAACTGTTCAGGTATAATATAAAGAATTTTTAAGATAGAAAAAATAAATACTGTACTTAAATAATTAGAAAAAGTAAATACTGCTGTGGCCATCTTTTCAGCAGTTAGACTTTTCATAGAGAGACACACTAGGTTACAGGTTGTAGAAATAATCCCAATCAAAGAGCAGTAATTAAATAAAAAATAGCAAAAAAAGAAACATTAATACCATCTACAGTATGACTACTGGGTGGTAATAAAGACATTTGCTTTCAAAATATTTAATATACAATGTAGTTTGTAGACTATATTATAAAATGATTGTTAAATACAACTCTTGTTTGCATTTAAGTTATCTTGTGCACAGTATATAATGTAGCACATAAGCATTAAAAACTAAGGGGGGGATTTCTCAAAGCATGGAGTGAAATAAAGTGGAGAGAGATAAAGTTCCAACCAATCAGCTCCTGTTATTTTTTAAACACTGCCTGCAAAATGATAGACATGAGCTTATTAGTTGGAACTTTATCTTTCTCCACTTTATCTCTTTCCAAGCTTTGAGAAATCTCCCTCTAAAGCTGGCTATACACCAGACCAACTTTCCTCTAACCATCCAAATGGTTGGTTGGTTGGAATGAAAATACGGTAATGTATGGGAACAAATGACAATCAGCAATTTGCTACCAAACACCAGAAAATACGAAAAAGGTCATTCAGGCAAGTTGGTTAACGCTGTTTGATTTAAACCACTTGTTTGAACAACAGCTTTTGTCCATTTTCTGGGGTTTGGGAGCAAATGGCTGATTTGCTCCCATGCATTACCGCATTTTCATTCCAACCAACCAACTAGTTGGATGGTTGGAGGAAATTTGGTCTGTTGTATGGCCATGTTAAGGCTGAAACAGCATCCATTAGAATTTTTAATTTGCCATGCAGTGCTTTCCAGTCACCTATACCTGTTACATTTGGAATTTCTCTAAAAATTGTACACTTTTGATGGCTAGGATTGTGGAGTTTCTGACTACTGGGAACTCAGAATAATTAATTTACAAACATAAGTTTATATTTTTATTTGCCTTCCTATGTTTTTGCAGAGTTTCATGGTGAAAATCTCCACAACAACCATTGCAATACTGCCACCATAAATCTAGGCCTGGTTGTATGCATCTGTACAATTTATTTTATTTTACATTTTTATTTGTATTTCTAACTTAAGAGAGAGAGAGAGAAGTACCAACAATAGGAAGACATTATGTTGCATTTCGTAAAAAATGGGTCGTTATTCTCAATAAATGCTGACTAGACCTTATGCTATTAGTTATCAAGGAAGAGACCTGGGAACTTACTGCTACAAAAACTAAGCTAGCATTATTTGAAGAAGCACATAAAAGCACCTTAGAATCTGACTGTTCCAATAACTGGATTGAAAAACTCAATACACAAATCGATCAATACACCAAGGACTTAATTCATTTTAAATAGCCTGAATTTAACAAGGTTAATATGGACTATGAAAAACAACAAGTTTACAGCTGGTTAACTGGATCAAAACCACATTCAACTAGACCTTACAGGACAAGGTGACAGATGAACTTTGTTTCTAATATAGAATCATCTGGTGAATCCCATCCGACCAACAGTGATTGTGATAGTATGCTGACTCCTATTACATTAGGATCTTTCTCTTTAGGAGTAACCACCAGAGCTCTATCTTCTAGCTGAAGAGAGCCCGTACGCACAGGGCACATCAGAACCAGAGGCAGAGGATCCAACAGGTTACCCCCGATTCCACACAGAGTTTAATCTTTAATCTTTTGGATCAGACTTTATCTTCAGTTGAACTTAAGGTTGAAAACCAAGGTTTGTCTTTTGTTCTAACCATGCAATATGATCCTTTTAAATGGCAGATTGAAAACTTAAAATTAAATTGTACTTTATGTTTTAAATAATTAAAAAAAAAAATTCTCCACAAGTTACATCTGAATGTGAGATTTATAGCAAATTAAAAGCTGCACAAAGAGGGTCTCAGTTTGATCTTCCATTGACTAATAGTGCCATTAAAACCTTTTCTAGATTACTGACTAGTTCTGTTTGCACTAATATGTCCAAACTATCTTCTATGTATCATAACTTATTGTTAGATGAAAGATAAGCATTGCTGGCACATAGCAATGATGACAACATTGTCATTAGACCATCCGATAAGGGTGGGTCTTTTGTTATCCAGAACATAGATGATTACTGATCTGAGATTTATAGAGTTAGTAGATGCCAACACCTATGTAAAACTTAAAAGTAATCCAGTTAATGATTTTAAGTGTGAATTAGATAGGCTGTGGTTGATCAAATTATCTCTACATATATTAAATGATCACTGATGTTTGATCATCCGATCACTCCTTTACTTTACACTTTGCTGAAAGTTCACAAATCTTTAGTGAACCCCCCTGGCAGACCTATCCTCTTTGCCAGGGGTCGCTCTTTCAAACTGTGGCAATTTATTTAGATGAACTCTGAGAAAACTTTTTTAAAAGACACAACTACATTAATAAATATCTTGGAATATTTACCACTGGTACCTGCTAACTTCAATTTGTGTACAGTAGACATAAAAAGTCTTTACACTAGCATTCCCCACGTGAATGGCCTGCGGGCAGTCCAACAACTTATTAGTAGGAATGCGCTGTACAAGTGTCCAGCAATTAACTTTTTCTTGACACTGTTAGAGTTAACCTTGGTTCGCAATTATTTCTACTTTGATGGCAATTATTTTTTGCAGACTGCTGGATGCGCGATGGGCTCGTGTAGCCCCATCGGTCACTAATTGTTATATGTTCATGATTGAGAAATGTTTATTCTTTGATGATCCAGATATCTGCAAAAATATGTTCTTATACCTGTGATATATATATATAGACGACCTCCTCATATTGTGGTCTGGTCCAGCTAGTATGCTTTCTTATCTTACTGATAGACACAATGAGCTCTCACATCTGATTAAATTTACATATAAAATTAAAGAAGACAGCATACATTTTTTAGATGTATCAATATCTAGAAATAAATCTAACTTGGTTACATATTTTATTTACTAACAACTTATTGAAATGTAATAGTTTTCATCCACTAAGTTTGAAAGTAGGGTTACCATACTCTAAGTTTCTACGAGTACACATAAATACCAGCAATTATGAAATTATGTTATCAATTGGACATCATGATTAATAAATTCTTGAAAAGAAGGTACCCCCTTGATTTGCTACTAAAACAGAGAGATAAAGTCCTTAGATTCCCAAGATCCCAGACGTTGCAACCGAAAGTCAAAGCAACAACTCAATCCCATGGGTTAATCATTTCAGCCCAGCAAGTACTTTGATTAAAAGACAAACAAAAAAACTTTGGCCAATTATCTTTTCAGATAAAGAGCTGTCTGCTAGCTCTGTCAATATGTTACTACCCAAGAAAATAGGGTTATTTAAAAGCCTAAAGCTGGGTACACACTGGCCGATATATCAATTGATAGGTCAATATAGCTGGTGCCCATCAGCCATTGTGTACCAGCGATATGTCTGTGAACAATGTTATTCACAGACATATCACATTGGCTGTGCTGCACAGCCGATGGACAGATATATCTGCAGACATATCTGTGAATCGACACGTGTAAAGGCAGTCTGCAGACCACCTTTACACATGCAGCGGCAGTCATGAGTCCCCCAGCCAGCGGGACCCATGGCTGCCTAGAAGATGATGGGCGTTCAGTGTGTATGAATGACCATTATCTACAGATATATCTGCAGATCACTCAATCTGCAGATATATCTGTTCAGTGTGTACCCAGCATACGTTGTTTGACTTGCCATTATTTAATCTATGGTAAATAGTTTCCATCATCCACACACTGGTAAATGTTTCAATATCAAACATTTTTGACATGCACCACAAAATACGTAATATACAAGATTATCTGCCCATGTAGCAAAAGCTACATCGGCAAGACAGACAAAATGTTCAAGTAGCAAATGCCATTAGAAATGCTATTAGCAAAAAATATAGCGACCAACCGCTTACATCAGTTGTTAAAATTCAAATCCTATTGGATTTTTAAATTGGCCACCTTTGCTCCACGAGGATTAAACGAAGAGCTGGGTGTACAAGTTTATGTGTAAATATCTGCACTGACTTGGAATAAAGGTATATTGTTCTAAATTTGAACAGATGATATCGCTGTTCTGCTTTTTTCAGCATCTTTTTTGTGTTTAGTTTATAGCGAGTTAATGTGCAATCATTGCAGGTCATTCCTACTGATGTTAACAGTGCCATGTTTTTCTGCTTACTTATATTCAGCCTACTTGTACTTATACTATATGTGATCCTACCTCATCTGTGTCACCCCTGTTTGTCCCTCCCCTTTAGAATGTAATCTCCTATGACCTCTACCCTCTTGTGCTTCTCCTTACTCTACGTTCATCTACTTTTTACTCTCTACCAGGGCACCTAACACTTGGTTGCTTTGCATTGTTGCTTATCTGGGTGTTATGGTTGCGAATGTAGCAATGTATATTATCCATGTCCTGTAATGTATTGTATTGTACTGTACTGTACTGTAAGTCAATGTAAATCAATCTATGTGTTTATGGACTTTCTAAGGCGCTGCGGAACACTTGTGGAGCCATATAAATAAATGATAATAATAATAATAATAATAATAATAATAATAATAATAATAATAATAATAATTGCTTTTGGTCATCTTCTTGAATGTTAGCAGTGTCATGTTTTCTTACTGTATTCTGAAGAGAGATATGTATTATCTCAGATCTACTTACTTATATTTTTTTCGTGTTTTATGTCAGATAGATTTTTGATGCTGGCTATTTCTATTTGAAGACAACAGTGCCATGTTTTCATGATAGCTCTGTTTTAGCCTATTCTTCGTTCATTGGTGCTATGCTATTATGTACTTGTGTTCAATTGCTGCAATCAATTTTTGGGTGATTTGTATCATCTATTTATTACTTTCAGGTTTCGTATTTTGTAATTATGGTAGTTATGGGGAAGGGTTTCACATCCAATTATGACATCATGACATGCCACGTCTGCGATGGGCTTTTTGGCGCCTTCACACATGGTGAATAATATTTAAGGCAAGCATGTATGTATGGTTTGTTATCCTGACAAAAGAACATAAAAATATAGTTCTGAAACATTGACATTACACAGGAGTGTGTTGTCTTATTTCACAAGTCGTCTATGAGTGCCGCCCTTCGACCAGAATACTATTTCCATACCCCTCGGGGATGGTAATTGGGTAGGCACCAGAATGCTGGCCTCTTGGACTTCCGGTCCTGGATGCTCACCACCAGCGTGCCGGTGTCCAGCAGGGATGATGTCATAGGTTCCACAATGTATTGCTGGTTGCCTTGGCAATCAGCATCAGAGTCTGTGTGGATCCATCTGGGAGTTGAAAAGTGACAAAACACATGAAATAAGTGCATTCTGTATAAGGTCATTCTAGATGAAGCTAGTATTGGTAGGAACTGTTACCAGATTCCCTGAATAAAGATTCTATAGTAATGAGAAGATCCCCTGGAATGTTTTTTTGTAAAACATGTCTGTTTGATGGACAAATATTTCAATTATGTTTGCATAGAGAGCTATATATTTCTATAGCATCTTTATGTGATAGGCTAATAGTAGCTCCCCCCAGGTTCAGTCACCCCCACCGGACACTGGCGCGCTGATAGTGAGCATCCCGGACCGGAAGGGGGACAAAGTGTACATGGTGGTGGGTGATTTAAGGTAAGACGTATTACTGTTTGTATATGTTACCTTGAAAAAAGAGCACAGCCATGCTCTGAAACATTGGTTGTTGTGACATGTCTTAATACATGCCTTATACCGGCGTTAAACCGAAGGAAAACTCAAGCAACACAATGAGTCAACATAATAACTCCAGCAATCTGAATACCGTGCAAACTCTACACTGATCACCCTGGTTTGGACACTGCAAAACTTTTCTCCTCAGCAGCAGCTACTTTCATTTGAAATTTCAGTTTCTGAGAAACATCTGAATGCACATCCAAAACAATGTCATTTTGCTTCTTACACACTTGCTTACCCTGTCTGAATTTACTTCCTGCCAGTTTATTATTTACTACTCCTCCCTTTTATTTCTCCAACACTATTTACCTACTCTCTTCCATTACTTCACCAATGTATTATACTGCCTAATTGTCTGCCTCTCCTCTAAATACCTGCATCCTCTGCTGTGCTTTCATGCCCTCCCCCTATTTGCTCACTTGTCATACTTCGCTCTCGCCCTCCTACCTCCACACTGAGTCAGCCACCATGCCTCCTCGCCGCTGCCCCATACCAACCACCTCCACCAGCTCACAACTTCACCGTAGATCTAGCCCACCTCCCCTCATCTACAACCCAGCCAATCTCATCCCCATATCATCCATCCCCTCCCTCCCATTCTTCTGTGTCCTCCTGAATACCAGATCCATCTGAAATAAACTGTCGCTATCCATGACCTCTTTATTTCCCACTCTCTAAATCTTCTCACCATCACTGAAACCTTTCTTTCCTCCTCTGACACTGCTTCTCCTGCTGCCTTCTCCTATGGGGGCCTCTTCTTTACCTACTCTGTTAGACCTGACAATCGCCAAGTTGGTGGAGTGGGCATCCTTTTATCCCCCAACTGTACCTTTCGCATTATCCCACCTGTGCCCTCCCTTTCTTTCTCCACCTTTGAGGTCCACTTTATCTGTCTCTTCTACCCCATTCATCTCTGTGTTGCATTCATTTACCATCCCCCAGGCTTCCCCACCCAAATCCTCGACAACTTTGCTGCCTGGCTTCCCTACTTCCTTTCTGCTGACCTCCCCTCTATGATCATTGGTGACTTTAACATCCCTATTGACATTACGAATCATGCATCCACCAATCTTCTTGCCCTCTCCTCCTCTCTTGGTCTTTCTCAAAGGACCTCCACCACTACCCATGTCTCGGCCATCCCCTTGACCTTGTCTTTACCCATCTGTGTGCTCTCTCTGACTTCTCCAACTCTCGCTTCACCCTCTCTAACCACCATCTACTCTCCTTCACTCTCTCAACTATTCCACTCCTCCGCTCACCCAAAACCACCATCACCAGTTGACCTAGTTTTATGATGCTATGGGAAGGAAATCCCTTCTACCATTCATCCCAGCTTCAAAGAAGCGCCTCTGGAGGAAATCTCGCTCTCTGGTGGGCTTCCTTCACTTCAAGTTTGTCCTCTCTTCCTACAGCTCAGCCCTCTCCCTCGCCAAGCAATCCTTTATCCAGTCACTCATCTCCTCTCAGTCCTCTAATCCCCTCTGCCTCTTTGGTACTTTCAACACTCTCCTTCACCCCCCCTCCACCCCACCCATCTTCCATCACTGCATTTGCCTCCTACTTATCTTCTAAAATTGAGGCAATCCATCAAATTATATCCTCCAATCTCCCTGCTGAAACCCCACCTCCCCCAATATCCCCACCTCCCAGCCACCCCACCTTGTGCTCCTTCAGCCCCACTATGGGTGATGGGATCCACTCCCTCATCTTGTCCTCTCCCCCATCAACCTGCCCCTTGACCCACTCCCTTCTTGCCTTCTACGCTCCTTCTCCACCACCGCCTGCACCCACCTTTTCAACTTATCTCTCTCCACTGGCATCTTTCCCTCATCATTCAAACATGCTCTTGTCACACCTATTCATAAAAAACCAAACCTTGACCCATCCTCACCCACCAACTACCACCTAATTTCTCTTCTCCCTTTCACCTCCAAACTACTTGAGCAGCTTGTCTACAGCTGCCTCACCAGCTATCCCTCTGACAAATCCATCCTTGATCCTCTCCAATCGGGCTTTCACCCACATCACTCCACTGAAACTGCCCTGGCCAAAGTCACCAATGACCTGCTTGCAGCCAAATCCAGGGGCCACTTCTCTCTGCTTATCCTCCAGTACCTCTCTGAAGCATTCAACACCATGGATTATCCTCTCCTCCTCTTCACCCTTCAAACTTTTAGAATCTCTAACATGGTTCATGCCTGGTTCACCTCTTACCTCACCAACCACTCATTTTCTCTGTCTGCCTCTGGCTCTACTTCCCCACCTTCCACCCTTCCCAATGGCATCCTGTAGGGTTCTGTCCTGGGCCCCCTGCTCTTCTCCCTGTACACCTCTACACTAGGAAAACTCATCAGCTCCTTTGGCCTCCAATACCACCTCTATGCTGATGACACATAACTATACCTCTCCTCTCCTGAGCTCTTCTCTTATATACTCTCTCAGGTATCCAGCTGCCTCTCCGCTATGTCTTTTAGGATGTCCGAGCTCTCTCTGAAGCTCAACATGAACAAAACCAAATTCATAATTTTTCCCCCTAATAGAGTCTCCACTCTAACCAATCTCGCTATCACTGTTGAGAACACCATCATCTCCCCTGTTGTTCAACTTTGCTGCCTGGGTGTCACCCTTGACTCCACCCTCTCCTTCACCCTGCACATTCAATCTCTGGCTCAATCCTGTCGGTTTCAGCTATGCAACATCACTCGCATTAGGCCTTTCCTCTCCAAGAATGCTACCAAACAGATTATTCATTCACTAATCATCGACTACTGCAACCTTCTCCTCACTGGCCTCCCATGTTGCCATTTTGCTCCCCTCCAATATGTTCTCAATTCTGCAGCTAGACTTATCTTCCTCTCCTGGCTTTACACTTGTGCTGCTCCCTTCTACCAAACCTGCACTGGCTCCCATTTCCCTGCAGAATCCTCTTCAAACTCCTCACCTTCACATACAAGGCCCTTTATAACTCCAATGCTCCCTACATCTCCAACCTCATCTCCTTACATACTCCCTCTCACCCTCTCCGGTCTGCCAATGACTGTTACCTTTCCTCCACCCTGGTTACTTCATCTCATGCTCATATCCAAGATTTTGCCCGTGCAGCCCCCCTTCACTGGAATGAGCTCCCTTGCTTGATCAGGCTCTCCCCGACCTTGCAAAGGTTCAAACGATTACTGAAAACCCACCTGTTCATCAAAGCATACCCTTCCACCACCTAACCGTGTCACCAGGTCACTCTTCCTCCTGCCTCAGCCATGGTCACTTGAGAAGGGGGAATGGCCTCCAAGCTCAAACCCCAGTGGTCTGGTCTATGTCTAAGAAGTACGGGTGAACACTATGCAGTGCCGTCTCCCTCACACTGTCAGGAGCCAAGTGCTGCATTTGATGCTACAGTGCAGCACCCGGCTCCTGTCACCTTGTTGTCACCCCTAGATGGGTTTTTGGGCCCCCAGTCAGTTTGAAAGTCTTTTCTTACCTATATGGTGGTTTCTCTGCAACGGGGAATCTCTGAGGAATTTGAGCACCACTGGGCAGCATCTTCAGCCATATTCACTATTCATGTAGGAGATCACATTGTCTGGAAGATGCCTGTTTACATAGAAATATAACCCATGTCATCATCATAACCAAATAATAAATACTGTAATAACAGAAGCTTTTGTGCAGAAAAAATGAGAATATCCCTGATCATACTTCTGTGTCTCTCCAGGCTCCCCTGTGTTACTCCAGACCCCCCAATGTCTCAATCCCCAGGCACCTCTGTGGTTCTCCAGGCTCTCTGTGTCTCTTTATCTCCAGGCCTCCATGTCTGTCTATCTCCATTCCCCCTGGTTTCTTTCCATCCCCAGGACCCCCTGGGCCTCTCCATCCCCAGGACCCCCTGTGTCTCTCCATCTTCAGGCCCACCTGTGGCTCTCAGCCTTATTCTACCAGCCCCAGTGTGCATCTCTCAGCCCTATTCCCCCAGGCCCAGTGTGTGTGTCTCAGCCCCATTCCCCCTGCCCCAGTGTGTCTCTCTGCCCCATTCCCACGACCCCAGTATGTGCCTCTCAGCCCCAGTGTGCATCACTCTTCCCTAGTGTGTATCTCAGCCCCATTCCCCTGAACCCCAGTGTGTGTCTCAGTTTGTCTCTAAGCCCCATTTCTCTGGCCCCAGTGTGCATCTCTCAGCCCCATTCCCTCAGCCCCAGTGTGTTACTCTCTGCCCCAGTGTGTCTCTAAGCCCTATTTCCCTGAACCCAGTGTGCGTCTCTCAGCCCCAGTG
This sequence comes from Taudactylus pleione, assembly GCA_031769625.1. Classification (NCBI taxonomy): domain Eukaryota; kingdom Metazoa; phylum Chordata; class Amphibia; order Anura; family Myobatrachidae; genus Taudactylus; species Taudactylus pleione. Next base: position 615,905 of record JAUIMM010000241.1, read on the forward strand.
TGTGTCTCTCTGCCCCAGTGCATCTCTCAGCCCCATTCCCCCAGCCCCAGTGTGTGTCTCTAAGCACCATTTCAACAGCCCCAGTGTGCATCTCTCAGCCCCATTCCCCCTGCCCCAGTGTGCATCTCTCATCCCTAGTGTGTGTCTCTCAGCCCCATTTCCCTGACCCCAGTGTGCATAACTCTGCCCCAGTGTGCATCACTCTGCCCCAGTGTGCATCTCTCAGCCCCATTTCCCCAACCCCCAGTGTGCATCTCTCAGCCCCAGTGTGTGTCTCTCTGCCCCAGTGTGCATCTCTCAGACCCATTCCCCTGGCCCCAGTGTGCATCTCTCTGCCCTAGTGTGCATCTCTCAGCCCCAGTGTGCGTCTCTCTGCCCCAGTGTGCATCTCTCTGCCCCAGTGTGCATCTCTCTGCCCCAGTGTGCATCTCTCTGCCCCAGCATGCATATGTCTGCCCCAGTGTTCATCTCTCAGCCCCAATGTGCATATGTCTGCCCCAGTGCATCTATCAGCCCTATTCCTCCAGCCCCAGTGTGTGTCTCTCTGCCCCAAACCCCCATCCACAGTGTGCATCAGCGTCATTGCCCAGCCATTGTCACCCCAGCCCTGTGTTAACTCCAACTCCCCCAGCCCCTTGCAGTTCAGCTCCAACCCCCTCTAGCCCCCTGTGAAGTCAGCTCCAATCCCCCACAGCCCACTGTGCAGTCAGCTCCAATCCCCCCTCTCCCCTCAGCCCAGTGTAGTCAGCTCCAATCCCCCCTCAGCACTGTACACAGCTTCAATTCCCCCCTCCCCCTCAGCACTGTGCACAGCTCCAATCCGCCCCTCAGCACTGTGCACAGCTCCAACCCCCCTCCCCCATCAGCACTGTGCACAGCTCAAATCCCCCCTTCCCCCCTCAGCACTGGGCACAGTTCCAAATCCCCCCTCCCCCTGCAGCACTGTGCACAGCTACAATCCCCCCTCCCTTCTTAGCACTGTGCACAGGTACAATCCCCCCTTCCTCCCTGCAGTTGCTGCCAGCACTTACCTCCTGTTCCTCTGTTTTGCTGCATGTTTTGGGAAGAACTGTTGTCGAGCATGCGTAGCAGCTCCCCGGGTGGCTTTTTTTTTTTTTTTTAGCGAACTGGGCTAATGGGTGGTCCTGTGCACCCCAGACGACCCCCCAATTTTGCCAATGATTATAAGCTCCTTGGAGCAGGGTCCTCCTCCCTACTGTCTCACAGCCCACTTCTCTAGCACTTCAATGACAGCCTTCACCTTCCTAGCTGTATTGTGTATGGAGAATTGTGCTGCTAATTATTACTTGTGCTCTGTTTATATTTTGGTTACTGTATTGTAATATAATGTTCTTTGTACCCTTTACTGTATGTACGGCACTGTACATTCTGGAGGCTGGTCTCCCTGGAAGAGTTGTGCCCCAGTGTGCATCACTCTGCCCCAGTGTGCATCTCTCAGCCCCATTTCCCCAACCCCCAGTGTGCATCTCTCTGCCCCAGTGTGTGTCTCTCTGCCCCAGTGTGCATCTCTCAGACCCATTCCCCTGGCCCCAGTTTGCATCTCTCTGCCCTAGTGTGCATCTCTCAGCCCCAGTGTGCGTCTCTCTGCCCCAGTGTGCATCTCTCTGCCCCAGTGTGCATCTCTCTACCCCAGTGTGCATCTCTCTGCCCCAGCATGCATATGTCTGCCCCAGTGTTCATCTCTCAGCCCCAATGTGCATATGTCTGCCCCAGTGCATCTATCAGCCCTATTCCTCCAGCCCCAGTGTGTGTCTCTTTGCCCCAAACCCCCATCCACAGTGTGCATCAGCGTCATTGCCCAGCCATTGTCACCCCAGCCCTGTGTTAACTCCAACCCCCCCAGCCCCTTGCAGTTCAGCTCCAACCCCCTCTAGCCCCCTGTGAAGTCAGCTCCAATCCCCCACAGCCCACTGTGCAGTCAGCTCCAATCCCCCCTCTCCCCTCAGCCCTGTGTAGTCAGCTCCAATCCCCCCTCAGCACTGTACACAGCTTCAATTCCCCCCTCCCCCTCAGCACTGTGCACAGCTCCAATCCGCCCCTCAGCACTGTGCACAGCTCCAACCCCCCTCCCCCATCAGCACTGTGCACAGCTCAAATCCCCCCTTCCCCCCTCAGCACTGGGCACAGCTCCAAATCCCCCCTCCCCCTGCAGCACTGTGCACAGCTACAATCCCCCCTCCCTTCTTAGCACTGTGCACAGGTACAATCCCCCCTTCCTCCCTGCAGTTGCTGCCAGCACTTACCTCCTGTTCCTCTGTTTTGCTGCATGTTTTGGGAAGAACTGTTGTCGAGCATGCGTAGCAGCTCCCCGGGTGGCTTTTTTTTTTTTTTTTAGCGAACTGGGCTAATGGGTGGTCCTGTGCACCCCAGACGACCCCCCAATTTTGCCAATGATTATAAGCTCCTTGGAGCAGGGTCCTCCTCCCTACTGTCTCACAGCCCACTTCTCTAGCACTTCAATGACAGCCTTCACCTTCCTAGCTGTATTGTGTATGGAGAATTGTGCTGCTAATTATTACTTGTGCTCTGTTTATATTTTGGTTACTGTATTGTAATATAATGTTCTTTGTACCCTTTACTGTATGTACGGCACTGTACATTCTGGAGGCTGGTCTCCCTGGAAGAGTTGTGCCCCAGTGTGCATCACTCTGCCCCAGTGTGCATCTCTCAGCCCCATTTCCCCAACCCCCAGTGTGCATCTCTCTGCCCCAGTGTGTGTCTCTCTGCCCCAGTGTGCATCTCTCAGACCCATTCCCCTGGCCCCAGTTTGCATCTCTCTGCCCTAGTGTGCATCTCTCAGCCCCAGTGTGCGTCTCTCTGCCCCAGTGTGCATCTCTCTGCCCCAGTGTGCATCTCTCTACCCCAGTGTGCATCTCTCTGCCCCAGCATGCATATGTCTGCCCCAGTGTTCATCTCTCAGCCCCAATGTGCATATGTCTGCCCCAGTGCATCTATCAGCCCTATTCCTCCAGCCCCAGTGTGTGTCTCTTTGCCCCAAACCCCCATCCACAGTGTGCATCAGCGTCATTGCCCAGCCATTGTCACCCCAGCCCTGTGTTAACTCCAACCCCCCCAGCCCCTTGCAGTTAAGCTCCAACCCCCTCTAGCCCCCTGTGAAGTCAGCTCCAATCCCCCACAGCCCACTGTGCAGTCAGCTCCAATCCCCCCTCTCCCCTCAGCCCTGTGTAGTCAGCTCCAATCCCCCCTCAGCACTGTACACAGCTTCAATTCCCCCCTCCCCCTCAGCACTGTGCACAGCTCCAATCCGCCCCTCAGCACTGTGCACAGCTCCAACCCCCCTCCCCCATCAGCACTGTGCACAGCTCAAATCCCCCCTTCCCCCCTCAGCACTGGGCACAGCTCCAAATCCCCCCTCCCCCTGCAGCACTGTGCACAGCTACAATCCCCCCTCCCTTCTTAGCACTGTGCACAGGTACAATCCCCCCTTCCTCCCTGCAGTTGCTGCCAGCACTTACCTCCTGTTCCTCTGTTTTGCTGCATGTTTTGGGAAGAACTGTTGTCGAGCATGCGTAGCAGCTCCCCGGGTGGCTTTTTTTTTTTTTTTTAGCGAACTGGGCTAATGGGTGGTCCTGTGCACCCCAGACGACCCCCCAATTTTGCCAATGATTATAAGCTCCTTGGAGCAGGGTCCTCCTCCCTACTGTCTCACAGCCCACTTCTCTAGCACTTCAATGACAGCCTTCACCTTCCTAGCTGTATTGTGTATGGAGAATTGTGCTGCTATTTATTACTTGTGCTCTGTTTATATTTTGGTTACTGTATTGTAATATAATGTTCTTTGTACCCTTTACTGTATGTACGGCACTGCGGACCACTTGTGGCGCCCTATAAATAAAATGTAATAATAATAATACAGCCTAATTTATACACTAAGGCCCTGATTCAGACCAGGTCGCTAGATGCGGCAGCTCGCTCCCAGAGTATGCAAATTCAGCAAAGTGACATCAAGGCAGGCAATCACACGGCAAGGCATAAGCACACCCACTATGTCTTGGTGTGCGATTACTTTGTGTATGCAGACGCACACCAGCCATTCATAAATCGTCAACTTGCACACATCATCTCCTGGGAGAGCATGAAATCATTGGTACATTGAGCACCATCGGATGTGCTCGCAGTGCTTGAGGTTGACTATAGCTGGCCACAAGCACTGCGATCACTTCAGTGTGAAATACAACCAGGTGATGTGTACAATGATGCTGGCTGTTAATTATGCACGACTCTGAAATGGCATTAAGATGCTCAGGCATGCCTGTGTTTGCATCTCCACTCCCCCGTTTCCAGTGGCCTGCCACTGTAACCACCCACAAATGGCCTTTCCTGTCACTCATTCCATTGGGCTGTCTTTGCAGGGCAAGTGAGCACATCCCAATCGCTTGTACTAGTTTGCACATGCACACTGCAAATTATACTGATGCGCACATTAAAAAACATCGCTTGCAATGAGTGATTACTTGCTAGCGAGCAGGTCTGAATCAGGTCCTAAGTCCTGGAGTGCCACCTGTTATTTCTTGGATGTATATATATATATATATATATATATATATATATATATGTATATACATACATCTGCATAGTCTCTTGATCTAATTTCCACAAAGGTTTTGATGGATGGGTTATTTGATAGTAGGTTGAAGGATGGTTTATTTTGTAATTTTTTTCAATTTCTCCTTTACAGGATTACGTACTATGAGGTCCAATGATGTTGTTTTTCTGAAGTGTTCTTTCAGATTTAATTTACGGTTGAGTTGTTGTTTCTCCATTTGCCATCTTAAATCTTTGTTGAAGCTGGACATAATCTTACCAGCCTTCGTTATCGTATGATTGATCATGTTCCCCCACTGAGACAAGGAGGTGACAGTTGGAAGATCTTATTAAAACGTGAAACATTTTGGAATCAATATTTATATGTTATTTTTCATAAAGGGTTAAATGAAGTTTTACCATTAACTTGTTTATTAACTTGTTTATACTGATAATGTAAATTTACTTGTCATTGTACGGATCTATAATGTAATTATGATGTCTATGTTGACTTATGTTGTTTATATTGCTTTACTATGATTGTAAGTATATGCAGAAGTTGGAATATCCACAGTGCATGTCTTATTCCATGCTCTCTATAATGGTGTATGCTTTATATTGATTGCAACTTTATACTTGTCTCTACAGTGCATCTGTGTTTATATTGTTTCCATGTTGGTTTCTATTGTTGTCTTCTGACATGCGTTGCATCTATATGCGATGAAGTCATCACTTTGCATTTTGTTACAACATTCTTTCAATAGTTACACTATACAGTGCTTAGAGTAATATTTTATTGGTTTTAATCACTTCACGTAGCATTTTATTTACTGTATGTATCATTCTTGCGGTAGCTGCCGCACACAGCACACAGTAACACTTTGCACATTTTTTTCACTTCTCTTTCCCAGTAAGCGGGACAGCGCACAGCATCCAGGTTGCCACGGATATGCCATACGTCATCACGGCAGGACGAGTCCGGGCTTCCCCCATCAGGTGCACCAGTCTTCGGCTGGGAGAGACCCATGTGAGTACATGCGCCCAGCATTTTACAAACTATTTTAGGTAAGACACTTTGATGGTTTCACTTTATATACACGAGACCTGAGAAAAAGACCTGCCGTGGTCTTGAAACGCTGCACATTTTTGTGTATTATGTAATTGTTTCAACACAAATACTTTTTTTCATCATTTGAAGTGATGCCTATCCTTTTGCTTTTGGGCTTGCATAGCTCCTAAGAGAAAATACCTCATCTACATTTCTACTGGGAAGGCACCCACCTCTTCACCTCACTGTTCGAGTGCCAAACCAATAACACTTTAAATAAATATATATATATATATATATATATATATATATACACACATTTTCATGATTAATCCCTCCCTTTTTTATACAAATAGCTTAATCTCATCAAAAACTCTACATGCTTTGTAAAGTTAATTACAGTCCTTTACCTCAATGACAATGAATGAAATTCAGTAGTGTCTTTGCCTCCTGAAATTCATTTCTTTTCATAAATTAATACTGTCTATAAAACCTTGATTAAAGATCATCCACCAGTGTTGGCTGATATCATTGTTTCTACAAATATTTGGCAGGTTTCACAATGTTAATCTGCAGGGTATTATCTGTTTCTAGTCGTACTCCAAAAATGACAACATGTATCCATGACATCACTGCAACAGAATGTAAATCTATGTGAATACATTGTTCGAGCTCAGGCTCTTTAAATCCTTTGATAGTTGTAGAACTGTAGCTTTGCCAAAAAGCTCAGCAGGATTAGGTTGGAACAGAATAATCTCAGTGTCCTGCAGAATAGTCAGTTGCTTTACTCTTGCATCTGTGACCTTGTGCGACTCAGCATAACAGTAATGTTACAAAATAATCAACACAATTATACTTTTACCAGCTACTATGTAGGAACAAATATTGGATGATTTACTGTTTTTTGAATTTGTTAATGCTTATAAAAGAGATACTAATTAACACAAAACTAAAGAAGGGATAGGGACATGAAAAGTTAAATTTAATTGGTCCAAGTGTGATACTATGCTGTATGTTTCTTTGCTGCACATTGCCATCTCAGATTCGAAAAATGTGATGCATACAGGGGCAATTTAGGAGAGGAGGGGCCCATATGCCAGGGCTGTAACTAGGGTGGTACAACCTTTGCCATGGCACAGGGCACCACAGGGGAAGGGGCGCTGTTTGGGCCTGTCAATTTTCCTGTCTATTATCATTCTCACTTATAGCTTCCTCTTCTTTTATCCCAAGCATCTCCTGGCATCCCCTATTTCTTCCCTGGCCCTTTCCCATTAGTCCATGGTCCTTTTTCTGGTGCACTTTCTTATGTCCCTATTTGAAAGATTAGGAGGGGGGGAAGCAAATGCTCTCTCTGGCACAGAGCACCAAAAAGTCTAGTTACGGCTCTGCCATGTGCAGTCTACATTTGGGACTCAACCTCTCTCAGTTGTGAGTAGATTTGCCATTTTCCTGGTGATTTGTGCAGTAATGAGATGGGACTCTTGAGACGTGAGTATAATATATGAGTGCAGGCAGGGGCGTTTCTAGAAAGGAGGGGGCTCGTGTGCAGTCTGCGACATGGACCCCCTCCTCTCCGCCCGGCAGCCAGCAGCGCACTGAGCTGTGCGCAGCCAGTGCTGGAGTTATATACTCTGGGCACTAGAGTGTGCCCAGAGTCTATAGTTTATGCACAGGTCACAGCCACAGCGGCCATTTTCCCTGTACTGCACATGCACAAACGACGGGAAAATGTCCGAGATCATTTTCCATTTGTTTTACAGTGCCAGACCTCCGTGCTGATGTGAAACTCCGGAGAGGTAAGTAATATTATGGGTGCAGGGTGTGCAGTGTGGGGCCCCCCTGGACCTAGGGGCCCGTGTTCCCCGCACACCCTGCACCCATTATAGATATGCCCCTGGGTGCAGGGAGTGTGGTGTGGACCCACAGGCCCGTGTGCACTGCATACCCTGCACTCATTCTAGTTATACCACTGGATATATACTTAAACAAATATATGTGCATAGTGGAAACAAGTGGTTGGACTTGATTTTAGCATTAGACAAAGATCAGGTTTCATCCTGTATTTATTTATGGGATGTATTTTGTATTTTGTATCTCCTAGCAGCTTATATGCAGAGAACCACATTCTAGGTACACAATGCTTAATGAAAAATAGAGCTTGAAACACACAAAAGGACCACATGTAATAAAAAAAAACACATATTGATAGTGATGTTTCCTCACTATTATACAGACAGCCTGGATGTACCCTCACTATAATACAGAAATTCCTGATGTTCCCTCACTATAATACAAACAGCCCTGATGTCCCATCACTATAATACAGACAGCCCTGATGTTCCTTCACTATAATACAGGCACTCTCATGTTTACTTCAATCCACAAATGAGTCAAAGGGGTAAATTTACTAAGATTCAAGATGGTCCCGATTTTCAAAGTGATTTATCTCGCTGGACATCACCAAAATTCAGGTTATTTAATCCCTTTTCTTTTACCAAATTTACCAACAGGCGATTTGAGGCTAAACGAGTTGGCCAATGGTGATGTAGGTCGAGATTGTCGGGTGATTTGTAAGCAAGTTCGAGTGAGTTATCTCTCCTGTGTTGTTTTTTTGTCTGGCACTAAATTGGTTGTTTTGCTTTAATGTGTCCAGGCCCTGGTAATTGTATTAATTTTAAACACAGATTGCACCATTATCATTGTATACACGTGTTTTTAAATAAAATTGATTGGCTTAATAGGTGTCCTGTGTTTCATTGATGACTAAGCCTATAATTATCCCTGTAAACCCAGCAACCTCGTGGGTTGCTGTTAGGAGTTTGAAGAGTGAGGGACAGTGAGTATATTTGTGGTTGTTGACTTGTTTCTGGCTAATTTTTGCTTATTTTTTTTTGGTCCTTAATTTGTTTTTTTTATATTCTCAGTTGTTTGTATTAGTATTTGTTGTGTGATGTCTGGGCAACCATGAGAGCCAGGGCCAGATTGAGGGTCAGTTGCTAAGTCTAAAATGTTGGAAGAAATGAAGGCTGCCCAAGCTACTGGTGGTGGATCGCCTTATGTCACCTCACTAAAAGCTCTCATTCCTCCAGAAGTGGTTCGAAGAAGCTGTGTCAGGGACACAGAAGCCTCTGGCCAAACCAGTAAGTTTTTTTTTTATTATGTATATATATATATATATATATATATATATATTTTTTTTTTTATTTTATTTTTTTTTTTACTATTTTAACTTATTTTTAAACTACATTTTTTGGGGGTTACAGAGGGTTTTTTTAAATTTGAATTAACACAGTTTATTCTAAGGGGACTTAATAAAGTCTCCCAGACTTTTTGCCTACATCGTTTGTTTTGTAGCCGGAAAAGTATCGCTCGCGTGGCCAAGTATCCCCGTATTCAATTTGAAAGTACGCGAAAACGGGACCCCATGAAACGTAAACAAGCGGAAAGTCCTATCCTATGTGTTGACAATTAGTCTAACACCCCCCAGAAGATGCTTTGACATGGGTGTTAGCTATGGTACCCCCAGATTTGGCTTGCTGAAGGTATTTGTTCTTTTCTTACGTGCTCATTAGCGTCTAAAGAACGTTTTTGTATTAGTGGTGCAGAATAGTATTGTGCTGGGTTTTTTTTAAATAACTTAACCTTGCAAATTTGTTTTACTTGAAAATGGGGTTCAGCTTATTTTAAAGTTGCTAAAGTGAAGTTGGTAAATTCATGAAAAAAACACCTGCTGCAAGCCCCTGCAATGAGAAAAAGTTATGGGGCATACATGTGTACTCCCCAGAGTCAAGTTCGCCTGTTTTTTGGTTTGTACCCCCACATTTTTTTCTGCGCACAGAATTGAAAAGTGTTTTTTTTTGGGTGTCCTTAAGTGTTTATTCAAATTTTTTACACGCAGTTTACCTTTGGGGGACTGTCTGAAGGCTGCACGGGGGTTCCAGCAACGTTGCACCCCAAAACACAAATTCTGCACTTTTTTCCGCCTGCTATTCATAGGCGATATTTTTCCGCCTATTACATTGCATTGACTTTCCGCCTAGGCGGAAAGTCTTTGAATACGGCGATACTTTTCTGCCTATTACATTGCATTGACTTTCCGCCTAGGCGGAAAGTCTTTGAATACGGCGATACTTTTCCACCTGGCGAAAATACGTCATCAGCTAAACTTTATCGCTCATTTAGTCTTTTCCCTCAAAATTGATTATGGGCCAGAGTTACAACAACAGTATGTAAACCAACTTTGTATAAACTATTTATAGGTTTCCAGGTTTGTCTTTAGATTTTTCAATTTTTACTCTAAATGTTTTGCCCATGAATGTAGTTTTAAAAACCGTTTAATTACGATAGAAAATCTGTGAGCTTTTAAAAAAATAGTGTCAGAAACATACCATTGAACTTTGAAAATTATGCCAAACCAAAGTTACAAAATATGGCATATATTACTAATTATAAATAAACATGACTAATGTATTTTTTAAACACACTTAAAGCAATAGCAACTACAAGAAAAAGAAGCAGGCAACAGCAAGATCCAGGCTCAGAGGATTCAGGTAAGTTAATTTTGGAGAGTATGGTATTTCTAAAAGAAATATGCAAAAATCAAATATGACAATACACTATGCTTTGTAGGCCCATCACACCAACCTGCAAAAAAAGGCCATCTCGATCTTTGCCCAGGGACACTCTGACAACATCACCAGTTGAAGCCACAATTTTCATGCCTGAAACAAGTGCATCTGGTCATTTGTCCCACCATATGGATGGTGAGTGTGTGATTCTTTCTTCTTCATAAAGGGAATCATTTTTTTTTTTGGGTGGATCAACAATTGCACTCTACAATATATTGTTTGGGTCTCTTTCTTTTGTTATTTGTCTGTTGGCTAATATAATTTCATCATATTGTTACATTCTTTGTCAAATAGGGATATGTCCTTATCAATGTGGTGCAAATATGTTTCCTTTTTTCTCAAATTTGTTTTTAACCTGAGTTTATTTATTATGCAGTTTAGGGAAACTAATGTTGTCAGTTTATGGTGTCCACATAACTTGTGTTTCTATTCAAGGTGCTTTCTGTGTTTACACAATGTTACATTAGTAACATTGAACCTCATTTGTTTGGCCATAGATAATAAGCTGAGTTTGGACATAGAAAGTGTTTTTAAATTGTTTTGGTTATTTTAATCAAACTCAACATTGTTTAATGTTTAAAGACAGGCTAGCTTTTATGGTGCTAAGTCAATTTTTTAGCAAAATAGGCCAGGTGCCTGGTTAAAGTCTGCAAGTTTTTGTTTTTCTAAAGGAATAACAAAAACAGAACAACATGTCTGTAGCCTCTTTAAATGTTGATAAAATTATCCTGAAATTCAAAATCAAAATGACACAATACTGTATTGCAAATTCCACCAATATGGCAGGTATTCCAGAACCATTATGTTTGGTAGACCAAACCCTACAAGAAGGACAACAAGAAGAAGATGAGGAACTTATAACCCTCATGGAAATACCATATACCCCACAAATGCCTAACACACCACTCAGACCATCTTCTCCAACACTCTTGCCAGCTAGTCCGACACCCCCCCACCCACATGATAACTACTGGTTTGAAGTGGCTGCACTACAGCAGCAACAAATTGACTTACTGACAACACATGTGAGTCAAAACACCACAATCGCCAGAATTGGTCACAGGCATAAACAAAGTATGTAAATTCTTATGCAGGAAGTCACCCAGCTATCCAATACAATGGAATCTATACGTGAAGCCATTTTACGTGCTGAACAAACAAATCTTCAACAACATGAAACTATGAATCGCTTTACTGAGCAATTGATAAGTGTAATTGATCAGCAAAATTCGACACAACGTGAATTTACGGCAATGTTCCCAAATCTAGGCAACCAAATAGTCAATTGCTTACCTGAGGCAGCAGCCAGCATCACTACAAGCACAACCTCACACAGTGCTACACCGGTAACCACATCACCACGACGCACCCTCTGTATCAGAGGTGGTACCCAAAATGGCTATGGTGGCAGCGGTAAATCTAGATAGGATAGTTTTTTTTGTCTGTTTACAAATTTATACTTTTTCCACACTTTAAGGAATTCTTTTTATGCCAACAAAATCCAAAAACATATACATGTGCAAATGAGTTAAGATTTTTGCCACAAAAAAAACATGTTTTATTTGTTTATTTTCTGTTTGTAATTGCCTTTGTTTTTATTTGCTATTTTGTCAAAAATATTTGTATGTATTATTCATCTGTGTGTAAAATTTGCCAAAACATACCGTTTTGATGTTAAATGTTGAAAAATTAAATGCACACTGTACATTTGTAGTGTTTTTTTGATGCCTAAAATTAAATGCCTATCCAAGCACAATTGTTGATGCATTTTAGCATTGTTGGTAATAAAAGTGAACGTGAAGAATGTACCAGCCAATCTGAACTTAACTGGCATGTCAGAGGAAGTGTGTTATTGGTTAATGTTTTGCTCTTTTTGCTTGTTAACTTAGGGCCGTTAGTTTAGTTACTTTTCGGACTATTCTTTTTTTGGTTGTAAAGTGTTTTTTAACAGCAAAAAAAGGGGCCTGACCTGTTTTTTGCATGATTGTATTTAATCAAATGTGAAGTTATCTGCCTTTTCGCAGATGCGCAAAGTGTTAGGTAACAAAAGGGGAAAACTTAGCCTATGAATAGGTGCAGCACTAAAATAGAGAAATGGAGTTTGTGGGTGCAGAGTTGCTGCAACGACTCTGCACCCTTTGAACACCCACCCTGATGCAAATGGCACAAAAAATTTACATAAAATAAACCCAACAAATAAAAATAATTAAATTGGGGTTTAACTTTGGAATAAACAAAATAAAAAAAAAAAAAACATAAAAATGCTCCGGGGGTACCCAAAGTCTGCCCCACCAGTTTACCCAGAAATTAAAGATTGGTGAATTTATGTTAACTTTTATAATCGGAGTTAACCACACTTTCGTAAAGGTCGCTTCACCCAGGCTGGTATGTTTTGATCATTTTAACTCGCCAAAGCAAGCAGCATGTACATATCAGTGATATATGTGTAAGCTGCTTGTGTTGGGCCTATAATAAAGGGGTTAATTTTTTTGAAAAAAAGATGTGAGGTCCTCCCCCAAAACACTAACCAGCCTTGGGCTTGTTCTTAACATTACATTGGAAAAAAATGTGTAGGTATCCACAATAATGTAACATCCAGCACAAGGCAGCAGGGAAAGGGTTGGTTTTAAATATACGGAGAAAAAAATTATGTGAGGTACCCTGCATATTTAAAACCAGCCCTGGACCCTTTCTAACAGGGGACTGATGCCACAACCAGGGGTGCCCTTTCACCGGGCCCCCCAGCTGCAGCATCAGCCCTGACCATTAGTCAGCCCAGGCCAGAGATCCCTGGGGAGTTGGGATGCCCCCAATAGAAAGGTCACCCTCTCCAGGGCACCCCTGGCCTAGGCTGTTAGCCCGGGGCTATCTCCGCCACCCCTGGGTGGTGGGTGGTGGGTTGATAGTGTTAGGTGTAGTGTAAAAATGTGATTTTTCATAATTGTCTTTATAGTGGAACTACAGGACTTAGCAAGCCTCCCCCACATGCTGGTACTTGGAGAACCACAAGTACCAGCATGCGGGGCATTAAGGGCCCACTGGTACCTGTAGGTCACCTGTAAAGAAATGGTTAATAAAACACACAACACACCATGATAATAAAGCTTTAAGGCATCCATAAACACTCTTACACATAATCACCTGTTTCCAGATGTTCATGTCCCCTTGTCAATGTAAAGTATCCCATCGAATTCCCTGTAAAAAAAGATCCAATGATCACCTTTATGTCCCTCAATATTCTCCGTAGAAATCCAAAATGTGGGCCAGATACAGTGTAACAACATACTTCTGCATGGTGTTACACTGTGTTAATGTCTGCTCGTGGGAACGAGCTGACTTCAGCCCCGGGCCGCCAGCCAATCAGCAGCGGCTAACATTAGTGGCCGCTCATTGGTAGGGAGACACGTGGAGGAGCAGCTCATTGGCTAAGCCCACTTGGGCTAGTTACAGACCATATGCACTGCAAAAAGATGCACAAACAGGAATACTTTCGACTTTACATCAGCATCCGTGTGCTTTGTGTATAAATATATTATTATCAACACCTTAAATATATTAGTTTTAATTGAAAATGCAACTAATAGAAAATTAAAAATGTGCACATAATTTAGTACAAAAAAGTTATTTTTTAAAGTTGCAAAAATGTAACTGAAATACAATTTTGTGAAGATGTGACCATTTATGTGTGCATGCAGAATATGGGAAGTACACAGACTAAAGCTAGCCACACACTAGACCAACTTACATCCAACCAGCCAACTTGTTGATTGGTTGGAATGAAAATCTGGTAACGTATAGGAGTAACTGATGATCAGCAATTTGCTCCTAAATGCCAGAAAAGATGAAAATGGTCGTTCAGACAAGTTTGTTAAATGTTTGATCTAAACTATATTTCAAACAACAGTTTTGGTCCATTTTCCAACGTTTGGGAGCAAATTGCTGATTGTATTCCTTACTAGATTTTCATTCCAACCAATCAACTAGTTGGCTGGTTGGACAGATAATCTTTAGATGCGTGGCCAGCTTAACTTGTCAGCATAGTGGTGACAGCAGGTGTCATTTAATGTGAGTAATGTGAGGAGGTATATAAGAATGTTCTTAGTTTCTCATGTTCCTTATCTTACATGCAAAAATCTGACCTCACACAAAATGATTTGCCTTTAATGGGGTCTCTGGTGGTGCCTTTTTTGGACACTGTTTTCATATTCCAGAAGCATATAATACATTTTTATTGTATAACTAATAAAAACAATATAGCATACAGACAAGACAGACAGTCCTGATACCGGCTTACAGTCATGCATTGCAAAGACATAAAAGAGGCTCATCTAAGCAGTCTTATGACAAAAAGGAAAAGCTTAAGGTTAGTGGGGTGATAGTGAGCAGGTTCTTGATGTGGTGCTTTTACTCTTTCCCCATGCGTTGTTTCATCTGTACCCCCATTCTTCCTAATGGTCACACAGAGGAATTTAAAGAGGACAGTTAACAGTAGCAGAACATACCTATTATGCTCTAGGCTGACAAATAGGTGCATCTGCAGAAAATGAAAAGCTTTGCTCAACCATATGTTCTGCAGTAATTTACTCTTAATAGGTTTTGGGAAACAGAATCATCGGGTCTGATTGTTTGGCCCACATCCTACAGATTAGGGAATTTATATACAATTATTGAAAATTATATTTAAAACATGTAATGGAAAACATTAATTCCATTAATTAATTCCATTTCACTTTAATTGTTCTTGAAAAATTTGTTTTACAATAAGTCACTGCTTGACTGTAAACAGCAAAATTTATTTTTCATATAATGAAATGAGTGTAAAATGCTACAGTTTTTGTCCCCTCTCCCTAGACAATGAGTATGTAGTGTATCACTTTTTAAAGTAACACCCTAGGCTGTATAATGGGATATACAGTACTTCATGGACGTCAGTGTTGTTGCCATTCTTCTTAATTATATACAGAAACATATTCTCAATTCCACAAGGAGAGATTTACAGGTGTATGAAAATTAAAAAGGACTGTCAGTCTTACCATGCTGTATGTATTTTAACTCTGAACCTCATGTGAGAGATGACTGCATTAAAAATAATTAACTGTAACTGAGGTTTTTACAATATATGATGAGTCATTGTGTATTTATTTATTAACAGTTACTTGTATACAGTAAAGCACACAATCCCCAGCAATTTACAGAGAATATTTTACCACTGCCCTGCCCCAGTAGAGTTTACAATCTATATTCCCTACTACATGTACACCTAGACACACATATACTCTAAGGTACAATCTTTTTGTCTGGGTTAATTTATATTAGCCAATAATTGCTTTGTTATATACAGTATATAAGATATCTTTCTGAATGGACTCCATAAGCATGACATGGACAAAACATTAAGAGCATTTATAGCATTGAAGAGCATTACCAAATTTTCAAATATTGCATGCGTCAGCACAATGGCACAGTGGACAGCACTGCATTTAGAAGTGCTGCCTAACAGTGCTGGAGTTAGGGGCTCGAGTCCAAGGCCATATCTATGTGGAATTTATTTGTTCTCCCTATGTTTGTGTGGGGTTCCTCCCACATTCCAGAGACATGCTAGTAGTTTAATTTACTCCCGATAAAATTCACTCTATTGTGTGTCTGTGTAGTAGGGAAATAATAATACTGATTGTTTAACACTAGGTTTAGCGAGGGTGATCAACTTAACATTGTGTAAAAGCCGCTTTTGCTTCACCTGCATAGCGCTCTGAAGCTGGTGCTGAAAATAACAGACCCATTTGAATGGCTTTCTGCATCTCAGCAAGGCTGAAACTAGACCAGCTGCTAGGGCTGCAGTACATAAAGGGGTCCAGGGGTGCTCTGTCAATACAGGGGTGCTCTTCCCCAGTGTTAAAAAGTAAAAGTTAAATAAAATTATTATTCCACAAAAAATAAATATTTTTTTTTATTTTTTGTGTGTGCTACTGTAGCTAGTAGCTACGCTATTATTGTTCGGTGACACTGCCGGCCAGACCGCATTTTATCACTCATGTATTTGTGGCTCTGCAGGTGGTTCATCCTCACTCCGCAGGGGTACTTTGTTGCCCATAAAGGGGTGCTGTGTTGTTCATCCAGGGGTGCTCTTCCCCAGAGTTAAAAAAATAGTTAAATTAAATTAGCATTCCAGAAAATATATATTTTTTTAAATATTGTTTTGTTAAATCTGTTTTTGTGTTCTAGCTACGCTATTATTGTTCGGTGACACTGCTGGGCAAACCACAGTGTAAGTTTGTTGATATGGAGGATGATCACAAGAGAGGAGAGCAGGAATCACCTACTAGTGCTGCCATCAGTCATGATGACAATACAAGGCCGTCAACATCATCTACGAAGGCTAATGCCCAAGGGCTTACATCAAGGCATGTAAAATCAAACAAGCAATGTTTTACAGTGTTAATGGAAAAAAATCAAATGCTAAGTTAGCTGCAGAGAAATAAAAAATTGGCAATATGCCATTCACTACACGAAGCTGCAAGGAAATGATAATGCCTTGGCCTTTATTTATGACTGGTGTTTCTTCCTCTTATGATGATGTAAGCCCTTCTCCCTGTAGAAGTGTAAAAATAAATTAAATTGTTAAGGCAGAGGAACCAACTGTATGCTCAGAAAAGTCACAGTTCCCCGAGGAGAGTCTAAGTGTGTCCGCGGTTGCCATGTGTGAGCCTGACATTTCCAATACTTTACTTGAAAAGGATTCTCCTTCCACCATTTGTGTGCCCTCTGCAAATATGGAGATGAGCAACACAAGTCAACATGCTGACATAGAAATCAAGGATGCTTCTGTGGAAGTACACCAGGAGGATGAGGAGGATATTTCTGTAGTTGACGCTAATAAGGATGATGAAGTTGTTGATGATGCTGATGCCAAGGATGTTGTTTGTGTATATCAGCTCAACATATGAAAAAGCCCATTGTCATGCTGTGGCAAAAGACAAAAAAATCCACCTCTCATGTATGGAATTATTTCCACCCAAATCCAGACAACAATTGTCAAGCCATCTGTACCCTTTGCAAAGCAAGAGTGAGTAGAGGTAAGAACCTTAACCATCTAGGAACCTCCTCCCTGTTATGCCACTTGCAGCACATTCATCAAAAGTGTTTGCAAAATTCAGAAAGTTTGGCTAAAAACATAACAATCAGTCCAACATCACCTAGCTTCTCCCTTCTCTCTGTTAGATCCAAGTGCCTGCAATCTCCATCACCAGCACCTGCATCATCAACATCCTCAATCATGATTGGAAGTGTTCCTGTATCCAATTTAATAAGAATGACTGACATATCTCCTAACCATGATTCCTCAGAAGGATCCTTGAGTGCTATGCCTGTTACTGCATGCTGCTGCTGCTGTGAGTGGATCTTCATCCCAGAAGGTGACCTGGAGGGAGACTATTTTTAGTAGTTTAACAAAACAATTGACTGTCAAACAATCCTTTGCAAGGGGGAACAAGTATGACAGCAGTCACCCAGTTGCACATCAGATTACTGACACCATAACAGCTATGCTGGTTGTAGATGTGTGTCCAGTATCCGCCATTAATGCAGTGGGTTTTAAACAGTTAACCAAAGTCCTGTGTCCCTGCTACCATGTCCATTCTATATTTCACTTCACTAGAACAGCAATTCCCAATGACATTAAAAAATCTCATTGGTGTTCTCCAAAATACCTTTGTACCCACTGTCCACTTAATCACAGATATGTGGACAAGCAGGACAGAGCAAACTAAAGATTACATGACTGTGACAGCCCACTGGGTAAGTGTATCACCTCCATCAGTGCAAACAGCAACAGCAGCAGCATCTAACAAATGCCAGCTCATTCAAAGGCAGGCTACTCTGTGTATTACTGGTTTCACTAAGAGGCATACCACTGGGAACCTCTAAGAAAAACTCAGGGAAATCATTGCAAAATGGCTTACCCTGCTTGGATTTGTGATTTCTGACAATGCCGGCAATATTGTGAAAGCCTTACATCTGGGTGAATGTTTTGCTCAGACAATTAATTTGGTGGTGCAAAATATTTCAAAAAATTACAGGGGAATGCAGGAGATGCTCTCAGTAGCCCGAAAATGTTGGGACATTTTTAACATTCAACAACTGCATGTTGAAAATTGCAGCACCAGCAAGTACTGTTGATTTACCCTGCAATCAGCTGAAGCAAGAAGTAGTAACTAGGTGGAATTCTACCCTCATTATTATTATTATTATTATTATTATTATTATTATTATTATTATTATTATTATTCTCCTTTATTTATATGGCACCACAAGGATCCACAGTGCCTCACAAAGTACATTAACAAATGAGCAAACTTGTAAAATAGAGACTTACAGTACAAGACAATAAAAAATAAGAACATTGTTTATAAACATTGCTGCAGTGATCATAACACTCAAAAAATCAGTAGGGTGTTAGCTACCAAGTGTTACGTGCCATTGTGGAGAGTTTTGAGTAGATGATCATATGAGTGAGGGAAGGAAAAGCATAAAAGGGAAGAGGGCCCTGCTCATGAGAGCTTACATTCTATAGGGGAGAGTAGGCAGGGGTGACACAGATTGGGTAGACAGTGAGGAAGAAGCATGTAAGCAGCAGGTTAAGATGAGAGCTGGAAGGCTTTGAAGTAGTGAGTCTTGAGAGCCCATTTCAAGATTTGTAGAGAGGTGGAGAGTCTGATAGGGAAAGGGAGAGAGTTCTAGAGGAATGGAACAGCACAGGTGAGACCTTGGAGGCAGGAGTGGAAGGAAGTGATCAATAGGCAAGAGAGGTGGGATACATTTGTAGGAAAGGGAGGGATATTAGTGTGATATAGATGAAGGTGTGGTGAAGTGATAGGGAGAGGAGGGTGGGTGCTGATCTATATGCTTCAGCGGATGGAGGAGCAGAAAAAGGCCATCAAAGGCTATACAATGGACTATGACATAGGGAAAGGAGCAGGAATGCACCTTAGTCAAGTGCAGTGGAGAATAATTTCTGTGTTGTGCAAGGTTCTCAAACCCTTTGAACTTGCACACATGTGAAGTTAGTTCAGACACTGCCAGCTTGAGTCAGGTCATTCCTCTGATCAGACTTTTGCAAAAGCAGCTGGAGAAACTAAAGGAGGAACTGAAACTGAGCTATTCTGCTAAGTATGTTGGACTTGTAGCTCAAACCCTTCATTCACTTTGTCAGGATCCAATGGTCATCAATCTCTTGAAATCAGATCACTATATTTTGGCAACCATACTTGATTCTAGGTTTAAGTCATACGTTGTGTCTTTCTTTCTGATGGACACAGATCTGAAGATGTGCCAAGAGCTGTTGGAGAAAAAATTGTCAGCTCAAGTGGCATGTGACACGCCATCATCTCCTCGTTCAGTTTCTGCAGCTGCCAGGAAAAATACCACTGCTGGTGGTGATGCAGATCAGTTAGCAAAACCTAATGACATCTAGCTTGGTCTAAAAGAACTGCCTACAATGAGTGACATGTCTACCGTGACTTTATCTGATATGGTCACCATTCAGAGAATGATGGATGATTTTTTTAGGGACAGCATCCAAATAGGCATGTCAGATAGTCCGTTTCACTACTGGCAGGAAAAAAATTTAATTTGTTGTCCCTTGCACTAACTGGATTTGCTTTACTAAAGTTTCCCACCCTCCAGTGTGTACTCTGAAAGAGTTTTCTGCTCAGCCGGGAAACTTGTCAGCAATAAACGTAAAAGGTTACTTCCCCAAAATGTGTAAAAGATGATGTTCATGAAAATGAATTACAAATTCCATGAGGAAGACCTTTACCAGCAATTAAGTAAAAAAAATACAGAGGTGCCTGTAATGGTGGATTCCAGCATGTACAATTTAATATTGTGTGAAGAAGAGGATGTACACACTGATGGGGATGATGATGATGATGATGATGATGATGATGATGATTACAACATCTGATCTTAGCTATGTTGTAAAGCCAGTTTGTGCATGTAGAGATCATTGCCACCAATGTCCTCTGCACATTGGCAGCTTGTTTTGTGGGGGCACAAACAAACCAATCATTTCAGCCACAAGTGGCAATCCCTGTCACTGAAGTGATTGGTTTGTTAAACTGTGAATGTCCTATTTCATATATACAACATAAGGGTGGGTGGAAAGGCCCTAGGACAATTCCATCTTGTACCTCTTTTCTTTGCTCTATGTGCTGTTTGGGGCAATGCTTTCTGACATTTTTAATTTTATAGTTTATTAAACCACTATCCTGTCTGCCACTACAGCACCATTCTCTATCCTAGATGTGCCATGTTGGTAATTGAACTACCACAGCCACTGAAGTCTTTGATATGTGGTTGCTGATTGCTGAAAATGTCCAGAAAATTTTATGGCCACATAAAGCATTTCCAGCATACCTCTTTAATTTAAAAAAATAAAATGCAGAACCATGAGAGATGGGCAAGGACTGATATAAAATGATTAAAATTTCTTTGTAAATGACTCCCCTCCTTCCTCACTCATAAATTTGCTTTGGATTCTAAAACTTAAATAAAATTTACTACGAATCAACCCTTCATTTTCCTGCCTTCAACTAAATACATACTCCTACTCCCTCAGGCCTCAGTCTTGATTAATAAAAAACATTTGTTTCCTGATGTGCCATGTTGGAAGCTGAACTGCCACATTTAGTGCCACCCTCTGCTGTTGCCTAGCTTAGTCAACCAACTTGCTCGATGTGACCTTTTGGCCTAAACTGGATTAAATAAATATTGTGAGCTTTAGGTGGTCAAAAGTTTACTGGAAATTACTGGAAATAAATGTTATTGGGGTTAATAATACTGTAGGAACAAACACAGGCCCAAATTATCTGATTTCAGCTGTTTTTATGATTTTTTAAGAAAAAATACAGATCCAAAACCAAAACCAAAACACGCAAGGGTGGTTTTGGCAAAACCAAATCCAGATCCAAAACATGAAGGAGATACAGATCCAAAACCAAAACACGGGGGTTGGCGCACATCCCTAGTTTTTACAATGACACAAAATGTGGTGTTGATGTTGTAGACCAGATGAAATGAAAGTACAATGTACCTGCTTCTTCAAGGTACTAGCCTGTGCAAGTTCTTTACAATGTCTTAGATTTAGCTATGATAAATGCCCCTACAATCCACAAGGGGATGCGGTTAATTTACCAATGGCCGGGATGCCGACATGAGAAGAATGGCAATGGAATCCAGACATGGCAGGAGATGTCAATGCTGGAATCTGGATAGACACCATCCCGATTGTAATAGCAGGGTTGGGTAGGTATTAGCCATGTGTAGTGGGTTAGGTTTAGGCACCCCGGATGGAGTTATGGTTAGGCTCTAGACTGGGGGTTAGGGTTAGGCTCCACCATGGGAAGGGTAGGTTTAGGCACTAAGAGGGGAGTGTTAGGGTTAGACACTTACAAGGAGGGTAAAAAGGGTCAGGGTTAGGATGCAGGAAAGGCAAGTTATTGGGTTATTAGGACAGGGAAACACTATTTAAAAAGGGATGTTGTGGAGGCTGCGTTAGTTCTGTCACATATAAGGGATGTGCTGAAATAAATCAGTTTCTGCTGTCGGAATATACTAAGAAGGGGGACATTACAAACCCCAGAGCATGTCAATATTCAAAAAAATGATATATATATATATATAGAGAGAGAGAGAGAGAGAGAGAGATAGTCTCAGCGCACACCTTATTGCACATCAGTCTCATTAAATATACAAGATGGTTCTAATTTATTGGTACCTTAATACTGTACAGTGAATAAATTCAAAGATTCCATAGTATATTTGAAATGCAATTTATTTATGGATGCCTTGTTTCCAGTAACTCACAAATTCAAAACGTAAATAGTATAGATAACTGTACATGTAATAATATATTAAAATGCTTGTAAGCAATGATTATTCCTTATAAAATAATTGTTTAAAATTATACATTTCTGATATATTAGAAGTAATTTGGTCGTATTACTTTCTAACATACAGTCAGGTCCATAAATATTGGGACATTG
Organism: Taudactylus pleione; assembly: GCA_031769625.1. Taxonomy (NCBI): domain Eukaryota; kingdom Metazoa; phylum Chordata; class Amphibia; order Anura; family Myobatrachidae; genus Taudactylus; species Taudactylus pleione. The sequence goes on from JAUIMM010000241.1 coordinate 638,188, forward strand.
ACAGAATTTTCATATTTTGGCCTCTATTCACCACCACAATGGCTTTGAAATGAAACAAACAAGATGTGCTTTAACTGCAGACTTTCAGATTTAATTTGAGGGTAATTACATCCAAATCAGGTGAACGGTGTAGGAATTACAACGGTTTCTATATGTGCCTCCCACTTTTTATGGGGCCAAAAGTAATGGGACTATCAACTCAAAAGCTATTTCATGGACAGGGGTGGACTATTCCCTCATTATTTCATTATCAATTAAGCAGGTAAAAGGTCTGGAGTTGATTCTAGGTATGACATTTGCATTTGGAATCAGTTGCTGTCGACTCTCAATATGAGATCCAAAGAGCTGTCACTATCAGTGAAGCAAGCCATCATTAGGCTGAAAAATCAAAACAAACCCATCAGAGAGATAGCAAAAACATTAGGTGTGGCCAAATCAACTGTTTGGAACATTCTTAAAAAGAAAGAATGCACCGGACAGCTCAGCAACACCGAAAGACCCGGAAGAACACGGAAAACAACTGTGGTGGATGACAGAAGGATTATTTCCCTGGTGAAGAAAAACCCCTTCACAACAGTTGGCCAAATCAAGAACACTCTCCAGGAGGTAGGTGTATATGTGTCAAAGTCAACAATCAAGAGAAGACTTCACAAGAGTGGATATAGAGGGTTAACCACAAGATGTAAACCATTGGTGAGCCACAAAAACAGGAAGACCAGATTAGAGTTTGCCAAACAACATCTAAAAAAGCCATTATAGTTCTGGAATAACATCCTATGGACAGATGAGACAAAGATCAACTTGTACCAGAGTGATGGGAAGAGAAGAGTATGGAGAAGGAAAGGAACTGCTCAGGATCCAAAACATACCACCTCATCAGTGAAGCATGGTGGTGGTAGTGTCATGGCATGGGCATGTATGGCTGCCAATGGAACTGGTTCCCTTGTATTTATTGATGATGTGACTGCTGACAAAAGTAGCAGAATGAATTCTGAAGTTTTTTGGGCAAAATTATTTCCTCATATTCAGTCAAATGCTTCAGAACTCATTGGACGACGCTTCACAGTACAGATGGACAATGACCCGAAGCATACTGCAAAAGCAAACAAAGTGTTTTTTAAGGCTAAAAAGTTTAATGTTATGCAATGGCCAAGTCAATCCTGTGACCTGAATCCGATTGAGCATGCATTTCACTTGATGAAGACAAAACTGAAGGGAAAATGCACCAAGAACAAGCAGGAACTGAAGACATTTGCAGTAGAGGCCTGGCAGAGCATCACCAGGGATGAAACCCAGCATCTGGTGATGTCTATGCGTTCCAGACTTCAGGCTGTAATTGCCTGCAAAGGATTTGCAACAAAGTATTAAAAAGTGAAAGTTAGATTTAGGATTGTTTAGTTTGTCCCATTACTCTTGGTCCCTTAAAAAGTGGGAGGCACATATAGAAACCGTTGTAATTCCTACACCATTCACCTGATTTGGATGTAAGTACCCTCAAATTAAATCTGAAAGTCTGCAGTTAAAGCACATCTTGTTTGTTTCATTTCAAAGCCATTGTGGTGGTGAATAGAGGCCAAAATATGAAAATTCTGTCAATGTCCCAATATTTATGGACCTGACTGTAAATAACAGTAAATGTATAGATGCTTGTGGCTCCTAATACCAGTATACATAACAGATAGATGTATACAAACAAATAAATGAACAACACATAAACCCTGCAGTCTCAAAGAATTATGCTTCAATAGTATAGAATAAAAAATAGTATATAAGTCAATGCAAGGGGTATTATATGGACTATTATTCCTCCAAATGGAGAGGGAAATACACTCAAGGCATTTTACTCTCCCCCGTTAAAGTGAAAAAGGCTTTGATTGGCTGTGATGTGTCCTGTTTAATAGTTCCAGTTAAAACTGCTGATGCAGTATATAGGACTTGCTGTAGTCATATTGACATGGGTATAATATCAGAGGCTGAATTCGGCTCTAACAGGTTCCGTCATCTAGTGAATAGCACTTGCTCCACTCACCGGCGTTAAGGAAGATTCCTAAGATGTTTTTGGCATGATGAAACAAATCTGCTGTGGCGGTGTAAGGAGGTGTCTGCCAGCAGACTTACCCGTCTCTCCATTCCCCGTATGCTGCAGTCGGAAAGAGCGGTAGATACGCGATCGATGAAATCCTCATCCTCAACATTTCAAATGATCACTGGCTTCTTCAGGAGTGTAGAGGTAATTGATTTCTCCCTATGTCCATCATTAAATAGTGGTCTGTTGCATTTGATAGGTGTTGTTAATTTATCCTTCATGAATCTGGTATGGTTGTTGTGTTGCCCTTTCTCACATTTCATTGGTTGAAAGTTGTGTATGGGAAGAAATAAGTCCTGACAGTAGAGTTTATTATTCGGCAAACAGCAGAATATATTGCAGAAAAAAGGGGCATATACAAACAATACATACAACACATGTACAACATAAACACGATCAAAAGTGTGTATTATAGTGCCAGAAATATAATAAATAAATAAAAATAAAAATGAAATGTAAAAATTTAATGTTTGGTTTCTAGTTTGTGAAGGGAAGCAATGTGTCCTATAATAAAGTTAGGAAACTGACAGAAAAAACAGGTAAAAAAACAGGTACATATTGACCAATGGGTCCCATTGTGGGAGAAAACTATTACTTGGGGGTATTTGGAAATGGAGAGGGGAAGGGGTAAAGAATATGTCAATTTAGACCTTGGAGATTATTTAATAGGTAATACCATATGGATAATACTGTCATCTATACAAAAGTTAGGATAATGCTGGGGAAAAAAAGAGATAATCCCTGCAGGATTAAAGATTGTTTTACTTGATGGGTGTTTTGGTCATTCTTTAAGGAAAGGGGTTATTTCTAGGTCTATATTAAGGCCTTTTGGTTGTCTTGTTCCCAAAGTGTATATCATTTCAACTACTTTTTTTCCAGCACTTTTTCTATTCTGGTTCCCCTCCAATTGGCTACTACTTTTTTAAGACCTACAAATTTAAGATCTGATGTGTCACTGTTGTGTTTTTCCAAAAAAATTACTGGAATGCTATGATTGTCTTTCATATTTTGAATGTTACACAGATGTTCTTGGATTCTAATGTGTAATTTTCTTTTGGTCATGCTCACGTACTGTAAACCACAAGGGCAAGTTAATAAATAAATAACACCCCTTGTGTTGCACTTGATGAATTCTTTTATTTTAAAGTGGCTGTTGTTTGAGAAGGATGTCACTTTTCTTACATGTTTTTGTGATTTTTTTTTGTTTTTTTACAGGCTGTACATGTCTCACATCTGTAGAAGCTTTTTATATTTGGATTCAGCCATGTTCTTCCTATTCCCTTATCATTACTAGTAACTTGATTCTTATAGTGACTTTTCACTAGAGTTGATCTTAGAGTGGTTAAATCTAAAAACTTAACACTTTTTGTGCTGCTTTCTGTAGTAAATTCTAAATAGATTTTGTTATTATTCAGTGTATTGACAAAAGTCTCCAATTTTTCTTTTGTGCCTTTCCAGATGATAATAATGTCATCTATATACCGAGCCCACAATTTCAAATTTTGCCTGTATTTTTCATTCTCCCAAATATTTTCTTGTTCCCACTGTGCCAGAAAGAGGTTAGCATAGGATAATGCAAATTTGGTACCCATTGCTGTACCTCTCTTTTGTAGATAGAAATTGTCATTAAACCAAAAATAGTTATGTTTCAAAATGTAGTCAATAGCCTCCATAATTAAATCTATTTGTGATGTTGTTAAACCTGAGTCTTCTTCTAATTTCTTCCTAACATTTTGGCATCCTGCTGTATGGTCTATGCAGGTATATAATGATTTTATATCACATGTAGCTAACAACAAATCATTTTCCCATTCAAAGTTATTCAAGATGTTTAAAATTTGTGTTGTATCTTTTAGATACCCTTGTTGTTTAGTCACTACTGGCTGTAGGAATATATCTACATATACACTACTTACCAGTCCCCTGTTGGAATTATTAGCATTGGGATGCCGCTGTCAGTGTATTGACTGTCAGCATTTCACTTGTCAGTATATCATACCCAACCCATCAACAACCTAGTGACAAACTCTAAGATATCAAGGCATAAATTCATCCTTCCTGTCATTGTGGAGTTAGCAGAATCTTACTTTTTTTTTTTTAAGTTGCATGCTTCTGGGATGAAAAGACCAGTTGAAGAAGACCAGCGAAATGCAGACAGGGAGTGACATCAAAATATACAAATGTAAATTCTGCACTCCTTCTTTGGGATGATTTGGATAGTTTAATGATATCTTGCAGAAAAATTAGGTGGTTATTTCAAGTCCTTCACAACCACTCAATTTTGCCTCATGATGTTGTGCATAAAAAGTAGGAAAACATACAAAAAAAGTGGTATCAATAAAAAGGTAATAACTGTTATTCTTCACCCAACACCTAGTATTGTTATAGAAGGAACAAGGTGAACTTATGAATACTCACATGTATGCTTACTTGAGCAATATGGGATAACACCCAAAAATAAATCTTTATAGTCTTCTTTAAGGTGATTAGATCTCCCCATATATCACAACTCATCCTACACACTGCGCGTACATAAAGCTCAAAAGTGGATTCTCACATGTGAGCTTACTTGTAAATGGTCTTTTGTCAACACATAAAGGCCTCTTTCTCAGCAGCTAATGCCAAATTTGCCCCTTCTCAGATCAATCTGCCAACTGCGCAATTTATTTGAAGATCCAAAATAGTGATTAAACATATCTCATACATAAAGTACAATTCAGCAGTTTACAGAATGTCTCCTTAAATGTCCAGCAGTAAAGTTTATAACTTAACCTAAACATACAGCACATAATGATCTCATCCTAGGATAAAAAGCTATTGTGTTGAAATTGGTATATAAAACACATTCAATACCTTTAAAAAGAACCCTTCATTGGTATTTGTGTACTTCCATTATTTTGGACTTATAGCGGTTGCCGTAGCAACTGGAATATGGAGCCAATCCTAACCCTAGATAAAAAGGATTACTAAAGGCATAATAATTTTTACCTTTAGCTTCCTTCTTGTGTTTGTTTACTAGAGGAAGAAACATTTTAGCCTCTAGCATCTCAGGTATTTTCACTAGAGGGACAGATGTTTTACATCTAGAGTGAGGAATGTCAGGCTCACCTGATGCATCTCACCACTTACACTGAAATGGTTGAAAACTTCTGGTATGCAGACCATTAATCAAAACATATTCTAATATAGCACACTGTGATAAATATAATAAATTGTTAATATTCTAATGGAAACAAAACAGATCTATCATATAAAAATAGAAAAAATAGAAAAAATATATATTTACATTAATACTTAAAAAAAATAAACTGACATAACTTGAATTAAATATCTGTATATGGTTTTAAAATAGACACAAATATAAAAAATATAAAAAAATATAAAAAAAACATAAGAGTGATAATGCTTAAAAAGACTCAACAAGTATAAAATATATGGGAGATTAATAAAAACCATTTAAGTTCAAAATCAGAATTCAGACCATATGGGGTGTTTTTATGTTATAAATAGATTTAATTAAATTTTTTGTCAACTGAATATCTCTATCTTTATTTCTCCAATGGCCATCAACTTTTTTGATACCTATAGCTTTTTTTATAAAATTAAGTGAACACTTATGGGTATCCTTAAAATGGTTGGACAAAGAATGTGTTTTTAGGCCTCTTTTATATTCCTTATGAGCTCTGACCATCTCTCTCTTAAAGTAAGAGATGTTTTGCCTATACAGTATATTATAAATTACATTTACATTCTTTGACATTGATGCAGTTTTTACTGTTGCATGTAATGAAATCTCTGATTCTAAAAGTATACCCAGTACTAGTTGAAGTAAAAGTATCCACTTTACTGGTTGCTTAAGTGAAATCTGTGGAAACCAGTGGTTTTGATACATCTTTGTCTTTTTAAGGGAAAGGCACTTCTAACTGACTGATTTCTCAAATTATTGGCCCACCTATAAATAAATTTAGGTTTCGGGAGAATAATATTCCTAAGTATTGGATCTTTGGTTAGTAAGTACCAATATTTGCATATCATTTTTTCCACTTCTTGATTTTGATTATTATATTGTGTAATAAAAGGTTGAGGTTTCCCTCCTTTTTTAATTTTATTATTTTTATATTTAAGAAGATCCAATCTGTCCATGGTGTTCATTTTTCCACCTGGGTGATTATATGCATTTCATCATAGCTCTTTCCAAGAATCTCAACTTCATATTGCCCATTTGTTCTTCAAAATCCATAATTTCAGAACAATTCCTACGTAATCTCTGAATTTGGCTGTTAGGAATGCTTTTAAGCCAGTACCTATGATGATTACTAGTGGTCTGGAAATATGTTTTATTGTCTATGGGTTTTATGTAACTCTTGCTAAGAATTGCATTATTTTTATAAATCTCAAGATCCAGAAAATGTACATTTGTTTAACTGATTTCATAGGTTATGACTATATGGTAATCATTGTTATTTAAATCTGCTTCAGTTCCACACCAGATAAACAAAATGTCATCTATATATCTAGTCCACTTTTGAATGTAATTTATATATGGACAGTTGTTCCAGATATATAATTCCTCCTAGTAACCCATAAATAGGTTAGCATATGCTGGAGAAAAATGAGTACCCATGGTAGTACCTTTTATTTATTTTTTAAAAAAATGCTCATTATACCAGAAAAAAATATTCTCTAGAATAAATTAAATAGCTTCTCTCAAGAACTCTTGTTTATTTAATTCTGTTCCATTTTTTTCCAGAAAGAAAAGGACCAATTCTATTCCCATTTGATGGTCTATTATGGTGTAATTGATCCAATGTATGCAGTCACCAAAAAGTTTCCCTCTTCCCAAGGGGTATCCTTTAGAATGTTAATGACACTAATGATATCTTTCAGATACAACTTGATTTTAGAAATTGGTTGTAGAAATAGTCTGCAAACTCTGAAAGATTAGATGTTATGGAGTTCATCCCTGCTACAATAGGTTGTCCAAGAGGATTATTAATATCCTTATGTATTTTGGGTAATACATTAAAAATGGGAATCTAAGGATTATTATTATTAAATATTGATCTTTCCTCATAATGGTGCCCCTATTATGATGTTTATGAGTAGGATAACATGTATTCTTTTTATTATTATTATTTGTTAACAGTTTCTTATATTGCGCAGCATATTCCATTGCACTTTACAATTTGAATCAACATTAATAAAATAAGACTGGATTGTAAAATACAGACATAAAGGTAAGAGGGCCCTGCTCACAAGCTTACAAGCTACAGGTAATAAGGTGTTGATACACAAAGGATAAGTGCAACAAATTGAAAATTGCTCTAGCCCGATTGCAGAGGTTCTTGGTGAGCTGTATGATCCAGTCACACTGGAAAGTTGGCCTATGCTCAGAAGGATGTGAAATTGAAGAGAAAGAAAATGTGATATGTGTAAACTATAAGAAGGGAGTTAGATAGGAAAGTTATAAAGGTTATGTTGGCAATTCTGGAATCTGATAAGTTTATCTGAAGAGGTGAGTTTTCAGAGAATGCTTAAATGTTTGGAGACTAGCAGAAAGTCTTATTGTGCATGGGAAGGCATTCCACAGGGTGGGTGCAGACTGAAAAAAGTCTTGTATCCATGCATGGGAACAATTAATGCTTAAGGAGAATAGATGCAGATCTTGTGGAAAGATATTTTGAGATAGTGAAAAGATGTATGTTGGTGTGGTATGTTTAATAGCTTTATGTGTGAGTGTAAATATTTTATATTGAATATGGTAGAAGACCATCAGCCAATAACATCTTTTTCAATTTTGTTTCTAGGATCTCCTCTTAACAGCTGGTAGGTTGTCCTATTGTTAAGTTGTCTGAAGACTTCTTTATCATAGTTTGTCTTATCCATCACCACTATGCTGCCACCTTTACCAGCCGGTATTTTTATTTTTCTCTTAAGATTTTAAGGCTTCTCTTTCCCCCTTAGTTAGATTGGGTATTTTGATCTCCTTATGTTCATTCTTTCAATTTCATCATAGACTAATCTTTTGACACTTTTCACATAACACCCTTTTAGGTGGGTAGGATTAAAATTGATTTTGGCCTGAATGAAGTGTGGGTACAGTATCTGAAGAAACCTCACTTTGATTAATAAAGGATTTTTTTTACTTAAATTCCTAATGAATTGTAGCACACCCACATAAGTCCCAAATTTGTCAAGTTTATTATAGGTTGCAAATGTTAAACCCTTATTTAATACACAGGTTTCTTTTTTAGTTAAAACATTTATGCTAAGATTAAAAATATGGTTATCCTTCAAATCAGTATTTTGAAAAGAGCTGGTATTGGTTGTGGGGAATCACTTTCTTTTTAGTTTATCCTATGCCTCATTTTCCTCTTTGTTTGCGTCTATGCCTGGTGGTTACCTTTGCCTGTATATCCCTTGTTCTTCTCTAAAAAATGTTCTTCTTGTAATATTTGGTATGTGTTATTCTGTGGAAGTGGTGTAAAAAACTATTATCACTCATCCTTGGTAAAAAAAAATTGCCTCTTTTCTATGGTTTATTATTGGGAAATTTTCTATGTGAATTCCTCCAACGTTAAGTTACCAATAATGACATTACTGTAAACCCTTTCCTCCCTATAGTTATCATTCCTTTTCTTATATGGTTTGATATAAAAGTTGGGATATGGTTTACTCCCTCCAGTCCATTTCCTATATAACTGGGATGATTTATGTGGAGTCTTTCTCTTCCTTTGATCCCTACAGGTTTGAGGTGTATTTAAAAATTTTCTCCTAAAGAACTGGAGATACTCCTTTCACAACTACAGCTTATTTCACTTATAAAGGAAGCATCTTTTTCTTTAGTTACTTCCATCAACAAAGTGGATCTATTTCTTATATATTAAATTTGTTTCCGTTCTATGATTTATTTTTTAATTCTATATTCGAAGTCCTACATTCTTCCAGTTCTCTATACGGTTCAATTTTAGTGGAAAGATTTGTGATTTCCTCTTCTACTAAGTTAAGTGTTTTTCTCCGTTCTTGTACTATAAGATTCATGATGGAAAAAGAACAATCATCTACGATGTTTTGCCAATTTTTCATAAAATCTCAGGTCTCATATTATTTGATGGATCTATTTTTATATGAAGACCTTTGGGAATCATCTGATTGCTAATATATTTTTCCAATGTGGAGATTTCCCACCATAACCTATTTTCTTTTAAAAACACCTTTTCTAATTTGTGATGTATTATTTAAAATTTAGTTCATCCTCAAAATACATCTTGTCTTCTGGAATTTCAAATATGTTTTCTAAAATAATTTTCCATTTATCCCTATATTCCAACATCCTGCATATCTGAAAACTTAGATAACTCAATACAAATAGAAAATATAACAATAGTTCTCAGTGCGCTGGAACCTGGAGCAGCCAAGGAACAAACACTGGGTGTTATCTTACCCAGAAAACATAAAGTGACATCAAAATATACAAATGTAAATTCTGCGCTCTTTCTTTGGGATGATTTGGATATTTTAATGATATCCTGCAGAAAAATTGGTTGGGTATTTCAAGTCCTTCACAACTCCTCAATATTCCCTCATGATGTTGTGCATAACAAGAAAGAAAACAAATAAAAAATTGGTATCAATGAAAAGGTAATAACAACACTGTTATTCTTCACCTAACACCTAGTATTGTTACAGAACGAACAAGTTATAGGTGAACTTATGAACTCTCACATGTATGCTTACTTGAGCAACATGGGATAACACAAATAAAAGTATCTTTAAAGGCTTCATTAAGATGAATAGATCTACCCGTATATCACAACTCCTACTACCACACAGAGTGTACATACCGTAAAGCTCAAAAGTGGATGCTCACATTAGTGTTTACTTGTAAGTGGTCTTTTGTCAACACATAAAGGTAGCCTGACATAAAGGTGAGCCTGAATTTCCTCACTCTAGAGGTCAAACATGAGTCACTCTAGTGAAAACACTTGAGATGCTAGAGGCTAATATGTTCCTTCCTCTAGTAAACAAACACAAGAAGGTAGCTAGAGGTAAAAATTCTTCTGGCTTTTGTAATCCTTTTGAACTCGGGATAGGATTGGCTCTGTATTCCTGTTGCTATGGTAACCATGATCAGTTGAAAAAAAATAGAAATATACAATTACCGATAAAGGGCTCTATTTAAGGTATTGAATGTGTTTTATATGCCAATTTTAATATAATAGCCCTGTCCTAGGATGAGATTGTTATGTGCTGGATGTTTAAATCACACAGGACTGGGACATGTATTGATGTATTGGTTAATATTAGAGGAGGGTCTTATTTTATTATTTAACCTGCCTATTGACATGTGCACCATCACTTTGAAAAAGACCTATCCTGGTCAAAATGTGTGGGTTGGATGGCGCAGTTTTGATGTCCCTGTTTATAAGGATGATATATATATACTCCACTGAGGAGTGAAGGTATTACCTAACTTTCATTTCTTTGAGGGTGAAGTTATTAACTTTATTGCTGGACATTTAAGAAGACATTCTGTAAACTGCTAAATTGTACTTTATGTATGGGATATGTTTAATAAATCACTATTTCGAATCTACAAATTAATTGCGCAGTTGGAAGGTGGATCTAAGAAGGGGCAAAACTGGCATTAGCCACTGAGAAAGATGCCATTATGTGTTGACAAAAGACCAATTACAAGTAAGCAAACATGTGGGCATCCACTTTCGAACTTTATGTACACGGATGTGTAGGAGGAGTTGTGATATATGGGGAGGTCTATTCACCTTAAAGAAGTGTTTTAAGATACCTACTGTATATGGGTGTTATCCCATGTTGCTCAAGTAAACATACAGTACATGTGAGCATTCATAAGTTCACCTATACCTTGTTCCTTCTATAACAATACTAGGTGTTGGGTGAAGAATAACAGTGTTGCTATTACCTTTATATTGATACCAATTTTTTTGTATGTTTTCCTACTTTTTATGCACAACATCATGAGGCAATATTAAATGGTTGTGAAGGACTTGAAGTACTTACCCCATGTTTCTGACAGATATCATTAAAATATCCAAATCAACCCAAAGAAGGAGCGCGGAACTTACATATGTATATTTTGATGTCACTTTATGTTTTCTGGGTAAGATAACACCCAGTGGTTTTTCCTTGGCTGCTCCAGGCTCCAGCACACTGAGAACTATTGTTATATTTGCAAAATGCAGACAGTGCCAGATAGTATTCTGTAACTAAAATAAAACCAACCAACAATGGAAAGAAAAGTGTATGGACAATCACTGTCCCTTATAGTGTTTAGCTCTAAACTCTGTGGGGCATATTCAATTGTGCACAAGATTTCGCGAGCCCCTCGCACCCAATTTTGGATTACCGTGGGTATATGTGCTGCCGATACCCATGGTATCCAATTTAAAAAAGTGGTCATGGGGTTTTCAGCTTTGAAAACCCTGCGCCATGTAAAAAAAAAAAAATTCTGCACTTACTTGCCCGGGGGTCCTTGGTGGTCTCCGCAGCTCCTGGTGGCCTCCCTTCTATCTTCTCAATGGAAATAGGGATCCTTGGAGTCCCAGGTGCTGTTGGAAGGCTCCATGGGCTGGTGGCAGGGACAAGGGCTTCTGGGAGATGTAGTTCTCCCAGCGCCCATTCCAGGGGGCCACATTGACACTGGGGGGGACACACATACACTGGGGGTCACACACACACTCACTCATACTCACTCATTAACACTCATACACACTACATACTCACTGCTGCAGCTGGAATCCAGGTCCCGATGCTGTATGCAGAAGACAGCACTTAATAATAATTACTGACTAAATAAGCTAATTGGAAACTTCCAAAAGCTTAATTAGTCATTAGGCGGGGTGACGCCGGCGTCCCTGAGCAAGTCCCTCTGGAGGTGCAAGTATAAAAAGCTCCCGGTGCGCAAAATAGAAAAAAAACGCACCAAATTGAATCGCAAAAAACCCACACCTGCAGGAAAAACCTCGCAGGTGCAGGTTTTTTGCTTTACTCACACCCAATTGAATATGCCACTATATGTAGCTGTATAACTTGGTGCCTTGAAAATAGAAAAACATTGAAGATGGTTTTAACATATTGGGTCTGATTTTCCGGGGGGCGGTACGAATACGCCAAGTGTTTTAAACATTGCACGTGGTCGCAGCAAGCAATTTTTTAACTGTTTGACATGAATATATACTTGCACCCATTTTAATGTACTCCCAACTAACGAGGAACAGTAATTTCCTGGATAAAAAATATTGCTTTCTATAATTTTTAATGTTTTTTTTTTCACCCAAAATTTGCGCAGTAATTTATTCACCAAAGTATGCAACTTATGAAAAAATGTTGGTGTAATTTATCATTAGGGGGTTGTCCAAAGGGTTCTGAAAGAAGTCCCCAAATTTTTCTCCTGGTCTGAGATGGAGAAAAATTGTCAATAGATTTTTACGATATTATTGGCAAAAAAAATCAGGAAAAATCTCCCGATTATTATTGCTGCTAATTTAATCTGTCCCTTTCTCTCCACCTGACCTTATTACATTTTCTAGCATTATTTTTCACTTAATTTACTGACCATTAACATTTATTCTAATATTGTTCCACCACCTCTGTGCTCCTCTGCAGTCTTTACCACTGACTTCTGTTCTCCTCGGTCCCCTTCTCCACACAAAGTCCTCCCACATTTTCAGGTATTTCATCTGAGGAGGGGACCCATGCTCATTCTCCGGACAAAACCATAACTCATGCCCATACATGCAAATTGAAGACTCTGGTATTATGTCAGAGTCCACTGTACATTTGCCATTTTCCCAGAGTTCTCTTGAGCAATGGCCACAAGATAAGTATGTTCAATGGGTGCAGGGTGTTCTGTGTGGTCCCCTCTTGAATCAGGGACCAACATATATTGCACACCCTTCAGCCATTGTACATGTGCCAGTAGATAATAAAGTTCATGAAGGACTGTCAAAATTGCACAGTGTGTAACAAACATATATATACAGCGGGTAAAATAAATATTGAACACATCAACATTGTTCTCAGTATTTAAATTTGTAATGGGCCTAGTGTAATGAAATGTTCACCAAATATCTGCAACAACCCATGCAATCCACACTTGCAAAGAAATCAAACCATAGATGTCCATAAATGAAGTTATGTGTAATAATGTGAAATGACACAGGGAAAGAGTATTGAACATGCTTACTGAAATGTAATACTTCATACAAAAGCCAATTTTGGTAATCACAGCTTCAAGATGCCTCCTGTATGGAGAAACTAGTTGCATGCATTGCTTAGGTGTGATTTTGGCCCATTATTCCACACAGTCTTCAAATCTTGAAGGTTCCGTGGGCCTCTTCTATGAACTCCGATCATTAGTTATTTCCATAGATTTTCAATTGGATTTAAGTCATGTGATTGGTTGGGCCATTCTAGCAGCTTTAGTTTCTTGCTCTGAAACCAACTTTCCTTGTGTCCTTGGCTGTGTGTTTGGGATCATTGTCTTGCTGAAATATCCACCCTCGTTTCATCTTCAGCATCCTGGTGGATGGCAGCAGATTTTTTAGCAAGAATGTCTCAGTACATTTTTCCATTCTTCCTTCCTTCAATTACATGAAGTATGCCAGTACCTTATGCTGAAAAACAGCAACATACAATGATGTTCCCACCTCCAAACTTCACTGTTTGTATGGTGTTTTTGGGGTGATCTGCAGTACCAATTCGCCTCCTAACATGGTGTTTTATTATGGCATCCAAAGAGTTAAATTTTGGTCTCATCTGACCAGACTATATTCTCCCATTATTTCATAGGCTTGTCCAAATGAGGATCTAGTCAGACCCCGGCATGCGGGATGCCGACGGTCTTAATACTGGTGCCAAAATCCCATCAGGTCGGGATCCTGGCACCAGTATCCTGGCCACCGTAATTCCCCAAGGTAAGTATAGGGGTGTTAGGGTAAGGCAGTGGGGTTAGGCATTAGGGGGCGGGATTGTTAGGATTAGGGTGCAGGGAGGTTAGGTTTTGGCACTGGGGAGAAGGTTAGGGTTAGGCACCAGGGAGAGTCAAGGTAGAGGTTAGGGTTCTACTTACCTTCATTCCTTATGGGTTTTCGGGATACTGACTGTCGGGATGCCACTGTTGGTATTCTGACCAGTGGCATCCCGACTACCGGGATTTCATTCTCATTCCTCCAAATGTTGTGCCGCAAACTTTAAACGAGCTTCAAAATGCTTTTTCTTCAGTAATGGAGATTTGCTTGATGAGCATGCATACAGGCCATGGTGGTTGAGTGCATTACTTATTGTTTTCTTTGAAACAGCTGACCTGCTAATTCCATGTCTTTCTGAAGCTCTCCACAAGTGGTCCTTGGCTCTTGGACAACTCTTCTGATAATTATTTTCACTCCTCTGTCAGAAATATTGTGAGGAGCACCTGGTCGTGGCCAGTTTATGGTGAAATGATCTTCTTTCCATTTCTGTATTAAGGCCCCAACAGAGCTCACTGGAACCTTCAGAAGTTTAGAAATCCTTCTGCAACCAATGCCATCAGTATATTTTGCAACAATAATGTTGCAAAGGTCTTGAAAGAGCTCTTTGCTTTTACCCACCATGAGATGTTTCTTGTGTGACACCTTGGTATTGAGACACCTTTTTAAAGGCCATCAGTTGGGACTGAACCAGCTTATATTTATTTGTACTGACAAGGGGCAGGATTGATTTCTATTTACTGATAGATTTCAGCTGGTATCTTGGCTTTCCATTCCTTTATGGACCTCCCTTTCTTCATGTGTTCAATACTTTTTCCCTGTGTCATTTCACATAATTACACATAACTTAATTTATGGACACCTAAGGTTTGATTTCTTTGCATGTGTTGATTGCATGGGTTGTTGCTGACATTTGGTGAAAATTTCATTACAATAGCCCAATTACAAATATATTTACTAAGATGTGTTCAATACTTACTTTACCAGCTGTTAATACATTCCCATCAATGTCACGGAAATAATATTTCAAGGTTGATTACTATGATTTATTCAGTGCCTTTAATGCTTTCAAATGTGTTATTGTTTATGAGCAATATTTGTGAAACACTTTGTTCATAATGTAAAAGGGTGCAAGTTTTTTGTGCAAGTCAAACTCTCACCTTATCAAACAGTTTGAAGGTGTGAGTTTGCCCCACAACTTGCACATGTAATAGGGTGGGAGTTGTCATGCAAGTGCATGCAAGTTAAACTGCAGGAAAACTCGTACGTTGTAATGCGACTTTCTTTCTCGGATGACATCGTCTGGATTCATGTGTTTAATTTTTCTATCATGTTAAGAAATTTACTAAGCTGCTGAGTTACTTTGTGTTGTTCGATGGTGTAAATATTTATTGTCATTTGTAATATTAATTTCTATTTACTGATCAGTTTTGACTAACTCGAATGAACATATGCATGTAGGGTTGCCATCAGAAATTATGGGGCCTCGCACTGCCAAAAAAGGCAGGGTCTCCCCAGTATTTGTGCAACTCGCAACCCTTCTGGGCCTCCAGCCTGCCCCCTTCTGCTGTGTCTACAGCCAGCCCCCCTTCTGTCTCTCCAGCCCCAGGCAGCCCAAACACTTACCTTGTTTTGTTGCTCCAAGACCTACTCCCCATGTGATGTGGCTCCTCTCTTTCAGGGGCGTGGTGTACGGGTGAGGATGGGCGCAGGCAGCAAAGTTAGTGGGCAGCGAGATTGAAGGATTTGCAAGGAGGGGTTTCTAACACTGTATACATATGTTTGTCATTTGATTTATTGCATGAAAGTACCCATGAGTGATGCAGCTTCTCCAAATTATATATATCACCATACATCTTAAATAAAAATGAAATAATGCCTTATATCCCAAATCTTATGCATTAACTGGCATATTCTCATAGGTTCCTATGCAATAGGTAATTATAGGTTAGCCAGTTAATCTCGAAGGAGTTGCAAATCAAGTTTGCTGGAGCCTTAAAGTCTGATAGCTCATCAAAGGTTTTTCCTTTGCTTATTTGGAGTGTAAATGCCAACAATTGGGACTTGTATGTGGATCAATTGATCTTATGTTGTAAGTTCCTTTGAACAATGGGTCAGATAATGTACAATTGCTAAGGGTATGCAGGTTTCTTTGGTCTTTATGCATACCACTATCTGTGTGCATTTTAAGTGATGTAAGCCAAGTGACCTGCTGATTTTATCTTATTTGTTACAGACATATTGTATCTGTATGCAGACAATAGTAGTTCCTTAATATATATGCAAACACACACACAGACATACACATAAAACATGTTTCTTATAACAATGGTCCATAGTCTCCATGTAAACCAAATACCTCTACATGCATGCTACTAAACAGTTATACAGTCAATCCTATTTAATATATTTCTCACTTTAAAATAAATATTTGCAGTGTATCTAAAGTAACAATTAATGATGTTTTCAATTTAGGCAATGTCTCTCATCCTCATATTCCTAAAGGTATATTTTATTTTACAATTGATTGCCAGCTAGCTCCGGTGACAAGTTCCCCCTTGTGGCTGTGAGAGATTAATTTGATTGGCCACACATTAATCTAACGTAATTGTTCCCAATACATTTTTAGGCATTTTTTGTAACCAAATTTTCCATTCATAACCATTATTTTACTATAACCATTGTACCACTGTAATGGTTGCATATTTCCTCTGAGATAACACCAAAAAATACAAATATAAATTGAAGAGAAGAAAACCAGCTATACATAGTCCAGGAATGGGATCACATATTAACATCGTGTTTCGGGTCAAAATGTACAGAATTTTGTTAACAGTAATCTGGTGATTGTGAATAGATTGTCGCACATTGTGGCAAGCAGATATTGGCAAAGCCGGATTTATGTTTAATAATAGCATATAACAATGTTTGATTTTAGCTAGTTTTTTTGAGGAAACTCAGAGGTGAAGTAACAGCATTCTTATCCTAGGCATCGGCCACTGTTTGAATCAACCAATGACCCCCTGTGAACTGGAAATGTTCCTCTCCTGGAATAATGGAAGACGACACAGCCTGCTACACACCCAAAATGTAACTGTATAAATTAGGCTCCCCTGATCCAGAGAGCAGTAGCTGTTTTCTACCAGTTATCTGGTGATGACTGAACTCTGGATCTAGGGAGTGCATGCCGAACGTATGTATACTGGTTTGTAAACTCTGACCTGTTTTCTTGAACTGTATTGTACCACTATATAACTTGTAATAATTAATGTTATATATTCTTTCAATACAATATTTACTTTTGTGCGTTGGACCACAGAAACTGGTGTGTGTGTGTGTTCACTTGATTTCACAATATGAAGAAGTTTTACCATACCAAGATGAAACATGTTGGGACCCTGCTATCCTGGACCCTGTTATGATGGACAGATAAGCTTTTATAATTTTTTGCTCTTGTACGTTGTTTACCTGCATTTAATCGTGGACCTTATTTTATAAATTAAACTGTGTTTTTTGTATAAATATTTGCAGTGTTATTACATATGGGGGACTGATTGTAGTTTCATCAATTCCTAATCTACACAGTGATGGCTGTTTGATTGATGCAGTAATAAGATGTTACACACAATGTTTTGCCTTCCTTTTTCCTTTTCTGTTTGAATCACGGTTGGTCAGATGACCGAAGATTTTCTATTAAAGATAAGTTGCTCTTCCATTTGTAATCACATATTTTTTCATTTTATCTTTATGGTCAATTTACCTTCTGGCACTTGGGATTTTTTCACTATATATATATATATATATATATATATATTTATTTATATTGTATATATACACACATACATATTGTGTGTCTATATATAATATATATAATATATATATATATATATATATATATACACACACACAAACATACTGTTTATATATATATATATATATATATATATATATATTCCTTAGACAAATAAACCTTATGGTTTCACATGTCCCATTAAGGCTTCTTAGACATGAACTGAAATTTCACCAAACCTAATTAATTTCTGACACTCAAACTAAAAAAAACAATGACATTATGATCATTAAGGCTGACACCTTAATGGACATGTTCCTTGTATAATACAGATATGGTATGCCATGACATCATGTGATTAACTGCAGATTCAGCACTCTCACAGAGTCAGATTGCTGTCACTCACAAAATGGTGGAGCTGCTAATTCACAGAATTGTGTGCTCATTGGAATACACACATGTAGTCTATGCAATAAAGAAATTAATTGAGAATCTTCGTTTGAAAAGGATAAAATGCTCAAATCTCATAAAATTAATGTAAAATACATTTCTTCATACAACATATTTAGTGCTATGAAAACTGTGTGCTGTCTCTCAATCTATATGGGTAACATTCAAGGGAGCATACCAATACACATCTCAATTGGTTTATATCTCAGTCAAAACTGAAATATTACAGGGAGCATGTTCAAAATATATATTGATCACACTTTCAATAATCTGCTGGTAATCTGTCTAATGGTGATTCGTTCTCCCATGGATGTAATATAGTAACATAAGATAATGATCCCCAAAATGGTAAAAATCTGTAGTGAATGTCCAGAAACCAGAAATATGTATGTGAATAAGTTCTGTGTTAGTAAAGGTAAGTCCCGTATTCAAAATGTTCCATGCAAGCAGTATAATATCACTGCAAAATGAATTACTCACAAAAGATGGTTAAATCAGCGTTTCAGCTGGTCCTCTGTATCTCCATATACGGAGTACTTCCACCGCTCATCAGCGGGAGTTTGACGGCTTAAACGGCTTAGACGGCAGCTCGTCCCTCAGGGAGAGTGGGTAGGCTGTGAGTCTTTCTCCAACTGCACAGCCCGGTATGTCCGCTGGCTTGTGGAGAGGGCAATGATGAACAATGTTGGAGTTGCTGAACCACCAGAGTATGTGGCTCGCTTGGCAGCAATCAGTGGCAATGCTGGATAAGTGGATGAACCAAGTCTCAGATGAGAACTCCGGACAGGCACCTTGATGCATTACGCAGGGCTTTAAGGCTCCCGGTTTCTTCAGAAGGTAATGTCCACTGCACCAAGGAGGGTTTTTAAATAGCAGAGGTAATCACAAGAAAGGGTAACAGCTGTCTGAATTTGAAAGATATATGGATCACCTGGGAGGCGCACCTACCATTGTTTTATGCAGTCTATGCAACTGAGGTCTGAGCAGTTATGTGGCAAACACATCTCATTTAGTGCCCACAATCCTCCAATTCAGTCACCACAATAATCCCACTGGGTTTCAACATCATTGTCACTCAATACATCCATCTCATGCATTATACACTTTCAGCTCCCTCTACTTCTAAAACTTTCATACTCTGTCTATGCATGTACACTATCTTCACCTCCAAGCTGCTATAACTTCCCTGATCCCTACAGCTGTGTGTTCTACCAACTGTGCTAGTCTGCATGCCCTCATCCACACCAATAATAAGCACAATCAGCAACAGGCAAATCAGAACCAGTCCTGGATGCCAAAATATGGGGGACAAATGATGTAGGGATCCCCGTATTTAGCTCAACCAGCACTGTGCTCTGAGCTGGTCCTGGTTCTGGAAATACAGGGAAAAAATTAGTAGGGTTCCCCTGTATTTTCCAGAACCAGTAACGGACTTTTTCTAGTGGGGGGATGATGCCACAGCCAGGGGAGCCCATTCACCGGGTGCCCCAGCTGAAGCATTAAACCTGACTGCTTGTCAGCCCAGGCTGGGGATCCCTGGGGAGCTGGGGACCCACCCAAAATAAAGGAACCCCATCTCCAGAGCACCACAGTCCTAGGTCGATAGCCCGGGGCTATCCCCGGCACCCCTGTGGCAGTGGGTGCCATGTTGATAGTGTTATGTGGTGTAAAAAAAATAGAAGTATAATATTGTAATTTGCAGTAGAACTACAGTTTCCAGCAAGCCTCCCATGCATGCTGGTAGCTGGAGAACCACAAGTACTAGCAAGCAGGGCATTTACCGCCTGCTGGTACCTAGAGTACCCCTGAAAAAGAAATATATAAAAAAAACAACAGACACCGTTTGTTTTATTATTTTGTTGTACTGCACATTCACCAGAGGGGCAGCAGCCTTTAAGCTCATTTTCATGGCTACCACCTGCCCCAGGACTTCCGCGGCGACTTCACCTGGACTGGCCTGACTGCGGCTCACACTGGCTTTATTTAAGCAAGCCAAGGCGGTGGGGCAAAGACATTGCAAGCTATGATTGGCTCATGGTGGCCATCTTTAACTTTCAAAAATGGCGCTGAGCTGCCATTTTTTAAATGGGCACATGTGCTTCTCACTATTGAAATCAATGATGAGAACCGATCACTGGCTGAGAGGCAGAATGCTCACCTCTCTCAGCCAATGAATGCTCAGTGGTGGGGTTTCCACAGTGAAATCCCACTGCTAAGCTCTTATTCAAGATTCCCATGGTTTGCATATCATGTTTTTTGTTTTGTCAAGCCCAGGGATTGCCTACTTTGGACCAAAGAGGACCGATGCACACATAGGAGAAGGTGAGTATGTTTTTATTTTAGGTACTCTATGGACTGGAGAAGAGAATCGATGGCTACAGGGATACATAGGTGAGTATGTGTACATGTGTGTGCATGTGTGTGCACATGTGTGCTTAATAAACTTTCCAGAACCAGCACCAGGCCTAGGCTGACTAGTTGTCAGGGTTAATGCTTTGGCTGGGGGGCCTGGTAAAAGGGCTTTCCTGGCTGTGACATCAGCACCTCGCTACAAGAAGTCCAGTGCTGGTTCTGAAACATACAGGGGAACCCTACTAATTTTTTCCCCTGTATTTCCAGAACCAGGACCAGCTCAGAGCCCAGTGCTGGTTGCTCTGAATACGGGGGACCTATATGTCGTTTGTCCCTCATATTTTGGCAACAAGGACTGGTTCTACTTAGCTTGGTGCTGTTTGTGTTTAATACAGGGGACCCCTACATAATTTGTCCTCTGTATTTTGCACAACCGGCACTAGGTAACTAATAGCCCAGTGCTGGTTGCTCTTTTGGGGGGGGCACAAAATTTTTTCTTGTTTGTGTTTTTACACGTTACATTTTTTTTTACACACAGATGAAGGCTTTATAAGCCTGCATATGATGCTGATCCTGGCTACCTTCCCCAGTTCTACTGCCCACCGCTCACCCCACCTAGGTTGCTAAAGGCTGCACCGCCACCACTGCTGCATGCTTTCTCTTTTTTTCCTCTTAGGAGGCCACCCTTGAGATTACCAGTGAATTATCCAGAGTGGCGGACTAAATGCATTAAATATATTAAATTTGTATATAAATATAGTGTATATAGTGCTACTTTTTTAGAAAAATAGGTTAAGGAACTCCTGTCGGGTAGGCATATGTGGGCGGAGCTGTAGCTAGATAGACCAATTAAAAAATAATTCAAAATTTGGGCTGTGTGGTGGGGTGATATTATTATAATGTGCTGGCTCTATACCAAGTAGAAAATTCCCCTTGATGCCCCCATTAAAACAAACAAACAAAATCAAACTATACTGTTTTTTTTGTGTGTACTAAATAAAAATTCACCTTACCTATATGGTGGTTTCTCGGCAACAGGGAACCTCTGAAGAAATCGATCTTCCCTGGGCAGACAGTATCTTTAATCAGTAGTCACTTTTCACGTTAAAAATCACATGGTCTGGAAGATGCCTGTTTGTGTAGGAATAACCAATGTCATCATCATACAACATAAGTTTGACCAGATTTGTGCCCCCTGTGTCCCCTTCTGTCATTCCAGCCTCCAGCCCCATCATTCCAGTCTACTGTGTCCCCTCCAGCCTCCTGTCATTCCAGCCACCATCGCTGTGTCCCCTCGAGCCCACAGCCCTCTGTGTCCCTTACATCCCCTTCTAATTTCAGCCACCTGTGTCCCCTCCAGCCCCCATCATTCTAGCCTCTTACCATTACAGCTGTTAGCCCCCTGTGCCCCTTACAGCCCCATGTTCTCTCCAACCTCCAGTCATTCTGGTCCCCTCTGTCCCCTCCAGCCTCCATAACTGCTTTAATGAGCCTTTTACAGTTTCACTGTACCAGCCATGTGTACTTACATGTGCATGGCTTAAACTTTAGCCCTTTGTCTTTCTAGCCTTTAGCCCAATGTCCCCTCTAGCCCGGTCAGTTCATCCCTGTGTCCCCTCCAGCCTCCTGTCACTCCAGTCCCCTCTATCATTTCAGCCTTTAGCCACATGTCCCCTCTAGCCCCCTCTGTCATTTCAGCCTCCTGTGTCACCTACAATCCTGTCAATCCAGCATTCAGTGCCCTGTATCCCCTCCAGACCCCACTTTTGCAGCCGCCATCCCATTTATTCAAGCCTTTAGTCCCCTGTCATTAGAGCCTCCAGCCCCTGACATCCCAGCCCCCACTGTCCCCTTTAGCCCCCTTTGTTCCCTCCAGCCCCATCATTACAGTCTCCAGCCTTGTATCCCCTACAGACCCCAGCCCTCTCTGTCCCCTCCGGCCACCTGTCATTCCAATCCCTTCCAGCCCCCATAATTCTGGCCTTTAGCCCCATGTGTCCCCTCCAGCCCCCTGTTATTCCAGCCTTCAGCACCCTGTATCCCCTCCAGCCCCCTGTCATTCCAGCCTCCAATCCTGTGTCCCCTCCAACCCCATCATTCCACCCTCCTCTGTCCTCTCCATCCCCATTATTCCAGCTTTTAGCCGTGTTACCCTTAGGCCCCTGTCATTCTAATGCTTAGGGTCCCCCTGTATTTAACAGAACCAGCACCTGACTTTCTAGTGGGGGGTGATGCCACACCCACGGGAGCCCTTTCACCTGGCCCCCTTTAAAAAGCATCACCCATGACCTCTAGTCAGACCAGGCCGGAGATCCCTGGGGAGCTGGGGACACCCCAATAAAGGGCTCTCCCTCTCCAGGGCACCCCAGGCCCAGGCAGATAGCCCAGGGCTATCCCCATCACCCCTGGACAGTGAGTGCTGGGTTGATTGTGTTGTGTGGTGCATATGAAAATATAAATATTGTCTTTTGCAGTAGTACTTCAGGTCCCAGCAGGCATCCCCAAATACTGGCACTTGGAGAACCACAAGTACCAGCAGGCAGGGCATTAAGGGCTTACTGGTACTTATAGTACCCCTGCAAAACAAATATTAAAATAAAACAGACCATTTTTTTTAAATAATAGTTTTTATTGAAAGTCTAATACAAAGAAATGGGAATACAGAAATAAAAACAAGGGAAGAGGGGGAAGCCAGACATATTGTATATCACAAAATAAATCAATCTTGGTCATTTTACATATAATTAATACCCAAACATTTTAAGAGAATAACTTGTTTTATAATACACTTCACAAGTATTTACAAGATATTAAATAGTCAGTGAATGGGACTACCCAGAATCTGAGTGAGGTGAACAGAGAACACCGAGATTAACCGGTGGAATGGTGGAATGGCCTTGTTTTTCCCTATATTTACCCCATTTAAACCATTTCATATGGATGGAGTTGGAAGAGGTGGAATATTTGGTATCTGTTGTTTCAAAAACATAGTGCTTATGAATCTTGTTTTCTGTGATTGTGATGTTGGGGAAAGAGGCTGTCTTCCACCTCTGAGCAATTGTAGCTTTCATAGCAATTAACACATGACCCATAATATATCTCTCGCCTTGTGATAATTCCCCAGGATAAAAGTGGAATATAGCAATTAGAGGCTCCACCTGAATGGTTACGCCAACTAATTTACTTATAAAAAATACCACATGCCACAGGGGGTGAAGTAGAGGACATGACCAATAGACATGAAAGATGTCTCCAACCAAACCACAACCTCTCCAAAAATATTAAGAGACAGAGGGCCAGATCTTATGTTGTCTTTAAGGTGTAAAATATGCTCTCTGAAGAAATTTATAATACTTTTCTGAATGATTGATACATTTGGATATAGTAAAACTCAAACGAAAAATAATATTCCAGTCCTCATCAGAGAGGTTCACAGCCAGATCCCTCTCCCATTTAAGTTGACATGGAAGTTTCCCTTTTTTATTTGACATTATCTGATACTGATACCACCAAGATATACCAGACACCGTTCTTTAAAATATTCTATTTAGCCACACCTTCACCTGAAGCCTGGCAGCCTTTAAGCTCTTTTCCATGGCAGACACTCCCTCAGGACTTCTACAGCATCTTCACCTGGAGGGCAGCTTCCTTTAAGCTCTTTTCCATGGCCACCGCCATCCATTACTTCCCGGCATCTTCTTGCTTCAGCTTATCTTCTCCCCAGCTCCCCGGCCGACGGACTGAGTGGATGGTGCCTCTCGCTGGATGTATATAAGCCAGCCGAGGAGGCGGGGAGATGACATCATAAACCATGATTGGCTCGAAGCGGCCATCTTTGAATTTCAAAAATGGCGCTTCAACAGCTCATTGGCTGAGAGGCGGAAAGCTTGCCTCTCTCAACCAGTGAGCGCTCCGCACCAGGATTTCAGAACTGAAATGCCAGGCGGAGCTGTCAAGACCTTGGATTGCCTGAAGAGGACAGATCCATGCATAGGAGGAGGTGAGTATGGAATTTTTATTAGACGTACTCCATTGGTATGTCTACTGGAGAAGAGGGCAGGTAGGCTTCAAGGATACTAGGTGATTATGTGAGATAGTGTGTATGCATGTGTGTTTGCATGTATGTTTTAATTAAATTGTACTTTTCTATGGTGTGTGTGTTCTGTGTTTTTTTAATATTGGTTTTGCTGTGGAACTACAGGTATCAGCAGGTCCGTAATGCCCCGCATGCTGATACTTCTGGTTCTCCAAGTACCAGTAAGTGGGGGAGGCTTGCTTGGAACTGTAGTTCCATAGCAAAAGACAATATTTTAACTGTTTACTAGCACCACAATTTACACAATCAACCCGGCTCCCACCGCCCAAGGGTGCCGGGGATAGCCCCGGCTATCAGCCTGGGCTTGTGGTGCCCTGGAGAGGGGGACCCCTTCATTGGGGGGTCCCCAGCTTCCAAGTGATCCATTTCCTTGGCTGACTAATGGTCAGGGGTAATGCTTTGGCTGGGGGGCTCGGTGAAAGGGCACCCCTGGCTGTGGCATCACCACCCACTAGAAAGAGTCTGGTGCTGGTTCTGGTAAATACAGGGGGATCCTATGCATTTTGTATCCCTGTATTTCCAGAACCAGGGCTGGCTCAAAGCCCAGTGCTGGTTGCGCTGTTATACGGGGGATTCCTACGTCATTTGTCCACTATTTTTTGGCAACCAGGACTGGTTCTGAAAAGCCTGGTGCTGGTTGTGCTTCATATGGGGGACCCCTACATAATTTGTCCCATGTATTTAGCATACCAGTACTGGCTTTCCAAAGCCGAGGCTGGGTGTTGATTTTGGGGAGGGGGCAACGCCTTTCTTTTTTTTTACACAGGTTTTTTTTTTTTTATTAAACACAGAAACACAGATGGGTCTCATTGACCCATCCCTGCTTCTGTATTTGTTTTTTTTAAATACAGATGCAGGTATTATGGATATTCCAGATCCAAGCCTGCATCTACCTCCCACGGATCCTAACACCTGCACCACTGCTGCCCACACTGCCGCCGCACCACCACCACTAATGCCTGCTACCGTCCCCGGTTCCCGGCTGCAGCTAACACCCGCTAACACTTACCCCCTCCCCCCCGCATCCCGGTCACAGCAAATGCCAGCTTCCTTCCACCCGGACCCCGCTACCACCCACAAAAGGCAGCCATCTTGCTGCACCCAAGTGAAACCACAGTGAATACACCTGCTGAAGGCTCCTACTGCGGCTGCGCAACAAGTTGAAATTTCCTATCTACTCAGTGGTGCATTCTTGAGGTAATTGTTTAAAAACTGTAACTTTATAATTTACCTGAACCCGAAAAGGCCCTAACCTGGGACAATAGCTAATTAATAAAACAACCCCCAAGTCTAAATATGCCCCCTACCCTAAGTTATGCCTTCTCAAAAAAAAAACATAGAGAATAGCAGAAAAGCTGTCCTAATTAAGAATGTCAGCAAAAAGTGACAGGTGCAGCTTTAGATAACTCCCAAATACTCATTTTTTTTATTTGTGCCCTGAAATTTGGCATGCAACACCGAGCAGCAGTTCTGCCCACCCATACAAAATTTCTGCCTGGTACCTTTTATAGCTTTTGAGGTGTAGCCCCCCTCAAACACAATGCCCCCCCTCTCCGGAATTCCCTATGGAGAAATCCATTTTTTTAGATACAGCCTTAATATAAGGGCATGACTGTGCCCTTATTATATATATATATATATATATATATACACATACACATACTGTGTGTATATACTGTATGTAATATATAAATATATCTATATATATATATATGTATGAAACACACATACTCCCCATCCCCAGTTATTGATTCCCCCAACATGTGCCACATTTATAAAGGTTATTGCCTTACCTGCAGCTGTCCAGATGAAGGAGGACTGGAGTGCAGTGATTGCCACAGAGATGGCAGAAGGGGGATCTGATGCGGCTGTACACAGCTCCTCCCAGGTACTTTCCTGTTATCATTTGAGTGCTAGCTTAATTGCTGCACTCCAGTCCTCCTTCATCTGGACTGCTGCAGGTTGTTAGGTTTTACAGGTAACCTATGGATAATCTACTGGAAAAGTGGACAGGATTACTTTAGGGATGCATAGGTGAGTATGTGAGATAGAGAGTATGAGTGTGACTGTGCATGTGTGTGTGCAACTGTGTTTTAATAAACTTTTACTGTCATGGTGTATGTATTCTGTGTTTTTTTTTTGCTGTAGAACTACAGGTACCAGCGGGCCTATACAGGGCTGAAAAGAGAAATCCTTGGCCCCGGTACAGCAAGCTCCTGGGGCCAGGGCCATGTCTTCCATTGGGCTAGTTGGTAATTTGCCCAAGGGCCCAAAGCTTGTAGAGGCCCAAAAACCCATCCACCTGCAGCCATGGCCAGTTGGTAAATTTGTGATATTTTTATAAGCCGGCTGCCTGTGCTCTGTTATCTGATATATCCTCCACCACCCCATCCCCCCCGGTGATGAGTACTCACCTCAGTCCCAGTTTCACTTCATCCACCAGCTTCAGACCAGTCAGACAGTCTCTCTGCATATGTGGGAGGTCTAATGGGCATGCAGGAAGGTATAATTTTATTTACCATTTACATTTCTTTTCCGTGAATGGGTGGGTAGGGGCCCCAGTGCAATGCTTTTCCCAGGGCCCACACTGCTGTTAAGACAACCCTGCCTGGGGCCCCCCCAGTCATACACAGTGCATGACATTTCTGCCATCTATTGGAGGGAGAGAAAGGGCAAGATGTTATTGGCCACAGTGCATAGAAGCTGTATTTGTGTTCCCGCTAGACCACGGGCAGGAAGTCTCAGCACATGGCCAAAGCATAGCCAGCCGAGGAGGAGGCATGTCCTTGTGACACGCTTCCAATTCAGCACACTTTGGGTAATAGAAACCACACACCAAACCAATGATCACAGCGCTAATCTGGAAGTCCAAATTTTTCCAAATAGATGTGCAACAACCAGTTACTTAAAAGCAGCAAGTCTAAAATGATGGGATATGTAAACACCCATAAAAAACAAGAATGCAATTTGTATCAGACTGCGCTAATTTAAAGGAATCTACTGCAAGATAGCAGACTTCACATGCATACATAAATCAGTCATGGCTCCAAAATAGGAAATTTGTACTAATTTGTTAATATATTAATTTTTAATCTGATATTTGTTCACAATTAAAAATACACATAATCCACAAACAAATACAACTCACATTAGTCAATATATACAATACACAAAACAATAAACCTCTATTGAGCATATATATCTACACTAAAAACACTTTGTTACTTGAGCATAATATGGCATGAATATTTGAAATCAATACAGAGGGTGAAATGCCCAGAGCAGTCCAATTAGAATATTGATCATGTGTCCACCATACAACATTTAAATGTCATGTACTGACTTGCCAGCCGAATATTGAAAAAACATTGTGTTGACATAATACCTATCCGTTGTACAGGTCAGGTAATAGAGCGTTGCGGTGAGCAAAATAAGATGCCAATTTCTCCAGTGAAATAGGTTAATGCTATAGCAAGTATGGCTAGGCACAAACAATCATACCGTCTCCCTTGGCTCCTGCTGCGCTGATATGTTATCCGCAGCTGTCCTTAATACAGATCAAGCAGTGCAGTGCCACTGTAATTAATGGGAGCTGGTTTCTCCAGTTATTTGGAATCAGTAGTCCCTCAATCTCCCCTCATCTCTGCTCACTTGACAGTACTGCCCAGCTAAAATAACAATGCTGATGCCTCTCTGTAGTGACAACAAATAGTGGCTGCAAACAAACCAGCTGGCGGTTCCACTGGAGATCGTCCACAAGTAGGAAATTCTGTGTAGTAAGGGGGAATCCACTGACGCATTTCACCCTTTTCAACGGGGGCTTTTTCAAAGAGTGACTGTCAGTTGATTTGGATGGGTTTATATAGCGTAGAGCAGGCTTTAATTGGGTCCATAATTCAGATTGCAAATGTTCTCCATGTGTATTGGACCACAGTTCTGGTGGAAACTCAGATTGTGTAACCCTATCCAAGCTTGCTTTTGTTGCTCAATAGAAAAAGGAAAATTATTATTTTAAATAAATATCTATATATGCAATACCAAATATAATATCAATATATATATACATTCAATATAAACAAACATATATTTTACCCATTTGGAGCTCTTGACTGAAAATACTTATCATAAAACTCAGATCACATAAAATGTGAACTATTTCAAAATAAAAATAAGTTAATTAAAAAAATATATTTAATTTATAGCCTTTTGGATATCAGTTCTAATCTAGCCTGGGATTTTAACTCATAACCCTTCTAACATTGTTCACTGAACATTACCTCTACACCACAGAAGCAGTATATTATCCTAGGTAATAACACTAGACCTCATCTCAATCTAATGACAATAGTCATGCGAATTCACACTTTCAATTTCAGTCACGTAATAATAAAAGACCCTCATTCTTTGATAAAAATTGATGTGTGGTGCCAAATTGGCACATATGATTTAAATAATATACATAGGTTAGTAACCTGATGGTATGGATAGCAGATAACACTGCATGATCTAGATAAAATCTTGGTAACTCCCTCCTCCTCATTACACTTTGTGTGGGAGTTTTGTATGGTTGATATAATATTTGATTGTTGCATTCAGGATTAACCTTCAAATATACTTGAATACATGGATGCTATTTATCATTGATACATAACCTACTTAATTTAATAAGGAACTTACCCTGCATGAAAATCTCCACTCTTAAATTATATTGATAAATATCTTGCCACCGCTTGATGATAAAATCAATTATATGTTCTATGTATGTATCTATATATTTTTTGTATGTTCACATTACATGTCTGTACATGTTGGAACTGTGTACAGAGGATTTAATATCTCTGTCGTTGCTATATGTCCTTGATAAAGATTGTTTTGAGGTGCCAAGAAAAGCACTCTAGGATATAGAGGTGATAAATTTCAGGTTATGGAAGGCACACAGTACTGTGCATGATTTAGAGAATACCCCAAACCCTGACAACCCTTTTGAGAATTTTATTCTCAAATCATATAGCAAAATATTTTGCTATTATTTTTTGGGGGGGATAATAAATTAAAATAAAAAAACTACTTATATGTCTAATGTATGTTCTGTGTCACATGTCTGTATATTAAGTAAAAGTCCCACTTATTGCTCCAAGTTTTGCCAACCTTTATATGAGTAGATTTGAAGATCTATTTATCCATGATGGACCATTTGGAGCAAACCTGGTGTACTATGGCCATTATATAGATGATCTTTTTATTATTTGGAATGGTGGAGAACACTTAGCACAGGATTTTGTTTCATTTCTTAATACAAACAATTGGAAACTTAAGTTTTCACATAATATAAATCACTTTTTGGTTGACTTTTTGGATCTTACTCTCTTCTCGGTGGGCTCTGTAATATCAACAAAAAATTATAAAAAACCTATTGCTACCAACAACTTTCTGCATTTCTCTAGTGGTCATTTTAAGCCATGGTTGCATGGGGAGAACTACCCATAAATTAAAGACCCATTTCAGGGAACACAGGCTGAATATGCTTAAAGGACTACAATCTCATAGTGTTTCTCGACACTTTAGAGATCAACACAATGGGAACCCGACTGGTATTTCCATCACCGGAGTTAGACTGATTGGTAAGAGCAACAGAGGAGGGAATCAGTTTAGACAATTGTGCAATCAAGAGACATTCTGGATATTCAGTTTGCATACCCTTTATCCAGATGGCCTCAATGAAACCATAGATTTTGAGTCCTTTGCCCAATAACTAGTAAGCAGTTTATGCAGCCCCTGGTGGTATTAGTTTTGCCTATGGATTTGGATTCCTTAGGTTAATGTCCCTGGGATAACGAACAGCTGGTTAGATGTTTCATTCTAATTTATTAATGAAGAAAATGCATTTCTGTTGGTCTATTGTCCAATGGACATTTAGGTAATGTTTTAGTGACGATCTCCATCCGATTTTTCATTACTATTTTTTTGATTGGATAGCCCAGTATAAAGTGAAATAAATTAAGATATAATAAAATATGACAAAATAAAATATGAGGTTTATCTATTATGACTGAACTAATTGATTTATATATGGGTTTTTTCCCAAGATTTAGGGATAACTAATGAATTCATGTGAGAATATAGAACTATCTATGTGATAAGGTTTGTGTTCTTTTGACTTCTTATAAGAACTATCACTATGGTATAGAGGTAATGTCGAGGGATTAGTGATATCAGGGTCCTGTGTTTGAAACCTGGTTGAGATAACACAGATAAATTTTGTTGATATCATTAGTCAACAATTGTATTCATCATTTTATAGGTTTTGAGATATTAATATAAAACGAACAAGCAATTGCAATTAGTATGTATTTTAAAGAATTAATTGTGATTATTGAATATATAAATATTAAGAACACTAAATGAGATGAGGTCTAGTGTAATTACCTAGGATTATAAACTGCTTCTGTGGTGTAGAGGTAATTTTCAATGAACAATGTTAGAAGGGTTAAGAGTTTGAATCCCAGGCTAGATTAGAACTGATATCCAAAAGTCTACTAATTAAATATAATTTCTTAATTAATTTATTTTTATTTTGAAATAGTTCACATTTTATGTGATCTGTTTTATGATAAGTATTTTCAGTCAAGAGCTCCAAATGGGTAAAATATATGTTTGTTTATATTGAATGTATATATTGATATTATATTTGGTATTGCATATATAGATATTTATTTAAAATAATAATTTTCCTTTTTCTATTGAGTAACAAAAGCACGCTTGGATAGGGTTGCATAACAGAGGACACAATCTGAGTTTCCACCTGAACTGTGGTCCGATACACCTGGAGAACATTAGCAATCTGAATTATGGACCCAATTAAAGCCTGCTCTGGGCTATATAAACTCATCCAAATCAACTGACAGTCACTCTTTGAAAAAGCCCCCGTTGAAAGGGGCGAAACGCGTCAGTGATTCCCCTTTACTATACAGCATTTCCTACTTGTGGTCAATCTCCAGTGGAACCACCAGCTGGTTTGTTTGCAGCTGCTATTTGTTCTCCACGGAGTCAATGCAGAGAGGCATCGGCATTGTTATTTTTGCTGGGCGGTACTGTCAAGTGAGCAGAGATGAGGGGAGATTGAGGGACTACTGATTCCAAATACCCCTGCTCCAACATCCGCTCGCATTAACTGGATAAACCAGCTCCCATTAAATACAGCGGCGCTGCACCGCTTGATCTGTATTAAGGACAGCTGAGGATAACATATCAGCGCAGCAGGAGCCAAGGGAGATGTTATGATTGTTTGTGCCTAGCCATACTTGCTATAGCATTAACCTATTTCACTGGAGAAATTGGCATCTTATTTTGCTCACCGCAACGCTATATTACCTGACCTGTACAACGGATAGGTATTATGTCAAAACAACGTTTTTTCAATATTCGGCTGGCAAGTCAGTACATGACATTTAAATGTTGTATGGTGGACACATGATCAGTATTCTAATTGGACTGCTCAGGGCATTTCACCCTCTGTATTGATTTCAAATATTCATGCCATATCATGCACAAGTAGCAAAGTGTTTTTTAGTGTAGATATATATGCTCAATAGAGGTTTATTATTTTGTGTATATTATATATTGACTAATGTGAGTTGTATTTGTCTGTAGATTATGTGTATTTTTAATTGTGAACAAATATCAGATTAAAAATTAACAAATTAGTACAAATTTCCTATTTTGGAGCCATGACTGATTTATGTATGCATCTGAAGTTTGCTATCTTGCAGTAGATTCCTTTATATTAGCGCAGTCTGAAACAAATTGCACACTTGGGGTAATGCCCAACACTCACGGAGATGCTGGGCTTGCCCCATGCTCTCCCCTCACGGTGAAAAGATGAAGTGCACATGTGCACAGCATCTATTAACCTGGATGTGATCACCACAACTTTCCTTACACTCATGACACTGCAGCCCATGGGTGCAGAAGGCACAGGGAAGGCTGTTTTAGCGGGGCACCGCTAAAATGGCAGTGCACATTTTGCCTTTTTTAAATCGGGCAGGGCATGGTGCACTACTTAAACAGCCTACCAAGAACTCTACTAGATGCTATTGTCTGATGTGCATCTCATCTATCATTGGTTGCAGAGCGCATCCTCCAGGACCCCATTTTTTAGCAAAAGTGGGTCCTCCACTCTAATACAGTCTGGGCCAGATTCAGACTCGGTCGCTATGAGCGTATGCTCGCTCTATGCGTATGCAAATATTTGAAAGTGACGCGGCAGGAAGCGATCGCTTGCCAAGGCATAAGCACGCCCATCTTACCTGTACGAGCATTCGCTTTGTGTATGCAGACTACCCTTAGCGAATGCAGAGACGTGCACTGCTCCACATCATCTCCTGGAAGTTTCTGAAAACATTAGTATGTCGACCACTATCGGATTTGACCGCAGTTCTTGTGGTAGCTTTTTACTACCATAAGCATTGCGAGGAAAACAGAGTAAAATAATGGCTGGTGACATGTACTATGATGCTGCCTGTTTATTATTCATGCCTCTAAAATGGTGTTTAAACAGTCTGCATGCCTGTGTTCGCTCCTCCACTCCCCCGTTTTTACTGGACTGCCCCTGTTATCACCCACAAACGGCCTCTCCTGTCACTTATTCTGCTGGCTGGCTTTGCTGTGCGAGCGAGGTAACTGCGAACGCACTGTGTAGTTTGCACACGTGCACTGTGATGCATACGCATGTGCAGATTAGCAATCATCGGCAATAGCAAGCGCACTGCGTATAGGGTCCGGATCTGAATCAGGCCCTCTGTACGATAAAGGGAATGATGATCTGAATGATAATGTTCAGATCATACA
Source organism: Taudactylus pleione (assembly GCA_031769625.1). Classification (NCBI taxonomy): domain Eukaryota; kingdom Metazoa; phylum Chordata; class Amphibia; order Anura; family Myobatrachidae; genus Taudactylus; species Taudactylus pleione. The sequence goes on from JAUIMM010000241.1 coordinate 671,814, forward strand.
ATGTGTATGCCCAATATCGTTAATGGTGCATGCTCCCGCGAATCTCTAGTGATGTCTTTAGTCGCCAAACATGCAGAAACTGCATGTTCGGGGAGATGCTGGATGATGTCACTAAATGATATCCATCAGTCACACTTTACACCACACTGAGCCCAGCCTTCCTTTCTGTTGTCACTCCCAGTCACAGCCCATCTCACAGAGCCTGGTGTAGAATGAGAGAGCCTTGCAAAATGAGGTATAAACATATACATACATACAGTATATATATATATATATATATAAATATATATATATATATATATATATATAAATATATATATATAAAAACGTATATCCATACATATACTAATATATATATATATATTAATAAATATATATATACATATATAGACATATATATATATATACACACACATATATATATATATATATATATATATAAAAATAACAGCGGCACTCACAAGACTCTGATAAAGAAGACTCACGACTCAGGTAGGTCATAGTTCACTGTTTCAGTCTGGCGACTTTTATCAAGTTCTTGATAAAAGTCGCCAGACTGAAAAGTTGAACTTTGACCTACCTGAGCCGTGAGTCTTCTTTATCAGAGTCCTGTGAGTGCCACTGTTATTTTTATACATTTTGGGATTTTTTTCCATTGGATGGCACCCGGGCAATTACTCATTATTTTGTGGAGGGCCGGCCATTTTTGTACTATATACATATATATATATAAATATATATATATATATATATATATATATTAGGGGTGTGCACCGGCCACTTTTCGTGTTTTGTGTTTTGGTTTTGGATCTGGATCTTTCTTCGTGTGTTGGATCTGGATTGGTTTTGCCAAAACCACCCTTCCGTGTTTTGGGTTCTGGGTTTTGTGTTTTGGATCTGTATTTTTTTTTAAAAAAGCATAAAAACAGCTAAAATCACAGAATTTGTGGGTTTTTCTGTTCCTATGCTATTATTAAAATCAGTAACATTAATTTCCACTCATTTCCAGTCTATTCTGAACACCTCACACCACACAATATTGTTTTTAGGCAAAAAGGTTGACCAAGGTAGCTGGATGCAGAGCTTGCCCTAGGCATAGACAAACTAAGCAAATGCCTAACGAATTTGGAATGCCTATGGGCATCCAAGCCTGCCTACGGCTGGTGGAGTTTTGGTGCAGGCACAGGCGGGGCACCTGCTGCTTGGCTGGGAAGAGACTCTGGGGGTCATTCAGACCCACTCGCAAGCGGCAGTACGCTTGCAAATGGGTCGATGTTCCCCACTGTGCATGTGCACGACGGAGGGAGCTCCGTCGTGCGCATGCGTGAGACCCGGACTGCGACAGCCAAGCTGTAGCTCCGGGTCTCGCACCAAAGGGGGCATGCTGTCGATGTTGATTGACAGCACGCCCCCTTTGGTGGGCGTTCTGGGGGCGTGCCTGCCAGATGGAGGTGTTCCCATGGGAACGCCTACTGTCTGAAGCCAGCCCCACTGACATCACTAGTGATGTCAGTGGGAGTGATTTTGGCTCTTATAGAGCCAAACTTACTCCAGGGCTTGTGGCTGGGAAACCCTACCGCAGGGTTTCCCTCGCAAGTCCAATGGTCGTGATGGTCAAGACCATCGCGACCATCTTTTTGGACACTTGGATATGCTGTGGGTGGTCACCCAAAGCTATACGAGCGTCCAGGAGGATGCTCCATTTTAATGGAGGAGGGCCCTGATTCAGAGCGAGCGCTCTGGTCAGAGCGTCCGGCTCTGAATCAGGCCCTCTGGCAGCTATGATTGGAGCTCAGCTGACAGCTCCAATTGGACCTGACAGCAGCAAACAGTGAGCAGGCAGAACAGCTGGCGGCAGTTTGAGGGAGCAGAACAGGTGCTCTGCTGGGATAGGGATGGTGGGTGGGTGCTGGTGCTGTGCTGGGATAAGGGTGTGCTGTGCTGGGTGAGGACCACTTCCGTGAGGCCACACTCTTTTTTAGGATCCAACGGGGAGGGGGGGACCACCCCAAATCTTGCCTTAGGTACTCATTTGGCTAGGGCCGGCTCTGGCTGGATAACTATGCTAAGCAACAAAAGTGGGCGGCACAAACACATGACCCATCTAGGAGTGACACTGCAGTGGCAGACAGGATGGCAGTTTGAAAAAATAGGCCCCAAACAGTACATAATGCAAAGAAAAAAAAGAGGTGCAAGATGGAATTGTCTTTGGGCCCTCCCTCACACCCTTATGTTGTATAAACAGAACATGCACACTTTAACAAACCAATCATTTCAGCACCAGGGTCTGCCACACTACTGTGGTTGAAATGATTGGTTCGTTTGGGCCCCAACACAACAAGCTAGCAATTAATCTGTCTCTGCACAAAATGGCTATACAGAGGCAAGTTGTCATCCTCATCCTCCTCATCCACCGATTCCTCACCCTCTTCAGTGTTGTATACATCCTCATCCTCACAGAGTATTAATTTGTCCCTGCTGGAATCCACCACCACAGGTCCCTCTGTACCTTCTGGAGGCTGGTCTCCCTGGAAGAGTTGATGAACATCATCTTCTCCATATTTTGTGGAAGCAACCTCCTACGCATTTCGCTGACAAGGTTCCCGGCTGCACTAAACACTCTTTCGGAGTACACACTGGAGGGGGGGCAACTCAGGTAAAATAGAGCCAGTTTGTACAGGGGCCTCCAAATTGCCTCTTTTTCTTGCCAGTACAGGTACGGACTGTCTGACATGCCTACTTGGATGCTGTCACCGATGTAAACCACCACCATTCTGTCAATGGTGACAGTATCATATGCAGTGACAGTAGACATGTCAGATATTGTTGCCAGGTCCTTCAGTCTGGACGAGATGTCCAAACTTGGTCCTGCCTGCCCTGCATCAATGCCAGTGGGTTGCTTAGGATACCCTAGTTGTTTCCTGGCAGCCCCAGTTGCAGGAGAAAATTAAGAAGTTGACGTGTCACGTTCCGCTTCAGCTGACAGTGTTTTCACTAGCAGGTCTTTGCACCTCTGCAGGCTTGTGTCGGTGGAAAGAGAGATACCACATAGGCTTTTAACCTAGGATCGAGCACAGTGGCCATAATGTAGTGGTCTGATTTCAACAGATTGACCACCCTGGAATCCTGGCAAAGCAAATGAAGGGCTTCATCCACAAGTCCCACATGCCGAGTGGAATCGCTCCATCTTAGCTCCTCCATCACTTTCTCCAGCTGCTTCTGCAGTGTCTGAACTGACTTCACGTGTGGCAAGTTCGAAGGGCTGGAGAACCTTGCACAACATGGAAATCATTCTCCACTGCGCTTGAGTCAGGTGCACCCCTCCTTTGCCTATGTCATAGGTGGATGTATAGGCTTGAATGGCCTTTAGTTGCTCCTCCATCCTCTGAAGCATATAGATGGTTGAGTTCCTCCACGTCACAACCTCTTGCTTCAGGTGATGGTGGGGCAGTTTCAAGAGTGTTTGCGGGCACTCCAGTCTTCAGCACACAGTCGCTGAATGGCGAAAGTGGACAGAAATTTTTCAGGCCACCCAAAGCATCTTCTGTACGCCCTTATCGTTTTTCAGAAAATTCTGCACCACTAAATTTATTGTGAGAGCAAAACATGGAACATGCTGGAATTTGCCTAGATATAATGCCTGCACAATATTGGTGGCATTGACAGATATCACAAATCCTCAGGAGAGTCTATGTGGGGTAAGCCACTGGGCGATGATTTCCCTCAGTTTCTCTAAGAGGTTGTCGGCGGTGTGCCTCTTACTGAAACCGGTGACACACAGCGTAGCCTGCCTTAGAATGAGCTGGCATTTCTGAGATGCTGCTACTGGTGACGCTGCTGTTGTTGCTGTGTAAGGTGATACATCTACCCAGTGGGCTGTCACAGTCATATAGTCCTTAGTCTGCCCTGTTCCACTTGTCCACATGACCGTGGTTAAGTGGACATTGGGTATAACCGCATTTTTTAGGACACTGAGGACACTTTTTCTGACATTTCTGTACAGTCTCAGTATCGCCTGCCTAGTGAAGTGGAATCTAGATGGGATTTGGTACCGGGGATACACTACCTCCATCAATTGTCTAACTCCCACTGCACTAATGGCGTATAATGGATGCATGTCTAACACTTACATAGCAGTCAAGGCCTCAGTTATCCATTTTGCTTCAGGATGACTGCTGTCGTACTTCATCCTCCTCACTAAGGACTGTTGGAGGGTCAATTGTTTAGTAAAAGTAGTGGTGTTCCTACTTCCTCTATGGGATGATGAATGATTCCCAGTAGCAGCAGCAACAGCAGCGGCAGCAGTAGGCATAGCAATGCAGGATCCTCAGGAGGAATCTCGGATAGGAGAGTCAGTCATGCCAGTGACATGGCCTGCAGGACTACTTCTGATCCTGACTAAGGAGGAAATTGATGAGGAGGGAGTTGACGGAGTGGTTTGCAGGCGCTTGTATGCAACAGGACAAAGGCATTTAGATGTCCCTGAACTTCTTATGGTCTTAACCAAAGTTTCTGAACTTGACAGTAACTTTTTTACGCACTGCAGGTGATGTATAAGGAGGATGTTCTTAGGTGGTTAACGTCCCTACCTCTACTTATTTCACCTTTACATATGGGGCAAACGGCAAGACAGTTGTTGTCCGGATTTGAATAGAAATATTGCCCAACCAAAGAGTTGGAATGTTTGGTCTACTACCCAGGCATGACCGTGATGGGCTTTTTCATCCCACAGACAACAACTGTCTCCCCTGGAGCTTGATTTAAACAAACCACATCACCATCAGAATCCCCCTCGCCAACTTCCTCCTCAGCGCCAGCTACACAAGTATCCTCATCCTGTTGTACTTCAACAGTGACATCTTCAATTTGCATATCAGCAAGTGGACTGTGGGTGCTCCTTCCAGCACTTGCAGAGGGCGTGCAAATGGTGGAAAGAGCCAACTGTTCTCGTCCAGTGTTGGGAAGGTCAGCCATCGCAACCGCCACCACACTTGGACTCTCCTTGGGGATTTGTGATATCGTCTTAGAATGCACAGTTCTTCGCTGTGCTTTTGCCAGTTTAAATCATTTGATTTTTTTAGCGGGAGGAGGGCTTCCATTGTCATGTGAAGCTGAACCACTAGTCATGAACAAAGGGAAAGACCTTAGCCTTGATGGCATTTTATCATCTATGTCATGACTAGTGGTAGCAGCTTCAGCACTAGGAGGAAGTGGTTCTTGATCTTTCCCTATTTTATTTTTATTGGACAAAGGGCCTCTATCAGAGCCAAAATCACTCCCACTGACATCACTAGTGATGTCACTGGGGCCGGCTTCAGATGGAAGGCGTTCCCATGGGAATGCCTCCGTCTGGCAGGCATGCCCCCGGCACGCCCACCAACAGGAGCGTGTTGTCAATCAACATCGACAGCATGCCCCCTTTGGTGCGAGACCCGGAGCGATGGAGAGCCCGTCACTCGCCGGGTCTCGCGCATATGCACGATGCAGCCCCCTCCGTCGTGCGCATGCGCAGTGGGGGAACATCGACCCACTTGCGAGCATCCTGCGCTCGCGAGAGGGTCTGAATGGCCCCCAAAGTTTTGTCCTCCATTTATGTTATATTGATATATACGTGCGGCTAAGGTGCACACAAACACAGAAAAGGAGAATTTTTCATTTTATTTTGGAGTGCACTTTGGGGGCTACACCACCCTTTAACAGACTTATGACACAGGCGCATGCTTGGCACTGCTACTTTGTTGATGCACGTGCGGCTACTGCGAATACATTTCACACACAAACACAGAAAGAAAGAAGATTTGTTTATCTTTTGTGGAGCACACTTTGGGTGTTACACCATCCTTAAACAGACTTATGACATGCACGCACGCTTGGCGCTGTGTCATAAAGAAAGAAGCTTTGTTTCTTTTTTGTTGAGTGCACTTTGGGTGTTACACCACCCTTTAACAGACTTATGACACGGGCGCATGCTTGGCGCTGCTCCTTTTTTTGATTCACGTCTGGCTACAGCGCTCATAATTCACAACACAGAAAAGAAGAATTTTTTTTTTTTTGGAGTGCACTTTGTGGGTTACACCACCCTTTAACATATGAGCCAGCCGGTCCTTTACTTATGACACAGGCGCATGCTTGGCGGTGCTCCTTTGTTGATGCACGTGCGGCTACAGCACACACAATTCACAACACAGAAATGAAGAATAAAAAATTTTTTTTGGAGTGCACTTTGGGGGATAAACCACCCTTTAACAGATGAGCCAGCCAGCCCTTTACTTATGACACAGGCGCACACTTGGCGCTGCTCCTTTGTTGATGCACGTGCGGCTACTGCACATACATTTCACACACAAATACAGAAAAAAAGAAGAATTGTTTATTTTTTGTGGAGCACACTTTGGGGGTTACACCACCCTTTAACAGACTTATGACAAAGGAGCACGCTTGGCGCTGCACCTTGGTCGATGCTCGTGTGGCTACTGTGCATACATTTCACACACAAACACAGAAAAAAAGAAGAATTGTTTATTTTTTGTGGAGCGCACTTTGGGGGTTACACACCCTTTAACAGACTTATGACAAAGGCGCATGCTTGGCGTTGCTCCTTTGTTGATGCACGTGCAGCTACTGCGCATACATTTCACACACAAACACAGAAAAAAAAAAAGAATTGTTTATTTTTTGTGGAGAACACTTTGGGGGTTACACCACCCTTTAACCACTTAACTGACAAATTATTTTTCCAAAAACCGCTTCAAAATTGTCCATTTCTTATATGATTGAATTAGGTCAAGAACATAATTTTAAACTTATCCATCACTATTTTATTTGAATTTTTTTTTTTTTTTAACCCAGTATACCATAAAATTAGCAATTTAATGTTATACAGTAGTGATGGTCATTGACAGCTTTACTATCGATGGTTCAACCATCATTATAAACCATCAATTGTATAGCGATTGGTCGAGATTGGTGTAGTCCACAACTTCCGATGTTTCCTAATCATTGATTGAGGGTTGCAATCAATGATGCAACATTGATGGCCACCAGCAATGGCAAACCACTTGGTTTCAGTCAGACCATCGATGGTTTGCAAACCATTGATGGATGGTTGCCATTCCTAATCAGAGGTTCTGCGATACCTATCAATATATATATATATATAGAATCCCAATAGGCGGCACTCCACACAAATAAGGAAACAAACAGGACTGTGATCAAATCACCACCGATGTTTCGGGGCCCTTTATTGCCCGTTTTCAAGGTCAACAACACATATAAACAGACAACAAATTTATACTCACACAAAACCTCGTGTAGCTTCGCGACCTCAGGGGTTCCAGGTCCGGGTCGCCATATGATGACGTCACACCACCCAACCACCACATGAGTGTCTCAGCCAGACGCATCAGTGCTGAAGGGAAGGGAGCCGCTCATAGCCAGCATCCCCGTTACCATGGAAACCTGTGCAGTAGCGAAACTAAAAATATACAAAAATACAGTTATTACATCAAGCACATATAATTTAGATACACATAGATAGTAACCATGCCAGTACTATATATAAAGAAAATATTACTAAAATCACAGAAACACCAAGGGTAAGGTGTCAGCCCTATCAGCATCTTATAATAGATAAATGTGACACTATCGTAAAGAGATACAATCTCACAGAAGCAGGCAAGCATAATGAAATTATCAATATAGCCTAATGCCAGCCAAACATACTAAAGTCAAAAGATTATAATAAACAAACATTACAAATGCATAATATGGATCATAGAAAAGGCCAAATATATACATATAGCAGAAATAGTCATAACTAAGAAAAAGATGACCACTAAACTAATTCAAAGAAAACAATGAAGACCGAGATGCTCATTGAGACCTCTCGGTGCTAGAGCGTCCAGTCTGAAGATCCAGTGTGATTCACACTGGAGCAGCATCCGAGACCTATCCCCACCATGTACAGCTTTAGGTATGTGGTCGATGATCATATATCGTAACATCGTAAGATTGTGTCCACAAGTCACAAAATGACACGCCATCGGTTGGTCACTGACACCAGAAATAAGGGCAGCATGAATGGCCGATCGGTGTAGCACCATCCTTTCACGAAGGTTTCTCTCCATTTTTCCCATGTATATTAAAGCACAAAGGCAAGTAATCATGTATACGATAAAGTTAGTGGTACATGTAACACGATGGCGAATAAAAAACTTACGACCACTATACGGATGATTGAATGAATTGCCCACTGTTAAAGATCGACAAGTAAGACAATTCAAACATCTGTGACATACTAATTTTGGACGTAAAAAGCCTTCAGATTGTGACTTATCAATACTATTCATGTCTGTCTTAACCAACCTATTGCGGAGATTATGTCCACGGGTATAACAAGGCATAATGCGAGTATCTTGAAAGTTTAAATCAGGATCTGTGCCTACAATGGGCCAGAGAGACCGGACAGTGTTCCTAATGCGATCACTATTAGTATGAAAATGGTTAACCCATGGTAACCTATGACCCCTATGAGCTGGCCACTGTTCTCCGGCTGCTTCACTCGTACAGCCGCGGGGTAACTGGAGGGAGAGTGGGCACTGGATGGCCACAGTTCCCCAGTGGCTGTTTCACTCTGAAGGGGACGGCACGCTGACTGGCAGAGAGGAGCAGCCGCCGGGAGGGGGATGCTGCTGGGATACTGAATCACTGCGATAAGCAGTGATTGGCAGGCACTGTGGGGATAATCGAACATGCAGAGGGGCCAGAAGGTCCCTCTGAGAAAGGCGGCTGACTAAAAATTGTCTTCTGGCAGCCGCCCACGGAGCATTCCAGACTGGTCGTATCAGATATGAACATGTCAGGGAAAGCCCAGTCTGGTATGGTCATATCTGATATGACTATTTCAAATGGAATAATCGGTTGCACCAGACACCAAATATGCCCTTATATTATTGTTATTATCTCAAAACCCCACAAAAATCATTTTCTCTCCTTTAGAAAAGTGGGGGTGCTACCGCGGACAATATATAATATCAAGGATTAATAAGAAAGAAAAAGAAATGTCCATAGCAGTGCACTTCAACAAAAAATGATACATAAAATATAACTTTTAAAGGTTTGATACATAATATCTAGGAATTAAAAAGCAAAATATTAAAAAAGGGTTGTGTGTGTAATGTAAGTGAATGTGTAAATTCAATGTGTGCGCTCCTGTTCCACTGGATGTCCAGATGTAAATATCAATGATTAGTAAACATATATATTCAAACAGGTGGAAATAGTATCCCCTTAATAATCTAATCCACACGTGAGATGGATGTATGATCTATATCAGATATAGATTTTATTTAAATAATATGAGGGACAACGTCCCTTTATAACTCTGTGGACATTAATATCTGGTCATTTCTATATATCAAAACAAATGTTTGACAATATCCACTGTTACAAGGTGAATAGTTCTTTCCTCTGATGTTATATATCACACACTGTGTCTAGGTTGTATCATATATAACGGTGTGTAGAGAGTATCATTTCACTGTTCAAAAAAGCACATATACTGGAGAATAATTCTCCTATTGATATTATCATTAACCGGTTTTCACCGTATTCCTCCTCTAATATAAATGAACAGTTCACTCTTTTTACCTTGACAAAGCTATCTAGCGAAACGCCGCGTCGGTCAGCGGTGCTCCGTACATTGTGGTGTCCTAAATATGATACTTTACTAGTGAGCGCTGCAAGATCAGGAACACTTACCTAACTATGACTCAAATATGTATGCAGCAGCGCAACTAGTAGGAGATTGTTGTTAAACATATACAGAGACATGTGTATTGTAGTGTAATCAATGAAAGGCTGCCGTGGATATTGTCAAACGTTTGTCTTGATATATAGAAATGACCAGATATTAATGTCCACAGAGTTATAAAGGGACGTTGTCCCTCATATTATTTAAATAAAATCTATATCTGATATAGATCATACATCCATCTCACGTGTGGATTAGATTATTAAGGCAATACTATTTCCACCTGTTTGAATATATATGTTTACTAATCATTGATATTTACATCTGGACATCCAGTGGATCAGGAGCGCACGCATTTTATTTACACATTCACTTACATTACACACACAACCCTTTTTTAATATTTCGCTTTTTAATTCCTAGATATTATGTATCAAACCATTAAAAGTTATATTTTATGTATCATTTTTTGTTGAAGTGCACTGCTATGGACATTTCTTTTTCTTTCTTATTAATCCTTCATATCTGATACGACCATGCCTGGCAAGTGGTTAACAGACTTATGACACAGGCGCATGCTTTGTGCTGCTCCTTTGTTGATGCACGTGCGGCTACAGTGCACACAATTCACAACACAGAAAATAATTTTTTTTATTTTTTTTGAAGTGCACTTTGGGGGTTACACCACCCTTTAACAGACAAGCCAGCCGGCCCTTTACTTATGACACAGGTGCACGCTTGGCACTGCTCCTTTGTTGATGCACGTGCGGCTATTGCACATACATTTCACACAAACACAGAAAAAAAGAAATGTTTATTTTTGTGGAGTGCACTTTGGGGGTTACACCACCCTTTAACATACTTATGACACAGGTGCATGCTTGTCGCTGCTCCTTTGTTGATGCACATGCGGCTACAGTACACACATTACTCAACACAGAAAAGAAGAATTAATTTTTTTTTTTGGAGTGCACTTTGGGGGTTACACCCTTTAACAGACTTATGACACAGGCGCATGCTTGGCGCTGCTCCTTTTTTGAAGCACATGCGGCTACAGCACACACATTTTTCAACACAGAAAAGAAGAATTTTTTTTTGGAGCGCACTTTGGGGGTTACACCACCCTTTAAGAGATGAGCCAGCCAGCCCTTTACTGGCGCACACTTGGCGCTGCTACTTTGTTGATGCATGTGCAGCTACAGTGCACACAATTCACAAACACAGAAATAAATGGTTTTTTTGCAATTGGGGGGGCACCGCTGATGGACAGATCACCCCCTGGACAACACTACAGCACCCCTTTAGGACTACAGCCTTTATGGTATACTGCTCAACACAGCCCAGCCAGCCCCTATAGACTTTTGGAGTGGACACAGCCCCTATTGACAACTGACTGCACAACACAGCCCAGCCAGCCCCTATGGACAAAGGCAGCACAACACAGTCCAGCCATCCCCTATGGACAACAGCAGCACAACAGTCCAGCCAGCCCCTATGGACAACAGCAGCACAACACAGCCAAACCAGCCCCTATGGACTTTGGAGGAGTGGACACAGCCCCTATGGACAACAGCAGCACAGCACAACACAAAATAGCCCAGCTAGCCCTAACTCCCACCCTCCCTCTTCAATGTCCACAGCCATAGTGAGAAATGGCGCCGACGCGGGGACCTTTTATAGAATCCAAAACCCACGAGATCCGGAAGGCAGGATGATGACGTTTTGCCTCAATTTCAGTTCCGAGTCAGGCGGGAAAACCCGAGCCGGACTCGGTTCCTTGCTCAGATCAGGGGGGCTCGTGGGGGTTTGGATTTCAGAAATCCAAACCCGCTCATACCTAATATATATATATAGTTGTCCAAGCAGAGTGGCATTCTTGTATTGAGATACATATATATATATATATATATATATATATATACATATGTTTACACATATACTAATATACATACATATGTATACTGTATATATATATATATATATATATATATAATATATACACATATATACACACATATATATATATATATATATATATATATATATATATATACACATATATATATATATATATATATACGGCTACATATATACTACATATATGTATATACTGTACATATTATTTATCTAATATACACTTGATGGGCGGTCACATATAGTCACTTACACAATGACAGACTCACAGTCAGTGGTGCGCTTGGGCTCTTCCTTTACACAATGCACCACCCAGTCTCAAAGCCTCAAACAGGATGCCAGGCCGTGGTCACTCACTTTCCTGTGATACCCCCAGTCTCTGCCCACTGCTGCCCGGAGTCTAGAACCAGTGCATGCCTGCTGGTTGTAAGAGAGTCTCGCGAGATGATGATGACCTCATCATCTCGTGAGAGCATCAGCTCCGCAGCAGCGCGGCTGCAGCCTTATGCAAATAAGTGACACTGTCTGTGTGACACATTGACACACAGACAGTGCAGTGACAGAGACCTCCCACCCCCTATCACCCCCCCCCCCGAACTGCCACCTGCTGCCACCAGTGGTGCAGTAGTTTAGTAAGGATGAATAAAAGAAAACTTGAAGAACAAACGGTGGAGTGCTGCAGGTGGCCTGGGCCCCTTGCCATGCCCGGGCCTGGGTAATCTGTGCCCGCTTCCCCCCCTCTCGTTGCCCCTGGGCTTATAATACCCTGCATGCTGGTCCTTGTGTTTCTCCAAGTACCAGCATGCGTGGGATGTTTGCTGGGATCTGTAGTTCCACAGCAAAAAACAATCTTAACTCATTTAATTTTTACACATAACTACAATATCAACCCGGCACCCACCAGCCAGAGGTGCCGAGGATAGCCCCAGTTATCAGCATAGGCATGGGGTGCCCTGAAGAGGGAGACCCATTTATTGTCAGGGTCCCCAGCTCCCCATGGATCCCCAGCCTGGTCTGACTAGTGGTGAACGGTAATGCTTTGGCTGGGGGAGCCGGTGAAAGGGTTCCCCTGGCTTTGGCATTACCCGTGCTAGAAAAGGTATGGTGCTGGTTCTGGAATTTACAGGAAAACCCTACTCATATTTTCCATTTTTACATATATATTTAACACTGTTATACATTTTTTAAACACAAAAGCACAGACTGATCCCATCTGTGCTTCTGTGTTTATTTATTTACACATAGATGCCTGCATCACAGATCTCCCTGATCCATGCATGCATCCAGGGCCCAGTCACAGTGGTCAGAAAGGGGGGGCCTGACCACAATAACTGTAGCGAATGCAGGGCGGTTTCAGTACCTAGAAACCCCCCCCACCTGCTGATCCATCACTGCTGCTGAAGGGTTTTGTTTTTTGTGAGATGGAGATTCTTGTCTCCGGTCTGCAGTTCTGATCAGACGACCCATGAAGGGTGTTGTAGCCACAGAGATGGCAGAATGGGGGACCTATTGCGACTGCACACAAAAACGATACTTGCCTCCTCTTATGCATCTATCATGTCCTCTTCTGTCCATGTAGGCATCCACGGACTTGGCAAAACCAAAAAACAAAAATATGCGGACCCATGAATTTAGTATTGTCCTCTAAGGACAGTACTACCTGAATGATGGCTCCACTGCAGGATTTCACTTTGTGGTTCTAACCATTAAAGTCAATGGTGGGACCCGTTCATTGGCTGAGAGGTGGAAGGCTCGCCTCTCTCAACCGATGAAAGCTCAGCACTGGGATTTCTATAGTGAAATCCAAAAGCGGAGTGGACATTTGGGTAGTACTGTCCTTAGAGGACAGTAGTAAGTTCTTAGGTCCACGTAATTTAGATTTTTTTGTTTTGTCAAGCCCATGGATGCCTATATGGAAAGAAGAGGACATGATCCACAAATAGGAGGAGGTGAGAACACCCATTGGATTACTACTTGAAGAAGGGGATTGACCAGCTGGCCGCAAGTATGTGTGAGTGTGGTAGGTGTGTAATAAAATTGTACTTACTATGGTACTCACTATATTTTTACTGTAAGGGTATGGGTACTGGCCACCTGCTAGCACTTGTAGTTCCACAACTGCCAAAGGGCAGGCATGCTGGCACCTGTAGTTCCACTGTAAAAAACAATAGTTACTATATTTTTTCAACACTATTACCCTTGTGCCCACAGCCAAGGGTTGTGAGGAAAAGCCCTGGGCTTCTGCCTAATTGTGGGATGCATGGGAGAGGGAGGGACCCCTTTATTGGGGGGTCCCCACCTCCCCTGAGATCCCCGGGTTGGACTGACTTGCTTGGGTGATAATGCTTTGGCTGGGGAAACCTGCTGAAAGGGTCCACTGGCTATGTCATTACACCTTAGCTGGATTTGATTCTGGTGCTGTTTTAAAAATAGGGGAACCTCTACGCAATTTTTCCCCTTATTTTTAAAACCAGGACAGGCTCAGCAGCCCAGTGCTGGTTCCTAAAATACTGGGTAACCCTACTCGTTTTTCCCCCATATGCTTTTTTTTGGGTGGGGTAGTACATAATTTTTATTTAAAATTAACCCTTTATATAGTTTCTACATGCAGAAATATACACAAATCACACTGCTTTGTGTATGTTTCTGCCAAACTCACAGCTCAGGAGGTGGTCTATTTGAAACTTCAGTTTAGTTGCAATTTTGCTACAATTACACCCGAGATTTTAATCTTGAATGTTGGTAAATTCCCGAGTTGTATTTGTTTCATAAAAAGTACTTCAGAGTTTGGCCGATGGTGAGTTTATTCGAGTTGGCAATCTCACCAGAATTTATCAGTGAAAAGAGAGAAATCTCAACCCTGTTTGCCTTTAGTAAATTTGCAAGTTGAAAAAAATGCCTAAACTCAGCCGAGATTGCAATACTGGAACAACACAAATCTTAATAAATTTACCTCATGGAGTCTTTTTTAAGGGGTGGTGTTGTGGTGGACTGAATTCCCTTTTATACCCTAAACTTCTCTGTCATTGGTTATTGACAGGAAGTAATACAGACATTTGAAAAATCATAATTTAACCCATAAAAACCTCATACCATTAATAATGGAAAAGTTGTACTTTTTAGTTTTATTAATCTAGAATAAAAAAAAGTGATAAACCACTTGAAATGCCCATCTGTTTTTATTTTTTTTATTTTAAGACTGTGGTTGAAGAAAACCAGAACCAAGAGGTAGGTGAGAATGTTTTTTTTTACAAGTACCAATGTGAATTCTACTGGAGAAGGGGACAGACTAGCGCTAGGGAGAGGGTAAGTATGTAGAGTGAGTGCAGGTGTGTGTGAGTGTGTAAAATTTTTTTATAACCTTCAATGTGTGTGTGCTGTCTTTTTTTTTTTACACATTTTTTGCAGGTGAACTAGAGGTACTAGCGGGTCCTTAATGCCAAACATGTTGGTACTTGTGGTTCTCCAAGTACCAGCATGCAGGGGAGGCTTGCTAGGACCTCTAGTTCTCCTATAAAGGACAATATTATTTTAATTATATTACACCATTAACTCTGCACCCACTGTCAAGGGGTGCTGGGTATAGTACTGGGCTATTAGTCCATGCCTGGGGTGCCCTGGAGAGGGAAGTCAACTTTATTGGGAGGAATCTCCACTGGGAACCTTACTCATTTTGTCCCCCATATTTCCACAACCAGGACCAGGTAATTGAGCCTAGTGCTGGTTCATCAAAATACGTGGAACCCCTAAGTCTTTTTTCTCCATAATTTCACAACCAGGACTAACTCATAAAGTCCACTGCTGATTGTGCTGATAGATAAACACCCCAAATATTTATTTTTTAATTTTTTTAACACTTAACTAGCTTTTTACACACAGAGGCCTTCATTGATCTCACTGATCTGTGAAGGCTTTTATATAACTTGTACCTGCTCAGACTATGCTCGCTAGGCTGAAGAAGGTCTATTATTTTGCGAGTTTTATGTAAGTAATTTTGTACGAGTTATATTGGTTGAGTTGTATGTTTTCCCTGGGAAAACATCTAAATGCGAGTTTGGCCATTGTGAGTTGAGGGAATGCAATATAAATGCAAGTTTGCATGTTCTCGCATCCTATTACATGTGCAAGTTGTTAAAACATGTGAGTTTAGCGCTAAACTGGAATTTTTTACAACTCGCACCCTATTACATTTAGCCCAAGTGGACGAATAACCAATTTCTTTTCTCACTGGTAATTGCTGCACTTAGAGCATTTGCTACTATCAGAACATGAGATGTGTAATTTGACTCTTACATAGACAAAATGGAGAGGGCCTTCTAAACTAATGCTGTCTAACAAAATGAGCATGATCTTGCAAGCATCAATTTTAATATAAATATGCTACATTAAATTAACTGAGATGTGCAAGTGTGCTGGAAACAAAGTACTAACCCATTGACTGCCATGATTTTGTAAGGATGATGCAGAACAATTTAAAGAAAACAAATTTCATTTCCTATTCTCCTTTCCTTCATCAGCCATATAAAATTCCCTTCTCTGACTTTGACGCTTTTGTGAACTTCGCAATCAATGCCTCAATCACTCATCCGCGTTCTTAACTGTGATTAGAAACATGTGTCCCGTAATTAGGTTACCGAGGGTTTGTTAATTTGCACCAAGCTCCCTCCGGGGCATCTCAGTTAATGTCAATGTCACTTTGACAGGCGCAGAAAGCGGAGCCGACAGAATGAAAGTGTTAAGAAATTAGGAGTGTTTGAGTTAACCTATAAACTGCCAAAGCATGACTGTCATATGAAAATACCCTACTAAGGAAAAATGTCTAACAATTGAACTGGTTTGTATTCTGTAAAAAATATGTTGTTATGATCACTGAGGCAGCAAAACAGTGCTTGCAGCTTTCAAATATGCATACATGAACAAATGTGGGCGATAAGTATATAATTTTTAATAAAAATCATTTATTATTATACTTTAAAAATGTCAACATATTATAGAGTTCACTGCATGATACAAACAAATTACATACAATAATATTAAAACATAGGTAAGGATATCACGTCCCAAATGAGAAAAATTAAATATGTACAGTATGTACAAATAAACAGATACAGATGGAACACAATAGAATGGAACAAATGGTTTAATCTGACACCATCCTACATCAGATAGCAACGCACTAAACCCACCCACCCTGTAGCGTAACTATGGGAGTGTGGCACTGTCACATACTGTATAAGTAGCATGATCCTGATTCTTTTTTTGTTCCATCTGTACAGTTTAAATAGTAGTTAAAAATAAATTAGTTCTTTGAAACCAGGGATATAAATCCACAGTCTATGTGGGAGATTAATATCTTCTAAATGGGAAAAGTGGAAGTTATGCCAAAAGCAACCAATCAGATTACAGCTATTATTAATCAAGCACATTCTATAAAATAAACTGTAATCTGATTGGTTATTATGGGCAAAGTGTCCATTATGACTAAATGTGTCTTAGAAATCTCCCCCTATTTAATTCATTCTATTTGACTGCAAAATTGTGTGTGTTACCCAAACTGCACCGCCATGCAGGGGAGTAGCGAGGATGGTTCCAGTGGAGCACGAGCTCCGGGCGCCAAAATGGACAGAGCGTGCCATTAAGGTTTCTGGAATTCATGGAGTGCTACGTAATATGATGGCCGCCTGTTAGTTTTATCTCGGTTTGTTTGTTCTATATTCTAAATAAGTTACGGATCTGAGATCTGTTTCTGCATTTCATGCTCCTCAAGCTGCAGAGATTGTCTCCCCTCCATCTCTCCCTCATCTGTGATCATCTTCTGTCACCTCCTCTTACCTGTCACATTGATTACATTCACTTCTCACCTCCCTCCCCTCTCTACCATGTGATCAGCTCTTTACCCCTGTCCTCTCCTTTCTCATTGGCTGCTGTCACCACCCCTCTCTGATCAACTCTATGCCCCTCCTCTCTCCTTTCTTATTGGCTTCTGACACCACCCCTCTCTGATGGACTCTTTGCCCCTCCCTCTCCTTTCTTTTTGGCTTCTGTCACTACCCATCTCCTCTCCTTTTCTTATTGGCTTCTGTAACATCCCCTCTCTGATCGGCACTTTCCTCTCCTCTTTGACCCCCTCCCTCCTTCTCTCCTCATTCTGTGCTTCAAGTTAAAAGTGACACATGTGAGGTAAAATCGTAATCTTCAATTATAAGGTTTGAGTTTAAAAAAAGTCACTGCTTTTGCTATTTAAAGTAATGGAGGTGTTCCCAGGCATAAGCACACAGTGTTACTTGAAAGGTCTTTTAAAAAATATTAGGAGACCTGGAATAATAATAATGGTGGTAGACAGACCATGATATGATTAGTAGTACTCACATTAATATAGTTGCAATGTATATTTGTGAAGTAGGAGCACAGCTGAGAATGGAGCTTCCCCCTAGGTGTTCCCACTCCAGTGATAGCTGCTTGGGACCATAATTGCAGTAATAATCTGTGCACCCTGTGGAATTTCACTCTAGCACATGTATTCTGTCAATTTAAATTAAATGATCAGAATATAAAATACAATCTTCTCTATTGACTAATAACAATGATCCAAAGGAGATAAAAATCAGATCTAGGAGCTACCCCTCAATGTCAGATAGTACATCACCGAAGCATTCTATTCCTCCAATGGGACAACAATGCCCAGCATGATACAGCCACTGTTTGCTGTTTTTTATCTTCACTTCAGTATTCCCCCGCAGGCTGGCCATACCCCACTAGCACAGTTCAGTACAGGGAGGGGGGGCGCTATGACATGTACTTTCTCTGGGCGCCATGGTTCCATGCTACTCCTCTGCCGCCATGACCAGACTGGCCATCTTGCACTTCTGGCCTAGCAGCTCAGACTCCCAGTGCTCTGCTCGGCCAGCCTCCATGACATGTGGCCATGCCCCTGTGATGTATAGTCATGCCCCTTTTTTCTATTTGCATATGCTGCAGGCCGATTCTTTCCCCAGGTCCATCCTTGTGCACCACACAGCAGGATGAGCTGAGAGTCCTAGTACAGTACCTCCTCTTTTTATAAATAAATTCAGTGATATACTGTATGACAAATAGAGTGTGTTACTTGAAGACTCCACAAAATTAATTCATGTTAACTAAATCTGCAACTGCTCATCTCTATTTTTATGTAATGCAAGGATTTTGTCCTACATTAGCATTACAATGCAAATTACATTATTATTTGAAAATTTTCTTGTTCAAATTGACAATAATTGTAATTTTTGTACAAATTATATAAAGTCTATATCTTCGTACTGAAGAGTGAAGCATGCTTTTACCCATTAATGGTAAGCAATGATATAAATAAAATAGATCTGGTGCAATTGCAAATGGAACTGTTGCTCTAGCTTTGCAAGCACAGAAATTAATCCATACACAGATGTGTCAAGCTACATCTTTCACATTGCGCGAGGTGTGTGCCTATGAGCGGATACGTGCACTGCGTTTGCACCTGCGCCTCCGGGAATGCATAGTGTGATCATAGTGCGCGCCATAGCAAACCGTAGTGTGCTGCTGTGGGTAATCACGTGGCGCGATTGGTATCGTGATTGGCAAAGATGTAGCAGGGCACATCTATATGTGCCTGTATGCAAGGCTGTATGCAGTACATCTTAGCAGTTAGCCCGTTATTATACTACAGGGTATCACCACTACCACCCTGAGCTCCAAGCTGCCTATATTTACAAAGGCTTTTTCCAAATTTAACACAAAATTCAATGACACATCTCTGACATAATCTCATAGACACGTCTTACTCATGCGCCATGATGTAACATACAATGATCTTCCACTCGCTGTGGCCAAACAAAGAAGACAACGGCTGTCCAACATCGGTGTATGAGCTTCACTATAAACAGCATAGCGTTGCCAGGTCTACCTATGGGACAGATAATCAGAGGCAGTTTCATTACTTTTCAATCAGCCCTTGTATAAAGTTGCATACAGCTTTTACACCTGTGAAAGTACTGTGTCATTTGCCTCCTGTGGTTCTACCTAATCGAGTAAATCTAAAAACTGGTTAAGCTGTACCACATGTAGACTAACCGCCACCAAAACCAACAACTGTATTACATACTTAACACCACATGCATCTTGGTCAAGCACTTATTGCCTGGAGGCAGGGTTGGCAACAGAAATCTTGGGGCCCAGTACATGAAGTCTCTGGGGCCCCCCTACCCACTGCACCATCCCCCTGGGCCTAAAAACCCTGAACTCCCACACCGCAAGGTATATTTATTAGAAAGACTCAAATAAATTTCAGGACAAAGGTGACAGGGAAAGTATAGAAGGGACAGGGTCAAGATAGAGGTGACAGGACCAGGACAGAGGGGCAAGGATAGAGGTGAGGGCCAAGACAGAACAGTGGGGACTAGGGATGTGCAGATCGATTCCCTGTATTGAGTTGAGCCACATGGCTCAACTCAGTGGAGTGTTTCGAGACTATGTCTCGGGACATGGCTCTTTAGAGCTGTAGGAAGCAAAGGTACTGGTGACTCAGAGTGAGTCGCTGACAGTTCCGCCCCCTGCAGCCCAGCACTACAGTTCAAGCTTCTGCACTGACTCTCCTGATTAGGTGCACAGAACACCCCCATGCCCTTGCAGTAGCAGCACGACTTTGAGTGAGTCACTGACAGCTCCGCACCCTACACTGCTGATCTGACCTGATCATACTTCTGCACTGACTCAGTGCAGAAGTATAATCAGGTTGGATCAGCAGTGTAGGGGGCAGATCTGCCACTGACTCAGACTCCCACTGATAGAGAGGCTAAAGAGGTGGGTGTCTCCACACACCAAACATTGAGTGACTTGAATTATTTGAACATCTGAATGATTCGAGTCATTGTGTTGAGACTCTGTAGCCATCTCTAGTGGGGACAGGAGAGAGGAGTGACAGGGCCAGGATAGTGGTGACAGGATAATGAAGAGGCAACAGGGGTGACAGGGCCAAGACAGTATAGAGGGGACAGCAGAGAGGGGTCACAGGAATGGGGAAAAGGACACAGGGCCAGGACAGTGGTGACAGGACAGTGATGACAGAATCAGGACAGCATTGATAGGTCCAAGACAATAGTGACAGGGCAAGAAAGAGGGGACAGGACAAAGAGGGCAGGGTAGGACATAAGTCAGAGGGCCAGGACAGAGGAGACAAAACTGGGACAGAGGTGAAAGGCCCAGAGATGACAGGATCAGGACATAGGGGACAATGCCAGGACATAACTACCTCGTCTTGGGCTCACTTGGCACCACCCACCCTTCCCTTATTGGGCACACTTAACAAAGCTCCACCTTTCACTGGGCACACTTAGCACCCTGCCCTTCCCTAACTAGGCAAACTTAACCCCTAGGTACACTTAATCCCTCCCCCAATCAGGGCACACATAGCACCCTCCCCCCTTTCATTGCCAGGCACACTTAGAACCCCACCCCCCTTACTAGGCAGACTTACCCGCTTTCTCCTTTCTTAGTACTGGGGATACTCACTGTAGAGCCACCAGGTGCTGGCTGCATCTTGGAGTCCCGCTGTCTGGCTGCTACCCAGCAAGGACACACAATACAGGATGGACACTCTGCAGTGCAAGTCCCGCTGATGTCCCAAGTCCTGCCAATATATTCCTGACCAGTGCCTTGTGTCAAAGGCCAGGCCTTTCCAGGCACTGGTACAGTGCAGAGGAGGAGCAGTGAGGGGAGGAAGGAGGGGGAACAGCAGGGGGTTAGGACTTTTGTAAAGAGCCTCCTAGTCTCAGCCGCACTTCTGTCTGTAGCAGGCTGCTACTGCATGTCATAGTGTGAGCCATAACTAGACTTTTTGGTGCCCTGTGCCAGAAAGAGCATTGGCGCCCCCCTCATTTTTCAAAGGGGAATAATGCACCGAAAAAGGGGATGGCCTCATGGGGAAGGGCCAGGGAAGAGATAGGGGAGGCCAGGAGATGCTGGGGATGAAATAAGAGGAAGCTACAAGTGAGAATGATAATAAACAGAAATTTGACAGGCCCAAAGAGAGCCCCCTGACCTGTGGTGCCCTGTGAAATGGCACCAGCCGCAGTACCATAGCTACGGCCCTTGGGCACAGCAGCAGCCGGCAGCAGCATCAATGGACCCAGCAGCCGCTGCAGGGAGAGCGCTTCTACAGCCTGGCGCCTCTCTGCAGTGCAGGGTCTGTCGAGTGGTTTGCTGCAGCTCCTCAGGGCCCCTTTGTACCTCGGGGCTCGGGACGGGGTTACCCTTAGTACTCCCTTGTCGTTGGGCCTGCCTTAAGGACTACTGTTGCCAGCACAATTTGCTTGCGCATTATAGTGGCAGTCTAATCAGCTATCAGGTCATGCTAATAGTTGCACTGACATGCGCTCTCTAAACTTTGTCTACATGGGATCCATTTACACTTCATTTGAAAGTATAGTTGAGTATACTTGTGTACGCTTGGTTCAGGAGCATGCACAATTTAGAAACACACAACATGCACGCCTTAGAATGTTTTATTTTCTGCAACCTCTAGCAAGCACCACACCTTAGATAATAATAATAATAATACTATAGAATGGAACAATGTAATTTTCTCTATAACAACAACTGAAATGACAGGCATAAACTATAATATACACATATCAAATGATAATTGAATTGAGACACAGAAAGACTCAAATCTAAAATAGTTCACCATTTTAAATGCCCGAGGAAGTCATTGCTGCAAAATTGTTCTTGGCAAAGGCAATAGTGAACATTTTGAACATCCCAATTTTGAGTGATTGGAAGACACAGCCAGGAAACCTTTCTATCACTGCTGTAGCCTCCCTATTCAACAAGCTTCATTACTGTAATTATGTCTTTCAAACCACCATTTAAATCTGTTTTGTACACAGAACATAATTCAAGCACAGATCATTGCTGAGACTGCTTCTGTAAAGTGCGACAAAGCTTTAAACATGGGTTTTTGTGATGACTGAGCCTTGCAGGACAGAATAAGAAGAGCAATACATGAGTGTGATAATTACTAACATTCCCTGTGAAATAAGCCCTCTGCTTCAAACATATTTCCAGGCTTGATCTTTGCAAACCAGCTAAAGACTACAAACAAAGAGACACATGGAACCGTCACTGCATAGGGAGACATTCACAAGACTGATTGCGCTAAAGTGTACTTTAACTATTTTTTTATTCTGCCATACATCAAAAGCTGCCCACATATCACGCTGGTCATGTGTTTCATAAATAATAACTTATTAAGTAATGTATTTATCTGTCACATCTTGCTCCTTTGCTGTGCCTTTTATACTCACTGGCATTATTACATGCATTTTATTAATATTTTTAAACCATTGTGTCTAGAGTCACATAAATACTACCACTATAACTAGTATAGCAATGTTCCATTTGTGTTCTGATTTTTAGAGCACATCTTGCTCTATCCATATGTGTTAACTGCGGATAAATGTAGAGGCCCACCATGGGCTCCAAGTGAGTTCTAAACACTAGTGAGAATGCTAGGAAGAAATACATGTGAAGCATTAAAAAGCGCTTTGCCACTGGCATTTTATGCAGTGGAAAAGGCAGAAATGATGGAGTACACATTCAAGTAGTTCAAAGAAGGATGTTTTATTTTTCTTTGTTTTACTAACTAATGTACTGTAGCTTTTGGGGAGTGAAACATATAGGAAATATATTCTGTAATTTGTTTAGTTTACTTTTTTTTTCACAGTTAAATAAGTAAATTGTTATGTCATGACTAAACACAATTAGGGGTAAATTTACTAAGATTCGAGATGGTCCCGATTTTCAAGGAGATTAATCTCGCTGGAACTCGCCAAAATTCAGATGATTTAACCCCTTGTTTTTTACCAAATTTACCAACAGGCGATTTGAGGCTAAACGAGTTGGCCGATGGTGAAGCAGAACAAGATATCTCTCCAGAGTATCTCATTTTGCAGGAGATTACTCACCTGAGATTGCAGTGATTTCTCTCTGCAAATCTCTCCCAAGCTAGCAGCCTGTACATATCAGTGAGATATGTGTTGGCTGCTTGTGTGTTAAGACTTGTAAAAAAGGGTTAAATGTTTTTTAAAAAAATTACATGAGGTCCCCCCCGAAAAGACTAACCAGCCCCAGGCTTGCCAGCCTGTCCTGGTTCTTAAATTTACAGGGAAAAATATGTGTAGGGTTCTACTGTAAATTTACAAACCAACACCAGGCAGCAGGGACAGAGCTGGTTTTAAATATATGGAGAAATAAAATGGTGTGAGGTTCCCTGTATATTTAAAACCAGCCCTGGACCCTTTCTAGCGATCGACTCATGCAACAGCCAGGGGAGCCCTTTCACAGGGTCCCCCAGCCGCAGCATCAGCCTTGACCGCTAGTCAGGCCTGGCCAGGAATCACTTGGGAGTTGAGTACCCCCCCAATAAAAGGGTACCCCTCTCCAGGGCACCGCTGGCCTAGGCTGATAGCCCGGGGCTATCCCCGGCACCCTAGGGAGGTGGGTGCCAGGTTGATAGTGTATGTGTAATGTAAAATAAATGGTTAAATATTGTCTTTAGTTGAGAATCAACACGTCCCAGCAAGCCTCCCCCGCATGCTGATATTTGGAGAACCACAAATACCTGCATGCGGGGCATTACGGGCCCATGGCACTTGTAGTTCCACAACCAAAGCAATATGTAAAAAACACAACATACACCGTGACAGTATAATTTTATTATAACATACATGCACACTCACACTCACTATCACACTCACTATCACACATACTCACCTAGTATCTGAAGTAATCCTTAGGGGTACCTTTAAAAAAAATCAATACTCACCTCTCCTATGCGTAGTTCACATCCTCTTCTCCAAGTAGGCATCCAAAGGGTTAAAACAAAAAAACGGGTGTTCCCGAATCCAAACGGACTGAGCAAAGCTATGTGTTTCCACATAGCTTTACTCCACGCGAATGACCCCGTGGGCCCAGTCATTGAAGGAGCCGCCAGCCAATCAGCGGTCATCTCCGTTGGAGCAGCTCACTAATTGGCTGTGTGCGGTCGGCGTGTCTCCCTATAGACTTCTATGGGGAGAATTCTCCATTGAAGTCTATGCTGGGAACCGCAACATTGTATCTACTGCTGTAACCACAAGGTTAATTGACAGTAGTTCATATGGTTTTAAACACTGAAAAAATGACAAAAAACATGTTTAAATTTGGTTACATTTGTGTGTTTAAACCAATTTGTCTGAACAACCATTTTTGGCTATTTTCCAGTGTTTGTAAGCAAATGGACATTTGTCATTTGCTCCCATACACTACCATATTTTCATTCCAACCAGCCAGATTGGACAGATATCTGACAGAAAATTGTATAGTGGATGTCCAGCTTAACGCTTTTTACTGCACTAGGCGGCTTCTCAAAGTTCAGGTTGTAATTAGGTCTATCGTGAAACTAACTACACTTACCACCAACTGCTCCAAAAAAAGGGGGAATTATCAACCGCTCCACCAAGAGATAAATATAATATAGAGCTGAGATATTTGGTAAGCAGTGTATAGATTGTACATGGCCACTGAGGCTTTAAAACCTTTTCAATTAATTCAATTAATCATCAATATACCATAAGCAATAAAAGTGATAACAAGAAATAAAAATCAAAGATTATATAAAACACATTCAGCAGCAGAGATGAGTAATAAATATTGTACTAATAATAAAATATTAGCAGCAGTCCTATTCAGAGCTCAATTGCATTCATTAAGGGAAACACGCCAATATGCAATCAAAACCTCTATTATTTTCATTACAAATTCATCCAGGAATTTGGAAATAAAGGAGCCAATCCAAAAGGCATTTATATCCTATAAGAAACTCAGAGTCCTTATTGGACCTGCCCCACACAATAGTCCAAGAGGCCAACAATACATGTTTTCATTATTAATGAGCATAATGGCATAGACATTTAATGCAAAATTGATTAGTAGTTCCTGTTAAAGAAACTGACAATCTACATATATTATCAGTTTAAGTCCAGCACTCACAAAACCACAAGATTCAAGTTGTCACTCCCAGTATCTGGTATCCTCAGCATGGTCACCTGCATGACTGAGTGCATCATCCACAGCAATCAGGGTTACAAAAAGGTGGTTGACCACTTCTCTATAATAAAGGCAACTGTAGTTCAGACTATCTTTTGCTGCTCTACTGCCAATAATCAGCTAATGCACCTATATACAATGTAGATTTTTTTCAAACCCATCATATTTTGTCAGCATATGTACTGTACATTTAGCCTCTTATACTGACCTATCTTAGTGGATATTGAACCTGGCTGGCTCTGACAGTTCTAATGAACCTCTCTCTGACTGCTTCATTTTCAGCTGGTCTCAGATTCTGAACTGATTTGACTATGATTCTTAAATCAGACTGTTATGCTGGGTACACACTGAACGATGTGTACCCAGCATGATCTCGCAGGGGTCCCGGCATTGACAAGTGCATACACACTTGCCGATGCCGGGAGCGACTAAGCGATGGTGGGGGTCATACTGCATTCGGCAGCAAGATCCCAGCTGACAATATCTCCCATCGGACCTGTATGCAGGTCCGATGGATGATGTAGCTGACGACACTCGGGAGTGCGCATTGTCAGCAACATAGCAAGTACATACTGGCTGATGTGGACGATATGGATCGGACAACATATCGTCTAGTGTGTACCCAGCTTTACAAGATGCTAATTATGGTAAAACTTACAACAGATTGTTTACACATTGTTTATAATAATTTATTAATTCCATGTTTGTTAATGCACCATGAAGAAATAATACTTTGCTACATGAAATGTGTCTCCAGTAATGATAACAAGAGATACAGGGGAATATTTATCAAAATCCACATCTCAGATATTTGAATACATTGCAAGGATGTATCAATTATCACATGCAGGGATAGAGCTTGTGAGAAAACTCTGTCCCTGTGAATCTCTCCGCTACACTTCTCAGGGTATTTTTTGCATAAAAAACCCAGAGAGAGTGACCGCGCATGCGCTGCCTGCTACCCCTATGCAACATCCCCCCTTCCCACAATCCTTCCTCTTCTCCTCTTAGCTAACACTTACCTGCACAGTGATTGGTGATTCAGTGAGCTCCTCTGTGACTCCGGTCAGCTGATCACCAGGCTCCTGCTCTTTGACTCCCGGTCAGCTGCTCTGTGCTGTAAAATGAGATGTCCGTATCTCAGTTTACAGCACAGAGCAGCTAATTGGGGTAATGGAGCAAGAGACTGACAATCAGCTGACCAGAGTCAGAGAGGAGCTCACAGGATCACTGATCAATGGTTTATGATTGCAGGTAATTGGTTTTTTATTTTTTTCTATTTTAAATAGTTTTATTTTTCACTGTGACCAGCTTGTTGAATTGCAGAGCAGGAGTTGATGAAACTGGGAAAAGGCCTAATAGCGCCATCTACAGGTGGCATTATTACGGTTGGGCTCCCACCATTAGTTTTTTTTTTACAATTTTCATTTAGTAAATCTGAGACAGATCACATTTCCCATTACTTGTATGGGAAATGCAAACGGCTTACTAAAATAATATGAATTTATTAGGATTGGAGTATTTTTTTAGGAAAATTTCTCCAAAAGCTCTTTAATACATTTAAGTGATACTAAAATAATGTGAAAAGTGTGTGAAAACACCAGTTTTCACATTATTTTGTAAAAATAAATTGATAAATATGCTCAAAAGCGACAATGACATTTTAACTAATTTGCATACAACATTTATATTGAAGTAAGAATCAAACTTGTTTTGTTTATGATGAAGACATAGGTGCACATGGAATGGGTATGAAATACCGCTGGCTGCATTCCCGTCAGCGGCAGCCCGACATGAGCAGAGTTCGAAGCAGCGGAAGCCTGACAGCGCTGGAAATCCCGATCGTGGATAGGTGAATATCTACTAACTAACCTAACCCCCCTAACCCTCCTTAGGGGTGCCTAACCCTAACTTCCCCCCCAAGTGCCTAACCCTAATCCCCCTCTAAGTGCCTAACCCTAACCACCCCCTTCCCCGCTGCCTAAACCTAAGTCCCCCGGGGGGGTGCCTAACCCTAAGTCCCCCCCGGGAGCCCTAAACCTAACCCTCCCCCCCCGCGGCTGTCCGCTCGCTGCACTAAGCATCACTGCGATCGGGATGCCGGGCGCCGGTCTCCCGGCATCAGGGAAATGCGGGCGTCTACATCTAGATTGAAGAAACAAAAAATTGAAGGATGGCGCTACTTGCTTTATCACAAATTAATAATAAATAAGAAGGTTGGATACTTATCCGTAAATGCAGAGCTAATAATGTCCCTCTTAAGATGATTATTCTTTTTTCCCCTTTTTTTACCAGAGGCTCCATGGACACTATGACAAACTGGTGGGCAAAATCAGTAATTCATATACTGTACATGACAAATATTATTGCACGGATCCGGCTCTACACCAGTGGCAAATGCAGGATTTCTAGAGGGGGGTTTCCAAATGCTTGATAGAGTGAGTGTGGCCACACTCTGGTAAAAAAAAAGGGAAAAAAAGAACAATCATCTTAAGAGGGACATTATTAGCTCTGCATTTATGGATGAGTATCCAACCTTCTTATTTATTATTAATTTGTGATAAAGCAAGTAGCGCCATCCTTCAATTTTTTGTTTCTTCAGTGTTTATCCAGATCTTTTAGGGAAGATTATTTGAAGGGGCTGCAGCTTACTCAGAAGCGCCAACAGTTTATCTGACCATTTGACTTGTCTACATCTAGATGCCCGGCATTTCACCCTTGCTGGGATATGACAGTCGGGAAGCCGGCTGCCAGTATTTAGGCAGTCAGCTTCCCGATTGCATACCGGTGCACATTTATCATAAATATAAATGTTAAAAAATACATTTTGTGTGGTATACATCTTTATTTGTGCAATCAGGGTCTGGTTTTAGATAGATGCATGCAGCAAAATACTGCAGTATGGAACATTGTTCTTCCCCTACACTGTAATTGGCCACACATCATTTTAGTGTATCCTACTGTACTTGTGGCCTGATTCAGCATGGATTGCAATTGCAACCACATACGTAGATTGGTTGATGGTGTGTACTTTGCATCCGTGCATGAGCTAGCATTGCGATCACTTTGCGATCACTCACGCAGAAAGAAAGCCATTGCCAGAGAAATGCAGGCGTGCCAGTGTGTTTGAACACCGTTACTTGGGCGTGCCTAAATTAGCCACTGTGACGGCATACGCAGCTTTGGTACTCACTGTGTGCAACGAGAGTTTTAAATTCTGAGACAGGTCAGGGCTGCTGTAATTTTGCATGATGGGCTGTGATGTGAGATAGCAATAGTGGGGATCCTTATGCTGGCTTTGTGATTGCAGACATTAGCATATTTCCGCAGCAGAACTGTATGCGTAATCACAGCTGCGATCGCAATAGAGATCCGTAGTGAATCAGGCTCTTAATTTATAGTAGTTAGAGGATCATTACACAGAGTCAACTGTCAGTCCCCTATAATTGTCCATTTTCTGAAAGGTTAGCCATGGGTCAAGTTGTGTTTGCTTGAGTTAACAAAAAGTTGTATTAACTTACTTGGTAATCTAGGGGTATATTTACTAAAGATCAATTTTTGAGTCTATTATTTTGTTCATTTAAATTGACTGAAATTGACTGAAAATCAACTGTGTAATGCACTGCCAAAATCTCTAGGTTACTAACATTAAATTTTTAACTCGATTTCAAAATTGAATGCAATGTGAGTCGATTTTGGCAGGTGTAAATGCGTTCGGGTTTCAACTCTCTGTTCACAACTGAATGCAAAAAGAACCTATAAATTTACTTTAAAACATGTAAAACATAAGTATGTGCAGATCACTATGATCTGTGCATGCTTCTTATGCTTAAAATAGCCTAAACGGTTGTGCTAGACATCTTGAGCTGTATGGATTATTGACGGTAATTGTAACATGATCAGACTGGATCTTGATACAAGAGTTCAAGAATATAGCACTATATAGTTTTGATATAGATGAGCTTTGCCTGGGAAATACTCATTTTCTTTGCTAAGCTACTGTATTTCCCATTTTAAATGTGCATGCCACACTCTTCTTCACTGCTGCAGAGATCTTTCCCAGTCCTGTGCTGTGACAGTACCCACATAATATATTCGTTATTTTTTTTAAGAAGAACATTACTCTAAATACAAAAGCATTGTTTTTTTATAAATAGCAAAACAAAACACTAATGGTTCCTGCTTTGGCAGTAAATCATGTTTCCAACATTGTAAAATAGTGGAATTCATTTGTGTACTAACCCTGCACTTGAAAATGGTAATGCATTTTTTTTGCTAATTTTTGCAGTCTGAATTAAAACACATGCTATGTGTAGTAATAATATGATAGACCAACAAGGTGAAACTTTTTTTAAAGTATAAAAACCTACCTTATTACAGTAAATAAGTGGACCTCCTTTTTATTTAACAAGATGGGGTAGAGCTAGAACCTGCACAATATGTGGAAATATTTTATTTTTGTGTACTGTTTTAGTTGTCTTATAATCACTAGACATTAACTAGTGAGTGGGCACATCATTTTAAAGAAGTTACTCCTTGTGTGTGCAGGCAAGTAACCCCATTAATGGAAAACTTAATTTTTACATAGCACAGAATGATATTGTCTATTGATCACCAGACCATAGTTTCTAAGAGGCCACATATTTTGAAAGAGGAAATTCCCCTTTTTTCTATTGTGTGTGTCACCATGTGTGTTGTTGTCATAATGGAGGCACATAGTGCCCTTCCACCCATGTACAGAAAGTATGTGTTTTCCACAGCACATGTAATATTGGTGATCACAAGTTTGGACCAATTAATGCCAACAAAGAGTTATATATTGATTGCTATTGTTTCTTTAATGGATCATGGAAATCCACTGTAACCCATCTGATAGACCTAAGTCACACAACCTACAGCTATAAATCCATTCCAGATCTATAGCCTAAATACATTTTTAGAGTAGCCCCTTTTTAAAAATGTCTATGGTTGACATCAAATTATATTGCTGCAAACAGCACAAGATAAATAAATAAAAAAATGACATAATTATAAATTTTTAAGCTAAAAAGATTGTTCATCAAGTACAACTGTTTTGCTCACAAAAAACTAAAGTATTATACGTATTAGCAAAGAGGAGAAAAAGACAATGTTTTCCTTTAGTGTTGTTGTTATTATTATTATTATTATTATTATTATTATTATTATTATTATTATTATTATTATTAATATTTATCTATGTAGTTCCAGCTTTACAATTGAAGAAAAAAGAGTAATAAAACAAGACTGGGTACTCACATACAGACATATTGGTAGGAGCAATTAAATTGAGGAAAAAGGGTTGGGAGACACCTCTGCACAAGGCTTAATTCTAAAGAAATTATTGTATACAGTGGCCCCAAATTGTATAGATTTAATAAATATATTATCACTAAGTGGGGGTGCTACCATGGACAGTAAATACAGATATACAGAAGGAAAGAAGAGGAAAGTACTGTCTCTTTGCTGGTGCACAAATAAAATAAAATATAACTTTTATTCAATGATTATTAAAAAGATTTCCAAAATGCCTTGTTGATGAAGTATTATGTAAATGCTTGACAATTAGTATTAAATTAATAAAAAATTATAAATATTTTTCTTATGTTCTTTATAAGTTGTGTATTTTATTAATTGATGATAACAAATATCAATAATATATCACTGGTTGTCTCAAAAAATTGACAGTAACTCACTATAAACTGTTAAGTCCACACTAATCTATTTATCTTATCATACCGACATATTACACGTATACATAGTACTCAGATTATAACTGTTATGTGGCTTATAAATTTGGTGATAAGCATTGCACCTTTTATTGAAAGGATCCAGTTATAAGCACAGCTTCCCCTATAAATGAGAATATCTGTTGCCACAATATATATTGGGTCCCATATATTAAAGGGTTCACAGCGCCCCCTATAGGAATAACATATCCATAATTATAGTCATATGCATTGTAATAAACATCATCCTGTATTTAAGGGAGCTGTCTTTCACAACATCCTTGATAGAATTAAACACTAATTTTCCAAATAATACTGACGGAAAAGCACCGTATATAGATAGAAAGGTCTCTAATAAATAGACTCCCATACACTACAATTCTCAGCTGCGCCCTCTGTAGGGAAAATGTTGTAATATTAGGTCATATAAAATGCAATGCATGACAACCTTTTGAGAGTAGGCTGTTTCTATATATGGTATTAATTCCCATATCTTGTAGTAACACTGACACCCCTAATGGGAGTAAGGTCTCTATGGCTATAAAGTTCTGTTACATGGGAACATGTGTCCAGTTATTGCCAGAATATTGACCTCCTATTGGGATGTAATATACTCAAACCTTATAACAATTATAATGCCCTCCGTTGAAGTGGATGAGCTATTTGCTAACAAAATGGAGCTTTACCTTAGATGTTATGCTGCATATTGACCTATATCTTATGATAGCGCCCCCTATAGGGATAATTAAACAATTTGTTGGGTGCAGCATAGGTATATTACCTTAGATGGTATGCTGCATATTAACCTATATCTTGTGATAGTGCCCCTATAGGAATACTTAAACAATTTATTGGGTGCAGCTAATGATGAGTTTCCACATTCATTTTTCAGGCTAATACTGCCAGGTTCACAGTGTAATCAATCAAACAGTACATTTTCTCACAACATAAAAGGTAACAATGTGGCCGAAAACGCCACACGCCGACGTAAATTTCACCAACACAATGGTTTTGTCAAGGCAATAACTGGACACATGTTCCCATGTAACAGAATTTTATAGCCATAGAGACTTTACTCCCATTAGAGGTGTCAATGTTACTACAATATATGGGGTGTGTGGCATTTTAGGCCACATTGTTACCTTTTATGTTGTGACTGACTGGCATGCGGTGCGTACGGCTGCCCTGATATTGTCCATGTTGTGATTTACAGAATAATAATTAATATCCACACATCTATTATTCGAATAAGCAAATGAGAAATATGTATTATTTGATTAATTAAACTGTGAAGTTGGCAGTATTAGCCTGAATAATTAATGTGGAAACTCATCATTAGCTGCACCCAATAAATTGTTTAAGTATTCCTATAGGGGGCGCTATCACAAGATATAGGTTAATATGCAGCATACCATCTAAGGTAATACACCTATGCTGCACCCAATAAATTGTTTAATTATTTCTATAGGGGGCGCTATCACAAGATATAGGTCAATATGCAGCATAACATCTAAGGTAATACACCTATTAATGCTTGCTCCATTTTGTTAGCAAATAGCTCATCCACTTCAACGGAGGGCATTATAATTGTTATTAGGTTTGAATATATTACATCCCAATAGGAGGTCAATATTCAGGCAATAACTGGACACATGTTCCCATGTAACAGAACTTTATAGCCATAGAGACCTTACTCCCATTAGGGGTGTCAGTGTTACTACAAGATATGGGAATTAATACCATATATAGAAACAGCCTACTCTCAAAAGGTTGTCATGCATTGCATTTTATATGACCTAATATTACAACATTTTCCCTACAGAGGGCGCAGCTGAGAATTGTAGTGTATGGGAATCTATTTATTAGAGACCTTTCTATCTATATACCGTGCTTTTCTGTCAGTATTATTTGGAAAATTAGTGCTTAATTCTATCAAGGATGTTGTGAAAGACAGCTCCATTAAATACAAGATGATGTTTATTACAATGCATATGACTATAATTATGGATATGTTATTCCTATAGGGGGCGCTGTGAACCCTATAATATATGGGACCCAATATATATTGTGGCAACAGATATTCTCACTTATAGGGTAAGCTGTGCTTATTACTGGATCCTTTCAATAAAAGGTGCAATGCTTATCACCAAATTTATAAGCCACCTAACAGTTATAATCTGAGTACTATGTATACGTGTAATATGTCGGTATGATAAGATAAATAGATTAGTGTGGACTTTACAATTTATAGTGAGTTACTGTCAATTTGTTGAGACAACCAGTGATATATTATTAATATTTGTTATCATCAATTAATAAAATACACAACTTATAAAGAACATAAGAAACATATATATCATTTTTTATTAATTTAATACTAATTGTCAATCATTTACATAATACTTCATCAACAAGGCATTTTGGAAATCTTTTTAATAATCATTGAATCAAAGTTATATTTTATTTTATTTGTGCA
Organism: Taudactylus pleione; assembly: GCA_031769625.1. NCBI lineage: Eukaryota > Metazoa > Chordata > Amphibia > Anura > Myobatrachidae > Taudactylus > Taudactylus pleione. Next base: position 705,799 of record JAUIMM010000241.1, read on the forward strand.
CCAGCAAAGAGACAGTACTTTCCTCTTCTTTCCTTCTGTATATTGGTTGGAGCACCCTGCTCACAATCTTTTTATCTAAAGGATGGAAGGCAGGGGAGTCTTTAGATAGGATGGTGCCCATGTGCATCCCCCGTCATGGGCCCCCTCCTCTCACTCCAGTGGCCAGCTGACTGATGTAGCTGGCCGGCCCCCGCAGAATCAATAGACCCGGGGCACTAGAGTGTGCCCGGAGTCTATTGCGCATGCTGAGATTGCCGGGGAAATGGCCATTTTCTGGCATTTGAGCAGTGCTGGGAGACCTGATGCGGGACCTCAGGGAGGTAAGTTTTACATAATATGGGTGCAGGGTGTGTGGTCCGGGCCCCCCCCTGGACCCAGGGGCCCGTGTGCACCAGACACCCTGCACCCATTATAGATACACCCCTGATAGAAGGATTTACTATACAATTATCTCATAAAAACGTCTTTAGATGTACTAAAGACATTTTTGTGAACATTCCCAATGTACTAACACATAATAATAACATAACAACAACACAATTGCATCATTTCAAGGTGTTGGTCTATAATATGATTTTTGATTTTCTTGCATCTTTTTACCAAGGGAAATTCCTTTTAAAATACTTTGTGACAGTGACTGCACAGTTTGCCCAGCACTGCATATAGTAAAATAATTGACATTACAGGCCCTCAAGCATTGTAACTGTGTCCCTTCAAAGTGATAAGATGACACTTGGCTCAGGAAGAGAAGACGCTGACCTCAGATGAAGCACAGAGGTCCTGATGACAATGAGTCTTACCGACACATCATTAGCCCAAAGCAGTGTGACAGCACCAGTTCTGACATCAATTGTGACTGGCTTCTTGCATTCTCTCTGATGCTTTTGAGATAGTCTGCGGGCACTAAGTGACCTGTATGTCATATCTTAGGGTGAAGAAAGGAAGGTTTAATTGGGTCGTTCTTTTTACCGTATCTTAAGATTTTAGTTTATTTTCTTAATGAAATGCTTAACAATCAGCTGCTCCAAGTTTTAAAATCATAAAAATGTCATAAAATGATGAGTGAAGTTATGAAGAACACTATTTAGAAAACTTCACACTTTCATTTAAATATTAGAATTACAAACCTCAATCATTAATGTATTTAGGGACTTCATGTATTAGTAATTCATTACTCCGTAATTCTGCTGAAGAGTTAAGGGTAACATGGAAGAGTAAGACCAATTATTTAGACATTAGAAAAATTAGCTGCTAATGTTTTATTGATCACAAACCTGTTTTGTCTCATCTCGTTCCAAAGGAAACATTTACTACTGACCAACAAGGAGATTCTGGGGGAATAATTGCTTTGCTTAGAGTCCATTGTTTTGGGTTTAGATGCATTACTGGGGAATGTGTTAGGGATAAATGACTTAGATTGATGCCTTTAATAGCCTTTAATAAATTATTGTAGTTCTTAAATAACATTTTACTTTATTTAATACTTGGTAAGCATGGCACAAAGAAGAAATTAGAATGTATTGTTTCAAGAGGATATTGTGCTAGGTTCACACAAACCATTGTTATGTCCTGTGGCTGGTTCTCTTCTCAATTTTCTGGCATTCCATAGAAAATGTAATGCTAGTACTATGGGAATATTATTTGTATATTGGCATTGCATTTGTCATCCACTGGCACCCTAATGCTGTTTGCTCTGTGCCAGCCCATGCCAACTGCGCTGGCCCTTTGTTGCTATTTTCCTGCAAATAAAGCTAATGGTGTTGGGAACAGTTTTGTAGCATCAGATGGCAGAGCTGGCTGAGATGCCAGGCTGTTTGCCAATACCATATGCCTACTAGCTGTTGGCAAGAGAAAGGCAGGTCACTGCTTGTGTTAGTGGTTTTGTATTCTAGCAAAAACACCAATGCTGATGCAGGAAATATTTATTTTTATATTAAATGTTCTGGAGATTTTACAAAGGCCAACTCCCAAATAAATGAAACAAAAGAAATAATTAAAGCCAATTGCACATTATACTGTAACTGACTTCTTTTGAACAATCATAAAATAAAGAATAGCATGTTTCAAACACTTCTTTATTTTAAATTCATTTTGTCTTATTTCAGAAATGAATGGTGCTTAACTCAGAAATATATATTAGAAAATACACTACATTTAGAAAAAGTAACCTTTTTTGTATATTTACTAAGATTTATTATGATAATTGCATAGGGAAGGATAAAAACAAGTGAAGTGTGGTGAGGTAAATTACTGGGGAGGCACTGGTTAGTATCAGAGCAAGATTTACAGATACATACAGTATATGAACCCGAGGGTTAATGTGGGCATTATACAAAGGTGCAGCTGGAAATTTGGTGTGTTTTGATCAGGGATGTGCGGAAAAGGTAGACAGTGGAGGCAGTGCCTCACCTGCCATACACTTTTTACTCCAGATTTTTTACTATAAAAATGATTACAATAATACAAAAATATTTCTAATATTTTGTTTATTTTTCTCTTATTTTTATAGTCAAAACTTTGGAATATAGCTAAGTATGACAGGGAAGGCTCTGCTAACCTTCCTCATCTGACCTCACATAACTGATAAAAACAAATTTTTTAATTTTAAGATCTTATTTGAACATCATAATTTAGGCTGGGAACACATCAGGTGATTTATTGGGTGATATATTGTTTCAACGTGGATCAGAAAGTTATATCGTCCATATTGCTCAGTGTGTACCCTCAATTGTGCATCTACATGCATCATCAGCGACGTCGTCTGATCTAATGTGCTGCATGTCAGATGGGACAATGTCACTGCATGCATGTAGGTGAATGCACGATGGAAGGGTATATCGTGCGGTTGTACACCAGATGATGCAGTGTTTACAGCTGCCTAATATATCCTTCACCTGGGCATTGGGTCAGCTGGGATACACATTGTTCTGATGTGTACCTAGTTTCAGGATGTGGCCTGGGATCGGCCGCTACTCACTGCAGTGGAGGCTTCCCCTGATCTCCTGGGTGGTCAGATGCAAGGTACAGCGGTGGGTGGCTTTCTGAGTATTATCCCTGGGGTCTGCTTAGACTTCTATGCAATGCTCCATTGTGGGGTTTTTCACGGCTGCTGTCATAGGCGCAGCCATGTTGTCTGTATCACCTGACCGGACTTTCCTCCAATGGTAGTCCTGCGGTCACTCAGCTGATTCTTTCTTCCAAAGACCAGCTACCTAAGGTTATAAGAGCTGGACTCCAGGAACAGGAAGTTTCCAGAACAACTTCACTACGCCAGTGACTGTTTGCTGTGATATCATTCTAGGCTCCATACTGTGTTCACTTCCAGTGACTCTTTCTAGTGTTATTCTTCAGCGTGGATCTCCAGCATTAGATACCAGTGCTACCCTGCATTGGATCTCCAGAATTATATATCAGTACCATTCAGCATCTGGATCTCCAGTGTTACTACTTAGTGCTCACCTGAGTACTGGTCATCAGTGCTCTTCTCCACACATTACTCTTCAGCCAGTGTGCAAGTTCTTTAGAGTTGATCTCCAGTGACTTCTGCATAGTGATCTACAGTATCTCTCTCCAGTGACACTTTTTCAATACGTACCTGCGTACTGATTCTCCAGTGCTATACTGTGTACTCATTCCCAGAGACATACTGCTGTGAAACCCTGCATATTCTCACCAGCGTTAGTCCACAGTTCCATTCCTCAGTACTATTCTTCAGAGGCATTCTTCAGTGCTATTCTCCAGTAATTTTCTCCATTGTTATCTCCGGTGATAATCCACCAGTGCCAGTCTCATTACCTCGTTCCTGTCACTGAGTCTCCTCACTAATCCCCAGGTAATTGACAAGAGGGCTGCATCCTGCTAACTGGTTGCAGCAAAACCCACATCCTAATTTGAGGGGTCACTGATGAAGACCACCAGTTGGTTGGACTCTGCGCCTCCGGGCAGGTCTTGCCAACACCTGGATTTTGCTTATGAGGACGACGTACATCCAACTGCCATGCTTACTACTTCCTATTCACCCTACTACCCTGGCTCTCAGTTTCCTGACTGAGGATCCCCAGTGCAGGGTCGTGACAGTTTGTTAAGGCCAAATGAAAGCCACTGGTTCTCAGGGTGAAGGAGCTATACAAAACCTAACCTCTCGTATGGAGAACCAGGAAGAAGTTCAGCAATGTATGGCACAATACTGTATCTTCAGGAAGTATCCACTCAACTACTAGCCATTCAGTCCGCTCTTCCCTCACTGACCGCAGCTCTCTCTCCACCCTTACCCGTGAATCATCCTTCTGCCTCTGCTTCTCCAAAGTCCCATCTTCAGTTGGCTCCTCCCAATCATTTCAATGGAAATCCCAAACCCCGCCCATGGTTTTTTAAACCAATGCAAAATTCAATTTGAATGTCTGTCACAGAAATTCCCTACTCAGAGGTCGAAAGTAGCATATGTCATCTCATTGCTCACCAGCATGGCCCTGGATTGGGTGTCACCTTATGGAAACGAGGAGGTCCCTATGTATCCAGCTATGAGGACTTCATCTGAGCTTTTAAAACATTTTTTGATAAAGCAGGCAGATCTGCTTCTGCTTCTTTGGACATTCTTCAACTACGGCAGCGATCATGTACTGTGGGGCAGTACGTGGTTCAATTTCAAACCATTGCCTCTGAATTATAATGGAATGGGCAGCATTTTTACATGGTCTTTCAGACAAATTGAAGGATGAATTAGCCTCTCGTTATTTACCAGAATCCCTTTCAGAATTAATTTCCTTGGGTATAAGGATTGATTTGCGTCATAGGGAAAGATTTGCAAGTAAGTGGTGAAAAGATCATAATGGGAGTCATCGTCTTTGTCCACGCACAATATTTTCTTCTCCTTCACCACCCAAAGATGAGCCTATGCAAGTCATCAGATCCCGGTTGCCTCCTACTGGACAGACTTGTCATCTTCGTAATCAGCTTTGTATTGCAGCACTGCGCCATTCCTTGAAATCTTGTCCTCCTCTCTGGAAAAGAGAGACTTTAACCAGTGATGGGAGCATCCGGTTGGGGGTTCTAAATGCTAATGCGAACACTTCACTTCTCCTTACATTTGGAGTATATTTAATATTTGCAGGTACCCCCTGAAAATGGGTGTTTGGGGGGAATATCACACAAATATTATTTGATAAACAAGCCCCATAATGAATGTAACTTAATTTAGGTGTTCAAATGGCTCAGTTTTAACTTTTCCTTTATTTTGCAGGGAATCGGTATGTATGACCGCTGGACCTCAGCCCGACGGATAAAATCTCAACACCGGAAGGCTGGCAGATGAAGATCCTGACTGAGGTCAGTAACTACCCTAATCATCCCCTCCCCCCCCTAACCCTCCCTTATGGGTGCCTAACCCTAACCTCCCCTTTAGTGCCTAACCCCAACCTCCCCCCAGGGGTGCCTAAACCTTACCCCCCTCCCCATACCCTAAAACTAACCCTCCCAGGGGGTGCCTAATGCTATCCTCCCAACCAGGGGTTCCAGGGGGGTGCCTATTCCTAATTCCCCCCCGGGAGACCCTAAACCTAACCCTCCCCCCATGGCTATCTGCTCCCGACACCTGGCTTACCTACAATCATTGTGCCAGGCATTGGGATTTTGGCATGGGGATAATGATAGGTGTCAGTATTTAGACACCTTTCATTAGTCCCAAGCCAGGATTTCACTGTGAGGAAGCTGGTGGTCGGCATTTTGACTGCTAGCTTCCTGACTACATACCTTTTGCAGGTAGCATAGCAATGGAAGAGAAACAACAGCTGAAAAACACATTGAGTTTGACATTGACAATATGTGTGACTTTTATAACTCTGAGGGTTCTGACAAGACAAAGGAGAGATTATGGGTGGAGAGTGGCTATTACCAGTGTGTATGAGCTGCACAAAAATTATGCCTTACTGTAGTTTTGTTTTCTGAATGTGTATGGAGAGGGTTACATTAAATACATATTTTCTTTTAATGTTTTGTCTAAAGAGGCTTTCTACAGATGTGTCCACATACACCTTTCTGAAAACTGTGCCATGGCTCTCAATTTGGAATGACATCAATTCTCATATATTGTCGTGCTGTGCTATCTGCGGTGCAGCAAAGGTGCAATTCATACTTTCACCACTGGGTGGCCAGTGTATCATGAAATGTAGCACTTAATAGTGTTCAACCTATGTAGCAAAGGTACAGTAGTGGTCTCCTTTGGATTTTAATAGAGGGCAAACAAGGAGTTTTGAGGAGTGTTTACAGTATGTTAAGGTGCAATATGCATTTGCATCTAAATCACTGTACTAGCGGCTGAAACACTGTGCTAGCACCAAAAAAACTCACTAGGAAACTGTCATCAGTTCCTCAAAACTCTGATTCTGTACTTCCCTCCACCAGTATTGTGGCGTAGTGGTAAGTCACAATGGTAAAGGCTTGTTTGTTGCCTGATTGAATTATATAATATTATCAACATTTACAATTGATCTACTCTGAATATCAATATTACCAATATTTAATATTACATTTGACATGACTATATAGTCACTTATGGTATGAATTATATCTTTATAAATTATTGATGTGATGGGTTTCTTATAAATAATCATTATTTATTGAAAGTTTCCATTAATAGTTTCTAATAAAATTTGGATTTTTTTTATATACTGCTATAATTTAACTGTTAATGATGTGTATCTTTTCCGTTCAAATCTGCTATATGCTTCTTGTATTTCTCACGTGATATATATTATTACCAACAACTTTGTGAATTAGGTGATTTCACTTAATTCATATTTAATTATTGTTTCTTCTGTTTATCTATGTTTCATAATGTGAGCCATATATTCACATCATTGTAGGAGTTACATAATATCTATTTATCCTATATGAGGATTAAACAGGTCACATGATCGTAACTATGAAAGTAAATATCTAAACCAATTCACTTTAGCTCACTATGTCTATCCCTCCAATTGCACTCAGATCACATGACATTATCTGACCTTTCATGAATGCTTAAGAAACTGCGGGTCACGTGATTGGGAAGCCGCTCACGTGACAGCAACTAAGAATGAACATACAGGAGTGTTCTTTTTATTATATATGGTAGGAACACTCATTTTTGTATTCTTTTATATCAGTGTGATTCCTCATATGATTTCCTTCATTTTATCAGGTATTATTACTTAAAATAAAGAAATCTGTTTGATATTAACATATGGCTTGGTTAATTGATTATATGCATCTGTACTTAATTATGCAATCAAAGCAGCTTAAATAGCAGTGTTTACATGGCTTATTCTCTCATTTGCTCCTGACGAAGGTGCGGGTAACTTCCGCATGGAAATGCATTGAGCCTTGCCAATCGGACCCCCCACATACCAGAGCACTTGGAGGACATTTAACTAAGCTTACCGGACCAGGAAATTGGAGACAAGTATTTTTCTTCAAAAGACCAATCCAAGTTAAAGGACAAACATCATATGCAAGGACTTCTTGCTACAGTGCCCACTTGGTAAAGTTTTACTCTTATCCACTGGGAATAACACTGGGTATATTATTGCTGCTGGACTCAGTGACTCATACTAGTGTTGTGGGGCAAAGCCCATTGTCTGCAAATTACATGTTGCACACTTCATTTTTTATTTTGATGTTCATTATTTTATATGTTCTTAATAAATTGTATTTTGACCAAGCCATGTGTATATGATACGCAACTATAGCCCTATTATAGTCTCCACAGCGCTGTTTCTTGTTGTGGTTATATATGATTTATTGAGGAGCTTAACACCCTCCTCACACAGCTGTTGTTTGATAAGCGCCACTCCCCCATTTTTTCTACATCTAATATAATCTTGGCTAAAATAAAACAATCTGGGATTTGCACTGGGGTGATTCTGGAGTTGCTTTCTTGCATTGCCATTTTTAAAATGTGCTGTTGTTTTTTGTGGGTCCCTCAGGGTTCAGGCTCATCAGTGTACTCATGGGGTAGCAATGGATAATCATCACTGCCGAGTCTCCTTCCCTTGCAGGGTCCCACTACATTTTTCCTCCTCCATTTTCCTTAGTAGTTCCCACTATGACCGGGTTATACCAAATAATATCGTAAACCATGTACCTCCCTTCCGGGCAACCAAGATTCAAACTTTGGAAAAGCTGAGTAAATGTTTCAGTTGGGACTTCACCGTGGGCTTGGTGGACAAATCAGAGGACAGTGTTACCTCTGCCGATGGCCAAGGGCTCCTGGGATCAGTGCCTTGGGGAACCCAGTAATCATCTGTCACTGCAACTACCAATGGTTCACAATCCTCAAGAGTAACTTCTGCCAATTCCTTCCTTGACAGTCATTGTGGGTAGTGCAATCTGCCAGACTTGCAGTAATCTCTTCAAACCAACACCCCTGGATGTAGAGTTGATATCACTGCCCTAACATCTTCTGTCCAGAACTAGATAGTGTAAAATTCAATAAGGGGACACCAGTGTCATTCCAACCTCTAGTTTCTTATCTGGCAGATGTCTGAGTCCTCAGTCTGTTCCTGGGTCCATTCTGGAAATGTTAGTGTGACAGCCATGATACAATTTCCAGATTGCTTGGATGGTCATAAGAACTAAGTAAGATCTGGGAATTCTACCTTCTCTTGCTCCTCATGCCCCTCCACTTCTTGCTCTTGATGGAGAGCTGAAACAAATCAATTGCATTTTGCTTGTGTGTACTTGGCCAATAGCATATTTTAAAGTTGTACTTAGCCAGTCTGGTGAACAAGCATTCCTCCAAAACTCCCAACATAGTTAATGGGTTGTTATACATTTTCACCACAAATTCAGTGCTAGTTACAGTAGGTATTCAGCAAACTTCTTTTTAACTGCCCATACCGTGCCTACAGCTCTAGTTTGAAGAAGCTATAATTCCTGGGGTTCCACAGAAGCATAGCTGGTGCAAAAATTCAAACAGGCCTACACTGTAGGTCAGAGATTCCCAACCTCAGTCCTCAAGGCACACTAACAGTTCTGGTTTCAGTAATATCAATGCTTAAGCACAGAAGGTTAAATTAAAATAACTAAGGTACTAATTAAGTCACCTGTGCTCAAATATGGCTATCCTTAAAACCTAGACTGTTAGTGTGCCTTGAGGACCATGGTTGGGAACCCCTGCTGTAGGTGTTATGATTGTTGTTTTGTCCCTATCCTTCTCAGCCACTGGGATCTGCCAGTATCTGCTAGCCAGATCTAGGAACTTATTCTGAGTTACACGCAATCTGAACACAATGCCAATGTTCGCATAGTAAAGTGATTATTTGCAACTGCGCATGCCTGAAAATTTCAGAAAACTCTTATAGTGCATACATTACAGCATGTATGCACAAATGTCAATTCAGATAGTTAAAGAAAGGTGGCAGATAGGCATTCCTTGGTGGTGACTGGGAGGTGGCTAATAGTGCTCACAAAAATATGAAATTCAGTGGCATATTGGAAAAATACCAGACCTGTTCAAGTACAGTACCACCAGTGACTCTTCAATATATGGGAAAGGATAAGCATCATGGATGGTACATTGATTCAGATGCCTATAATTCACACATAAGTAAAGGGTCCACAGGAGCACTATTGTATAGCCCTTCCCATGCATATAAGTCTATTCTAGTCTGCAACACTAGTGGCAACAGGTACAAATCCAAGATTAAGTTCACTCTATTCCTACCAAATGAGAGCTTCATGTTATACTCATCATACCACAGGACTGGTGTCAGAGCCATCATCATTGGGAAGTGTTCTACAGATAGTTGCTGTCCCACTATGATCTAGTGTCCCACCAAGATCTGTTGTCCTTGAGGTGCAGCTTGGTCATCATACAGATTCTAATTGCCTGCAGCATTATCCATACTACCAACTATATCAAAATGCCAAGGGCCAAGAACAGTAAAAAAGGCACCCAGCCACAATACTCACCAATGGTCTAATGCCCACCAACCAACCAGATAAAGGCCTAGCTACCTTTGATGCATGGGTCTAAGAACCAGGTATGTCTATACTTGCTGAGCCTAGCGACACTTGGTGCTTTATAACAAAAATACTGTATACTGTAGGACACTTAAAGAAAATATATACAATGTACCCACTGGGGCCATACCTGTTCCAGGGTCTTCAGCTGAACCTGTCCTGGTTCAGTCTAAGTACCTATGAGGTGGTATTCACCTCAAGCAGGCATATTTCCTCTTCCTCAGGGCTGCCGATTTCTGTAGAGTTGTCCATTACCTGGAGGGCAGTGGCCTGAGTAAAGCTCTTTTTCATAGGCCACTGCTCTTCCAGGACTTTCATTGTCTTCACCAACTGTTCTTCCTTCAGACATCAGCTCTTCTTCCTTCACTTGGGAAGCAACAGCCTGTTTAAGCTATTTTATATAGGTCACAATGACCCAAGACTTCTGGTATCTTCTCTGGTGTCTTCTATGGTGTCAACAAGTTCCTCTATTCCCTATGCTAGCCTCTTTTCTGCTACCTCCATGCTGATGAAATATATAACCTTAGCATAAGGGGGTGGTCAGTGATACAGTGAGCAATGATTGGCTCTCCATGACCATCTTCGATTTGTGCCATAGCAAGCAAGGATTGGCTTGCTCATGGCATCCTTTCTGAAATACACCAATCTGATTGGTGTGGCCTGAATCTGTCCCACCAACATATTTGTGGGGCGGTGATGGGAACCCATCAAAACTAAGCTTAATGCCTCCATCAGTACCCCACTACACCTGTCCCACTAGAGCTCATAGTCTACATTCCCTAAAACATGAACATGTACACACTAGGGTCCGTTTAGTCAAAAGCTAAAATATCTACAAGTATATTTTTTGCAGTGTGTGAGGGAACTAAAGCACCAACAATAGACCAATGCAAGCAAGGGGATACATAAAAACTCCCCATAGATAATGACCTAGTTTCAAATCAAACTCATGACCACAGTGCTGTGATGTGGAATTTTTTTAAATGCTAACATAAAATGCAGGTTGCTTAATCTTAAAAGGGTACATCTTAGGCTAGATCTTATAGTAATTTTAACAGTACTTAAAGCAAACAGCAAACATTTTTGTATTGGGGTTCAAGTTCTTAGGTAACATGGAAAACTATCAAAAATATTATACATTGCAGTCATTAAGCTCAACCAAGGCCAAACATTTGAATGGGCTTGCTTGACTTCTTCATTTAACCTAAAGTTTAAGAATTTCTCACAAATTTGTATACTTTACAATTGGTTGAAGAAGTACTTTAAGATTATTTTGAGCATACGGTATCTAGTCATGAAAGGACTAAAACCTTCTAGACATTAAGAAAATACTCCTGAATTCTCACCTGGATTGATGGGTGAACCAATCCTTCATGCAATATGAATAAGTCACTCTCTACAGTATTCATAATGTTAGTGTTTCCTGAACCCACTAAAGTTTCATTTATTAAAACCAAATGCAGATATAAGTAAAATGGGTGCTAACATACCAGTCTCATAAATTAGAGCAAAGCCATGGAAATGAGCAAAGACAGGTGAAGGGTAATTTATGAAAAATGGTGCTAAGTTAAATTATACTGTTATCTATAGGAGCTAATTACATTTTTACTTATTGTAATGCACAAGTCTTAAGCCTCATACCTGCTGAAATTAAATAAATTAGTTTTACAACAATTTTTGCTTGTAAAACACATCTAACTTTGTGTGTAAATCTTAGTAATAACCCTTTTACACCAGAGCAAAAACCTGGGTTTTTGCTGGGACTACCCGGGTCGCAGCTCAGTGTAAAAGGGTCCCTGAAAAATAACCTGGGTCAAGTGACCCTGCAATCCAACCCAGGTAGCTACCAGGGTTGGACCAAGGATGGACCAATGTAATGGTGCAGTGTAAATGGTGTAACCCAGGTTATCTGACCTGGGTCATGCCTAAAATGAGCGGATTGGTGGTTGTGGAGCAGTCACCTCCCACTTTTTATGACCTCACAGGTTTAGCAGGACAGACCTGAGTTCAGTGTGAACAGGGCTGACCTGGGAGTAACCCAGATCAAAGGTGCAGTGTAAATGGGTCTGACCTGGGTCTGACCAGGGTTGGAACCATGTCCAAAAACCCAGGTCGGACCTGGGTTTTTGGTGGAAAAGAGGTATAACAAAAGCACGTTAAATACATTTCATTTTATTTAGAGTTAACAACAAACCATCTTGCTGTGCAGAAGGTAAAGCTAACATGTATTCTCCTCCCTAAATATATCTGAACAAATAAACCACAAACACACAAGTTGCACCTTATACATGAAGTTACTCATAATTGTGAATGAGCTCCAGTATGAATAGTTAATAATTGCTTATAAAGAAGAGTAGTTTAGTTAGCATTGGTGTTACAAAACATACAGCATCTGAGCCCATGTTTGTTAGTAAGGAGGTCAGCCAATTTGCTGTACTACATGAGCTTGGCAATCGTAGTGTGCAACAGCTGTGGTGATGTGTAGATTGGAGCTGAAAGGGAATTAGATGTACTGTATCGTTTAAAACTCCACTCCAAAGTAATCTGGGTTTGTAATCATTATCCACAGAACCACAGACATTGGCAGATTTATCAAGCTTGAATCTGTATTTTCACAAATTTGTTTAAAATTCTCCACTTGGATGAGCAATCAAACAGCCTGTATAACATCTCTATTCTGACCTACAAAACCTACTAGTGTTTCACATACTAAATCATTTGGGTTTTAGTAAAGGAAAATAGGGAATAGGAACATTTTAAACTTATTCCAAAAACAAGCATCATGATTGTTTTCTGGTATCTTGCCATTTTAATTTTATTGCACTTTGTGTATCCTTAGTATCGTAATTCATATTTACTTATCATGAAAATGAACTGCAGGTGAAACCAAATGTTTTTATTTTAATATGCTGTAATATATATTGAATTTACTATTTCTTTAATTGTCAGAGTTTTGCTGCCATAAATATGACTAAACTAATTACTGATAATCAAACCAAATACTTTTTACTAATCTTTATATTTTTTCAAAATATCACAGGGCAATTACTATTTTCCTGGAATTTTTCTGTCCTCAGAGCTAGAGATGATTACAATATGAAAAACTATTGTACAGAATATTTGCTTAATTAATCAACCATAATTTGGTAATGCGTGTTTTAGCACAGAGCTACCTCTAAAATTTTGCACCTGGATTTCGAACCATTCCACTAAGATGATTGAATTAACATGGTTATTGTCTCAGTTCTGAGAAATTTGGAATGGAAAGTTTACAAATACAGTGTAGAATAACCTTTCTGAGTAATGGCAAAGCAAAAGTTGAACTCAAAGACTAAATTGCCAGAAATTAACACCTCTGTGGAATTAGTTTGATTTGCAAGAATTCAATTGTACATATTTTTATGGTTAACATGATAATATTTGTATATTACCAAATACAGTATTATGAAGTTCCATAAAGATTTGTATGATAAACAAATTGTTTTGGTGACTGAAACATTATTAATTAAGTCATGTGATCGGAGTGACTGGAATATACTTAAATATGTATGGAGCTAAATCGGAACTATATTTGTGTCAGCAAATTCATAGAAGTTTCAGAATCACATACTACTACTTATGTTTAATTGGGACTCCAGTGAACTGATGATTGTGGAGCACAAGCTATAAGAGGCTTCTATGCATATGCTGCAGTAGACTCTGACAACAGATGCTGACCACTACATTTACATTCATTTGGAAGAATGATAACAATATCAGAGGTGGTTGGTTGAGTCGGTGTATCTGGATGCCAAGATATCCACAAAACCAGAAAAGAGAGCCTATATTCATAATACTACCATAATTTATTAACTCTCTTGCAGATAGATTACTGATATATTTGGCTCTTTACAAGGCTATTTTTAATTGCGCAGAGACTTGTGGATTTATGAGCACTAAATCTGTATTGCATGCTGGACCCCAATCAAAGAGTCACAAAAGTATATGGCAGCAAATAGTTAACAACCTCTGTAAATAACTGGTATAAATAACTCGAAGAACTTGTTTTGTTCACCTGTATTGGGATATTAGCAATGGTGAAAGTCATGATCAGGCAGTATGGGGACTGGTATACTAGAGATCAAGTAAGAATGAGGCAAAGAAAGGTCCAATTTCAAATCAAAAAGGTCTGCCACATGAAAAGGTAATTTCCAAGTGGTGAGATAACAGGAAGGTCAATTAACAGAGCCAGGTTTAGTGTACAGAAGTCCATATGCAGATGAGGCAGAGAGAGTAGTTGAAAGGATAGCCAAAAATCAGTTACAAGTTATCTATCATAGGAGCAAGGTTTCAAATTCTGAGGCAATCACCTCACACTGACTGCTAGGCAAATTCCTGTTATGGCACTAGAGAGTGGGAATCTGTGCTAAGAAAACAGCCATCTCACTGTATAAACATGCATTGCCAGTTATGCTCAAATATGCCACTCATTCTGCAGCTGCAAGCATTGGTGCGGAAGGTCCAGAATTCTTATCATGCTGTCAATGTCATAAATTAATTGGCCCTTAAATTAAAGGACCATGTTGGAGCATTGCTAAACAGTTTGCCATATATTAATATATCTGGTGTTTGAAATTAATACCAGAAGTGACAAAAACACCTGAAAGGTTGTCAAGGGAAGATATATAAGCACCAGGTTTTTAACTTCTGTCTGGTAGACAGAAGATGATTAGCAGCATTGATTGCCAGACCACCTGTCAATCTCTCACTGCCTGACAAAAAGGTCAGAGGCCTGTAGAGAGACACTGTGATTACTAAATGCAAATGTTGTGCTAGGGACTTCTCTTTTCTGAAAGGTCCTTCGACTCTGAAAGAGGGTATAATTTTTGTTTAGTTAGAGCCAGTCAGGACAAGATTTATATTTGTTTTATCTATTTTTATTTATATTTGTGCTACTAAAAAAACTAGTTGTGGTTACTAGTTTCAAAGCCCTGGACTGGTGTAATACTACTTGGCTGCTGCATTATAAATGTAACCATTTTCCCCAGGAGACAACACCCTTACCTTGATCTTGACACACATGGTAGATAATGCAAGCATTGCACTTAATTTGCAGCCCTAAAAATCTATGTGGAAAAATTTAAGTGACAGGCACCTGTTTTTTTTTGTTTTGTTTTTTTTTCTGTAAAAAGACTATCATATGCATCAACAGATAACATGGATATCATAGTTAAGGCCTTGATACAGTCTACATTGGCACAGCAGAAAGCCATCAGGGTTCACAGAAAGCAACTAATTGGCCATCGAGGGGGCCCAGAGGCAACAGCAATTGGATATTGAGAAGATCCATGGGTAACCGCACCAAGACAGTAAGGCCTTAAAAGAGGTGGTGCAGCATCTATAGCCCTGTCTGGAAATATGTTCATGGATGACTCAAATATCTCCAGCTCCAATTGGCTAGTCATTTTCTGCATAAAAAAATTAAGAGTGATAATGTTGAAGCCTCTTTACATTTTTAAAGAACAGATGAGAGGGAAAGTTTTCCTACAAATCAGTGGGCAGGCCTTTTGGCACCCTTCCTATTAGGGGAACTGCAAAAGGTATATTTTGATTTGAGCCTTCCTGATGGCAATGATTTTGTCAAACTAAAAACTTAAATGTTAACTTATTTAGATGCCACAATGTTTGTTGCAACACAACTAGTTCATCACTTGGGATACCAAGTGGATAAACCTCCCTGCTCACAAATCCCTTAGCCATCTCACTAAGAAGTGACTACAGCCAGAGACTTTAACATGGACACAGATAATGGAAATTGTCATTTTTGACAGATATGTATGGTCCCTGCCTGCAGCTTTGTGCAAGTGGGTTGCCCATGGGTGTGATAGATCAGCATACCAGCTTGAGAAGAGATATTAGGTGGCTGACAAACTGTTTAGTGTACTTTAATGCTCCCTAGCTCCACAATGGAGATCTCCAGTGACTTCTCATTTGACTGCTTTCAGGATAAAAGGGTGCTGGGCTGTGGAATGAATATATATTGTACATCCAGAGATTGTTGGCATAGAACATGGAGGTTGGCAAGCCAGGAAGGTTCCAACCCTGTATAAGACCTGATTAAAATATGATCAGATATCATCAGATGTTTTAGATGTGGTGGCTTGGGCCATGTTGTGGATAATTGTCCACTTACCTCTAAACCTGTTCAATGTGATACCAATTATGTAAATCACAGAGCATCTGTCTTTGCACAGCTAGCTTGCACTGCAGACCTACAGGCTAAGCCATATAAACAAATGTATATAAATACTGTAAAAGGCAAATGGCTAGAGACCCTATTAGATTCTGGTAGCCAGGTTACTCTTATAAAAGCCTAGTTGATGAGCCCCTTAAAATAACATGTATACATTGGGATACTCAGCATTATGATATTGCTGAAGTAAACATATAAACACTGTGTGGTCTCACAGTAGTCACTGTGGGATTAGTTCCTTATTTGATGTTTTATGCTATATTGGGGAGAGATTTCTCCCACTTCTGAAAGCTGTGGGATACCCAGTTGGTTTAAGTAGAAAATGTTGTTGAACCAGTTGACTGCCTGATCTTGAAGCTAGAAGAGATATGTTTGCCTTAGAATAGTTTAAAAACCCTACTCTCATAAAGGCTAGATAAAATGTAACGTGGTTGATGGAAATCAAGTAGAGCCTGATAGTAGGTAGTAATACCTTCACATGACATTTCATCAAGATTTGTTGTATCAAATGTCCAAAAAAGGAGAAGATATTTTGGAAAAATTTATATTTCCTAAGGCATATACAGTAGAATAGAAACCTAACACTGTGGCTGTCAACACTGTTCCCTTATCTTCCCTGCTCAACTCACTTCTTTCCCGTTTTGTCTTTTTTTCTGCCTTTACCAAACCATTTACTTTTACAATTCCTCCTTTACTAATATTCTTGACTATGTTGATCAAGTGGTCACTAATCACCTTTGCAGATCCACACCTCAACCCTGGCACTCCACATGCAGCAGATACCCACAAGGTGTTGACAAACTGCTGAGTGATAGTGGAGGAATTCTCTCTCCAATGTAGACTTCCTCCATTACAAATGTATCCTCTAAACCTACTTTGCTGCCCTTTCCCTCTCTAAATAGTCCCTCCCTTCACTTACATTCCTCACTTCCTCACTCCATGCCCTTGACTTTGCCACCCACTTCTCATCTACAATTGACTCCTTACATAAGGACATCACATCCCAACCCTCAGTCCATCACCCTGTTATTTCCCGCCCTACCCTTCTCTATCCCTCTCACCTACTCTGACTTCTTTCTCACCAGCATCTTGAGATAAAGTCATGGCCTTATCCCCTCCTGACTCTGTTGCCTTGCTTCATTTGCCTGTTCCCATCTTACTCATCTTTCAATATCTCCCTCTCATCAGGCTCTGTCCCATTTGCATTAAAGCATGTCCTTGTCCTGTTGAGCTGAACACTCTCTTCAATTACCACCCCATCTCTCTCCACCCATTTGCCTCCAAACTCCTTAAACATATTGTTTCCAAATGTCTCTCTTTTCTCTCAACTCCCTCCTTGGCCCATTTCTGTCTGGCTTTTGTCATTTCCACTTCACTGAAATGCTTTCACAAAAGCGAGCAATGATCTCCCTGCTGCCAAATGCAAGGGCCACTACTCTCTGCTCATCCTACTTGACCACTCTGCTACTTTTGACACTATGAACCACCCTCTCCTTCTGCAAATCCTTCACTCCCTTGGTCTGCATGATACTACCCTCTCCTAGCTGTCCTCCAACCTCTCTGACCACTCTTTCTTTATCTCCACTTATAACTCCACTCCCCCCCACTTCCTCTAATGGTAGGTGTCCCCCAAGGTTCTGTTCTTGGACCTATCCTTTACTTCAGGTGAGCTTGTCCAATCTTCAGGCATCCAATATAATCTCTATGCTGATGACAATCAGATCTACCTCTCCTCCCCTGATCTCTCCCCCTTTGTCCTCATTTGTAACTCCAACTGTCTGATATTTCTAACTGGATGTCAAAGCGCTTTCTTAAATGTAACATGTCTAAGACTGAGCCGATCATGTTCCTACCCTCCCAAATAACCTCACCCCCCACAATTAAAATAGCTATTGAAAGCACCACCTTCTCCTCTACCCCCACAAGTGTGCTGTCTTGGAGATAGACTTTACTCCTCCTTTTCCTTCAAACCACACATTTAGTACCTCTCACAGTCCTGCCATTTTCATCTGAGAAATATGACCTGGATCAAACCCTTTCTCACTCTGGAGGCAAAACCCTCATCCATTCACTGGTCATTTCCAGATTGTACTGCTGTAATCTCCTCCTATCTGGCTTCGCTGTCTTCTACCTCTCTCTACTTCAATATGTTCTCAATACTATGGCCTAGCTTATCTTCCTCTCCAACCACACTACATCTGCCTGCCATGTTGTATAAGTCTTACACTGACTCCCCTTCCCCTTCATATCCCAATTCAAGCTTTTCCACTTGCCTACAAAGCCCTCACCAAATCCTCATATATACATCTCTGATCTTATCTATCTTCACCTGCCAACTTTGAACCAAAAATAAATGCCACCTCTCCTATCAACTGATTACTTCCTCCAACTCCAGCCTTCAAGACTTTGCCCATGCAGCTCCCTACCTCTGTAACTCTCTCCTTCTCCCTATCAGACTCTCCTCCTGTCCACAAAACTTCAAACTGGCTCTCAAGATCCACTTATCTAACAAAGCTTTGCAGCCCTCATCCTAACCTACAGCACCGTGCTCACTTTCTCTCCCCTCTGTGTCTTCCCTGTCTGTCTTCCCCTCACATTTAGAATGTAAACTCTCATAAGCAGGGCCTTTTTCCCTCATGTGCTTTTACTTCCATTACTTATACTATCATCTACTCCATACTGCCTATAATGACATCTAACCCTGGTTTCTGAAACTCTGTTGTTTACTTGAGTATTAAGACCACTGATGCAGCAATCTTTTTAAACCATGCACTGCAATGTTTGTACTGTAAGTCACTTGTTCCTTGTCATTTTCATTCTGTTTATGTGCTTTGTAAGGTGTTGCAGACCCCTTTACAATGCCATATAAATAAAGGATAATAATAATAATAATAATAATAATAATAATAATAATAATAATAATAGCAGAGTTCATAATCACAAACTTGAGATCATCTAGGGGCAGAAAAAACTTCTAAGAGAAATTTGCAGTAGGTTTTCTGGCTAGGGATCCATAAAGATGTATCTGACTACTGTGTATCTTGCCCTGAGTGTCAATACCATGCTCCCAGGCCACATTATAGAAGGCCACATGTCCCTTACCCACTATTGAGGTCCCATTTGACACAATTTGAGAGAACAGCTATGGATTTGGCTGGACCTCTAATAAAATCTGCCTGAGGTCATCAGTATAGTGGTAATGGATTATGCTACCAGTTTCCCTGAAGCGATAACCTTGTGCAATATGTCATCAAAATGAATTGCTAGGGAACTAGTACAAGTCTTTAGCAGAGTGTGACTACCTAAGGAAATCCTAACTGATCAGAATAGATCATGCATGATAAGAATCATGAAAGAGTTGTGCCACCTGTTTAAGGTTACTCAGCTAAGGACATCCATGTATCACCCTCAGACTGATGGTTTAGTTGAAAGATATAAAAATACATTAGAGAATACTGGGGGAGATGTATGAAGCCCAGAAGTATTATCAGCGCACGTTATGTACGCTGATACCGCTTCTCCCCAATGTTTGATCGGGGGTCTGGCTGGTAAATGACAGGGGCGCTATGCACCCCTGTCATTATTGGTGCTGCTATCTACAAGATAGCAGCACCAATAGCCTGGGCCATGTACGAACGGTCATATCGCCTGACCGTTTGGCCCACTGTAGCTATCGTTATTGACAGCTACAGCCTGGTGCTAGTCTATCCCCACAGCAGGGACAATGCTATCCCTGCTGCGGTGGCTGCCAGCTCCAGGCTGCATGCAGGGATCTCGCAATACTTGCGAGATCCCACGCATGCTCATTGGAGTTGGCCGGGACTGACACACAGCACGTCAGCACTAGGCTGATGCACTGTGGTCTCTAGCGGGTAGTGCCAGAGGGGGGAGTTAACACTTCCCCTCTCCAGCAGATGAGATATTTATAGATCTCATTGGTAGTAATTCCTGCTTTGCCTCAGTTAAGAGTGCCACTATCATACATCTACCCCACTGTATACTAAATAAAATGGTGAATAAAGATGGGAAAGATTGGTCTTTTTGTTAACCAATTTTTGTCACCCTTTAGAGAGATTCCACAATATTCCAAGGAGTTTTCACATTTTGATTTGCTGTATTGGAGTCACTCAAGGGGATTGCTGGATATTGCAAAAAAGGCATGGGAGGGGAAACACAGTCCTTATAAGATGGTTATTTAGGATGTTTCAGTGGTGCCTATGGTGAGAGAGCACTTGGAACAGGATCAACAAGCGCAATAAAGGGTGTACAATTGTAATTATTGATTACTCACCTTTTGCTCCTTGGTTAAGATTGCTGTTTTTTTTTGTTCCCGTGGTAAAAGGTACATTTTTGGAAAAGTGGCAAGGACCATTTGAATCATAGAAAAAATTGGTAAGGTTACTATTTAGGTGTACTAGCCTGGGAAAAGAACACCAGAACAGATCTACCAGATAAAGCTTATAAAACCTTGCAAATATAGAGTAGAGCTGAACCTCTGGTAACTGAAATACCTTTGGTGGCTGAAGCAACAATAGTCAAAACCCTCTGAACTATTCAACAGCATGAAGTTTGTTTTCTGACATAAATGGTAAAACAACTGTCATTAATCATGCCATAATCACTGATCCAGGGATTATTGTTAACCTAAAGCCCTATATAATAACAGAAGATCAAAGGGAATCATTGTCTAAATAAATTAGAAAAATGTTTGAATTAGATATAATTGGAGAGGCACAAGTTAATGGTCAAATCTCACTGTACTGATTCCAAAACTTGATGGACCTTACACTTCTGCAATGATTTAAAAAAGAGAATAGTGTGTTTAAATTTAATGAAAAGCCAATGCCTCATGTGGATGAACTTCTTGGAAGGCTGGTAACAGCATGGTATTTAACCACTGTAGACTCTCACTTACCAAGGTTACAAACAGAGTTGGACACCATACATGAAACAAGATTGACAGCCAACCCAATAAGTGATGTGTAGGAATGGAAGAAGTTAAGTATGTTGGATACACCATAGGCAGAGGCTTGATAAAGCTCCAACTTAATAACATTGAGACAATACAAAATTGGCCATGACCACTAAATAAAAAGCAGGTTAGAGCTTTCGTAATCACAGGGTATTATGAAAGATATATACTCAATTTTGCCAGCATTGCTGTCCCTTTGACTGATCTTACCAATGGTATACAGTCAGATATTGTTAAGTTGAAACCTGAGGCAGGAAAGGTTTTTCAGGTGTTGAAGGTATAGTAGCATTGTGCACCTAACCACTTTTGAAGAGACCTCACTTTAAAAATGTATTTGTGCTGATCGATGCATCAGATCTAGGGATAAATGCTATATTGCAGACAATGAATTGCTACTGAACTGAGGAATTGCAAATTGAAGATAGTGCACATAAACACTGAATTGCAGTGCAGACAGCAGGGTGATATTTAGCTGATTGGCCACACAGACATAGATAAGCTACTGAAACCACTGGAATGAATACACAAAAGGGTCACACAGTACTGAAGTGCAAATTTGACACTGCTATGGTGTACTTGCAGAAAATCCACACAGATGCTGAGATGTGGCAGGCACTGCTCTGATGTTACTTGAAGAGAATCCACACTGACACTGGGAAGCGACAGCCACTGCTAGATGTAACTTGCAGGGAGTACACAGATGCTGGTACATGAGGAGCTGAACACACAGGAGGATGAACTTCTCACTAAAACCGGAAGCCACAAACACCTGCTATATCCGGCACCAGAGCAGAGAACCAGCAGAGGTAAAAAAGGCATTCCAACAGGTGAGTAGATGCACGTAGCATCCAGAGTTCAGATAGCTAGGAAGCAACTAAGACCCAATCATGGAGAGAGCCACAGCAGCACATGTAACAGTTTGTTGCTCCATATGCCATGTAGGGCGCCATGCATCTTGTGCCATACGGTACACCTTAAGTTGCGCCATTCATTATTGATCATAACAGAATGTACCATGACACTGGAAAAAGTAATCGCCTGTAATACAACTTTTTGTCCACCAAGTGTTGCTTTTCCTAAACTACACTGTGCATGTGTCAGATAGCCAATGCATTTTCTGTATCATTGCCTGATGATTGGCTGACAGAACCTGTGATTCAGTACACTGTAGTACAGCGTTTTCATCATGGAATAAGAGTTGTGTAATAAAGTTTTAAATGATAACAGTATGTGTGTAAGTACTGTACTTTTTGTTTAAATATTTTCTTTAAACGGAATTTGTAGTTCAGCTGCCATTTACTGTCCAGACATAAACTACAGCACAGTATGTATAGTATGAGATTCTGAGACAGGCTGGGATTTTAAGTCTCACTGAAAACGGACGCTGCAGTATCAACCCCATGCAACTACTGTATACAGTAATAAGATGCAAGTCTGCGACTGGTGCAAAACAGCCAGAGGCATTGATCAATGTGATTTTGTAATCAATATCAATGAATATTATTTTATCTGCACTAGATACATCTTACACTACTGGCAAAATTTGTAAAAACCCTTATGGCTTAGTGGTTAGAGCATTCATTTTACATACCAGTGGTCCATGGTTCAAATCCCACCACAGTCCCTGAACCCCAACACCTGTGGGTGCATCTGAAATCCGACAAGTGCGGATTAACCCACCCCACCACTGTACTTTATAAAAAAAATAGAGAGAGGAATGAATCTAAAATAATAAGGATTACAAAATAATATTGGGCTGTGGTGGGATTTGAATCCTGGATCATTGCCATGTAAAATGATCTCAGTTTTCAAATCTATCTACTGAATCCTTGTGCACTCTACCAATCTGCTGCCCTTATTCTTTTAAGCTCGGGAGGAGGGTGCAGTGAGGGAAGGATGATAATAATAATAATAATAATAATAATAATAATTTGCCTTCCTGTCAAAATATTATACTAGTATATGTAGACACAATACCTGACTATTATTGAGCACTAATTCATTCTGTCTCATTGAAACTGTGTGTGTGTCTCATTAATGTATCGGTTATACCGTCATAACACCACAGCAATTACACTACTGTACAGTACTGTATGTGTACTTATTTGCGTTCCGTTCAACTAGCTTCTGCAATATTATTAAAAAGATTGGTTGTGCGATCATGCAACATGCAAATACTGTACACTGCAGTAGTGTCCCGAATGTGAATGGCCCGCTTGTCAGGGATCTCCGTCCACTTCTACAGTATGGTATTCAGTAGTGTAAATTTCATTAGTGAAGCACTCGCCACCCAGTGGATAAGCGGTGTATTGCATGCTGTGAATTCTGTTACATTGTATAGGGAAGCAGTCGGGAAGCCGATGGATGGAATCCCAACACCCGGCTTCCCCAGTGTCTAATCCCAGCAAAGGTTAAATGACAGGCATCAAAATCCCAATGCCTGTCATTTTCCTTACGCTGGGAGCCCGACACCTGGCTTACCGATCGAAGGTAAGCCAGGTGCCGGGCGTGGACAGCCGCGGGGGGGAGAGGGTTAGGTTTAGGGTCCCCGGGGGGGAGGTTAGGGTTAGGCACCCCCCAGAGGACTTAGGTTGTGAATCTGGGTCCAATGCATTTTGATCTCCGCCCATTGGAGATCGAAACGTGTTGGACCCGGATTCACACTCCACACAGTGAAACAGTGACATACAAACTCTCCCCAGGAGAACCCATCCGGCATTGAGCTCAGCCAAGTTATGGGGACATCGGAGTGCACCACCAACTAACACAGCACAGAGGAACTTGTAAATCTGCATCCTGGAGGAACACACCAGCATAGCTGTGGCATTCAAGAGCCCCCATCTTCACTAAACACCTACACGCCGGAGGCACCTCTTACATCAGGCAGCCGCCTTCCCAGGACTAAGGTAAAAGCTAGAGCATCCGTTTATGCTTTCGATACAACATAGGCTCAAACCTAACAAGTATTTTTTACTGCAATACTGCCACATTATTAAAGACAGGAGCCTTTAACAAGGATTATCTTTTAAGGACATTACAAGATAGGAGCCTTTAACAAGGATTATCTTTTAAGGATATTACAAGACTTTTTACATCACACACACACAAAGCAAATATTGAACTGTATTTTACTAACTAAAGACTGTACACTCATTATCATGTTTTTTGTCATGTAAATTTTTTCATGCTAATAGATATAAGATTTATTTATTTAATTTATGAATTCATTTACCATTGTTTTAAATCACATCATATGCAATAATTTCTTTTTATTTGTATTATATGTTTAACATGTCAGAATAAAAAAACATTTTATACACATCCCCTTTGGGGCCAATTTCACAGTATATCCATTAACTACATTACCAGGGATTTTTCCATTCACCCACCCAAAAGTACAAACGTTCACCTACCCAAAGCACAAATTCTTTATATATTTGCGCCAACAAAATCACAATCTCTCTCCATAGTATATCTTTGTGTCCTTGGAAATAGACACAACTCTTTGCTGGCAGCACTATATAGAGTAAAATATCACTCCACACCACACACATACAAAGGAAGAGTGCAGTAACAACTCTTAAACTATTCAAAGCTTCCAGCAAGGCTGTCCAGGCATAATGGCACTTGTGGAACCATAAGTGCCAGCATGCCCAAATGTCAATGGCATGCTGGCAACTTTTCTCCACCTATCAAAAAAATGAAACAAAAGAGGTACACAAACTGAGTATTTTTGTCCTGCATAAGTTGGTGGATACTGCCCTGCATCTGTAGAGAAGTACCTGCAAGGGACTCCCCCTGTCTGAGATTTGAGTTGAGCACCAAGTTTGGGACCCCTTAGGTACCCTTAGATCACCAAGGTATTCAATATTTTGTCAAGAATATAGTGAAGGACAGTCATACCCTTTTGCTTCACTGTTTGGTGGTGTGGATGCCTGCTTTCGAGAGCCTGAATGCACCAACATGAATTTCCAGGAGTAATGTGCACTGCAACTAGACTATGATATCCATTTATGAGGATTTCCCCTTTGGAACTTTTTTTGTAGAAAAAAAACAGTTACGTGTACCACTGTTTGAAGTTTGCAGTCAAAGGATTAGCAGTTGCTTGCCTGTTTTGCTTGCACTACAAATTAATATATTTATAGTATGTTACTGAAGTATGTACCACTGTTGCCCTCTTGCTTCTTATGGGTTTCCATCAAAGTTCTATGCTGACATGAACTTGTCACTGTTGCATTTGAAACATTAGTTGGTTGAACTGTAATAGTCACTAAAGTTCGGGTCAAACATGCCCCAACTATCACCTCTTTTTCAATGTATAAAGAAGATCTTTTCTTGTCACCATAATAGCTATAACTATAGGCACCTATGGCACCCTAACACTGACCATGCTGGGATCTTATTCACGCAAAAAATAAAAACCACACTTGTGTGCAAGCCACTACTTTCAATATGTTTGTTGTTCCATGTTCCTTCCATTTTTTGTATGCTACCTATATATTTTATTTAAATCTTTATTTATAATACTACAAAATGAAGCAGACAATTAACACTAGCAGACAAAAATATATCCGTAGGCAAGACTCAAGAATACAGGATCAAGATCATGGCTAAAAGTGCAGAAATAGCCAAAATATTCTACTTTGCAAACTGTAGAAAATATATGGAAATATAAACATGAGGTAATTGTATGATTTAAATTTAACTGTAAATAATTACATTTAGTACTAAAATATATTCTGTAACCTATTACATGTCTTTGTCTTTACCTGCACTACTGAATTGTGGTTTTGGGCTGCACAGCACAGAATAATTGTAACAAGGCACCATCACGAAGAGAACTTGTTAATGTTTACAGCCGTTAATGGCCTCTCTGTCTGAAATTACAAGCAACGGGTGCAGTGAGCGTTACAAAGACAATATTCACCACAGCTAATCATGGGAATGGCTCATTAAATTTTACCTCCCAGCTACTATTGGTGACGTTTAATGGTACATAATCTGTCATAGCAACACTGAAATTTTGTTAATTGAAGCACATACATTTGAATGCAGTTAAACAAGTACACTTTACATATCTGTCTCAACAGCCTTGTACAAAAAGAGACACATTGTTGTACTACAGTATTAAGGAAAAATAATTTTATTTAAAAACAAAATCATCTAACATCAGCAGGGGCTCCTTACCTGTCAGCCCGGGAGGTCTGTAATTGTGCACATGCGCAGGATCGTAATTCTGCGCACGTGCACAAATTAGTAATCTGTCCAGCTTCGAGGGACTGCATCTGCTACAGCTCCTAGAAACTGGTAAGGGCTGCCATAATAACTGGGGAGTGGCTTCCAATGGTTTGGATTGGCAGTCTCGGGGGAAAAAACATCTGTGATTAGCAGGTTGAAATTCCAATGGAAGACACTTTCACTCCTAGGCAGATTTTATGGGATGGCTGCAGCCCTGCAGCCCCTAGATAAAATCTGTCACTGTGTAACATGGTACATTTGTATGTATATTATATTTTTAATGCGGCTTTTTTTTACAGTTTACCAGAACACCTTACAGTGACTGTATAGCACAATTAAGAATGTAAATTTATTGGTATAAATTTAGGAAAAGATCCTTGTCCCAATTAAAGTATATTTTAGTTTTATGAGAAAACCAACAGAAGATGTAGTGTTCTGTTGTTCCAGATAGGCAGTTGACATCATACAGTGGGAGGAACATTGTCATATCACATGAATTTTCAGACAATATGCAACTTGATGAAGTGCATCATAAAGCAATTTAAAACTGATAGAGCACTGACACATCACCCAGCAAAGCCTGGATGCCCTGCATAACTGTGATACACACAGACATGCAACATAGTGGGGAGAGCATCATCAGTGGGGGCAAACTCTTAATTTTATGTGGCACCAAAATCGGTCATTATGGCACACCATTCAACCAGCCATTCTCGTCTGTTACCTGCCAGGCCATTAAGTAGATACGGCCAGTGAAATTTTAGTTTCTTTATTAAAAGGACTGAATTTCTTTCCAATAACTTACTGGGTCTTTTCACAAAGAATTAACAATAAAATATGATGTCTAATACTGTTTTGAGGGGTTTTTTTACCACCCCGTAAGACTCCATGCAATGGACTCTTGCTATAAACCTTGAGTCATACTCCCATTTCATTGCTTGCACATGGTAAAAACACTATGGTATAAATGAAATATAACAGGCTAGCTGGAGATATACATCTGAGAGAGCAGTATAATTGTTGATTATTGGCGGATTCAATTAGAGGCGAAAAGCATTCGCTGATGCCAGGTTTTCACCACATTTCCGTGTATCGCCCTATACAATTCTTGGACATTCTCGCATGTGCGAATACTCCATAGGCAAAAACAGGCAAAAACATTTCACCACCCAAAGGCAAGAGAAAAGATGGGCAAAATCCCTATTTTGGACTAAAAATGTGGGGATTTGGTTCAGAACCCTTTGAACACCCCCCTAATGACTAATTAGGCAAAAACAATACAAAAATATCCCCCTAAAAAAGTTATGTAATTTTTTGGGTGAAAATGTAAACAAGTGTTTGAAAATGGGTATAAAGTACAGGCTCTGTTATTTAGGGGTGCTGTATGGATGGGACAGGTGTTTTTAGGATTGCAGGAGGCTGCAGCAGTTGTTCTTTTTAAGTTTTGTAAAAGGCACATTAGAGATCCAAATATATTCTATTACCCATTTAAATATTCCTCCAAATTAACTACAGCAATTATTTTTCACAAAAGAAATTGCTTTAGAATATTTTTCCACACTTATGCAAATCTGCATATAACAGCCCTTTGACTCAATTTAAGAACCTTAAATACTTTTATTTGGGCTATTAATACACTTCTATATTGATTCCAGGGTTAGTTAGGCTTTTATAATGGGGTACATACTGATTTCCCCAAAATAAGCTGTCCTTTTGCTAGTTTTGCCATTTGCTGCATTCAGTTATATGCGTTTTTGCCTGTTTTGGAATTGAATAGGGCAAAAAGCGGGTGAATGCTTTGTGAAAGTACCCAAAAACTTCACGTCGCCGGCCGCAACTTGAATCCGTCCCTACACAGGAAATGTAACAAGGTTACTGTTCCCTCATGTCATGGCTTTCATTTTCATTTTCTTTCAGTTTATACTCTTGCTGCTTATATATTAACAATGTTATTTAAAATATTTCTTGTAAAATTTACTGCATATGGGTCCCAAATTTAAGGTTTGACAGGACACATCTTAGGTACAGTAAATTTGTGTGCTTGTTTTTATGACATAAACTCTAAACTATTGGAGTATAGCAACAGCTATAGGCTGAATATACTTGCGATGCTACAATTGTGTTATTGCACTGGTTACAGTACAGTTTATCCCACAATCTTTCTCTGCAGGTTTGATACTTGAACAAAAAATGATTCTGCAATTGTTTATGTATCCAGTCACAGCACAGCAGAATAACATAATCTTCTAGTGAAATCTGCATAGTTCACTTGAGTAAATATACACTGTATTTCAAAGAGAGTAAAGAAGAAAAAAATAAAATGTACGTAAGAATATATAATAGCATGCAGGCTTTTTGGAAAGTGAAGCTCAACTTTGTATACATATTTTTTGATGACTGAAACTGTAAATGATATAGGATGCAGTATTACTGGAGCTAAAAGTCTTCTGTTATTAGTACAGTTGTCATAAATGTTTTCTTATTACCACCACAAACTGATAAAATATACACAATATTAAATACTTTTTAGCACTCTGTTAAATACACAAAGGCATATGTTGGCATTTTTCTACATTAAAAGACAGTTATTTGCTGTTATATTGATGATGCTGGCTACTCCTTAGACATTTTCTTAAACTATCTATCTATGAAATATAGAGTTCTTAATCTGGAGTATTAATCTATACAAGTAAGCAATTTATATTATTTTTAGAACTTGTACCTACAGTACTACGTCATCTGATTACATATTACTTTTAAATCTCAATTTTTCTTCATTGTTTAGTGAGGGGCTCAGTTCTCATGTCCAAACTATGTGTGTAATAATTTGTTTAATTCTTTTAGTTTTTTACTATGCTTAAATATGTCATGTACTACATCATATTTATTATATTTATTGATAAGTAGAAGAGAACTGACTCTTAGGATGTGGAGAGCACTTCATCACCTACAAGGCAGTATGCTGTAGAATTCATTTATGTTGTCTGGTTAAGAACTTATTTATAGAATAAAAATAAATGGAATCTTTAGTCAGTGGTGATGATTAATTCAAGTTAGAACTCAATGTTTTTAACCTTTAAAATCTCACTTGAAAAAGTATGGCTTTTGTTTGTAGTTTAGTACTACATCTTGCACAATATGTTGAAATAACCTCCGACCCTAAAGGAACAAATAATAAAATTTAAAACCATAACTTGAAAATTAATGCACTATTAATAAATTCGATAATAGATGATAATACAAAAAAATGAACCATACTTTGAAGTTCTATTATTGCCAATAATATACTACATCACTAATTCAGTCATAAATATTACATTTACTATTTATAAAACAACCTTAAAATAACAGTCAAAATTTACTGTACAATTCACAAAAAATTATGAACATTAGTATTTGCTATTATTGAACCATTCTATTCAATGCTGGCAAAAAAGTAGGAGATCTGATTAATTACCTTTTTCTGATACTCGTCACCTATTACACTCAGTTATTTGATCGGATCGATTAAAAAGTTTCAGCTTGTCTGAGAATATTTAGATGATATGCATGTCACAATATTAATAAGAAACACAAGGTTCTGGAAGGTTGCTTCTAGAAGCCAAGACCTCTCACCAGTCAATGGATCCTATTATTATCTCCACCTGGAATTTTCAATATGTTAAGATTTTGCTCTGTACAGTTTCTTCTCTGATGTTGCAGCCTACTAAGATTCATCTTTTTGCATAATTTGAAAGTTTTCTGCCTCTATCACACAGAAATACTTGAGACCATAGTCATATTTTCTGAGAATTTGCTGATGTGTGCTTTCCAAGTATGGTCTCAAGATTATTAACTGATCATGATAAGATTAATGAAATATTAATGGATACAATTATTTTTTTAGATAATTACATATCACAAAGAAGCTGCATTTGGAATACAGTCTACATTAGAGTAATGTGCATGTAATCATGTATTTATGTTCATTTTAAAACATTGCAGCTTTAATTAGTAGAGCATATTGTCCCCAAAAATAAACAAAATAAACTTCTAAATGTTACTACGCCTAAATTACTGGCATTTACATGAACATTATATATTGCTAATATTTAATAAGAATTGATTATTTCACTGCTGCTTGGAGCAATTACGGGGAGTTAAAATTGAAATCAAGATTTCAGATACTAAATGTCAGTCAAACATTAAATCAAAGTACTAGAAAAGTGGTGTTAAAAGTCAGGGGAAATTTGTTTTCCTTGGAGCTTTTATATTGAAAAATATTTGATATTTTCTTCATATTTTAAAGAGTTTATAACATGGTAATTCAAGGAACAATTACCCAAAAACTAAATTTCATTTCAAAATTACATAGAATTAGGTAGATTAAATATTAAACCAGATATAAATTTAGAATTTTAAGAATTTTCAAACACCAATTTAGAGGCCTGTACTAGGCATGTACAATAAAACTAAAATTAAAATTAGAAAATTTGTATTAGATAAAGTATATGGATAAAAAGTAAAAGTAAAAGAAAGATAAGGAACATTGGATACAGTATATTTAAAAATTAAGTGAAATTAAGTAAAATATTAACTAGTATTTTAAGAAATTTTTAAAGCATTAAAACTATATTTATTAGAATTTATAAAATAATTTAAAAACTCTTTGGGGCTATTGTTGATTTAAATGTATTGTATATAAGTCCAAAACAAAAACTGAAAAAGGGGACATACTGTAAAATAGCCTATTAATGCACATATACTCAGCCAGACACATTTCAAACATCTAAGATGCCATTATACCCAAAACAATTGTGCATTGTTAATGTTTTACAACTGCCCCATATGTAAACAAATATAGAAAAAAATGATAGCAAAAGACACATATTCTATAAAGTTTCATTTACATTACATTAACATTTACATTTAAGACCCTATATAACAAAGAAGTAAATTTTTTATTCTTGTATACCAATGAAAATAGTATACAATTCATGGTAATCTTATAATATGGGTAGATGCATGCACAATAAAGAAATCACTATTGATTTCAGATTTAAAACTGCAATCTGCCAGTCAGAGTTGGCTAGCTGATCCTGGTGGCTATCATCATCATCTATCATCATCATGTATTTGAACCAGCCCCCAGATATCAGCAAGTAGAGCAGCTATTGATAGGCCAGTCTGTGTTTGTCTCAGTTGCAAATAATTGAGCATTCCCTTTCTGTACATGAACTGTCTTTGTCTTCTCCTTTATTTTCCTGTCCTGGCTCTCCAATCATAATACTACTCAAGTGCAATATGCAAATAAAATCTGCATATGGGCATAGTCATAACCTTTTATTTGTGAGTATGTGTAGTACTGTTTTGCATATTTTCCATTAAATAATCACACATCCACCCAACTCAGCATCAGCTCTTTTAAGAATGAAGGACCTCATTCAGAGCCACTCGAAATACGTGAGCGCTCACTCTGAATGAGGGTGGCCACATCTAAAAAATTATCTGGCCTCCTGGCCGCTCGCTGGGCTGTGGGTTACCACCCACAGCCTTAACGAGTGACCAGGATGAAGCCATCGTGACCACTGGGGCTTGCGACGAGAACCTTGTGGTAGGGTCTCGTCTGCCACAAGCCCTAGAGAGCTTTTGGCTCTAACAGAGCCGGAAGCTCTCCCACTGACATCACTGGTGATGTCAGTGGGGCCACCCACAAATGGCAAGCGTTTGCTTGGGAACACCTCCATTTGTGAAACCACCCCCATCACACCTACAAAACGGGGCGAGCTGTCGATCAACATCAACAGCCGCCCCTTTTGTATTGAGCCCTGGAGCAAGATAATATCTCTCTCACACGCAGTGTGGCTGCCAAACATCCAAACATCGACCCACTTGGGAGCTCACAGGTGCTTGTGAGCAGGTCTGAATGAGACCCTAAGTTTTGTATACACATGTCTATCAATGTGGGAGAGATCCTTGACACAAAGCATACAACCCATTTGTTCAATAAATATTTATTAGCATTGCCAGCTGTTACCTTCCCAGTTGTATAAGTACAAACAGACTTTAGAAATAACAAAACAGACAAGGACAATGTCCTTTAATAACAGATTTTGAAGTTAGGAAGAAAACAATTAAGTAAAAGTAAATAAGATAGTTTTCCCATAATTGTATGAAAAAATATTAAATATATAGCTGAAGTCCTATCATGACTGCTTGCTTATTTATAGTATGAAGAAAAATTATTTTCTCTGGAAAATAGCAAAACATAGTACCTACAGAATTTTTAAGGTGAAGTCAAATGATCTCTCACATTAGCATAGCTGAAACAACATGGTGGTCTAGGTGTGCACCATTCCACCAGTTGAGAAGAGGAGTGATGGAGGTGTTGACAGCTAGAACGATGCTCTCCATATTGAGCTTTGCTGCACCAGCCATCATGTCCCTGTTTTAGCATCATTGACAAGGGAGTTGCAACAACAGAAATCCCCAGTGGACCCCGCTGTTTGAGAATTGCTATCCCATGGGGATGCAGTGAAATAACCTGGGGGGGTGTGTACTTCACCCCAGATGTCAAAAGTGCTGTTTAATGACATAGATCAACTTTATTGGCTGTACTGGGCATCATCATCCAAAAGTGTGGTCACAAATGTGCAGTGCACCCCGGTAGAGTGAAAACAGCATGTACAACCAGAAAGGAATCAAGGGCAGCAGCTGCCACCGGCTGACAGGGTGTTTTGGGACTTGAGGGGGCACATTGGAAGATTAATAGCTGTGGAACTGCTCTTTGTAAAAGTGTAAATGGGTCTGTGCGTGCACTGTCAGAGAATTAATGGCAAATACAGCTAAAGGTGGCAAATTATTTAATAGAATCCTTGGCAAGTGAACTCATGATCAACTCCTTGGATGCAGGAAGTAGAAATCTGTACTTCACAGACTGCTACTTCCTGCATCCTGCAGTTGTGTGTGACAGGGGAAGGTACTGTCTAACTGCTGTGTTTTGTTGTTGCAATGTAAGTGCTGTAAAACCCTCCTGGTAAGAGCCACTATCTCAGTTTACTACACATGATGCTGTTGGGTTACAAAATGATCTGTATACCAGCATGCATCCTTGAATCTTTGCTGTGTTAAGTGACATTAGTGGAAGAATTCCTATCTGCATAACGTTATCTTTTTCTCCATCTCCCTCTCCCTGTCCATAAAAACAATGTAAGATCTCCTTCTCTTTTCTTGGTTGTAAATCTCCATTCACCTTAAGAAGAATTAGCAGCCTCATACATCATATGTTTCTAGTCTAACTGTGAATTTTGAAACACCATGGGTCTGGGCCACCTATATTTTAATCTTTACTCCCTCTCCATCAAAAGTCATTTATGCCACTGTGGTGCTCTACACTAGGCAGTGTACTACAGAAGCCTGCAGGATCTCTGACATCAAATAATGATGATGTTGAGTTGTGGCTCTCGGTGTGCACAGAGGAGCAGAAAGGAGCCTGTAGGGTGAGGAAAAAAGATAAGAGGATGGTAGAGGATTAGAAAAGCAGAAATTAGCCCTAAAGTAAGAAAATTAAAGCAGGGGTTGGAAATATTCTTAGAGGTGGGAAGGGTGATAGAGATTTCAGACATGCTTTTTTTTTAGAGGCTGCTTTTTATTATTGCAACTTGAGCTAAAAACAAGTGGAATGTGAAAAAAATCTTATTATATCACAATATGTACATTTGGGGTGTCCTGAATGAAAAGTAATTTCTTTAAACATAGTTTATTAATTTATATAATGTCTAGTAACTTGACAATAATAGTAAATACTGTCTTTCTGACAAAGGCAATTAATGAGCATGTGAACAATGAAAATAACAAGTGATAACATGGGGTGGATAGGTGACCTAACAGGGGCAAGACAGCAAAAGAAAGTCAGGGAAATCAGTAAATACAAGGTAGTCCATTATAACAGGCTAATAAAAAATGAAACAGTTTCAATCAATATACGTTTTCCCCTGTGATACGGATTTTATGTATTTGGCTTTTTTGAACAATGATCAAACAAATGTAATTAAGATATTAGTGTATTTCTCCACAACTCATATTTCTTATATATTTAGAGAAACATCTGGTTTACTTGTCATAATAGTAGACTCGCATAAACACTGCCCCTCTAATGGTTGACCATGAACATATTGTCCATTGGCCTCACAGAAACTTTTCACGATGAGTCACTGGCTTGAAGGCACTACCTGGAGGGTGGCTAAATAGTTTCTTTTTTTTCAGTCATTCCCTTTGTTTATTATTATTATTTTTTTTTTTTAAACTGCAGTTGGGCTTGTTGTTGGGGAATGGGCAAGGCTGGGGGTGTCTTGGCTGTCAATACTCATGTGGGTGAGCCCTGGCAGAATGTGGGCAGACCTGGAAAGCAGGTGTGTGTTAAAGGCAGCCAGCTCTATGTACTTCAGAGCAGCCAACGGATCTCCTAGTCCTACAAGACTAATAGCTTCCAACATAGACAGACATCTACATCACAGCTTGCAGCTATAGTGTGGCTAAGTTGACACACTTTCACAAACACAAAAATTGTGAGCCCAACATACTTACATAAAATAGGAGTGCACTCTGCTCACACTAAGATCTAGGGATAAATTCAAATACATAGACAGTTTAATGGGGTAACTTTATTTTGCATGATTTTCAGGGGGTCAAAATGTCAAACTTAAGAACTCCCCTATTATCCCTCCTATGGACTGTGCTGCCTTCCAAGTTTCCTCTCACACCATGGCTACAATATGTGACGAGTACACAAGAAGATTTGTGTATTGTGTGGCTATCACTGGTATGTTCTGTGTATTTATGGCAGTCACTGGTATGTTCTGTGTATCATATGGCAATCATTGGAAGGTGCTGTGTGTTGTAAGGCAAGGAAAAAGCCCACTATGTTCCATTCATCTAAGTGACTGTTAATAAAAACCAGTACTTTTTTGAATAAACTACTCCATATAAGCTTTACTTGAAAGGTATAAATGTACAAAGGAGTAAAGCATTTTAAATCTACCCCAGTAGTCAGATAAATTGTAATATACATCCACTTTCAAACAAGAAAATTGGGAGGAGCAACAGCCGTATCCAAATTGACAATAGATAATTGAGAAAAAAGTGATAAAGAAAGTACTATTGGGGTGCGCTATGAAACAAGATCAAAGCAGTAAAACATATAAATCTTTAATGCTATATATTAAAGATTTACATTTGCAATATATAAAAATTTTATAAATATTGACATATACTGTATATTGTGATACACATGGGAAAATTGGTGATTAAAATAAGGAAAAAGAAACCACGATTTTTATTCTCATAGCAGCTATGAAAATAAAACGCCAATTCTTTTTATTTTTGAATCCTGTATCTAAAAATATGGTAGCCTTATTGATGGCCTTATTACATTTTCTGGTTAATGAAACACATATCGCTGGTGGTTGTGGTTTAGCCCAGCGTGCTTTTAAGAATATTATATAGACAAAATTATTGATTCTGACATTGCTGACTTGATTACACTGTAATTATCTAGTATCATCAATAATTGCCTCAAACTAGATCAGAGGTTTTTAGTGACTGTTATCATCCAGAATTAAATCCATAGGGAGCAAAATACAGCATTCATTGACATAATATAATTTAATTATAATCTTGGGTTGTTTGTTTCCAAACAACTGTATAGGCCTAATAAAAAAAAATGCTCATATGTCTGAACTTCAGAAATATCTGGATGTTACAGTAAAATATGAGATAAGGTACACTGATAATCAGTATTATATCCCACAGTCAAGACCATAACTTACCTGCTCAATTATGTTTTTTTTATGATTGGATTTAATACAATAAGTTCAGTGGGTCATTTTTATCATACAAAAGTAAGTTTAATATCCTCCACTGCAGTGGTTCTCAAATTGTACGCCGTGGCACCCTGGGGAGCCTCAGAACACTTGCAGGGGTGCCTCAGGTTGGTGGTCCAGCACCAAATCAAATTATTTATAGTCAATGTAATGTAAATATGTGGGCAAACAGAAGTGCATACCTGTTCACCACCACATAACTGTCACCTAAGGATGACAGGTAAGCACAATTTACTTCACTTTACTACATTTTTTCCTGAATTTCTCAATAACAAACTTAAACTTAGGGGTGCCATGAAAACTCTGCTGATACTCTAAGGTGCTGTAATTCAAAAAAGATTGGTAACCACTGCTCCACTGTATTATAGTGTTAAAGCTGAGTAGCATGTACCTTTTCCCATGCCGACACATAAGACCTACAATAGGATTACCCACTTAATTATGGTATAACCAATTAAGATAATGGTCAGGAGCTCATATGTTTTATATGATCAACAGTGGTCCCTTTAGTGGAAATAGCGGGCCTGATTCAGAGGTGCATGCAAATCACACCCAATGCCAATGTTCACAAAGTTTGCTGATTATTAATTATAGCGCACGTGCAATATATTCTGAAAACTCTATAGGGCATGCGTTACATCGAGTGTATGCACACAGATTCCTGGGCATTGAAACTGAAGTGAATGCAAGAAATATGCCTCATCTGTGTTTAATGGGGATGTCGCAGGCATGCCATCCAGTGAAAGCAACTGCCTTCTCAAAAGCATAACCGCTTCCACAGAAGCCAAGTTTAGATTGAGAAGCTGCACTTGCCATAGGGCAAGTGCAAGTGATGATGGTTCCCGTGATGGGGCATCAATGGTGGTGTATTGTAAACCACTGGTGGCATTACAGTATACACAGGCACTGAAAGTGGGCATCTCAAGGCTTGTACATTCGAGTGTATGCTAGTATACAATTGGAAGGTTGATACTAGCATTTGAATATTATCTCTCCCGTGACTACAGCAACAGATGCTAGAGCTGATGCAGTAGTGTCCACCTCTGTATTAGGCCAAGTTTGATGTTTCTTTATACTGTATTTAGGTGACTCTCTGTGATACATTTAAACCACTTAAGAAATTATTACTCTTACCAGTTATTGTAACAAATTGTATATTTCTGTAGCTCAGCCTAGTAGATTCGATCTCCTATGCAAATAAAGAGTTGATTATTATATATACTGATGTCAGATAATAGTCTTAGGGCAAGAGATGAGCATACACACCTTCCTCCTTGGACATGGGCTGCATGCCTAAACCACTTCCCCCTCCCAGTACATAGGCTAACCACCCTACCCCTGGTGCATAAACTACCTCCTCCAAGACATAGATTACCCACCCTACCCACCCCCAAGACATAGGCTTAGCAGTTATCAGATCATTCACTACCTTAGTGCTGTCTCTGTGGAGACTGAAGTGGATCCAATAAGATATGCAAATGAAGAGTGTGTGTGACCAATGTAGGCAAGTCTCTTAAGTAGCTTGAAGTGGCATAAGAGCTGAGAGATGCAAATGTAATTTGAGAGAGAGTTTGGGTCAGAATTTTGTTTTTTTTTTAGACTGGAACTAATCTCTGCACTGCTTAAATACTGATGAAAAGATACCAGTTAAGAGAGATTACAGATTTTAATTAAGATTGGAATAAGCATAGGAGCAGAGGTCTACTGATTTGTGAGGGTATAGGATCAAGAGGAGACATAATGTTATGAGTGCATTCCATGATCCTGAGCCTGCAGAACCAACTTGCTGAATACTTCACCTATACTAATATCATTCACTGGTACTCTGCTGCCTCAAGGAATTAAACTTTAAGTAGCACAGGCCAAAGATCATCATCATATATTTAAAGAGAATGGAACAATTCAAAATGACTAAATGGTATAATAAACTAAAAGCACTAGCTAAATGTATTATTTAACTAGTGGCACCAGGTACTAAGTGCACTTGCTAAATATGCCAACTAAACAATAATAACTAGATAATACTAAAACTAATAGAAAATAACTATCCAAATCTTACACTGAAGAATATGTTAGCAGGCTTTCTGAATAGTTCAGATAATTGCACTGCAGGAGAGGACTGGGGAGATCTTTCCAAATAGCAAAGTAATAATTTTCACAGTGGAGAAATGCTAACAGTAATAGGTTTTCGACATTACACAGATAATTGCAGAGAACTGTAGAGAAATGCTAGTCGATCTTCCAAATAGAACAGGTAATTTGCACAGCAGAGAAATGCTGGACAGATCTTCCAAGTAGCACAAGTAATGTGCACACTAGATAAATGCTAGCAGGTAGCAAGTTTTCTACATAACACAGATAATTGCACTGTAGTAGAAAAATGTTGGCCAGATCATCCAAATAGCACCAATGATTTACACAATAGAGACATGCTTGGCAGATCTTATGAATAGCCCAGAATAGTTGGACTATAGGTAGCTACTGTCATGACCAAGGCTGTGAGGGGTCGGGGTCAGCGTAACTTACCTGTCCAGACACTCTGGCGAGGTCCCTCTGGTGGGGGCGCAGGCATATGGAGATCTGCGCTGCATTCTGCAAGGGTCTGGAGGCATAGTGTCCTGGATGCTAGTGTGAGTATAGCACACTCTGGCAGAGCTGCAGTGCGACATGGGTTTGGCCATCTTGGATTTGGTCAGGTGACTCTTTTTGACCAATCCCCTCAGAGAATTCCTGGGAGCCCTGGCAACCATTTTTCACTTCCTCCAGGTATTTAATGGCAGGATTGTCGTCCTCTATTTCCAGTGCAATGTTTTTCCCAGCCTAGCTGGGTGTTAGTTCTCTGTGCTCCTTGCTACTTCCCTGTTTCTGCTGAAGTCTCACATATCTACTGCTCTAGGTTCCAGCCTTCTAAGACACCCAGTGAATCAGCAGCGCTGCTCCCTGCTATCACTCCTATAGGGAGCCTTGCTTCAATTATCTGACAGATGGTGATCCTTCCCGACTATCCAGTTACCTGTTGTGTGTAACCACAATCCGTTTAAGAGTGTACACCTCCATCAGAATCTGTTCTTTGCCACCGGGTCACCCATGAGAAACACTCCTCTCAGACCAGCATTCTTTCAGTTCCAGACGTCTGCCTTCATAACCTCTCCTGGATCCACCCCGGGTTCATTTCCACAAACACTCGATCCTCTCATGTCACCTACTGACAGGGCTCAACTTTTAAATAGCACAGATAAACTGTAGAGAGATGCTGGGTAGATCTTCAAAATAACCTAAGCTCACAGCACTGTGGAGAAATGCTGATAGATCTTTGAAATAGCATTTGTAAATGAACTCCACTTAGCAGCAAAGAACAGGTATCCTAGTAAATTCCGGGTCTGACAAGATCAGATTGATTACAATCTATAAAGAAGTGTCAAAGGGAAAGCCCTAAAATATCTGAACAGACAATCATCACAATTACAGAAACCAAGCAAGGCTCTGAACTCAGCTGCAACAATAAAGATTCAGAACATTCCTGGTCTGCACATCTGACTGGATGCCTTGATACTGATTAAAGCCACTAGAGTTAACCTCACCTGGAGCTGTTAAACTGTGCTTCTTTTGAATTCTAACAGGTAGAAGAGTAGAAGGTTGAAAAAAGTGTAGATACTTCAACTACATTTGTGGGATTAAATTAAGAGAAGGTGCCAGAGAGATCAGGGGAGGTATTGAGTAGGTAGCTGGCTGAAAAAAAGCATACTATTTCAAATTGGATCTTATAAATCTTGTCCTTGAAATAGGAAGCACGATCTTGTGCACTGAATATAGCTGGAGGAATGGGTGCAGGAGGGGTAAGAAGTGATTTAAATGTACAGTATTAAAATGTCTATTTGTGCTAGATGCTTGAGCAGAGATGAGAAATTGGAATTATGTTTGTTTATGTCCAGAACCTTATGATAAGAGTTATAAGCGGTCTTATATGTGAGGAAGTCACTTGGAGTACGAGTTAAACCTCACTGACATTCAACTTTATGTGAGAGTTTTTGTAGGTGTCTTGTTCATTTAGAATGCCACAGTTATCATCTAAGGGGCATATTTACTAAAGTGCAGGTCTATAGAAGTGGAGATGTTACCTATAGCAACCAATCAGATTCTAGGTATTATCTTCTAGAAAGTACTAGATAAATGATAATTAGAATCTGAATCTAAACTCGCACTGTAGTAAATATACCCCTAAGTCTATGTGGAATGTGATGGGTAGCTGGAGCCACTTCATCAAGTGCTGTTTCTACAGTTTGGTTAATTTGTTATACAGCATTCTCAGGTGATGTGAATGTAGAATTTGGTGAGGGTGGTTGTTGCAGAGAGATGGAAAAGTTGTTGAAAATTAATAGAATTAATATTTGTGTGGTTTAGAGGAGGCTTTGGAAGTAATGGAGGAGTGGTGAGGTTGTGATCTGAGAGAGAGAAAGGAGTGTTAGTGAATTCAGAAACTGAGCATAGTCTGGTGAATACAAGAGCAAGGCAGTGGTCCTCCAGATGAGTAGAGGAGTCAGACACTGGGAGAGGTCAAGAAAAGAAGTTAGATGTCAGAGGATAATTAGTTAGGGAGCCAGGCAAAAAAATGTTATAGAAATTGTTGGTGTGGGGCAATAGATAGCAGCAACATGCAGAGAATGTGGTGAAATTCCTGATAGAATCTACTTCAAACAATGTAAATGTAAGTGATGGATCCTGTGGTAGAAATATGCATGTGAAAAATTGGGACAGTAAAATTCCAACTACACTGTCTTTACTGTTTCCAGGCCTGGAGGTGTGTGAAGTGGAGATCACCATGTGAACGTGCTGCAGGGAATGCAGTGTTCGATTGTGTGAGCCATATTTTTGTTATTGCCAAAAGGTTGAGATTGTTCGAGATAGAGGTCACGGATGCATGTAATGTGTTACAGAGTGTGCCTTTCATAAGGCACATTTGAGTGATTTGGAGGTTGATAAGGATACACATGATGCTTATGAGGTTTGCTGTATTTATATTCCTTTGTGAATCAGCTGTATGTGAGTATTACTTAGTTTTCATTTTTGTACAGTTTATGGACTGTAACTTGTTTCTAATGAAGGACAACTGAAAATACTGTAGGTCTCATTAAATAAAGTTTTCAGTCATGTTTAATAATAATTTTTACTTACTATCCTGTAGGCAAATTTCCTGTTTTTGTTGCTCATCCTCAAGATCTCTTTTAATTATGTACAAGTATATAGAGTTTTTATATTTTAATGAAAACACTGTATAGGTAATTTTTTCCATTGCAACTAAAAGTAATAGAAAGATGCAGCTTTTTCACAGACTTTTGGGGACAAAAGCACAAAGAGAAGTAATGGAAAAGTGTTTAATCTAAAATACAGTGTAACTGCAGTCCAGCTGCTGTCTGAAGTGAAGAAATCAAGGCACAATTTGGCAGACACCAGCTTACTTTATGATAATTACCTTTTCATTGAAGTGTAGAATAATTACAACATAACACTGTCAAATCAATGGTCAGGCCCTTGATAAAATGGCCTCTGACAAGGTCATGCTGTCACTTTGGAAAATGATTTTTAGCCCCCCTTTCTTTCCTTCTTTTCATTTTGAATAGATTTAATTGCCTTTATCCAGGTGTCACAGGCATTCATTTTATTGTAACGTCTAGCGCCTCACTGTAACGCATTGAAAAGCTACATGGGGACAGTCATACCCTTTAATGTAGGTTAAGAAGGTATTATTCCTTTTATCTTCTTAACATAGACACTTCAAATACATTTTATTATTAAAATTGCTTTTTCTCCACATTTTTTATCTTAATCGCTTTCTTACAAATCCTTTTGCAATTTTGAATTGAAAGATGCAGGTGTAAAATAAAAGGTATAATAAAACATATTAGCAACATTTTCGATTTAACCATTTCAGTTCCATCCTACATAATTTGTTTAGCAAAATCACCTCTCCTGGCTCCCCACCACAGTGGAATATATATGAGAAGACGCTAAAGTTGTCAACTGTACTAGATCACAGACATCACCCCCTCATCCAAGAAATTATTTATTTATTTTATGTTTTCATTTTTAACTGCACCCCTCTACTACAACTTGTGAAGAGAGGAATTTCTCATATTTATAATATCTGACCAGCATCACATGTCAATCATAATGGAGCCTTGCACAATGACTGCAAGGCTCACGGATTTATGGGAATCCTCCCGAATTCCTGACAATGGTTTGCGTACAATAGGATGGTGGCAGGACTGCGCATGCAAAGGATCCGTTCTTCTCATGTGCAGATTGGGTCTTGCATCGTCACATGCAGTGCTCCCTCAGCTGCAGTCTGATTGACAGGCTGTGGTCCTTTGGGGATGAGGAGGGGGCATCGCGACTGATGGTTGTGATGATGATCCAATGCTGCATCTTTAGGCACAGCACTCGGATCGGCGATGCTGGAAGGAGGCATCTATATTCTTCAAATGCAACCTGTGGCATTACCATATTTTCACATTGTTGCTGCATCTTTTGATGCAGCCATGATGCGATCAGCTTACAACTTTGAATCACCCACAATGCCTGTAATTCTCTCCAATGATTGGAGAAAATACCAGGAAAAAGGCACAATGAAGTAATTTTTGTTCACATAGCCCATCTTACCATTGCATTATGATGCTAAACCTAGTGTGTTCACATGTGGAATCCTATACCATCCAATTTTTATATCTGTAATCACAACCATCATGCTGGGTGCCAAAGATCTGTCTAAAGCAGGCATCCAATTTCCATCAGCATGCTAAGGTCAAGTGAGGAAACTGGCATACATGCCCATGACACCCACAAGAAGACGGAACATTTCTGTGCATTTACCGCCCAGAAATATCCATATAATGGATAGTGTGCTCAGTCGATGGGCGAATCAATCTGTACACATTAGTGATTTCCATCCATGCTCATATACCTGACCCGACACTTACAGGGATGATGATTTCTTTCTTTAGTGCATGCACAGGATGCAGATATCCTCGAGATTCTGAGTCGCATGCAGCTCCATATGTGGCTGCATTTGGAATATGCATATTATGCTAACAGAATGCCAATGTAACCGTATGCATGACTTCATGTGTACGAATTGCACCTCCCCACTCTTTTCCATTTGCTGATGCAGCCAGCATCACTAGTATCAGTACTTACACCAAGAGACAGTTCTCTTCCATGGGAATGCCCAGTTTTGGCTCAGTTGTCATCCAGACACTCCCATTTCACATACTAAGAGAAGCATCACAGATGTGTCTGGCTGCATTTGTAGTTTGCTAAAATTCATTACGTGCAGCCACATACAGAGCTGCGCCTTGCTCAAAATCAGGCTTAAAATTATTCAATATTGCTTCTACTGTGTTATGAGAGTAATTGTTTCAGATTAGGAGCCTAAAATGACCTTTGTAGCCTAGTCATAAAATTAAAGGGGATAGTTGTCTTCTGACAACTTTGTTAATCATTGTAATATGAGAAGCTGATGAAAGGCACACATAAAGCAATTAACAGAGGTAATAAAATAGATCTACAGCACTGTAGGAGATGACTTACATTTTTTGGAGAGAGGCATCAGAACATTTTGAAATGCATCACATCTTCTATGAAGTTTTGAGACTAAGCGGTATAATTATTAAAGGTCGATATTAATTGATTTTATGGGTTTAAAGTCTACAAAAATCTATAAAAAATGATCAACATCGATGTTGTGTTTCTGGGGCTACATTTCACATCTAATAATACTAAAAAAAACATATACAAAATTGTCTCTTAGTAAATATGTGTTCTAACCCCAGAAACACAACATTGATGGGGTAGGGGGTAGGGGTAGGGGTAGGGAAAGTACAGGCTTCCAGGACTGGGACTTCATTCCCATTATGGGGTTCAGAATACAATGATGTTGATGAACTGGGATAGGGGTGATTATGAGAGCCTTTAGGTCTTTGCACTGTACTGTATAATAAACTAATCTTGTAATCTTGTGATCAGTCTCCTCCTGAGTTCCATGTCATAAGCTACCACAGAAATAAACTGCCACAGAGAGGCAAGAGTCACCACAAACATCAATGCAACAGTATATTAGAGTAAATTCAAACTCTCGGACAAAACTATAAATAACAATATGGGCCTGATTCTGAGTTGCATGCAATGCCGATATTGGGTCAATGTTTTTCAACTGTGCATGTGTCTAATTAGCTAAAAAGTTGCACAGTATATACATTCCATGGTGTATATGTACAGAGTCACAGTAGCAATTCAGACACATGGTCTCAGAAATGTACACAACAGGGGGCATGGCCCAGTGAGTACAAGGCCATTTCCCCTTTCATGTGAACACCAAAATCACATGCAAGGAATCCAGCTTCAGAATTTATAAAAGTTGGGAAGTATGTTGGAAATGCTTTAGCCAATGATTGGGAGATGCACTGCCTATCACATTACTGGTTGCCAGCTCAGATGCTTAATTGCTTACATTATGTACCTAGAATAGAGCATGTGCACATTTCCAAGGTGTGTCTGCTGGTAGAGTCTTTAGGTGCAACAAGCAGGATTGTTGTGTCTAAAGACACCCTTAGTGTCTTTGCACATTCTTGAACACCAGGGGAAGAATATAAATGCAGGAACCTTGATTTCCAT
The DNA here is from genome assembly GCA_031769625.1 of Taudactylus pleione. NCBI lineage: Eukaryota > Metazoa > Chordata > Amphibia > Anura > Myobatrachidae > Taudactylus > Taudactylus pleione. Next base: position 750,767 of record JAUIMM010000241.1, read on the forward strand.
TATTTTTATAAACCTACATTGCATGGGCTAATATCATTGCCTCACACCATTCTTACCTACTCTCCTAGAAGTTGCAGGAGGCTCCCAAATTTTCAGATATCACCCCTCACCCTAAGAAGAGTGTCCAGATAGCCACCATCCCACCCAATTCGTAGTGAAGTAGACAGGAATGGAAGATAATTGCAAGGAATTGCGGCTCTGTAAGGAGGGGTCTAAATGATGCATTTTTTAGGCCCACCCCCCCCTCATGGTCCCGCATATCATGGCAGATTATCATGACAGGGATGGGGCCTAATAATATAGCCCTGAAGTGGCCAGCTGTGTCCTCTGTCCCGTAGGGCCGGTGCAAGGTTTCCGTGCGCCCTAGGCAACATTTCATCAACCGCTCCTGCTCACTCCAATTCATAATATGCCATGTATTAGTCTACCCAGTTAAATAACATGCCACATAGCAGTGTCCCAAGGTCATAATATACCATGCAGAATATTACACAGAGCAGAGCACCAAAATTAATGTACCTCATAACACTGCCGCAAATTCATAATATGCCACACAGCTCTGCCACAAATTCATTATATGTCACTTAGCCATGATTTATGCTATTCTTTTTTTTTCTTTGTGAACTCAGCGGCGCCCTCCAGTGACCGGCTCCCCTAGGCGGTTGCCTAACGGTAGCACCGGCCATGCTTTCCCATCTTCACCCAGAGAGAAGATATAAAAAGTATTGCCTCACACCATCATGTAATATGCTTCTGCCACAAACCAGCAAGAACTGAATCCTAACTTGCTTGCAGTATAAAATCAACAAACTCAGTTTTATAATATTAACTGTACTCTTTTGCTGTATATGACCCAATGAATTTAACTCTTAAGGAAAATCTCGGGCTCTGTCAATGTTGTAAATTGTTTGCTGACTTGCATGAAATGTTTCTTTTACATTCTCAACACCATAGTGCTCAGTTTTATTTTAGGTGCAGTTTTGTCTGCGGCTGTTTATCTGCTGGATGTACGACCTTTACTTATTACTGTTTGGTTTTTTTTCTGAACTTCTTGTTTTTCCTTCTCTGGCTTCATTTTGCAGCTGTCTTGCTTCGCTGATTTTCTGTGGCAAATTTTAAGTACTCGGCTCACTGCTTTACTTGTTCTTATGCCCTTTTCCTTATGCCCTGTTGTATGGTTTGATTTGTGTCTCAGGCTCCCCGTATGCTTATTTTTCTTCCACTGCTCACAACCGTTTCTCTCCATCTCCTCTCAAGCTCTTCCCCCTCACTTCCACTCTTCTTTCCAGTCTTTTCTCAGTTGCAGGAGTGTAAAGATCTCAAGCACTGCAGTGTGCTCACCACATGATGGTACATATTCTTTTGACTTTCAAGAAACAGGAGCCCTGAAATCATGGAAAGATAGCAAGGACTGATGATGTAATATCCCCTTATAACTATAACTTTGCTGCTATATTAACTAAAGTACATTGTTAGCAGGGGCTGGCTGGCAACTTTTAGCCTGGGGGGCAAATGCATGCAGGCGGCCCTGGCAGAGGAGTACCGTGTAGCCAGGGTGCCCGAAGAACGTGCTCCAGGGAGGAGGCAGGTCCATATGGGATTAATGTAAAGTAAAAATAAAGATTAAGGACAGCCCTGTCATGGTGCTCATATGCAGTGCCCCCCTGTGCCCCAGGAGAGGACCCCCTTATGCAGGCCTCCAGTAGTACTCCCAGTAGTGATCCCCCTATGCAGTACCCCTTATACAGTGCCCCCAGTAGTGGTCCCCCCTGTGCAGTACCCCTTGTGCCCCCAGTAGTAAGTCCCTTATATAGTGCCCCCAGTAGTGGTACCCCCTATGCAGTGCTCCTTATATAGTGCCCCCAGTAGCAGTCCACACCCCATGCAGTGCCCCCAATAGTGGTAAGCCTTTTGCTGCTCCCTTTAAATAGTGGCCCCAGTTGTAGTCTCCCCCCTATGCAGTACCCCCAGTATTGCCCTTTTTATAGAGCCCCCAGCAGTGGTCCCTCGATGCAGTGCCCCCAGTGGTAGTCTCCCTCCCCCTTAGTAGTGCCATAGTAGTAGTCCCCTCCCACCTATGCAGTGCCCCTAGTAGTTGCCCCCTCCCGTTGTAGTGCCCATAGTAGTAGTAGTCCCCCCCTTGTAGTGCCCCAGTAGTAGTTCCCCCTTGTAGTGCCCCCAGTAGTAGTCCCCCCAGTTGTAGTCACCCCCCTTGAAGTGCCCCCAGTTATACACCCCAGTGGTGGTCCCCCCTTGTAGTGCCCCCCCTGTAGTGCCCCCAGTAGTGATCTCCCCCTTGTAGTACCCCCAGTAGTGGTCTCCCTCTTGTAGTGCCCCCAGTAGTAGTCCCTTCCTTTTGTAGTGCCCCCAGTAGTTGTTCCCCCTTTGTAGTGCCCCCAGTAGTCCCTACCTTGTAGTGCCCCCAGTAGTAGTAGTCCCCCCTTGTATTGCCCCCATTAGTAATAGTCCCCCCCTTGCAGTGCCTCCAGTAATGGTTCCCCCCTTGTGGTGCCCCCAGTAGTGGTCTCCCCCTTGTAGTGACAGCCTCCCCCCCAGTAGACACATGTAGTAAAATAAAAGATAAACACTTACCTCAATCCCCGCTCCCGCCGTCGCCGTCCGCTCCTCCATCTGTCCTCCCGGGACGGGCCGCTCTGCATTATGGGAGAGACATCATATGACATCATGACATCTCTCCCATTGCCCACTGCAGGAGCCGGAAGATGGAGCAGCTCCTGCAGTGTGCGCAGCAGCAGCTAATGAGAGTCTGACAGACTCTCATTGGCTGCTGATCAAAACAAACACACAGCTGCCGGTGCCAGCGGCTGTGTGTTTGTCACTTTTGTAGCGCTGACCGAACTCCGTCCGGTCAGCACTACACACGCGGTGCAGTCTGTGTCACAGTGACACAGACTCGCCGCGGCCCGCATGACGCTGCGGCCCAGGGGACACATGGCACCGTTCCCCCCGGCCCAGCCCGCCACTGATTGTTAGCACCTCTGCACCTTAGCTATGTTCTCTATCATATTTAATACATATCTGCAAATACCTACAGAGTCATATACTAATGAGCAGGTGATCACAAACATTCCCATACTCACCTGTCATGTAAACCTGGGGATCTAACATCATATTCAAACTAACTAGTTTCAATCAACAGTTTTATGTTATTATTACTACATATTGTAATACTGATTACATATTGAATACTGAATACATATTGTAATTACTGATTGTTAGCACCTCTGCACCTTAGCTATGTTCTCTATTATATTTAATACATATCTGCAAATACCTACAGAGTCATATACTAATGAGCAGGTGATCACAAACATTCCCATACTCACCTGTCATGTAAACCTGGGGATCTAACATCATATTCAAACTAACTAGTTTCAATCAACAGTTTTATGTTATTATTACTACATATTTTCATTGTTTTATACCCTCTTATATTAAAGAAAACTACTTATATTTTACCATTTCTAGTTTTCAGTCTGCTACATTTGCAATATTATTGTACTTGAATACAACAAATATATTCAGTGCATAATACAATATTTGAATAAATATTTTATTATAGTGTAAGTTATTTATTTTCTGTTTTATTAATTTACTTGCTTTTCCCACTTATTTACACCAATAATACCTTCAGATAAACATCATTATAGCAAGAGAAACATAATGGGAATGCATTCAATCATTGCATAGACTTATATCCACCTTGGTGTGCTTGGGACCATATGTTCCTTAAAAATATAATAAATCTTGAAGGGAAATAAATAATAATATTATAATTAACCCTGTGCCAGAAAGAGACAACCTAGACCAGTTTGCAGGAATGATAAATGCAAACTTTCTTTGTTCTAGGGAATGGGATTGCCACCTAGCAACAGTTAGTGGGTTAGGGGCAAGCCTCCATCTTTATGTCGCAAATAGGGAGTGTGAGATTCATCACTTACCTCACTGCCATTGTGTGCTGTGAAGCCACGCATGCACAGATCGGGTCATACATGCATGCTGGTCATTCACCTGTATCACATATAAAAATCTTTGAAGCTTACAGATGGCAATCCTATACCTGAACATAATGATAGCCAGCAGAACAAGAATGAGGAGACTGAAAAGTCATAAAGTATTTATTGTAATCATATAACAAACAGTGTTCCATCCATAAATTAAACTGTCAAGGAACAAGATAAATTTGTACTTTGCATATTGAATTGAAATGTAAGAACTGTAGAACCAGACTGCAACCATTACAGATGTGTCTTCATACACTGTTGCTGAAGTCGTGGCAAATAGCCTTTCTCTGCACGCCAGTTCCTGATCATCATTCTTGCTCAAAATGTGCATCTTATTTGCATAAATAAAATAACTGGCAGTGACAAAAGTGCTTTGCTAGATTTCACTGATCAATTTGATGTTCGTCATTTATACATCTGAGTGTGACTGAGTCTGACTCTGTGTAAGAAGTGCTACGATGCAACGACCATGGCTTTTACTTAACCCTGAGTCAGGTGCACCTCTGGGACTCCCAGGTCCGGACGCAGTGCGCCTGACAGGCGCCTGTTATACAATCATTATTAGCACCTAATTAACTCAATTCTAACGCTCTTAAAGTGATCAGCGATCTTCATTAGGATGTACAAAGAGAGAATATATGATTCACAAAACCACATTTATTAACCTTAAAGCAAGTAAAACTAAAAATAATAATTTTTAAGAGGTGCAGTGTGCCTAAGAGGCCACCCTGGTCAAACCTACATATTTCCACAAAATACCCACAACCTTTGTAATTTTCATTCATAAAATTAGCAAAATACACAATATTGTGAGAAAATAAAAAGAAATATGTACCTTCAAAAGTCGGACGAGTTCAGGCACAATGAGCCTGACAGGCCAGGAAGGTCACTACTGCACTCCATACAGGCGGCGGGAAAACTGACTAGGGGGGTTTCAAACAGCACCTAGAGATAGAAAGGTACTAGGAGAGGCAGGCCCCTGAGCCCCCTTGCAGCAGAGAGGTGAGCGATAACAGCTTTGTGGTGCCTGTCAGGCCAGCTGCGCCTGACGCAGGGTTAAAACTGAGGTACGTTGAGCTTCATCTGCTGCTTCATGTATGTGTTTAAAACTAATTCTTGCTCAGTTAAAGTCACAGACAGAGTCTCTAGTACAGTGGCGTCCCTCCCCGCGGTGTCAACTGGTGCGGGGCGGGACGCTGTGTGGGCAGCAGAGCCGCATGCCACCAGAAAGGGTGTGGTCTCACAGGACGGGGGCTTGGCCTTGCGGCCCGAACCTCAGTGGTCCCATTCTTGTTTCTGCAGGGGGGTGCAGAAGGCACCTTGTGGCAGCATCGGCTCCCTTACAATATCAGGAGCTGAGTGCTGCGCTCAATGCTACAGTGCAGCACTTGGCTCCTGTCACTGAAGGGGAGTCTGCACCTTGGTGTCACCCTTCCACAGGTGACACCCGGGTGTGGGCCACACCCCCCGCAACCCCCTTGTGATGCCACTGCTCTAGTAGACCTTGAGTGGTGTTTAGCTGCATCAGCAATATGTATGTAGCAGCCTGGTTCACCTGCTACTTTTAGACCAGGAGACTGCATGCATTGACTCTGAATGGGCTTACCAAAGATGATGACTCCGAGCAAGTAATTCTCCAAGATCGCCGTTGAAGAGAAAATAGAACCTGCACTGCTCTGTCTGTAGCAGAGATCAGTGAGTTCAACAGGGAGAGAATGTATGAAACTGGTGCCAGCAGAAAAGAGAGAGGCAGAGACTCTCAAAGACTGTAGCTTGGCTCCAAATGGGGTCCCTGGAGCATAATATGGAGTAACGAGTCAGGGAGTTGACAACAATTGTACAGTCAGTCCTGCCTGGGAGATGGGCCATATTAGATATGCAGCTGAGGAGCAGAAAGACAGCCCTGTAATGGCTGCAGTGCAGAATGTGACAACAGGCAGAGTAAGCTGTGAAGTCATCATGAGCAGTTTGTTCCTAATAGAGCCAGCACAGGGCTCATACAGCTGGGTGAACAGCATCAGAAAATCCGTCAATCAAGTTAGGGTGACTATAACAGTTGATCCACACACTGTGACTGAGAGAGACTTTAGTGCATTAGAGAGAACTCTTATTCAGTTTACCTGCATACTGAGAGTGAGAAACTTTAAAGACATATTTGCCTAGCATACAGTGGGCCTGATTCAGATATGTATGCAGTGCTGATATTTAGGCAGTTGAGCAATTATCTGCTGAATGTGCATGCATTTTAGCCACAACTCACATGAGCGGCTATTGAATTGTGATCAAATGTGACTACGTTGTAGTGAGGATTTATTCACATGCAATTGTCAGACAGAGTTCATTTTGTAGGATGTACCAGGGAGTAGCTGCAATAATGCCAGTGTGTCGTGACCATTTTTGGGGCATGCATCTGCCTACATCTGCGATCCCATATGCAGGCACCAGCATCTTAGTTTCCGCTCTTCTTCTCATTCTGCACGACCATAGGGTTACTCAGATGGTTGATTATCGAAGGATCTGTGACCACCACTGCGTTTATGTACTCTCAACACATTTCCAGGCAATTGCATGCATTACATATCTTTGCACAGCAACAGCATAGAGGATTGCAGCTGCGATTGCATTAGCATACATATCTGAATCATGCTCAGTGATACTTCTAAATTCTACTGCAGAAAAGTGCATGCTGTATTTTCCAATTACCTTATGAGTCCATTAGTATATTTAGAATCATTCTGGCTCCTTTCAGAGATAGTCAGGACATGGCAAGTGCTTCTAGCAGCATTCAAAGCCTAAATGTCACTTTGGCTTTGTTTAAGCTGCATACAGCATTTATCATTGCATTTGACTGAAAGAAACAGTCAGTTAAGGAGCATCAAAGTATTGTGTTCGTATAAAGCTGCATACACACGGAACGATCTGTTCAGTGATCGATATCGCTGAACGATCTCCCTTGAATTTCCTGGTGTGTTGGATGAACGATATAGTTCATCCACACACAAAAGATATCACTACAATGAACAACCAATGATTGCAAACCCCTATGGAAAATAAACAGTATCGTCCAGGTTGGCCTGCATGCATGGCAGACCAACGATATCAGTATCATCCATGCGGGAACGCATATTGTTGGTCATTCAACAGTTGTTGGCTGCATAAAAATTAACAATATTAATGATTTAACAATGAACGATATCGTTATCTTTCATATCGTTCATTGAAATCATACCGTGTGTACGCATCTTAAGTTGCATCCAATAGTATTTGCTGGAAACTGTATTCAATTGAACATTGCTCCTGTATGTTAAGTCTATTGCCGTTACTTATATTGCATGCCCACCAACGCCATGGTACCCACCACTAGAGTGAGCTCAAACTGTTAATGTATTCCAATGTATATTTCTATATGCTGCAATATTAAGTGTGACTGTGGTTGTTGACCTGTGTAGGGATTACATGAGATTACAATATTGGTTTGAGGTGTTGAGTCATTGATGGAAATTGTGTATCAATTGTTGCTAACATTCCTCCATTTGTGTGAGATATTTCTACGATTTTACCTTCTATTGTCTAAATTTTTTCCTACAGTATTCCATTTTCTGTATTGTCTGACAATATTCACATGTGAGGAATTTTGTTGTACCTCAATACTGCATTGTGAACATTTATGCCATAATGTTTTATGTGTATTGACCATTTTATTCTACCAAATTGTGATTTCTACCATTGCCAAACATTGATTAACTTTGATGTCTATTGATATTTTCAAGTATTGCCTATTGTCTTTCTCAGTGGTCCATTTATTTGTGAATTTATTATTTCATTTTTTACAATTGTTTCATTACTTTTGTACAAACTGTGTTTTATTTTAGTTTATGTTCTTTCATCTATTGTTGTTGATTTGAAGGTTGCCACCTACATTCTTAGATTTAATATAATAAATATACTGATTGAGTTTTGGCAGCAAACCTTCTGTGGTATATACTTGTTGAGCATAACAGGTTATAGGTGTTGGGGAAGAAGTTTCTGAGTCCAAGACTGGACCACTACCCCTTAGGCACTGCCAATATTTAAACTAGAAGACTGTGATTAGTTAACAACTATGTGGGCACCACTTTACATGGCCCCTTTTAAAGGTGTGTACCAAAAGGGTGTTACATGAATAAGATGCAAAATTTAAGCATAAAGACGGTATGCTACACCTCTTGAAGTGTCTCGGGGGCACCGGGCATCTTTTGTTGTTTGGCGTACAGATGCTAAGGGACATACAGTTTTTAGTGCAGGTTTATAGAAGTGGAGGTGTTGCCTATAGCAACCAATCAGATTCTACTTATCATTTATCTAGCACCTTCTAGAAGATAATATCAAGAATCTGATTGGTTGCTATAGGTAACATCTCCACTTTTATAAACCTGCACTTTAGTAAATATACCCCTAGGTGTATGAGAATACTTCTGTAAGTGTTATATCATTTTTTTAAAATTAATAATATGTGGCAAATAACTTGTGAGTAAAGAGAAATTACTGTAAGTATGTGTATCTGTATAGTAAAGTCATTCCTTTGAGTCTTAAGCAGACAACCCTGTTTTCTTTTTCTGGTTTATAGAATGACCTGTCCAAAATAAAAAAAAATTCTACAGTATGTGTCAGATGCAAAGGCATTCAACGTTAAACCCAACAATAATGCAAACACTCAGGGAGGGCGGGATGGGTGCTGTTGCTAGTTGACAAATCTTGTTCCCTAGAACAAAGAAAGCTTGAAGATCATAGATTTCTGCAAACTACTGTTTTTTCTTTGGGAGGTTTTCCACCTAGCAAGAGGTAGGGCCAGTGTCCCACATACCTGGTGGTTTCCCTGAGAAATCTAATCCTTTCAGGATAAATTTGTCTCCATTAGTTTTTAGTAAATATGTGTGTGGACGACCAGCTGGCCACATGCATTATAATTTTGAGAGGTAAAGGTTTAGCTGCAACTTTAGTTGTGCAGCACCTTTTTGAGTGCATCACAAAGAGTGGCCTTTAAATTGAGTAGTATCATTATCAGCATGTTTCATTCAAGAAGCAATCCATTCTTTTATGGTGGTGGGTCTAGATGGGTGGTATGGTTTTCTGCAATACTGTAATTATTTGTTTGTAATATGTGCAGTGAATGAAAGACAAGTGGATATCTGTCAGCAACACAAAGGTTTAGTTCATTAAAACCTCTAATGATGTCTAATTCCACCAAAAAATCCTATATGATAGACATCTTAGTATGACCTTTTAGAATTATATGGTATCCATTTAGGGCTTGAGGAAACCATGAAAATGAGATGTTTATTAAAGTACGTTACACTCTCCTAGCCAATACTAAGGGCCGAATTCAAGTAGCTGCGAAAAGTGCTGTTTGGCAAAAAGCGGAATGAATTTGCCTCACCTGTTTTGATGCAATGTTTTCACCATGCGTGTCCCCGCTTTTCACCCGATTCAATTTTAAAACAGGCAAAAACGCAGATAGACGAATGTTTTACAAAGCGAAACTAGCGAAAAGGACATCTTTCTTGGGAAAATCAGTCTGTACCCCATTAAAAGCTTCAGTGACTTTGAGAATCAATCTAGAATAATAGTAGTAGCCCTAATAAAGGTATTTAGTGAACTTAGGCCCTCATTCAGAGCCACTCGCTAGCGGCAGTACGCTCGTTCCGAGCGATGTTCGCACATCTGCGCATGCGTACGGATCGTTATACGCATGCGCGAACCAGTCAGTGCGGCCGAAATTCATGTGCTCGCAATATAGCGAATGCCTGCTATTTTGAGTGACAGAATGAGGCGTATGTGGGTGGTAACAGGGGAAGGTGCTTGAAAATGGGGAGTGGAGATCCGAACGCAGGCGTGCTTAAAGGTCAAAACGGGCGTTTTATGGGTGTGCATAATTAATACAGCAGCGTCATTGACCACGTCACTGGGTTATTTTATAGCCAGAACTGCTCGCAAGATTGTGGTAGCAAAAACCAACCACAAGAATAGCGAGCAGTTCATACGCTGGGCGATGTACTCGATTAATCTAATAAATAGCGGACATGACGTATGGTGCGAGCGGCCAGGGGGCGTTTTTAACAAATAAACGAGCGTATGTTTTGCTCGCTCGTTTAGACTTAGAGGTGTGAACAGACTGCAATTTGCGAACGGATCATTTGAATAGCCACCCCTTGTTTTTGAACGAACGACCGCAAATTGCGAACGGCTCTGAATCAGGCCCTTATTTTGTTGCAAAGGGCTGTTATATGCATATTTGCATATGTATTGAAAAATGATAGAAAGCAATGTTTTTTCAGAAAAATAAGTACCGTAGTTAAATTTGGGGTACATGAAAATGGGTACTAGTATATTTTTGATGTCTCTAAAATGAAGATTTAAAAAAACACCTGCTGCAGCCTCCTGCAATCTCAAAAACACTTGTCTCATCCATAGCCCTCCAAAATACCAGACCCCCCACTTTTTACCCATTTTCCTACACTTTTTACATTTTTGGGGTGTTATAAATTTAAAAAAAAAGTTTTTTGGAATGATTAGTCATTAGGGGAAGGTCCGAAGGGTTCTGGATCATTTCCCCACATTTGCACACCAAAATAGAGATTTTGCACTTTTTTCCACCTGCCATTCACTGGAGAAACTTTTCCACCTGTTTCAGTGCATTGAGTTTCCGCTTGGCGAAAATGTCCTGGAATTGAATTTAGAGATGAGACGCAAATAGGCAAAAAGCAAAAGCGGCAATAGGCAAATTATTTTTTAGCCGATTGCAGCTTTTTGCGTCTAATTGAGTCCGGCCCTAAGTTATCATTTCCTTCTGGTGAAACTGGGAATTAACAATGCTACGGATGGTTCCCATAGGTTTAGATGGTGGCTGAGGTTAATCCTATATCATATTTATGCAACAAGAAGTCCAAAGCCATATGTAACAAAGAGAGTACAAAAAAATTTATTTTAAAGACCATGGGGTAAATTTACTGAAGGTTGATTTTGATAGATTTAAAATTGATAAAAATCGATCAATATCAATCTTGTTTTCCTGGGACTAATTCACACATTTACTAACAGACAATTTTTTTTATATTTTTATTTAAGTACAAAAGAGTAAATGTGTGATTTATCCCCAGAACACAACATCAATGTTGATAATTTTTTATTGATTTTAAATTGTTTAAAATTGACTTTAGTAAATATAACCCCATATATGAAACTCATTGATCATCGCTTTATATCTAGTTCTGGTGTGGCATTTATTCATGCTGTTGTTAATGGTGCTAGGAGATCCTTTGTTAGGAGCATAGCAAATGCTTGTACATATTTCCTGAGCACAGTTCCTGCACTTGAGAGGGACAATTTTCCCAATTATTGCTGCTCGATCTCTGAGAGAAATAGTTGGTCTCTGCAAAAGAGACAACATCTGTTCTTTATTTCAGATTAGTAGCACTGTATTCATGTTGAACCCAAAAAAAGTTATCCGACAGTCTGGATTTAGTACTGATCTCTCTATCTGTTAAAACCTATTTTTGTTAAAAAGGCTAACGTTAGGTCTGTCAGTGTCAGTGGTCTTCTCTCTGCTGTTCCCAATTCCTGCAATGTCATTTATCAACCACCATAGCAGCTCTGACATATGAAGGTAGAGCACCTGTGCAAAGATGTCATTATTTCTGGCTAATGGAATGCTGAAAGTGGAAGTTCAGGTGCATGAACAGTGGTGTGAGCTCCGACTGGTGTGAAAGCACGCTGTTTGAAGGTACTTAAGTGTGCCTCAGCTAACAGTAATTGATAGATGATTAGTCTTCTCACAGATGTTTGACTCCTACTGTAATTCCTGTGTCTGTTTATCAGTGTTACTCATATCTTGGATTAAATCTGGCCTGCCTTTGTCTCTGCTCATTATTTACAATTACCAGATCTTGGCTGACTACATCCCGTTTGAATGAAGTCTCACCATCTGTTCCTGTGGACTAAACAAAAAAATGCATAATGAGCAAGTAAGAGATATATATATATATATATATATATATATTAATTTTACTGTATTATATCTTACTATTAAGCTTTTATGCCAATGGAATCCAGTTTATGTAATTACAGAGTGTAAACTCTAATATCCACATGACAAGGTGGCTGTGGTGAATTAAGGTAGGTAGGTAAAAATTTTCTATAAGCAAATTTTCAAATTAAACAAGGCATATGCCTCAGCACATGGAGGAATAGCAACAAGCTATCCAAACCTACACAAGCCATGACATAGGGAGAGGAGGGAGACTGTACCTTAGTTCAGCACACTGGAGAATACTCTCTGTTTTATAAAAGCTACTGAAACCATTTGAATTAGTAACTAATGATGTGAATTCAGACACAGCCAACTTTATTTAGGTAATTCCCTTAATAAAACTACTGGAAAAGTAGCTAGAGAAACAGAAGGAGGAGATGAAACAAAGTGATTCTGCTAACTATGTTGGTCTTGTAGATCAACTTTTTTATTTGTTTTGCTAGGACCAAAGGGTTGTCACGATCTTGCAATTGGATCACTACATTTTGCCAACCATGCTTGATCCTAGGATTAAGGTCTGCATAATGTTTTTATATACAATTGACACAGATCTTAAGAGATGCAAAAAGCAAGTTGTCAGCTCAAATGGCACATGACACAATGATAACTCCTGCTTCAGTTTCTCCTGCAAATGCTGCTGTCAGAAAAAAAAACCTTTTCCATGAGACACACTGGGGGTGTGGATAATGAGTCTACTGAGCACATCAAAGTGAAAAAAAATTTGACATCTGGTCAAGCTTAAAAGAATCACCCACAATTATTGACACCTCTACCGATCCAATGCACTAAGCATCAATAGGATGGTGGAAGTTTATTTTAATTTCAATGAACAAATTAGCATGTCACACAGTCATTTTGATTACTGGGAGGAAAAAAAGGCAATTTGGAACCCCTTGTACAAACTAGCTTTGGTTTACCTAACCTTCCCATCATCCAGTGTGTACTTGATAAGAGTGTTTAGCACGAACCTTGTGAGCTATCAGCTTGAGAGGCTCCTTCAAAAAACTTAGTAGTTTGTAGTTCATAAAAATTAACTACAAATTCTATGAGGAATACCTTTGCCATCAATTACAACTAAGTACAGAGACTTCTGTAATGGTGGATTCCAGTGGCTTCTGTAATGGTGGATTCCAGTGGGCATGAGTTATATTGTGTGATGATGATGTTAACACTGATGAGGTTGAAACACAAGTAATATAAATGAACAGCACTGTGGATATAGAACCAATAAAGAGCTACAAGTGTGCCCATATAATCACAAAAATTATAATTTATTATGCACAAATACACATAACAAAATACACCCATGGTCTAGTAAAAAGTCCATAAAATTGTGTAGTTATTGACACATTATTTGATACTGTATATTGTATCACATTTCTAAAAGATAAAACATGTCAACAGGTTTATGTAACAATGTCCTTTAAAGAATGTTCAATATATCAAATAATGTGTCAATAACTACAAAGTTTTATGGAATTTTTACTAGACCTGCGATATGTTGTTATGTGTATTTGTGCATAATAAATTATCAAGTTTTGTGATTATTTTTAGTTCTATATCTAAAGTGCTGTTCATATCTGCTGCATGGATCTGTAACCTTCTAAAGAAATCTATAGCATTACATTTATTCTCCATCAAGCACCTGAAGCTGTGTTTTTTTGTTTTTTTGTTATATAATGATGAGGCTGAGGAGGATGATAATGACATCTAAATAGAAAGAGAAACAGAGGACCTGGTGCTGATATTGAGTATATAGTGTAAAATTGTATAAAACACCTGTTAGTCCTGCTGCTACTAGTCAGAGAATACTCAGCCTGTAAATATAGCAGATAAAAAAGGAGAACAACCAAGCGCTAGACAACAGACAAATTTTATATAAAACCTACCTATTTTCACCTGCCGGTGAATTTCTAGAACACAGGTTCTCAAACTCGGTCCTCAGGACCCCAAACAGTTCATATTTTCCAGGTCTCCTCACAGATTCAAAAGTGAAATAATTAGCTCCACCTGTGGATTAAAATGTGTCAGTTAGTAATGAATACACCTGTGCTCCTGCTAGGAGACCTGGATAACGTGACGTGTGTGGGGTCCTCAAGACCGAGTTTGAGAACCTCTGTTCTGGACAGTACACAATACATATAATAACAATAATACTAAAATGGCATACAAATAAGGTCTATGAAAAATGAAAAATTGCTCTAATACACAGCTTCTCAAACTCGGTCCTCAGTTCCCCAAACAGTGCATGTTTTCCAAGTCTCCTCACAGGATCACAAGTGAAATAATTAGCTCCACCTGTGGATCTTTTAAAATGTGTCAGTGAGTAATAAATACACCTGTGCAGCTGCTAGGTGACCTGGAAAACGTGAACCTTGTGGAATCCTTGTGGTGCCTCACAAAAAATTAAAAAAAATTAAAAATGTAAAGAGTTATGGAGCATACTGTATTTGTTTTAGTATCATTTAGTAATATGCGCATTACAAGATAAATTGTATTATTTTATGGCCTTTTCTTTGATGATGCAAAACAAGGTCACATCTTAAATAAAATGTTCTTAACCAATCAATTAATCAATCAAGCATTAAAAATCAATCAATTGTTTACCACTCTTTCTCTACAAAGTTATACATACTCGAACTCCATTTCCCTGTACTGCCATCGGGCCTCTGAATGAAACATTCTTTATATTGGGTTGTATAGTTTATTAAACTACCATCTTGTCTGCCACTGCTGTGCTGCAATGTTTCATAGATGTGCTATATTCTTTAAACTACCATGTGTTTGTGCCGCTGCTCTGTTGCTTAGTTTAGCCAGCCAGTCATTGGCCAATATTGGTGAACAATATTGTGAGCTGTGAGGTGGTGACAATTGGCTGAAAATTACTGGAAATTAATGTTATTGAGGTTAATAATACTATAGGATCCAAAACCCAAATTACATTATTTTAGCTGTTTTTATCAATTTTATAATAAAATCCAGATCCAAAACCAAAACACGTGAGGATGGTTTTGACAAAACCAAAACTTGATGATGAATTAGAACCAAGACAAGGGGGTCTGTGTACATCTCTAATAAATATTCAGTATTGATAGCCAAGGCATAATACTGCGTTCAAGTTATATTAGCACTTCAGTAAAATTTCCACAATGAATAATTGTAATATAACAATGTCAGTTTTAATTCATCTTCCTTTTAAATGTAAATTTCATTTGTGTTCTGTAATTAGCCAAGTGAAGTGTGGGACCTTATTTAAAACAGATCACATGTACAGATATAGCATCTATTATCTGAAACACTTGGAAGTAAGAATTTCCTAGAATAGAACTCTTTTAATTATTTGCAACATCATGTCTAAAATTTACAACATTGCATTTAACCGTTCCTTACACTGGTTCTGTCATTACCATTTTATTTAATTTTGAACAGTAGCCACTCCTCATAAAGACCATAGGCAAATAGTAAACAACATATATCCCATGGACTACATGAGGCCAGCAAGCTTATTGTTGTGGTCTGCTGATATTTAAACAGGGAGATCCAGATTGCCTATACACAAATAATATTACTATTTTCTGACAGTGATCAGAATAAAAGATTTTGCTCTAATTCATTTATGTTTCTGTAGAAGTGAGGTGCTGAGTCTTTGGAGGGAAATAAAAATAAAATGGGGAATGTGCTTCTATGGAGATGGGTGGGGAAGGGTAATAATGTAAGCTCTCACGAGCAGGGACCTCTTCCTTCATGTGCTTCTCTTTACATTTTCTTCTACTCTCTACTCCCCATTAGGGCACCTAACACGGGACCGCCAATTCCCGGCAGCTTATTGTGAGTGCTTTAATCACTATTTCAGCAATGTATATAAGTTGTGTCCTTGTCTTGTACTGTAATGTACTGTATGTTACTTGTTTCTTGCTCACCTATTAGTTCTATGTTCTATGTACTATGTAAGGCGCTGCGGAACACTTGTGGCGCCATATAAATAAAGGATAATAATAATAATAATAATAATAATAATAATAATAATAATGTTGCTACTGGTTATTGCAAACGAGGGTAGAAATGTTGCCACAGCTATGGGGGAATATGCTGCTATGTTATGCTAGCTGTCAGAATATGAAAACACTGACTTTACTCAGCAACAACTGTAACCAGTGGAGCCATCTCTGTTGATGTTTTGAGTGCTTATATGCACCCAAAATTTGAGGCGCTGCTATCCATGCAGATGCAAATATTTTTTAGATATATGGAGAGGGGGTAATGGAACACCTGCAACAATTTAAAAGTTGGCATTTATGATTTTAGAAATCAATGATTGAAACTTTCCTTTAAGCACAAACACTAATATAAAGGCTAATATCCTAAGCCTGATGCCTTCTTGTTTGATACAATTTACAGCTAATAGTGCTGTCGTAGATGTGCTAGAAAGTACTGTATGTCACAAATGAGAGATCAATGAAAGGCAGAAATGTTTATTAAACAAAGAAGTTTTGAAAAGCATTGTAAGTACTTCAGGCCACAGAAGTACATCAGGGTTGCACAATTACAGTGACAGGACTAGGATTGAACACAGATAAAAGAGAGTTAGAAAAATTATCTGGTCACGAATGCTGGGACAGCTAGTATTTCAAAATTTAAGCAGAGATAGGGTTCATTAACTGCTGGAGAATGCAGAAGACTGGATTAATTGCTGTATCCACAGTCAGCAGGTACAAGGGATTCCAGCCCTGACAGTGCACATCACCTTTTATCAAGAATTTTAGGCACTATGATGCAGTTACAAGGATTTTAAATACATAATAAACATTGTAGAAACATGGGCATCATAGGTTGAGAGAGTCCATGGACTATGGTTTCAATGTGACTAAGGAACTGCAGAAAGAGGCAATATTGCTTGAATAAGTATTTTTTTGTGTTAATGGAGATGTTAAAATTGTTGAAATTAGAAGCTTGCACATCAACAGTTCTGTGATTCCTGTAGTCATCATGATAGAATCGCACGAGCATTTCACATACCTGGTGCTGTAAACAGCACTGCATTGAAAGAGATCATAAGGACAAATAACACGTTGAATCCTTTGTAATGCATATCAATACACTGCTTGGTCTGCTTCAAAGGTCACATCCCTGGAGACTAGGCAGAAACTCTATCCTCAGTCCCAAAGACCAAGGCAGTAAATCTATCTTTTGACCAGAGGCCAGGGCAGTATATTAATCCTAATTTCTGGAGACTAGGGCAGTAAATATGAACTCATACCCAGTGGCCAGGTTATCAGATGTCTTTGGACAAGATGGTTATTTCAGAGACCTCAGGAAACACAGCGATCTTCTTAGAGACCTTGAGCAAGGTAGTGACCTGATATACAATGGGCAAGGCAGTCATCTCAAAAACCTTGTAAAATGTAGGTGATTGGAAAACCTAGGGTAAGGTCAGAACCTCAGAGATCATGGGAAGGCAGTCATCTCAGACACCTCAGCTAAGGCAGTCTTTTCAGATACCTTTGACAAGACAGTCATCTTGAAGACTAAAACAATAGTAGACATCTCAAAAACTTAGGAACAGCTAGGAATCTCACTGACTTCAGGCAAGGCAGGAGTTTTACTAACCCCAGACAGAGCAGTTATTTCAGACACCTTGGGAAAGAGATACCTTAGACTTCAATCAAGGCAACCATTTCAAATACCTCAGACAATTTATTGCAAAGGTCTTTGTCAAGCTAGGCATCCCAGAGACTCCAGGCAAGACATCCATCTCTGAAAGCTCTGGGACTTTGGGAAAAGTAGTCATCTTAGAGACCTCAGGCAGGGCATCTTAGAGACCTCAAACAAGGCACTCATCTCACAAACATCAGGCAAGGGAAATGCCTTAGAAACCTAGGGCTAGTAAACACCTCAGAGACAGATAGTTGCTTCAGAGACCTCAGATGAGGCTTCATCTCAGATACCTTGGGCAACGCAGTCACCTTGGAGACCTCAGATGAAGCATACATCTCAGAAACATTGGCTAAGGTAGTTGTCTCAGTGACCTCAGACAATCATGTCATCTCAGAATGCTCAGACAAGGTATGCATCCCAGAGGCCTTAAGTAATGTGATTTCTGAAATATTGAGCAGAATCAGAGCTGACTTTGTTGATCAGCATAGTGACCTAAGATCAACAATCTGCAGTCCTCTGAAGGATATTATAAAAGATTTATACAAAATAATGGCCATATTTAGCTAGACAGTTCATTATTTGCACTGTAAAGCATCTTAACTGATGAGGATGGTAGCTTAGGAGTACAAGAAAATTCAAACATACTGTAGAGTGCTTAAGGGCACATCAATGTATCAACGCTGTTTTGTGATAAAATGCTGTTTAAAGACTTTTTTGTGTTTTTATCAAAGTTTTATTTTTTTACAGATGTATTATATGTGAATATTTGTTGATTTTTTTTATTGCATTATTTATATAATACACATCAAGGCAGTAAAGTACTTTATATATGTTAAGTCAGTATGTTTGTGTGTATGAAAGGACATTTGTCCATCTCTTCCATGTCAGGCATTCTTTAGACTGTACACTCTTATCTGGTTTGAACATATTATATTACTATTTTTAGTTTTTATAATCATTTTAGTATGTGATCATAAATCTTTGCACCACACCATCTACCACTTAAGACATGATATTGCATTCTTATTTTATATTTCATTACCATTATTATCACCAAATTCTATAATGGGACAGACCATTTATAAGTGGTGTAAGTTGTAACAATGCATTACATTTTTACAGTCCTTGAAAAGAGTTGGGAGATTTCATTTCATCGTGGATTTGTCAATTTAATTCTAGTGAGGAATTTGCAGTGAAAATAATTAAGGAAAATTTCCACCAATAAAACATGCAAAATCCAGTGATGAAATGCAAAATAAGGAACAGTTTTGAAAATGTAACGCATCTCTAGGATATGATTTTGAAATACTGTATGCTTTTATGTGACAAGTTGAATATAGACTGGGATCACCACTATTAGAACCTATTATAGAGATAGAGTAGTATACTGTACCTTTCCTTATTTTGAGAATTAGTTTTCCTCAATGGTTGAAATCATTATTAGGCAATGCTATTTGTGAAGAAATTGTAAAGAATTGGAAGAAACTAAATCCCCCCATCCAGATTTAAAGTTCTGTCATACATTTCTCATTTACAGAAAAACGACTCCAGACATGTAAAAATTATTTACAATTCCCATTGCAAATCTTTCATGGACAAATGGAAGAAGTTACTGAATGACACATGCAGGGGATAACCCAGACTCATTTTAATTCCCATTATTTTGATAATAATATCGATAGTTTACACTAAAATGTGATGCAAAACACATTTTTCTTTAATTTTGTTTAATACTATACTAATGTTCAAATGTTATTTTTTTGTCTTGCCATTGGAAGGTAATATGAGACAAATACAATAAAACGACATTAAAAATTATCCTTTTTGTAAACTCTTTTGGTGGAATTAGAACACATTTTAAAACTACAGTATGGCCACATCACACAAAAGAATTTTAACATTATACAATTTACTGATTACTACTGAAAGCATTGCATCTCACATCTCTGCCAGTCTGGGTTTTACTAAAATATGTAAAACTTGACGACACAAATCCAATAACCAAGCCGCATCTAGCAGTTTTTTTTCCTACCTCACTTCCACATCTCTGGCAAACGGAGTAGGAAAAGTGGGCAATTATGCCTGTAAATGTACATGTATTATTCTGTTTCATTTTACATCTGCCTTCCACCGCGGCTGACACAAACTTACTGGCATATAAATAAATAAGGCTTATCCAAATAATTTAACTTCATTTGTTACACTCAATGATTTATACAAACACAGACAGATCGAAATAAAATGATGATTCTTCAATCTGTCTACACAATCCACAATTTTCTTCATGTCCTGAATGATCAAGGTAAACAAACATTTTTGAAACATTTGTTCTATGATGCTTTAGATTGATCAAATACCAAACACATAGAGATAATTGTAAGAAATTGTTGAATCTGAAATACAGTTAGATTAGTGCCAAACTGTGACACTCCTCCTAGTATGTTGGTGGAGAATATGAGGCTAGAGATGTGAACTGTACCAGAATTATGACCTCAGTTATGGAATTCCTCCTACCCTAGTGTCCACTCTCCAATAGCCCTGTGGGTTTACTTCTTCTTTCTTATGGCAGAGAGGTGAGAACTCCCAACCCCCAGACACAGAATAAACACACAATGGGTTTCAAATGCAATGCTGTTTTCATTGTAACATAGAACGGGGAGAACAGGTGTACCATACAACCATTTAATATTTATACATCATATACAAGGTTTTTGTCATACATATGGCCAAAGTTATGAGCTTACCCACCAATGTCAAGGTAACCTCAGTGGGTAAATCCCTAAGATTATAAGGATTCATGTCCAGGGCACCCAAAAACTAACCCAGCCAAACCACCCCAGGATTCAACACAAATGAAAGATATCAGTGAAGTGTAGAAGTGTCCAACCATCCAACTAGTTGATTGGTTGGAATGAAAATCTGGTAAGGTATGAAAGCAAATGACAATCAGAAATTTGCTCCCAAACGCCTGAAAATGAACAAAAACTGTTGTTTGAACAAATTGTTTAGATCAAACATTTAACAAACTTGTCTGACAAGCATTTTCATCTGTTTTCTGGCATTTAGTAGCAAATTGCTGATCATCAGTTACCACATTTTCATTCCAACCAATCAACTAGTTGGATGGTTGGACAGAAAATCTTTATGTGTGTATGCAGCTTAAGTGTTAGAAGTGTTCAAAAAGTTAAAAATAAATGTGGGAAAATGTAAAATACATAAAAATCAAACAAAGGGTATTATAAAGTGTTAAAAATAAGTGTTAAGTGGTGATGCCCCAAAGAAGTCCAGCCAGAGCAGTTCAATGGTCCCAACGCCCCAAAATTCATTCCACAACTGACTTGCTATATAGTTATAAATGCATAAAAGTTTTATCTGTGCCTTTGCTATAAAGTCTTTGCAGTCAGCAAATGCTGGGTCCCTTTTTAAAAACATCAGAGGCAGGTGGGTGGGGTGCTAGTCCAGATTGAAGGGGTATCAGCCTTCAGGTGTGTACACATACACACAATATATGAAATATTTTAATGGGAGGGAGCCTGGACTGCACAACCTAGCTATTTCTATTGGGATGTGCTACCTAGCTGAGACTTAGTACTACAACATAGAAAAATGGGGAGAGCAGGTGTTCCAGTCACCATTTAATAATTATATATCATATACAAGGTATTTGGCATAAATTTTTCCAAAGTTATGAGCTTACCCACCAACGTCAGAGTAACCTCATTGGGTTAGTCCCTAACATTATAGGGGTTCATGTCCTGTCATGTGTTTTTGCCAAAACTACTCTCATGTTTTGGGTTTGGATCTGGATTTTTTTTTTTTATTTATAAAAACATCTAAAATCATGTAATTTGGGCCTGTTTTGTTCCTACAGTATTACTAACCTCAATAACATTACTTTCTAGTCATTTACAGTTAATTTTGACCATCTCACAGCACACAGTATTGTTCACCAATTTTGGCCCAAGACTGGCTAGCTAAACTATGCATTAGAGCAGTGGCACAAACACACGACAGTTTAAAGGAACATAACACATCTATGAAACATTGCGGCACAGCAGTGCAGACAGAATGGCAGTTTAATAAACTATAGAAAGAATGATTTCATTAATCAAAAACTAGATCATACAGAGGCCCAAGGGCCGTATAGGGAAATGGAGGTGAAGTATGTAGTGGAAGCCAGGAAAAGCATTGCTTGCTTGATTGATTAAGACAATTAAATTTAGGTTGTGGCTTTGTGAGAGCTTTTTTGCAGCAAATAAGTAGAGAAAAGGCCATAAAAAAGATAGTATTATAGCTAATGATTCCTGACAAGGTTGCAAGAGAAGCTATCCACTAGCTCCCCCCCTTCCACCTTCCTTCCTAGTAGGGTAACACACTCCTTTGATGTACTGGGCTGACTCAAAATCCACACCCTTAATGGGTCTCTTGGAAAAGGTCAGTCATTTCCTGGAAGCAGCATTTGCAGGAGAAACTGAAGCAGGAGATGTTGTTGTGTCATGTGCCATTTGAGCTAACAACTTTTTGGCAAGGAGCTCTATGCTTCTCTTACTTTTTCTTAACAAACAGTATAGTTGGCTTGACAAATGTTGTAATGATTTGGGTTGAAAGAATTCAACACAAAAAAGGTGGTGTTTAGGTTATTTTGCTCCGGAATGACAAGTGTAATTTTTTTATCAATGGCAAGAACTGCTGCCACTGGTGGCTGTTTTACTTTGAAACAAACAACATCCTTCTCCACATCATCATCATCATCCTCATCAGCATCAGATAAACAAATATCCCCCTCACCTGTTTGCATTTCCATAGCAGAATCCTTAATTTCTATGTCACCATCCTTACTTGTGCTTCCCATCCCCACATTTGTAGAGGGTGCATAAATGATGGAAGAAGGCTTCTCTAAGAGTACAGTGTCTGAAATGTCAGACTCATACAAAGCACTCGTGGACACACTTAGACTCTCCTCAGGGATTTGTGAAGTTTGTGGACACACAGTTTGTTCATCAGCCTTAGTTTTTTTTGTGACACATGTAGACTTAGAGTGAGAAAGTGTTGCATGTAAAGTTTCAGAAGATGCTTGACTGTGTTTGTCCCTGGCTTCTGCAACAGGTGCTCTTGTGCATGAAACATCAGTATCAGGACCACCACTTGCAAAAGAAGGCCATGGCCTGAGCCTTTCCATGCCACTGCATGTGGTATATGGAATGTTGCCAATTTTGCAATTTTCTGCACTAATTTTTACCTTTACAGTGCCAAAGGTCCAGAACACACAACAAATTGCTTCACAACACCCCTAATATAAGCAGGGTGGCACCCTAATAATGACATTATATTTTTAACACACGTTTTCTTTAAAAAAAATGTAATAGCACATGAACACACAACAAACTGCCTCCTAGTATAAGGATGGCACCCTAATAGTCATGATGACATTATAATATATATATATATATATATATATATATATTGTATATATATTTTTTTCATTTTATAAAAATGTGCCCCAGTAGGCTTTTTAAGACTTTTTAAGTAATAGAGTGCAGCAGTCCACTCCTGTGGAGTTTTTTGCGCCTCACAGTGCTGCAGCATCACACAGTGCTTCTCTACAGTGCCTCTTTAACATACAGTAGTGCTTCTAATCTTTTTTTTTTTAGAATAAAAGTTCCCCAGTAGGCTTTACTTTTAGTAACAAACATATAACACTGTTCTGAAGTCCACGCCTATGGCATTATTTTTTTGCTTGGAACCTGTACACAGTACACAGTGACCCCTGTCTAAACAGTGCTCCTAATCTTTTTTTATTCTACAAAGTGCCACTATACCCACCCATACCCTCTCCCTCCAGTCTCCAGTGTGAAATGATGCCCGCTGATGAGGGAGGGACTTTGATATGCAATCAAAAACATGTGACAACCAACATTTTGCCTCAATTTAATATCTGAATCGGAAGATTGGGTCTTGGTTTGGCTTTGAACCCCTAAGTCCAAGTGTGTTCTGAACCTGCGCATCTCTAGTTAAATGAAAATTCCCATATACAATATACCTTGCACTTAATTAACTAGATATGCAGTAAGTGATAATGGGGTTCAACAGGCAATTAGCTTTAACAAAAATAATATATAATACTTTAGTTTCCTCGCTGTGGCTATTCCAAATTTGTCTTACTTATACAATTTTCTTTAGAAAAAAAAAAAACTATACTTTTGAAGATATGGGGTTCTTCTCATCACCCAGATACTGAGCCGATGACATTGAAGTAATGGTTAACATGGTTTATTTTTAAGAGCACACAGAAATCAATAATATATAGAAACAGGGTGTAAATGTAGTGAAAAAACAATATGCAGGTAGCAGTAGAGACAAAGTTATTCCCTGTAAGGATATAGGAAGCGTTTCAGACCCGGATGCTAAGCTGTCTCTCTCGCAGCCATCAGGGGCTCGGTATGCAAATTCCGCAATTGCACTGTCTGGCTTAAGGACACCCTCTATGTTTTAGAGAGCGATGGCAGAGTAAGCACACGCCGGTGTAATGACACCAAATTTTCTTTCTTTGCACATGATGTCATCTCCAAAAAGTGTATGATTAATCAGTAACATCGAGAACCATCGCAGCTGCATGCAGCACTTGAGGTACACCCTACCCCGCCACAAGCACTGCGTTCACTGCAGGCTGAAATACAACAAGGTGACATGTACAATGACGCTTCCATGCTTATTATGGAAGCCCATTAAACGCCATTTTGACACCCAGACACTCCAGCATTTGCACCACCATTCCCCCGTTCACAAGCACCTTCCCCTGTACCACCCATAAATGGCACTATCTCTCACTCAAAATAGTGCTCAGTCTGTGTACAATGAACGCACGATTCCCAATCACAATAACTGGCTTTTGCATGAGCACTGCAACTTATATGCATGTGCAGATGGGTGACAATCACCCATAGCGAGCGTTTGTGGCTTAGCGTCTGGGTCTGAATCAGGCTCATAGTTCCAAAGCAATTCCACACCAGAATTAAAGACAAATAGTTCCACACAGAAAATCTATCACTGATTCCACACAGCGGTGATAGCGAATTAGTCCACACAGGAACATAAAACTGCCACTCAAGAGTTCTCGATGTATAAGTCCACACAGGACTGGTGTTGTGTTCCACAAAGTACATTGGCAGAGTAGCATCAAAGTCAGTGACTGACATTATCCTGCAGATGGCATATCAGTGTCCTTGGGTATGTGATTCCTCATTCCGTCCCACACAGCGCTCCATGCCACGAGTCCTTTCCACTGACAGCACCATAATGCCTAGTCAGATTCTGTACTGTAGATATCCAATCCTCAAGTTCTCCCAGAAGTACTGTGAGTGTTCTCTTCCTCAGCACTACAGCCACAGAGATCATATTTTGAGAAAGTTGAAGGGAGGCTGTGCGCCAGGTAGTGGCTGCTCAGAGAGTCAATGTTGTGACCAATGATGCATAAATGATCAGATCCACCAGAGCAGTTGAGTATTGTGCATATATACAAAGTGGGCATCACAGGGTTAGCACATAATGTGCACCAAAGTGCACAAGTGGAATGCTCATGCATATTTCGCACTTGCAAAGCTGTGAGAACTGCATGCACCTCTAAATTAGAGATGAGTAGTTCAGGTTTGCTGAAAAATTGAACAAACCCAAACTTTGGGGTTTTGAGTTGATTCGAGCCCTGGCTCGGATCACTTTGGGAGTTCCGAGTAGAACCAAGCCTCGATATGTGTCTATTCACAAGTTCTGAACTTGGAGCTAAAAAACAGATCTTGCGTATTTTGGATTGCATTTAAGTCTCTCCCTTATGATTTCAGGTGCTGTGAGGTGGTCAAAATTGACTGAACATAACTGTGAATAAATGTTATTGATGTTAATAATACTATAAGAACAAAAACAGGTCTAAGTTAAATGATTTTAGCTGTTTTTCACTTTTTATCAATTTTTTTAAATAATCAATACCACAACCGAATCCAAACCAAAACATTAGAGGGTGGTTTTGCCAAAATAAAAACCTATACACAATGATTATTTTGAACTAAAACACAGGGTTCTGCACACGTCTCTAAATCAGGCCCTAAGACTGTACTTTATTCTCCCTATGCTCAACTGCATATGTATTAGTTAGTCTACAGACAGTAGAGATGTGCATAGAGGATACAGTCAATATCCCAATGTGTGGAATGCCAGCGCTTAGAATACTGGTGCCAGAATCCTGACATCCTGGTGCAGGCACCCTGAAGGTAAGTAGCAGGCTCAGGGGTTAGTGTTAGGCACTAAGGGGGAGAGTTAGGTTTGGGGTGCAATGAGGGGGAGGTTAGGTGTAGGCACTAGGGGGAGGATAATATTTTCAGTCAATTTTGACCACCTTACAGCGCCTGAAATCATAAGGGAGGGAGTCAGTATTCAGTTCTTATTGGAACCCCCAAAGTGATCTGAGCCAGGACTCTATTCATGTGTGTATTATAATCATTTTAACCACATTTTAACCTTGTCACATTCCATCATCAATATTGCAATTTATTTTATGTTCAGTAGTACCCACATCAAATAAAATTTTACCAAAATGGGCAAAAAAATTTTTTTTCATTCTAATTTCCAAAAAGTGAGCTAAAATCAATTGTGAGGTTTTTTTGGTTATAAACATCACAAAAAAGTACCAAAAAAATACAGTACTTTGTGGCTTTTGCTTCAGCATTAATCCACCTTTCCAAAATAGTAAAAAGTAGGATTCTATGCTGATATTTTCACAAATAAATCTATTATTGAAAATCTACATTTTTTGGGGGTTAATTTTCTCTGTTCCAATTTCAATGTGTACTGTGTTTTTGAATTACAAAGTAGCCCAAGATTTCCAACAATATTTCAAACCCAAGAACTTATCACATTATTTATAAGACAAACAGGGGAGATCTAAACCTGTTGGGAACAGGTATGTTTAGCATTTTTTCCAGTGCTCATCACCGTGGTGGGCTTGTCCTAAACAATTTTTAACATTAATGTAGAGGATGACTCCCACTAGTATTCTTCAGCAAAGGGGTTAATCAATGTATGAGTGCAATAAGGGACAATGGGGTAGATGTATTATAGCGGCACTTAACGTGCCGCTATAACTCTTCCCGCTTCGCCTCTTTATCGAGGCGAAGCAGGAAGCACTATTGATGAGATGTATAAACATCTCATCGGCCGGAGAGGGGGGCGGTTAACTCCCCCCTCCGGCGCTACCCACTAGAGACAGCAGCGCAACAGCCTAGTGCTGATGCGCTGTGTCTCTTCCCGACCGGCTCCACTGAGCATGCACGGGATCTCGCAAGTATCGCGAGATCCCCGTGTGGAGCCCTGGAGCCAGTAGCCGCCGCAGCAGGGAAAGCGCTGTCCCTGCTGTAGGGATAGGCTAGCGCCAGGCTGTAGCTGTCGATAACGACAGCTACAGCCGGCTGAACGGTCAGACGATCTAACCATTCGTACATAGCCCAGGCTATCAGCACTGCTATCTTGTAGATAGCAGCACCGATAATGACAGGGGCGCATAGCGCCCCTGTCATTTACCGCCCAGACTCCCGATCATACATCAGGGAGAAGCGGTATCAGCGCACATAACGTGCGCTGATACCGCTTCTGGGCTTCGTACATCTACCCCAATGTTTTCTCATACTAACAGCTTGCCATCACATACTTGCTAGTTAGCAGAGCACAAGCAATATCAATTGCATTTTACTCTGTCTTGCCCATTATACTTAATTTAAATGACATACACATGCATCTGCGATATTTTATGTTATGTTTGCCCAGCCCTTCATATTTATTTTTTGACAGGGACAAACAAAGCACAAATCATGTATAATTATGTCTGTCACTGTAATTGTGGATACAAAGACCTCTGTAAATTAACTTATGTGCATGTCAGCCATCAGTGAACACAAACTACTGTACAAGGCAGTCACAAGATCTGGCATTTAGGGGTGGAGTGGCTTAAGCAAACTACAGTACCGCTACAAACAAGAATATAGACAGATGGTAGTAGTTCATTTTAGTACTACATGTTTTCAAAGGCAATACTGCAGTGCCCGTGATGTTTGTTCTTATTTGCATTCTGATCCATTCCTAGCCGACGTTCTTCTGTTTGGCATATGGCAGACAAATCTCCCTAAGCGAAAATATTTCTTTCTTCAACATGGCCAACTACATATTCAATGCAGTGCTGTTCACGAGAAGCCCTGAAGAACAAGTTTCATAGTATATTTCATAGCAAGCTAAGACAGTCAAGCTTAGTGGAGAAAAAGAAATCACATTTCAATGTTCTTTTCCCTACAGGAAATTATTCCCATTATCAACCAAGATAAAATGGTGCAGCTGTTACTTCTCAAAGAAGAAAGTCTTGTAATTATACAAGGATTCAGGTTGCATATAACATTGTCTCACTTACCAGCCACACTGGGAATAGTTTTAGAAAAATATATGGTAGTTATCCCTATCTAACAAGTGTTTGGAAATAAAAAAAAATGAAGATCCTTAAATGTGGATGCAGTTTGCATCACAGTGATAGAGCTCGCTAGCACAACGGGGAATGTGGAAGTCTAGGAGTCTCTCATATTTGTTTACTTAATGGAGCTTATTGCCTGCAAACTATATATGATATTGATATAATTGTATAGGATATTCAAGGTGAAGTGTCATAGTAGAAATACTGAAGCAATCAACTTGCTAGTATGTTATTAGAAACTTCACAGCTTCTTTTTTTTACTTTTAATGCCAAGGAGTTGGGAGCAGTACAGTCCATTTGCCAAAGTTCAAGGTATACAATGGTGAATCATATAATTATTTCTTCTTCAAGATACCCATTTATATAAAACTGTTTACAAAATAAGAAATTTAATCTGCTGGCATGATAAAAAGGGATCTGTTTATGCCCTTAGACAGCTGCCTTCTGTCTACCAATATTCCTTGCCCTAGAGCAAGCACACAAATAGGAACCCTACAGCAGAGACATTTATATTTGTATTGCAGCATATGTTTTGCATTTTAAACCTCTGTTTATTTTATTGTTCACTGATATTTGTCTGGTGTTTCTCCTCTTTAACTGCCTAAGAACCAACATAGTCAAAGTCTGTCCTAAAAAGGTCGAATGTTGACATGTTTGAATATGTTTTGTGAGGGATGTAGCAAGAGCTGTGAAGCTGGTGTCAACATCCAATTTGCAATGCCCTAGGGGCAGAATGTCCATTACTATGGCCCATAATGTTTTTTTTTTCAATAAGAAATTGGAGGGCTGTGCATGTGCCCCCCAGGATTATGGTTGATGTGCCAGCCAGTGCTATGGGTAATGCATGCAGCATGCTCCCAGCTTGTTGGCCTGGCTCCACTACTCCTCCAGCTGTTACATTTTGGACTGTGCATGAGGTGTTATGATGAGGAAGAGAGCTGTAAATCAATCTATCTATCTATCAATCTATCTGTCTATCTATCTATCTAACCTGTTTATAAAGTATAGATAATACAGCTTTGAGTGTCTACAATATATATGTTGAGTGCAAAGTGGGTCCTTAACTAAGCTTGCAGGTTTATTGGTAACAATGGTAACAACTGTAACACACACAGTGGTGACAGCAGTACACAGCTGTGATCAGTGGCGTAACTAGGGGGTCAAGGAGGGCACGTGCCCTGGGCACTGTCAACCAGTGGTGTGGTGGAGCGCCGACGACCGTGGTATTTCCAAGTCAATATAGTGCAGACTGCACCCATGGCAGGAGTCATGTTGGAGCTCACTCATGAGCTCAGCATTCTGGCTTCCACAGTGGGTGATGGGAGAGATGTCATGACATCTCTCCCATAGTACTGAATGAGAGGACAGGGGAGTGGATGGAGGTGGGTGCAGGAGTGGGTATTCAGGTAAGTACTATGGTTTTTTTTGTTGTTGTTGTATGTCTGTTCTATATATGTAAGTGGCACTACATAGGGGGGACCACTACTGGGGGCACTGTGTAAAGGGCACTACCTAGGAGGCACCACTACTGGGGGCACTGCATATGGGGGGACCACTGCTAGGGGAATTGTATAAAGGGAACTACATAGGCAATGTCAGTGGTGATAACAGCATTGGCAATATCAGTTGTAATGCAGGTAATATACAGCAGTTATTGGTCTCACCTTTGAGGATCTAGGTACTCAACACAGTAACGCATGCAGAGGACAAGGAGATAGAACAGGAGTGCACTCCTGTCAAAAAAAAACCCTCACTTAGGGCTGTCTCCGGTCACATAAAAACAGTACACTTTGCTTAGTCACCTTAGTAATGTCCACCTATAGTCAAATACAAGAGGTTTCACAACAAATAAACTGTGAAACATGAATATATATAAATTTATTCCAGTTTACATTTTCTCAGGAACACAATTAGCAGTTGTGACATCAGTTCCTTCGTTAACTTATCAGCAGCATTGTCTTTGCTTGCTACAAAGATGATGCTTATAGACTTTATCTTTAATAAATCCTTGATGAAGTGGTGCTTAATAGCTCTGTTCTTGGACTGTCCATGGTGCTTTGTGCTGTAGGATATGTCAATTGCACCCATGGTGTCTCACTCTACTGACAAAGAAGACTTAATTCACACAAATTCTCTTTTAAACATAAAGCTTCCTTGGTAGTTTCTGTAAGTGGCATGTATTCTGCTTTAGTAGTGGGTAAAGCTACAGTGGGTTGCTTTCTGCTTGCCAGTACAAACAGGTATCCTATGTATGAGCAATGATCATCCTCATCTGATCCCCAGTCAGCATCACAGAAAGATTTAAATGTAGAATTCCCAGACTTTTTAAACTCTAATTTCAAGGAAGTTGAACCATATAAGTACTTCAGGATTATTTTGACTATTGTGACAGTTCATGTCTCTAAGTTTTGTAAGATCCTTAAACCTAGTAGATGATATGGAATCCCTAGGTCTTTGATTATCTGCTCCTACAGATGTTTGACACTTACAATGTGTTTCTCCTGACCTGCTAGCAACAGATCATCCACATACTCTACGGCAATGAACAATTTATGCTCTGGTATAGACAGTGATCAGTACAAAGTCCATCTCTAATAGTATAGCATCTAGCTTAATGTACCAACAATGACCACTTTGTTTTAGACCATACAATGCTTTCTTCAATAAAAATGTTTTACCCTCTTGGAACATGTCCTCATTGTAATGCTCTGAAGGCTTCAATATATACTGTATATCTTTAATTAACTCTCCAAAT
This sequence comes from Taudactylus pleione, assembly GCA_031769625.1. NCBI lineage: Eukaryota > Metazoa > Chordata > Amphibia > Anura > Myobatrachidae > Taudactylus > Taudactylus pleione. The sequence continues at coordinate 781,768 of JAUIMM010000241.1, forward strand.
AAGAAAGCCAAGTCAAAATCTAATTGGTACAGCAAGACATCATGCATGGCAGATATGAAAATGACTAAATGTAATCTACTGTACCTTGCACCATGTGAGTAAATTTTGCCAAAGTCAATCCCAGATTTCTGTGTACTGTATATCCTTTATAGACACCTAAGGTAAAGCTAATGTAGAACAAGTATCACATCTCAAGCTTTTTACACTGTATTTACCAACAGCTGGAAGCATGTTTGAGTTAGAAACTGACAGTGTGGATACCCAATGACAAAGCAGGAGTTTTGTGGGAAGCAATAAAGAAACCCCAAAATATCCAAGAGACAAAGTGAAGAAACAACTGGTAGAAATTGAAATCAGAATGACAACAATACATGATATGTTGTTAACAGGCCAAGACAATGCAAGACAGTCCAGAACAAGTAGGTCTATTATAAAAAAAAAAAAATATAGACTGAACTATTGCCCACTATAAAGCCTGTCTTGCCGCTAAAGGCTATACACAGAAAGCCAAGATTGACTAGGGGGAAATATTCACACTGGTTTTAAGGTATGGTACATTACATTTAGTTGTTGACATATCTGCCATGCATGATTTATTGATGTACCAGTTAGACTCTGATTTAGCTTCTTGAATGGAGAACTAGTTGAGAAAATTAAGAGTGATTCTTATCGGAGTGCTATTGGAAGTATAATGTATGCAAGTTTTGGGACTCATCCATACATTGCACATGCTGTGAGCTGGGTACATGGCACTGATCAGAAACAGCCCTGAGTGTGAGGGGCTTGTTAGAGAGGAGTGTGCTTCTGCACCATATCTTCCTGTACAGTGATACACTGGTGGGATAACATCACTATAATGCTAGTGAGCATGTGCAAGCTCTGTTCGCACCACTATGTAGAGTGCTGCAGTATTGTACGAATGTGTGGTACTTAGCTCCTTACCTGAGATCTGTTGTTAGCACTACCACAGCTATTACCTGTTTACTGTTGTTAATCCTGTGCCTACTGCTACTACTGCTCTCCTCATTGTTAACTCTGTGTAGACATCTGTTACCAAATAAACCATCCAAACCGATTAAGGATATCTGTATGGACTAACATCCATTTCACATTCAGTTGACACCTATTGTAACCAAACAGGTTCTACCAATAGGATAAAACCAGTAAGAATGAGCCCTTGCAATTGGGAGTGGTATTACTGTAATTCCAATGTGATAAATGATATCAGCAAGTCAGTGCTTTGTTGATTTGCAGTTTTAATTATTATTGAGGATTAACTGTGTTTACAGCAATCGTTATAGTGACATGTGTAGCTTTCATACTGTAAATGCACTGCATCAAAATATTTTAACATCAATACTCTAAAAAATAATACATTATAATCAAAATCATATATTTGTTAACATTTCACAAAATATACTATAATATTTAGTTTAATAAACCATTCTAAAATATCCTATTTTTTATTACCTTACCTACATTTATGCATATCTAGTTTTATTCTTTCAGAAAATACATTGAATCTATTAAACATTTATAATATGCAGGCAGGAATTTGTGCAAATAAAAATTCAAAGTTTACTCACTATAACAGTAACTCACAGTGACCTTTTTGTTTGTTTCCCTATGCTCGGCATCTGCCAAGCGAGGCTGGTTAATCGGTTTCCTAAATCTGAAACAACACTTATAGCCTGAGAAATGTTTATTGTCTCAGAAATCCAGAGGGATTATTTCTGCAGAAAAAAAATGTTTCATATGAATTTATTCAGGAAATATATTTAAAAAAAATCTCATATATATATATATATATATATATATATATATATACATATATATACATAAGCTGAGTCTAAAACCATAATATCAAGATAAAAACTCACAAGTTAATGTAGCTAGTATATTCAACTACAATGAATTTTTTATGACTCATAAAGTGCTTTAAACGCAATTAAACCTTGTAAAGTGCACCTGATGCTCTACACAGTGGAGGCATTCTTTGTGTGTCCTCAATAAATAGCTAGCCTATGAATTCACTACATTAATATTACTGAGGTATGATCACCATCTTGGATTAAGAATAGTCACAAAAGGCACTTTCTCTGTTCTTCATAATTGGTTATGATTTAACATTTGTTATTTTAATACAGTACAGTAAGTAACAAGTCCCAAAAAACTATCATTTGCTGTGAAATATTATTATTATATTATTTCCAACAGTGTGGTTTTTCACTGAACAGCTCTAATTTCTGGTTGTCAAAGCCATGTGGAATACCAGTATGTGGCCAGAATGTACTTAGGGTTGATTCAGCTTGGAATGGAATTGTAAACCTGCACGCAAGCCGCTTTACAATTCCGTCCTTCTAAATATGCAAATGTAGAAGGAGGTATATGGCACCCTCCACTGCATTTGCGACTAAGGCCACAGGCTGAGATAACCATCGGGACCATCAGTTGCGATGGTGGATTGCGCCGGGCCACCAGCCAGCTGAGTTAGCCTAAGTTTACTGAGGCTTGCCGGCTTGTGAGGCCAGGAAACTGCGTCCATCTTTGCAGCCCCTGGCCTTGCCGCTCCCAGAGAATGGGGCGGACATGTCCCCATTTCTGGGAACACCACTTGCCCCTGCACCCCCCCTAAATGCCTCTGCATATAAAATCAGGGAGAGACATAGAAGGGTCTGCGTGCAATTACACAGGACTCGTTCTGCACATTCGCAGAATGGGTTCTGCGCACGTGCAGATTCCCGATAACTGGTCATCTGTGTTCAGCATTGCACTTGCGTGCAATGCTGAATTAGCCCCTTAGTGCAGTGCAATTGGTGCAGCTGTCCAGGGTGCAGCGCAGAGAGGGCATTACAGCTGCTGCCCCGGCAGCACCTTTCCCCCAGCTCGTGGCTTTCCTGAGCCTGGCCTGCTCTTCTGTGACGTCAGTCAGTCTCTATAATTGAGGTGAGTGCAATTATTTTACCAGCAAGTTTTTGCTTCTTTAAGCAGGAATTTGCATATCTGTAAAGTGAGTTGAAAGTGTAAAAGTATTTAAACTTCAGCCAAATCAGAAGGCAAATATGTCTATAGCGTCAATTAGGCTAATTAGTCACTTTACATCACTGACACTTACCAATGAACTAAATAATCCTTTTAACATGGACACTGGGGACACATTTCCGTTACTATTGTATTATACTGTACAACTAAATGCAGAATTAAAACCATACTAATTGTTAAGATAAATATGAAAAAAATGATATATCAGCGCACCTAAAACAAATCACTGCAACCAATAAATTATTTTAGTGCTTACTTACACCCACCAACATATAGAATATAAATAAAATGAATAATTTACATAGGTTATGTGAATTGAGGATAAAATCTTCTCAAATATTGGTTACTTAAGATATTCTAATACAAAGAATTCATACAGTACAGTATGTAGAAAATAAATTCAAAATAGTATAACACTGCCACGTGTAACTCTAAACACCTAAATAGTGTCCAAAAATTGTCAAATCCAAACAGAACACTTGTGTAAGTGTGTTCAAATTAGTGTATTATCCAGTCCCATGAATGTAAATCCTATATATATTGTGGTTACAAGCCAGATGTGTATGTGGGCTCCACACAGAACTACTATTACAGAATACTAGCTGATGTAGCTGGTTGCACCCAGGTAAAACTTAGATATTTTAATTTCATTCATACCATCTTAACCTAACTTATATGGTTAGTTTATTTTATGCCTCTGGTGTAATGGAGTGTGTTGGTATCAAGATTAAGTAAATTATTTTTTTTTCAGATGGTGTAGTTGTCCCCCTTGCAGTTGTGGGACATGATGGAGAACTCCTCCCAGTTGCCCACCACATGCCTCTCAATTAGTTAAAGAATCTCTATAGCCATTAGCTGGCTTTCATACATGAGATAGGAGAGGGACCGTAACAGGCAGGCTTCCTCTACTGTGCTGGGGAAAATGTTGTAGGGCACCATCTCCCCTATTACATTCGAGAACTCAACTGCCATGTTCGAGATAATGAAAAATCCAAATACAAAGCAAGTGAAGTATTTAAATGGAAAAAAACTAGTGTTTAATCCTTAGCAGTGGCAACTCCAGAGGTGTGGCTGCAGAGCAGTCCAATATTCAAATAAGGTGAGCCACACCAATTGCCACCACAACTACTGACAAACATCACTAGTAGTTGGTGTGGCTCCCCTATTTGAATATTGTACTGTACCGCAGCCCCACCTCTGAAACCTCTACTCCATCCAGACAATAAGCTTATATTCCCACAGCATTTGGGACATGTTGCTTTGTCACCCAATCACCTCGGTTGAAAGGAAACATTTTACCACTATTTACACCCTTAATGGGTCAAATTTCGAGGAATCCCACTTAGTGAGTGCTTACATCATGGAAGGAATATAACACCCAAAATTCAATATATATATATATATATATATATATATATATATATATATATATATATATATATATAGGCTACTTGTAGAAATTATAAATTTTCGCTAATTGCAAACATTTTGTAAAAAGTTAAATTTAAAGTTAAACTGGTGATAACATGAGCAAAAAAGTCAATTGTCAGAGATCGAGGAAATTACTCAGATAAATGGGGTACTTGAATTACTACATGTTAATCATAAAACTTAACTTTCATTAATTTTGCAGATAATAAAAAGAATATAACACAGGAAACACTTCAATGGTATCAAAGAACCCGGGCATAACATATATAGAAGTGGTATAAAATAGGATTGTGTGGGGTTAATAGGGAAAATGTATCTCCAAAACACAGGTGAAAATATTTTCAAAAATAGTGCATCGGAAGTGATAATCACAGTTTATAAACATACAACCATGGTAGGCACCAGTACAAGCATTATTAATCATACAGTAAATACTGTGAACCAACAGGAAGCAATAATAAGCACCCAGATAGTGTGCGGGTCTCCTCAAACATTATTTAAATTCCACAGTGAGCACACCATCAATGTTAAGTACAATTCCCAAAATGGGCTGATCTAAAGATTTAGTGAAGAGATACTTGCAAACAATATTTTCTGATGACACTATGTCTGCATATGCTGTCCAGTATGTGCAATATAGCAGTGACTGCTGGATGAGTCCACCATGGGGTCAAGAAGTATAGATATGATAGGCAAAATGAAGGCATTTGCTGTTGTTAAATCGCTACACTATGTATATTATTTTGGACAATTAGGTTTGGTTGGTGAATATGACTTTTTTTATGCTAAATGTCCCTGACACAATAGGAGGGCTCTTTGCAAGCACTGACATTTGTTGGAGAATGAACTTCAGAATGGGGGTGAGGAAGAAACTCATAAGAAATGACTACACACTCAAGAGTTACACTATATTTTGCTATGACATATATGGATTAATATAAGGGTAACACAGTTATGCCCATGGGACAAAGCATTTTTAGACAAAAGCAAAAAATGCAACATTTATTTACCATCACAAACACTGGCCTTAACCTCCCGCAATTCCTTTCTCATGAACTTCTGCCTGCCCCTCACATGACACCAGGGGGTAAATTTACTAAAGTTCGATTTGATATTCGATATTATGAATTTATAAAATCAACTTAAATCAAATTTAAATTGAACTGCAAAATCCCTTAACAAATCCCTCATTTACTAATATTCAAATTTGCATTTGATTTTCAAAACAAATTCGATTTTGGTTGATTTTAAGAAGGGATTTTGTGTTCAGTTTATAAAATCCCTTCGAAACTCGAACCTCAAATCCCCATTAAAATCGAATGCAAAATAGAATGCATAATCGAACTCCACTTCCTCATTACTTCCTATTGGGACAAATGTATCACATGCACACTAATTAACAGGGGAAACAATTGGAAACACTTGTGCACACTCTAGAAAAGTGAAAGTGATTTATAATTTCTTCATAAATATAATATTCTCACCTCATCTATATATATGTATATATATACATTTATATGGAGATATATATATATATATATATATATACAAAGTATATATATATATACATATATATATATATATATAAAATCTCCAAACAAAATGAGGGTGCACTCACCAGACTTCATAGATATCAAAAAGTTTTGTTTTATTTACGTCATCTTAAAAATACAGCCATTGTACAGCCATCTATCGATGTTTCGGTCCCATGCTTGGACCTTTGTCAAGATGGGCATGGGACCGAAACGTCGATGGATGGCTGTACTATGGCTGTATTTTTAAGATGACGTAAATAAAACAAATACTTTTGATATCTATGAAGTCTGGTGAGTGCACCCTCATTTTGTTTGGAGATTGTCTTTGACAAGGTATTTACCTTGTTTGGGTCAGCTACCCCAGCATTGGATTCAGGCTTAAACGTGAGCGTGGACAGTTTGCGTTTTTTTTTTTATATATATATATATATATATATATATATATATATATATATATATACTGTATACATGTGTATATACATATAATTGTTTTATAAAAAATTTTTGGTTTGCCTGGCTATATTGTCTGAATCCCATCATGGGCATGGGACCTTTGTGCACCTTTGCTATAGGGCCCCCAAAGAGATAGTTTTGCCCTCGTACCGCAGGTATGTGCACAGCATAGCATAGCTTTGAGCAGCCATTATTCTTACAGACAGACTGCCCCGCATGCTTTTTGAAACTTTTAAAGGCATCACAATCAATTTCCAGCCAAAAGAATAGTGTTTAGATGCTCAAATCGACTGTCTCTCATTATTCTATTCATTTGGGGATTTGAAGTTTGATTTTGAGTTCGATTTACATTCGATTTGCAAATCTAATGTTAGTAACTGAAGGGATCCTATATTTAACTTGGAGAAAACATTGATGTTTTGCCTATATTTGATTGAGTCAAATTTTGTTTTCTGTTCGATTTGACATTCGATTTTGGCTTTAAGAAATCTCCAATATCAAAGTCGAATGGAAATCAAATGAAAATCGAATGGCAAATCGATCAGAATATAAAATCAATCTTTAGTAAATATACCCTCAGATCTTCTCATACATTTCCTCCTCTGTAGACCTCTCCGTCTCCTGAGTAATTGTCTCCTCCTCTACAGTAATTGGACATAGGCTGCCAAGGACTCTTGCCTGATACAGACCCGCTCGCGAGCACTGAGCACTCGCAAGTGGGTCGATGTTGACCAAGTGCGCATGCGCACGAGGAAACCAGCTCTGTCGTGCGCATGCGCGAGACCCGCATAGCGACGGGCAAGCCGTCGCTATGGGTCTCGCTACAAAGGGGGCGTGCTGTCGATGTTGAGTGACAACACGCCCCCTTTGGTTGGCATGCCGGGGGCATTGTTGCCCAGATGGAGGTGTTCCCATGGGAACGCCTACCGTCTGGGGCCGGCCCCACTGACATCACAAATGATGTCAGTTGGAGTGCTTTTGGCTATGGTAGAGCCAAAAGCACTCCAGGGCTTGTGGCAGATGAGACCCTACCACAACGGTCTCATCGCAAGCCCGATGGTTGCGATGGTCTTGACCATTGCGACCATCTTTTTGGCCGCTCGCTATAGCTGTGGGTGGTCACCCACAGCTATGCGAGCAGCCAGGAGGCCGCTCTAAAAAAAGAGAGGGAGGGCACTGATTCAGAGCGAGCGCTCTGAAAGAGTGTCTGGCTCTGAATCAGGCCCTCTGTGTTGCTCCCCTGTGAAACACATAAGCAAAATACTTATTATAGGGATATTTGTTATGGTATCGCTACCAACATGGCACACATGTTGGAAGCACCAATATTTTAGTTTAGTAAGTTCAATACAATATTGTTACAAAATTTTGTTCACTTTTGACACGTGTGTTAGGGAACTTACCGATTTGGCTTCAAAGTTTTAACTTAAATAGCAATTATTTCCTGTATTGGGGGCAGAATGTGGGGGTTGTGGAATACTAATAAACTACACACTATTCTCTATCAATCTTCCTAAACTTTTATATGATTTGGGCATATTTATATATTCTAACAATATCAGTAAAATTGTTTTCTAACTTATGCCTTATATAGCTCCATTGCCGTTTAAGTTGGACAGTGGAGCATTTGAACCCTAACTTATGGTGTATGTGCTACTTAATAGCTCCAGAAGCATTATGTTTATTTCAATTGCTTTAATATGGCAGTGCTTGTAACTGGATTAAGCTTTTCAATAATAGCAATATATCCAAATAATTTTAAAAAGGTGTATGACCACACCAATCTGCTGCACAGAGAATACAGCCCAGTTGGGGCTGTGGCAGTCAAGACAGGCCAGGAGGCATGTGAGCCAGGTTTACATATGGCCATACCTGCAAGAAGCAGACAGGACTGAGACTCTGCATGAAGTTGTACGCAGACTAGCTGCCCTTAATAGTTAGGGGCTGCAGAATTGAGGTAGCGCACAGAATGAGGTCTACTGTTTCTTGACAATATTAAAGCATCACTTTTCGTTTTTACTAGAGATTTGTGAAGAACCCCATGTTTTGGTTCTAAATCATTGTTGTGCTTTGCCTAAAACCTCATTCAAATGTTTTAGTTTTCTTTTGGTTTGGGATTTCTTTAAAATTGATAAAAGCAGAAAAATAATGTAATTTGGACCTGTTCTTGTTCCTACGGTATTAATAACATCAATAGCATTCATTTCCAGGCATCTCCAGTCAATTTAGACCACCTCACAGCTCACAATATTGTTTTTGCCAATATTAGGTAAAGACTGCAGTGAGCTAGGGGACTAAACTAAATGACAGAGCAATGGTACAACAAACACATGGCAATTTAAGAGAATATAACACATCTATGAAAAACAAAGTGCAGCTCACTTCAAGTTGACTTCTAACAAACATACACAAGAACTTGTGTGCCCTGGATTGCAGGTGCTACAGTAGCTAGTGTCTGACAAACAAACATACACAGTGACAATGATGCTTGTAGTCTTTTACATGCTTCCCACCCACTTCATGTTTTGTTTTTTTGTACATACTTGGCTTGTGTACGGTTGTATACTAAGTTGATTCTGATTCTGATCTACATGCAACTCTCTCTAATGGCGACTAGTATGTAGTATTGCAGCATGAATTACAACCCACATCCTCTCCATACAGGTAAAATGGCACCTAAAGTCATGAGGTAGGGACTTACATGCAATCCAGAACATGCAAGATCTGTTTTTAGATCTAAGTTCTGAACTTAGGAGAAAACTTAAGGCAGAACTCAGTACTACTCAGAACCCCAAAGTGATTCTGAGCTGGGACTTGGTTCAACTTGGAACCTTAAAGTTCGGGTGTGTTTGATTTTCATTTAAGCCCAACTGCTCATTTCTAGTTTTAAACTGGACAAGCTGTATGGTGACTCTTATTTGAGCACCCAAATACTGCACCACTGACCACTCTATTGTCTAATTTCAGTGACACATATAAACTTAAAGATATTTGTATGATTCCTTACCTCTATTTCTCTTATATCGCTATCTATCTCTCCCCCTTGGTAGCCTCCACTGGTCTTTATTTAAAGCAAACAATACATGACCATGTAATTTTATTATTCTTTTATTCTTCTTGTGGCAGTCCTTCAATAGACGACTCAAACACAGCTCTAGGAATACCACTGTCATGCTAGGAGAGCCATTGGCGTGCCCATATACCCCCACAGTAGATAGAGTAGCCTGTATTCATATGCAGATATTACAGGAGGTTGGACACTTTGATACCAGTGTTGGTCCCCTTGCAGACCCAAGGCAAGCACCCATGGGTAAATATCCATTTGAGAAAATATATCCACTATAGTTAACTTAGAGTGTGAAATCAAATTACAGTCATATTGTGCTACATCAACTCATCCCCCTTGTGATTAATTATAAACTTATTTAACATTATTCTGAATTTCTCTTGCATCAAATAATTTTACAAATAAGTAAACATTTTATTGTTTTTATTTATAGGTAAACTTTTTGTTAACTAATTATCAAGTGAGTAAGAAAAGAGCAAAAGAGATGGAAAGAAAAATATCTAGAAAAATGAATAAAAAAGATATAGTAAAGCTTTATTATTCTTAGAAAATTCTGTATCATTTATGCTTGTCATACTGTCTGATCATATGTCTGTCCTTAATAACCAATTTAGTAGGGTGGATAAGCATTTCTTTCCTTTATCGTAATAACCATAACAGAAGTTTGCAATAATCATTACACAGATATGTTGGCAGCGACTAAGCCATGCTGTAACATATTAGTAAAATTGTAGTAAATTAACTGTATTTAGAGGCTGATGCTGAGTTAAATACAAGTCATTTTTGCAGATGTATCCTGGGAGCACGCAAACACGGGCTATGCAGGGTGATATACATTCTGACTATCTACACTTACGATCAGTGACGCGGAACTGTGGTGGGAAGGGATGTTCTCATGTAGACAATGTATAATAACAGAGTGCCATAATTTGAATACCTAGATGATAACACACTTTCTTGTACTGCCACCACCTGTGATACTTAAAGGGGCCACAGGTCCCCTCAGTCTATAACTCATTTGTGCAGGTACGGCGACACAATTCTCACTCAGTTAATCGGTCGACCCCTGCTTCTAGCAATTAATAGTAGATATAGTCTAACCATAGTGGTCTAATAGTCTCTTCAAATGCTGGGATTTGGAGTGTATGAAATAAACTAATAAAGAATATTTATTTAATAAAAGAGTTCAATGATTAGTTATAAAAAGGTTAGAAAGAAAATTGTCACAAAGTACATGTATGTGTTTCAATTTTCAAATAAAAAGGTATAAACTTATAGGGATAATTCTCAGAATATCCATGCTGGGGGGCACAGCAGAAGTCATGGAACAGTACCTCAATTAGATTGAACCCCAGATTCCAAACCTTTTGCTATCTAATCGGGCAGCACAGTCAGTGTAATGGTTAGCGTTACTGCCTCACATCACTGAGATTGTGGGTTCAATTCCCACTACGGCCATAACTGTGTGGAGTTTGTATATTCTCCCTGTGCTTGCTTTGGTTTCCTTCGGGTGCTCCGGTTCCTCCCACAATCCAAAAATATACTGGTAGGTTAATTGGCTCCCAACAAAATTAACCCTAATTAATTTTGTTGTATCTGTGTGAACATGTGGTAGGGAACATAGATTATATGCTCCACTGGGGCAGGGACTGATGAATGACCATATATTCTCTGTAAAGCACTGCGGAATATGTGTGCGCTATATAAATAACTGGTAATAAATAAATAATAAATAATACATAGAGCATTTAAACTTTAACCACTTGGATGTCCAGATGCATTTGGAGGGAGGAAATTGCACCATTTTTAGCATATAACTTTTCTATTAAACTTAACAGAAGCATAATTCTAACACATTTGATATAACACATGACAATTTTATGGTATTTATACTTGTCCCTACAGAAGATAAATGACTACCATAACATAGACTACAATGGAAAGAATGCCGGCCACATCTAGTCGCACCCTGGCAAGAGCTGCGCTATGTCATGTTGCGTGACACTGTGCGCGTGCATCACAGCGACGATAGTAGCGGCTAGATCTGTAAACTAATTATCTTTCAATTGGTCACTTCTGGCAGAGTGACAACTGAATGAAAAGACTGGATAACATTTGGTTAGTAGTGTGGCAGTCTGATTTAAAAAATCCTTGACACACTATGTCCCAGTTAACACTTCTTAAAATTAAGATATATCTCCTAAGTGTGAAGAGAAGCTTTTCAGGAACATACAGAGCTACAGTAGGTAACATCTACATGTCAAATGGTTAGATTGGAAGCTTTCCTACTTACATCCTTCATTAAGAAACCTCCTGCTCTCCATTCCATAATGTGACATGTCACAGGATACAGACCTAATAAGGGCAGATAAGGGCAGTCAAATTTTCTGCCCTCACAACCAGTGGCGTAACTAGGGCAGGGCGAGCGGGGTGCGTGCCCTGGGTGCCGTGGGACTGGTAGCACGGGGGGGGCGCCGCAGGCCACGGTACCAGCCCGCCCTAGTTAGCCATTGTAGCGCCAACTGCAGTGAGTGCGGTCAGCGCTACACATTTACACAGGACCGGCACTAGGCTTCCAGCATCGGTCCTGTGCTGCACAGCTGAGCCCCTTCCCTGCCCAATAGCACCAGGAGGAGGGTGGGAGGCGGGCTCAGACTGTGCATAACAGACACATCGCCACCAGCACTGGTGGTGATGTGTGTGTTAATCAGCAGCCAATGAGAGTCTATCTGACTCTCATTGGCTGCTGCTGCTGCACACACATCTCTGCCGAGTGGCAGCGATCTGTGTTTGTGAATCAGCAGCCAATGAGAGTCAGATAGACTCTCATTGACTGCTGCGCACCCACTGCAAGAGCCGGGCTTCCATCCGGCTCCTGCAGTGGTAATGGGAGTAACGTCATGATGTCATGACGTCTCTCCCATAATGCAGAGCGCCCCGGCCCGGGAGGATGGATGTGCGGACAGCGGCAGATACAGGAGCAGGAGCGTGGATACAGGTAAGAATTTTTTGTTTGTTTAATTTTAGTGTGTATTTCGGGGGTACTACTAAGGGCACTGCTTCAGGGGGGGGAACACTACTGGGGCAGATACTACTGTGGGCACTGCATCGTGGGGGACCACTACTGGGGACTACCACTGGGGGGTTACTACTGTGGGCACTGCATTGTGGGGAACCACTACTGGGGACTACTACAGGGGATGCTGCATCAAGGGGGACTCTTACTGGGGGAACTATATAAAGGGCACTGTATAGGAGGGACTACTACTGGGGGCACTCCTGGGGGCACTATATAAGGGGCTAACTACTCAGGGCACTGCACAGGGGGTCCACTACAGGGGGCACTAAAAAGGGAGAACCACTACAGGGGGCACTGCATAAGGGGGACAACTACTGGGGGCACTGTATAAGGGGCACTGTATATGGGGGATCACTACTGGTGGCCTGCATATGAAGGATCACTGCTGGGGGCACTGTATAAGGTGAACTAATGGGGGGCTGTATAAGGGGGACCACTGCAGGGGGCACTGCAAAGGGGCACTGCATATGGGGGACCACTACTGGGGGCCTGTATAAGGGGAACTAATTGGGGCCTGCATAAGAGGGACCACTACTAGGGGCACTGCATAGGGGGGGGACTGTATAAGGGGCACTGCATTAAGGTGCAAATGGAAAGAAATATTCCCAGTGACAAAAAAGGGGTGTGTGTAATGTTGACACGCCCCATTTTTCAGTGACCACGCCCATTTTTCACCGTGCACGCCTGTGGCACGCGCACATAGTGGGGGGGCTCTCCATTTTCAAATTTGCCCTGGGCTCCAAATACCCTAGTTACGCCACTGCTCACAACTAGTATCACATGAAAACCATTACCTTCCCCTGTGTGAGGGACATAGCAGCAATAAGGAAACATAATTTCATAGTTTATCGTAATATCTATACAAGGGTGTGTAAATATAAATGCATCCAATGAAGACCTGCACAAACCAGCCCGGGGTGTAAATATCCATGTTGATGATCATCAATATGTTTAATTGCAGTCAAGTTGGAATGAGACTTTACGTTGGCTCTGGAAAATACTCAGAAAATGGCTGCATGTGGTAGCTACGGAGAATTTGTCAGCATTCGGGGCCATCTTCCAACCACTTCTCCTTATCAGGCACACAGGCAATACTGTTAGATACATGAAACTCACCCTTTAATTACAACTGACTACCAGCTGTGCCTACAGTACAGCATGAACAAACAGTTGAGTGTGCAAGACAACACCATCACAATCAGAACAGCTGGTAGACAGTCTCCTTTATGAATTTGCAGCTTCCACCTACTGGTGTCTTAAGCTCAGCTACTTGGCCTGATTCTGGAATTTTAGGCCCTGTTTAGAAAAAGGATAGATATAATGTATAAGTAATACACCGTCAGAAAGACCTGTAGGAGTCAAAACGCATTGGTAGAGAGTCTGGTTAGGGAACCTGGGACCTGGAGGTACTGTCTTGGAGCACTAAGACCTAATCTTCCCATGGAGGAGTGTCTTATAATTTTTGTGGGTTTAGGGATTTGTTGTCTCCGAGATCTGGTACATCCTCTCAGCAGCCATTTGGTAGAATTTCTGTTACAATACATTGTGCTACACTATGTGGAGTGCTTTTTTCTATGATTCATTTTAAGGAATATCACATACTCAGCCATCTAAGAAGAATATCACTTTAAAAAAATTGATACGTGCATGTATTGAAGAAATCCCTTTGTGAGTAGTTCCAGTAATTCTCTGGATAAAGTGTTCATACATGCTACATATTGGATAGATGTTTAAATTCTTGCAGATATTTTTGAAAGAATCCAAGAAACTTTCATTGAAAATTATATATAAAATTAGTAAAAAATCTCCGGCGCTGCTAGATTTCCAAAATTATCTCAGTCAATAAAGTCTCATGAAAAGAAAGTATTTCATGAATTATTTTATTTGTTGTGAGATGTCCTCTCAATGCAGATAGTTGTACCTCACATGGGATTGAAAAAGACAAAAATACTCATATAGTGTAGAATTTATGTGAACTATTTGTAAATGTAATCACTTTAAAAAACAAACATAATTTCTGTTAAAGTAATGTTCCACGTTGTATGGTGATATGAGGAACCATACCATGTGGGGCTCCAAATGAGGAGCAAGATGGTAAGCATAAGGGTAGGGAGTTATCCAGAATTCCTCCTTCTGCCTTTGCAGGCAAGTCACTGGAGTGTCCACCGGCTGTCCTTCTTAAAATTACAGATAGGTATCCATACAACGAACCCATTTCGAATGAAAGATTCTTCCTCAGAGCTGCATATCCTTATCTGTACAACTACAGTCTATTTAAAGGGTACTTGACTCAGAAGTGCTAACAATTTCCTGTGCAATTTTTATATCCAGCCTTAAGTTTGTGTCTGTTTAATCATTCTTAACACACAGAGGCCCTGATTCAGAGCCGGACGCTCTGACAGAACACTCGCTCTGAATCAGGGCCGTCCTTCTGAATTTTTAGAGCGGCCTCCTGGCCGCTCATATAGCTGTGGGTGACCACCCACAGCTACAGCGAGCGGCCAGGAAGATGGTCGTGACCCTTGTGGTAGGGTCTTGCTGCCGCAAGCCCTGGAGTGCTTTTGGCTCTATCAGAGCTGAAAGCACTTCCACTGACATCACTTGTGATATCAGTGGGGCCGGCCCCAGATGGTAAGCATTCCCATGGGAATGCCTCCATCTGGCCAGCCACGCCCCCAGCACACCCACCAAAGGGGCGTGCTGTCACTCACCATCGACAGCACGCTCTCTATGTAGCGAGACCCATAGCGACGGCTTGCCTGTCGCTATCCGTGTCTCGCGCATGCACACGACAGAGCCGGGTCCGTCGTGTGCATGTGCACTGGGCCACCATCGACCCGCTTGCGAGCGCTCATTGCTCGCGAGCGGGTCTGAATCAGGCCCAGAATGCCAAGTTTCGTCCCATTCCAATTTCAACTTGGATTTCTTTCTAAATGTCACCTCTGTGATATAGAGAACATGTTGGGCTTTATTGGTGAAAACAAAATACTGTAACAATGGGAAATACAGGCATTGCAGAGGAATCTTGAAACCGACCACATCTTAACTTAGAAAACATTTGTTAGGAGATGAGACCTCATCTCTTAACAAACGTTTTCTAATTTCAAATGTGTGTGAAGAATGATTAAAGAGACACAAAGTTACATCTGGATATACAAATTGCACATGAAATCGTTAGCACTTCAGGGTCAAGTACCCTATAAATAGACTGTAGTTGCACAGATAAGGATATCCAGCCCTGAGGAAGAATCTTTGATTCGAAACACATTGATTGTATGGATACCTATCTGTAATTTTAAGAAGGACAGCTGGTGGATGGGAGAAGGAGAAATTCTGGATAACTCCCTACCCTTATGCTTACCATCTTGCTCCTCATTTGGAGCCCCACATGGTACGGTTCCTCATATCACCATAAATCGTGGAACATTATTTTAACAGAAATTATATTTGTTTTTTAAAGTGAATAAATTTACAAATACTTCACTATATGAGTATTTTTCTCTTTTTCAATCCCATTTGAGGTCCATCTATCTGCATTGAGAGGACATCTCACAACAAATAGAGGCATTCACAAAAGACTTTCTTTTCATGAGACTTTATTGACTGAGATAATTTGGACTTATTCAACTTGAATTTTGGAAACCTAGCAGCGCCAGAGGTTTTCTTTTCTAATTTTATATATAGTGATACATTGTTTGGTAGCGGGGTACCACCAAAAAACACCTAGGCAGCTATACTAGGGAGTGCCTCCGCATATCACAATATATCCTCTTTTCCACTGAAAATTAACCAGATTTTCCTATAACTTAATTAGGAAAACACTGTACCACCAGTGTTGATGTTTATAATTTAATGTTACTGTCTGGTGAGCCACTAGTTAACATTCCAATTAAATCAGTAGCATTCACATTTAAGAAATTGTCCTATTTCTCCTAATGACATTACACCATACCCTCCTCCCCCCATTGCATCAATGCATACCTACCACGCACACTACAAAGTATAATTTTATAAGGTACATTCTGGCTAGTTTATAATTAAGTTGCAATGCTTTGTCATGTTGTTTGTTAAATTGCCCTATCCCCTTTCATGGTCTGTTAGTGGCAGTGGTGTAGGAGTAGCAATGGGTACGAGTAGTAAAAAACAATATACCTAGTTCTTGTCTAGCAAAATCATCAGGTCTGAGGAATCAATCATTTTGTATTTCTATTTTTACAATTATATACTAGATTTATACTTGTATGCATTTGATATGAAATAATCAATGATAGATGCAGAGAGAATTAATGTAATTTGAAGATAAGGGATAACACCAGCTGCTTGCCAAATTTAGGTGTTCACTTTGGGTGAGATGTCTTAAGACCATTGATATACTGGCGTTATTTTCACCGACAATTTGTCCTTAATGTAAACATGCTAATAAAGAATTATATTCTACAGCAACATTAAACACCAACTACAAGAGATGTACAGACAGTAAAATCTATATTGTGTAGATTGAATTTGAAAGGAGGATAGGCTGTGAGGAAAAATTTCAAAATGCTGCTGTGGGGAAGAAAGACAAATAGGATAATTTTCTGTTTGATGTCTGTGCTTTAGACTTCAGTTGGATAACTAAAACAAAAATCTTCCCCTTGCCAACAAGGAAGTGCTGTATCAACATAATTTTCTGTGTTAAATGATACAAATTCTTTAGAGAGATAAATATTATTTTGCCCAATATGAATAGGTATCATCTTGGATTTGCAGAATAACTTTAGGCACCATTTTACAAAAAGAATGTTCTGTAACTGAAAGGGAGTAGAGGACAACTGAATTATTCAATGGTTTTGGGATCTCAGTAA
The DNA here is from genome assembly GCA_031769625.1 of Taudactylus pleione. Classification (NCBI taxonomy): domain Eukaryota; kingdom Metazoa; phylum Chordata; class Amphibia; order Anura; family Myobatrachidae; genus Taudactylus; species Taudactylus pleione. Next base: position 799,219 of record JAUIMM010000241.1, read on the forward strand.
TAAGAATAGGGCAGGTTTACTTACAGTACCTAACACATGTGTATTAACACTTTCCATACTCAATGCCCCTCTATTTTGGGTGGGTCCCAATACTTTAAGAGGGGTGTGGCCAAATGGATCCATGGCCATGCCTCATTAGGTTAACATTAAGGAGGCTATCCACACTGATGGGGGTGATTGTGCCATCTTGGGAAGTTACGCCTCCCTGGCAAGCCTGGGCCCCCTGAGAAACCTGGGGAACTAATTGGGGCCTGCATAAGAGGGACCACTACTAGGGGCACTGCTTAGGGGGGGGACTGTATAAGGGGCACTGCATTAAGGTGCAAATGGAAAGAAATGTTCCCAGTGACAAGAAAGGGGTGTGTGTAATGTTGACATGCCCCATTTTTCAGTGGCCACGCCCATTTTTCACCGTGCATGCCTGTGGCACTCGCACATAGTGGGGGGCTCTCCATTTTCAAATTTGCCCTGGGCTCCAAATACCCTAGTTACGCCACTGCTCACAACTAGTATCACATGAAAACCATTACCTTCCCCCTGTGTGAGGGACATAGCAGCAATAAGGAAACATAATTTCATAGTTTATCCTAATATCTATACAAGGGTGTGTAAATATAAATGCATCCAATGAAGACCTGCACAAACCAGCCCGGGGTGGAGCATTCGGGTCGAGCATTCTGAATCGAGCACTATGTGCTTAATGATGTAACTTGTTATAATAAAAGTCCAGATAACTTGATTATTTCTCCATTAGCATTTAAGGCAATTAGTTCACTAAGGTTGTCTTTATTCAGGAGGTTATGAAGTGAAGTAAGACATTCAGGACCTGATTTAGCAAGGAACACAGTTGCTAATATGCACGCAATTGGCCGATTGCTGCGTACTGTGCATGCATATACATCGCAGTGCACATGCACAAATTAGCCATTGTGATCGGGACTGCATTCATAGTGACTACGCAGACCCATCGCAGAGTGATTGACAGGAACTGACGTTTGTGGGTGGTAACGGGGGGTAGTCGGCCGAATGCAGGTGTACATTTGAACGTTGTTGCAGGGGCATTTATAAATTAACCACTGTGATGCCCTACGCAGCCTGAGGCCTAATAGCGTGCGTTGAAGTTAGCAATTTCTGAGTAAGGTCAAGGCTTGTGCAAGTGTGTGTGAGGCTGCGATGGTACTCGATTGTACCAATGTTTTCACAGTCTTGCTAATCATTACAGATGTGTGTAAGGTAAAGTTGGCGTCCTTATGTAGTGCAGCGGCGGCATTGCGATTGCAAAGAATTAGCATACTATCGCATTTGAACTGCGTGCGTAATCGATATTGCATTCGCATTTGCATTCCGTAGTGAATCAGGCCCTCATTTACTTCATTCAAATAGAGATGATTATCATATATAGTCACTACCCCTTCAAATTCGCTAGGTAGGTAGAAACTCTCTTTCTCATAAGGCTCCATTCCTGAAGGGAGTTGAATCCACAAACATTGTAAACAGTGATTAGTTACATTTGTTGTTTAAAAAGTGGTGATTCAGTTACAGTTATTATGAAACAAAGTAACGGCATGGACAGCACTATGTGCTTGGTGATACTGTATATATTTTTATAGTTAAGCCTAGACTGCTTGATTATTTATCCAGTGGTAATTAAGAAATTAATAAATGTCCTTAAATTCAATTTCATTTGGAGGGCAAGGAGTAGAGTAAGAAGATTGTATGAACCTCTCCTAGAAAAGTAGTTTAGCTTGCAGAGAGTCAGAAAAGTAGCTTAGTTTGCAAAGAGTCAGAAAAGTAGTTTAGCTTGCAGAGAGTCAGAAAAGTAGCTTAGTTTGCAAAGAGTCAGAAAAGTAGTTTAGCTTGCAAAGAGTCAGAAAAGTAGTTTAGCTTGCAGAGAGTCAGAAAAGTAGTTTAGCTTGCAGATAGTCAGAAAAGTAGCTTAGCTTGCAGAGAGTCAGAAAAGTAGTTTAGCTTGCAGATAGTCGGAAAAGTAGTTTAGCTTGCAGAGAGTCAGAAAAGTAGTTTAGCTTGCAGAGAGTCAGAAAAGTAGCTTAGCTTGCAGATAGTCAGAAAAGTAGCTTAGCTTGCAGAGAGTCAGAAAAGTAGCTTATAGTAGCTTGCAGAGAGTCAGAAAAGTAGCTTATAGTAGCTTGCAGAGAGTCAGAACAATCTGAAGTGGCATACTGTGCAAAGTGTAAACATCCTATCAAAATCCAACATCCTACCATTTCAGAACCACCCCTTTCCAAATGCAAGATTTTCCAGTATTTCAATAGAAAAACTTCTCAGTTTAGTCTTAGTAATTGCTTACATTATGAGACTTTGGAGGTATTGTTGCTTTTTTGATTACACGAGCCACTTATTGTGCAAGTTCTGTATTTATTTCTTTGCCACAGTGCAATTTTTAGCATGGCTGTATCATCTGTTTGGGGTCTGGCTGCCACCACAAGGCAGCAGCGAGGTGCCTAGGCCATCTAGCAGTCATTACAGTGATTATTAGGATCAACTCTTTCTTAAAATAGGACTAGCCTCACTGCTTTTTGGTGGTTGGTTCCTCCCATGAGACAAGCCACCATAGTATACTGAGGAATGAAGATTGTTTTCCTCCCATTCTCTCACCCATCCTGCTCTGCAGTCTGTCTCTACCCTCCTCCTCTGCTCACTGCCATGCAGAACAGGGGCATAAGAGTAAGTTTCAGGTTTCTCCCTAAAATGTGATAATCTCTTCACATTCTACAGGTCAGCATCAAAGAGTGATTTATAATCTTGGAACGGGACTTAAATTAGATTAAAGTTTGAGTGGGTGGGTTGGGTGTGGGGAGAAATTGAAATACACCAGGAAAATCATCCTATTAATAGAAGCTGGGTGAATATATGACAGCAAAAATCAAATTGCTAGGTTGAAAAACAACTGACAGGTTGCCGATCACCATACTACACAAAATAACTGTTCAGATTTCACCACCATACGTTGCTTAATAATGATTTTGACATGTTTTAGGGGAATGTGAACTGTAGTATTTTGCCTTTATTGAATGTGAGAATAGTACAGTTTATTCTATCATTTTATAAGCAAATTACCATACAGTAGACTTTTGGTTCTACATCCATTACCATTCTACATTAAAAAAAATATATATATATACAGTTCCAGCAAACATGCTTTTAAAGACATTAGCCTAGCAGATTATTTCATGGTTAGTAAAGAAGAAATAGCAAGGCAATATAGTGAAGAGTAAGGGATAAGCAAAATAAACATACTGTTCAAGTACATCCACTTTGGTTCTTTAAGATTTTAATTATCTTTTATTTACTGTATATGGCACCATTGAGTGTCTGTAGCAACGTACATTGAGAAATACAATAATATAGATAAACAATACATACAAAAAACTTCAAACAGATGGTTGGGGAAAAGTTTGCTATAGGGTCAACCTAGGTCTAGATACACCCCTGATTGCCGCCCTAAGGTTTGCAAGATCTGTCCACATGATTATTTTATTTTGGTATATTTTATATATTTTGGTTTATATATATACTTGCTATTGATTGAAATGTATATATATATATATATATATATATATGCTAGGGCACCCTGTTTTTCAAATATAAGACAAACTTTTTTTCTTTTTCCAGGTGCTTATTAACTGATAGCCCTGGGTGTGGTCCTGTCTCTTTAAGGCAGGACCCAGTTTTCTGTTTAAAATGTATGCAAGCTTGAGGCCAAGATTTCAGATCAAGTTCATTTATCTGAGAATCAGTGTAGGGACTGGCTAGATGGGAATGACCGTGAAGCGGTGGCCAGCTTAACAAATTATTGCAATATTTTGGAACCAACATTCCCTATGTTCAAAGGAGTAGCAGTTTGAAAAGCATGTGAGTGCCGAGTTTGTATGATATTTTTTATGTAGATGGTGTGGTCACATACCAAGGGCACCCCAGATGGTCGAGTGCCGTGGATTGAGCCTGTCGTTTATATATATATATATATATATATATATATATATATATATATTTTTTTTTTACTTACTGAGAACCATTAGTGAGTTTTGAAGACAGTGATTACATTCAATATGTATAGCTGATATGTTGAAAAGAGAGCCCTCTATAAAAGATCACCACTGCTCTCAATCCACTATGCACCTGCTTCTTCAGAAAGTCATCTGAGCATGGAGAAATGCATTGAAGACTACAGGTGCTAAATTCTAACAGAAGCACTGTTTAGCGCTAGAGTTGCCTTTGCCTAGAGCTGGTTGGCTGGTAATCGAGATTGGCCATAAAGTACAGTCATTCGGAGACCTTTCCTCTGGATGGCAGATGAGGCCTAATCCACTGGGGACAGCACCTGTTGGCTCCAAGCACTATTGTCTAAAGGGATTACAGGACTCATTCACCCACCCTCCCATGTCTCTACAGTCTGGTATTGGTGTATTATATGATGTTCTAAGCACCACTGCATAATATTTGTTTTGCTCTTTTTGTGTGGAGATTGGCAACCTCCATTTGTGCTGGTGTTTGGCTGTTGGAACATCAATTAGATCTTCTCAATACAGGTGTCGCAGTAGGCGCCAGTGTATTTTTGTCTATTTATTTGTCTACCTGCTCTGGCCAAGCATGAAATTAGAATGAAATAGAGAACATTACACATGTGAGAGATCTTATTTATTGAACCACCCTCATATATATCCCACCATTTAATACATTATGCCCACGCCTCGTTTCACACGTCATAAGTCACACATATGTAATGTCACACATGCTCCCAAAGTCTCCCCATGTCACACATTATGCCTACCCAACACCCCTAGTGTCACACATTATGCCCACCAAACCTCCCCATGACACACATTATGTTTTCCAACCCTACCAATGTCATAACTTATGCCCACCAACCCATTCTATGTCACATATTATGTCCCTTTCACACTCCCCATGTCACCCATTATGCCTCCTAAACCCCCCTAGTGTCACACATTATGTCCCCCCAAACCCACCTAATTTTGAATATTATGTCACCTTAACAATCCCCATGTCACACATAATGCCCCCCAACCCTTCCCATGTCACATTATGTCCCTCTAACACTCCCCATGTCACCCATTATGCCTCTTAAACCCCCCTACTGTCACATATTATCCCCCCAAACCCACCTCATGTTGCATATTATGTCACCTTAACACTACCCATGTCACACATTATGCCCCCCAACCCTTCACATGTCACACATACTGTCCCTCTAACACTCCCCATGTCACACATTGTGCCTCCTAAACCCCCTTAGCAACACACATTGGGCCTCATTCAGAGGCTGTCGGAGGATGCAAGCGGTCGCTCAGAAACTGGGCGGCTACTTGCTTCCTGACCGCCCACCTCTGTTGCGGTCGTTAGGCTGTGGGTTAACACCCACAGCTCTAACGACCACTCCGGTGATGGTCGCGATGGTCAGTTACCATCGCGACCATCGGGGCTTACGACGAGATCCTAGGGTAGGGTCTCCCTTGTCGTAAGCCCCGGAGAGCTTCTGGCTTTGTCAGAGCCAGAAGCTCTCCACTGACATCACTAGTGGGGCCACCCCCAAACGGTAGGCGCTCCCATGGGAACGCCTCCATTTGGGCTGCCACCCCCCGGCCCGCCTTCCAAACGGGGCGAGCTGTCAATCAACATCGACAGCTTGCCCCCTTTGGATTGAGACCCGCTACGACCGGCACTGTCGGTCATAGCGGGTCTCACGCATGCGCACAACGGCGCCAGCGCCGTCGTGCGCATGCTCTGTGGGGGGCCATCGACCTGGTCCGAGCGCATCGGCGCTAACGACCGGGTCTGAATGACCCCCATTATGCCCCCCTAAACCCACCTCATGTCTCACATTTTGTCGCCCTAATACTCCCCATGTCACACAATGTGTCCACTCCAACCCTTTAAATGTCACACATTTTGCTCCCCAGTCTTCCCATGTCACAAATAATGCCCTTTAACCCCCACATATCATACATTATGCCTCAACTGATACAACCTAGGCCCCAATGTGTGTGACCATGTCCCCTTTGTCTTGAGGAAGGGATTTTTGGGAGTTCTCTAATAGTGTTATACTGTAGCATCTTTTGTACTAATGTTTATGCATTCATTAGATCAGGTAAAGATCAGGTAAAGTCATAAAACATAATACCTGTCTGCTGAGATTGTGATTGTGTGGGGTTAAAACTTAAAAGTAATGTTTTTTAAAATGTACACACTAAATGTAGAATACATGACTAGCATTTTCAGGAGCTCCTCTATTTCTTTCCAAAAAGACCTGAGCTACTTCGATTGCTTTTCGTGAGCATTCTCTTTCTTTCTTTTTTTCTGTGTAGGCCTCCTTTTTGTATGAAACTTCATTTGTTATAGCTCTCCTACTTCCTGCATCAGAGAGGATCCTTCCTCTCTCCCCTTTTCCCTTCATACCAGTTTCCCTTAAAGTCCCCCCTTAGTCTTGCACCTCACCTTTTTTTGTTTTTGCCTTGGCAACCATTGGGGGAGGAGGATATGGTCTGTTCTTATGTATGGGGCCCAGACTGAGAGGGAGTACACCAGCACTGTCAACCCCAACTGAGAACTGCTTTTTTATCCAGAGGTAGACCTACTTCTCTCTTCTCCTTTTCCCCCCTTTCATTAGCCAGACAATTAAAAATCTGTTAATAGAGATACTCAGAATGTTCTAGGCCGTGCCTTCCCATTTGTGACTTTACCTCCTTGCCCATCTCTGCTCCATCCTTCTTCCCTATATGTGCATCTGACCACTTCCTATGTGTGCCTCTTCTCCCTTTTACCTTCCCTATTTATGCATCTTCTCCCCCCTCCTATGTGCCCTTTTGCCTTTATGTGTTTGTGCTCCTGCTCATTCCCTGTCTGTGCCTCTGCTCACCTCCCCTTCCTATGGGTGCCCCTTCTCACCCATCTGTGCCTCTGTCATTCCTATTAATATCTCTGCCCATTCCCTCTCTGTGCCTCTGCTCAATTCTATTTCTTATGGGTGCATCTGCTCCACATCACATCTGTGTATCTGTCCTGTCCACATCTGTGCCATGGTCCTCTTCCCTATCTGTGCCTCTTCCCTTCTATTTCTGCTTTTTCTCCCTTCTCCATCTAGAGATGTAGTTATATTACCTGCAGCCAGAATGCTGGCCATCAGAATCCTGACCCGGGACTAAAGATAGGAGTCGAAATCCCAATTCCTATCTTTAGCCCGACGCCGAAATTCCAACAGCTGGCATCCCAAATGAAGGTAAGTGGGGCTTGCTAGGTCTTAGCTGCAGGGGGGGAGGGTTAGGTTTAGGAACCCCCAGGGGGAGATTAGAGTTAGGCACCCCCTGTGGAGGGTTAGGATTAGGATATGGGGAGGGGGGGTTAGGGTAAGGCACCACTGGGGGGTTAGGATATTGCACCACTGAGGGTGGTTAGGGTCAGGCACCCCCTGGGAGGGTTAGGTTTAGGGTGCGGGTAGGATGGGTTAGGCGCCACCAAGGGGGGTTAGGGTTAGGCATGAGGGAGGGTTACAGTTAGGCACCAATGAGGGAGAAGGGTAGGGATAGCATACTTACCACTCCTGTCAGGATCTTAATCCATCAGGATGCCGCTGTCGGGATTTGAACTGGTGTCTATTCTGCTGCTGGGATATCATACCGAACCCTCCATCTGTGTCTCTGTCCCCTTCCCCATCAAAAGCAGATGCATGTATGTAAGCTCCCCTTGAGAATGTAAGCTCTTGCGAGCAGGGCCCTCTACCCTCTTGTGTTTCTCCTTACTATATGTTCATCTACTTCTTACTCACCACTAGGACACCTAACACTTAGTGCCTATGCTTTGCTGCTTATGTGGGTGTTATGGCCACCTATGTATCAATGTATATTATCCATGTCCTTGTCCTTCATTGTATTGTATTTTACTGTAAGTCACTTTTTGGTTATGTACCTTGTAAGGCGCTGCGGAACACTTGTGGCACCATATAAATAAACAATAATAATAATAATAATAATAATAGTGAAGATCTCATATTTGAACCTTAAGGTGGCAGGTTAAAACAATTTTAATTTAATAAATCATTAGGGCAAAAATATATCTTCAAAAGTTTATCCCCCTAGCAATAACACTGTTATGACCAGTGGTAATCCCTGTCAGCTATAAAACTGCCATTGTTTGGGGAAGCCTATGTAAAGAGGTATCCAGTAAGGGACATGGAGAATGCCAGTGTTGGGACCAAGGAGCGTCCTCCAGCACTGGATCAGAAAATGACCATCACTGAGGAGAAGGATCTGTAACCGGTGAGGGACAGCGAGAACATGAAAGATATGTACCAAATTTTGAAGAGACTGTTATACATCACTGGAGCCATCTTGAAGGAGGTTGATGCTGGGAAAGACGGGTCTGGTGGTAAATTGCAGCTTCTATTCTTCTGTGGCAATCTTGAATCTGCAACTTACACATCTCAAACCTATTTAACAAGAATCATGGCAGTACATCTATCACAGCAATACCTGAAATAATAAACAACAACACTGTATTCTCTGAAGGAGGTATGCTTCATTTTTACTGGATCCCACAATTTCTGGTGGCAGCCTTGCTTATTGCTATAGCTCCTTGTTTTATTAATTTATAAAAAAAACGAATGGCATGGAGCTCCTTTGCAATGTGTTCCCTATTTTCCTATGAAATACATATATGGAAACTGTACTTGCTATTCTATACTAAATGCATGGTCACCTACTATTTATCATTGTGTTCATCATTGGATTCCTGTATTATAAGCACTTGTTGCCAGCAAAAAAAAGTAGGACTAGAAATTACGGAAAAAATATTTTCTAAGTTGAACAAATTGCTTGAAAATAACTAAGGGAATAATTGTTCAAGGGTGCATTTTCTTTTCCATATTTGACTGTTTTCTCTAAAGTAAAACAGAACATTTAAAGTACTGTATTGTTGTAAAATCATATCAAAAGAATCATTTTCTATATAATGCACAATCATATTACAGTTATGTTTTTCCTGAGTATTGCAGCATGAAAATGTACAATTTTGTCTGCTCAGACAGAATATTAACATATTGGCACTATTAGTGTACAGTATGACAGTTAGCTGAAGATGTACTGAAACTGCAACTACTGTGTGATCCCAATGATTCTACAGGTACCATCTTCTCAGGAAGATCCACTTCCACAGCAATGGATTTACTACTTCTCCCCTGGCAATTGTTTTCTAATTAAAATTGTATTGATGCTCAACAAAAATGAAGCAGGCACAGCACTAGGCTATAATAACAAGCTGGGGACACCTTAAATCACACAAGCACACACAGAGACACGCACTTATTGTGTGCATTCATATTCCTGGAGCAATTAGCAAATATCAAACCATGTGCATTGTGTGCATGTTCCAGCACTAGAGGTTGGCTCGGAGAAGCACAGTGATAATAAACATTTATATGTCTTTCATTGTAATGATAATTATCCTGATTTATTTTTGCACACTCTGCTGCAGTGCTGCCAAATGCTCTATATCTTACAGACATACTGATTATATTCTTCCAAAGCTTACAATCTACTTATATGGAACAAGTCACAATAAATGGATAAGCAGAGCATCTCATTCTGTAAATTCATATGTATATTTCATGTCGCTTTATGATGTAAAATGGTTTCATATGAAACTTGTCACTATAATCAGCCAGCTTACTAAGGGCATGTAAATGCCTGGTGCACCACCAATATTTGCAGATGGCTTTATGCTTTATAACAGGGAACATTGGTGCTGAAATGGTAGAGGCAGGATGTATCAATTTCTGCATGAAAATTACAATACATCCCGCCCTCTTTCTCCTTCAAACCGGCATCTATAATCGCCGGTATACAGGTACACTTACCTGCCGGGACAGCTGTCCCAGTGAAGAGAAAATGACAGGTTTTATGACCTTGGAGTCCTATTGCGCATGCGTGGGCATTAGCCTCTGCATGTGCAATTCGCAGGGGGTCGCAGGCTTTATGTGATATCAAGCCCTTTGGCTTTTATAGGCAGCACCATCTATAGATGCATTGTCTATCATGCAGCAACTCTGGAAACTTACACTGGTGTATATTGTTGGCTTGTCTTTTCCAGGATCCACTTTGGTTAGAGTCCCAATGCAAAGAGGTGGCAAATAATTTGAAATAGAATAATTTGCTCCACAGGTACAGTATTTATCTGCTAACCTGAGATGTTCAAATGCCATAGAAGCCTTTTCTCTCCTGGTTATTTTGCTGACCTAAAACTGGGTTATCCTTATGATGACAAATACCTGCTGTGAATTGTGACGTGTGTGACAGTTAGTGCTGGCTTTGTTTTAGATATAAATCAAATATAAACCAGATACAATTTGTAGAAAATCATATCAGTACCAAGGACAGCATCATTTTGCTGATTAACATACTGTATCACTTCAGCTGCTAGTCCACAGTTTATCATTGTTTCAAATTCTTAATGTTGTTACCATATCTGTCCTTCTTTTGGGGTTTTCATTGCCTTCTTGGTGAAAGCAACTGGAGACGAACATGTAGAAGAACTGTTCTGGCTCTGTTTTTAGCAGTGTCCATGACGCTAAAGTACAGTAAACACCATACAACATGCTACTACTCACAACTAGTCCAAGCTGACTGATAACCACAAGTGTCCTCATGCAGCATGAAAGCAAAAACCTCTCTAGGTGGTGGAAGGAGGTTGACTTACTGTAAAATAAATTGTTGAAAGTTATGATTGACAGCACCTGACTGTTTTCAAGATTTCTGCAATGACAATTGTTATTCTGAAATCCTTTGTAGTTTCAAATTCATTGTTTTAGGCACTCTCTAAACATTTGTACCCTAGGCTATTGCTTAGGTTCACCTAATGGTAGCATCTGCCCTGATCATATTGTTGTTAGCTGTTTAATTATTGTTTTATATTAATGTTTTATTAGCATTCTATTTATATTCATGCATACTGTGCAATAAGACTTTACAGGGGGTTGGGCCGGACAGACCGGTACTCTCCAAGCAACTGTTAAATGTAAATCAGAACTAAAACATAATATATTTTGTCATTTAATGATTTGCACTGGAATCAGTAGATATAGTTGTTAAAGAGAGATACATACTGTATATACCATGCATCTGGAAAATATTCTCAGCGCTGCACTTTTTTCCACATTTTGTTATGTTACAGCCTTATTCCAAAATGGAATTAATTCATTTTTGTCCTCAAAATTCTACACACAATACCCCATAATGACAACATGTAAAAATAAATAACATGTACATAAGTATTCACAGCCTTTTCCATGAAGCTCAAAATTGAGCTCAGGTACATCCTATTTCCACTGATCATCCTTGAGATGTTTCTACAGCTTAATTGGAGTCCACCTGTGGCAAATTCAGTTGATTGGACATGATTTTGTCTGTAGACCTCCGAGACAGGATTGTCTCGAGGCTCAAATCTGGGGAAGGGTACAGAAAAATATCTGCTGCTTTGAAGGTCCCAATGGGCACAGTGGCCTCCATCATCCATAAATGGAAGAAGTTCGGAACCACCAGAACTCTTCCTAGAGTTTTCCGGCTGTCTAAACTGAGCGATCGGAGGAGAAGGGCCCTAGTCAGGGAGATGACCAAGAACCCGATGGTCACTCTGTCAGAGCTACAGCATTTCTCTGTGGAGAGAGGAGAACCTTCCAGAAGGACAACCATCTCAGCAGCAATCCACCAATCAGCTCTGTATGGTACAGTGGCCAGACGGAAGCCACTCCTTAGTAAAAAGCACATGGCAGCCCACCTGGAGTTTGCCAAAATGCATCTGAAGGACTCTCAGACCATGAAAAACAAAATTCTCTGGTCTGATGGGACAAAGATTGAACTCTTTGGTGTGAATGCCAGGCGTTATGTTTGGAGGAAACCAGGCACTGCTCATCACCAGGCAAATACCATCCCAACAGTGAAGCATGGTGGTGGCAGCATCATGCTGTGGGGATGTGGCAAGAACTGGGAGACTAGTCAGGATAGAGGAAAAGATGAATGCAGCAATGTACAGAGACATCCTGGATGAAAACCTGCTCCAGAGCGCTCTTGACCTCAGACTGGGGTGACGGTTCACATTTCAGCAGGACAACGACCTTAAGCACACAGCCAAGATATCAAAGGAGTGGCTTCAGGACAACTCTGTGAATGTCCTTGAGTGGCCCAGCCACAGCCCAGACTTGAATCCAATTGAATATCTCTGGAGAGATCTGAAAATGACTGTGCACCGACGCTTCCCATTCAATCTGATGGAGCTTGAGAGGTGCTGCAAAGAGGAATGGGCTAAACTGCCAAAAGATAGGTGTGCCAAGCTTGTGGCATCATATTCATAAAGACTTGAGGCTGTAATTGCTGCGAAAGGTGCATCAACAAAGTATTGAGCAAAGGCTGTGAGTACTTATGTACATGTGATTTCTTAGGTTTTTTTTTTATTAATTTTGCAAAAATCTCAAAAAACTTTTTACAAGTTGTCATTATGGGGTATTGTGTATTGTATTTTGAGGACAAAAATTAATTTATTCCACTTTGGAATAAGGCTGTAACATAACAAAATGTGGAAAAAGTGAAGCGCTGTGAATCCTTCCCGGATGCACTGTACATGATATACATGATCCAGGAGGTAGAAAAGAACAGCTAGTGAATTTTCATAGACCAGCATTGAATAAACTGGTGTAATGCAACCTCCATAGTCTGCAGCTGATATTGGTTGCTTGATTTCAATACAAACTTGGGCTTCAAAAATTGCCATATAGGCCTGTAATGTCTCTCATGTGTACATATTAAATGTTATGTGTTAAATAGGGCAGTCTTAAAAGAGCTTACACCAGCCCCATTCACTGCAGCTGTATCTCTCTAAGCCAGTGGTTCCCAAACTAGGTGCTGTGGGGTGCTGAGGCCCCCACACTCCACCCACTTAGCTTGCACTGCCTCCCCCCAATCTAGCTTTGAGCATGTACTTTAACAAGTTCTGCAACAAGAACATCTGCTGGAATATCTGTACATGTGAACCAGATCTGATATTCCAGTTTCCCACCATAGCATGAGCAGTAGTGAAGTAAAAGTTTAATTTCAGAAGTGCAAAGTACTTTGTTTTTATTTGACCACAGTTTTTAATGTTGCCAAACATTTTTATAATTGTTTCCTTTAAAAAACACGCAGATTTTTGTTGAATTAATCTTCATCTTTGCTTCAAAATAAGAGTGCTGGACACAGTGAAAATTAAAGGTTAAGCTTTCTGGGCCTCCTGTTCGCTGGTACTATGGTTACAATAAAGTATTTCATTATCTGCATTTTAGCATGTGTTAACACTGTTCATACATGTTACAAAGTGAGTTTCGTGAGCACTGCTAGATCCCTTAAAAGAATCCTAAAATAACATAACTTGTAGTAATCAGGAAACAAAGCCAACCTGAGGCACCCTGGGAGTTGTGTAATACAGTATCCTGATGGGAAGGGATGGACCAGTACCCTACTGGAGGGACACAGATGTGCTGACTGTGTACAGAAAAGAACACTGGGGAAAAGTAAAGCTCACCTGGAGAGGGTCATTTATGTTGGAAGTGCTGCAGAAGTGATCCTGCTAGAGCCACACCAGAGCCCAATAGATCATCACTGAACTCCCACATCAGCAAACTTCAATATTTACTAGAGATGTGCAGTTCGGTTTTCGAACACACCCGAACTTAGGGGTTGCGGGTCGAATTGAGTCGCAGTTCGGAATCACTTTGGGGTTCCGGGTCGAACTGAGACCTGACTTGAGTCTGCTGTTAGTTCGGAACTTGGATTTAAACTCGGGTTTTGGATTGCATGTAAACAGGTCCAAATTACATAATGTTAGCCGTTTTTATAGACTTCTTATCGATTTTTAAGGAATTAAAAATCGAATGAAAATCGAATATGAACAAAAACACCTGACTTTATTTGCCAAAACCAAAATATGGGGTTCCTTGCACTTCTCTAATATTTACAGATTCAAGTTCAGCCAATATGCTTATGACATTTTGTTTTTAGCAATACTGCTTGCCTTTGGGTTAGACAATCAGAAATCGCCACAGCAAGCCAATCCTAGCTTATATTAGCCAATGTGAGCAGGAAAATAGCAGCTTGTTGGTGTAGAGGAGCAATGAAAGGCTCATAAAGAAACAATACTGCACCATTGGGGAGAAGAGGCACCACCACTTGAAGAATGTCAGGAGACATCATTGCAATAGTAGAATGTGTAAGCCTTGGAGCAGGGGAATTATAATAAAATAGCTTACTCTTGACCCCTTGCTTGCTAGGTGAATGCATTGGAAGGCAACTGAATGAAGGCCTGCTAATAGTTAAGTTGAGGATTAGAGGGGAGCAAATCTGACCTCTGTATCAAAGGGATGGGACACTTGGCACCACAATGAAAAGATCTTCCCTGGTGTGTAAATTGCAGTGAGATTCCAATCAAGTGGACAAGTGATTGCCTTGGTGGGTATTACTTGTGTTGGCCCCTTGCAACCCTGATCTGTCTGGCACGCATGGTGCTAAGACAGACTGATCACATTTCCCCATAGGCTGGACGAGTTGTTAGGTGCAACTGTCAGCTATCACCTGGGTGTGAGACTGCTAATAGCTGGGATTTTAAGGTGCCTACTCCAGTGATGGTGAATACCTGATCTGCAGTTAAGTATGCAGTTTCAGTCCCTTCCCTGCCTTACCATCTCGTGTTGTTTTCCCTGCCAGTAATCTTTTTTAAAACAGTAATGACTATGGTTCAGGCTCCTGTCAAATTAGCACAAGACCATTCCAGCTATTGTGTCTTTAAAGCCTCCATGGACTTTGGCACTCTGGGCCTGATTCAGACCACCTGCCGTTTGTGGGCGGCCCTACTGACATCACACGTGATGTCAGTAGTGAACTTCCTGCTCTATTAGAGCAGGAAGTTCACTGGGGCTTGCGATGGACGAGACCCTACCACAAGAGTCTTGTTGCAAGACTGATGGTCGTGATAATTACGACCATCGCCAGGCCACACACAGCTTAGCGAGCGGCCTGGAGGCCCTCGCTAAGATGTGGGTGGTTTAAAAAAAACGGCCCGCCCTGATTCAGAGCGAGCGCTCGCAAACAGCGAGTGGCTCTGAATCAGGGCCTCTGTGTGGACTTGTCAAGTGGTAGATAAGTTGAATACTGAAACTCCAGAGACAGAATTCAAACATAGACAATCTGTAATTTAGTATGCTCTTTGTGTGCCAATCTCCTGGCAATTATTAGCTGTTTTTATAGTTGTATTTTGTGTGTTGAAATTTAAAAAAAAAGTACAGTTGAATCTTCCTACTGGTTGCCTAAATTACTCAAAATACTTAAAGGGTCAAAGCAGAAATGACTGGTGCCACAGCATATAAAAGCTGAGGAGATAAACGGAAGCTTCCCAAGTGGCTTCGGAGGATTTATTGTATATAAATGTAACTGCATTAACACCTTAAATGTGGATAATTAGTATCCTGTATAACCAGGAGTTTGTCAGTCCAATGAACAACCTCCTTCTTTACTCACTTTACGTGGGCTGTGCACACGAGAAAAGGAGAATTGTCCACTACAATAGTTTAGGTGTGAAAGAAATTTATTTTGTTTTAAATTACTCAGTATGTTAGATAGAAATTTGCCTGGAAATCATCAGTTCCTATAAAAGACAATAAAATAAAATAAATTTAACTAGGCATTTGGCACTAGAAAGTCAGATAATAAATACAAATACTTCACAATGTGAATCAATTAAAAGAAACCATAAAACATAAGATAATAAAAACAGTTATTATTTGGAATCTTGGAACATGTTTCACAGCTCAACCGTTTCCTGCCTGAGGAGATTGTTCATTGGACAGATAAAGTCCTGGTCATACAGGGTATTATTTAAGATGTTTAGCCAAAGTTACATTTATATATACTAAAGTCAGCACCAGATATTATATTATATTGTATATCATAATACATAAATATAACTGGGGCAAAGTCCAAAACCCCTTCAAAACCGCTGCAAAACCACCGTCCAACCACATTTTAGAATAGAACTGAACAGGGTTAGGGCTAAAATTACTAGGTAGCGGTTTTGGTGTCAGTAAGAAACCGCCGACAAACCGCCAGCACTTGCCGAAGTTTAGAACCCGCCGTCTATCCACCACCAAACCGCTGGGGTTTAGAACCCGCCGCTTAGTAGATTTTGCCCTTAGTGCCCTCAGAGAGCACATAAGGAAAAACAGCTATTATTAAACCAGTATCAGATGTGAAAAATTTTATGAACCTCAGGGTAGCTCATGGGCCCGGAATCAGTGATGTTGATGACAGTGATGATGCTGTTTACAAGAATAATGACCATTCTTTAAGTAGCAATAGGACTATGATGTACACACACATATATATATATATATATATATATTATGTATATATATATATATATATATATATATATATTTACTATGTGTTATAAACATAACACTGAATAGAAAAATCATCCACAGTTGTTTCTTTGCAATTAAGTTATGATGCTTGCAAGCAATTCCATTTTAAATAGAAACAGAGGTGTTGAGATGTTTTAAAATGCTGCTATTATATATCATGACTGTCGCTGAGATTAGTGCAATTCCCAATGTGTTGTTTTTCTGATGTGACTGTCATGTGACCTGCAAAACAGATGCATGAGCCTGTATGTGCCAGACATATTCAAAATTGAAGGTAAAACTTGAAAACAATCTTTTAAATCTCAAACTCCAGCAGGGCTGTATATTTATTGGCAGGGCGTATTTAGAGAGGAGGGGGCCCGTGTTCACTCACCATCCGGGGCCCCTTCTTCTCTCCGCGGCATAGTAACAGATTCAGTAGACTCCAGGCACTAGTCTGTGTCCAGAGTCTACTGCGCATGCACAGCACATCAGGAAAATGGCGCGGCAGACATTTTCCCATTGATTTCCCTACTGCTCATGCTCAGATACTGTGAAAGTGGCCGCTGTGGACACTTCCCAGGTGTTCTGTGTAGCACCTCTCCAGCTGACGTGGGACTTCAGGGAGGTAAGTATTAGGAAGTATGGGTGCAGGGTGTGCTGTTTTGGCCCCCTGGACCCAGGGGCCTGTGTGCCCCGCACACCCTGCACCCATTATAGAAATGCCCCTGCTTATTGGCCACTTAGTAGAAGGAAGCCATTTTTCCAATATCCCATCTATTATTTTACAGATACTGTACTTTAGTGCAATCTCTGTAACCTTCAAAATATGTAGACTGTAGGGCAAAATGTGTTTCTTTATCTTTGTGACATCATGGGCCAGATTCAGAGCAGCACGCAAGGGTTGGATGGAAAAACTGATCTTGACATTTGGCTGATGTAAGCTGCACACCAATCGCTATTTCAGCATCTACGGATGCTGACAGAGGACATCTCAGTATTTGCACATTCAGAAGCACATATGTACACAAGGGAAGGAATTGTAGCAGCATTTTCATAAATTCACAGACAGGCAGCCACCAATAGAGGGAGCTGCATTTGCTTTCACGTCTACCTCTAAATCAGGACCCATGTGCCTATTTTTGCTTGTAAGCATAACTTTATATACAAAGGTGCCTGCAATTACTTGTACACTTGATGAAGCCTGTTAGGGGCTGCAAAATGTTATTGGGTGTTGAATCAATTAGCCACGAAGGGGCGAGTTGTCATTGTAACATGTAAAAAGAAGCAGTAGATGTTTTGTGTAATGAGATATTGGGCTCATATGCATATATGGTGAATGCAAGAGAATTATACATGCTGCATATAAGGCATAATTCTATAATGTATTAATTATAACATGACTTCTAAGATTTACCAATATACAATGAAATGTAATGTATTTCAGTGGATCTCGAGATAATACAGAAGGACCCATGTGCAAGTCTTCTTAGGAACAATAAGATTTCTGAAGAATTCTTCAAAATCTATTACATACAAAAGGAGAGGGACATCCAAGTGGAAAGGTTAATTAGCAGCATTCAGAAGATAGACAGGGTAACAGGCTGAAGGTCATCAATATGTATGGTATGCTCTTCACTGGACATGGCATGTATTCTGCTAAATTGTTTTTGTAAGGAATGTAAAGTGGCATACTTTAAACAAGGAAAATTAAAGAACAGAAAAGATTGCAAAGGAGATGTTATGATTTAATCCTATCAATTTCAAAAGAAAAGGGCTTAAAAGGTATAGCTATGGGAAGAATTAATCTAAAGTGCATTTTTTTAGTTTGTTTTTTGGGGATTTCTATTTTGATCATAAAACAAAATCTAAAAACAATGATTTCACTATATTTTCTATAAAAAACACTTAGAAATAAAATAGTTATTCTTAAGAAAACCACCATAGCACAAAAGAACAAACTTTAGCAATCAGTTAATGACCATCCGCAATGTAATGATTTTGTATCAGACTTATCAATTATTAACCATTCCATTGTAAAAGATTCACATGTGCTAAATATTATGTTTCTAGTCAAATTCACTCTTAAGGATCTTTCATGCTCAGGGTTAACAAACTGACTAATAAACCGAATTCTACATCGGTCCACGTGACTTTCAGTTACAACCTTGATGGTTAACACTGTGTTAGAGATGTCCTATAATTTAAACTCTGGCCACCAGAGGTCACTGTGTTTTTTAGAACTTGCCCTTGAGATAACACTTATCCAAGATGGTCATTATTGCATCAAGAGAATCCATCTTGGATCCTGTTTCCTGTTTGGGTCTACAAAAGGAAGCTTCCTGATTGAACATTTGCATGAATATTCTACTCATACATCCCTACATAACCCATTCCAGGAGGAACAAAATGCTCTGTTCCTGGACGTCTCTCTTAATTTATGGTTGCCATCACCTGTGTTGAAACATCTTTCTTATCAATTAACTAGATCAACACAGGTGACGGAAATTATACAAATGTGTCCACATTGTGGAATATTAATTTTTACCAGGTGTTCTATTGTTGCATAAAGTAATAAATTCCAATCCATTATACATAAGAATTTGTAATGTATTAATTAATTAAATAAATAGATCTAGCCCTTTACAGGGAGCATGCACATCTCCCAGGGTTAGCTGCAGTCACTAACAACAATTGATTTCATTACAGAGTTTTTCTATCTTCATTACAATCTCCAGTTAATATGCCCACTTACATCATACTTCTAGAACATTCTACATCATTCCACATTATGCAAGCATATAATGACATTTGGCATATTCAAATATAACATTCATCAGATTGGACAAGGCTTATTCTTTTTGGCCTTTCTTTAGCAATAGAATAGAGTCCATCATGGGAAGTTTATTGTGTTCTGTATCACTATATTTGGTTTTTTATCTTTCTCTAGCCCAGAATTATACGTAAATGGTCAAATTCTTCAGATAAACAACTTTTAAGGGGCCTATCCATTAGCAGATGTATTTCTGAGCGATGAAAGACAAAAGATATCCCTTGAAAATTCTGGCGGCTGTGCTGAACGATATCTGTCATGTATATGATCAATTTTGGCAAACGACAAACGATGATTGATATCACATGACATAATTCTGTAGCTGCTGCTAATATCTTTCGTTGTTCGTCCTTTACGCATATAAACTGCATGATATTGCTAATATCGTACGGCTATATGCGATAATTGACCAATATGTTGGAAAGATGATAGATGCAATTTATCGGCCGTGGTAGTGCGCATCTGACATCGTTCAGGTCCTATCCATTAGCAGATATAATGAATTACTGAACGATATGTCGCTCAATCGTTCATTTTATCTGCTAATGGATAGGCCCCTTTACAGGGAGCGGTCTTAAAGACAACTCAACTCATTACTTAGATATAAGTGTGTACAAAGGTCACACATTAAATTGCATTAGCTGTATTCTTTATAAATCATATGTAAATATGAAATTATGTAAAATATAATCAACTAAGCTTCAACAAAGCTTCCACAACATACATCTTACTTCCTAGCATGTTAAACAGTCCTTCTAGTCATACCATGCCGTGGCATGTCACGGTAGCACGGGCATCTTTTCATGTGACTTTTTACCTTCAAATGGATCTTATTCAAAAAGTGATGCAAATAAGTCACACAAGCAGCTTCTGCTGATTAAAATGATATGCAGCATATATTCTGTGTGCAACTGCAGTTTTATCTGCATGAAAAATGCTACATTATAGTGTCAGCGGCTGTGACACTATAATGTAGTATTTTGCATGCAGATACAGCCGCAGTCACACAAAATATATAGGCATGCTGCTGCATATAATTTTAATCAGCAGAAGCTGCTTGTGCATACTATTTGCTTTGCAAATAAGATGCATTTGAAGGTAAAAAGTCACATGAAAAGATGCTTGGTGCTATCAAGGTGCATGGCACTCACGCATTATATCTAACATGACTTGTAGCGCATGGAGGTAAGATGTATGTGGGCACATCTGCAAATCTCCTGGAATGTGTCATGTTTGGAGGTATGTTCTGCATGCTTGACCACTGCTAATTGTAGCTGTTACCTCGTATTTCTGAACAACTAACCTTGTGTACTGACCCGGCTATGTTCAACTTATCACTTGTATAGCTACTCTGGCCATTGGACTCCAGGTAATAACACCAGTATTGTAATAGGATCCTTAAGCTTTCTACTTAATACTGCCAAAGAAATACCTATTTAGCGAAGTGACATGTGGCAAATTTATTCACTCTGCTCATTGAATGCCAAGCAGTTTTGAAATTCCTAAAAGATAGCTTTATAGCTCTTGACTTACAGCTTAAGCAAGAAGTACACATTATTTCACAAAAAGCTGAGTCTATGATTCCTGATATGCCTCAGCATTTGAATGAAATTTTCCTTCATGCTTCCTCTCTAGATACCCCTGAGAATAAGGCAAATAATAATTCACACCTCAATTCCAATCCAATTGAAAATCAGTTCATGTTAGATTTCTACTTTGGCTATGGTAGATTCTGGGGTAAATGGTAATTTCATGGATATCATGTTTGCTAAGAAAAGCCATATTGAGTTTAGAAAAAAACAGGTACCCATATTAATGTAAATGTACATGGTTCCCCTTCAACTCTGGGCCAGTTACACATCAGTATGAGACTCTAACATTTCTTATTATCTCTTCCCATCAGTATCCTATCATATTGGGAATTTCTTGGTTGTGCACCACAGATTGATACTGAATCCTTTCTTGTAGAGTGAATGAGATTTATAATTTCTCTACGAAGGTGTTGAAACAATTCCCTCCACAATATAAAGACTTTTCTGATGTCTGTGATAAGAAAAATGCTGAAAAATGACCAGATCATAGACTATATGATTGCCCAGTGGATTTGTTACCTTGAGTTCATATACCCTTAAAACATTCTTATTCATTAGTTGCAGCGGAATTAAAGGCTCTCCAGGAATATGGTATGTGGATAAAAATTTAGCAAAGGGTTTTATTCATATATTCACATCTCCAGCAGGCGCATATATTTTTTTGTTGAGAAACAGGATAACTCATTACGACCATGCATTGATTATACAGAACTAATTAAAATTACAATCAAGAATCATTATCCTCTTCCACTTATTTCTAAATAGCTGGAAAGGCTTTGCTCAGCTAAGATCTTCACCAAATTAGAACTTCAAGGTGCATATATCCTTATGCGACCCAGTGATGAGTGAAAAACTGTTTTTCAAAGCAAATATGAACATTACATGTATTTGGTACTGTCTTCAGACTGTGTAATGTGCCTGCTACCATTCAACATTTCATGAATTACATCGTTAGTGATTTAATTGACCAATTTGCTATCTATTTAGATGACATATTAATGTTCTCAAGCTCCCAAGAAGAACACCAACAACATATTCAAATGATGTTGGAGCAACTTCACAAACACTATTTGTACGTTAAATTGTAAAAAAATGTGAGTTCTGCCAAACACAGGTTCAGTTCCTGTGCTATGTCTTCTCACCCCAGGGTTTTAAGATGGATCCTAGTAAGATTAAGGCTATTGTAGATTGGCCAGTACCAAGAAATGTTAAGGAACTGCAAAGGTTCATTGGATTTGCCAATTTGTAAAAACATTTTATTAAAAACTTATCTAAGATTGTGTCACCAATCACTCAATTAACCAAGAAAGGATCATCCTTCCATTGGTCTTCAGAAGTAAAAAAATCTTTCAATTTTAGGCAGTTTATTACAGATCCTATATTAATATATCCCTATCAAGAACCTTTTATTCTTGAGGTAAATGCTTCAGATTTTGCAGTAGGGATGTTATTATCACAGAGAGTAGGAGAGAAGATGCTGTTATACTCACGTGCCTTTTATCCCGACAAATTACTTCTTGAGAAAATAATGATGATATACAGTAGGCAATAAGTAACTTTAGCTATTGTGGCTGCACTTCCTGCGTGGAGATATTTGCGGCAAGGCACTGCACATCAGATCACAGTCCTTACTGACCACTGGAATATATAGTTTATTGGTTCTGCAAAGAGACTCTCACCTCAACAGGTCAGATGGAGTTTATTTCTAAATTGTTATGATTTTGTCATCTCATATAGACCTGGATCCTGGAATGGAAAAGACTCGAGCATATGGTGAAGACACGGGGCAGGTTAAAGGGGGGTTAACCAGACCTGGTGCAGATATTATCCCTTCATTATGTATGTGAATTGCATATGGATCATTTAAAAACACATTGTCAGATATTACTGTATATTGAGAATACAATTTAATAAAAACATATATCACATATTAAATAACACATAAAAAAATATTATATGTAAAACCACTGTCTTGTATTGGTATTGTCACACATAAATATCTCACATTGTATATGGGTCTTAGCAGCTCACTTAGTCAAGAGGTGGATATACTGTAACAGAGTGGGTCCTACTCCAAGGACAACTTACAAGTAAGCAACTACTGTACCTTCTTAAGAACTTCTCTACAATACCAGCTACAGCTTATCTACTAAGGATTCTATAGATAGTTTGGTATCGGAGATAATTTGTCACGATACTACACACCTACAGTGAACCTACCCCATTAAAGGGAGAACCTTTCAAAGAATGTAAGGGACCAATCCATAGTAATAAGAAATAAAGTGGGTATATACCACTGATGTCCCGAACTAAGCCTAATATAAAACATGAGATATTTATATGTAACAATACCAATAGAAGACAGTGGTTTTATATAAGATTAAAAAAAAGTTTTACGTTATATGTGATGCATGTTTTCAATAAAATTATATTCTGGAAGCGCCAGTTATCTCGTTTTACTTTTTTTATTCATTGGATTTTCTATGTTGATTTATATGTGACCAATATATATGTGTTTATATTCTAGTGACAGTTTGGGTTTTACAACTGTTAACTCCATGTTAACGAAATCCACAGAAATATAAGTATATACAGTATATCGCTTATTTTCCTGTTTAATAGATATTATTATGCTGAACCCATTAATTTATATATTGCAGATTTATTTGCAGTGCTTTGCTTCTATGAATAAAAATATTTTACAAAATTGTATTCTGGATATAATATATGCAGTGTTTTTACATGATCATTAAGAATTTCACATACAATTAGAAGGGAGAATAGCTGCGCCAGGTCTTGTTACCCCTGTCCCTTCCTTTAAATATTATATTTAAAGCAGGGCAGCTTTATAAAATATACACATCCTCTGCTTATACCACACATGTACAGGTTAAAGCAGAATTGACAATCCTCTACAAGTCAAAATCCCTGGGAGCTGTTGGAACTGGTGAGCTGTTGTTGGACATTAAAGAAGTATACAAGACAGATCCTTTCCTTGTAAATCCTCTACCAGATTTACATTTAACCTACTGAGAGAAAATTTGGAAGTACAACCATTGTTTGTATGTACCATCTGCAGCACAACTGAAAGTATTGCAATTTTTTCATTACTCTAAACTGGCTAACCACAAAGGCACATGAATTACAGTCTCATTATTTTTGGTGGATGAAATTCAAGGGGCATGCTGAAAATTTTGTATCTTCCTCCAGTATTTGGCCCGGTTTAAGACCCACCTCACTTCTTCATTTGGACTCTTGAAGCCTTTGGCAATCTCTTCTCATCCATGGGGTTCAATCACCATGGATTTCATAGTGAATTCATCATCCAAAGGGTATGCAGACAGGAAGCCGATGGTCGAAATGCCAACCGCCGGCTTACTGACTGTGCAATCCCGACAGGGGACTAATGATAGGCATCAAAATACCAATGCTTATCATTATCCCTACGCCGGGAGCCCGACGCCCGGCATACCGATGACTGATGATATTGTTTCTGATCACAGAGTGCAATTTACTTCACGTTTTTCAAAACCATTTTGCAGTGCCCATAAAAATAATAGTAAAGTATCAACTGTCTATCATCCTCAATTGAATGGGCAGACAGAATGCACCAATCAGAGACATTGGAACAATATCTACGGTCTTAAATTTTCCATCTACGAGATGCCTGGGTTAATGTCCTGCCAGTGGCAGAGTTTTCATATAAAAATTCCCAACACTCATCTATAAGACAAAGTCCTTTTAACTGGGATATCATCCAAACCTACTTCCCAATTTTTTCAGCTATACCAGCTGTTACAGACAGATTGGAGGCTTTACAAAATACTTAATCTAAAAGCACTAAAAGAACCTGCCCAGGACTGTTATAAAATAATTACTGACAAGAACAGTAAAGTTTCACCATTTTTAATGATTGATGATGGACTCTGGCTTTCTACAATAAAATAAAAAAAGGTGTGCCTACTCCTAAATTAGGCCCAAAGTTGATAGGTTCTTTTTAAAATTTTGGCACAACCTTTCAACTTAATCTCCCAGAATCTATGAAGATTCATCCAGTTTTTCACATTTCTTTACTGAAATTAGTAATTCCAAACACTTTTCCTGGTCGCACCTTGCCTCCTGTTCAAGTTTATGACCATGAAGAATGACTTGTGCAAATAATATTGGACTCATACATCTTTCAAAATAAATTTCAATGTTTGATTCAATGGAAAGGGTATGGTACAATAGACAATTCATGGGAACCAGAAGATAATATCCATGCATCTCAATTACTTTGTGAGTTTCATCAAAGATAACTGGCAAACCATCCAGAGGACATCTATGGAAAGGGGGAATAGTGTTAGAGATGTCAGATAATTTTACCTCTGGCTACCAGAGGTCATGGTGTTTTGAGAACTTACTCTTGAGTTTACCCTTATCCAAGAAGGGCCGTATTGCATCAAGAGAATCCATCTTGGATCATTTCTCTATTGTTTATTTATGTCTGAACTTCTTACCTGCAGCCTACAGAGGTTTCTGTATTTTGTGAACCTGCCCTTGAATTTTCCCTTATCCAAGATGGCCAGTATTGTATCCTGTTTCCTATTTGGGCCTACACAAGGCAGCTTTATGTTTGAATCTTTGCTTGAGTATTCTGCCTTCTCAGCTCCTGCTACTTGTTGTTGTTAACTTGTACTTCTAAACTACTTACCTTGTGTACCAACCCAGCAATATCTGACGTACACTTGTAAATCTACTCTGGCCTTCGCACTTTAGGCAATAACACCATTATTGTAACACATGCTAAAGTTGTTCTACATTTTTTAGAGTTCTATATAATTTTTTTAATTGTTCAACATAGTATCTTGATAAGTACTATCCGCGAACCTAATTATCGGTCCCCTCTCCCTGGAACTATGCATATTTATTTGAATCTAATCATAGCTGTAAAGGAAGTTATATCAAAATGCTCTTATGCATCCAATATTAAAGCTCTGTATTGAATCATCCTTTTGTGCTGTGCTGGTGTGAACATCACTTATCTCTCCTCTTCCACAATTCATTCTTTGTGATAAATTTTGAGAGTGTCTTCAAATAGAAATTGAAGAGCTATGTATTCAAAGGTGTTAATATGAGATGGTTCTAAGATAGTAACGAAGAGCTTATCACTTGGCATTTAAGATTTTGAGTACCTGAGTCACCTTGTTAGTTTTATATTCCTATGGCAGCAACTATAATAACATATAATGATTGAAAGCAGATGCTGCTAATCTAATCTGTGTATTCCTAAATATTTTAATGAGCAGTGAATAATTGAATACTAAAAACTACAAGTCATGTTTATCTCAATATAACTGTTGTTTTTACCCCATAAAAAATTAAATTCATTGTTTTCAACAAAGCATGTTTTATTTATTTTTTTAAATCAATTTGAATTGAGCATATTTATTGTGTTCAGTCTTCAAATTTTAACTATACAGTATATCCTCAGTCTTTAAGTGGACAGATAGGAGCCAACATTTTAATTTAACTGGGTTGCTCTAGTACTAAATAACATTTGACTGACAAAAGCTATGCTTAGAAATCTAAAGTCAACCAGATCATCATAATACTCATAGCAGCACATCAGGAGCAGTGGGTCAAGAGATTGCTGTTGCCCTGTTATAGAATGCAGTGTACACTCATATATTTATTTTAGTGAGAACTAAAGTGGCATGATGTATGAAGAGTGTTGGAGGCAAATAGGAAATCACAGTTTAGAGATAGTGGATAGAGCTTATAAGCCAATACAGGGGCAGAACTATGGGAGACAATGGAGGCACCTGCCGCCAGGCTCCAGCTCCGAAGGGGCATCTCCTCCATTGTCCACAACATATTCACCTCACTTAGGGCTGTAACTATGTACCCGGAGTGTACCGTCATGGCCACCCAATACACGGCTCCCCTTCCTGGCATCTGAGAAGCCACCATACACTGTGGAAAGCTCCATGTCATACCATCAGTTGCTGCCTTCATCTATTTATAGCCTGTCTGCATGCGAATTGCTACATTATAGTGTCAGCGGCTGTGACGGGGGGCACCAAATTATAACTTGCCTCCGGGCATCTGGGATGAACTTATGCCACTGAGCCAATAGCATAGAGTATTGATGTGAATCTTTTATCAAAGTTGAACATGAAAACTGTTAGTGATAAATGCTTCTTTGTACAAAATTACATTTATGTAGCAATCTGTTTTTTTTTTAAAGCAGCTATAAAAGAATGGCATTAGTATTTAGAATGCTATTATGCCCTATATTAAAACATTGACAAATGTATCCTGTGAATAGAGATGGATGATGATGGTGTATTCATTTTGCTGTGTGGTGTGGTCAGAATAGAACCGGAAAACTCTTGCAACAGTTTTTAAAATTTTGCTCATCTCTAAAAGTCTTTTTCTTTGATCCACAAATGAATAACTAAACTATATGCAATCATTTGTCTTAGCAATGAAGGTATTAATCTACACAACCCTTGTCCCATATATAAATCTACTTACTGTACCTATAAAAATTACCATTTGTGCAACAACACTATCACAGGTAGAATTGCTACCTAATGAGTTCTGGATGTATGGAATGTGGAAAAAATAACCAAAAGTACAGAATATATGGAAATGGGAACTAAGCAATCTGACATGCAAGTGTCTCTAAGTACAATATATGTAGCAGTGAATTATGCTGTGCAAGGTGATAGATACTAGCAGAGAAGGTTAACACATAATCAGACAGTCCTGGATTTTATACACATTTGGACAAGGAAATGTCCGATAAGGATTAGGCAAACTTGTAC
This sequence comes from Taudactylus pleione, assembly GCA_031769625.1. Taxonomy (NCBI): domain Eukaryota; kingdom Metazoa; phylum Chordata; class Amphibia; order Anura; family Myobatrachidae; genus Taudactylus; species Taudactylus pleione. The sequence goes on from JAUIMM010000241.1 coordinate 826,906, forward strand.
TCAATGTCTAGTTTCAATGGTCTAATGCATAATATGTATGAATAAGCAGGCGCTTACTTAAATTCTGGTCTGGAGGTCTGGTCCACAGGTTGAACAAATCTCAAGGAACAGGTAAAGACAAGGTCAGACAGCAAAAGGTGGTTTGGTATACATTAAGCAGACAATCGAGCAGGCAGAGTGGGAAGACACATTTAAAGTCAGTACACAGAGATTATTTACAGGAGCATGATGTGCAGTTGAGCGACAAACTATCATTTGACAATCACCTAACACTGACTGCTAGGTGTGATAATACTTTATAGCACTAGAGGAATGGGCTCTAAGGGCCTGATTCAGAGCGGTATGCTATTTGCGCTCTCTCGTTTAGAAAAAGGGGCCGGATATTTAAATAGAGCCCTTGCTCTTTGAGGTCTGTTGATGCCTCTATGTCTGAACGAGCAAACGAAACATGCGCTCGCTATTTTTTATAAAACGCCCCCTGGCCGCTTGCATCCTACGTCATCTCCGCTATTTATTAGACTAATCAAGTACATCGAAAGGCGTATGAACTGCTCGCAGTGCTTGTGGTTGGATTTTCCAACCGCAATCATGCGAGCAGTTCAGGCTAAAAGACAACCAAGTGACATGGTCGATGACGCTGCTTTGTTAATTATGCACACCCTTAAAATGCCCGTTTTGACCTTTTGGCATGCCTGCGTTCGGATCACCACTCCCCGTTTTCAAGCACCTTCCCCTGTTACCACCCACAAACGCCTCATCCTGTCACTCAAATTAGCAGGCACTCGTTATTTTGCGAGCGCTCGATTTCCGAATGCAATGACTGGTTGGCGCATGCGCATTACGACCCATACGCATATGTGCGAACATCGCTCGGAGCGAACGAGCGGCCGCTTACGAGCAGCTCTGAATCAGGCCCTAAGTCTACAAAGGACTGACAAAAATCAGCGAATGCATAGTTTAGGTGCAGTAATGTCGGGGACTTACACTGGACAGATCTTCTTCCTCTCATCCTATGGGTAAGCTCTCCAAATGTAAATTACTCATAATAGTATAGTGGGCAAGATCCTAAAAGCAAGTATAAACAATAGGAAAGCAATGTTGGGGCAACACAATTTAATCGTTCATCCTGACAATCACAAAATAAAAGACTATTTAGAAATGACTTTCTGACTTCCAGTCACTGTCAAAATGACTTTTATATATGAAGTTGTTTAATTAAGTAATTCTTCTACTACTAAAATAATTTCCACATCCTAGTTAGTAAAGCTCATTTATGGACATGCAACAGTACCGTGCAAATGCTATTTTTGCTGACACCTTTATTTTGGTGTAAATGCACCTATTTATATAAGTTTAGCTTCCAAAAGGTGAGCAGGTGACATTAGTGGTGCTCCTTGTAGAGCAATTATTTTTGCTTACTTTTCTACCCATGTGCAAAAATGAGCTTTCATTTTGCAAGTACAGGTTATTTCAATTAGCCAAAGGGTTAAGAAGCCAAATGTATGGAATGTTTTATGAGAGGGTGCACAGCTATTTTGAACCAGCAAAAATAATTTATTTTTCCATGTTTATTGATCTTGCAGAAGTTCAGACAAGTGTACAGTATTTAGTTGTACATCAATGAATAAACTTTAATTGTACACATAAGGATTCCAATCAGGGATGTGCACTAACCCTCTGTGTTTTGTTATTGGTTTTGCCCAAAATTCCTTGTGTGTTTTGTTTGTGATGTTAGTTTGGGATTTCCTTAAAAATGGTCAAAAAAGGTAAAATCTTGTAATTTATTAGGTTTTTCTTAGTTCTTACTATTAAAAGCATTAGTTTTCATTTATGGTTTATTACAGTTGATTGTATCAATGAACACCTCAAAACTTTCAATATTATAATTTTTCATCAATATTGTTGAAAGGCTGCAGGGAGCTGGCTATCTAAATTTAGTGATAGAGCAGTCACAGCAGTTTTTTATCATAAATGACACCTATAGAATACAATAGAAATAAATAGAACCAATGTCCTTTTTTGCAATAAACAGAAATTAATGGTGGCAGATTTAGGCGTCAGCTCCTTTCAAAAAGTAGATATTGATGAAGCTGAAAAGACTGTCTTGAGTAAAAAATATGAACTCTTCTCATTTTGTTTATCATATAACATTTACAGTTTGTAAATGTGACTTTTCCATGACAGAGGAGCTTCACCACAAACAGATGACAAAATTACACACAAGGCGATATTTGACAAGACCAGATCATATGTGGACCCAGGAAGATTGCTAGGTCTTATATAACTAACCCCAATATTGTGTAAATGCTAGAGCTAACACATAAAACAGACCTTAAGTTGTATACAAATAAAAATTTCCTAAATTAAAGTTAGATGGTGCGGACACACCTGACCATGGAAAATAACAAAAACAAGTCAACATTTTGAAAATTATAGTGCCCAAAAAAAGACAGACTGACACAATGTCCCAGCACAAGAGTCAGCTTCCTGATGTAATTTAACAGGAAGCTCTAATACCAGCTGGCCAGAGCCCAACTGGTCATCAGAAGCAAAACCATCTTCTTTGTGAAAACAAGGTGTCCAGAATAAAAGAAAAGGAGTCCAGTAATGAGAATTTTTTGAGCTGTGAAAATGATATCAATGAAACATCACTGTACTAAGTTTTGAGGAAATATGTTTTTCTGACAATTTCATGCCTAAAGAACAGTTAATGAAGAAATTAAAGAAGTATTCATCATTCTTGTCATTAAATAAAAAAAAGAGAGAGATGCAAAGGTCCAGCCTTTACAAAAGTTATCTAATTTGTAAAAAGCAATACTTTTTAGAAAGCTGTGTAGATATGACAAACACTATAAAATGTTTGCAAAAAAATTACAATTGCACAAGCAGGCAAGTAGGTTAAAACAGCTGGCATTAGCACTGGGATCTCAGTTTGTCAGTGGCAAAAGTAGATGATAGATCTCCAAGGAAGAAGACCTCCAATGGCCATGGAGGAGGCCAGAAGACCCCATGCTCAAGCAAGAAGACTTCAGGGATAGCAGGAGTAAACTGTCAACTGTGGGCTGTGCCTTGAGGATGTTGGCAGCTCATGATATAGAAAGAAGCTGAGGACTGGGAGGCTTTTGCTGGTGGCAGGCAAAAGAGCTTAATGAAGCCCCACACCACAGTCTTTCCCTCCATACTGTAGGTGACTGTGGGTCCTTTCCACCTACAATTTACCTCCCTAAACCACCAGGTGAATGGGTGCTAGGCAAAGTTAGGATGGGCAGTAGATCTGTGCCCTGTTGTTTGCTCAGACACTAGACCCATGCTTATTTAGTAAGTCGGGCATTAGGCCCTTTTGGAACTTCGGTGTGGAGGACTGACTGGGCCCCACACACTGTGCCCATGTGTTTCCACCAAAAATGGTAGAAAAGTCCAATTAGAGATAGAGCTGAAGGCCCCAGTCAATACAATACAGCTGGCCAGCTCGTAGGGTGTACAGAAAGAAATTTAAAAAGCAAATTGGTACAAATTTATCCTGTGCATTAATTAGATTGCTTGCATTGTTGTTTTATGTGTATTGTCTTTATTTAGGGCAGATTGCCTGTACTGTACTGTAAAGTGTTTCTCTGAATTGTTAGGGGTAGAAGATAGACCTGCTAGCTAGAACACTACACCTCTAGTTAGTACTGTTTAGTTGTTCTGACATTATATATGTTGCAGTTAGGACTGTGTTCAGTTAGTACAGGATGGTTTACTATAGGCCAGGGGTAGAGAACAGTGGGAGCATGCCTCCCTCTTTCCCCACTGGGCTCTGCTGGCAGACAATGAGGCAAGTTGAAAAGAATACTAGTAATCAGAACCTTCTGTGTGTCTGTGTTTTTCCTTCTGTCTGGACACCAGTGGGCCTTACAATCCAGTGTAAGTTTCCACCTGGTGCGCAAGCACCCATAGGATAACTTGAGATCTAAGGCCAAACATACCAATGATGATCTGTCACTCTACCCTGAAGAGGGACACCTGTTAAAGTTAGTTGTTCCCACTGTATCAAGCAGGGACCTTCCTGACCCATTGCCCTGTTCTTCCCTTTTGTGGTCCATACCACATCATCCATACTATGCCAAACTGAAGGATCATCTTCGCAAGGGACTCTGGTGATGGGACATCTGAGGTGAGCATCCAAAAGGGACCACCCTAACCCCCCTCCTTACAATATCATGGCTACTTTCAATAAAATAAGGAAATACTAAATATGGGCTGTGAGTTGACATTATCATGGATTTTTTTAGAAATTAAACTTTTCTTTAATAATAATTATGTTTTAATGAAAAACTTTTATGAATAGAGAATGGAAATGAAAGATATTGAAAGACATGAAATTGCTACAGATATATCTAACCATGATTTCATTATTGGAAATATTCCTACAAAAGTGTTGGGCAATTCAGAATGGTAGTTTATTTGTTCCAATGTATTGATGTTGCACTTAATTTTGCTCATTGGAGAAATTCGGCTCAAATGTAGTGTTTGTTTTTAAAGTGCTATGTGGTAAAGTTAAGAAAATAAACATTACTTCTGCAATGAAAGCAGCCCAACACTAAATTTTGTCAGTCATGTATCAAAAAAAGCACCACTATGGAATGATCCGTTTGATGAGCAGGTTACACATTTCTTGATATACAGTATGTGTATGCATATGACAGTACATTTAAGCCTGCGTAAACACCAAGACAGTGTCTTCCGATTGCTTCAGTAGATGCAAATTTTATAGTCCAAAAACCTGTTGCAACTTCAGGACAAGTACAGTGAGACTTAAACCCAAATTGATTTCAGCTGTACAGTGGACCAAAGAATCAGGAAAGAAAAAATCTACAGCGCCATCACCATCAGAAAGCCTACAGGCAAGAGCTGAATAATATATATATATATATATATAAATCTAATAATGTTGTCAGCTTGTGTTTAAAAATAACCCAATTGTATTTGTACATTCAGGGAGTATCCAATTATAAAAATTATTAAAAATGACTATAAATATTGCTGGTACCAGGTAAAAAATACCAAGATGTTACTTTAGCCGACTAGAGAACTTAGGTCCAGATTCGGATTTGTATACAAATCTGATGGTTTACATACAAATCCGATGTTTGCGAGGTCTGCACATGTGCAGAATGGGTCCTGCATGATCGCTCACAGTCGTCCCCTTGGTGCAGCATGATAAAACATGCTGTGGCATTTGTGGGATGGACGCCTGGACCATTCAACAAAATGGTCCCAATTTTGTAGTCGTGGTTATCACATTGTCTGCGTTGTTGGACGCAGACTTTCTGGACCCAGCGGACCAGTTCAGACAACCAGTCTGAGTAAGCTGTTTGTGATGATTATCCGATACTGTATATTCAGATTCAGTACTCAGATCGTAGATGTATGCAGGAGGCATCTATTTCCGACCGATGCCTCCTGCTGCATTTGCATTTTAGTTGTACAATATTGCACAGCTGTTCGCTGTGGTTGTGCAATACCATACAAGTTGGAATCAGGCCCTTAGCTATCATAACATATGTGGCTAAAAGGTGTGAAATAAAAAATGTAACAAAAACTAATACACTCATGCAACACATGTAACCAGGAGCTTAGTGTATATAGAGTTTCTGTGTTATGACTATCAGCTCTACCTTAGCATAGGGAGCAAATAACAATGAATGTAAACCACAGAAATGATGTCACCTGCCGGTGTAGTGCATGAGAGAGTACTTGGTCACAAAGTGTCCACAAAGACTGATAGTTTATGTCAAGTCAGCAACTTGATGATAAATTTCCATGTAGCAGACTGACCACCGATTTCAACATCAGTCAGACAAATATTGTAGCTCTGCAGGTGGATGATCACCAGAGGGACTCCTGTGGAATTTGATGTCCTGAAATGCCGTATCTCTGGAGAGCATTGCAATCTCTGTGGTGGTGTTGGAGGATAACTTGTGAGCTGACAGGAGCAAATAGTGCCCAAAGGAGGTGAGATGAGAAAATATGCAGCTAGCTAGAGTTGCTCAAGATCTGGCATATTCCGTTTCCTCACAGACAAGAAGCGGCAGGTGTATCCTTTGCAGCACAGATGGTCGCGATGGTGATCACCTCCTGCTCCATTTGCATAATAGCAAGGACGTAATTGCAAAGCTGCCTGTGTGCAGTTTTGCAATTATGATCCTTGCATAATCACCCCCAAAGATCACTGCACACTGTGGTGTTTTAAACTTTAAATTAAATGTAAATTCCAACACAAGTGTCAGAGATTCAGAGCAGCCAGCCCATGAAAATCTGTAATCAGTGGTGTAACTTGGGTATTTGGGGCCCAGGGCAAGTTAAAAAACAGAGACCTTCCTGCCAAAGTATGTGCACTTCCCAAAAAAGTGGGTGTGGCCACTGAAATATTGGGGCGTGTAAACATTACACAACACTGTTTCTCGTCATTCTGGGAACATTCCTTTACATTCCATATGCACCTTAATGCCCCCAGTAGTTGTGCCCTTATGCAATGCCCCTAGTAGTAGTTCCCCTCTTGCAATGCCCACTGTAGTAGTGTCCCTTATGCAATGTCACCAGTAGCAGTGCCCCTTATGCAGTGCCCTCTGTAGTAGTGCCCCTTATGCAGGATCCTCAGCAGTAGTACCCCTTATGCAGCACCCCCTGTTGTAGTGCCCCTTATGCAGCACCCCCTGTTGTAGTGCCCCTTATGCAGTTCCCCCAGTAGTGCCCCTTATACAGTGCCCCCAGTAGTGACCCTTATGCAGTGACCCCTAGTAATGTCACTTATACAACCCCCCTATTAGTGCCACTTATACAGTGCCCCCAGTAGTGGTCCCCCCTATGCAGTGCCCCTTATACAATGCCCCCTGTAGTGCCACCAGTAGTGCCCCCTGTACAGTGCCCCCAGTAGTGTTTCCCCTATGCAGTGCCCCTTATAAAGTGCTTCCAGTAGTTCCCCTGATGCAGTCCCCCAGTAGTGAAACCAGTATTGTTTCTTGTACAGTGTCCCCAGTAGTGGACCCCCTATGCAGTGCCCCCAGTAGTGATCCTTATAAATTGCCCCCAGTCATACCCCATATGCAGTGCCATCAGCAGCGCCCCTTATACAGTGCCCCCCAGTAGTGATCCCCCCTATACCTTGTCACCAGTAGTGCCCCTTATACAGTGCCCCCAGTAGTGGTGCCCCTTCATTACACTTATTTAAACCACTGACCTGAGCTGCAGCAGATGGCACTCCCCCCTGTGTTGCCAGTCCGACGGCGCACAGGGCACTACTCCCACCCGACCCCCTTAGTTACGTAACTGTCTGTAATTACTGATACTGACAGTGATCCTTTCTCCTTTGCTTACACTTTAACATACTGTAATTTCCAACACGTATCAGAGATGCAGAGCAGCCAGCCCAGAAAAATCTGAAATTACTGATACTGACAGCGATCCTTTCTCCTTTACCTACACACGCTAGTGTCAAAATGGCAGATTAGCAACCTCACAGTGCCCTTATGTGTGATCAAAAATGCAAGCAGAGAGAATTCTGGGAAATTTGGATTGGATTATACGGTTGAAAACATGTAAGATCATTTTGCCTCAGGACAAAGTCCAATTTTGGTGCTCAGATTAGAGTCATGACTTGGTACTACTCGGTACTCCTAAATCGATTCTGATGGATTTATCTGAGTCTAAACATCTCTAATTCCAATCAATTACATTTGGAACTACTGAGAACAAATGATTGACCCAGGACTTACTGTATTTACTCTATCTAGCCCAACTTATTAGTTTCTGTTTTTTATTAATAATTATAAAAAAATTAAAAAATTTCTTTTCCATGACGCAGGAAAATATAAAATGAAAATAATTTATGAAATATGCCAAAAGATACCAAACTCACCAAAATATCCACTATGTATATAACAACTTCTTACTGAAGGGAACCAAATGTCAGGGATGTGTAGATGCAGTCAACATACAAGGGGATCCTTTTCAGGTGCTCGACCCTGGTGTATGCTGAAAACTGGTGGTGATGATGACAGACAGCCGCATCAGAATGGTTAAAAACATCTAAATCCTTCAACATTTTTCTGATATTCTCATAATAATACTGCAAACTAATTGCACTTTTGCAGTATTACAGTGAAATGAGCAAAGGGTCCACCATAATAGAATATGTTTTCTAGTCAGCTTGTAAAGGGAAGACTGTTTAAATGTTTATTATTGTGTATTTAATAAAATTATATTATTATTCTATTTTGATTTTACATGCTCCCTGCAACTTTATTACCTATAAATTACACTTTCCATATACTGTAAAGTATATGAATTGTGTACTGATTTTAAGCATTTTTTACTATCTCTGCTGTCTGCTGTAGTAAGGAAGCACATTTTACTAGGTATGCGGAGATGGACACATCTCTTCATGGATAGCAAAAATGTGTTTTTTATACAGAGATGAGGATATTTTAGACAGATTTATTTTAAAAACATTAAGTATGGGTCTTTTATAATTTTTTTATACCTAATATGCATTATTTCTTTTAAAAAAATAAATCAGTCTTCCTTAACATTTGTGTCACATCTTCAACATTAGAAGGATAAATCAAAAAGTGTATTTTTTTAATAATTTGTTATAAATTTACAATTCTGTTTGTGATAAAATGTTGAAGCTTTGAACACGCATCTGTGGAGGATGGTTATCTGATTTCTGCTCCATATGGTAGGTGCCTGAACATCAGTATGTTTGTCACTACAAAAAAAATCAGGAGTTATTATACAGTATAATTTTCCACAGTAGAAAGACACATAAACAGCTGTTGTGATAATGCACTGAGTCACCTTCTTAAATGAGTCTGTAGAATACTTAATTTTGGAGTTCAAGGAGAAAGGAACCAAAACAGATACATTAGTATCATTAATAATAAATATGGTATTAATAATTTGCCTCCTAATTCAGAAATATTAGTCTTTCACTCTTTGTGATATGAACTAAAATACTGTATATACCTGGAACATCTTCAAAACCAAAAATGTTGTAGAAGTTAGCATTTACTGTATAAAATATCTAGTAGTAATTGCTAAGTATAAAGAGGTGTCCTCATACACTGTGGCTTCAATCATGCCAAACAGCCCTTCTCGGCGCACCAAGTCCTGGGCGACTCGGATTGTCTTTTTTGCTCAAAATGTGCATCTTATTCCCAGAAATAAAACCGCTTGAGGCGACAAAACTAATTTGCTATACTGCACTGATCAACTTGATCAACAATTGTAAATCTGTGAGCAAATTACTCTGAATCTGTATACGAAGTGCTGCGATGCAGTGGCTGAGGCTTATTCTTATGCCCATTTCCATTGTGGATCATCTTCTACTTTGTCCATGTTTAAAACTAATTCCTGTGTGGTTAAAGTCTCAGCACAGCATCTCTAATACACTTTTAGTGGTGTGTTGCTATGTCTGCAATGCAAATAAGATGCAACATTTAAATAAAAGATTGGTGCAGCTCAGATGTGCCAGGTGTTCACGCTATATGGCATATTGGGTTTGGTGTATGAGGATACATTTGTATGTAAAATATTTTTGAGTTGTGATTTTGGGGGTAATATTTTCTTTCACACAGCCGGCTTACTGTAAGTAATGCCATTGAAGCAAAGTGCAGCTACACCTAGACAACTTTTGCACAAAATTACTGATTCCAAAGCAGGGCCTTACCTATGGTTCCAGATGTCCCTGGCAAAGTGAAGGACTTGACCCCAATCATCCGCATAATAACTTTTGCTATTAACTTGGCTATCTGTACTGTATAGTGCATATTGTTAAAGACCATAATTGTAAAAACTTCAAATGTAGGAGGAGGGGTAATATACATTAGGGCTAGGTGTGACATTGGACATAGTGGTCTTTTGGGGAAACAGAGAAGGATTAGAATGTGCAGTAACAGTAGCAGAAGTAGCAGAAGGGTAGGGGTTTTGGTCAGGATGTATGGCAAAGAGGGGAGCAGGATAGGTATAGTAGGATAGGGGGGAGAAGTGGGGGGATGACCAAGAGGTAAGATGTGAAGACTTGTACTGTAGGATATAATCAAACATGGGGCAAATTATGTATAATATTGGGTATATCTAAATTGGGACACAACTTTGAAAGGGGGTGTGACTGTGTTATGCTCAAAGTGTTGTCAATGAGATACAGTATGGAAGCAGCCACATTACTGGTATATGTATTGTGTTCCACTAGGCTACTACAAACACCCCAATGAGGCCTAGTAGAGTGTACTCTGAAAGAAGCACTAGTGAGGATTCTGTACTTGGATATTGTACTGAGTGAGTGGGCAAGGTATCAGATGCACCACTGGCACAGGAGAGTAACACTGCCGTTGTACTTGGATGTTACACTGAGTATGCGGGCAAGGTATCAGAGGCACTGCTGGCATAGGAGAGTGACACTGTATTTGTACTCAGAGGATGTACAGAGTATGCGGCAAGGTATCCAGATGCACCGCTGTCTCAGGAGAGTGACAATGTGGTTGTACTCGGAGGATGTACAGAGCACACGGGCAAGGTATCCAGATGCACCACTGGCACAGGAGAGTGACACTGTGGTTGTAATCAGGGGATGTGCAGGGTACGCGGGCAAGGTATCAGATGCACTGCTGGCATTGGAGAGTAACTAGAAATGACTCGAGAGCAGAATAGCAAGGGAACCTAGAATGAAGCGACAGCAAGCATACACCAGTAGTAACGACGTTGTACAGGCAACTTCCTGTTGTCCAGAGCCCAGTAATATACCCCAAGGTAGCAGTCAATCGGAGGACAGCGTCAGCTGACAACAACCATGCTACCATATGATGAAGGGTCAGTCAGGTGATGAAGACAGTCATTGCTGCGTCCATGACAGCAACCTCGGTAACCAAGTCATGGAGCAGCACATGGATGTCCAAGTGCACCTTAGGCATAATCCTCAGTGTATCATTCGCCGCCGCACCTGACGTCTGACGGCATGAGAGGTCAAGGAAAGTCAGCTCTGTGTTGAGTAATGGCCACTCCTAGGCCAAAACCTGACATGGGGGTTCTGGGTGGAACCAAATCCTGGGTCGGGTCTTCCTGCCAAGTTCAGATATCAAAATGGGCAAAATTTAATTTTTCCGGAATTCTTGGATCTTGCATATTTTGAATTGCATGCACATTAAGAGTCCTTCCCTTGTGATCAAGAGCCATTTCAAACAGGAGAGTGTATGGAGATGGTGTTGGTTGTAGTTGTGTTTTAATAGATGCCACTAGAGAGAGTCCAAGGTAGATGGACTGGGTGGGAAAGTGTAAGAGATTGCAGGCATTTTTGCCACTATGTAAATGCAATCCAGTGCAAACTGCAAACTAGTAAATGCAATCCAGTGTAAACTGTAAACAGGCTACTGTCACTGTGTGTTTGTCAGACATACTGAATAATTAGCAGAAGAGCTACTTCCAAAAAATAAAAAAAATGTACTACACATTCTATGAGGAAGTCCTTTTACAGCAATTACAACAAGCAGAGACTGTAACTGTGGATTCCACTGTGGATGAGATAATATAGTGTGATGATGATATTAACAACAGTGATAAAGGTGGTGAGAATGATGATAATGACATATTCCAACTCTGAAGATGCTTAACACTGTTAGCCTTAAGCCCATTGGTAGCTTGGTTTTACAAAACCACCAAGATGTTTTATTTTGTGGGGGCCCAAACAAACTAAGCATTTGAGTCACAAAAGTGGCAGTCCCTGTCACTGAAGTGCTCAGTTTCTTAAACTGTGCATGGTCTTATTTATATAGAACATAATTGTGGGAGGGAAGGCCCAAGGACAATTGTGCACCACTTTTCATTATGCGCCTTGCCAAGATTGTGTGCGCTTGAAAAACAGCATATATTACTGTACTTTACTAGGGGTTTTGGCCCCAAAATAAAATATTAATACAAAGCAAAATTCTGACTGAATGAAAACAAAGTTTCAAGTTTCCACGCGATTGTCACCTTTATTCTCCCTTACAATGATTTTGAAGTGATGACAGTATGAATATGTGTAAACTATTATGGAAAATAAAAAAAGTCAGTTGATTATCTCTACCAAACCAAATTTATGGAAATACTAACAGGCACCCTTTGGTAAAGAGACTCTATTTTATATTCCCCTATTTGACAATGATAAGTATCAATCATCTCAGTTGCTCATTTCCATTTTCCCTCCTGCAGAAGATATTGAAGTATCATCTTCAGCTTCTCAACTCTCTTCTGAAGGTCACAGCAACAGCATACATCTTGTTCTGGACAGAAACTTGTCATAAACATTGATATTGTATATCTTTCAATACCATCCATCACCAGCTTCTCATCTAGGTGTATAGGCCTCATTTCATGCAGTTTCTTCACAGATACAGAGTATCATCCTCCCTATAATCCTTTATTGTGTGTGAGAGGCAGTGAATATTTTATTGTACTTTACTGGGGGTTTTGACTCCAAATCAAAATTATATTAATACAAAGCAAAATTCTGACCGCTTTAAGACAAGGTTACAAGTCCCCATGTGAGTATTACCACTATGGTCCTGCACAATGAATGTAAATACTGATGGAGACAGAATGATTATGTGTAAACTGTTACGGAACATATATGTCAATGTATTATCTTAGCCAAACAGAATTAATGGAAATACTAATAGGTCCCCTCTGGTAATAAGACTCTCTATGATTTGATTGGGCATGTGATTTGATTTGATTAGGCATGTTTACTGGTTTCTACAATTATCAATTTCTGTTGGCCTTAGACCAGTGATTTGCTGGTTGGAGAAGTTTGTTATTAACTTATTAATTATCACTTTCTACTTTTGACAATTTTCAACTTCTATTGGCCTGAGGCCAGTGATTTGGAATTGTATACTAGGCTTTTCATTTTATGCTAATAGTTCTTGATTGATGAAGACATTCTATAGGATTTTATAGTTCATTAAACTGCCATCCTGTCTTCCATTGCATGTGAATATGTTTCAGAAATGTGTTATATTCTTTTAAACTGCATTTGTTTGTGCCACTGCTCTGTAGCTTGGTCTTCCCAGCCAGCTCCCTGCAGTCTTTGGTCAATATTGATGAAAACAATATTGTGAGCCGTGTGATGGTCAAAATTGACCTGAAATGAATGTTATTGATGTTAATAACACTGTAGTAACAAAAACTGTCCCAAAATGCATGATTTTAGCTGTCTTTATCAATGTTTAAAAAAATCCAAAACCACACCATTTGAGGGTGGTTTTGCCAAAACCAAACACGAAAATGAATTTGAACCAAAACCAAAACACTGGGGTCTACGCACCTCTTTATCACAAACCCATTCAGGTGTGTGTTGAAAAAGTTCTCATGCAAATGATCTATGTGAAATATAGCATAATTGATTAACAAGCTAACGAGTTGTCTACCACCAATATAAGATGAAGCAGACTCCATACACAGAACCTAATGTCCGTTTCTTCTACACTTTAAAGATTTATTATACTTTCATAGCCATATTTAGCATAAAGAACTAATCAAAGGTTAAAAATGGTTTGCTTGTCATGGATGAGAAATATAAAACTCTGTGATTAAAAATACTTCAGCTTTTTTTTTCTTCTTGGCTGTAGCAGACAATTTTAATTGCAAATGCATGCATTAATTATACAAGTTTGTATAGTTGGGTACATGAAATAAATATTTTGTATTTGATTAAGCAGAGCATCACTTTATCTGAATGTCATTGTAATTTTTCCATATTGTAATACTTCAGATTAGAGCATATGGTAATAAGGAGATTAATTGGAAAACCAATTTTCTGGAACAACAATCAAACTTTGCTGATTTATGGCCATAATTAGATGATATTGTTTGTTTTGTCATGCTATAAAGGATATCTTTTATGGGGATCTGTAATGTCATGCTGGTTTTAGCTATTGTGTGTGCTCTTCAAATTAACCCGTTTGAGCGGATTGTCTGAACTTTTGTGCCTGACGTTGTCAAGAAAGGATAATGGTGTCAAATGGCTTCAGGAGAAATTAAGCAGGAGTAAAGGACATTGGCAGTTAGAAGACAGTGACTATAAAGGAAATTGTGGCAATAAGACATAAACATGCTTTTCAAGTGACCAGATGACAATGACAACACAGAGAAACGAATATCAGTACAGTGCAAACAAAAAAACAATGATGGGGACAGTGACAAGAAAATTGAGTGTCACAATAGAAAAGAATGAAAGACAAGAAGCTGGAAAAAAGTGAAACACAGGAAAAGGCAAGAGGACAAGATTCTGAAATGAAAAAATTTTGCTTAGAACCCAAACCTTATTTGAACAAGTTGCTAAATCTGATTTTAAATACAGATAAACAATGATCTTTATATTCTATAATTCTATAAAATCTGGACAGGATGCAAACATGGCTGTCAAATTCCAGTTTGATTCAGTGGCATTGATGGGGTTAACATATCAGGCAAGGGAACACAGATGTCATGGAACTATATGGTGATTATAATCCTTGTTGGCTTGTAGCACACATTGATTACAATGCTTTTGTTCCATCTTATGGTTTCATTGCTTGTTGATTGACTAAAGATGAAGCTACAATTTTAATGCCCATTAGGCAACAAACAATCATGATATGATTTACCTAAATGAATGGTCTAGACAAAGTTGTCTTAAATATTGCAGTTCTTCATCTTGTTGTGAAGTTCAAATAATATACTGTATTATTTCAAGTAACACCAAAACCATTTAGGACCTGATTTTTAGTTGGGAATAAAGCAAAACAGAGCAAGTTTCTGCACACCTTGGAAAAAAAAAACAGATTAAACTGTAGGTGGGGTAGATTTCAAATTGAGAGGTTTGTATCTCAACTCAAAATCCAATTGCAGTGCAAAAATAAAGCTGTCCTGCATTTGTGGTAAAGATGAACAGTTTGGTTTCTCTGGAAACTGAACACACCCTAACTTAGGGGTTACAAGGGATTCTGAGTCCCGGCTTGGGTCTTCCTGCATAGTTCCTTCTGCAGGTTCCTTCCGCAGGTTCACCTACTTTAACCTTGTTACGACTTTTCCAAAATGAGGCAAAACACTATCTTCCTGGCATCGGATCTTGTGTGTTTTGGATTACATTTAAAAGTCCCTCCCTCATAATCAGGTGCCATTTCACACAGGAGTGCGGAGGGAGAGGGACTGTGGGTGGGCTATAGCATGCCATCAGGGTGCTACTAGGAATTGTTTAGGTAGTAGTACAAAGAGTTTTATATTAATAGTACAGTAGCAGTATTAGGAGCCTGGAAAGGGTGACTGCAGGCATCCTCATTGTCAGTGTGTTTGATTTGTTCATCACACACATGCTGGCATTTGTAGTTCTACAGCAGCTGGACTGCCACAGTTTTCCTACTTAGTGTTGAGCAATGCATATGTACAAAAAGTCATCCTTGCTTGTCAGCCATACAGACATATGTCCTTGTCACATAATAAAAATCATTGTCACTCCCCCTTCTAGAGAACAATGCATAGCCTAACTGCCAGCCTATTATGTGCAGCACCATACACTAATTGATGCAGCTGTAATTGCCGTGGCCAGTAAGCTCCTTTATAGTTACACTAAATAAATGACAAGCACAGTAGCACTAATACTCTGCACAATTCTGATACATAATTAACAAGCAGAGCATGTACACCTGCCTATATTTTGACTGCAGGTTACACTATGCAGTGACCTATATTGTAAATTCCAACATTTTGATTGTCGACCTTTTGACATAGTCAAAATGTTGAGATGCAAAATATAGACATGCTTATATTATCAATGTCGAGATATTCCTATGTCTATATTTTGAAATGGTCAAAATTTTGAAATACTAAATATAGACATGATTATGGGCCTGATTCAGAGATGTACATTCATCCAATGATGAGCGTACATCTCCGATTGTTAAGGGTCTTCACAGATCCCGTTCTGCACATGTGCATAATGTGTCCTGCTATCCCATGCCGGACTGCTGTGGCATTTGTGTTGTGGAGCAGGGGTGAGCCTGGTCACCATTTTCTGGTAATGGGGGCATGTCGAATCATTTACCAGGAGGGATGAGGCCAGGGTCTGCATTTACAGATGCAGATTCCTGGCCTCTTACATGACCAGCACCTGGTCAGGCTGCAGGAACCTTCAGCTCCCACAGCCCGACCAAAGGAGCAACCATAGCCACCATTGGTTGGGGATGGGGATCCCAGCCTGCGACGTTGGTCATAGTGCTGGGATCGCAAACACAGCAAGGAGGTGTCTGACACCTCCTTCTGTATTTGTGTCAGAGATAGATTTGCACAGCCACTTGCTCCGCAAATCCGTCGATCTCTGAATCAGGCCCTACAATATATTATAAATGTTGACATTTTGACTATGTCTATATTTTAATATGGTGAAAATGTCAACAGTCAAAATGTCAACATGCCTAAATTTTGACTGCAGGATAAGCCACTGTATGTGCAGTTAACACTATTGTGACTACTTCCTTCTAACTGTAATATATATATAGGATTTTTTCACATTTTTACCTTCAGGCAATTCAATTAGAGACCCTTTTTTTGGGGCTTAAAAATTTTCTTTTTTCGGGCAAAAACACTTAGGATCCGTGATAGGTTCACAGACCTATGTGTCTTCACGGTCCATTCCACAAAAACAGGATTATTACCGGGATTTTTTTTTTTGTGCCTGCTGAGGTCCAGAAAAAAAATCCCCGATAATTGCTGCAGGCAGCATTGCTTAAAAGCTAATTGGATAGCCCTGGGGCTCAATTAGCCCATGCTAGAATACTGAGAATAATTGAATTCACACTATGTGTTTAAACACATGCTAGATGGGTGCATCATACAATAAAGACACAATAAGCTTAAGAGCATACTGTATATGGTCCTAGTACAAGGATGCAAAAGATAAGATTATATATATAAATAATAACATTAAAAACACTTAAAAGCATAGTAATATATCCTTAAGACAATAACAAATTCCAAATCAGTACAGAAATATGGAGAGATCTTTACATTAAGGAATTATTAAAAGGAAAAATAAGTCTTTGTTTAAAAAGGAGGAGAGAGGAACATCATGAAAAGGGAGTTATCTCAAAGCTCACATTGAGATCATGGGGGGACAAAGTATAAAGTTCATATATCCAATACATATCATGCTGTAACAGTCTTTTGTGGATGTCCCCACTTCTTTTACAGATTTGTGTATGTTCAAAGGCTTTGAAGTATTCTGCGTTTCAATTGTGATGCGTAATAAAATGTTTCAAAACTGAGTGACTTTCAACTTTGTTATTGAACTTTCGAGTGTGTTCTTCTATTCTCAGTTCTAAAAATGTTTTGTTTCTATATATATTTAAAGCCACACGTTCTTTCTACTAGTAGATAACAGATGTCATAATGAAATTATTTATTTATTGAATTGTACAGAAACCTTTGTGCAAGATAAGCAGTGAAAAGTAAAGATAAAATATAACATTTTAGAATTCAGATTGAACGTGCTGAGCTAGAATGATGCATTCTAAGATATTGCAACTGATCTCGGGCAACATGATTCCATAGAAAGGTATTGACTGCTGCTAATGTAGTGGAAAAAATTACCTTAGTTTGCATTCAAGGAGAAAAATAGGGGCTTACCAACAACCCCACCAAATTTATATAGCAAAATGTTATTTCTCAGATGCTAACTAGGTTATTTTAAGACCACAATATAATTGTATGAAGTCTTTGTTGGACAATCCTCTTTACTCAATAATGAACTATTTGTAAATAAGAGAATGTCCAGTCCATGTATCATCATAACATGTGGTCTTATTAAAAATAATATATATCCAGGACACTGCAGAATTATATATGTAACTCCTAGAATGGACACACAATGAATCCAATTTTACTTCACAAATCAAAGAATAAAATGGCATAATAGACAATTGGAAAAAGTAGTATAGATGTATATATAAAAACATGCATAAACTAAATCATAAAATAAAAGTCTTACTAATTTAGTAGTTGCAACGCATGTCGCAGAAAGGTCTGCTCCCTTAGGTAGTGCTGAATGAGAAAGCAGACATGTCTGTGAAATGCATTGAAAAAAGCAGCATACTAAAGGAACAAAGCAGCATACTAAAATAGAAAACAGCACATTGTACAGAATTTTTGTTGATATTCTGTTGTTGATCCCTGTTGTAACATACTGGGGATTTTTAACAATTGCAGAAATCCTCCAAACACAGCAGTTTTAGGGGGATGTAAGGCATTTCTGCTTTGTTTCATCTTTCCCATCTTGTGATACAAGATACCAGATCCTTTTCAATATATTTTTTGCTATATCCTAAACAGCTTTATCTCTCCAAAACTCTTTTTAATAGCATCTCTTTATACTCAGAGGTGTAGCGTTAAGTCATAGTGCCTGGAGCATGCTATTGCTATGTGCCTCCCTTTCTCTACTGAATTTTGCTAAAATGGTCAGGGACCACATCTGCCAAAACAGGAGCTCAAACCTGTCAATTATGCTCTGGCTGTCAGGACATGCCATGGATAAAATAAAGGCAGGGAGGAGATGTATGTTTATGCAGTCCAGTGTCAGCAGCAGCTGCAGAGGTCACTTGTCCAGAAGTAATGACAGTCACAGACAGAGAGGTGGGCAAAAGAACTGGAGGCAGAAGGGGAGGCAGGTGAGTAGGTGGGTGAGGACAGGAGGTGGGTGAGAAGGCACACTAGTAGATGAAAGAGGACTGGAGGTGGGCAAGGACTAGAGGCAGGTGAGGAGGAAACTAGATATATGGAAGTGGACTGGAGGCAGGTGAGGCAGTCGGGCAGGTAGGCAGGAGAGGATTGCAGTCAGATGAGGAGCCAGTGAAGAGAAGTGCGGGTTGGTGGGAGAGGACTGGATGGGGGAAGGGAGACAAGCAGTGAGGCATGCTAGAAGGCAGAAGAGGACAGGAGGCATGCAACTAGGTGGGAAGTTGAGCTTGTGAATATAAAGTGAAAAAAAGTAACTGAGTTTTAATAATAATTATTGTAATTATAATAAACTGTTGGCAGCCCTACTTACCTCTTACTTTCTCTCCCTCTCATCTCTCTTTCTGTATTCCTTTGCTCCTCTCTTTTTTCTCCTTTTACTTAGGGTGTCAGAGCTGCTCAAGTCCACCAGTAGGCTAATGCCAGTGACATATCTCTCTCTCCCCACCCTGCTTGCAGCCACAAGCATCTTCCCTCCATGCTCATGGCTGCAGCCCCCTGCCCAAAACACTGAACAGAGGTCCAGCCCATGGGAGGGCCCATGGCCATGCCTACCTGCCCCCCAGCGCAGTCCGCCTTTGCTGTCAGGATCCAGGGCAGGTACTTAGGTGTGGCACTGTGCAGGAGCAGAACCAGCCTCACTACACCCTTTCCTCTAATTCAAAAATCTAGCAGTATATATTGAAAGTTGTTCACCACACAATACTTCAAAACAGCAATTTTCCTTTCAATAATGTAATTGTGTAGGATGTTGTTTCTCCATTTTGTTACTTGTATGCTTACAGTATATTGAACATAAGTGTTAGCATCTACATGTATAATGTAGTTTTAATATTGATCTTATCATCTCATTCTATTAATATTAGATCTAAAATGTAAGTTGTGATTTATTAAAGTTAAACTTTAAATTTTAACATTTTAATTATAATCATTGTTGCTAATACAATCCAAGATATTGTTATACTTTTCCATAACCCCATTCCAGATTAAAAAAATTCTATATATTTTTTGTAGAAGGTAAAATGGTTTAAAAATTATTAAAGATATATTTCTATTCCCAATGTACCATTAAAAAATTAAATAATTTGAGGTAAAGATTGTGCCCATTGCTGTTCCACAGGTTTGTAAAAAAAATATCTGAGTAAGGATACATAAGATTATTTCACAAATATGTGTTTATCCTTCAATGGGGATTCGGTACAGGGTTATATACCTTTTTATATGTACAGAGATGTGGGTTCTACCTGTTTTTTCACAACTATATGGATATGTATGTGTATGCATATGAGGCAAAGAATAATACTTATCTGTATTTGTTGAGAGCTTTGCCTTTACTGTAATTTTCACTCAGTCATCAGACATAGAGTTTTCATATACATATGGGAAAAATATAACACAACGTGTATTTTCTTTTAGGAAAATTCTATATATTTCTAGATAATTTAACAGAATAATAAAAATGGCAAGCGCACCCAAACTCACTGAATCAAGAGTGGGTGTGCACCTATCATGGTATCTTTCACTTCTGTCAAGTATTCTCTTTTTTTTTACTTTAGACATATATGTTAGGATCAAATGGTAATCCAGAGAACACACCTCACTTACACTAATGGGGTACACGATAAGGCATATAATGGTATCTTTCATGTAAAAGTGATTGTTTTACAAGTGTTCCAATAACATGGTATATAGATAATATAAGTGCATACCAGTACTCACACAGGGGTTGGTGTTGTCAAGCTTGTGAAGGTATCTTTAGGTTCAAACATTCATGCAGCACAAAATCCAGGTTTTCATAATAATATATATTTATTCCATAAAATATATAATAAATAGAAGTGTCACATAAACATAATAGCAGTAGATATGAATAAAAAAAAACTTCTTAGGTATAAACCTTTGTGTTGTTTAGAAATTTATATAGCACATATGCCCCTGCTTTAGTGGAAGTTACAATCTACAGATATACACCAGGGTTAATGTTTAATCAGAATCCAATTTACCAGTATGTTTTTGGATTGTGGATGGAAAAAGTTGTGCCAACTACCCAGTGTAACACATGAGTTAAATGCACTAGGTGTGTACTCATAGAGAGATGCTCCAAAATAGATATGGAAACTATTAAACAACAAACATTTTGACTAGAAAATTCTGATGGAATAACATTTCAGAAGACTGAATGTAAGCAGCTAGCATAGACCTCCACTAATCACAATAACCTTAGAAGGCTGTGCTACGTGGTAACCAGTCTCCTTTCAGAATTACAGAACAATATGTGTTGATATAAACACTGTTGAGGCATTGGTGAATATGCACAGTAATACAATAAATTGCATGAAGAGCACTCATTAAACCTCCAATGGTTCTGGAGTGTGTAGTACCAAGAACTGGTTGTACACTGCTAACAATGACCTTACATAAATTAATAATGACCATGTGCAAACAAGTTGAGTAGATACAAATGAAAACTTATAAATATGCACACAAACATCTATAAGTACCACTAATTGTTTTGACCTCAGGCGGATGTGGTGTATGCAATGCTAAGAGGTGGTTGTGAACAGCTGGTAATCAACATCCACTACTTATATTGACCTAAGAAGGCTGTGGTGACCCGTTTTAGCATGCAAAAAATGAAAAACAATGTGTAACAACAATTTATGAAGGGTTAAGAAATGTGCACATTAATATAAAGGCTTGCATAAATAACCATTGTTTATTCAAATGGACCTAAAAAAGTTAGTGATGTTTACAGTGTCTGTGTGTGATACACTCCTTAGGTCTCTACGGATCATAATACTGGTGTACCTTACACATGTGTAAGTTATGAAACAAAAAACAAGTGATGGAGAATGACAGGAAGATACTGTAATATTACCCAAGTAAAAAGCATCAGTAGGCAGATGTAATCCACTCAGTTTCATAAAAACCCAAGCCCTATTTATGGCCAAGTAACACCTGCTCACCTTGAGCTAAATTTTAGATGAAGATATCAGCTGTTTTCAGATGCTACAGTATTAACCTTGGAGATGTTTATTAGAGATAAGAAATGTCGGCTCAGGAAACCCCTGAATATATTACTCCTGGAAAACATGTCTACCTTCTTTTTTTCCCAATAATGTGACACCCCACACAGGGTTAATCAGAGTTTGAATCCCTCTTTCTTATAGTTAGTTCATAAATTTATTTGATTATAGCTTAACACAACATGGAAATTTACTTAAAAGATCACTTCTGACTAGATTTATTTTATACATAAATATCACATTTTTAAAATGAACAATCTAATGTAATACTCTTTTGTATTTAGCTGAATACTCATTGTATATTCTTGAGAAGGGCAACATATCTACATATCTACAGTATATGTTATGTCTGAATTACTAGTATAGTGTTCTGTATATTCTATTTTATACCTTGACCTATATGTTAAATACCACTAACCCCATGTTTATTAACTAATTTGGTATTAAGGTTACTTTAGAAGACCACTTTGGATCCAGTGGAGATTCTCCTGAGTCTCCTCCACTTCCTCTCTCTACATGTGGGACCCAGTTACATTGTGATCTTTTGTTGTTGTTGTTATTATTCTTTTTAAAGTCCCCTGGCTGCACTAAGCAGTTTCAATTGACACAGAGATATGTCATGACACCCAAATCAGAAGCACTGCACTAAATAGCGCTGCCTGTGTAAATGTCCAGCTACAAAGATACCAGCCCAAATTGAACTTGGCTGACCACCCCATGCACCCCTGCAAGTGCAACGTGGTCCCAAAGGGTATATGGGAAAGATTTTTGGACTGCACACCCTAAATATATATGTATAATGGGAGGTGCTACCTGATGAGACTAATTGCAGGCACAAAAACAGACAAATCTCAGGTGCACAACTCCAAATTATTAATAATATATAAATGCAATAAAATTTTGCAATAAATGGAGGTTTTTAGCATAATCTTGGCCAAGGTTATGGCCCTATTCACCATATCCAGGTAACCTCTGTAGGGTAGGTCCCTAACATACCACGATTCAAATCCAGAGCACAGGACACCCCCAAACTAGCCCAGCTAAGCTGCCCCAGGGCACCGCCATAGTAAGAAAAGTGCAGTGTAAAAGAGATAGTTAGGAGCAGCTACTGCTGCATATAAAGAATGAAAATAAAAAGTGAAGTACATATATAATAAACAAACAGTGAAGGGTTAAAATGTGTTATAAAAGAAAAATGTGTTATAATGCGGTGCCCTGAAACAGATCAACAAAGGCAATCCAGGGGGACCCACGCCCCAAAAATAATCCAAAATTGCACTACAGTATATAAAACTTTTAGGACTTACCTAGAATTGTGCCTAATACTAGTGTGCATATTCATTACAAGACTCCATGCTTTTAAACCAATAAGGTAGGGGTGCTAATCCAGACTGAGGGCATCTCCTTTCCCTCAGGTGTGCAATAAAGCACATTAAATTGAGTATATAGGAAAGATTTCTGGACTGCACACCCTGAATATATACAGTATGTATAATGGGAGGTGCTACCTGATGAGACTAATTGCAGGCACAAAAACAGACAAATCTCAGGTGCACAACTACAAATTATTAATAATATATAAATGCAATAAAAAAAATTTGCAATCAGAGGTTTTTAGCATAATCTTGGCCATGGTTATGGGCTGTCGAAGCTGGATAATTGGCTGAGACAAGATCAGCTTAAAATTAGATCGAAACGATGCCATCTTGCGAATGGCCACAAGACACCATCTTAAAAATGAGATCTGCAAGACGCCATTTTGCGAATGGCCACTCAGCGCCATTTCAGCTAAACTCACACTTAAGTACATATGGCGATGCTGTTATTAGCATCAGGTGATCGCATATTTTACCATACCCCATACACACATTAATGCACACAGTTGCGCTGTTAACATGTCGCACATTAGTGAATGCATAATACCCTGCATGCGAACACTGTTTATTAGCTTCATGCATATGCATCTGCCACAAATTAACTAGCGTCTTTTCCCAAACCCCTAACACTTACACACTGTACATTCACGTAAAAGGTTCTATAGTTTAAAGGTATAAGATCCAAGTTTTATCCATTTAGTATTAACGCTGTGAAATAAAGGCTATTTGGTATCTTTGGTTTAATACATGATAAGTAACCGTGTTTAGTGTTGTACTGATCTGCACTTTCTCAACAGCTTCCCGGTATCATCAGTGTGAAGATCGCAACATGCATTCTCAACTTATGGACCGTTGAAAGATAAAGCACCAAAATGTACTTTGTAAAATTAACAGCTTAGGTTTGCATGAGGCGGGAAAACGGAGACAAAAGGTTGTCGGAGGCTGGTCTGTGTCCATTTGAATCGACCTGTTAAATGTCCTGTAACAGAAGCACCGTGATGGAGAACCAATGGGATCGCAACAAACCTCTCTATTGTATAGTCTATTTCTGTAAGAGTATATATATGTGGGTTCTGACCTCAGTTTTCAGTCTTCATGCTGATGCTGTTGATGGAGGTTTCTTGTTGATGCTGGAATCTGGTCCCAGAGCGCATGCGTATGTATAACTGTACCTTGGGTCTGTATAATTTCTTTGCAATAAATTGTACTTAGATCACAGCGTGTAACTATCTGTACCTAATACTAGTGTGCATATTCATTACAAGACTCCATGCTTTTAAACCAGTAAGGTACACATTTTAACCCTAGTATTAGGCACAATTCTAGGTAAGTCCTACAAGTTTTTTATACTGTAGTGCAATTTTGGTTAATTTTTGGGGTGTGGGTCCCCCTGGATTGCCTTTATTGATCTGTTTCAGGGCAACGCATTATAACACATTTTTCTTTTATAACACATTTTAACCCTTCACTGTTTGTTTATTATATATGTACCTCACTTTTTATTTTCATTCTTTATATGCAGCAGTAGCTGCTCCTAACTATCTCTTTCACACTGCACTTTTCTTACTATGGCGGTGCCCTGGAGTGGCTTAGCTGGGCTAGTTTGGGGGTGTCCTGCACTCTCGATTTGAATCGTGGTATGTTAGGGACCTACCCTACAGAGGTTACCTGGATATGGTGGGTAGGCCCATAACCTTGGCCAAGATTATGCTAAAACCCTCTATTGATTGCAAAATTTTATTGCATTTATATATTATTAATAATTTGGAGTTGTGCACCTGAGATTTGTCTGTTTTTGTGCCTGGTCCCAAAGGGTGCCTTGTCACACAGTTTGGAGACTACAGATATACTGTATGATGGTCACTGGGATGCTCAATGCACTGCATGGTGGTCACTGGGATGATTAATGTACTTCAGGGCAGTACTGTATGATATTTATTGGGGTGCTCAATATACTGTATAATGGTATCTGGCAAATTCAATATACTATAAAGCAGTCAATGGGATGCTCATTGTACTGTATGGCAGATACTAAGATACTTAATGTTTTGTATGGTGATCACTGGGTTACTCATTGCACTGTAAAAGGGACTCTGGGATAACCTATGTACATTATGGAAGTCACTTGGTTGTTCTCTGTGCTGTATGGTGGTAACTGGGATGCTTTCTGCATTGTATGGAACTTACTTGGCTCCTTTATATACTGTTTGGTCATCACTGGCATGCTCAATGTATTCTATGGTGTTAACTAGGATGCTCAATTTAATGTATGTCAGTCACTGGGAAGCTTAATGTTTTGTAGCACAATCATTGGGCCATTGTCTATACTGTATGGTGGTCACTGGGATGCTCTTCTGTACTTTATGCTGGTCACTGTGATGCACTATGTACCATAGGGCATTCATAGGGAAGCTCTCTTTACTGTATGACAGTCATAGATGTTAACTGTAAGGTGGTCACTGAGATGCTAATTGTGCTGTACAACAGACACTAGAATGTTCAAGGTACTTTATGTTGGTCACTGGAATGCTCAATGTTTTGTATGGGTTTCTTTGAGTTGCTCTCTACACTGCATGGTGATCTCTGTATTGCTTTCTGTTTTGTTTTGTGGTCACTTAGATGCTCTCTTATTGTATTGCAGCCACTGACATGCTCTCTATATTGTATGGAAGTAATGCTGATACTCTCAGTATTGTAGGGTGGTTTATGTGGACACTCTCTGTATTGTATTGTGTTTAGGGTTAATGTTTGTTCTGGGTACCATCTACATTTGATTTATTAAACCCTACTGATGTGTCCTTATACACATCTACTCTAATCACGCCAAATAGCCCTGTTTAGCATACCACGGACTTGCAACTTAGACTCGCCAAGCATCTTTTTTCTTAAATCACTAAAGTGACAAAACCGCATTGCAAGCATACACTGACTACTGGGGCTGGCAGCACTCACACTTTTGTGTGCAACTAAGTTGCAAATTTGTGTAAGAAAGGTTCCAATATGAGCGGCACTTCCATTTCTCTCCTCACCTTTCTTTATGCTTTATCTGCAAATTTGTATGTTATACAGTACTCATTTCTTTACTTTAAAAGCAGCAATCTAGCAGCCATGGTACACTGTGAGCCACTTTGTATATGGCTAGCATGTGACTAAGATTCCATATTTAGGAAACAGTATGCTACACTACCAATGGTGGAGCTCCTAAGCAGTGCCAAGCATCTCGCATCATATGGCAAAAAGACTCAAGCTGTATCATGAGGCCACTTTCTGAATTTTTTCCAACCACTTTAAATTCCTAATCCATTCATGGATTTTCCTATCAAATCAGATTAAAAATGTAAATGTAATAGGAAAAAGAGTTCTGAATATTTTTGCCTGAAATAAACATTTAAAAAAATATATTAATATAAATGTAAATAATTATTTCTATAATCAATCTTGCTCTCCTCAACTTGCCTCCATACAAAATAATTCAAAACAAGCTCATGCAGCATTACTGGCACCAGCAGTACCATTATACTACAGGGCTTGAGATTAAAGATAAAGTAATGATAAAAATAATGATAAAAATATGTATTTCAATAGTTCTGCAAAAAGTATATGAAATCTAATGTGTGTAAATGCGAGAGTTATTTTAGATGAAGACAACTATGGAAGGGTTAATCCTTGTGGAATGTTATCTCCTGACAGAATAATATGTACAGTATGTATGCTTAAAATACATTAAATAATAAAGACACATTAAGCAATAACAGGCTTAAACTGCACTGGATTGTAATATAAACCAAGACGTGCTTTATCTTCTGATCAGCCATTACTTTATATTATAATATTTCTGTCTCCCTGTCCTGTCATAACCACATCGATCTTTAAAGCTCTTTAAAAAATTGCAGCGGCATTTGGGGTCTGATTTAATCAAAACTAAATTGTGCAGAGCTATCCCAGGTCACAGCCACCTCATCAAACCGGTAACAGATTCATTATTTGTGGATGCTCTGAATTTTAACCATTCAATATTTTACAAGCTGTATTATTAAAAGTCACCCTGTACCGATAATTCTAATAGCAAAATGATTTTAATATTAATTAGAGGTTTCCATCTGGCAGTAAATACATTATTTTCAGGAACTACTGTGAATAAAGTTTTTTTATTTTATTTTATTACATTGTGGCCTTTTACCTAAGTGATTTGCATTTTTTAATTCACAATTTTTTATGGATGCTATCCAACTCTACCAGAGCCTCTATATGTGACACTATTTTGCATGGTAAATATTGTTTATGAAACAGGTATGGGGATGGCTTTTGCAAATATAGGACCCTAGGAATATATGTGGTGGTACCCTTATAATAATAAATGGTTTCCATGCAAATTAAGTACTCCGAAAACATAAATTTTCAGAGAACTGAACGCAAAATTTTCATTAATAAATAGGACCTTTTTAGAGAATACCTTCTTGACAAAAGACACCTATACATACCAAAAGTATTTGCATCCTTTCACAGCTATATATGTATTTTACTTCAATTCAACAGGGCTACTAATAATAAGTTATTTTGTACAGTCTGCACTTAGACCTTTCCATGCCAACTGTGTCATTCAGCACATGGCAAAATGCACTTTAATCTCAAAATAACAGAAAAAGGCTCTTTATATTTTAAAAGCATAACATATGCAGCACACACACAATAACAACTTTAAAATAGAATAATTTAATCTCATATAGACAATACTTTTCACAAGGAAACAAAAAGTCTGGGAAAAGCACAGCAGTAAAACAACAGCAGACAACGGTGGATAAAGGGATATTAATAGTAAGAAAATAAGCCTACACTGTGAAGAACAGCCACGTAGGAGAGTACAGAGCACTAAATTGAGTGTACTTAAGGCTAGGTCCCTTATTATTGTGCTTTATCCTTGCTTTGTTAATCCCCTTTTTGAGCAGTTCGGTTATTCATATTTAACAACATGTGATCTATAAAATCGCAATATGAAACTAGAACAAATTGTTTCCTTTAGACATGTGGTTTTCACAATTACTTCAGACAAATTCATGTTAAATTATTACCCATCAGCCCAAAATATGCTTTGGGACAGCTCCATTTATGTGGTGGCACAAAACTGGACAATATTCAAATGGAATCCATCAGTTATTTTACATATACTGGTTTCAGCACTAATAATATACCGTCTATGTAATGTTTATGGTATAAATAAAGTAACTAAGTGCTGCTTCTGATAGAAAAAATGTACAATTCTATTTAACTACAACTGCATACAAGGACAAAAACACACTCAGACCCTACACTTACTGAAATACCACCCCTGCCAAATAAGGACACATCATTGATCAAGTAATTTATTTTACAGACAGAAACACAGAGTTCCTGATGTAGAGTTGAACACAATTCACCCATAATTGCTCTGGCATTGTGTACTCAGAAATAAATGTACATATAATCGCCCATATGCAGGCATGTATGCATTTTTGCATGAACCTGCTCCCTATCCATACTTTTAGTTTAGTATTTTTCATCACATGACATCATAAATATTGGCAGTTCCTATAGTTGACACAGATGGCAGCAGAGGTTAGACTAAATGGTAGAGAACTAAACCAGGTCTTAAGTTTATTAACAAGACAGAATAGGTTTACAGGTACAAAGTGTTCATACAATGTTGGTACCAGATCCAGCCAGGAGCATACAGGGGAGCACAAGTTGAGTGAGACAGGTCGGAGCACACACTTATGAATGTACATACATTGGTGGCAGTAGAGTATGCATACTGACTCTATACATGCAGAGGTATAGTGGTGGTGGTGTAGTGAAACTATCTGGGGTCACTGTCCTTTGTAAAGTCGTCTATATCTGAGTATTGCTTCAGACTCTTGGGGTCACTTCCTTCTAGCATGAAGGATGAAGACAAGTGAACATGCCAAACATGTGCCATAGTCGGAGGTTGCAGGTCAGGCAGTCCAGGGTCCTAGTTCCGGATGGAGAGACACCACAGGGAGCTCTCTCCTAACAATGGCATCAGACATCAAGCACACAGGAAGCAGTGGCTTCAGTCAGCGAGCACACAGGAAGCAGTGGCATCAGTCAGCGAGCACACAGGAAGCAGTGGAGTAGCAGATAGGGGTTCACCAAGATGCAGCTAGGGGTTCACCCCACAAGATACAACAGAGATGTGGGGTGCCACCAGTAGTACCTGTGCCAGATCCTTGACATTGTGCTATCCCCACCATTGCAAGAGCAAGATACAAACACAAAAATCCCCTTAAGCTCTCTCTAAAATAGCAAATTTCAAAATCATCTGTCAAAAAAAGACTATAGGGTTCTTAATTTAAAAAAAAGTAAATTATTATTCTTTATTATGTTTTTGTGACACTGCTAAATGGCACAAAAACATACTTAATTTGAGCTAGGCCACTTGCTGTAGAGCTTTCTAACAATCTTGATCTGACAAAGTAGGTAGCATTTGTCATGATCGGAATCCACCCGAATTTCGGGTATCTGGGGCGATCCGAGCAATGCTCGGATCTCCCTGCATGCCTCGGATCCCTCACCCGAGGCAAAACCTCGCGACCCCGCTGTCGGGTCACGAGGTTTTGTATTGAGCTGACTTAATGCTGATTGGCTGAGAGAGCCGCCTGTCACGGCTCTCAGCCAATCAGCATTAAACCCATTGAAAATGCACACAGAAGAAAAAGAAGATGGCGCACGCCATCCCCCTCTCCAACACCGCCGGCACCTCCACTGGCAGCATTCCTTGCTGCTGACACCACAGCTACCGACACTGCCAGCACCCCTGCACTGCTGCCCCACGTACTGATGACACCGTCAGCGATCTCCACACTGCCAACACTCCCACACTGAGGACACCACCAGCACCCCTGTACTGCCAACACTGTCAGCACACATGCACTGAGGACACTGCGGGCACCCCCACTCTGCCAGCACTGCCGGTACCCTGCATTGAGAACACCCCTGCACTGCCGACACATTCAGCGAACCTGCACTGAGGACACTGCTGGCACCCCCATTCTGCCGACAGCGCCGGTACCCTTCACTGAGAACACTGCCAGCACTGTTGCACTGCCATTCCATGTACTGAGGACACCGCCAGCAAGCCCCGCACTGCTGACACAGCCAGCAAACCTGCACTAAAGACACCGCTGGCACCCCCACACTGCTGACATCATCGGTACCCTTCACTGAGGACACTGGGCCTGATTCAGAGCCGGACGCTATTTCCGCTCGCTCGTTCAGAAAAAGGGACCGTATATTTAAATAGAGCGCTCGCTCTTTGCGGTCTGTTGACACCTCTATGTCTGAACGAGCGAACGAAACATGCGCTCGCTATTTTTTAAAAAACGCCCCCTGGCCGCTCGCATCATACATCATCTCCGCTATTTATTAGATTAATCGAGTACATTGAAAGGCATCTGAACTGCTCGCAGTGCTTGTGGTTGCATTTTCCTACCGCAATCATGCGAGCAGTTCAGGCTAAAAGACAACCAAGTGACGTGGTCGATGACGCTGCTTTGTTAATTATGCACACCCTTAAAACGCCCGTTTTGACCGTTTGGCACGCCTGCGTTCGGATCTCCACTCCCCGTTTTCAAGCACCTTCCCCTGTTACCACCCACAAACGCCTCATTCTGTGACTCAAATTAGCAGGCATTCGCTATTTTGCGAGCACACAATTTCCGAACGCAATGACTGGTTCGCGCATGCGTATTATAACTCATACGCATGCGCAGTTGTGCGAACATCGCTCGGAGCGAACGAGCGGCCGCTTACGAGCAGCTCTGAATCAGGCCCACTGTCAGCACCACAGCACTGCCATTCCATGTACTGAGGACTGTCAGCAACCCCGCTCTGCCGACACTGCTGTCACAGTAAGTGCACTATTGGTGTATCCAACCCACACTGTATAACACACTGTATCTGTGTTGGAATTAGAAGCTGAACTGCCACATGTTAGTGCCGCCCACTGTGTCACTTAGCTTAGTCTGCCAGCTAGCTGGATGCAACCTTTTGGCCTTAACTAGATGAAGCATATAATATTGTGAGGTGGTCAAAATTGATTGGAAATTACTGGAAATAAATATTATTGAGGTTAATTATACTATAGGAACAAAAACAGGCCCATTTTATGTGATTTTAACTGTTTTTATGATTTTTAAAGAAAAAATCCAGATCCAAAACCAAAACACGAAAACAAAGCACGGAGGTGAGGATTTGGCAAAACCAATCCAGAGCTAAAACCAGGGGGGATCCAGATCCAAAACCAGAACATGAGGGTCGGCGCACACCTTTAGTGGAAACACACTATTTACCTATGCGATGTCTATCCTGGTTGGCACAGAGGAGATCCCGGCTCCTGCGATGCATCCGAATGACTGCTGGGCATAGGCATGGTACTCCACGTCCCTATACTTTAGGCAGGCATCTGTCTCCTGTCAGCATGCAGCCGCATGTCGGCCTTCCTTCCAGAGCTGGGTCATGGGCGCAGCCATATTGGACTCTGGGCTTGATTCAGAGCCACTCGCTATTTACGAGCACATGCTCTGAATCAGGGCTGGGAGTATTTCTTTTATTCCGGCCTCCACACAACTCAGACAGCTGGGGGTGACCACCCGCAGCTTGTGCAAGTGGCATGACGATGGTAGCGATTATCGCTATCGGCATTGTGAGGAGACCCTTGTGGTAGGGTCTCAGCACTTGCAATGCCAAGTGGACTTCCAGCTCTGATAGAGCCGGAAGTCCACTACTGACATCACGAGTGATGTCAGTAGGGCTGCCCACAAATGGCAGGCGTTCCTTCAGGAACATCTCCGTTTGTTCAGCCACCCCCCTACCCACCTCCAAACAGGGCAAGCTGTCGATCAACATTGACAGCCGCCCCATTTTGCTGCGAACTCTGGAGTGAGTGAAGGTATCACTCGCTACGGGGCTCGTGCACACCATATGTGCGCACTGGGCCACCATTGACCTGCTTGTGAGCACAATGCACTTGCGAGCGGGTCTGAATCAGGCCCTCTGTCACATGAGTTCAGTCATCCACTCAGAGCATGGTCTGCGGGTCTGCTGACTGTACTGCACAGTCCATCGTTATAAATTCTTTCCTCAGACTGAACTCCTCTGACAGAACAACGTCACTTCCATTGAAGTAACAGCTCCTGTGCTGTGCTCCCTCCATTGCTATTCTGAATGGCGCAGTCCATCCTAGTCGATTATCTCATCTTCAATCAACTCCACCATCGATTGTTGCAGTCCGGATTTGCCATTGGGATTTATTCTCATTTCTTCAGCTGCAGTATAGATTTGTCTTCGGGAAGTATCTCTTCGAGTTTGACCATTGGAGTTTGGTTACCATCATTGGGAATTATCTCTCAATCAACATCAACTCATATCAACATTGGTTCCTACCAAGTATCTTTAATAAAGTCTTCATCAATTCCTATCAACATCGGTTCCAACTGATCATCTCTAATAAAGTCATCATTGATTTCTACCAACATGGGTTCCTACCAATCATCTCTAATAAACTTATCATCAATTCCTTTCAAGTTCCAACATCGGTTCTTACTGAACATTGTTAATAAAGTTATCATTAATTGCAAAATTCCTAAGAAGCATTCACCTCATCAACCATCAATATCAAGTTCTACCATCGGTCACTATCCAGTGCCAACATCGGTCCTTACCAATTGTCTATGCTGATCCAGTATATTCTTCTATGGACTTTTACTATTGATATCAAGTCATCTACTCTTGTGGACTATTATCATTGTCTAGTGGTTCCTTCATCGGTTCCTCCTGACATCACAGTCATCACATCTACCTCTTGTTCCTCTATGAGAAAGACCTGGGTCCAGCCACCCAGGTTTGTTCATTCCTCTTCAGTTAACCCACATCTGCTCCCAGTCAGATCTAACCACAGGCGTGACAGCATTGAGATGGCTAATGATTTATCCAACAGATTAATTGATTATTACTTTGGAAAGACGGCTATATAATGGCGTTTCTTTTTTTTTCTTTGCAATCAGTTTTGATTGAAGAATGAAGAACAAGGATATAAGTCTAAGGGATAAATTTACTAAAGTGAGAGATTTTAGAAGTGGAGATGTTGCCCATAGCAACCAATCAGATTTTACAGCCATGGACAAAAGTTTTGAGAATGACAGAAGTATTGGTTTTCACAAAGTTTGCTGCTTCAGTGTTTTTAGACCTTTTTCTTAGATGTTACTATGGTATACTGATGTAAAATTACAAGCATTTCATAAGTGTCAAAGGCTTTTATTGATAATTACATTAAGTTTATGTAAAGAGTCAATATTTGCAGTGTTGACCA
This sequence comes from Taudactylus pleione, assembly GCA_031769625.1. Taxonomy (NCBI): domain Eukaryota; kingdom Metazoa; phylum Chordata; class Amphibia; order Anura; family Myobatrachidae; genus Taudactylus; species Taudactylus pleione. Next base: position 860,451 of record JAUIMM010000241.1, read on the forward strand.
TTCTTTTTCAAGACCTCTGTGTCCTGGCATTCTGTTAATCAACTTCTGGGACACATACTGACTGATGGCTGGACATTCTTGCCTAATAAATGCTTGGAGTTTGTCAGAATTTGTAGGTTTTTGTTTGTCCACCAGCCTCTTGAGGATTGACCACAAGTTCTCAATGAGATTATGTTCTGGGGAGTTTCCTGGCTATGGACCCAAAATTTTGATGTTTTGTTCCCCCGAGTGCTCCATCATGCTGGAGAAGACATTGTTCATCACCAAAGTGTTCATGGGTGGAATGGAGAAGTTACTATTGGAGGATGTTTTGGTACCATTCTTTATTCATGACTGTGTTCTTGGGCAAAATTGTGAGTGACCCACTCCCTTGGCTGAGCAGCAACCCCACACATGAATGGTCTCAGGATGCTTTACTGTTGGCATCCCCATTATTAAAAAACCTTCTCCCACTCCTTTATTTTATTCATTTATTGGTCAGTCAATGGGATAGGTCCTAATGTAGGCATCCAGGGTACTTGGCAAAGAAACCCCTTTATAGACAAAACTACTTGTTCCTTGTGGGGCCTTGTCACTGAAAGGTTACTCACGGATACTCTCCGTAAGAATATATAGTGCCATGTCGCTTGTACAGATTGTTGGAACTGCTGCGCTTTTAACAATCAGGGCAGCCTTATTACTTTTTATGGATGTGGCCATAACCTACCACCAAAATGGGAGAATATTGAGGAGTGTTTCAGGTACACCATTACATCCTTACGCTTGTCCATTATTCCTGCTTCCAACACATCAACTTCAAGAACTTACTATTCACTGGCTGCCTAATATATCCCACCTGATTCTGAGTTGGGAGTAATGAAAAAAATAAAAAATAACTTTGTGCCTGGACAAACCATGTTAATGTAAGGGGTGCAAATTCCTTCAATCATTCATTTACTTATTTATTGCATGTAGAGTAAATTTTGACTGTTTTTGTATGTACAGTAGCTCAAAAATGCTAAACAGTTTTATTTTTATACTGCAGTGTGGATTTGAGTTTGGGCACACCCCTCTCATATCTAAATCTCTCTGCACATTATAAATCTGTCCCACCTGCAGTATAACATGGTTTTGCCGAGGTACAAAGTTATGTTACTTGTTCTTTTTTGCTTTACTCTTATGTCAGAATCAGATCCAAAATGTGCGAAATTCTGATCAGAGGACACTATCTATCTGACAAATTGATTACTTGGCCATTGTTAGGCTGCCAAATTCATCCCCAAAACCAGAGTGATACTATGAGAAGCCTGAAGTCTTTTAGCATGAGCCTCATTCACATGTTCCAAACAGCAAAACATAGGAAGATGCATAGAGGCAATGTGGCTATATTAATTTATCACAAACAATCCAGCTCCCACTCCTGACAACAGACACATTGCCCCTCCCCTTGCATTGCAATATGTAACACATTAAGATCATTTTGTGGCTTGTTTTATTTATTGATTAATAATACTTTATGCAAAGAATCCACTGTAGTTCTCACCTTACCTTACCTTACCAGAGGCTTAGCAGCAAGATGCCTGGCTTGATGTTTTCTCTGCCTCGGACTTTATCACCTCCACAGCAGACAAAATAAGGGGTCTATTTACTAAGCAGTGTTAGGAGACAGAGTGAAAAGTGATAAGGTGCCAGCCAATCAGCTTCCAACTGTCATTTTTCAAACACAGCCTGTGAGATGGCAGTTAGGAGCTGATTGGCTGGCACCTTATCACTTTTCACTCTGTCTCCTAACACTGCTTAGTAAATAGACCCGTAAGTGTCCTAACACCTAAAAGACACAGGAGGGGTTGGTCCACTGAGTACACATAGGGGTGCAGCAATTTAGAGCAACTGCCAAAATAAGAAGCTGCTGCTCAGTCAGGATTCGGGCATGTCATGTTGCCGCTTTAAATTAATGAAGGGCCAAGTGATTAACTTGCCTGCAGTAGGGTTCAATTTGGCCTACAAAAGTTTGCATACAGGATGCTTCTTTGGTTGTAGTGGACAAGATCTAAAGGGGGAAAGGGGTGACTTCTTCTGTAGCTTCAGAAGCAGATCTTCCATGGGCTGGTCTAACTCCAGCCAACATCATTGTCCATTCAATTATTATTATTATTATTATTATTATTATTATTATTATTATCCTTTATTTATATGGCGCCACAAAGGTTCCACAGCGCCTTACACAGTACATAAATGAGCACACAAGAAAAAACAGTAGTAGTAGTACAAAACAATGCAGGACAAGTACATGGTTTATAAACATTGCTGCATACCACAAGCAGCAGGGCATATGCAACCAAATGTTAGGTGCCAATTGGGGAGTTAGAAGTACATGTTACTATAAGTAAGGGAGAAAAAGGACATGAGGGACCTGCTCGTGAGACCTTACATTGTAAAGGGGGGGTGGGCAGACAGACAGGGGCAACACAGATGGGGTAGATAGAGAGGAAGGAGCATGGAGCAGTGGGTTAGGATATATACTGCAGAATGTATATAAGATGACCTAGTGTTATGTCAAAATGAAGTCCATCCAGCTAAAATGTGGCTATTATGGGACTGCCCCGCCATCCTAATAGTGAGTACTATAGTCCTGGATACTGGTTGCTATGCCATGCTCCTGTGAGTGGGTGCTTCTTACATGCTAGGCCCACACACAGAGAGATGCAGCCATCCCCAACATGCAGTGGCCATGTCCCCTCCAGGGGGGGACCCCCGGGATGTTGCTATACTCTGGTTCAGAATTTCTCATGGCAGCCCTAGAGGGGACCAGCAGAGACAGTAGGGAATAGGGATTAGTGGTGGGGAAGCAAGTCCATGGAGGGATGGAGGTGGTTAAGAGTGGAGGAACAGGAAGGGTTTGTTGAGAGAAGTAGAGGGTTGTAAGGGAGACTGGTGAGAGAAAAAAGGTGGAAAAGCAAGTGGAGGAGACTAGAGGGGGAGGATAGGGGTGGAAGAAGTAGGTAAAGCAGAGGATTATGTAGACACTGAATAAGGGGGGTGATTGAAGTAGAGGTGTTCATGCTGTGGTAATAAGTGAGGTGAAAACTGGAGTGGAGGCTGTGTGATGTAGGGACAGTTTGGATAAATGTGGATAGATGTTCAAAATACAGGTAAAAGAACAGTGCTGCTAATGTATGAGCGCAGCTCCAAAAGTGAAATATAAAGATAAGTAGGTGATTAATGGGTGCAGGAATTAGTTACTAAAATAACGAATGTTAAAGTAGATAGTAGTGAAGCAATGGAAAGAGGCAATACAGTAGAAACAGGATTTTTAGTAGCATGAATGCAAAAATTACAATGTACAGAACCAATCTAGTCAAAGGTGTTTTGAACAACAAGAGCAATCAGTAAGGGCAGCACTTGAAATGTTTAAGCAGGGAGTGTAGTAAAGAGTTTCCAGGATACACATACAGCAGCTGTTAGAGATAGTGAATTGGTTTATTCCCACAAGTATGTTTGATGTCCTTCAGAAAGTGTTCTGGCTTTCAGGATGTTCTCTTTCAGTTTTCCTCCAGTTTAACTCCAGCATAACTCTGTCATAGTTATTAAATTGTAAGTATACTTATAATCGAACAATTTGAAATGAACACTAGCTTTAGCAGCCTAACAGATCCCTAATAAGTATAGCTACAAACATGTTTCTGTGTGTTCACTGATTGGGAACCCTCCCCCAGTACTCAACACAAACTAGATTGGGATGTAATAAAGTCTAAGATAAACAAAAATTGGGATGGGAGTAGACCATCACTCAAAATATGTGAGGGTGGTTTTGCAAAACCGAAACACAAAGTTGAATCCAGAAACAGAAGGGGTCGGTGCACATCTCTATTATAAACATTCTACAATTAATTGTAATTTTTTCCCCCAAATAAAACAGAAAAATGCATTCATCTGTTCATAAAAGGAACAAAATGTTTTTAAATATCAGTTAAGCTAAAATTGTATATAGTTCTTACAACGATATACTGTACACGCAGTTACAAAATGCTACACTAAACTGCCTTAACACACATCAGCTCATTTATTGCCAATGGCTGCAAATGATAAGGCCTTCTTCTCCTGTTACTATGATTGTTGAGTGAATATTGCCCCAAAGGAAGAGGTCTGAGACTCACTGAGCTCTGACCAGGTAACACTTTGCTTATCCCCCTGGTGCCAGCAGTATCAGAAGCACAGTCATGACTTTAGCTAAAAGCGAGATAGGTTTGTGATCTTGAGGGGATTACAAGCGAAGCCAGCAAAATGACCTAACAGCCAGCAAAGAAATCACAGGACTGAGCAGAATCCGTGTCAAATAATGTGCCTTGGGATTGTCTGACAGCAAAAGCTGTGTTAAAACAGCAATGTTTGCTAGTCCATTTAAAGGATGCAGTTGCTTTAAAAAAAAAAAAGTTTAACTTGTGTCTGTGCAATCTCTTTGATAACTTTTTTATTTTAGTTCTGCTTTTGGAACACAAAATATAGTTTGTTAATGACAAAGATATTCTTGCTTTTCTTGTTTTTTAGATGGTAAACATTGTGCAAAAATATTTTAGTTATGATAGTGTGTCCTGCAAATATTATATTTAAAGTCATAGCAATTAAAATTGTAAGATTTTTTGGGGTGTTGGGGACGAACACATATTTTGCATTTACTTCACACTTTGAAAATATTTTGTTGATATTTAAAATAAGATTGTTTACAGTAGGTAACTAGTATTTTACTCCCAAAATGTGCAGACTGCGTCTGTTATTCTGGAAGGAGTTTACACTCTTGGCCTATATCCATTAAGGATTATTCTTTCATGTGATGTGTAGAAAGATAGCACTATTTCCTGCAATCATTTCCTGGAAATGGCAGATTAAAGCTGATAATTAATTTCTCCAATCTCCAGGATGATAGGTGCAGGTTTGATAAAGGAATTGCGATTGAGATAAGCAGAATGATAATTTCTTCCTTCGTTTGTGTCTGGTTAATAAACCTGTCAGCTGGAACTATGCCAGCCAATAAAGCCATTTCATTAGAGTTATCAGTATGAGACACATTTTCATCTTGTCTTGACAGCTTGAAAAGGTGCAGAGACTTTGAAGCCATAGTGTTCTGCAACCTATTAACTCCTACATCATTCCAAGACATCCAAAGACGACCTGAAAAGCTAAGCACACTCTTACTTTGCACTGTTTGAAGAGAAGTAATATGTCATAGGTGCATATTAATTTAATATATATAATTTACCATTATTATTGGGTGAATAATCTAAATATGAATTACTGTAGGGATATTTTCATCCCTTGATAAAAATTGATATTGATTTTACTTGCATATTATATTTACAGTAGTTTTGAGCTACAAATAAACTGAACAAGTAGATAATACTGTATTATTATTATTATTATTATTATTATTATTATTATTATTATTATTATTTTTTGTATTCTTTTTATTTTAAATTTGTATTGTAACACAGTACCAAATGTGCATGGATGCAAACAGTGAGTTTTTCCATGCATGTAGTTTTGTGTATTTGTGGTCTATTCTGGGTTATATGAATTCTAGCAGTCTTTATTTGAAATATAGATGGGAGATGAGCAGCAACAATGCAAGTGTAGAGAACCACACTAATTAGAGGGAGTGTCATGGGCATGTATATAAATCTGAGTGCAAGCTTGAACAGTGCGCATGTCAAGAGGGATCCTGTTTCTGACGGCTCTCTTGCACCTACTATAGGTCCGGTGCAAGTGATGATACTAATGAGGATGGTTGCAGTTGCTGGCATAAAATCAGTAGGTGGCACGAGTTTCCACTTGCAGATACACTAACCCCTGCACTGTGGATTCTTGCATTAGCCTTGCATTAGCCTAAAGTAATGATTCCTGCTTCCACAGCTGCCAGCAACTACTGCCACTTTGCATGCAACTCAGCATCAGCCCCCATACTGTAGCTCATTCGGTATCCAATACATGTTATATCAGCCTCCATTAGCCTGTTTCATTTATTGACTGTTTTCAATCACTAGCTTGCCATGGTCAAACTTTCCACTGAAACAAACATTTGCAAAAGGAATGACAGTATGACAGCCACCATCCTGTTGCATAATAGATTACGGAAGCCATGATGGCTATATTAGCATTAAATATGCATCCAATATCCACCATCAATACATCTGGTTTTAGGCAATCAGTTGTGGTCATATGTCCCTGCTACCAAATTCCATCTTGATTCCATTTGAGAAGATTAGCAATTCTTCACCTGTACTGGGACATTAAAAATAAATATTCCTGGCCTAGAAAATGTCATAGTACCGACTATCCACTTAGCTACAGATATGTGGACAAGCGGTAGTGGTCAAATGAAAGATTATATGGCTGTACATAACAAACCATTAATAGGGAAAAGGGGGCATATATTCTCGGTTTTATGCAAGATACTGAAACCATTTGAAAATGTAATCAATGAAGTGAGTTCAAACATGGCCTGTCTGAGTCAAGTCATATCCTTAATTAGACTACTGGAAAAGCAGCTAGAGAAGCTAAAGGTGGAGATAAAACTAAGCAATTCCACTAAGTATGATGTTAATCCTGTAGATCAAGTTCTTGCAATTAGGTCAGAACATTTTGGCAACCAGGGTTTATCCTAGGCTTAAGTTGTATGTAATGTCTTTTTTTTCAAAGTGGCACAGATTTTAAGAGATACAAAGAGCTTCTAGCAAGCATGTTGTGACCTCAAGTGGCATATGACATGACAATGTCTCCTGCTTCAGTTTCCCCAGCAAATGCTGCTGCAAGGAAAAAACTTACCTTTTTCAGAGACCCACTGGTGATGATGATTATGATGATGATGTTGATGATGATTATGATAATGATGACTCAGCGCACCAGAGTGAAACATTATGACATCTAGTCACAATAAAAAGAATTGTCCACAATTATGACTCAATCTGATACGGTAAAAATAAACAGAATGGTGAAGAATTATTTTAATGATAGTGTACAAATTAACATGTCACACAGACCTTTTGAAAACTGGGAGGAAAAATGGCAATTTGGAGTCTCTTTAACAAACTAACTACAAATTACAACAAAGTACAGATTCTTCTCTAACAGTGGATTACAGTGGAGATGAGTTAAAATTGTGTGGTGATATTAACAACAGTAATTAGGGTGATGATGATGATGATGATGATGATACTATCATCTTCCAACAGTGATGATGATTAACTATACCTTTATACACCTTAAACCTTTTGGTAGCTTGGTGTCTGGGAGTCCAACAAGCCAAGCACTTCAGCCACAAAAGTGTCAGTCCCTGTTGCTGAAGTGCTTGGTGTGTTAAACTGTGCATATCCTTTAATTCTATACAACAACAATGGTGGGTGGGAGGTACTCACAGACAATTCCATAGCACACCACTTTTCATTGTGGGCTTTGCCAAGATTGTGTGTATTTGACAGGCTGCATATATTACTGTACTTTACAGGGGCATTCATAGTCTTTGGTATCTTGCAATGCCATCCATCACCTGCTTCTCATCCAGGCATATACTGTAAGCCCTATTTCCTGCATCTTCTCCAAAGATACTGAATAGTATCATCAAATAATATAATCATTTATTTAGTAATTATTGAGTTTGACTAAGCTGTTACTTTGCATTGAATCTCATGTATTGTCCTGAGAAATGTGATATGCTTTTTGGATTCTGTTTCCACTTTGAAAATCTCATTGGGATTTTGGAAGCTTGTTTATATTTTTTTCTATATCTATTATTTTTTTTCTTAATAGTTATTACAGTACTGTTAGTAATCAATCAATCAATGCTTTACCTGGCTTTCACTAAATATTCCACCTCCATATACCTGTACAGGCCTCGGGCCTCTGATCTAGTTCTTGATTATTGAAAACATTCTATAGGATCATATTGTTTATTAAATTGCCATCCTGTCTGCCACTGCAGTGCAACTATGTTTCATAGATGTGCTATATCCTTTTAAACTGCTATGGGTTTGTGCCATGGGTCTGTCATTTATGTAAGTGAGTCAGCTAACTGTGGCCTTTTCCCACCATTGGTGAGGACAATATTGTGAGCTGTGATGTGGTCAAAATTGACTGAAAATTACTGAAAATTAATGTTATTGTTGTTAATAATACTGTACAAACAAAAACAGGTCCAAATTACAAGATTTCAGCTACTTTTATCAACACTTACTCATCCGTTCGGTCAATGTAGAGACCAGGAATCAATTGTAAGTATAAGCATGTAGAAAGATTTATTGAAAGAACAGCAGGGATTTAAAATATAATGGCAAGTGATTGACAGCTGTTTCAACTACCAACTGGTATCTTTCTTCAATGGCCTATCACAGACCCCTGAAAAATGCTACTAGTGGGTAGACAAAAAGCTGTCGGGCACTATAAACAATTCTTTATTTCAAATAACATGAGTGCTGTCCCTGTCTCTTCCCTTCTAGATCTGGTGAGTGTTTTGCATGATTTTTCTTGTGGACCAGGCACCAGAGTATATTTATTGTTGAGTGCTGCTTCAGTCACTAACTATATGTGCTGTCTCCTGGGGTGAACAATAGCACATTGCACACAGTAGCCAATTAGTAGCACATCAATCTAGGGCCTTGGTACAAGTATCCACAGCAACTTTTATTTGAGAGCACAAAATAAACAAAAACATGAAATTAAATCCTAGCCTGTTCAGCTCTAACTAATATACAATTCACTGTCTCAAAGTGGAAGGATCTAGAGTCCAAATCACAAAAAACAGCATATGACACTTACATTTACAATCAATGGTCTCTCTTTCTCTGCAGGCCTATAATGTAAAATGTTGCAATTCCAAGAATCATTTAGGTTTTCTCCCTTTGGTTCCTTTATTCTCAGACATCTACATTAATGGAAATACAAAATGTGTGTGAAGAGAGGGTGCGCAACACCTGCAGCCTTCCTATTGTCCAGAAGAAGAGTGTCACCCCACTCAAAATACAATGTAGAACAAAAACAATCTGAACATAAGATGGTGCTATATATAAAATGTAAAGGTGATATCCAAAGAAAAAAATAATAAAACAAACACCAAATGTCTTAAACTCCTTTTGGTTCAGTCTTAAGTTTCCTTCTTCATAGGTGATGGAGTTCATCTAGCGTTCTCCGTGTTATGTGTCTCCAAAAGACAAAAAAGGGAAACAAACACAAAGTCTCTTTTAGGTATAATTCTTAAGGAGATAGTTCCAAATGTCATAGAGACAATCCCTTTTTTATATATATATAAATAATACACCCCAACTCACATATAGGTAAGTGGGGGAATTCCTATCTGGGTATCTTTAGCCTCCCTCCTAGTCACGTTCCCCAGTGTGCTTTATGACAACTATTTAGAGATGGTAAAGGACATGTGGGTGTGTACCCTACTTACAGGCATGAGAAAATTGTGAAGCTCATCAAAGTTTCTTTGGTGGATCCTCCAGAAGTTTTCTCATGTGTAGATATGCAACTTAATCCTCCCCTCTTACGACCCCAAAATGATAAAAAGAGGGGGACATGTATGTGTGTCAATAAACATTCTGTTCATTATTATTCAGTATATACTCCATAGCGTAGTGTGGCATTTGCAGTCGCAGGGCATTGCATGGTGTGATGAGTGTGCACTTTTGTGGCACGATCAGTCACAATGTAACTAGGTGCATCTGTAGCCTTCCAACCTACTGCAGCCAAGAGTGAAAGCAATTTCTTGTCTGTCTTGGGAACTTCAGGCTTATCTGCCAAATATCCAAAAAGCACCTAAGATGCAGTGCAGTGGAAGGGTATACCCAGGACCGTGCTGCCATAGTGGGTTAACTCCTTGCAGAATTGCCGAATATAACAGTGCATGATATCTGCTTCCACAGTTTGACATTTAGGGAATCTCGCCATTTTTGAAAGTCTCATTAATTGGCATATTTTAGGGATAGATATGCCCTATGTAAAATTTTATAGGTCATTTCCTGGTATGTACTAGCTGAAATGAGCTTTAAATTAAGTTGGAAAGTAGCTAAAAGGGTATAAGAAGAAAGTGAAGCTATTTGAGAAACCCATTTACTAATTTCCAGAAACTCAGTTTCTGGATCTAATTCTATTCTGATTCAAGCATATATAATGATGATGTAATGTGAGCCGGTGTGAATAAGTATGCCAAAGGAATTCACTAAGTCTTGGGGGGCAAGTTTAGGAAGAACAGACTTTAAATAATGAACAGCACGAAGGTATGAAAATCTATATTGAAGTCTCAGGTTGTATTTTTCCATTGCTTCATTGAAAGTAAGCAGAACTTTAGAGGAGTTGAGCATGTCACTAAGAGTGAGAATTCCAGAAGAGCGCCAATTAAAATGGCAAAGCTGCAGTACCATTCTGAAATTCTAAATTTAAATCAAATTGCAGCTTCCAAGTAAATTAAGATGTAAATTTTGACAAAGATTAAGCTCCGATTGGATCTTACGAATAACCGGGCCAATATTATAAGTATGAAGATGGGACAGATGAGACGGAAGCACTATTCCCAGATAAGTGATATGGGTATGTGCCCCGTGGAAGGGGAGGGTACTATCCCAAAAATACCTCACCCACCCAATTACTGCTAATGCTTCTGACGACTTCGTAGGGCAGTGGTCAATACGCTATTGAATGTTTAGGACTAGGCATGAAAGAAGTAGGTCATCAGCAAAAGCTATGACATGGAGTTCCCTATTCTCTATCTTTATACCATTATAACCATCAAGTGTAGTAAGTATGGTAGAAGAGGTTCTAATGCCAAATAGAGTGGAGAGAGGAACTTCACTGTCTGGTGTCCCTCTCAAGGGTGAAGACAGAAAAGGTAATGTTATTAACTACAACTGCACTGCAGGCATGGTATAAAGAGTGGTTACAAAGTTACGAAGAACTGGGCCAAAACACTGGAGATGCAACACTATAGCAAGATAGGACTAAGCAATTCTATTGAAAGATTTTTCAGCATCTAAATTAATAAGAATATTATCCATAGCTTTATGTAGTTATCACAGTGATAGATGCGTGGATCCCTTCTGACAAAGCAGAGTTGTGCAGGTGATATCAGAAAAAGATTAAAGATGATTAGTCATAAATTTGGCAAGAATTTTGAAATCCTGGTTAAGAAGTGAGATGGGGCAATAGGAACCTACCAAAGAAGGATCTTTACCAGGTTTTGCTAACACAAAAGATTTGGGCCTCATTGAACCGAATTGAGGTTTCACCAGTGGTGAGGACATGGTTAAAAAGTGTGGTCACAATTGGGACTAATTCAGTACTAAGATTTTTCTAGAACTCCGCTCCAAAGCCATCTGGGCCTGGGGTTTTACCATTAAGTAAAGACAAAGATTTCTGGGACATCCATAATGGAATGGTCCAAAAGTTCCATTTTCCTCTTGATAGAGTCTGGGGAGGTGAGCCTTCTTTAACAGTTTGTATCCTTCATCTACATCATGGGGCCCTACAGTATAAAGGGATTTATAAAAATGCATAAATTCTTCAGAAATGTCAGTAGCTGGGACGTACTGGGGCTGTTTTTCAGCCCTGGCACTCGGCCCTGCACTCACGTGTAAAGGGGGTATGGTTAATTCAAGGGGGCGAGCCTCGAGTCATGGGGGCTGGCCTCGCGGCACACCCCCGTATCTCCCCGGCCCAGCACAGCAGCCGCCGGCCAATCCTTGCCTCCACCCCTTCCGTCTCCATGAAATTATAGTGATTCCGGAGCCGTAGGGTGGAGGGTGGGGGACTTTTCCTTTCTCCCTCCTCAAGCCAGTCGTTAGGCCATTGGCCCTTCTGGCATATGCCAGAAGTGCCCGTTGGCCAGTCCGGCCCTGGTCAGTAGGGTCTTAAATAATAGTGCTGGAGTTACACAAAGAATCAACCCATGTCCTGGGTCCTTTAATGAGATTTGCCAACAGTCTACCAGATTTATTCCCCCATCTATGAAATTTGTTCCTCTGATAGTTATAAATAGTTTGAGCCTGTTCCATAAGAAAGGTGTCATAACATTGTTTTGCATGCAGGTAAGCTGTTTTATGGGCAGGGTTATCATGTCATTTATATGTACGATAAGCTGTGATAAGGGTGGAATTTAAGTCTTGAAGTGGAGATGTAAACTGTTTGCGCTTAGAGTGAATGTACGATATAATATGCCTCCTAAGAACAGCTTTAGATCTAAGTTGATCTAAAGTAGATCTGTTTGATCTAAGATGTCATCAACATAATTATGGCCATGTGTGCCTAAGGTGTAAAATGAAGTAATCAGAATGACAAAGGTATGCAGGAAAATTCCAACTGTTAGAAAAACATTGTGGCGAGGCCAATTTAAGGGTCAAAACTATGGGAGCATGGTCGGATATAATTATATTCTTAATAGAGGTATGCATAACTAAAGAAAAAAGATATCTAGATATTTAAAAATAATCAATACATGAGTGGAGTGTGGGTGGGAGTAAAAAGTGTAATCCCATTGTAGAGGGTGATGTAAATGGCAACTTTCCAAAAGAGCAAGAGAGGAGCAAAACGAAGAGTGAAATTGACTGTGTGAAAGAGGTCCGTGAGTACTCACCCCTGATCTGTTCATGGATGGATCCCCAACCGTGTTGAAATCCCCACCTATAATAAGATTCTGACCATCCCATTCTAGAATTTTCTGTAGAAGTGCTGCAAAAAAAAGACTGATTAGGGGTATTCGGAGCATATAAGTTAAGCAAAGTATAATCAACATTGTCAATAGTAAGATCAAGTAAGATGAAGCATTCTTCAGGATCTAAACATTTCCTGCATATATGATATTGTAAATTCTTATGAAGAAGGATAGCAGTGCCCCTGGGTTTATTAAAATATGGGGCAAATATACACTTCCCAATCCAAGGAGCATGCAGAGTACTACTAGGATCATCTGTCCAGTGAGTCTCCTGAAGAAACGTAATATGGGGACAAAGACGGATAAGCTGTGATATAACCTTCTTATGTTTTATCGGACTATTGAGCCCCACAACATTCCAGGACACAATATTAAAAGAAAGGAGTTGGGCATCTCTCCTGTGGGGTGTTTGGGAGGGAGGATGAGTAGCTATACTATCCTGTTCCCATGGAGGGTAACAATATAAACCAGATATTATCAATGAAGGGCCTCACCTCTTCCCTGTGAGCGAGGATAGGAGAACCTGTGATTAATCAAGACTCAGAATTAAGGCAAGCACAAATAAAAAAACAAAGTAATCAACAGTAGAATTAAACAGGAAAAAGAAAAATAACATGTTACATACATATGAAGTATACACAATAATGTACAACAACAAATAGAAATTAACCAAAAAAGGGGCAAAGCCACGTTGATAGGAGGGTGAGGACAAGGCCACACGAAGCAAATGAGAGATAATGAGCCACATAATAAAATTCAATTTGAAGATGTAATGAGATATGAAGCAAATGAGTTCCATAGAGAGAAGATGATTCTATAGAGTGCTACATGGTCAGACTGGGAGTAAAATTATAATAATGGAGTAATCTGTCAGTCCAGCGAAGTGAAGCAGGCGGTCACAGATATGTCTGCACAGCACCTTTCACTATATCAAAGTCTCCCAGCATTAATGGAATAATGAAGCAAAAGTAATCACAATTCTTTCGGGAGACTACTGACAAGGAGGTGATCTTAGAATATATTCTGTGCTGAGGGAGGGGGCAGCAAGCAAGTGGAGAATAGGCAGCTAAATGATACAGAGAAGAGAGTATGTAATGTCCTTTTATGCAAGGGTGGCTTCAGCAGGACAGGGAAGTTATAATGTCTAGGTAGTACAAAAGGAAATATTCCCCCCAGTTCATCCACTCACTGCATCCAGCTGTATATAAGCAGGGTTGAGGCACTGCAGACACCCAGTCACTTTCAGATTCAGGCTGTGCAGGCAGTCTCACAAGGTCCCACAGGATGGTTGGCAGCAGGAGGACTCCATGGAAGAAGGGCACCCAGCAACACCTAGGAGCAGCAGGAGAGATCACTGGAACCAAAGCAGGAGGTTCACATGCAGATGAAGCCGCACCTCCTCATATGTTGCAGACTCCACTGATTTGAAGATGGCAGCTGGGTGCTAGGGGTTTCTCAGTCTGTAATGCAGGGAGCCAACGGAAGTACGAAGAGGCAGCAGGGGATGCATTGGGGCCAAGGGCATCGAATGGTCAGCAGCAGCATCCACTTACCATCCCTGTAGTCATAGAAGGGTCCAGAGTGCTGAATCAGGCCGGAGACAGAGCTACATCCTGGACTCCAGCTGCATCCCGGTCCTGAGGCTGCAAGCGGGCAGGCAGATGCAACCATCTAAAAGATTGCCCCCAGCTCCGCAGTCCATGCCTACTTGATCCCCTAGGCTCTCTCAGGTAAGGGGAGAGCTCAGAGGTGTCTCCCTGGCATCATGGCGGCCAGATATGCATTGGCAGAGCAGACACTAGCCCGGAGTTCAGGGAGAAGCGTCTGCTTTGTGCACCCGCTAGGCCATGCACCCTGAAAAATTAATTTTTAAAGTCAGGTGTCATCAAAACTGGTTGGGTACACAAAGCTACCTTCAGTCTCTGAAAAGCCTTTTCTGCTTAAGGATTCCACCTAATCATAACTGACTGTTTACTCTTGGTAATGTCAGTGATAGGGACAGCAATGCTGGCAAAATTATAAACCAGAACAAATCAAAATTAGGGCATAGAATGATTTACATAAGGGGTGGAGCTTGGCATCACTAGTATATGTGGTGCTGGGTCAAGCCCTCTTTGGTTCTAGATGGGCTCACAATTTTTATAGTTTTTGCATTTGTATACCTTTATAGTTGTTTTTGCTGGTCCCGATTGCCCTATATGTACTGTGGACCAGTACTGGTACACATAATTGCCAATGGATGGGGCTTAGCAGCGCCATTTGATCCTGCCCTGTGCTAATGGGGTTATATATATATATATATATATATATATATATGTTTGATACACTAATATTGGTAGCGCTGTGATATATGCACTTTCTCTGCGATGCTGTGATGCGCTTCAGAGGAAATTACATCACATCAATCTTTTGAGTTCCACTAGCTGGAATGCATGCCAGACTGAGCGTGAACTTTTGCCAGCACAGTCTGGGATTTAAGGAGCCTATGGGTAGGGAAAGGTAGTTCCTGTGAATTTAATTTGGACTGCTGTAAGCACTTTATTTAAGTTATCACTATCTGCTGTAATGCTTGAGAAAGGTATGGTTAGGACAGATATGTCGCATATACTGAGCAATAAATATACGTCTTTTTGACTGCATTTGGTTGGTGAGTGCCTTTATGTGGATATATATTGTGACACAGTTAGGTTAGGGGGTCCCTCTCCTGGGTAGAGGACTCCTTCCTTACACACACACACAGCAGCAGGGAAGCAGCACACCAGTCTGGATGCAAGTACAAGCTGGTGGGCACCAGTCTTTATTGTACAATGTCAGAAACATAAAGAAAACATAAATATAAATCCTAGCCCTGTCGGGGCACTAACTTCACAGGCAGTTCCCTCACTACCAGAACCTGGCAGGGCCTAATGCCCTCGCCAGCAACAGAAGCACAGCACAACACTCACAGTTAGGTATCCAAGTGTCTCTGAGCAAACTCCCTGCCTGATCTCCCAGGTGAGACAATCAGCCCTCAACACACTAGGCTTATATTGGCCACTCTCAGGTGGAAACCCTAACAACCTGTTACCAGACTGCGAGAACCAAAACCTGGAGTGGCCATGGGTGGAGCCCTCCCTTTCCTCTCACCCACAACCCCCAGGTCCCAAACCGGCTTTTCAAAAAGCCGAAACTCAAGCCTGCTACACTGCAGACTTTCTCCTGGGGGTTTAAAACACAAAAGACAGGAATCTGGGACAATTGTACCTGCCACAGACCACTTTACCAGTGATCCTATCACATATCCCCCCCCTTTGTTTTGACCTGTGGGGCGGAAAAACTGAAGCCCCCAAATAATGAACGCGTGACAATGCGTCAGCATTGGCCAGCTGGCTTCCTGGCCTGTGTTCCACTGAAAATTTAAAAGTTTGTAACGCCAAGAACCATCTTGAAATTCTCGCATTACTGTCCTTATTTTCAGACATCCACTTCAGAGGGGCATGGTCAGTGATCAATTTGAACTTTCTTCCGACCAAGTAGTACCTTAGAGCCTCTAACGCCCACTTTATGGCTAACGCCTCCTTCTCCACTGTGGCATAGTTTCTCTCATGTACATTCAACTTTCTGCTAAGATAGAAAATAGGGTGTTCCTCACCCTCCTTGTTCTGGGACAGGACCGCTCCTGTACCTACTTCTGATGCATCGGTTTGTACTATGAATTCCCTTTCAAAATTAGGAGTCATCAGGACTGATTGGGAACACAACGCTACTTTCAACTCCTGAAAAGCTTTCTCTGCCTCAGGACTCCATTCTACCATGACTTTTTGTTTGCCTTTGGTCAGGTCAGTCAGTGGGACTGCCATGGTGGCAAAGTTGGGTATAAACCTCCTGTAGTACCCCGTAATTCCCAAGAAGGCTCTCATCTGTTTCTTATTCAGAGGCCGTGGCCAGTTTTGTATGGCATCAACTTTATTGAGCTGAGACTTTATCAGGCCTCTGCCAATGGTGTATCCCAGATATTTTACTTCCTCCATGCCTAGACAACACTTTTTTGGGTTGGCTGTCAAACCTGCCTTATAGATGGAGTCCAACACTGCTTGTACCCTGGGTAAGTGAGACTGCCAAACAGGACTATGAACGACCACGTCATCCAGATAAGCAGCCGCATACCGTCTATGGGGCCTTAGAATCCTGTCCATCATTCCTTGGAAGGTAGCAGGTGCCCCATGTAGCCCGAAGGGCAACATCTTGTACTGAAACAAGCCCTCTGGCACTGAAAAAGCTGTCTTTTGTTTGGCGCTCTCGGTTAACGATACTTGCCAATACCCTTTGGTTAGGTCAAGAGTGGTTAAATACCTTGCCGTCCCTAGTCTCTCAATCAATTCATCCACTCTTGGCATCGGGTAGGCATCGAATTTTGAAACACTGTTCAACTTCCGGAAGTCATTGCAGAAACGCACACTCCCGTCGGGCTTTGGAATCAACACAATGGGACATGACCATTCACTATGTGATTCTTCAATAACCCCTAACTCTAGCATATTTTTAATTTCTTTCGACACCAATTCTCTTTGTGCTTCTGGTAACCTATAGGGCTTTAGATTAACTTTAACCCCTGGGTCAGTGATGATGTCATGTTTAATGACCGAGGTTTTCCCAGGTACGTCAGAGAACAGCACGCTATTTCTAATCAGAAACTCCTTGACCTCTTGTTGTTGAATTTCCGACAGGATTTTTGCCACTGTCACTTCGGGAACTAAGGGCCCTGGACTTACTGGAGGGTCTCGGACGGCTGACAGTACCGTTCTATCTTTCCAGGGCTTTAACAGATTTATATGGTATATCTGTTCTGGCTTTCTTTTCCCCCGGCTGGTAAACTTTGTAATTGACCTGCCCCACTCTTTCTAAGATTTCAAAGGGCCCTTGCCATTTAGCCAAAAGTTTATTTTCCACAGTGGAAACCAATACTAACACTCTGTCCCCAGGATCAAAGCTGCGTAACCGAGCATTGCGGTTGTATACCCTCTGCTGTGCCTGTTGAGCCTGTTCCAGGTGCTCTCTCACTATCAGAACTACTGCAGCAATTCTCGCCTGCATTTGAGAAACATACTCAATCACCGTTTTGTAAGGACTAGACTGCCCCTCCCATGTCTCTTTGGCAATGTCTAGTAACCCCCCTGGGTGTCTCCCATACAACAAGTCGAAGGGTGAAAACCTGGTGGAGGACTGGGGAGCTTCTCTTATGGCCAACAATAAATACGGCAATAAGTAGGCCCAATCCCTACCATCATTGTTGACCACTTTCCTAAGCATGTGTTTTAACGTCTTGTTAAACCTCTAGACCAGCCCATCGGTTTGGGGGTGATAAACCGAAGTTCTTAACTGTTCGATTTTGAACAGGCGGCATAACTCTTTCATGACTTTGGACATAAACGGTGTACCATGGTCAGTTAGTATCTCCTTGGGTATACCCAGCCTGCTAAAGACATGAACTAGCTCTCTGGCAATGGTCTTGGTTGACGTATTGCGCAACGGGATCGCTTCCGGGTACCTGGTAGCGTAATCCATTATGACCAGAATATACTGGTGTCCCCTGGCAGACTTCATTAAGGGTCCAACCAAATCCATCGCTATTCTTTCAAACGGCACCTCTATAATAGTCAATGGAACTAGTGGACCCTTAAAATGTGGCCTGGGAGCATGATACTGACACTAAGAGCAGAATGCGCAAAAGTCAGACACCTCTTTATGAAGCCCGGGCCAGAAAAACCTCTGCATTATTCGCTCAGTGGTTTTCTCTACCCCTAGATGGCCTGCCGTTATATGACCATGGGCCAGATCCAACACTGTTCTTCTGTAGGCTTTGGGAACTATTAGTTGTTCCACAATATCTTCCCCCTTCTTAGTCACCTGATATAACAAATCCTGACACATTGCCATGTGGGGATAGGACAAAGTACTATCAGGGTCTACGGGTTTACCATCAACTACTTTTACATTCTCCCTGGCTTTTACCAAAGTAGGGTCATTCAACTGCTCCATGGCAAAGACCTCTCTTCTGACCTCTAAATCAGGCAGACGATCACTTGGCCCAACAACACTTCCCACCTCAATGGGAGGCACATCAGTTGGTGGGCCACCGTCATGTTCCGCATTCTCTAGTTCGCCAACCATAGTAGAAAAAGGGAATAACTCTGACTCAGAAGAAACTCCCTCCTCCACTACATCGACAACCTTCTCAAATGGATCGGGGTTGTTCACCTCTGGAACAAAACGGCTTTCCCACAACTTCCAGAAGTGAGCAAAGTCTCTCCCCAATATTGCATCGTACACCAGACCATGCACCAAACCCACAGAAACTATAGCAGAGCCACATTGTGTCTCGATGTTCACCTCGGCCGTAACATAATATCGAGTATCCCCATGTATGCAGGTCACACCCACAGTTTTCCCTGTATGCCTCAAGGGGTTCACCAGCTCAGCTTTTATGTGTCACCAAGCTACCAGAGTCTAACAGTGCTTCTACTCGGTTGCCATCTACAGTGAGTACACACATGTGCTTATCAGTCTCAGCCTGCCGGTCAGCCGTACAGGCTATCTGTGCAAAGAAAGACCCCCTGCGGTAGACATGAGCAGTATCACATTGCATAGGTTCAGTTGTAAGTGCACAATTAGCGGCAATATGGCCGAAGCCACCACATCGGAAACACTGAGTCATATTAATGTCTAGTCGTTTACGGGGCAAGAACCTTCCCGGCCTGGCAGGCCTGTCTCCAGGTTCTACACCCTCAGTCTTAGGTACATTCCACCGCCCAGCACCCTTCTCCCCTGGAACAGTCTTACCAGTGTCTCTGGGAGTTCACCGGTGCTCCATCGGGGCTTGGTGGGGCATACTCATCAGCTCCTCAGCCGCCATGTACCTCTCCACCAGCTCGACCAACTGGTCCGCGGACTTAGGGTCTGCATGGCTCACCCACTTGCGCAGAGTCACAGGTAATGATCACAGGTACCGGTCCATCACGACCCTTTCCACGATCTGTGGTCCAGTCAGCATCTCGGGCTATAGCCATTTTGAGGACAGATGGACGAGGTCATGCATCTGTGAACGTGCAGGCTTGTCCTTATGGAACTCCCAGTGGTGGACCCGTTGGGCACGAACAAAGGTGATGACTCCCAAGCGAGTTAGGATCTCCTGTTTTAGTTTTTTATAGTCCTTGGCATCAGCCAGGCATAAGTCTAAATATGCTTTTTGTGGCTCCCCAGACAAAAAAGGTGCCACCAGACTTGCCCACTGCTCCTGGGGCCAACTCTCCCTTTCGGACGTTCTTTCAAATGCGGCGAGATAGGCCTCCACATCATCGCCCGAAGTCATCTTTTGGAGGAAGTGACTGGCTCGTACGGAGTGAGTGGTGGTGGGAGGACCAGTATTAACATCTCTGGGCCGGGCGACCAGGTGCTGTACCACCTCTTTTATGGCCTGGCTGTTTTCCACTAAGGCCTGGCGGTTTTCCGCTAAGGCCTGGCGGGTTTCCTCAATGGCAACCTGTTGAAGTCTGTTAGATTCCTGCTGAATTTTGTTTGTCTCCTGCTGAGCTGCTGTAGCTTGAAGCAAGGCCTTAATAATGTCCTCCATTTTGTCCTGGGGTGTAGGTTGGAAGCTGAACCTTGCCTCTCTGAGCATTGGCTGATGCCTCCTCTATGGGATTCCAAGGACACAGTGTTATTTCCACACTCACAAATTGGGTGTCTGTCCCTTTAATTTTTAAATGGAAAGTTTTCCTCTTGCTGCAACTTCAGTGTGTGTGGGTGCTCGCATTCTCCACCATATTGTGACACAGTTAGGTTAGGGGGTCCCTCTCCTGGGTAGAGGACTCCTTCCTTACACACACACACAGCAGCAGGGAAGCAGCACACCAGTCTGGATGCAAGTACAAGCTGGTCGGCACCAGTCTTTATTGTACAATGTCAGAAACATAAAGAAAACATAAATATAAATCCTAGCCCTGTCGGGGCACTAACTTCACAGGCAGTTCCCTCACTACCAGAACCTGGCAGGGCCTAATGCCCTCGCCAGCAACAAAAGCACAGCACAACACTCAAAGTTAGGTATCCAAGTGTCTCTGAGCAAACTCCCTGCCTGCTCTCCCAGGTGAGACAATCAGCCCTCAACACACTAGGCTTATATTGGCCACTCTCAGGTGGAAACCCTAACAACCTGTTACCAGGCTGCGAGAACCAAAACCTGGAGTGGCCGTGGGTGGAGCCCTCCCTCTCCTCTCACCCACAACCCCCAGGTCCCAAACCGGCTTTTCAAAAAGCCGAAACTCAAGCCTGCTACACTGCAGACTTTCTCCTGGGGGTTTAAAACACAAAAGACAGGAATCTGGGACAAATGTACCTGCCACAGACCACTTTACCAGTGATCCTATCACAATATATATATATATATATATAGATAGATAGATAGATAGATAGATAGATAGATAGATAGATAGATAGATAGATAGAGAGACAGACAGATCCGTAATGCTTAATAGTCATTTAATCTTGCAAAATGTCTAATTAAAGTAGAGCTGCTCTATCTGCAGCTGAATAAAAGCAAGTACTGTACTTTAACCTAGTCTTTTATGCCATTTGATTTATGTTTGCATGCTGTTCAGATTTGCAGTTCAAGTTTATTATGAGAATGTAATTTACAATGATGTCACCATGTGACATCATTGTCTTCTGACAGTCAATGACAATATATCTTGTTTTAAAAACTATTGATGGCCCTCTGACCTTCTATAATAAACAACATTGTGTAAGATATAATTCTACTGTTTTAAGCAGGCAATAATTACTAATCGTGTGTCTTATGTATCATCCAGAGTACTGCCTATATAAGCTTACACCACAGAGATAAGTTTTTAGGAACCTACTGTACAGTACCAAAGGAAATGGTGGGCTGCAAAGCTGATGTGGTGCTTCTAATAAAGGTGTTTTAAAACTATGTGGAGTTACTATTTTTTATATGCCGTGACCAAATAAAATTCTGTAATATTGAAATCTGCTTTCAGTATAACATGCACTTGAGATTATCAGACTTTCTGTATGACATGTCTTGTGCAGGAATAAAAGACACAAAATAAGCTATAGATCGGACTACCATAGGAAAATCTGTAAAGCTGGCCACACACATGGTGATTTTTATCTGATTTGGACGAATTTGACGAATCGTGATGACAAATCGTGTAAACTATGGGAAAAAACGTGAAGTTCTACTCCTGATACCGATGCCGAAGCACGTCCCCGCTCGTCGTACATCGCATCTTCAGATCTGGCGTGCTGTAGGCCAGAATTGCCAATCTGGGACACGATTTGATCCAAATCATGAGATTTTTTTACTCACGATGTATCACACGATAGGGGAATTTGACTAACAGGACCTTGGACATGCCCTATTGCCTTGTGCAGCATCATGGATAGTGGAAGACGGAGAGCACGATAGAGCCTGCTGGATTACCGCAGTTTGGTGAATATTGGTACTGTATTTAATGCAACCCCACTGACCACCAATGTTTGCCAGCCACCATGCATGACCCAGCCTGCCTGCCGTAATTAGGCGGACGGTTGCTGTGCCATGCATTAACCTCCCACTGCCCACCAATGTGTGCAACCCACCTTCCCACCAGCATGCCAGCCATTTATAAATTCATGTCCCAGCCACCGCCTGCCGTAATGAGGCAGGCGGTGGCTGGGACATGCATTAACCTCCCACTTCCCTGCAATGTGTGCCACCCACCTACCCACCAATGTGTGCCCACCTACCCACCAATGTGTGCCACCCACCTACCCACCTGTGTGCCAGCCATTTATAAATGCATGACCCAGCCATATACAATGTGTGCGACCCACCTATGCACCAATGTGTGCCAGCCATTTAGAAATGCATGACCCAGCCACCACCCGCCATAATGAGGTGGGCAGTGGCTGGGCCATACATTAACCTGCCACTGCTCACCAATGTGTGCCACCCACCTACCCACCAATGTGTGCCACCTACCTACCCACCAATGTGTGCCACCCACCTACCCACCAATGTCACGTGACACCTATAAAATAACCTTGCATTAAAAAATCACTCAAATATTTTTAATTGATTAAAAAAAATTTAGTTTATCAACAAATATTAAAAAATGACAACAACACTGATACATATATAAAATTTTAATCTGTTGCTGTGATACATTTGTTTATGATGTTTGAATATACCACCTAAACAAATGTATGTCAACAACATAAACAAATGCATTGCAACAACAAAAATAAAACATTACAATACATATAAAAATACAGAACATTCCTGTAAAAAAACAGATTAAAATACACATAAAAACACATAACATTCCTGTAAAAATATAATATATAAAAAAAAAAAAATATACAAACATTTTGAAAAAGATAAAAATATACATAAAAAATGTACAAAACAATTCACATTTGTAATTATTAAAATGTCCTTATTTTTTCCTCCTAGCAATGTCTGTGGATAGTGAACAGGAGTTTGTTACCAGTTTCTTAGAGATTCTCCAGGAAAAGGAGTGTCTTTGGAGGATATCCTGGTGACACTACCACCACAAGTAGGCAAAATTCGCAGCTTTGAATGTCCTTTTGGAATATACAAAAAGGTTCATTGTGGATGCTGACCTTAAAGCAGTATGGCACAAAATACAGAATCTGCATACCGTGTATATAAAAGAAAAGTGAAAAGTGGATGAGTCCAATTGTTCAGGGGCTGGCAGTGATGACGTGTACCACCCAACACTCTGGTACTATGACCTTATAAGTTTCATAAGTGAACAAGACCCACAACGCCAGTCAGTGGTCCTGATGGTCGAGCGAGAGGGAGAACAGGAGGCGGCAGAAGTGATTGCACCGTCAGAGGATTTGTTGTTAAGTAGAGACACAGGGCCTGATTCAGAGCCGCTCGTAAGAGGCCGCTCGTTCGCTCCGAGCGATGTTCGCACAACTGTGCATGCGTATGGGTCATAATGCGCATGCGCCATCCAGTCATTGCGTTTGGAAATCGTGCGCTCGCAAAACAGCGAGGGCCTGCTAATTTGAGTGACAGGATGAGGCGTTTGTGGGTGGTAACAGGGGAAGGTGCTTGAAAACGGGGAGTGGAGATCCGAACGCAGGCGTGCCAAATGGTCAAAACGGGTGTTTTAAGGGTGTGCATAATTAACAAAGCAGCATCATCGGCAACGTCACTTGGTTGTCCCTTAGCCTGAACTGTTCGCATGATTACGGTAGGAAAATCCAACCACAAGCACTGCGAGCAGTTCAGACGCCTTTCGATGTACTCGATTAATCTAATAAATAGTGGAGATGATATAGGATGCGAAAGGTCATGGGGCGTTTTTACAAAATAGCGAGCGCATATTTCGTTCACTCGCTCAGACATAGAGGCATCAACAGACTGCAAAGAGCGAGCGCTCTATTTAAATATCCGGCCCCTTTTTCTGAACTAGCGAGCGCGAATAGCGGCCGGCTCTGAATCAGGCCCACAGTTCATAAGTTTTTTTGTTGCTCAATCACAGTTTTCCACTTTAGTAATTTGTCTCACAGATAGCCCTCCTGCCATGGCACTGTACCTTGTCCATTGAAATAGGTCATATACTCCTCCGTCACTTCTTTGGCACATGCTGTTGATGTTGCTGCATTTGTTGGTGCAGACACTGATGTAAACTGGGCAATCTCCTCCGGAGGTCCTACATCTTCTGGTCTAGCTGGGACTGGTCCTTGTTGTGTAATTTTCCTTCATTGAAGTTATGTAGCACACAGCACGCCAACACGACCCAATCTATCTTCTCCACATGTAGGTTTATGGTGGTGTCGAAAATGCGGAACTGGTTGCTGAGTATTCCAAATGCATTTTCCACAATGCGCCGTGCCCGGGAAAGACAATAGTTGTAGATCCTCTTCTCTCTGGTCAGGCCCCTCTGTGCAAATGACTTCATCACATGTTCATGTAATGCAAAAGCCTTGTCTGCAACCAAAACATAATTTAGGCCATGCTTTATCTTGTCCAGTGATGGCAAGTGGAGGGTTTTGTTGGTGAGTTTCTGGTAGAAGCAGTCTGTTTGAAGGACCCACCACCTGAAGCATGGCCATTCTTACAAAAAAGAAGGGAAATTCTGCACAGAACCTATTTTGAATTTTCTAATACAAACCAACCATCTATTATTAGTATGTAAATTATACCATCAAAACCTGTTGGTGGTGCTCCCAAAGCCCAATGAACTGAATGTAAAAAGAAAGAAGAAGAGAAGTAGGGCTAGTCGCTGGGGCACTCTTAAATAACATCCTGTATATAGTTTAAAATTGAACTTTTAATATGCATCAATAAAAGTGTATGGTACCATCTACTTAAACAATGTTGTTGGAGTTTTATATGATCATTGTTCATTAACAAGTAAAGGCTAGAGGAAATCCTCCGGCAAAATACTTATAAAACTGGAACACAGGCAGAGATTTAGCAAAGTCCACAGCAAACCACAGGCACAGCAGGGATCTGGCAGGAGTCCAAGAAAGACCTGAAAGTAATGTTGAACAGACACTGAGACACAGTTAGTAACAGGCTTTATACTATGAGTCTGTGATCCATAGGACGTTCAGACCCAAATGGAATCAGGTTTGAAATAATAAGCAATCAGAAATCCCACAACCTGACAACACCTTTGAGACAGATGATCATTTTAACTCTCTATCCCCTGTATGTGGGGAACCCAGCAACCAGGATAGCTCCTCCAATGACCACAATGGAACTTTGGCAAATGTAGTTTATCTTTATGTACTGAGATAGTCACAGTCCTGACACGGAAGTCGGGGGTCACCATAGTCAGCAACTCCTGGAAAGTGTCATCATCCATGCACAGGTAGTTGCGGTAGTTGTCCGGGTTATTGTCCTTGATCTCCATCAGCAGGGACATGTGACAGCAGGTATCCCTTTGCTGCAGCCACTCTTTGGTCCAGCATGTTCTTCTCCTTCGCTGGGCCCTCTCCTGGATCAACTGGACCCCAACTTGGGCAACCAACACTTTTATACTGATAGGGATGCATCAGCACAGAATTCAGGAAAAGGATAGAATGCAGTTGCATACACTTGCAGGTAGAAGGCACTTTCTAAAAGGTAAAAGCCAAATACAAAGCAGAGCACAGTAGCAATGTACAGGTTTCAGCTGGTATAAACCTAGCCTCACTAGTAGCAGAGGAGAATGTGCACAGGGTAAAAATGGTGGCTGCTTTTTATACACCCTGGCTAGCCCCTCCCTTTGTTATTATTATTTAAATTTCCCACCAATCATGAAGAGCCTCTTCTCTTGTTTTGGGAAAGTAAAGAGGAAACTCACGATTCGTAGGATCCGACAGATCGTGAAATTGGAAGTCAAATTTGCAGGTTTTTGGACAAAATCGTGCTCACGACTGCCGGGGATCTAACGTGAAGAGGGCATGGTAAATCGTACACGATGTCGGATCGTGAACACATCACTATATCTGTGGCCAGCAAGAGAAAGCTGTGGCAAACCAGTGACATCTGAGGGTGGGTCCCTAACCTACTGGGGTTGAAATCCAGAACGCAGGACACCCCCAAACCAGCCCAGCTGAGCCACCCCAGGGCATCACTCCAATAAGGAAAGGTGAAGTGTAAAAAAGTAGGATAGATAAGAGCAGCAGCTGCTGCATGTAGGGAGGTGAGAAATAAAGATGTGAAAATAATACATATATATCAAATAAGCAATGAAAGTGCTAAAAGTGAACGAAAGGAAAAATGTGTATATAATGCGATGCCCTGAAGCAGCCGAACCAAAGCAATCCAGGGGACCCACGCCCCAAAAATCAACCCTTAGCTGCACTGTAGTATAAACATTTTTAGGACTTACCTAGATTGTGCCTCTTGTTAAAGTGCAGTCAAAATGCCAGATCCCTGCTTAAAACCAATTAGGGACAGGTGGGAAGGGGTGCTAGCCTAGATTGAAGGCGTCTCATACCTTCAAGTGTGCATAAAAACACACTAAATAGAATATGTGGAAAGGGGGGCCCTAGACTGCACACCCTGAACATATACATAATGGGAGGTGCTACCTGTGGAGACTATTGTTGCAAACATACAAAAAAAGATTTACAGATGCACAACTCCAACATTACTCATTATGTATAATACATTTTGCAATAGCATTTTGCAAATAATAAAAGAGGTTTTGGCATAATCATGGCCATGGTTATGGGCCCACCCACCGCGCCCAGGTAACCTCTGAGGGTGGGTCCCTAACCTACTGGGGTTGAAATCCAGAACGCAGGACACCCCCAAACCAGCCCAGCTGAGCCACCCCAGGGCATCACTCCAATAAGGAAAGGTGAAGTGTAAAAAAGTAGGATAGATAAGAGCAGCAGCTGCTGCATGTAGGGAGGTGAGAAATAAAGATGTGAAAACAATAAATATATATCAAACAAACAATGAAAGTGCTAAAAGTGAAAGAAAGGAAAAATGTGTATATAATGGTTTGGGGGTGTCCTGCGTTCTGGATTTCAACCCCAGTAGGTTAGGGACCCACCCTCAGAGGTTACCTGGGTGCGGTGGGTGGGCCCATAACCATGGCCATGATTATGCCAAAACCACTTTTATTATTTGCAAAATGCTATTGCAAAATGTATTATACATAATGAGTAATGTTGGAGTTGTGCATCTGTAAATCTTTTTTTGTATGTTTGCAACAATAGTCTCCACAGGTAGCACCTCCCATTACGTATATTTTCAGGGTGTGCAGTCTAGGGCCCCCCTTTCCACATATTCTATTTAGTGTGTTTTTATGCACACTTGATGGTATGAGATGCCTTCAATCTAGGCTAGCACCCCTTCCCACCAGTCCCTAATTGGTTTTAAGCAGGGATCTGGCATTTTGACTGCACTTTAACAAGAGGTACAATCTAGGTAAGTCCTAAAAATGTTTATACTACAGTGCAGCTAAGGGTTGATTTTTGGGGCGTGGGTCCTCTGGATTGCTTTGGTTGGGCTGCTTCAGGGCATCGCATTATATACACATTTTTCCTTTCTTTCACTTTTAGCACTTTCATTGTTTGTTTGATATATATGTATTATTTTCACATCTTTATTTCTCACCTCCCTACATGCAGCAGCTGCTGCTCTTATCTATCCTACTTTTTTACACTTCACCTTTCCTTATTGGAGTGATGCCCTGGGGTGGCTCAGCTGGGCTGGTTTGGGGGTGTCCTGCGTTCTGGATTTCAACCCCAGTAGGTTAGGGACCCACCCTCAGAGGTTACCTGGGCGCGGTGGGTGGGCCCATAACCATGGCCATGATTATGCCAAAACCACTTTTATTATTTGCAAAATGCTATTGCAAAATGTATTATACATAATGAGTAATGTTGGAGTTGTGCATCTGTAAATCTTTTTTTGTATGTTTGCAACAATAGTCTCCACAGGTAGCACCTCCCATTACGTATATTTTCAGGGTGTGCAGTCTACGACCCCCCTTTCCGCAAACCTGTGACATAAAGCTTACATTCATTGTATGCCTTCTTGACCAAGGTTAGAACATCAATTTGCTATAAATGTTAATCTTCTGTTCATTCTTGTATGCCGGCCCATTACGCCAGGTACGCAGCTGCGTATGGTGCCTAGCTGTAAGGGCACCATCTCCGCCGCTGTCCCCCACAGGAGCCGGCATTACAAAAAGTCACAATGACTTATTATTCTGCATGCTGTTGCGTTGCCTGATGCCAGTGCTGCAGCTGCAGCCTGAACACACAGTACAGGCTCTTTGCTCTTCCCCTCTACTCAACTCTTCCCCCACCCCCCAGTGTGACATAGCCATCTTACTGGAGTCCGTGCCTGCTGGGAGGGGGAGGAGGGGCTGTGTGCTCTACTCTTCTCTCCTCAGCTCCTCCCCTTTCATTCCCCTGCTTCCTCCCCTCTCTGATGGCTGTGCTTGTGTGCCGGGTATCTGATGTCTTAATCTCGTGACTGTCCCCGGCGTTACGTCCAATGAGGAGCCACATAACTGATGATGTCCGGGTCTGCTTGGATCTAGCAACAACCTGAAGGGGAATCTAGATGCTGCTGAGCAGGCTGCCATCCACGTGCTGCACTGCAGTTGGGCCCAGGTAAGATCATTGAAATACTGTATAATAGTCATCCACTGGCTGTTACCTTCTGTCACCCACTGCTGTCACCATCTCTGTCATTCACTGCTGTCACCCTCATCATGTCGTCACCCTCTCCCTGTCACCCACTGCTATCACCGAGTGCTGACACACTCTCCCTGTCATCACCCATCTCTCCATCACCCACTGCTGTCATCCTCTCCCTGTCACTCACTGCTGTCACCTTGTCCCTGTCACCCAGTGCTGTCACTCTCTCCATCACCCACTGCTGTCAACCTCTCCCTGTCATCACCCTTTCCCTGTCACCTTCTTCCTGTCATCACCCTCTCCTTCACTCACTGCTTTCACCTTCTCTGTCACCCACTACCCACTGCTGTCAAACTCTGCTGTCACCCAGTGCTGTCACTCTCTGTCACCCTCTCCCTCTCATCACCCTTTCCCTGCCACCATCTTCTTGTCTTCACCCTCTCCATCACCCACTGCTGTCACCCTCTTCCTGTCGTCACCCTCTCCATCACCCACTATTGTCACCCTGTCACCCTTGCCCTGTCACCCAGTGCTGTCACCCTCACCCTGTCACCCAGTGCTGTCCCCCTCTCCCTGTCATCACCCATCTCTCTGTCACCCACTGCTGTCACCCACTGCTGTCACCATCACCCTGTCACCCAGTGCTGTCACTCTCGCCCTGTCATCACCCATCTCTCTGTCACCCACTGCTGTCACCCAGTGCTGTCACTCTCGCCCTGTCATCACCCATCTCTCTGACACCCACTGCTGTCATCCTCTCCCTGTCACCCACTGCTGTCACCCTCGCTCTGTCACACACTGCTGTCACCCTCTGGCACCCTCTCCCTGTTGTCACCTAGTGCTGTCACCCTCTCCCTGTCACCCTCTTTCATTCATCCAGTGCTGTCACCCTCTCTCTGAGTATGGATCTTTGGGTATAGCACTCAGGGTGGTCCCAATGTCCCTATAACAAGTCATACATTTTCAGGTGGGGGCCTATGTGTGTGTATAATTATTTTCATGTGGGGGCCTATGTGTGTGTATAATTATTTTCATGTGGGGGCCTATGTGTGTATATAATTATTTTTCATGTGGGGGCCTATGTGTGTGTATAATTATTTTCATGTGGGTGCCTATGTGTGTGTATAATTATTTTCATGTGGGTGCCTATGTGTGTGTATAATTATTTTCATGTGGGGGGCTATGTGTGTGTAGAATTATTTTCATGTGGGGGCCTATGTGTGTGAATTATTATTTCCATGTGGGGGCCTATGTGTGTGTATAATTATTTTCATGTGGGTGCCTATATGTGTGTATAATTATTTTCATGTGGGGGGCTATGTGTGTGTAGAATTATTTTCATGTGGGGGCCTATGTGTGTGAATTATTATTTCCATGTGGGGGCCTATGTGTGTGTATAATTATTTTCATGTGGGGGCCTAGGTGTGTGTATAATTATTTTCATGTGGGGGCCTATGTGTGTATAATTATTTTCATGTGGGGGGGCTATGTGTGTGTATAAAGATTTTCATGTGGGGGCCTATGTGTGTGTATAATTATTTTCATGTGGGGAGCTATGCGTGTATATTTATTTTCATGTGGGGGCCTATGTGTGTGTATAATTATTTTCATGTGGGGGGCTATGTTAGTGTATAATTATTTTCATGTGGGGGGCTATGTGTGTGTATAATTATTTTCATGTGGGGGCCTATGTGTGTGTATAATTATTTTCATGTGAGGGGCTATGTGTGTGTATAATTATTTTTATGTGGGGGGCTATGTGTGTGTTTAATTATTTTCATGTGGGGGTCTATGTGTGTGTATAATTATTTTCATGTGGGGGCCTATGTGTGTGTATAAATATTTTCATGTGGGGGGTTATGTGTCTGTATAATTTTTTTCATGTGGGAGCCTATGTGTGTTTTTTTTTCTGCAAAGCGCTCTGTGTTTTATTTTCACATGGAGGCTAAAGCGTTTTATTTTTTTCATGGAGAGGTTATGGGCCAAATTTACTAAACGTCAAGTTGTAAACCCCGGCGGTTTGGTTGCGGTTTGACGGCGGGTTCTAAATGACAACCCTGTTCTATTCTAAAATTTGTTTTGACGGCGGTTTTGCAGCGGTTTTGGCCTTAGTAAATCTGTGGATAGCAAAACCGCTGCCAAACCGCCCCTGACTCCCAGGGTTTAATACCTTGTACATGTATGTGTGTGTGTGTTTTAGTTACCATGTGGGGCCCCCCACAGTGTCTCTTTTTTCCCCTTTTGGGGCCATTGTTATTATTACTAAGGATTCTGTATGATCTGATGCATGAAAAAGTCCATTTGAGGTGACAACATGAGTTACTGCACTCGGTTACACCAGGATTGCCGACTATCTGGCTGCCTCTCCGGGGAGAGGCAGCCAGCTCGACATAGCTGGAGGGCATGTCACAGTTTTGAGGGAGGGTCGGGGGCGTGACCTCACAATCACGTCTTTGCGATTCCGCCCCTGGCAACATAATGCCTGTAATCTCGCCATTGTGTTGCCGGAGCCACGATGACACGTTTTAGTACGAATTACATCATCAGCTACAACCGCAGCTGCAGGTATATATTTTTTCTAGTATATCCGGTGAGTGGGATGGAGGGTAGATTACCGATACAAGTGCCTACTTTTCCGGGAGGTCGGGAGCAGCACCTGATTTTCGGGAGGCTCCCGGCCAAACCGGGAAGGTAGGATTGTATCGGTTACACCAACCCTAGTGATGCCACTGAGTATAGTATTGAATTATAACCATATGCAGGTCTTTTGCTTTAAAGATGAACTTTTGTAATTGCTACATCATTACATACTCAGTACTCCTGAAATATCACACACTGATATATGAGGGTTTATTTTACCAAGGGGCGCCAAAATCTATATTTGCTTACCAAGAAATTCAGGCTTGGGCCAGCCCCGCTTGTATATAGGTAAAGATCCTGTATTCCGGCAGATGGTAATTTTCACAGCAGCATAGTTTATTTCTGGAGAAGTGCTGATATTGTAGAGTCAGTGACCTATCCACCTGTCATAAAGTGAGGAAATGTTTAAAGCTGTAGTGTCAGGATGTGGATGGGAGAGGACATGAAAGCAAGTGATAATTACAAGCAGACTTTTATAGCAGGTTCCTCAGTCAGCACTGAGTAGTGAAGCAAGGTGTTGTCAAACTGAGGTGGGATGTTAGTGGTGTCAAATGTACTGTATCTCTATAAGAAAGAAAATTCATATATCTAATTTATTTTATGTTAATCTATTGTGTTTTGCTAGATTTAAAATAACATGACACTAGCATAAATAATTTGTTATAGGCAATCTATTTGTTAGACTAAATAGGCAAACATAAAGGCGCATTTGCTTAGTATAAAATACACAAACTTGTACTAAATTAGTATGCAGAATTGGTACTCTTTACACTCAGAGAGACAGAAGAGGAGAGAGAAATGAGGTGGGGCTGCAGCGCCGTCTAAAATTCAAATAGGGGAACCACACCAACTGCCAGGGATTCCAGACCGGTGATATTTGGCAGCGTTTGCAGGGGCGTATCCATCCCTTGGCCAGGATGGCACTCGCCAGGGGGGCAGGCCAAGGGGGGGCACCATTCGGCGGTGCCACCCGTGGCCAGGAAGTAGAATAAAGCTTGGACTGTCTATGTCACTGGCGGCTATTTACTATAGCAGGCTTAGGGCTCCGAGTGTACTGCACCAGCAGCGCTGATTCTATTTCTCATCCCCTCTCTGAGTACCACACTACAGTCACTGTGCTCAAGTGCTGAGGAGACACTGGCTAGATTACCTGCTAGGCACCCACTGCCTCCGTCACCACTAGGGGAGCCCAAGTCACTTGCAGCCTGTGGTGCGGGCTGTGTAATCTGCGACCGCACAGCACTACACTACTGCCCGCATCACGGTTGCTGGCTCTTTTCTACACTGCGGATAGATGATTTACCCATGTTCTCTATTCCCCAGCCCTTCCTTCAGTTCAGTGATCCCCACTGAACTGCACTTGAGGATGGGAGCAATTCGTGTATGGAGCAGGGTGACGGCTCCATGAGGAAGTCATCTGAACGTGATCTGCTATGACTACAGAAAAGTGATTATCATCAAGAAAGTCCTTGAGTACCATATTTTTCCAGTTATGTATATATATATATATATATATATATATCTACTTCCAGTATGTTTGTGTGTAGATATTTATATAATATACAGTATATATAAATATATATATATATATATATATATATATATACACACATACTGTACATACATAATTTCTTGCTAGTACTGTAAGTCCATCTTTTTCCACTTATGTATGTTTATGTATGTATATATTTCTACTTCTAATATGTTTATATATATATATATATATATATATATACACTTCCTTGCTAATATGCAAATGCAGCAGGGGGTGTCTGACACCCCCTGCTGCTTCTGCGATCCCATCGCGACCGAGGATGGCACCGGCCAGCTGGGTAAGCCTCAGCTTACACAGGCTGGCCAGTATGCAAGGCTAGGAATCAGCGACCCTATGGTTTCACAGGGATGTAGTTAGCATTCCGTCACATGGAATGCTGCCAATCTATATACCGGTGCCGGAATCCTGACAGCAGTCGGGTTCCCAGCTCCAGAATATCAGCCACCACATCCCGAATATAAGTATCGACAGATTAGGTGATGGTTAGGGTTAGGCACTAGGGGGAGGGTTAGGTTTAGGCATCGGGGGGGGGCGAGGGTTAGGTTTAGGCATCGGGGATGGAGGGTTAGAGTAGAGAGAGGGGGAGGGTTAGCATACCGAACAACAAGTGTCGGTATCCTAGCCCTTTAGGTATGCCGGCATAGGGATTCTGACAGCTGGGATCCCAAGAACCGGCATCCTATACCCAACCCGATTTCACATTACCATGCCTTGCTCCTTCTATGTCCTATCACTTTGCTTTCTCTACACTTTTCCTCCTTCACTCACATAAATCTTTACTTCCTCATCCACTCCTTTCTAACCATCCATTTTCCCCTTCCCCCACTTACATCCACCTTAATCCCCTCCAGCCTTAACCATGGGTACCCCATTTTTTATGATACATTCTGCAACTCTTAACTACGCCTCTCATCCACCTACAAAGCCACATTACACCCAAAGATATTTTTACTGCATCCTATTCCTAGTAATCCTGACGTTTCTCCTTGTTGCCGGTTATCCTCCCACTTCCCTTTGCCCCATTCTTGTGCACTTTTTGGAATACATGCTCTATCAGCATCAAACTTGTCTCCATTCACAATCTTTTAATCTTTCATTTCTTTGGCCACACTTATTTGATGACTAAACCTACCAATGCCGCTTCAGCGGGCCCACTCCATTGTATTTTCCTGTGGGCCCTTCGTGCCCCAGTCCGACTGGCTTGGGAGACAGAAGGGGGGCTGGCTTTGGAGGCAGGAAGGGTATGGCTGAGGAGCCAGGAGGGGTATGGCTAAGGAGACAGAAGGGATGCTGCCTGATTAAGCAGAAGGAGATGTTGGCTGATGAAACATGGGGGCTAGCTTGGAAGACAGATGGGGGCTGGCTGGGGAGACGTTATAAGTACAGAGTGTAATTCAGAAAATAAGGGGGGCGCCAGTCCAATATTTTGCCAGGGGCGCCCAAACCCCTAGGTACACCTCTGAGTGTTTGGAATGGCAGTTTGTGTGGCTCCCCTATTTGGATTTTAGACTGCGCTGCAGCGCCACCTCTGGAGCCACCACTGAGACCAAGTATAGCAAAGGTGTAGTCAATTACTTGCAAACTGAGGGCCTGATTCATAGATGATTGCTAATGCAACCTCACTCACAGCCACTCTTGCAACAGCAGTTGTGGATATATGTAAATGCTAATCTCAGTCTTCAGACTTTAGTGCACAATTGAAAACATCATAACCCCTTCAATGTTTTCTACATTAGAAGTATAAAAAACACAGTTTTACTCAGTGTCAGCAAACTTGCCCAAATAATAGACCTGCCTCTGGTAGGAGAGTTTGCAGCCATAGCACAGGTCAATGGCACAGGTCAATAGGATCTTTGCAGGGTTTCATGTAAAAAACATAAAACCCATAAATACATTTTTTTTTAAATGCAAACCCCTCACCCCACCAAAATGACAGCCAGCCCTAGGCTTCTTAGCATAGGCTGGTATAGAAAATTTGTGGAAAAATTGGCATGTGGACTTGACATCTCTACCTGCTGAAAGACAGAGACCATCAGGTTTCTGTGATTCTCCTAACCCACCAGCCAGTCAGAGGCCTCTATACAGTTAATGTCCATCAATTGGCTGTGACCCATATGCTGCTGACTGTCAGCAACGTGGGTCACAGCCAATCAGCGGCCTCTAACTGTAGAGCAGCCTCCGATTGGCTGGTGGGCCTGGAGCATGACAGTATTTGTCATTCACTGGGGTAGTGAAGTATGTTCTCTACAGTCTGAAATGGAATGGGTAGCTCATTTTTTTTTGCCCAAGTCTCAGGGAGCCTACTGGAGAAGGGGACAGATCCGATGCCAGGAGGTAGGTGAGTATTGGATTTTTTTTCACAGGTAAACTGTGGGAAATCTATGGGAAAAGGGGACCGAACATCTGGCAGAAGGTATGTGTGAGTGTGTTAGGTATGTAATAAACTTTTACTTTCTATGGTGTGTGTCATGTCATTATTTTACTATTGTTTTGACAGTGGGGGAACGGGTGATGGCTGCCTTCTGGCACTTGTAGTTCCACAAATGTGAAAGGGCAGGCATGCTGGCACCTGTAGTTCCACTGTAATAAACAATAGTATACTATACTATTTTTGACACTATTTCCCCTGCACCCACTGGCCATGGTGGCTTTATTCTTATTAACACATACTGACATTTAGTCTTTCACTGGTGTGCTTTCCTGGGGTGGCTGGCCTTCACCAGCTTTTTGGGGTTCCGCACTCCAGACTATGACCAAGTATTAGGGACCTCCAGTATCAGAGAAGCCATGATGTGGCCTGGAGGCTTAGCCATATCTTTGCAAATATATGCAACTGATATCTCTGAAATATCTGCCATCATGTAGTTTTTCAAATTTTACTGCTGATTTCATTCTGAGTGCTGGGAGATTACTTATTGTTGTTTATTGTATAGAATAACCCCTACCTTAAATGCACCTGAGTGATATTTCTGAAGTGATTGAGCAGCTACCAACACGTATTGCTGTACTGAGAGGCATAGATAGGACCAGTATTTGGAGGGCATGCTGGTTCTTGTAGTGCCATTAGGAGGACTTAGGGGTAACTCCAAGGTAAGCTGGCTCTCAATTCAGGTATATTTGTATGTGCCATTATCATGTGGCTTCATATTGGGCAGTTATATGACCCAAATTGGATGAGTCTGGGGTGCGGTGCCCCCCGGGGTTGGTATGGCTGGGCTGCTCTGGGGTGGCACACTTTAACACTTTATTTAGCAGTTTAACACCTTCAAATTATATTTTTTTCTTACAGTAGTATAAAAAAAATGTCTTAGCATTTTAATTACCCTCTTCGCCTATGTATCACCTATTAACACATAGTAAATGTTAATAAGAATAAAGCAAAGACTAATGGCACTTACACACGGTCAGATTTTTCTTCAGATCTGAACGATAATGATTTAAAAATCGTTCAATCGTTCATATCTGAAGGAAAATTTGACATATCTGACATGCCTGAACAATGAACGATGCACGTTCCCGATGGTCAGATAATGATATCTGAAATCTGATGTGTTTGCAGTCAGACTTGGACGATTCCATTCATTTTAATGCAGTCAAAGATTGTTCAATAGTTCAAATTGTTCAAATCTTTGGTAAAATCGTTCAAATCATTCAAATCGTTCAATCGTTCATCTGACAGATCTGAAAAATCTGACAAATCTGACCATGTGTATGCTCCATAACACTTTAGTCTTTCACTGGTTTGCTTCCCTGGAGTGGCTGGCTTTTGCCGGCTTTTTGGGGTTTTACACTCCAGACTTTGACCAAGTATTAGGGACCTCCAGTATCAGAGAAGCCATGACGTGACCTGGATGCTTAGCCATATCTTTGCAAATATATGCAACTGAGATCTCTGAATTATCTACCATCATGTAGTTTTTAAAATGTTATTGCTGATTTCATTCTGAGTGCTGGGGGATTACTTTTTGTTGTTTCTTGCAGGGAAGAGCCCTGGGCTTCAGCATAGCCTGGGTTTGCTCGGGAGAGGGGGGTTCCCACCTCCTCTGAGATCCCGGGCTTGGTCTGACTAGTTTGGGGTCTTAATGCTTTGGCCAGGTAGTATGTATACAGGGTGAAAAGGTCACCTGGCTGTGGCCTTTGCACCCTGGCTAGATTTGAGTCCAGTGCTGTTTTAAAAATAGGGGAACCCCACGCCATATTTTCCCCTATTTTTAAGACTTGGACTGGCTCTGGGAGCCCAGTGCTGGTTCATTAAATGGGGGGAACACTACACGTTTTTCCCCCGTATTTTTAGAACCAGGACTGGCTTAGGAGCACGGGACTAGTAATGCTCTTGGGGGGGAACCCTATGTAATTAAAATAATAAATAAATAACACTTTAGATAGTAATTACAGGCAGAAACATACAGAGATCACACTGATCTGTGTATGTTTCTACCAAACTCACAGCTCAAGGGGTAGTCTATTTAAAACTTCTATTTAGGACCAAGTTTGCTAAAAATACACCCTTGATTATAATCACGATTTTTGGTAAATTCCCGAGTTGTATATTTTCCACAGAAAGTACTTGCGAGTTTGGCTGATGGTATTTTAAATCGATATTGCATTTTCACCCGAGATTTTCAGTGTCAATAGAGAAATCTCTCTTGTCTTTAGTAAATTTCTGAGTTGGGGAAAAACTCACCCGAGATTTCAACCGACCAAACATGAATCTTAGTAAATTTACCCTTACACTTTTCTCTTCCACCTACTGTACATTTTAAGTCTCATTGCTCTTCATAATAATTCCCCCTACAGTCATCCAGTGACTGCCACCTCTCCTTCCATCTAATTACCAGCTCTCACCTCCACCTCCAATACATCTCCTGCAATGCCTCAAACCTATGGAACACTCTCCATTGCTCTTTCTATCTACCCAAACCTCTTCTTTTTTTCATCCCTTCCCCTAAACCTCACTTAAAAAAGCTGATAGGTAAATGCATGCAATTAAGCTTATACATATAACTATGTATATGTATGCTGGTCCCTTTGTAATATTATTACTTTATTTACCATAATGGTATCAATGCTCTGTACCTTATGCAGAACCTATAAGTTATTGCTAATAGTAAATGTGTTTATGCACTTGGAGGTATGTATACAGGGACATAACAAATCATTATAAGCATATATGTTATAATAGCAAGAATCATCCAATGTCAGAGTTTCTCCAAAGGAAGGTTGATGATGATGTTTAGAAGCTATACAGAGTTCTATGATATGCTGATAATAAATATAAAGGACAGAGACACTTTGCAATAGATTGTAGAAGTGTGATGAATTTTCTCCTAGAGTTGTAGCTGCTCTGAAGGATGTGCTCTGAGACCTGACAAGGACTCGATTATATCTGAACAGGGACATTGTGTTCTTCAGTTTCCCTGCAGAAATACAGAGCTCTCTCTAACCTGGCTGACACTTGGGAGATTGAAGTAGAAGAAGGAAAATCAATACAAATTAAAAGCAAATAAAAAATGTACAGAAGGTTTCAGCTGGGAGTTCTGAATCCATTAACCCACTGATTTACTGTATAGTGACCCAATGCCACCTGAGAATAAACGTGTGTTGAAAGGGAGAGAGAAAGCCCATGTTTCTTGTATGCCAAGTGTCATCTAATGTAGGATATTGGGGTCGTTTATAAAGCGGTACCCTTTTGCAGCAGTGAAAGATACAAATAAATAGCTCTTTGTTATAAAACATATTTTATTTTGACAATCCATTGCAAAATTGAGCAGTGCGTCTTCATACAATATACTTTAATATACTTTAAAATACTTGAGTATTTGATCCTAAAATCTTCTATTGACTAAAATCGAATGGTTATATGAGCTTTATCCTTAATTCTACATGTTTGTGCATTTCTATTGTACAATCAATAATGGGTCTGTTTTTCAGTTTATCATTAATGAGTGAACATTAGGAATTTCTTGCCCTTAGCAAAACACACTTAAAATGCAGTCATATGGATGGCAGTTGTATTATACAAATGTATTCACACTGGACAGAAATACAAGCTTGGAATCCCTCACCCCCTAATTTGTATAGCAATCCAGCAAGGAGCACTGCTATTGTAACCTTACTACCCTACAGCAATAGGGTCCTGCAGTGCTTAATGGCAGCAGCACACTGAATGCTCTGCCCATCAGAGCAGTGCTACAATATAGCAGTCACAACAATCTGGCTGGAAATAATAGGGCAGATTTTCCAATCTGGCCATTGTAGCATGCACTTGCATGATAGCGGGAGGTTAAGTATTTTGGGGGGTTTTCTAAATTCTAACACTTCCAACACATCATGGCTTAATATAAAATCATATATGCGTGAAAATATTTGCCATCATTGTTCTTTACAGTATGTCTCTCATTTACTCAAGTATTTTTTATTTTGTAATTATCTGTTAATTTGAATCAGAATATTATGTTCTTTTACCCATGCTCCACAGTGGGAACCTACCTTGTCTTTAGTTCAATATGTTTAATATAAGTGTAGTTGTTGCTATATCATTATGCATTTTACAGGGAGATAATAGGAAAATTAGCATTTTATTCCTTTCAACTTCAGTTATAGCATTTAACATGTTTTTTTTTATTTGCGATAAAAGATTAAAACAATGACTGGAGTAGTAAACATGTAATGTGTGGGATATCAATTATGCAATACTGATGCTTAGCTAATTGGAGGAGAAATATGCAGGAGAATAAAAGTGCTTTTAATAACACATGAAGGGGGAAATTTACTAGGTGACGGACACCTGAATTTCACAACGCAATACAGTAACACAGACGTCAACTTTTTGGACTTACACATCTTCATCGATGAACATAAGATACACGTAAATAGCTTCATTCTGTCAGAAAGTGGACATCACCCAAACTGGCTCCAAAATATACCCAACAGCCAGTTCAAACATATCAGATGTAACTATACCAAACTAACAGACTACTACAAACAAGGAAACCAAATGAAGGAACAATTCATAGCCAAAAACTATGACAGCAAAACACTCCAGGACACTTTGAACAAAATAGGCACCGAGGAGCGCTCACCCCTACTTCAATACAAGAATGACAAAACACAACACACAGACGACATACCATTCATAACGCAATACAACACTAGAGCGACGAGGATCAAACAGGTAATTAGAAAACACTGGAATTTGTTACTTAAAGATGAAACACTGGCCACGGTACTCCCCACGCACCCCAAAGTACTGTACTATACCACAAGGCCCCAAGCATAAAAGATAAACTAGTTCGCAACCACATACCTCCAACCTCACTGACACAAACCACTATAGAACCCCTGAAGAAAGGCTTCTACCATTGCGGGACATGCACTAACTGCCGTACATTGGGACACAGGAGCACTAAACCAACAACCACATTCTCCTCATCACAAACAGGAAATACCTACGACATCCAAGAACACATAACATGTAACACCAGTCACGTAATATACATGCTACAATGTCCTTGCAACCGTCAGTATATAGGGTGCACCATAAGACCCCTTAAGGCAAGAATCACAGAGCACATCAGAGGCATAAAAAACAAGACAGACACCCACAATGTCCCTCTACACTTCCAAGAGAAACACGCCAGTAACACCAAAGGCATGATATTTATAGGTATAAAAGCACTGAATAGGAATTGGAGAGGAGGCGACCTACTGAAGAGACTCAATAAAGAAGAACTCAAATGGATTTTCACTATGCAAACCTTCACACCACACGGCCTGAACATTGACAATTAAATCAAATCAGTCATAGCTAAATAGACCCCTACCCGTGAGGGCAGGCCCCCTAGCAAGCTAGTTACTTACATCCAACTCCTGACCTATGACCCCCCACCCACCCTACCCCACAAGATTATATGGAAAGAAAGGTACAGTGGACAACTGCGCACAAGGGGGCTGCAAAGAAGGATTGACCGTGGGGGGATCACCAACCCCCAATAGATAAGTCACAAACCAAAAAGATTGGGCAACCCTAAAACTCTGCGCACTCCTTATAAAGTAGCACACACCATACAGCAAAGAAATCAATACAATACTATGAATATAGTCTTACTGCCCAAAGGGAATGTTCAATGTGATGGATGCAGTTGTAGTTCTTCTTGTATGGAATCTCGCCGAAAATGGAAAAAGAGAACAAACAAGAAGAAAATAATATAGTGTAGTAATTCGTAAAAAGTCTCTCAAATAACACAAATCAGTGGTGATTTCTTCCTCTGAATATGAACAGAAAGGATGATCGTACCACACTCACGTTCAAAAACGATGACTTCCACATATAAAGGTATCTTTAAATCAGATGGCCTCATCACCACTGTGCAGCATACCAATAGTGAAGTTCACCCATGCAAATGGTGTAGTATAAAAAAGGCGGGCGTACCCCAACTCACACTGATCATAAATTCATAGGCCAATAAAGGTATCTTTGAGCTTTGACACTTCTATTCGTTGTGGTTGATGACTTATCCTCTTA
The DNA here is from genome assembly GCA_031769625.1 of Taudactylus pleione. Taxonomy (NCBI): domain Eukaryota; kingdom Metazoa; phylum Chordata; class Amphibia; order Anura; family Myobatrachidae; genus Taudactylus; species Taudactylus pleione. The sequence continues at coordinate 902,013 of JAUIMM010000241.1, forward strand.
CTCCAAATGAATGGATATGGAATGGGATAAAGTGGAAACCAACCATCAAACGTCAGTTTAAAAAGTTTAATGGTTCATCATACAATACAACTTAAAAAACGGGTAACCAAGTGGAAATAAAACAGAGGGGAAATAAAAACAATGACCTGAGTGGATTAAAGGTCCAGACTTTTTCACCACAGGTCACTGCTGCAGAAATTCACAGGGTCCCCTTGTATCCTGCTACCACCAATGCGTTTCAACAATAAGTCTTTCTCAAGGTGTGTAGTGCAGGATACACCAAACAGCTTTATATACCCCTGGGATGTCACTCCTCCCATGAAAAGGGGCGGGGTCTCAATTAATTATACTCCATGTTTCACATAAATAGAAATAAAACAGACATATCCAACCATCACAAAAAAGGTTACCTTTCTAAGGAATCCCATACCTAATGATCAAAGTGGAATGGAGATGGTACAGATTAACTTCTATATGGCGTTCCAATGCATGGAACGCATGGTGTACAGAGGTGAACAGCTGACAAACCCCATGATCACCCGAACCAATCATCGCGGATCACGCGGGTAAGCGGCAGACCAAACCTCTGTTTGAGGGACGCAATATAGCATTCCAAAACCTGAAATTCAGAAGGTTTAAGATTCCTTATAAATATACATATACACAATGGCCCTCATTCAGACCCTGACGCAAGTGGCCGTTCACACACATGTGGACACATTGGATTTAACTTCTGGACCAAATTTGTCGTCAACTCATTTGGGAAATCATGTTGGCATGCTACTTCGTCAAACAGTTCTTGATTTTTTTGATTATGAATATTTTGTGTGTAGGCTGTTTTTTGAAGAGTGTTTTCACTGTGTGTATTTATTGTACTTAATCACTTTGTGTTTCTTAATTTTGAGTAAATAAATGTTGGTTACGTAAAAAAAAAGTTTTCCTTTCTAAATTACATGCAAGTGTAACCGTGTTCAAAAAATGCCAACTTGCTTAAGGGCTAATCCTGTAATGTTTTAAATTTTGCAGTATTTTACCATGCTTAGTGGCTCAAATCAAACACCCAAAGGTATTATGTTGAATCAGTATGTTTTCTAATCTCGGACTAAACAGGTTTCATTTAATATTTACCTTACCCCCCCCCAAAAAAAAACCAACAACAAACCTATTAGTATTGTTAGGTGTTGAATGTGCCAGCTTACATAATTCAGCTTTCTAGAATCTAAGTTACATTACTTTAAAATACTTTCTGCACTAGTCGACTTATGTAAGGTTAAACAATATAATATTTACAGAGAAGGAATGAGACTTTAAACGAAAAAAAATTTTATTTAGAAGAAAACATGGCCAAATTTGGCAAAAACCAAAAAATTAGGGTCGTAGAATCCCCGCCATGTGATCGAGGACCACCAGCATGCCTATAACATGGCCCATCAGCCTCTGCACACATGCTGCTGCCTCCATCAGCCGCCTCTGGTCCTCTGTGGATTAAAAAATTGAGGTGCTTACTAAAAAAAATCAGTAATTTAGATTGACAAACAACTTCCTAAGGAAATACAACTTTATAAAAAGTGTAAATTTTGCCAAACATTACAATTCAAAGCCAACACTCTTGGCCCAAGGAAATTCATAAAAATGACTCTGAAAAAAAAAAAGACAGAAGTACGCAGAAAAACTACTTTTGGGGGTACTGTAAACAAGAGATACAAGTGTGAGTGTTTGGACATGTGTGATATGTGTAAGGGGCAAACATCATAGACATTTTTAAATCAAGATATATATAACAAACATTATGAAAGAGTCAAATTTGAAAAATGCACAGGCAAAGGAAAACATCCCCCCCCCCAAAAAAAAGGGAAACATACCGTTGCCAATGATGCCTGGACCTGTAGCCCCACCATCGTCCTCCTCGGAGGTCGGCAAATGCAGGTCTGTTGGAGGAGGGGTGATTTCTGAAGGGGGGGAGGGGGTGTAAAAGAGAGGGGTGGTTGGAGGGAAGGGTGATGAAAAGAGAGAGGGGGGTTGAGGGGAGGGGGAATTTTGAGGGATGGGAAGTATCGGAGAGGGATGGGCATCCGGGTCTGGCCAGGCTGGGTTGGAGGGTGAACTAGGGGTAGGGTGTGGAGAGGAGGATTGGCTGGGAGTTGGGGATAGGGGACGAGGCTGACGGCGTCGCTGCCAATGCCGGCGTAGACTGCGCTCTGCCCCTAAATGATGGATAACAATTTAAGTTATGATTAATTTTTAACTTTGAAAACATCCTCAAAACTTTTTATAAAAAAAAAAAAGAAAAAAAAAAAACATGCACACGCAGATATGTAGTAAATAAACAAACAGGGCAAGAATGAAAACATGCACATGCAGATATGCAGTAAATAAACAAACAGGGCAAGAATGAAAACATGCACACGCAGATATGTAGTAAAGAAACAAACAGGGCAAGAATGAAAACATGCACACGCAGATATGTAGTAAAGAAACAAACAGGGCAAGAATGAAAACATGCACACGCAGATAGGGCCTTAAAATAAAAATGGAAAGCAAAAAAAAAAAAACTTACTTTCAGCTATACGCTGGCGAAAACATGCCAGCAAGCGTGGCATCCGTCTTTGGAGATCCGACCACCTGCGGTGAACCTCTGCATAGGCGGATCGCTTCTCTCTGTTGGTGATGGGGGGAGGCTGGCTGGTTATCCGCCGGTCCATTACCTCCGTCAGGATTAGAAGCTCCCGCCTGGTGAAAGCAGAGGCTCTGATGATGGCAATGGTGGATTTTTGATAAAACAGTTTTAATAAAGACCAGATAATAATTTTGATTGGCTAATGTATTTGGAAAATTAACAGGAACCATTCTATTGGTTAATGTATGAGTCATGTGTTCGACAGGCTAAAAAATCAAATGAGAGATATGATTGGCTTAATGCAGTGACATACGTTAGCTAATTTATCCCAAAAAATGAAACAAGTAAAATATGCGTTAGACAAAACACAGAAAACAATATAAAAAAAGCCCAAAACATGTATTTTGGATAAAGGAAACCATTGTTTAAACCGTACGTATTCTGCGTGAAAAAACAAACACGGACAAGAGTAAAGTTTATTGAAAATGAAAAAAAAACGAATTTCTAACATGTGAAGAGCAATTAAGCTTGATGGTTAAGCTTAAGATCTTTTGATTGGCATGATACGATTAAAGGATGTATGGAGAATGAACGAGCAGGTAATCGAAATCTGACAGGCCCACTTCCGGTTTGTACTTGTGCGAACGTTCCCTGCATACAAAATTGGAGATGTACGCTCGCAACTTGGCTCGCTCGTTAGCTAGAGGAGGGGTTGGGAGACTATGGGGCGGAAGATTAGCTGCGTACGAAATTACGAGCGAGCGCTTGAATTAACATTTTTCGGCACGTACGCCGAACGTGCGAACGGCCACTTGCGTCAGGGTCTGAATGAGGGCCATTGTGTATATGTATATGTATATTTATAAGGAATCTTAAACCTTCTGAATTTCAGGTTTTTGGAACGCTATATTGCGTCCCTCAAACAGAGGTTTGGAACGCATTTTTTGGGATGTAACATTTATGACCATCCGCAAACTACGAGGCTTAAATATTCGTGCTATATAATACCACCTCTGAAACATGCTCAGGTAGGCGTGGTACTTCTATTTTGAGTCATTAATGTGACTCGCGATAATGGGTTGTACATATCACGTGGTATTACACGTGTTCATCCCCTCCCGGATTTCCGGGTAACATGCGCTCCACTGATTTGGAACGCAGGGTTTGGTCTGCCGCTTACCCGCGTGATCCGCGATGATTGGTTCGGGTGATCACGGGGTTTGTCAGCTGTTCACCTCTGTACACCATGCGTTCCACGCTTTGGACCGCCATATAGAAGTTAATCTGTACCATCTCCATTCCACTTTGATCATTAGGTATGGGATTCCTTAGAAAGGTAACCTTTTTTGTGATGGTTGGATATGTCTGTTTTATTTCTATTTATGTGAAACATGGAATATAATTAATTGAGACCCCGCCCCTTTTCATGGGAGGAGTGACATCCCAGGGGTATATAAAGCTATTTGGTGTATGCTGCACTACACACCTTGAGAAAGACTTATTGTTGAAACGCGTTGGTGGTAGCAGGATACAAGGGGACCCTGTGGATTTCTGCAGCAGTGACCTGTGGTGAAAAAGTCCAGACCTTTAATCCACTCAGGTCATTGTTTTTATTTTCCATCTGTTTTATTTCCACTTGGTTACCCGTTTTTTAACTTGTATTGTATGATGAACCATTAAACTTTTTAAACTGACGTTTGATGGTTGGTTTCCACTTTATCCCATTCCATATTCATACGTTTGGAGTAAGAGGATAAGTCATCAACCACAATGAATAGAAGTGTCGAAGCTCAAAGATACCTTTATTGGCCTATGAATTTATGATCAGTGTGAGTTGGGGTACGCCCGCCTTTTTTATACTACACCATTTGCATGGGTGAACTTCACTATTGGTATGCTGCACAGTGGTGATGAGGCCATCTGATTTAAAGATACCTTTATATGTGGAAGTCATCGTTTTTGAACGTGAGTGCGGTATGATCATCCTTTCTGTTCATATTCAGAGGAAGAAATCACCACTGATTTGTGTTATTTGAGAGACTTTTTATGAATTACTACACTATATTATTTTCTTCTTGTTTGTTCTCTTTTTCCATTTTCGGTGAGATTCCATACAAGAAGAACTACAACTGCATCCATCACATTGAACATTCCCTTTGGGCAGTAAGACTGTATTCATAGTATTGTATTGGTTTCTTTGCTGTATGGTGTGTGCTACTTTATAAGGAGTGCGCAGAGTTTTAGGGTTGCCCAATCTTTTTGGTTTGCTACCCCACAAGAGACCCACAGTTGTGACCCCTCACCCCACACGTGTTTCACCCAATGCACCCAGACCACCATACTCCAACATGTGATTCACATATGTGACATACACCAGGGAATCACCCCACCGCACCCACACCACCACATTTCACAGATATAATACACCGCTATAATACACCAATAACACCATACACAGGAACCCACATGACGACACACCAACCGCAAACCGTGTAAGAATCTCCACATTTGACGAGGTTAGCAACTAGCCCCCGGACAACCTTCATCACAATGTGATCGCTCACCCCACACAACTCACCCCTTTACAAAAATCAGACACAGAACACTAGCGCAAACACCTCCCCAGTACAGACTCCAACGCACACGCACCCCCGCATCACTGCACCATATAACCTGGCCGACAATCCCACACGAGCACAGGAAACTACATCAAATGGACCTAACCCATGCAACATAGACAGAAGGGGTATATGCGCCCCAATGGACCTAACCAAGCAACATACATAGAAGGGACAGTACCCCCCACGTCCGCCGACACTTCCCATCCAGGCTCCACAGCCCCACACACGTAACACACTATATAGACCAAGGACCTGCCACACACACATCCCCACAGGTCCTTACCCATCACCCTCATCATTAACTGGGATCACGCACCCAGCCTCACGGTCCCGACTAGACACACCTAACTATGTACACCCCCAGTAGAATGGATCCCATTCCCTTCATTACTGCTTAGTCACGCACATAGATGAACCCCTCCCTGTATATGCACACACCGCTAATCACACCCTGCACCCAATGCCCATTTCATCCCACTGTGCCGGATCATTAAGGCGTCTCCATTGTAACTAGCGTCATCAGCCGGAACCCCCTCCCCTGATAGGCACACCAACACCACGTGATCCCAGCGGCTGAGGGGGTTCCCTCAATACACGCGTCACATGGCGCGTCACACCCTTCCAACCACATGACCCACCAACGCTCATACACAATAGGACACCGCATCCACGTGTGAACGTGACGTCAGACGTAGACCCGATCTGACAAGCGTTCCCACGGCGACGCACATTCCTGCACAGCCCGGCCATAACCACGTGGCACCAACTCCATGCCCATACATCTCCCCCTCTCACAGCTGAGTCACACACGCACACTGGTTGGCCGCTACACATGTCAATCACTCAGTTAACAACACCGCCCCCTCCTCCACACCTGTATCCAATTCAGATTAACACCTCCGGCCACAATAGGCTATGCACCCACTTAAGCCCACCCACCCACCTACCCTCCACCTATATAACACCTCTCAGTCGATTAATCAGTAACTCCTTGATGAAGGCTTCAGGCCGAAACACGTTGGCGAACCTACATCCCCTGCACATCACTGCTGCATCAACACACCATTGGTGCTCATCACCAACCCCACAGGAACGTGGAGCAGAACTGCAACGCGGACCTCCGTATCACCCTAACCCACAGAGCAGTGACGGGCACCCGTCCAGCAGACACCCTGCAGACGCAGGGTGTCATTAACCACCGGATCCACACCGGAGAACATACCAACTTTGCACCAAACCTGGGACAGCAGACCTACCGGTAGTTTACTATTACAACCAGTGCGGGACGCTGCCATTTGCTACTGTACGGGACTTCCTTGACAACACACACATCCTGGTCCATTAAGAATGTAGACCATAGGACCAGCAAAGGGGACGTGCAGAAGTAAGGGCCACACAACAAGGAGCCCCCTCAAAGGGTCCACCCACTCCCTGACCAGGATCACATGAAACCATCTGTCCATCCCCAACCCCACAAACGGATTCACCTGGGAAGCATTGTGCCTCACCCAATAAAACAGGTTGGATTCTATTCACAGTGTCTGACTCATCATTTAAACACCTCATACCCACCCGTATTGTACTCATACACTAATACATGCCACCCCCTGTCCCCCCTTCCCCAGCCACCCTCCTCCCCACTCCACCCCCCTCCATACACACACACCAAGGAGCACACGTGTACCCCTTTTTTCTTTCATGATATGATAGCACCAGACAGGATAAGTAAGATTAAGACCCCTAATGTGTGACACTTTTATTTATTTGATTTCCTAAGCACAGTACCTACAATAAGTCCCCCTTTTTTCTTTCAGCATATACAAACAGGATCCAGTACCCCTGTTCCACATGCAGCACTACTTTATCCCCCACCCCACCTTCCCCCCATTCGCCCCCTCCTCCCCCACACATCCATTAGATCCACCCACCAGAGCCTGGAGCGCGGACCACTCTGCTTACTATATAAACTCACCTTGTACCACGATCCGCACCACCACGACAGTGGAAACACGCAGCCAACCACATACAACAACAACACAGGACTAGAACAATACGATAAGAACATGCACCATCACGAATACAATAACCTTGAACACTAACACATGGGCCTTTTCGATTTTAGAACCAACAGGGTAGATAGGGCACAGAATCTCGTACAAGAATTAGAACAGAGGGCATCACTACAACACAGCAGCGACACATTCTGTAACACCTACCTCAAATTAGAGAGACTGATAACCAGAGAATCAAAAATCTGGTGGGGCACCTACATCTTAGAATGGTATTACAACCATGACATCATTCCCAAAGGCCTATTGATACACAAATCACCGTCACATTGCACCTACAGTACACTCTTCATGAACCAGTGGAACAGCATTCTTCACGACAGCTCTAAGAGATTCATTAGACTGATCATTGACACACCCAAACTGGAACTGAAAACACTAGAACAGGACATCAACAACCTGGACACCTCCCTAGAACCATACAAGGAGGAAGCAGAATTTAAGAATCTTGTCGCAATCACCAGAATCAAAATACACAAAGTAGAGGAAAACATCATAGAACGTAAGAAATCTAAAATCATACGCGACAAGGATAGGAACAATACAACCAGCAACAACATAACCACAGACCCATATAACAATGACTCTATACATGACAATAAAGGAACCAGAACCAAGCTTCCCCCTAAAAATACAAGACAGACCACAACCACTCAGGACATACCAATATACACAAAACTCCAACTTACATACCAGCAGTATATGACCAAGATATATGGAACAAAGAAGACACCCACAGTCACACAAACCCCACTACCAGACCCCACCTTACCTACAAGTTCAGACACAAGCTCTAACATCTCATTTAGCATACACAAGATTGAGGAGGATACAGACAACTCACAATACATCAACCTAGCCAGACTTTCACTGGAGCAAGGGTGGATCAATCCCGTAAGAGGAAACTACACAAGCAATAGCACGCAGACAACAACAAACCAAGACCCAACTCCTCCAACAGTGACAATACAGCATAACAACACCAATTCCCAACACCCTACTACATGGGAGGCACATTTTTTAGATTTAGAGGCAGACCACCTCACCTGCCGGAATACATCAGAAAAACCAACTCCAATGAGGCAGAAAAGAAAACTAAATCAAAGAGACGAGGATGTAGGGGAGGAGACAAACTGAAAACACACAAATCAAGGCCAGACGACACGACACCATCCTCTACAGGCATATTCAACCTAAGCGAACACAGTCTATCCAAAGATGAGACATCATTACTCATGAAAGGTCTCAAATATGCACCGCACACACAGTTGAACAAATTTGAAGTATACCTGGATCTACAACGTTTTGTAAGATGACTCACCCTCAAAAAGTACTACCTATCTCAACCAGCCATCAAACAACCCACAGAACCAGACAAATATAAACACTCCACACTCAAACAACCCTCCCAATTTTACCCTAGTCACCTCAAGGGACACCTGGTCCACACCTTTGAGACATTAGTCATGGAAGACATTAACAAAATAACAACACCCAGTAGGAAAACAATCAGAAACCTCACTCATTATGAACAAACGGTATTGAAACAACTGCAAACAAATAGCAGCCTTGTCATAAAACCAGCAGATAAGGGAGGGGGGCTAATCATCCTAAACAAAGCAGACTACACTACAGAGGCACATCGATTGCTGTCAGACACACAAACATACGAGACACTCACACAAGACCCAACCAAAACCTATAACAACAGACTACTCACCATCTTACAATCAGGACTCTCGGCAGGGATCCTAACCAAAAAAGAATTTGACTTCATATACAATCCACACCCCATGATCCCAGTGTTCTACTACCTCCCCAAAATACACAAAAACACCACAAACCCATCATACAGACCCAAAGTGTTGGGCATTAACTCAATGACTGCAAACCTCTCCCGATACCTAGACCACTTTCTACAACCGTACGTCAAAAAACAACAGTCATACATACAGGACACAACACAGATACTCCAAATTCTCAACAAAGTGGAGTGGAGTGACGATTACTGGCTTCTGACCAGCAATGTCACATCACTGTACACCGTCATCAACCATACACAAGGCCTGGACAGCATTCAATACTTCCTGAACAGAGACCCAACACTAGACCCATCACAAATCCAATTCATACTTCACGGAATAGACTTCATTCTGCAACACAACTACTTCTGGTTTGACAATAACTTCTTCCGACAGGTGACAGGGACCGCCATGGGAACTAGATTCGCCCCCAGTTACGCCAACCTATTTATGAGCAGGTGGGAGGATTCTCACATCTGGTCAGGGCATAACTTGGGGAAAAATCTGGTTCTATGGACGAGGTACATAGACAACGAATTGTGCATCTGGAATGGACCGCTCAACACCCTCAAAGACTTCCTAGGCTACATCAACGACAATGACAGACACCTGAATTTCACAACGCAATACAGTAAAACAGACGTCAACTTTTTGGACTTACACATCTTCAGCGATGAACATAAGATACACACTAAGACCTTCCATAAACCGGTAGATGTAAATAGCTTCATTCTGTCAAAAAGTGGACATCACCCAAACTGGCTCCAAAATATACCCAACAGCCAGTTCAAATGTATCAGACGTAACTGTACCAAACTAACAGACTACTACGAACAATTCATAGCCAAAAACTATGACAGCAAAACACTCTAGGACACTTTGAACAAAATAGGCACAGACGAGCGCTCACCCCTACTTCAATATAAGAATGACAAAACACAACACACGGACGACATACCATTCATAACGCAATACAACACTAGCATGACGAGGATCAAACAGGTAATTAGAAAACCCTGGAATTTGTTACTTAAAGACGAAACACTGGCCACGGTACTCCCCACGCACCCCAAAGTACTATACCGCAAGGCCCCAAGCATAAAAGATAAACTAGTTCGCAACCACATACCTCCAACCTCACTGGCACAAACCACTATAGATCATGAACCCCTGAAGAAAGGCTTCTACCATTGCAGGACATGCACTAACTGCCATACATTGGGACACAGGAGCACTAAACCAACAACCATATTCTCCTCATCACAAACAGGAAATACCTACGACATCCAAGAACAGATAACATGTAACACCAGTCACATAATATACATGCTACAATGTCCTTGCAACCGTCAGTATATAGGGTGCACCATAAGACCCCTTAAGGCAAGAATCACAGAGCACATCAGAGGCATAAAAAACAAGACAGACACCCACAATGTCCCTCTACACTTCCAAGAGAAACACGCCAGTAACACCAAAGGCATGATATTTATAGGTATAAAAGCACTGAATAGGAATTGGAGATGAGGCGACCTACTGAAGAGAATCAATAAAGAAGAACTCAAATAGATTTTCACTATGCAAATCTTCACACCACACGGCCTGAACATTGACAATGAAATCAAATCAGTCATAGCTAAATAGACCCCTACCCGCGAGGGCAGGCCCCCTAGCAAGCTAGATACTTACATCCAACTCCTGACCTATGACACCCCCACCCACCCTAGCCCACAAGAGACCCACAGTTGTGACCCCCCACTCCACACGTGTTTCACCCAATGCACCCAGACCACCATACTCCAACATGTGATTCACATATGTGACCCCCCACCCACACTACCCCACCAGGGATTCACCCACCGCACCCACACCACCACATTCCACGGATATAATACACCGCTATAATACACCAATAACACCATACACAGGAACCCACATGACGACACACCAACCCCAAACCATGTAAGAATCTCCACATTTGACGAGGTTAGCAACTAGCCCCCCGACAACCTTCATCACAACGTGATCCCTCACCCCACACAACTCACCCCTTTACAACAAGCACAGAACACTAGCGCAAACACCTCCCCAGTACAGACTCCAACGCACACGCACCCCCGCATCACTGCACCCAATAACCGGGCCGACAATCCCACACGAGCACAGAAAACTACATCAAATGGACCTAACCCATGCAACATAGACAGAAGGGGCATACGCGCCCCAATGGACCTAACCAAGCAACATACACAGAAGCGACAGTACCCCCCACGTCCGCCCACACATCCTATCCAGGCTCCACAGCCCCACACACGTAACACACTATATAGACCAAGGACCTGCCACACACACATCCCCACAGGTCCTTACCCATCACCCTCAACATTAACTGGGATAATGCACCCAGCCTCACGGTCCCTAACTAGACACACCTAACTATGTAAACCCCCAGTAGAATGGATCCCATTCCCCTTATTACCGCTTAATCACGCAATTAGATGAACCTCTCCCCGTATATGCACACACCGCTAATCACAATCTGCACCCACTATGCCCCTTTCAACCCACTATGCCCGATCATTAAGGCGTCTCCAAGGTAACTAGCGTCATCACCTGGAACCCCCTCCCCTGATAGGAACACCCACACCACGTGACCCCAGCGGCAGAGGGGGATCCCTCAATACATGCGTCACGCGGTGCGTCACACCCTTCCGATCACATGACCCACCAATGCTCACACACAATAGGACACCACATCCACGTGTGAACGTGACGTCAGATGGAGACCCGATCTGACAAGCGTTCCCATGGTGATGCACATTCCTGCACAGCCCGGCCATAACCACGTGGCACCAACTCCATGCCCATACACCTCCCCCTCTCACAGCTGAGTCACACACGCACACTGGTTGGCCGCTACCCCTGTCAATCACTCAGTTAACAACACCGCCCCCTCCTCCACACCTGTATCCGATTCAGATTAACACCTTCGGCCACAATAGGCTATGCACCCACTTGAGACTGCCCACACACCCACCTTCCACCTATATAACACCTCTCAGTCCATTAATCAGTAATTCCTTGATGAAGGCTTCAGGCCAAAATGCGTTGGAGAACCTACATCCCACGCACATCACTGCTGCATCAACACACCATTGGTGCTCATCACCAACCCCACGGGAACGTGGGGCAGAACTGCAACGCGGACCTCTGCATCTCCCTAACCCACACAGCAGTGATGGGTGCCCGTCCAGCAGACACCCTGCGGACACAGGGTGTCATTAACCACCGGATCCACACCAGAGAACATACCAACTTTGCACCGAACCAGGGATAGCAGACCTACCGGTAGGTTACTATTACAACCAGTGCGGGACACCGCCATTTGCTACTGTACAGGACTTCCTTGACAACACACACATCCTGGTCCATTAAGACTGTAGACCATAGGTCCAGCAAAGGGGACGTGCAGAAGTAAGGGCCGCACGACAAGGAGCCCCCTCAAAGGGTCCACCCGCTCCCTGACCAGGATCACATGGAACCATCTCATTTAAACACCTCATACCCACCCATATTGTACTCATACACTGATACACGCCACCCCCCATCCCCCTTCCCCAGCCGCCCTCCTCCCCACTCCACCCCCCTCCATGCACACACACCAAGGAGCGCACGTGTACCCCTTTTTTCTTTCATGATATGATAGCACCAGACAGGATAAGTAAGATTATGACCCCTAATGTGTGACACTTTTATTTATTTGATTTCCTTAGCACAGTACCTACAATACGTCAGTGGAGCAAGGCAAGGCTCAGTGATAGTGGGTATTCCTAGTTGCAGGGACCTGGACAATAAACAATTGAGGCCTGCCATTGAAGTGTAAGGAGGGTTTTTTTTAACATTACTGATGTCAGTTCCCCTAAATCATGTGCTATTAAGGCTAAAGCACAAGTAATATAGTGGTTTTGAGACTGCTGCACATCAAAACATATTGCAGTGGTTTAAATTCACCCCCTCCAAGCATGGAAGGCAACATCAGGTGCTGCAATGTATGGCAGTTTCAGAACCACTAAAACCCACATTACTTCATACATTTCACCAAGAGAGTAAATTTCAACTAGAGAACACTGTGCCTGATTCTAATTTGAATGCAAGTCATCCATAAGTGCACAGTACTAGATGAGATTACAGAGCTGTACCCATCTCTGGGGTGCACCCACCCACTAGCCATAACCTTAGTTTAATGGTCATCATAATCATTAGGGTACCATACTGTACTCCAGCCTATACTTGGTGTAAATGATAATTTTGGAAATAGTGCTACCTTCTAACTCTCCATGTCCTATAAGTCCATCAACATGCCCTATCTTAATCTTACCTATGTAATAATACCCAGTTGCAGCCTTCTAGTGGCAAATTGAGATGTGATTGAAATGCATACAGTCCCTCCCTCCCTCCTTGGGGAATGCAACAGTATGGGCCAATGAATATATAATGTGAGATGTGAACAATCTATATATTTATTATCTGCTGCTTTTCATCCTTTACAGACATCTGTAAGTTACCTACCCAAAATGATTGGTTTTTGGAACCTGCAGATTTTTCCATCATGAAAAAACGCTCTGAATTAATACCTAATAATTCATGTTTGTGTTTCTGTCCAAGTGATTTATAAACCAGATAGGAGAAATATATCAAATATAAACATACAGTACAAGATGTAGCACATACTATATGGTAACAACACCATTTAAAAACATTTGATTTATTTTTCTTCAGAAAACCAATTGACAGCAAATTGTAAAATGAAACAAAATTCCACTTTATATTTTTATAAATTCCATTAAACATGTACCAATTATCTAAAATGAAATGGCAGCTCTTAAACTATGACGCTGCATAAACTAACAACATAGCTTAATTATCTATCTGCTTTTACTGTCATCTGTAAACATGTACCAAAATAAATCAGAATTGTTTGTGCACAATGTGGGGTAGTTTTACTAATCTAAGTCACTGACTGGGAAATAAGCATGGGAATGGCTTTTCATATTAATATAGGGGCATAGCTGACAAGTGGGAACGAACAAACCCAATAGAGGCTTGTTCTCCAGACTTCATAAACCCACCGTTAACTTGCTAAGTTTTACTCTATGTTGTTGTTGTTTTATCTAGCTCTTACCTTGGTCTAGGACTATATGCTAAGTTCCAGTCTCCAGTAAGCAGCATTCACCCACTGCTCTCTCACAGGGGTAATACTGCCTCTGAGGTCAGGGGGTGCAGTATGTGCATAGGATGAGCTGCACCCCTATGGAAACAGCAGCTTCCGCAACATGTGTTTATCCATGTGTTCTGGATGGGGGCTCTACCTCTTTCACCGCCATCATAACTTCATTCTAGTGGTACATTAATCTATTATATTGTTAACTTTTAGTTTTTGTTAGGGGTGCATGCAAGAATTGCTAGTCCTCTCCTGACGGCACACCTTGCCAGTGTTGCTCGCCCGTAGCTTTAGCTTCACAGGTTCTGCCAACACTACACATCTGCATGTAAATTGAAGGTGGAAATAACATTCAATAATCCGTCACAGGATTTTCAGCTTTCAAATACTCCACCTCAAAGCCAATATATTAATATTTATAATACAATTTATAGTCTATTCTAAAGTATTAATGATATAAAAAAAACTAATACTGCTTTGTTTAAACTGGTGGCACACTGATTGTAAATTATTACTTATTGAATTTGTTTTCATTATGTTAATCCTGTGTTTACTCAAACCTCCTTTTAATTGTCTATTTTTATGTGTAAACATTTATTTTCCCATTTTACAATGTGCTTAATTACAGATGCCCCAGAGCACCTCACGTCCAGCGCAGGACGAAGAACAGTTAATAGAGTAAGACTGATTTGCAGTCCTCAAAGACACAACTCCAGGGAAAAGAGAGCAGGGTCTGCACCTGTCCAGCCATGACACAAATTGAAGGAGACAGTATTACCATTGATACAAATTAAAAACAAATAAAAAAAGAACACAAGCCTTGTAGTGGGATTTCAAACTCCATTATAGACTGATTTAGGGAGCAGTGACCGGGAGAATGTTTGCATCTGGGAAAGTATTCCTTACAACTCCCTGACTATCATCCTGCTTTGCACCAGCTCCATTCGGTCAATAAGCCATTTAATTTAATGGGAAACCTTATTGACAGCTTGCACAACGCTGTTCCAGAGCAATGCAGCTGTAGAGAGCAGATAAAACCTGACACTTCGCTTCATTGCTTTAGAATAAGGTGCTATGGATTGCATCTTTAACTCCTTAGTTGCCAAATAGATCCTAGAATAGTAATTGCACAAAGCTTTAGAGCACAATATAGGATGTTATTAATGGTTGTTTTGGGTTTGCTGTTAAAGCTATAAAGGGATGTATGTGGATTGAAATCTTGAAACATGGATAAAAAAATGTAAAAACATAAATTCTTCAAGAACTACTATATGTATATATATATATATATATATATATATATATATATATATATATATATATATCAGTCATCCAATCCATGAAATACAGAAATGAAGAACCGGCGCTCACTGTTGTGATGCACGTATAATGTTCGCCCAACGGCGTCTGTTTCTGCCTCAATCTATGCTATAATAACGCATGTTTGTAGGATGACTTAATTGCAGCTATTGGACGTGCACATCAAACTTAACATGCACTGCGCATGAACCATCTGCCATTGCATGCACTATGCACGTTAGTTGTGACGTGCACGGGAGCGCTGCAGAGACTGCTGAGAAGAGGACCGTGAACAGTGGTGGGGTGGAGTATAATGGCAAGAGGGTGAGGTGGGGAAATGATGGCACAGGGTCAGGGGCAGTTGCTGAGTATAAATATATGCTATTATAAAACTGGCACTCCACTATCATACTATTTATACTATACAACCACAAGCAATGTCCCTGAAGCCCACCAATGAGAATAATACATGAAGCCAATCCAATGTATTCAATTTTAAACAATAGTTTTTATTGAAAGGTTAATACAAAAAAATGGGGGTACAGAAATAAAAGAAGGGAAGAGGGGGAAGCCAGACATATTGCAAATCACAAAATAAATCAATCTTGGTCAGTTTACATATAATTAATACCCAAACATTTTAGGAAAAGAAAAATGTTCAACATAACTCTTCAGAACCAGTAAAGACAAGATACTAAATAATCGGTTATTGTGACTACTCCTAATCTGAGTGAGGTGAACAGAGGACTCTGAGATCAACCGGAACGCTATAAATGGTGGAATGGCCTTGTTTTTCCCTATATTCTCCCCAATTAATCCATTTCATATGGATGGAGTTGGCAGAGGAGGAATATTTGCTATCTGCTGTTTCAAAAATAAAGGACCTCATTCAGAGTCGGTCGTTAAGTTCACTCTATCGTAAGGGAAAAGGGGCCGGATATGTAAATGAAGCGATCGCAAGATGCGTCGCTAAGATGGGCTCGCTAGCTGAACGAGCGAGGGTAAGAAGCGGCCTTAAGACTAAAAACACGACCCCTTTGCGATCGCAACACACATCATCTCCGGGTATATAAGGATTAATCGAGACCATCGGGACCCATCGGAGCTGCTCTCAGAGCTTAAGGCTGACCATACCCTCACTCAAGCACTACGATCTAGCCAGTGTAAAAAACACCCATGTCACGTGTGCCATTACACTAGTTTTTTAAATATGCACTCCCATTAAACTCCATTTGCATAGTCAGGCATGCCTGCATTCGGATCTCCACTCCCTCGTTCACAAGCACCTTCCCCTGTTACCTCCCTCAAACGGCTCATTCTGTCACTCAAACTTACGACCTGGCTGTGTTCAAGGAGAGAGAAATTTCCGATCAAAACAGCTAGTTTGTGCACGCGCATTGCGTATCTTACGCATGCGCAGTTTAGTGAACATCGCTGGGTACGACCGAGCGGCCGCTTACGACCAACCCTGAATGAGGTCCAAAGTGCTTATGAATCTTGTTTTCTATAATTGTGGTGTTGGGGAGAGAAGCTGTCTTCCACCCCTGGGCAATAGTAGCTTTCGTAGCAATGACAACATGACCCTTGATATATCTCTCCCCATGTGATAATTTCCCAGGATAAAAGTGAAATAAAGCAATTAGAGGCTCCGCCTGAATGGTTATGCCAACTATTTCACTTATCATAGAAAATACCGCATTCCACAGGGGGCGAAGCAGAGGACCACCAACCTGAGGTACCCCTGCAAATGTCCTGAGGCACCCCAGGGTGCCAATGCACACAGTTTGGGAACCACTGATCTAAGGAAACACAGGCATGCCAACACACTATTGTAGTCTGGACTGCTTTACAGAATCCCGGTCTGAAAGAGATTTCAGAAGAGGGCAGCCAGAATAGATCAGAAAGGGGAAAGGGACGCATGAGTTTATTCAATTTTAATTTGTCATCAGTGATGAAGTGATGACGGAGTAAAATCCAAAACATTAGACTGAATTTACTAAGGAATACGTGTCTGTTTCTTTGCAAGTCCCGTGAGCAGGGCCGGATTTACCATTAGGCAACCTAGGCGTCCACCTAGGGCCCGAAGAGTCCCAACGGGCCCGTGACCGGGCCCCCGATCCGACCCTGGAGAGTACCTGCTGCACTGGTTGAACTGCTGCTGGACGCACAGGCAATATAGCAGCAGCACGGTTCCATTTCCTGCTCCTCACCTCAATCAGCTCCGCCCCCGTGATGTGTGAACTGCTGCAGTCACTGCGAATGCAGCCAGACATCTTCGTTCCCCTTCCCCTGCAATGTAGCGATCCCCCTACCCGCAGCGTGTGCTGCTTATCTAACAAGCGCTGCTGTAGCCAGCCAAACTCCACCTCCAAGTCACAACGATAGTAGCAGCAGCTGCCTGCCACTCCCCCCCCGAAGTGCAGCCTCCCACAGTGTAGCAAGCTCCGTCTCCAGCAGCATGCGCATCTACGCAGCCCCGTCCAACCAACCTCCCCCGCAGCTATTGCCAGTGTCCTCCTCCCCCGTAGTCACATTGATAGCAGCCACAGATCCACCCTGAGAATCCACCCCCCCGCAGTGTAGCCAGCAGCATGCGCAGATCTAGGCAACCCCCCCGCAGTCACAGTGAGTGCACCCCTCCCCCCTCAGTCAGAGTTCAGCCCCCCTCTCTGCAGTGAGCATTGCAGCCAGCCTCTACTGGGAACCGCAGGAACCTTTCACTCCCCTGACTGACTGATATCACCCCCCAAGGGAGCTCCATTGGGTGACTGCACTGGACACTGGTGTTCTCCCTATGAAAACAGCATGCCACTCTAGACTGGGTAAGTTTAACTTTATTTTTTTTTTATAAAGTTAAATAACACACCTGTTCTTTACTGTATGTGTGTAAAACTATTATATATATATATATATATATATATATATGTATAAACGACAGGCTCAATCCACGGCACTCGACCATCTGGGGTGCCCTTGGTATGTGACCACACCATCTACATAAAAAATATCATACAAACTCGGCACTCACATGCTTTTCAAACTGCAACTCCTTTGAACATAGGGAATGTTGGTTCCAAAATATTGCAATAATTTGTGAAGCTGGCCACCGCTTCACGGTCATTCCCATCTAGCCAGTCCCTACACTGATTCTCAGACAAATGAACTTGATCTTCCATCTTGGCTCAAGCTTGCATATATTATATATGTATATATATATATATATATATATATATTAGGGATGAGCGGGTTCCGATTTCTGAAATCCGAACCCTCCCGAGCCCCCCCGATCCAAGTTGTATCCGAGTCAGGCTCGACTTTTCCCACCTGAGTCGGATCTGAAATCGAGGCAAAACGTCATCATCCCATGTCGGCGCCATTTCTCACTCCGGCTGTGGACAGTGAAGAGGGAGGGTGGGAGCTAGGGCTGGCTGGGCTGTGTTGTGCTGCTGTTGTCCATAGGGGCTGTGACCACTCAGTCTATAGGGGCTGACTGAGCTGTGTTGTGCTGCTGTTGTCCATAGGTGCTGGCTGGGCTGTGTTGTGCTGGTGTCATAGGGGCTGGCTGGGCTGTGTTGTGCAGTCAGTTGTCCATAGGGGCTGTGTCCACTCCAAAGACTATAGGGGCTGGCTGGACTGTGTTGTGCAGTGTCTCATAAAGGCTGTAGTCCTAGAGGGGTGCTGTAGTGTTGTCCATGGGGTAATCTGTGCATCAGGGGTGCTCCCCCAAAGTGCACTCCAAAAAAAATTTTTTTCTGTGTTTGTGAATTGTGTGCGCAGTAGCCGCACATGCATCAACAAAGTAGCGCCAAGTGTGCGCCTGTGTCATAAATCAAGGGCCAGCTAACTTGTCCGTTAAAGGGTTCTTTAACCCGCAAAGTGCACTCCAAAAAAAAAAAATAATAATTTTCTGTGTGAATTGTGTGCACTGTGGCTGCACGTGCATCAACAAAGTAGCAGCACCAAGCGTGCGCCTGTGTCATAAGTAAAGGGCCGGCTGGCTCATCTGTTAAAGGGTGGTGTAACCCCCAAAGTGCACTCCAAACAAAATAAAAAAAACATTTTCTGTATTTGTGAATTGTGTGCACTGTGGCTGCACGTGCATCAATAAAGGAGCAGCGCCAAGCGTGCGTCTGTCTGTTAAAGGGTGGTGTAACCCCCAAAGTGCGCTCCAACAAAATAAAATAATTTTAATTTTTTCTGTGTTTGTGTGTGAAATGTATGCACAGTAGCCGCACCTGTATCCTCAAAGCAGCAGCGCCAAGCATGCATCTGTCTGTTAAAGGGTGGTGTAACCCCCCAAGGTCCCTCCACAAAAAATAAAAAAATGTGCTTTTTTTTCTGTCTTTGTGAATTGTGTGGGCTGTAGCCGCACCTGCAGCCTCGAAGCAGCAGCGCCAAGCGTGCGTATGTCTGTTAAAGGATGGTGTAACCCCAAAGTGCGCTCCAACAAAATAAAATAATATTCATTTTTTCTGTGTTTGTGTGTGAAATGTATGCACAGTAGCAGCACCTGCATCCTCAAGGCAGCAGTGCCAAGCGTGCGTCTGTCTGTTAAAGGGTGGTGTAACCCCCAAAGTGTGCTCCAACAAAATAAAATAATCTTCTTTTTTTCTGTTTGTGTGTGAAATGTATGCACAGTAGCCGCACCTGTATCCTCAAAACAGCAGCGCCAAGCATGCGTCTGTCTGTTAAAGGGTGGTGTAACCCCCCAAGGTCCCTCCACAAAAAATAAAAAATTGTTTTTTTTTCTGTCTTTGTGAATTGTGTGGGCTGTAGCCGCACCTGCAGCCTCGAAGCAGCAGCGCCAAGCGTGCGTATGTCTGTTAAAGGATGGTGTAACCCCCAAAGTGTGCTCCAACAAAATAAAATAAACTTCTTTTTTTCTGTCTTTGTGTGTGAAATGTATGCACAGTAGCCGCACCTGCATCCTCAAAGCAGCACCAAGCGTGCATCTGTCTGCTAAAGGGTGGTGTAACCCCAAAAGTGTGCTCCAACAAAAATAAAACATTTTCTTCTGTGTTTGTTAATTGTGTGCACTGTACGTGCATCAACAAAGGAGCAACGCCAAGCATGCGCCTGTGTCCCAAAAGTCTTTACAAGGGTGGTGTAACCCCCAAAGTGGGCTCCACAAAAAATAAACAATTCTATTTTTTCTGTGTTTGCGCAGTAGCCACACGTGCATCAACACAGCAGCAGTCAAGAGTCGGTTTGGACATCTGGTCCGGACTGAAGGACGTGCCAACAATTTCTGAAATATCTACTGTCACTGCATATGATACTGTCACCACTGACAGAATGGTGTAGGTTTACATTGGTGACAGCATCCAAGTAGGCATGTCAAACAGTCCGTACCTGTACTGGCAGGAAAAAGAGGCAATTTGGAGGCCCCTGTACAAACTGGCTCTATTTTACCTCAGTTGCCCCCCCTCCAGTGTGTACTCCGAAAGAGTGTTTAGTGCAGCCGGGAACCTTGTCAGCAAAAGGCGTAGGAGGTTGCTTCCACAAAATGTGGGGAAGATGATGTTCATAAAAATGAATTATCAACTCTTCTAGGGAGACCAGCCTCCAGAAAGTACAGAGGGACCTGTGGTGGTGGATTCCAGTGGGGACTAATTAATACTCTGTGAGGATGAGGTTGTACACAACACTGAAGAGGGTGAGGAATCGGTGGATGAGGAGGATGAGGACGACATCTTGCCTCCGTAGAGCCAGTTTGTGCAGGGACAGATTAATTGCCAGCTTGTTTTGCGGGGGCCCAAACGAAGCAATCATTTCAGCCACAGTCGTGTGGCAGACCCTGGCGCTGAAATGATTGGTTTGTTAAAGTGTGCATGTCCTGTTTATACAACATAAGGGTGGGTCGGAGGGCCCAAGGACAATTTCATCTTGCACCTCTTTTTTTCTTTATGTACTGTTTGGGGCCTAGTTTTTCAAACTGCCATCCTGTCTGCCACTGCAGTGTCACTCCTAGATGGGCCACGTGTTTGTGCCGCCCACTCGTGTTGCTTAGCATAGTCATCCAGCTACCTCGGTGCAACCTTGTCAGAAATTGTTAGGAACACAGAAAAAAAAGAGATTTGCCCCCCAGCACACTGCAGCAAAAACAATACTTAAATCCTACATGATAATAGCGATTCAGAGGTATTAGTTACATACATTTGCAAATATATGAAAAAGCGCCAGGCCAATCGTCAAGGTTCCTCTATACTGGCGTCCCTAGCATTAAGGGGTTCACGTCCGAGAAGCAAGGCACCCCAAAAAAATTCCAACCAAGGGCCACTCCCAGGGCATCACACGAAAAACTGAAAAGTTGATATTGAAGTATAAAGAAAAGATGTGTAAGTATAAATCAATAAGTGTTAATGAAATGAGAAAGAATTAAAATGACATAAATAATATACAAACAAATAGAAAAGTGATAAAAGTATTCTATGTGAATTAAGTGGTGATGCCATGAGAAAGGCCCAGTCAGAACCCCCCCGGGGGCCCCACTCCCAAATGCTCACCCCAAAATAATTATTGCTACATAATAGTAGCACCCACTCTGGGTCATATAATTACAATTGATGTACTGCATGATAACAGTACATATAAAAGCTGAGAGCTAACTTACCTTGGAGGTACCCCAAAAACCTCCACATGGCACTATAAGCATCAGCACATCCTCCTAATGCTGACTGCCTTCATGCCTCTCCAAACTTGCAAAAAAAATGGTAGTTGCCCAGATCAGCTTAATTGCATAACACAGGTGCTTGTAAAGGGCGGGGTTTACTCTGAACACAGAAAAAAAAGAGATTTGCCCCCAGCACACTGCAGCAAAAACAATACTTAAATCCTACATGCTAATAGCGATTCAGAGGTATTAGTTACATACATTTGCAAATATATGAATAAGCGCCAGGCCAATCATCAAGGCTCCTCTATTCTGGCGTCCCTAGCATTAAGGGGTTCACGTCTGAGAAGCAAGGCACCCCAAAAAAATTCCAACCAAGGGCCAATCCCAGGGCATCACACGAAAAACTGAAAAAGGTGATATTGAAGTATAAAGAAAAGATGTGTAAGTATAAATCAATAAGTGTTAATGAAATGAGAAAGAATTAAAATGACATAAATAATATACAAACAAATAGAAAAGTGATAAAAGTATTCTATGTGAATTAAGTGGTGATGCCATGAGAAAGGCCCAGTCAGAACCCCCCCGGGGGCCCCACTCCCAAATGCTCACCCCAAAATAATTATTGCTACATAATAGTAGCACCCACTCTGGGTCATATAATTACAATTGATGTACTGCATGATAACAGTACATATAAAAGCTGAGAGCTAACTTACCTTGGAGGTACCCCAAAAACCTCCACATGGCACTATAAGCATCAGCACATCCTCCTAATGCTGACTGCCTTCATGCCTCTCCAAACTTGCAAAA
Organism: Taudactylus pleione; assembly: GCA_031769625.1. Taxonomy (NCBI): domain Eukaryota; kingdom Metazoa; phylum Chordata; class Amphibia; order Anura; family Myobatrachidae; genus Taudactylus; species Taudactylus pleione. The sequence goes on from JAUIMM010000241.1 coordinate 925,068, forward strand.
AAAATGGTAGTTGCTCAGATCAGCTTAATTGCATAACACAGGTGCTTGTAAAGGGCGGGGTTTACTCTGAACACAGAAAAAAAAGAGATTTGCCCCCCAGCACACTGCAGCAAAAACAATACTTAAATCCTACATGATAATAGCGATTCAGAGGTATTAGTTACATACATTTGCAAATATATGAATAAGCGCCAGGCCAATCATCAAGGCTCCTCTATACTGGCGTCCCTAACATTAAGGGGTTCACGTCCGAGAAGCAAGGCACCCCAAAAAAATTCCAACCAAGGGCCACTCCCAGGGCATCACACGAAAAACTGAAAAAGGTGATATTGAAGTATAAAGAAAAGATGTGTAAGTATAAATCAATAAGTGTTAATGAAATGAGAAAGAATTAAAATGACATAAAAAATATACAAACAAATAGAAAAGTGATAAAAGTATTCTATGTGAATTAAGTGGTGATGCCATGAGAAAGGCCCAGTCAGAACCCCCCCAGGGGCCCCTCTCCCAAATGCTCACCCCAAAATAATTATTGCTACATAATAGTAGCACCCACTCTGGGTCATATAATTACAATTGATGTACTGCATGATAACAGTACATATAAAAGCTAAGAGCTAACTTACCTTGGAGGTACCCCAAAAACCTCCACATGGCACTATAAGCATCAGCACATCCTCCTAATGCTGACTGCCTTCATGCCTCTCCAAACTTGCAAAAAAAATGGTAGTTGCCCAGATCAGCTTAATTGCATAACACAGGTGCTTGTAAAGGGCGGGGTTTACTCTGAACACAGAAAAAAAAGAGATTTGCCCCCCAGCACACTGCAGCAAAAACAATACTTAAATCCTACATGATAATAGCGATTCAGAGGTATTAGTTACATACATTTGCAAATATATGAATAAGCGCCAGGCCAATCATCAAGGCTCCTCTATACTGGCGTCCCTAGCATTAAGGGGTTCACGTCCGAGAAGCAAGGCACCCCAAAAAAATTCCAACCAAGGGCCACTCCCAGGGCATCACACGAAAAACTGAAAAAGGTGATATTGAAGTAGAAAGAAAAGATGTGTAAGTATAAATCAATAAGTGTTAATGAAATGAGAAAGAATTAAAATGACATAAATAATTTACAAACAAATAGAAAAGTGATAAAAGTATTCTATGTGAATATAAAAGCTGAGAGCTAACTTACCTTGGAGGTACCCCAAAAACCTCCACATGGCACTATAAGCATCAGCGCATCCTCCTAATGCTGACTTCCTTTTTTTTTTTTTCTGTGTTCAGAGTAAACCCCGCCCTTTACAAGCACCTGTGTTATGCAATTAAGCTGATCTGAGCAACTACCATTTTTTTTTTGCAAGCTGTTTTTTGCATTTTTTTTTGGCATATTTATTTTTTTGCACGTTTTTTATTTTGCAATGTCTGAAATTGTTGCCAGGTCCTTCAGTCCGGACCAGATGTCCAAACTTGGTCCTGCCTGCCCTGCATCACCACTAGTGGGTTGCTTAGGATACCTAAGTTGTTTCCTGGCAGCCCCAGTTGTGGGTGAAAATGAAGAAGGAGCTGTTGACGTGTCATGTTCCGCTTCAGCTGACAGTGATTTCACCAGCAAGTCTTTGCATCTCTGCAGGCTTGTGTCGGCCGGAACGAGAGACACCACATAGGCTTTAAACCTAGGATTGAGCACGGTGGCCAAAATGTAGTGGTCTGATTTCAACAGATTGACCACCCTGGAATCCTAGCAAAGCAAATGAAGGGCTTCATACACAAGTCCCACATGCCAAGCGGAATCGCTCCATCTTGGCTCCTCCTTCACTTTCTCCAGCTGCTTCTGATGAGGGGAATGTCCTGACTCAAGCTGGCAGTGTCTGAAATGACTTCACGTGTGGCAAGGTCAAAGGGCTGGAGAAACCTCCACAACACAGAAATCATTCTCCACTGCGCTTGAGTCAGGTGCATACCCCCTTCTTTGCCTATGTCATAGGTGGATGTATAGGCTTGTATGGCCTTTTGCTGCTCCTCCATCCTCTGAAGCATATAGAGGGTTGAGTTCCACCACGTCATAACCTCTTACTTCAGGTGATGGCGGGGCAGGTTCAAGAGTGTTTGCTGGTGCTCCAGTCTTCGGCACGCTGTCGCTGAATGGCGAAAGTGGCCATAAATTTGTCGGGCCACCCAAAGCGTCTCCTGCATGCCCCTGTCGCTTTTCAGAAAATTCTGCACCACCAAGTTTATTGTGTGAGCAAAATATGGGACGTGGTGGAATTTGCCCAGATGTAATGCCCGCACAATATTGGTGGCTTTGTCAGATATCACAAATCCCCAGGAGAGTCTAAGTGGGGTAAGCCACTGGGCGATGATTTCCCTCAGTTTCTCTAAGAGGTTGTCGGCGGTGTGCCTCTTACTGAAACCGGTGATACATAGCGTAGCCTGCCTTGGAACGAGCTGGCATTTCTGAGATGCTGCTACTGGTGACATTGCTGTTGTTGCTGCGTAAGGTGATACATCTACCCAGTGGGCTGTCACAGTCATATAGTCCTTAGTCTGCCCTGTTGCACTTGTCCACATATCCGTGGTTAAGTGGATATTGGGTACAACCGCATTTTTTAGGACACTGAGGACACTTTTTCTGACGTTTCTGTACAGTCTCAGTATCGCCTGCCTAGTGAAGTGGAATCTTGATGGATTTGGAACTGGGGACACACTACCTCCATCAATTGTCTAAATCCCACTGCACTAATGGCAGATACCGGACGCACATCTAACACTAACATAGCAGTCAAGGCCTCAGTTTTACATTTTGCTTCAGGATGACTGCTGTCGTACTTCATCCTCCTTGCTAAGGACTGTTGGACGGTCAATTGTTTAGTAAAAGTATTGGTGTTCCTACTTCCTCTCTGGGATGATGAATGACTCTCAGCAGCAGCAACAGCAGCAGGGGCAGCAGTAGGCGTAGCAATGCAGGATCCTCCAGAGGAATCCCGGATAGGAGAGTCAGTCATGCCAGTGACATGGTCTGCAGGACTACTTCCGATCCTGACAAAGGAGGAAATTGACGAGGAGGGAGTTGACGGTGTGGTTTGCAGGCACTTGGATACAACAGGACAATGGGATTTAGGTGTCCCTGGACTGCTTACGGTCTTAGCCAAAGTTTCTGAACTTGACAGTAACTTTTTATGAATGCGCTGCAGGTGATGTATAAGGGAGGATGTTCCTAGGTGGTTAACGTCCCTACCCCTACTTATTTCACCTTTACATATGGTACATATGGCAAGACAGTTGTTGTCCAGATTTGGATAGAAATATTGCCAGACCAAAGAGGTGGAATGTTTGGTATTCTGCCCAGGCATGACCATGATGGGCTTTTTCATCCCACGGACAACAACTGTCTCCCCCAGAGCCTGATGTAAACAAACCACATCACCATCAGATTCCTCCTCGCCAACTTCCTCCTCAGCGCCAGCTACAGGAGCATCCTGTTGTACTTCAACAGTGACATCTTCAATTTGCATATCAGCAAGTGGACTGTGGGTGCTCCTTTCAGCACTTGCAGAGGGTGTGCAAATGATGGAAAGAGCCACCTCCTCCCGTCCAGTGCTGGGTAGGTCAGGCATCGCAACCGCCACCACACTTGGACTCTCCTTGGGGATTTGTGAAATCTTCTTAGAACACACAGTTCTTTGCTGTGCTTTTGCCAGCTTAACTCATTTTATTTTTGTAGTGGCAGGAGGGCTTCCATCGTTATGTGAAGCTGAACCACTAGTCATGAACATAGGGAAATACCTTAGCCGTTTCTTACCACTCCGTGTCATAAATGGCATATTAGCAAGTTTACGTTTCTCCTAAGATGATTTAAATGTTTTTTAAGGTAATTTTCCTGAACTTTGTAATTTGGGATTGTATGTGCCCTCTAATATGACATTGGGCATCGGCCTTGGCAGATGACGTTGATGGCATGTTATCGTCTATGTCATGATTAGTGGCAGCAGCTTCAGCACTAGGAGGAAGTGGTTCTTGATCTTTCCCTATTTTATTTTTATCAGAGAAAGTTTGGTCCTTCATTTATGTTATATTGATATATACGTGCGGCTAAGGCACACACTAACACAGAAAATATTATTTTTATTTTTGTTGGAGACTAGTGCACTTTGTGGGTTACACCACCCTTTAAGAAATGAGCCAGCTGGTGCTTTACTTATGGGACACAAGCGCACGCTTGGCACTGCTCCTTTGTTGATGCACGTGCAGCTACAGTGCACACAATTCACAAAGACAGAAAAAAAGAATTTTTTATTTTTTGTGGAGCGCACTTTGAGGGTTACACCACCCTTTAACAGACAGATGCACGCTTGGCGCTGCTGCTTTGAGAATGCAGGTGTGGCTACTGCGCATACATTTCACACACAAACACAGAAAAAAAGATTATTTTATTTTGGTTGGAGCCCACTTTGGGGGTTACACCACCCTTTAACAGACAGACGCACGCTTGTCACTGCTGCTTTGAGGATGCAGGTGCGGCTATAGCCCACACAATTCACAAAGAGAAAAAAAATGAAGAATTTTTTATTTTTTGTGGAGCACACTTTGAGGGTTACACCACCCTTTAACAGACAGACGCACGCTTGACGCTGTTGCTTTGAGGATGCAGGTGCGGCTACTGCGCATACATTTCACACACAAACACAGAAAAAAAGAAGATTATTTTATTTTGGTTGGAGCCCACTTTGGGGGTTACACCACTCTTTAACAGACAGACGCACGCTTGTCACTGCTGCTTTGAGGATGCAGGTGCGGCTATAGCCCACACAATTCACAAAGACAGAAAAAAAAGAAGAATTTCTTATTCTTTGTGGCGCGCACTTTGAGGGATACACCACCCTTTAACAGACAGACGCACGCTTGTTGCTGCTGCTTTGAGGATGCACGTACAGTGTAGACAATTCACAAACACAGAAGAGAATGTTTGATTTTTGTTGGAGTGCACTTTGGGGGTTACTCCACCCTTTAACAGACAGAAGCTCGCTTGGCGCTGCTGCTTTGAGGATGCAGGTGCGGCTACTGTGCATACATTTCACACACAAACCCTGAAAAAAGATTATTTTATTTTGGTTGGAGAGCACTTTGAGGGTTACACAACCCTTTAACAGACTGACGCACACTTGTCGCTGCTGCTTTGAGGATGCAGGTGTGGCTATAGCCCACACAATTCACAAAGACAGAAAACAAAAAAAAGGAATTTTTTATTCTTTGTGGAGCGCACTTTGAGGGTTACACCACCCTTTAACAGACAGCCGCACGCGTGTCACTGCTGCTTTGAGGATGCACGTACAGTGCAGACAATGCACAAACACAGAAGAAAATGTTTTATTTTTGTTGGAGTGTACTTTGGGGGTTACACTACCCTTTAACAGACAGACGCATGCTTGGAGCTGCTGCTTTGAGGATACAGGTGCGGCTACTGTGCATACATTTCACTCAAGATTATTTTATTTTGGTTGGAGCCCACTTTGGGGGTTACGCAACCCTTTAACAGACAGACGCACACTTCTCACTGCTGCTTTGAGGATGCATGTACAGTGCAGACAATTCACAAACACAGAAGAAAATGCTTTATTTTTGTTGGAGCCCACTTTGGGGGTTACACCACCCTTTAACAGACAGACGCACGCTTGGCGCTGCTGCTTTGAGGATGCAGGTGCGGCTATAGCCCACACAATTCACAAAGAGAAAAAAAAAGAAGAATTTTTTATTTTTTGTGGAGCGCACTTTGAGGGTTACACCACCCTTTAACAGACAGATGCACGCTTGGCGCTGTTGCTTTGAGGATGCAGGTGCGGCTACTGCGCATACATTTCACACACAAACACAGAAAAAAAGAAGATTATTTTATTTTGGTTGGAGCCCACTTTGGGGGTTACACCACCCTTTAACAGACAGACGCACGCTTGTCACTGCTGCTTTGAGGATGCAAGTGCGGCTATAGCCCACACAATTCACAAAGAGAAGAAAAAATAATTTTTTATTTTTTGTGGAGCACACTTTGAGGGTTACACCACCCTTTAACAGACAGACGCACGCTTGACGCTGTTGCTTTGAAGATGCAGGTGCGGCTACTGCGCATACATTTCACACACAAACACAGAAAAAAAGAAGATTATTTTATTTTGGTTGGAGTCCACTTTGGGGGTTACACCACCCTTTAACAGACAGGCGCACGCTTGTCACTGCTGCTTTGAGGATGCAGGTGCGGCTATAGCCCACACAATTCACAAAGACAGAAAAAAAAGAAGAATTTCTTATTCTTTGTGGCGCGCACTTTGAGGGATACACCACCCTTTAACAGACAGACGCACGCTTGTTGCTGCTGCTTTGAGGATGCACGTACAGTGTAGATAATTCACAAACACAGAAGAAAATGTTTGATTTTTGTTGGAGTGCACTTTGGGGGTTACTCCATCCTTTAACAGACAGAAGCACGCTTGGCGCTGCTGCTTTGAGGATGCAGGTGCGGCTACTGCGCATACATTTCTCACACAAACCCTGAAAAAAGATTATTTTATTTTGGTTGGAGCCCTCTTTGAGGGTTACACAACCCTTTAACAGACTGATGCACACTTATCGCTGCTGCTATGAGGATGCAGGTGCGGCTATAGCCCACACAATTCACAAAGACAGAAAACAAAAAAAAGGAATTTTTTATTCTTTGTGGAGCGCACATTGAGGGCTACACCACCCTTTAACAGACAGCCGCACACGTGTCGCTGCTGCTTTGAGGATGCACGTACAGTGCAGAAAATTCACAAATACAGAAGAAAATGTTTTATTTTTGTTGGAGTGCACTTTGGGGGTTACACTACCGTTTAACAGACAGACGCATGCTTGGAGCTGCTGCTTTGAGGATGCAGGTGCGGCTACTTCGCATACATTTCACACACAAACCCAGAAAAAAAGATTATTTTATTTTGGTTCGAGCCCACTTTGGGTGTTACACCACCCTTTAACAGATAGCCGCACGCTTGTCGCCGCTGCTTGAGGATGCACGTACAGTGCAGACAATTCACAAACACAGTAGAAATTTTTTTATTTTTGATGGAGTGCACTTTGGGGGTTACACCACTCAGAGGCACGCTTGGCGCTGCTGCTTTGAGTATGCAGGTGCTGCTATAGCCCACACAATTCACAAAGAGAAATAAAAAGAAGAATTTTTTATTCTTTGTGGAGCCCACTTTGAGGGTTACACCACCCTTTAACAGACAGACGCACGCTTGGCGCTGCTGCCTTGAGGATGCAAGTGCAGCTACTGCACATACATTTCACACAAAAACACAGAAAAAACGAAGATTATTTTATTTTTGTTGGAGCCCACTTTGGGGGCTACACCACCCTCTAACATACAGACGCACGCTTGTCGCTGCTGCTTTGAGGATGCAGGTGCGGCTACTGCACATACATTTCATACACAAACACAGAAAAAAAGATTATTTTATTTTGGTTGGAGCCCACTTTGGGGGTTACACCACCCTTTATTAGACAGACTCAAGCTTGTTGCTGCTGCTTTGAGGATGCATGTGCGGCTATAGCCCACACAATTCACAAAGACAGAAAAAAAAAGAAGAATTTTTTTTTCTTTGTGGAGCACACTTTGAGGGTTACACCACCCTTTAACAGACAGACGCACGCTTGTTGCTGCTGCTTTGAGGATGCACGTACAGTGCTGACAATTCACAAACACAGAAGAAAATGTTTTATTTTTGTTGGAGCCCAATTTGGGGGTTACACCACCCTTTAACAGACAGACGCACGCTTGTCGCTGCTGCTTTGAGGATGCAGGTGCGGCTATAGCCCACACAATTCACAAAGACAGAAAAAAAATAATTTTTTTTCTTTGTGGAGCGCACTTTGAGGGTAACACTACCCTTTAACAGACAGACGCACGCTTGTTGCTGCTGCTTTGAGGATGCACGTACAGTGCTGACAATTCACAAACACAGAAGAAAATGTTTTATTTTTGTTGGAGCCCAATTTGGGGGTACACCACCCTTTAACAGACAGACGCACGCTTGTTGCTGCTGCTTTGAGGATGCAGGTGCAGCTACAGCCCACACAATTCACAAAGACAGAAAAAAAAGGAGAATTTTTTATTTTTTGTGGAGCGCACTTTTGGGGGTTACAGCACCCTTTAACAGACAAGCCAGCTGGCCCTTTACTTATGGGACACAGGCACACGCTTGGCGCTGCTCCTTTGTTGATGCACGTGCAGCCACAGTGCAGACAATTCACAAACACAGAAGAAAATGTTTTATTTTTGTTGGAGTGCACTTTGGGGGTTACAGCACCCTTTAACAGACAAGCCAGCTGGCTCTTTACATATGGGACACAGGCGCTTGCTTGGCGCTGCTCCTTTGTTGATGCACGTGAAGCCACAGTGTACACAACTCACAAACAGTAAAAGAAAAATTATTTTGTTTGGAGTGCCCTTTGGGGGTTACAGCACCCTTTAATGGACATGCCAGCCTGCCCTTACTTATGGGTCACAGGCGCACGCTTGGCTCTGCTCCTTTATTGATACGCGTGCAGCCACAGTCCACACAATTCACAAACACAGAAATTATTTTTTTATTTTGTTTGGAGTGCACTTTGGGTGTTACAGCACCCTTTAACAGACAAGCCAGCTGACCCTTTACTTATGGGACACAGGCGCACGCTTGGTGCTGCTCCTTGTTTGATGCATGTGCAGCCACAGTGCACACAATTCACAAACACAGAAAAAAATAATATTTTGTTTGGAGTGCACTTTGGGGGTTACAGCACCCTTTAATGGACAAGCCAGCTGGCCCTTTACTTATGACACAGTTGCACGCTTGGCGCTACTTTGTTGATGCACGTGCGGCTACTGCGCACACAATTCACAAACACAGAAAAAAATGTTATTTTTTTGCACTTGGGGGGAGCACCCCTGATGGACAGAGCACCCCTTGGTAAACACTACAGCACCCCTTTAGGACTGGGACACTGCACAGAACTTTGGAGTGGACACAGCCCCTATGGACAACTGACTGCACAACACAGTCCAGCCAGCCCCTATGGACTTTGGAGGAGTGGACACAGCCCCTATGGACAACAGCAGCACAGCACAACACAGCCAGCCCCTATGGACTTTGGAGGAGTGGACACAGCCCCTATGGACAACAGCAGCACATCACAACACAGCCAGCCCCTATGGACTTTGGAGTGGACACAGCCCCTATGGACAACAGCAGCACAGCGCAGTACAGCACAGCACAACACTACACTGCACTACACTACACTACATGACACTACACAGCCCAGCCAGCCCTAACTCCCACCCTCCCTCTTCACTGTCCACAGCCTAGTGAGAAAATGGCGCCGACGCGGGTACCTTATATAGAATCCAAAACCCGTGAGACCCGGAAGGCGGGATGATGACGTTTTTCCTCGATTTCAGATCCGAGTCAGGTGGGAGAAGTCAAGCCTGACTCGGATTGGCCTCGGATCGGGGGGGCTCGGGGGGGTTCGGATTTCATGGCTATTAACCAGATGGTCACGAAGATTAGGTGATCTTCTCCAACTCATAGTGACATGTGGTTGTAATCTATCCGCAAGAACAGGATCAGATAACAGAATGGGCCAATGTTTTTGTATAGCTCTCTTAATTTCTCTCCATTCTTTACAATAATCTCCCGGAAGGCGGGATGATGACGTTTTGCCTCGATTTCAGATCCGAGTCAGGTGGGAAAAGTCGAGCCTGACTCGGATTGGCCTCGAATTGGGGGGGCTCGGGGGGGTTCGGATTTCAGAAATCCGAACCCGCTCACCCCTAATATATATATATATATATATATATATATATTCAGTACACACAAGTAAACATTACTGTGTGCAAGTTCAGATTAGAAAAGGGAGAGAAATGTAAGTCCACTGATTACTTTCTTTTCAAATTCAAACTGAATTGTCAAATGTCATCTGAAATTTCTAGCTCATAAATCAGAAATTATTTTAAGATATGTTTATTTTTCTAAAAGAGGGTAGCAGAAAAATTAAAATACTGTACTGCATTTTACAAATCATCTTATTAGTGATAAAGTTTTATGAATGTTCAAAAAATATTCTCTTTTAATATCTGTAAATTGTTGTTCGAATCAAACATCACTAGAGCTATAATAACATGGCATTTGCTCTTTTATTAGTGTTGCTCGCAACTGTATAGCATGTACTTTTTTTAAATAAAGCTTTCTCAGTTCTTGAACTTAACTACAAAGGAAAATTAATTAGCAAAGTATGAAATTGTGGAAGTCCATATTTGCTAAGATTTTAAAGCTGTTTCCAGGGAAGTCATGTATTGTACTGCTCTATAATCCCCATAACCACATGTATCCTGAAATTTATCATAATGCAATTTATTTTGTATTTAAATGCTCGTCTACAATGAATATGCTCAAATCCACAAAAGAAGAATATATTATGGGAATGGTCTATCCTGAATAAAAGCATTTGTTTAGTACATTTGATTGCTGTTAAGAAAATATTTCCAAGTGCAAGATTTATAGGAGAAAGCAATGTATTGTGGGGCAGTCTCAAGAGAAGTCTTTCTTCTGGAAGCATGTGCTGGACACATCAATAAGAATATTTAACAAAAAGTAAAAGTTATAAATGTAGTAAATATATACTGTGAGGTATGTGTTTTCTTTGGATAGAGCATTTAAGTGTATGGCTTTCCGCTTTCATAGCTGTTTCTTTGATCGTAAGCTTTTCGTTCCCTCCCAGCCATTTGTGGTGCTCCGAGTGCTGTGATGACACAGAGAGACATAAGTCAGAGCTGCAGTGAGCCTCTGGCTCTCCAGGGGAGCGGCCGATACAACAGAAGACTCCCCACTAGCGTCTCTATGGCAACCATATGAGTCTCACTGATGGAACTTGTATTTTAAATGTCATCCACACCACTGAGCTATAAGAAAAAGTGTCTTGCAGTTGGAAATGTTGCAGCTCTTTTGCAGTGTATTTTACATTTGTAAAAAAAAGAAATGAAGAAAAGTAGAAAACTGGAGTCTTGAAACTTCAGACAAGTAAATATTTTGCTCTTTGTTTCAAATAGGATAAATAAGGCAACAGAAAATAAATGGAATTCACAATCGAGAAATTGCTATAGGGGAAAGCTGACACCTGATAGGCAGTTCTAAATGTAGCAATTTTTTTACAGTAAGGGTTCATACACATTAGTGTTAAAAAAACAACTTCAGTCAAAGTGTTATGTACAGTATTTGCAATCCGTTCATTAATATGACTGATGGACCCAGGGACGTGCAGTCAGGGTAGGCATCTCCTGAGATTTGATAATAAAAATGATTAGAATAAAACAAAGAAGATATTTATAACTTATAACTACTTTGTTTATTGTAATAATTTTTATAGTTAACACTCATCAACTTTGTGACCTGGGACTGCAGGGAGATGAGAGATGAGGCAGCAACAGCTTAGCCTCGCTTCTGTATAGTCAGACACTGCTTGCAGAGCTGGGAGCGGGGCCACACAACGGACAGTAAGCTGTACAGAAAGAAAGCAAATAGAAGCATGCCTCTGAGTATGGGGGGCATGTCTTGAGCATTAATGGACACCTTGGATGTGTCATGTGACCAGGAAGTGCACTGCAGTGTTTAAAGATCAGAACTTTGTCAGCAGCAGCTAGAGAAGACACAGTGATGCAGGTAGGAGAATCAATGGACACTGAAGCTTAGTGTAGTGAGGAGAGAGTTACAGTGAGTAGGGGGTGAGAAAGGCTCCCAGCACTCAGACCCATTACTATGTGAGCCTCCCCAGCCATTGACCTCACTGCACTTCTCTGTATCGATCTGGTTGTATGGTATTGTACAGTAGTAGTGAAGCGGCTGATCAATACCATACAATTAATATGCTAATACAGCAGGAGGCATCTGGTCTGAGTGCTGCAAACCTCCATGGGAGGTTTCAGTCCTCCCTGAGCTTGCCTTAGAACACCTGCGTTACTGTTTAACAGGTGTACCAACCCAGTCAAAATGTTAAGTGTAGCACAAAGAAGGATCCTTGTTCTGTTCAAGCACTGTTGACCCTAAGATGCAGCATAGGATCATCGTCGCAACCATTGGCCTGGTCATGACTACAGAAGGAGAGCCACATGCGCCTGTTTTCTAGAATACTCTCAGTCGCTGCCCCCACTTTGCAGAGGGAGACCTACACATGGGCAGTACAGATCCTACGTATACTCAGGTTATACTTGTCTACCCACCTTGAATGGCTGGGAAGCTCACGAAAATAGGGTGGCCCTTCTGGCCTCTCAGAAAGGCGGACAAGTCTCCTGGGGGCTGCTTCCATCTTGCCATGGCCGCCCACTTTCCCTGTGAAGTTGGCAGCACAGGATGCAATTCGCCTTAAATTGCATGATAGTAGCTCCACCCCGCGCTGTACAATGCCTATCGATCACATGAGCACACCTCCAGATCTGCACTCATCAGCTGTGCACCACTTCCATCCACCCCCAGACCCGTCCACCTACCCACAGAGCTGTCCTGGCTGCCACCTCCCAGAGGTGAGCAAGTTTGACTCAATTCTCTCACAAACAGAGTAGTATGCAAACCAACGGGTTTGTGTACTACTCTAAATCAGGTCCTATGTACTGTACTTCATGAGCAGTCTCATAAAACTGCTTTATGTTTTATTTACTTGTAACTAGAGATGTGCGCTGATCCCGTGTATTGGTTTTAGTATTGGTAAAACAACCCTCAAATGTTTGCTTTGGTTTTGGTTTTGGATTTCTTCAAAAATTGATAAAAAAAGAGCTAAAATCATGTAACTTGGACCTGTTTTTGTTCCTATAGTATTATTAATATTAACATCAATAACTTTAATTTCCAGTCAATTATGACAACCTCACAGCACATGGAAGCATGAGGGAGGGACTTACATGTAATCCAAATAACTTGAGATGCTCTTTTAAAATTCAAGTTCCAAACTTATGGGTACACCCAAGTCAGGACTTTGTTCTACTTGGAACCCCAAAGTGATCTGAGTCAGGACACAGTTTGACCTTATATTTCGGATGTGTTCAATTTTTAGGAAAACTGAACCACTCATCTCTAGTTTTAACATGTCTGAACACTGCAGGAATTCCCATGTATTAGAAGTCTATTTGTTTACATTTTTTTATTGTTTTTTTTTATATATTAGACTGTCATTATTACTGTTTAATCTTATTTTAATAGTATTGAACTCCTATAACTGCATAATTGCAGCCAATTCAATTTGTACTCTAATTCCACCGCTGATGTGTCTGTATGCAGCTGCTGTGCAAAAATATTCAAATGATACAGCCGCCGTGATTTGTTTTGAGATGCCCACCTGCGGCTCTACAAATCCAAGCAACTGTGTACAAAGAAACATCATCAGTCGCTGATCATTCGATTATCACATTTTTGAGTAACCATATGGCTAATCAGATTGGCCGCAGGAACTGAGATGCCAGATACATTTTCACTGCATATGGGTTTGCAGATGCAGGCTGTAACACACTCCAAAAATGGTCACGACAAGCCTGCGTTCTTGACCACCGCTCCCCGTTACCTCCCACATATGCTCCCTGACTGTCATTCACACTATGAGTAAAATGTTGCTGCGAGCAACTACGTTAATTTACAGTACTATGATGCATGAGCTGTGCGACTTATACACAATCTCAGTTTACCAATAATTGCTCAAGTGTAAAAAATATTTCCACTGTGTGCATCTCTGAATTAGAGATGTGCTCGGTTTTTCGGTTTTGGTTTTGGCACAACCACCCTAAAATGTTTTAGTTTTGGCAAAACCACCCTCGGTTTCAGCTTTTGGTTTTGGATTTCTATAAAAATTTATAAAAACAGGTAAAATCATGTAACTTGGATCTGTTATTGTTTGTATAATATTATTAACATCAATAACTATCAATTCCAATAATTTCCAGTCAATTATGACTACCTCACAGCATCTGAAATAACAAGGGAGGGACTTAAATGCAATCATAAATGTGCTTTTTTAGATCCGAGTTCCAAGTCAGTACTCGGTTCTACTTGGAAAACCAAAGTGATCCGAATCGGGATTCGGTTCCACTTGGACGCCAAAGTTCGGGTGTGTTCAGTTTACAGTAAAACCGAACTGCTCATCTGTACTCTGAATCAGGCCCTCAGTCAGGAACACCTTCAGCAGATATTGTTTCTATTTCAATCTAGAAAAGTTATAAAGCCTTTTTCTCAGAAAAATTATGATTTTTAGTATACAGTTAATGACTGATATCTTACATCTATCCAATAGCGTATCCAGAGAAAATTACAGGGGGGCACCATAATCTGGTGGGAAGAGGTAGGGTGTGTGGTGGGGGATGAGGGAGTGTAACAAAGTCTAAAAGGGCTCTGTGGCCACACGCCCTGAAAATAAATCTAAACAGTAATATTTTTATTACGGAGGCAACATTTATTATTTTATAGCTATGTAAATTGTACCCACATCATTCAAAAATAATTGTTGCTCCAGTCATAAAAACATTTTTAAAATGTACTTAATTTTCCTACTGTTCTATAAAATTTTATTTCACTGATTTTAAGAATACTGTTTATTAAAAATACTTATTAAAGGTTATGTTTTAAGATAAATAAATTTGTACATATATTAATATACTTGTGCATACCATGAACTGGACTACTTTTCTTTATTAGTAGTTTTCTCTTTACAGCTTTTTGGAGCATTTTGTCTCCGATTTTCACTTGATTTAAATGTGTGAAAGACATCAATCTTATCAGTAGGCTGGCACTTGTGCAATGCAGCTTGTGACTCCCCTCTCATGTAATGTCACATGTCGATCCAAGGGAATCAGGAGCTGGAAGCCTGTCATGAGTGTGTGAGCCACCACAGTACATGAGTGCACACAGGTGCTACAGCTCCTGCCGGATGCTGCCAGGAGTGTGTGAGCCAGCTCGGTAGATGAGCGCACACAGGTGCTACAGCTCTTGCCAGACTCTGCTTAAATAGAATTAAAAACATATACAGTAATCAATGCAGCCTGTTTAGACTGAGTAATGTATATAAATCTATATCTATATAGATCAATATGCACAAATATATTGACGACTATAAGATTTGTTTCCTGCTCTGGTATATAAAACACATCATGGATTTCTGAGAATTTTGTTGTTGTCCCAACTATCAAGTGGGGTTTAATTGCTCCAACTCTTGTAGCTGTAATCACTTGATTTCCAATCCCTTTGATTGTGATAGGGTCACATTGGTTGACATGGTGAACCATTCATTATTGCAGTTGAAATGCCTTTTTGTGCCTGAATTGATATATCAAAAATCCTCATACACACATAACGATTTTGTTACCAACGATTTTATGAACGATTTTCTGTCAGATTATCTGTCAGATTATCTGTCAGATTTTTTAAAGTGTAATGAACCATTTTTTTGAACTACAAACGATTTTTGCATATTCCCTTATGGAGCGTACACACGGTCAGATTTGTCAGACTTGTCAGACTTGTCAGATTTGTCAGATGAACGATTAAACGATTGAACGATTTGAACGATTTGAACGATTTGACTGATTGAACGATTTTTGACTGCATTAAAATGAATGGAATTGTCCAAGTCTGACTGCAAACACATCAGATGTCAGATATCATTATCTGACCATCGGGAACGCGCATCGTTCATCGTCCATCGTTCAGGCATGTCAGATATGTTAGATTTTCCTTCAGATATGAACAACTGAATGATTTTTAAATCGTTATCGTTCATATCTGAAGGAAAAATCTGACCATGTGTATACACCATTACTGAAAATCGTTGAGTTGACAAGTCTGACTGAAATACAAACTACAAACTACAAGCTACAAACGTGAACGCGCATGAACGATAATCGTTCATCGTTTGACTCAGAAAGAGAATGATTTTTTCAAACGATTATTGTTAAACGATATCGTTTAAAAAATCGCTGTGTATGTATGCAGCTTAATGGAGCGTACACACGGTCAGATTTGTCAGACTTGTCAGATTTGTCAGATGAACGACTGAACGATTAAACGATTTGAACGATTTGGACGATTTGACCAAAGTTTTGAACGATTTGAACGATTGAACGATTTTTACCTGCATTAAAATGAATGGAATCGTCCAAGTCTGACTGCAAACCCATCAGATGTCAGATATCGTTATCTGACAAACGGGAACGCGCATCGTTGATCGTCCATCGTTCAGGCATGTCAGATATGAACGATTTTTCATTAGATATGAACGACTGAACGATTTTTAAATCGTTATCGTCCATATCTGAAGAAAAAATCTGATCGTGTGTATGCACCATTACACTCAGGGCTGATTCAACTTTGCCATTGCATTTCTTGCTTGTCATAGGTTTCACATTCTTTTGCTTGGACTCAAATTCTTTGTGACTTATCTTGTGACATATGTACCACTTAAACTTGAATTTTCTACATTTCTCACTCTTTTAGTGTAATGCAGTACTCCAATGTTTGACTCACAGGGCATGCATTCTTGAAACTGTAGTAACTGTGCTCTGACTGATGTCACAACCAGGAAGTCAAACTCTGGCACCAAGTTTTGTAGAATCGCTTTAGCAATCTCTTCATCATCTATTTGTACTCCAACAGATGTTAATTGCTGAGAAACATAATTTTGTCACTATAGTTACTCATACTGCTGCATTCACATAACTTGGTATTGTATAATGCACATCTTAAATGAATCCTACTCATGAGACTGCCTGCAGAGCTGTCAACATGTCTTTTGCCGTCATCTTCCCATGTATGATAAAGTATACATGTTGCTCTGCACTTAAGCCAAGAGTGCCCATGGCGCATTTATTTATTATTATTTATTTATTATCAGTTATTTATATAGCACACACATATTCCGCAGCGCTTTACAGAGAGAATATTTGGCCATTCACATCAGTCCCTGCCCCAGTGGAGCTTACAATCTATATTCCCTATCACATGTGCACACACATGCACACTAAGGGTCATTTTTGTTGGTAGCCAATTAACCTACCAGTATATTTTTGGAGTGTGGGAGGAAACCGGAGCACCCGGAGGAAACCCACGCAAGCACATTGAGAATATACAAACTCCACACAGTTAGGGCTGGAGTGGGTATCGAACCCACAACCTCAGTGCTGTGAGGCAGTAACGCTAACCATTACACCGTCTGTGCTGCCCTACATCATTTGGATTGGATTGTCATCAGGACCTACTGCAACCTTCCACAAGCTTTCATACTTTCATTGCATTTCCATAACAAACTTCCATGTTGTATAATTTTCAGCACCTTTTAGCTTGTTAAACCCCACTATTGGTGTAGCTCATGTGTGCATGCTTCTTACAGACACAATTATGCAGCCACTATGCTCTAATCAGCTTATGTGCTAACACACTGTACTGGAAACATTGTGTTCGGTAGCAGTCTGTTACTTGCATATGTCTCAGATGGTGTCTATGTGCTGCTGTTAGGCATTCTATTAGCTTGGGGCTAGTGTACTTTAAACTTGTGTGTCTGGGCCTATAACCGATTGGAAATATGTGTGTACAGGTTTATGAAGGTGCATAGTTATTGTGCACAGCAGTTGATGCCCTAATACAAAAATAGCCCAGATTCATAGCCAGTGGAGTCGTTTATTGATGTTATATGAGATACAGAAATACTAACTGTTACATACACTAGATCTCATGGAGCAGAGTTTGAACAGAGCAGGGTGTCATACAGGCTGTCATAGAGCTCACCAGCCATGGAAATGTATGACAGTCATTGAGTGAATGTGGATTCCAGGTAGCAATGCAGGGTGAATGGTAATGTATTGTAAGGCAGGTAATCACAGATATCTCAGGAGCTAATTGGAAGACTTGTGTCTCCCACTATGGTGCTCTAACAAAGTGGACAAGATGGTGCCGCACATGCACAGTACTAACCTTGAAGACTGTCTTAATAAAGTGAGAAGTCTCCTTGCAGGAGCAACATGCAGTCGCATGGTAGCTCTCTTCATCTTCAACACATAATAACAACAGTAAAGCTTAAACCTCCTTGCAGGGGTCCTGGTAAACACCAAGATAGACTCTGGAACTCTATAGCGAGTAGTATTAAACCAGACTGCTCATGTTGGAGCCATCAGATTCTAGTAAGTTCCATAAAGTCTTTATTTGGTTGCAATACTCATTGTCGAGTTCCAAACTGCCTCTGGAAGCAATGTCAGCACAATAACTTTTTCTTGAGAATTTCATGGATTAGGTTTCCATGGTCAAGCAACTGCAAAAAAAACCTCAGGTCATCATGCACAATGCCAAATATCAGCTGGAGTGGTGTAAAGCACACTGACATCGGTCTCTGGAGTAGTGGAAATGTGTTCTATGAAGTTATGAATCACATTTTACCATCTGGCAGTCAGACGGACAAGCCTGGATTTAGCGGGTTGCCAGACAACATAGTTGTTTTTTTAAGGTTTGGTATTGACCCATTAGTTCCAGTAAATGTAAATCTTATGCTATAGCATGCAATGACATTCTAGATAATTGTGAGATTTTAACCTTATTGCAACAGTCTGGGGAAAGTATTTTCCTACATGAAAATACTCCTTTGCACCAAGCAAAGCCTATCGAAAAATGGTTAGTGTAGTAGAACTTGACAGGCCTGTAAAGATCCCTGACCACTTTTGGGATGAATTGGAATGTCAGCTCTGAGTAAGGCCTTGTTGCCTAACATTAGTGGGTAACCACACTAAATAACTACTGGCTGAATGCAGGTAAAGCCTCATAGCCATGTTTCAAAATGTAATGGAAAGTCTTCCCAGAAGAGTGAAGGGTGTTATGGCAGCAAAGGCGGAGGGGGGGCTAAATTGCTTTAATAATTATGACTTTGCAATGAGATGTTCAACAAGCACTACCAGTATGGGTATGATGTTTGGTAGTCCACATACTTTTGTCCATGTAGTGTATATTCTATGTAATGCGCTTAATCATAGGTAAGTGCAATATTGATGATTGTCAATAAAGATGGATAGATATAATATATGAATTGAATAGTATATCCACTGTATCACCCTAGGGTGAATATTTTAATCAATGAATTAATGTTCAGTTGATATGTCTTTATGATGCATTGAATCATTATGGTAAATCAATTAGTGAGCTTTGCCTTTTTATGTGTCCTGTCGATGGATCTCTGTAAAACATTGAGAAGGGCAAATATTCATGATTTGCGATTTAAATCCTTAAAGCCTTTTATAGCCCTGCAAAGCTTCGTGTCATAAAGAAGATTAACCAATTATGTCATTCCTTTAGTACTAACAAGGGTTTTTCAAGGGAAAAAAAGTCTCCCTCTAAAAGCTGTTTATGTGTAAAATTCACTCAGATTCATGTGCTCTGTATTTTCTTTCTCCCTTTTTTATTTGCTTTTCATACATAGAGGGTATTGCATTATTTATTCTCATTTTATCTGCAGGAGAGAGGATGCAATGAAGGTAAAATACTTTACTTCAACCATTTTTTTTTATTAAGGTCATTGAAATGCTAGTTGATCATATAGAAGTATAGATACGTTTTTACATAACAAAAATACCCCTGTTTAGAACAATAGATGTGTAGACGGCTATGTAGAAAACCAGTACATCCGCTAGGTAAATAAATTCTAAGAAAGATAGTATGCACATATCTTATATATTTCCACAAATAAGTCAGAGAGGAATATTATTTGCAATTGTAAAATAAAATGAATATTATTCTATGTGCCCGATTCAAAGATGGGCGCTATTGGCATTGCCACTCCCTCTTTGTAAGCAGTGCTTGTGCGAAATTATGGAAAACCCACAGGAGGTATCTTATGTACAAAGTCAGCCACTGCTGGAGCACTGCTGTAATTCGCTGGCTGCATCCATTGATGCAGCATCAGATCCAAAGATGCAGCATCAGATCACCATCATGACCATCAGATAGGAATTGACCATCTGAGTAAAGTAAATTTGTGCAACAGTCCCCGTCTCTTCCCCCAAATGGCCGCAGCCTGCAGTCAGGTTGTAGTTTTACTCATACTGCATCCAGAGCCGCAGCAGTAGCATGGAACATGCGCACTGAAGCTCCAGCACAGACACATTTAAAAACCATAGGACAGCTGCGACCGGATCGGTCCAGCTTCCATCTCTTATACCCCTTTTACACCAGAGCTAAAACCCGGGCTATTGCTGGGTCTACCCAGGTCGCAGCTCAATGTAAAAGGGTCCCTGAAAAATAACCTGGGTCAAGTGACCCGGAAATCCAACACAGGTAGCTACCAGGGTCGGAACCAGAATGGGCCTGGGTAATGGTGCTGTGTAAATGGCACAACCCAGGTTATCTGACCTGGGTCATGCATAAAATGAGCTGATTGGTGGTTGTGGAGCAGTCACCTCCCACTTTTTATGACCTCACACATTTTGCAGGGCAGTATAAAAAATTATCCAATGCGCTGTTATTTAAAGCAGCCAGTAGGGGTTGTCAGCCCCAACGAAATATAGAATATGTACAAAGGTGTATACCGGCGCTGAATTAAGTTGCTGTATATGATTAAAACAAATATGTGTGCAATTTATATCACATTTATTTCATAATATTATTGTTGAACATAAAATATAAAAAACATAGCATATAAAAATACCCTATATCTTGGGAGCATAAAATTCAATGTCCAATGGAATCGCTATTGGGGGACTGGTTAATCCAATTGATACGACACTAATGTGAGGACTAGTTGATATTCCATATGCAGGGTCCAGCGAATATTTACCAAGTGGAATGTCCTGATTACTCAGTCCAGATGATATCTCCTGTGTCCAAATCCTGTTGGTATAAGCACAGAGTGTAGACTGGATAGGACCCACTTGTAGCTGCTTCCCTTCAGTGATAGTAGCTGTTGTCCCAATATTCATGTGTCAAAGCGTCCAAGATGGTAAATTAGCGTTGTCCCCAAAACAATAGTCGATGGAAATGAAGCTTAACGCATTTCGCTGGCAAATATACATCCAGCTTCTTCAGAAGCATATGCTTCTGAAGAAGCTGGATATGCTTCTGATATTTTTGAGGCTGCAAGTTGCTGTTTCAGAACAAATGCAAGTGCCATGGGGGAGCTTCCAAGTAAGCTCTGCACCCTGGGTTGTGGCACAGCTTGCCACCCCTAGTAATGTACAGTACATACATTGCAATATCAATCATTTACCATATACCAGGTATCTTTTTAACATGTGTAAGCCCTTTTCCAAACAGATAATTAAATAAAAATGACTGTGGTATTTATTAACCCCTTCGCTGCAGAGGATAAGTAGGGTTCATCCTTTGTATATTTGTATATAAAGCTAGACCGTAGATGACGAGCACCAATTGTCCTCCACAGCAAGGGGCAGCATTACTTATGCCCAGGGCCTTTAAGAGCCGTGCCTGGGTGAATGGGGCGTGGCCTCATTGCAGGAGATTTGGTCACGCCCCCTAAAAAACTCAAGTTGCAACACCGCAAAGCCATGCTGCACGCTAGGGAGTGGGGCTCTGAGTCTCCATGCCCGGTGCAAATCCATAGGGGGCACGATCAGTGTGATAGCTCCCCCCACAGGCTGAGACTGCTGCTGCTCAGCAGCAGCAAGTAGTCTCCTACTGCAGCCCAGCAGCAGTGTTTGCTGGGCTGCTGACAGGAAAGAGGAAAGGGCGGTAGCACCGGGCCCCTCCAGCATGCCCAGGCCCGGGTAATTAGTACCCGCTTCCCCCCTCTCGGCACCCCTGCCTATGCCCTGATCAGTCCTAAGGACCAGTGGGGACTCCTGGCCGATGCCAGACTGGATCGTGACATGCCTCCATAGAGTAAATGCTGAGGGGAGAGAGAGAAAGATGGGGGCATCCTCGTTTGAAAGAGAGGAGTCCTCACATTCAAAGTATGTGCTCCTTTAGAGATTATTGCTTGGGTAAACTACCTGCACAAAAGAAAAATCATGAAGTCAATGGTTGAAGGAAAACCTCCCCCAACCTGACATCCATAAAATCAGGGGGCATCCCCCAACGTGACATCCAAAAAACCAAGGTTAATATTGATATCAATATGAAATGAGAGCAGACGTGTTGGGAGCAGTAGTCCACCAGACAGAAAGTTAAATCAGGTTCTAATGCACTTTGGAATTTGGAGGAGGAGTTGCCATGCACAGCAGGTACAGGAAATCTACTGGGGGCACTACAGGGGGCTTTCTACTGGGGGCACTACAGGGGGCTTAATACTGGGGGCATTACAGGGGGCTTACTACTGGGGGCACTACATGGGGCTTAATACTTGGGGCATTACAGGGGGATTGCTACTGCGGGCACTACACGGGGCTTAATACTGGGGGCACTACACAGGGCTTACTACTGGGGTCACTGCAGGGGGCTTAATACTGGGGGCACTACAGGGGGCTTACTACTGGGGGCACTACCGGGGGCTTAATACTGGGAGCACTACTGGGAGCATTACAGGGGGCTTACTACTGGGGGCACTACAGGGGGCTTACTACTGGGGGCTTACTACTGGGAGCACTACAGGGGCTTAATACTGGGGGCATTACAGGGGGCTTACTACTGGGGGCTCAATACTGGGAGCTTACTACTGGGGGATTTACAGGGGGCTTACTACTAGGGTCACTACAGGGGGCTTATTACAGGGGGCTTACTACTGGGGGCACTACAGGGGCCTTATTACTGGTGGCATCATATGGGGGCACTACAGTGGCATTACTACTGGGGGCATCATATGGGGGCATTACTATTAGGGGTACTACAGGGGCCTTACTACTTGGGGCACTGCATAGGGGGACCACTACTGGAGGCACTGCATAGGGGGACCATTACTGGGGGCACTAAATAGGTGGGCACTGCATAGGGGGACTTCTACTGAGGGCACTGCATAGGGGGACCACTACTTGGGGCATTGTATAAAAGGAACTACATAGGGGGGCGGCGGAAGCTGGGGCTGGGGGGGTAAATTTTAATTTGGGGAGGGGCACCAACATTTATCTTGCCTCCGGGCACCTGGGATGAAGTTATGCCACTGATTGTACCAATAGTTTTGCAGTCTTGCTAAACAGTGCGTATGTGTGCTGAGTAAAGTGGGCATCCTTGTGCAGTGCTGTGTAGTATACTATCCCAGTCGAACTGCTTGCGGAATCGCAATTGCATATGCAGCTGCGTACGGTAGTGAATCAGCCTCCTAGTTCTCTGGGTTTTATGTTAAAATGTACTTCTGTGTATGAAGATTCATTTTAAATCTTTTTTCTTTGTTTGTACTGTATGTTTTATGTCTTATTTTAATTGTATTCAATAAAATTGTATTTTAACTATTGTTGATAACTAGTGCCTCCACAAAGAGTGTTTCTTTTCTTTCCTTGTGCTGTTTACCCATACAGTATAAACTCTAGGGAAGCAAAGCCAGATTATCTATTATCTGTCCCTGAAGAATGCAGACTAGAGGTCACAGAGGAAACGGACAGATTACCAGTGCCGAGAAACGCGTTAGGTGCTCCCATCTATACTTACTTTTTTCTGCTCAAGGTCGCACTGACCATGGCTAAGAAGCTTGCCCCAAGAAGCGGTTACTACACCAACCAGTGGCTTTTCTGTATATATGCCCTGTTCAAATCTTACTGATTTCGGCTCCACATGCCGCGGCTAACTAAGAGATGACTCCAGACTGTTAATAACAGCTTAGCGAGACGTCGCTAGCTGCAAGAGCGGCACACTTACCAGCCGCTCGGTGTCACAGAGCCGCACCGCTTATCTACACTACGAGACTCCGCAATCAGCTGCTCTCCTTGCCGAGACTCACGAGCAGAGACTTCACCCAGATCCTTTGCTACCGAATACCCACATTATAAACTGCATTGAACGGGTAAGCCACTGGAAATATCCAGCACGTTCACTTGGCTTTATTTTTATAACAGTATCTGGCTATTTGGATTCTGGACTATTACTTAGATTATTTTTTCAATATCTCCGCTGCATACAGCACTTTTGTATCCATCTCGAGGACTTATTGTTGTATTCATCAATCAGTATTTGTTTTTTTATCTGTTATGATATTCTTTTTCCATTAGGACAACATGCGCATTTATTTTTTATTTTTATCCGTTATTCATGTACAGAATTCTTTTTGATTTATATTTGTGTATTTGTATTATTAAATGTGTATTTATCTATTTACAACATTCCATTAGATTCATTCTATGATATATTATTAGCGCTCCCACACTTGTGTTTTGTATCCTTACTTGCTCTGTCCCCATGGAATGTTAGGTAGTAAAGACACGTGGAGACATTGTGCATGCGCAGTAGTGCATGTAAGAGGTCGGATCTGTCTGACTCTGGCTGGTCCTAGTGACCACAGAGTCAGCCTACCTTGTCAGGGTCCTGGGAGGAGGTAGCATTGGAGCACACTCCTTCAAACAGGGTTCTTATATTCTTCCTACACATAGGAAGTTATTAATTAAAAATAAAAAATAAAAACAGCAAAAATTCAAATAAAATACATTTTAATTTCAAGTGCAGATATTTTGTCAAACCTACACATAGAATCCTACTAATTTGTAAAGGTGGATTATTGGCAAAGCAAGAACCCCAAAATATTGAAATATTTATCTCTGGGGAGCAAAAAAAAAATCACGTTTGCTTTTGGTTCCCTTTCTTGAAATTTCATTAAAAGAACAACACTTTTTTGGCCATTTTGGTTAAAAAAAAGTTTGAATGTTAGAATGAATAAAAAGAATAATGGTATTTTCTGAAAATCCAGTCTTGTGAAAAAAAACTATAATTTTTGTGGGTACCACATTAAAATATCAGTGATATTGATGTTGGAATGTGACGAGCGATAATGTTGGGAAATGGCCTTAGCACAAGGGTGAGAAAACCCTCAGTAGCGGAGGGGTTAAGTCACCTGTGCTTAAGCATGGGTATGCTTAAAATCTGGACTGTTAACATGCTTTGAGGATTGAGTATAGGAAACACAATGTAGATGCTTCTCACATACAATTCACAGATCCTTTGCTTTTTTTCCTCAATCAATCAATTGATTACCTAGTACACCAATCTGTGCTCATACATTACGTATAGTTCTCAGTGATTTGCAGATCTTTTTCAGGAAACACATATCTGCCAAATATATATATATATATATATATATATATATATTAAAAATAAAAAATATACTCTCCCTATTACTCACGTGTGTGAATTAAACTACCCCCAGTGTGTGTTATTTTTTTTTTTATAGAAGCAGTCATTGGAGGGGGGTGCCAGTCCCTTAGTTTGCCTGGGGCGCTTGCCGCTCGGACCCCTAGATACACCCCTGCACACATCTGTAATACTTTGCATGTGGTAACATCAAGTACAATCGGAGCCTCAAGCACACTTGCACAAGGTCTGACCTTACTCAGAAATTGATAACCTCATTGCACGCAGTGACAGCATATGGCATAGAAAGGCTCATTTATGCACGACCCTGTAACTACGTTCAAAACGCACTGGCACGCTTGCATTTCACTGAACAGCACCCCCGTCACAACCACAAATGGTCACTTTCTTTCAATCACTCTGCGATGGGTCTGCATAGTCACTGCGTGCACAGAATGCAACAATCGGCTGATTGCATGCGTAATCGCAGTTGCGATCGGTAATGAATCAGGTCCCTGGTGCATATTGGTTCGGCCCACCTTCTAGTACTCTCAGGGGTATATTTACCAAAGTGCAGGTTTTTAGAAGTGGAGATGTTGCCCACAGCAACCAATCAGATTCTACTTATCATTTATCTAGTACCTTCTAGAAGATAATAGCTAGAATCTGATTGGTTGCTATGGGCAACATCTCCACTTCTAAAAACCCACACTTTAGTAAATATACCCCTCAATCTCCTCTCAGCTCAACATATCACTCACTGAGGAAATAAACAGCTGCCCATATAATAGTTTTATTGGTTTAATGTCAAACAGAGCTTTATAATAGGCAAAACTAGAATAATAAAGAGAAGTTGGTATACTAAATGAGATCCAAATTTCCAGTAATGAAGTTGTTAATGGCAAGCAGCATGTGGTGTCTCAGTTAAACAGCTAGTTACCTTTATAACCATTTCTTCATGTCATCTTTTTACACAATGCAGAGCTGATGCAGTAATTCTGATGACAGCAGATTGTCATGGTTATCACATTCTACTCACAAATAATGAGCTCGCATAAATCTAATAAAATATTCATAAGTATTCCCTGATTGTCTCAAATCAGCTTTTAAACACATTTAGCACTATTAGGGTAAACAAATTGCCATGGTTTGTGATACAACTCATTAATCTAAGTATGCATTCATTCTCAACTGAAGGGTCAGCATTAGTAGGTAGAATGCTAAATATGTTTGTTCTTATGCACACATGATAATTTTCCAGCACAGCCTGGTTCAGCATTACCATCACACTTGCAAAATATAAATCTGAAATTATGATTATTTTTTGATGAGTAAGTGGTCACAAAATGTATACAATTCCATACAATTTATTTATTTTTATTATTTTTTAAAGTCCTTGCCAACCATGCTGTTCTTAATCTGGGTACACACTAGGATG
Source organism: Taudactylus pleione (assembly GCA_031769625.1). Taxonomy (NCBI): domain Eukaryota; kingdom Metazoa; phylum Chordata; class Amphibia; order Anura; family Myobatrachidae; genus Taudactylus; species Taudactylus pleione. The sequence continues at coordinate 951,741 of JAUIMM010000241.1, forward strand.
ACAGATCAGCCATCTGACCGATTCGCCATCCTATCTGACATTGGTAAGTGCATACACACTTACCAATCGTCGGCCCAATGTGTCGTGGTTGACATCACAACTGGGCGAGCACTTACATGTGCCTGACTAGTTCAGCTGTCAGTCACCAGCGGCTGACTGCCCGTACACACAGCAAGGTGCACAAATATATCAGCAGATAAATTAGGTATCGGCTGTGCGGCACAGCTGATGTGATATGTTTGTGAATGACATCGTTTAAAGACATATAGGGGTAAATTTACTAAAGTGAGAGTTTTTAGAAGAGAGTTTTAAAAGAGATGTTGCCCATAGCAACCAATCAGATTCTAGCTATTCATCTTCTAGAAGGAGCTAGTTATACGAAAAGACAAAGAAGGAGACATCTGCACTCAATGAAATTCCAAAAAAGACCCTTTCAATTATTAAATAGATAAGGGGTGCTGCCAAAAGACAAAGGAATATATACCATCCTAACCTCACAGAGGAGGGGAGAAGAGAAGAATGTCTATAGTTTGGCGCACAACAAAGAAATTGTAAGAAATAAAAAACAAATCTTTATTAAATATGCATTAAAATGCCCCTATTGGGACATGACCAGCGAATTAGAGGTTAAAAAATATAGATAGTTATATGAAAAAGTGAAAATGGTAGAAATCGGTGAAAATAAAGAGAAGAACCCTTGCTGTGTGACCGTATTTTAATTCTTAAGTCCAATTACGGGTGGTATTATCAGTCTCTATGTCACTCATTTTAAATAAAAAATAGCGGCTTAGGTTGGGTGGTTTGCGTATCTTAGAAAACCACTACCCTGTGGCAATATTGAAAATAATGTTACAGGATCATGTACTATAATTAGTACATAGGTATATGACAGTCATAGTTCTTTCCATATATACCCTTATATCTAGTCAAACTGGAGAGCCTCGCTATTATAGGGGATTGAATATAACATCCCTTTATGTATCAATGCAGGTATATATCAATATCAAGTATATTCATATAGTTGTCCTTGTTACCGGACACCCTAATGACCTCACTGTTATGGAGATTATTTTCTCTCATGTATATTGGAATTAGCATAAAGGTAAGCTACTGTTATTGTAGCTATGCTATAAATGATATAATACGCCGACAGAATGTTAAATGACATGAATCAATAATGAATGACGGGGATTCTATACACCCATTTGGTTAACAAAATATCACAATTATCTTGCTGGATATTGATATTAGAGACAGTGCCAGGTACTGCTGTTGTGGCTGTGCCATGAATCATTTGACACACAGATACAGTGTTGCAAGGCACAAGTTGATAATAAGTAGCAGAGTGACTAGACACCCATTGGACTATTGTTGCTCAAAATAACACGGTGTGAACTCGTTAATTCATCTCATCAATGACATATAATATAGATTAGTTTCAAACACATGTGGTACACATAGCGGGTATGCCAACGCACGTTTCGCTGTGAGTCAGCTTTATCAAGGCAAGCCGATTGCCATTACAGCCTCATACTATATTCATCCCCACAGTCCAATCAAAATCTCTTTATCGGTCACGTGATTGTCTCTGCCAATCAGAGACCGTCTACTATTCTTGTAGAAATACCTAACTTATGTTCAATTGTCAACGCTGTGACTTTCACTCCCTCTGGTGGGTGTGTGTCTCTCCACCAATGGGATTACGGATACATCGTGAATGTCTCTTACAGCCTAGACAGGCGCATAGCAGTTTCAGATAAGCGAATTATTAGCTTATCTAATTGTGTTAAACGGTAAGTAAGAATATGATTCTCCGAATATCCCCATTGAGTTATATAATAAAATTAAACATGATGGGCAACTTTTATTTATTCCGAAAACATTATATAAATCATATATTATGGATTATTAAGATGGAAATAGGTCTATTCCCTCCCAATAAATAATAATTAGAAAAAAGATTGTAGTGAATATAGAAAGTATATCCCTAGGCAACCCCTATTTATTTACAAATAATATTGATGTATATTACAATCAAAAATATTAATCCAACATTATATTTATTTATTAATTATGAAAAAATATATATTTAATTATAACCTAATTTATAAGATTAGTACTGTCATTGGGTAATATCGATTATATCAAAATCGGCATAACCAACAACACACATAAATACAATATAAGTCATAAATGTGTGAGTAGTAAACATTAGTGATATGAACATAGGAATAAAAGGAAAATTATGTAATAAAAGTGTATATAAAGTAATATTAAAAAATAATGAAACAGTGAATGGAAAAAGGGAAAGAAAGAAAGGGGGGGAGGAATGTTGTGTTAATAAGAATTAGAGGTCAGTGATTATAATGATGCCATAATTATTGTGAAGGATAAAGATAATAAAGTGCATAATGTAAATATAAAGCAGAAAATATTGTCGATAAATTCAACTGAGGTGGGGGGAAAAATAATTAATTGGTTAGAAGAAAACAACAAAAGAACGAAAAGGTATGAAAGATAAGAGGACGGAGAACGGGAATGCACACCAGGCTCTCCCTCCCCTGAGATATGTTTAAACTCGGGGTCGGGGGGACCAGACAAGCAAAAACCGCCCCCAGCTGTAAATAAAGACTGATAGATAAAAGAAAAAGGAGAAAGAAAAGAGAGGAGAAGAGTTGCAGACGAGAATAGAGGGGTAGACAGTGTCGTCCATCCCAAATCCGAGATATATTTAAACTCGGAGTGGGGATGGAGGGCAGTGACACCTATGAAAGAAAGGGGGAGAAAAGGGAAAAGGGGGGGGAGGGAAAAGACAAGTAGATTGTACAGATGGAAATAAAGAGGTAGACAGTGTCATCCATCCCAAACCCGAGATATATTTAGACTCGGAGTGGGGAAGAAGGGCAGTGATACCGGAAAAAAAGGAAAAATAGAAAAAAAGGGGGAGAAAGGGGAAGGGGGTGGTGGGGAGAGGAAAGCAGGAGAAAGAAAATTAAATAAATGTCAGGATGAGCAGCCATTCGTTTGTTGGCAAAGCAGCCCCCAGGGAACTTGGGTCCTGGTGTCATCCGCCAGTGGCTAGATGTCCTGAGAATAATCATAGTTGTTGATACGATATATCTCATCGTATCACTTGTAAATCGTTATTCATCATGAAAAATCCCAACTATAACTAGAATCATTCATAGGGATATAAGAGAAAAAAAGAGAAGAAACTATCGTAGATCAGAAAAACTCTTTAAGAGTCATCAACCTCTCAGATAGGATTTTAAATTATGACCAATTATCAGTACTAAGTAAAGGACTCTCATTCTCTCCATGTAAAGACTTTGACAGATTTGAAGTTGAGAAAGATTTACATCTATTTATCAGAAAAATCCTTCTAAAAAAATTCTTCCTAACCCAATCCCAGAAAAAAGAACAATATATATGTCCGAATTATGACAGCAGCAGACTTCAGCCAGAAGACTCAGTAATAATACAATTACTAGAAGATTTGGAACAAGATACTGATGCCCCAAATCCAAATATACACGAACCGTTTGACGCTACTAAATTAAAGAAGGAAACCAATTTCTTCCCGGATAATAAAATATGTCCGGTAGCCCAAATATACCAACAATTAGTCTCAAAAGATCTAGACACACTTCTTAATCATAGAAGACCTTTTGTTGATAATATCACGAAAGGTGAAAGATGGGCTTTGAAACAAATTCATGAATGGGATGACATAATCGTGAAGCCATCTGACAAAGGGGGCAATATCGTCTTGTGGCCCAAATGTATGTACATTGAAGAGTTAAACAAACAATTGAATGACAAAAGTTGTTACAAACAACTCATTTTTAATCCAGCTCAGACATTTTGCAAACAATATAATTTTCTTATCAACACAGCTTTCAATAATGGAACCATTACAAAAAAGGATTATGAGTTTCTTAAAGTGGACAAACCAAAAACGCCCACACTATACCTCTTGCCGAAGGTACACAAGAACGAACAAACACTTCCAGGAAGACCCATAGTATCAGGGGTAGGTAACTTATTTGAGAAAACCAGTGTATTTGTGGACCAACATTTACGTAAATATGTACTCACGTTACCATCATACATGAGAGACACGATGGACTTACTAGTCAAGCTTCAAGATCTGACTGTTAATCCTAATGATTGGTTGGTATCGTGTGATATAGAAAGTCTCTATACAAGCATTAACCATGAGAATGGGATACAAGCCATCAGATACTTCCTGAACATGGGAGCATGTAATGACTTTGGTGACTTTCTAATTAATCTGTTGAACTTTGTACTCACAAATAATTACTTTATATGTAATGAACGCCACTACCTCCAGGTTAGAGGTACGGCAATGGGGACAGCTTGTGCCCCCACCTATGCCAACCTCTACCTGGGGTGGTGGGAGAAAGAAGTGGTTTTTAATGAGTCATTTGATAAATACACTGATAACATACTACTGTACCTACGTTATATTGACGATATCCTGATACTATGGGAAGGTGATAATTTGATATTGGAGGAATTCATTACCACACTTAATAGGAATGATTTGAATTTAAAATTAACTTATGTCATGAGCCAAAAGGAAATACATTTCCTGGACCTGACAATCAAAATTGGGGATGATGGACATATCTTAACAGATATGTACAGGAAAAAAACAGCTACCAACAGCATTTTACATGCAAAAAGTTCCCATCTTCCATCTACTATTCGAGCAATTCCAAAAGGTGAACTACTCCGAACCAAATGTAATTGTTCCACCTCAGAGTCATTTATAATGAGACAACAACAACTTAGTGAGAGACTCAAAGACAGAGGATACAGCAACAACATAATCAAAAAATCGATTAGAGAAACTAAAAAATACTCTAGAGATTCTTTATTGCAACCCAAGATTATGAAAAAAGAGGAAGAAACACTCAGATTTGTTGGAACTTTCAATGTATACTGGAAAGAAATTAACAATATTCTGCAGAAACATTGGCCTATTCTTCAGATGGATACGGATTTGGCTGCAATTTTACCTCCAAGAATTCAAACTAGCTGGAGGAGGTCACAGAATATCAAAGACAAACTTGTCCACAGTCATCTTACCACTAATAAGAAATCACTTTACAACAAGAAAGGCTCATATAGTTGCGGTCACTGCAAAGCGTGCAGGTATATGACTCCAACTAAATGGTTTCATGATAGATACAACAAAAAATGGATGATTCAAAATTATATTACCTGTACTACCGTGGGAGTAATATATCATCTAGAATGTCCATGTGGTAAAATTTATGTGGGAAAAATATCCAGACCTCTGAAAGTAAGGATATTGGAACACATTGGCACAATTAGTAATGCCAACCAAGATCTGGTCAAATTTAAAAAACTTACGTCTGTGGCAAGGCATTTTTATAAATACTATGAAAGTAATCCAAATGCCTTGAAGGTCTTTGGGATGAGACATGTCCAAATGGGGATTCGTGGAGGTAACTTGGATGATGAACTCCTGCGAGCTGAAACCAAACTAATATTCCTAATGGATAGCCTTCATCCCAAGGGACTAAATGAGTACAATAGTTATACATCTTTTCTTTAATTCACGGTGAAGATATGCATTCTCTGCAAAAGATATTTAACAGGACCTTTAGGTTGATTGAAGTAGATCTAATTCCCTTAATTACAAATATCACCTAATATTATTTTGGGAATCTTGTATCTTCGTATTATGATTCAACATTTGACTTATGATCGAAAACTACTACAGTTTTCCCCAACGATAGTTTCTTCTCTTTTTTTCTCATATATCCCTATGAATGATTCTAGTTATAGTTGGGATTTTTCATGATGAATAACGATTTACAAGTGATACGATGAGATATATTGTATCAACAACTATGATTATTCTCAGGACATCTAGCCACCGGCGGATGACACCAGGACCCCAGTTCCCTGGGGGCTGCTTTGCCAACAACCGAATGGCTGCTCATCCTGACATTTATAAATTTTCTATCTCCCGCTTTCCTCTCCCCACCACCCCCTTCCCCATTCTCCCCCTTTTTTCTATTTTTCCTTTTTTCCGGTATCACTGCCCTTCTTCCCTAATCCGAGTCTAAATATATCTCGGGTTTGGGATGGATGACACTGTCTACCTCTTTATTTCCATCCGTAAAATCTACTTGTCTTTTCCCTCCCCCCCCTTTTCCCTTTTACCCCCTTTCTTTCATAGGTGTCACTGCCCTCCTTCCCCACTCCGAGTTTAAATATATCTCGGATTTGGGATGGACGACACTGTCTACCCCTCTATTCTCGTCTGCAACTCTTCTCCTCTCTTTTCTTTCTCCTTTTTCTTTTATCTATCAGTCTTTATTTACAGCTGGGGGCGGTTTTTGCTTGTCTGGTCCCCCCGACCCCGAGTTTAAACATATCTCAGGGGAGGGAGAGCCTGGTGTGCATTCCCGTTCTCCGTCCTCTTATCTTTCATACTTTTTCGTTCTTTTGTTGTTTTCTTCTAACCAATTTTAATTATTTTTCCCCCCACCTCAGTTGAATTTATCGACAATATTTTCTGCTTTATATTTACATTATGCACTTTATTATCTTTATCCTTCACAATAATTATGGCGTCATTATAATCACTGACCTCTATTTCTTATTAACACAACATTCCTCCCCCCCTTTCTTTCTTTCCCTTTTTCCATTCACTGTTTCATTATTTTTTCTATTACTTTATATACACTTTTATTACATAATTTTCCTTTTATTCCTATGTTCATATCACTAATGTTTACTACTCACACATTTATGACTTATATTGTATTTATGTGTGTTGTTGGTTATGCCGATTTTGATATAATCGATATTACCCAATGACAGTACTAATCTTATAAATTAGGTTATAATTAAATATATATTTTTTCATAATTAATAAATAAATATAATGTTGGATTAATATTTTTGATTGTAATATACATCAATATTATTTGTAAATAAATAGGGGTTGCCTAGGGATATACTTTCTATATTCACTACAATCTTTTTTCTAATTATTATTTATTGGGAGGGAATAGACATATTTCCATCTTAATAATCCATAATATATGATTTATATAATGTTTTCGCAATAAATAAAAGATGCCCATCATGTTTAATTTTATTATATAACTCAATGGGGATATTCGGAGAATCATATTCTTACTTACCGTTTAACACAATTAGATAAGCTAATAATTCACTTATCTGAAACTGCTATGCGCCTGTCTAGGCTGTAAGAGACATTCACGATGTATCCGTAATCCCATCGGTGGAGAGACACACACCCACCAGAGGGAGTGAAAGTCACAGCGTTGACGATTGAACATAAGTTAGGTATTTCTACAAGAATAATAGACGGTCTCTGATTGGCAGAGACAATCACGTGACCGATAAAGAGATTTTGATTGGACTGTGGGGATGAATATAGTATGAGGCTGTAATGGCAATCGGCTTGCCTTGATAAAGCTGACTCACAGCGAAACGCTCGTTGGCATAACCGCTATGTGTACCACATGTATTTGAAACTAATCTATATTATATGTCATTGATGAGATGAATTAACGAGTTCACACCATGTTATTTTGAGCAACAATAGTCCAATGGGTGTCTAGTCACTCTGCTACTTATTATCAACTAGTGCCTTGCAACACTGTATCTGTGTGTCAAATGATTCATGGCACAGCCACAACAGCAGTACCTGGCACTGTCTCTAATATCAATATCCAGCAAGATAATTGTGATATTTTGTTAACCAAATGGGTGTAAAGAATCCCCGTCATTCATTATTGATTCATGTCATTTAACATTCTGTCGGCGTATTATATCATTTATAGCATAGCTACAATAACAGTATCTTACCTATATGCTAATTCCAATATACATGAGAGAAAATAATCTCCATAACAGTGAGGTCATTAGGGTGTCCGGTAACAAGGACAACTATATGAATATACTTGATATTGATATATACCTGCATTGATACATAAAGGGATGTTATATTCAATCCCCTATAATAGCGAGGCTCTCCAGTTTGACTAGATATAAGGTTATATATGGAAAGACCTATGACTGTCATATACCTATGTACAAATTATAGTACATGATCCTGTAACATTATTTTCAATAGTGCCACAGGGTAGTGGTTTTCTAAGATACGCAAACCACCCAACCTAAGCCGCTATTTTTTATTTCAAATGAGTGACATATAGACTGATAATACCACCCGTAATTGGACTTAAGAATTAAAATACGGTCACACAGCAAGGGTTCTTCTTTTTATTTTCACCAATTTCTACCATTTTCACTTTTTCATATAACTATCTATATTTTTTAACCTCTATTTCGCTGGTCATGTCCCAATAGGGGCATTTTAATGCATATTTAATAAAGATTTGTTTTTTATTTCTTACAATTTCTTTGTTGTGCGCCAAACTATAGACATTCTTCTCTTCTCCCCTCCTCTGTGAGGTTAGGATGGTAGAAGGTGCTAGTTGAATGGTAAGTAGAATCTGATTGGTTGCTATGGGCAACATCAATTTTAGAACTCTCTTCTAAAAACTCTCAATTTTGTAAATTTAGCCCATATAGTCTGTACACACTGGCTGGTGCACATATAAGCCCAAAAGCTCAGATATATACTGGTAACAGTTGTAATAACAGACCATTACCATGTTACATCCAAAAAAAAAATATTAAAAACATGAACAAACTGCGCAGGACACCTCAAAACACATACAAAAATATCCACTTATCCTGCTGTGACCTATAGCTGTACTTTTTCTCCTGTGTCCAGGATATTATGTATATTAACAGCAGCCAGGGTTGGACTGGCACCCAGGGGTACAGAGGAAATCCCTGGTGGGCCCCACTGCCTGAGAGCCCAACCCCTCCTCTAGGAGGGGCAGATTCCAGACTGAGCATTGAAATTATACATTGCTTCTCTATTAAAGGGTCAGTTAACTGGTGGAACAGGACCACTAGCAAACATCAGTGCTTGGTTTACTATAGAAACTACACCAAGATTTGCCTATTGGTTAACCAAGTGTCTGAGGTGGCTTGCCCCTTAAGAATTAACCCCTACCACTGAATTTTCCCGGGTGGGCTCTTCATGCCACAGTTCGACACTGAAAGCAGGTTTGAGGACACAGAAAGCCCACAGCTCAGAAGTCAAAGAATATTCTTTTTGCACTGGTACAGTAGTTAGAGTTAGCAGGGGCCCAATTTTGGATTGGACAATTTTTCAAGCCTGTCTAGAAATGTTCAGAAAAGAGTACCAGTATGTAGTAAAGAAATATTCTGCTAGGAATACCAGAAATGCAATTGTCCAGTATGCCTAATACCAAATTTGCTGTGCTTCAAAGGAATAGGTTTCCTGTTCATGGGAGGCAAAATGCGTGATTACATGACTGTCACTCAACCATGACTAAATGCAGTGAGTTCACCTTACCGACTGAAACCAATCCTAAAACCCTCTCCCAGATCTCTCCTCTGATGTGTGAAAGACAGAAGAATGAATTGTCACAGAGAAGAAAGGATGCATTCTTGTTACATGGAGCACAGCCTACAATGCCTAAAGTAGCTGTAATCATTATACAGGTTGAGTCTCCCATATCCAAATATTCCGAAATACGGAATATTCCGAAATACGGATTTTTTTTGGCATGACTGAGATAATGAAACCTTTGATTTTTGATGGCTCAATGTACACAAACTTTGTCTAAGGCACAAATTATTACAACTATTGTAAACAATTACCTTAAGGCTGTGTGTATAAGGTGTATATGAAACATAAATGGATTTAATTTCTGTACACAAACTTTATTTGAGCCTCAAAATTATTGAAAATATTGTGTAAATGACCTACAGGCTGTGTGTATAAGGTGTATATAACACATAAATGCATTTTGTGTGTATATTTGGGTCCTATTCCCTAGATATTTCATTATGGTATACAATTATTCCAAAATACAGAATATTCCGTTATCCAAAATACCCCTGGTCCCAAGCATTTTGGATTTGGGAGACTCAACCTGAATATAAATAAAGCAGGAAAAATTGGCATTCCTTTCCATAATAACAAGTATGCCCAGGTGCCGTCCAATAAGCTTACACTCAACTATACAACAAACTCTTAAAAAAAGAATTGTGCACCACACTTATGGTATATGTAGCAGCTCAATAACAGGTTAATATGAGAAAGTTAAATATGAGCGCTGCGTGGATTCTGTATATGTGCTTAGGTATAAACATAATATTAGCTCGCAACAAACTATATAAATACAACTCTGTTTAAAATAGTGTTAAATTGTTATGAAACAGTTTCTACTGAGAAAAGGAATCAATGAAATAATGTTTATGCTGTCTATTTATAAAAGAGACGGGATTTTTGCAGTGCTGCACGGATGTGATCAGGTGCTTATAGATGGAAGCGCTAGCTTGCCCTACATTTTTTCCTATCTTGTTTCTCTTAGGGAAGGTGGTCTTTTCCAAGGTGATATGTTCATGTGGTGCATCTGGCCATGGGTGGCCACTGATGATGTTACTCTGCCTTTATCTTTGCACAGCTGATTTTGGGGTCTCAGTAAGCCAAGCAATGCATTTCACATGCAGGCTACTTTATCCAGGATTCTTGATGTTATAGACCAATACAGTCACTGGATTCTGTCAGGAAGCCGATGGTCAAAATGCTGACCGCTGGCTTCCCGACTGTCTAATCCCCACAGTGGTCTAATGACAGGCGTCAAAATACCTACACCAGGAGCCCGATGCCCAGCATACCTCCCCGGGGGGAGGTTAGGGTTTGGCACCCCCCCGGGAGACATAGGTTTAGGCTGCGTGGAAGGGGGGGTTAGGTTTAGGCACTTACAGGGGTGAGGTGGCACCCTTAAGGGAGGGTTAGGGTTAGGGGGGGGAATAGGTTTAGTAATAGTTAAAATACTTACCTGTCGGGATCTTCGGTTGACGGTATTCCGACGTCGGGTTTGAACGGCCGCATATGTGTCCGGTGGTATTTCATACCAATCCCACAGTCACCACCTGCAACAGTGTGCAGGTGGGTGAGCCACGGGTACCCTAAAATGGCAGAACAGCTGGTGGAAATGGTGAAGAGGTATGTTGCAGATGAGGAATTATTAAGTATACATCAATGACCACTAGTTCTGCAACAGTGATCTCCAGTGAATTCTTGTAACATTGTTCCAGGGAAAAACGGTGCTGGGCATTGGAATGTACTCAAAAAGACGTTAGGCTTGGAATATAGAAATTGGACAACTGTGCCAAAAAGGTTCCCACCTCAGAATAGTTTTGATAAAAGTATGATCACATGTTCTAGATGTGGTGGGCCATGTGGCTGCTAATTGTCAACTTACCTCTGAACCTAAGCAATTTGGTACTGCTTATGTTAGGTTGAGCTTGATAAACAAATGTGTATAATCACTGTAGAAGGCAAATTAATAGAGGCTCTATTAGATTCTGATAGCCTGTTTACTCTTGTAAAAGTCAATTTGGTGAAACCCTCAAAACGTCATAGAAAAACTGTTGCTGTAACCGGTACACACAGAGATACTGAACATAGAAACATAGGACCTCATTCAGAGGCGGTCACTATGGTGTGATTGATCGCAACGAGCGATTTCTTTGTCATGTGCGCATGCGTGTAGTCGGCATTGCACGTGCGCAAGCCAGTTCTTGCGAGCTATATGGAGTCTGTCATCAGTCACTACTTGGTCGTAGCTCTGATTGACAGATAGTTCCGTTTGTGGGTGATAACAGGGGAAGGTGCATGTGAATGGGAGCATGGCGCTGCGAATGCGTGTCTGTCGTAAAAAGGGAGATTTAGGGAGATTTAAAGGCGTGCATAAATTACTGAGTGGGTCATCGAACACGTCATACCGCAGCCTTTAAGGTGCTACTTCTTGTAGTGCTTGAGTTAGCCCAGGGTCTTCCTCAAGCACTGCGACTGCAGGCGATGGTTTCTGCCTCTGCCGATGTATGATGTCAATTAACAAAGTAACAGGTGTTTGTCATTGCAGTGTATATTAGCAAAGTGGTTGCGAAAATTGGCTTTTTAAAAGGACATTACATTTGGTTGGTCTCGGTATGTGATATTTATATTACATTTGTTTGCAAAACCATTTAAAATACATTTAATAACCATAATTCCCTTTTTTTGGTTCAAATGCTAAATACATGTTTTTGTAGATGTTTTTTTATATTTTTTAAGGTTTGTGGTATTGCACATCCCAGCATGCTTTGTTTTTTTTTTTTACTAATAATGCCCATAGCCAGATTTCTTAAACCAAACATCAAAATACACATGCAAAATTTACATTTAGAAGAATAGACAAAAAAAAAACAGCGATTGCTCGCTGCTTGCATCCGCATCGAAACAGGCAAAAGAACCATCGAAAGTGCAGATGTGAAAACTTGACTCTGCCAAAAAACCATGATGGTCACATAGCTTGGCGCCAGCGACCGACAAATTTCTGCGACTGTAGTCCTCGCTCATCCCTTTACGAGACTCAGGAGGTGTGTTTTCATTGTAATGGGAGTTTCCTCACCTACTATGTGCACTGCGATTTTGCGCTTGATTTGCATTTTCTCGCTCTTTTATGATGCGATCGATCGCGCCCTAGCGACTGCCTTTGAATGAGGGCCATTGTGTGGTACTACTGTAGTAACTGTGGGATTAGTTCTTTTTTTGATGTATGATGTTATGTTGGGCAGAGATTTTTCCCACTTCTGGAAGCAGTGGGGAAACCAATTTATTGCAGACGTAAGTAACTCAGTCCCGTTTGATATTGTTAATTTTACAGTGGCAGTGGTAATGTTCCCTGAGCCTGAAGTGTTCCTTTTTCCAAGTATGATTGGGGACAGAGTGATTATTTTTTGTTTTCATTTAGAAAATAAATTTTTGGCCAATGGGCAAGGACCATGAGAAATCATAGAAAAAGTGAATGAAGTTAATTATAAAGTGTACCAGCCTGGGAAAAGAAATCCAGGACAGACCTACTATATAAATCTTATAAAGCCTTGGAAAGATAAAGTAGCTCTGTTAGCCACCCCGCTATCTTCGATAATTGTAGTACTTTTGGTTCCTGAAGTAACAATAGCTAAAACCCTCTCAACTCTTCAACAGCATGAGGCTAAAGCATTTCTCATAAGAAATAGATATTTGTTTTACGACATACCTGGTTTAAACAACAGTCATTAAACATGATATAATCACTGTACTAGGGGGTTAAGTTTAACCAAAAACCCTATAGAATATCAGAAGCCCAATGGAAATCGGTGTCTAATGAAATGAAAAAAATTTTAGTGTAGGATATAATTGAAGAGTCACATATTGAGTGATCAAGTCCCATTGTACTCATTCTGAAACCTGATGGGAGCTTAAGCTTCTACAATGATTTCCGTAATGGGAGTAGTGTGTCTAAGATTGATGCCTACCCAATGCTTCATGTGAATTAACTTATTGAGAGGCTGGGGACAGCATGGAACCAAGTTGGTGAAAGCATACTCTTATTAATTTAAATCATATTATGCCACTTTTGAAAAAGTAGCATTGTATTCTTTGTTAGATTCTATGAATGTCCTGCCCTGCAGGTTGACACAACAAAAACAGTAGGAAGGTTGTCCAAAGGAGATATACATGCTCCAGGTTTTTTGTTTTTGTATGGGAGACAGAAGCTGATTAGCAGCCTTGATTGACAGGACAGAACTAGCACCAGAGAAGTGAAAGACTAGTCGTGCTGCCGGGAATGGTGGGAAGTATGGGGCTAACAGAACAGGTGGGGTGGCATGGAATTTAGGTGATAGAACAGGGGCAGGGAGGGACACAGCAGAAGGGGGAAGGTGGGTCATACTGAGGCACATGCTGTGTCCTCTTCTTGCTGTATCTATCTATCTATCTATCTATATATATATATATGTGCTACTAATCAATTCATCTCTGACCTTAAAGAAAACCTGGACTGGATCCATGTTCAACTGCTGTTCCACATTTAAACAGATGAAATCCTGCTGTACCCGCCATAATACTGTATATATATATATATATATATATATATATATATATATGCCATAAAGCCTGGCACTCTTTAAAACCAATGGATAAGGGACCCAGGTGCCATCAGGATAAATTGTAGGTAGATGCAGGAAGAACACAGTGGCACTACAGTGAATGTACGTCCATCTAGCCTCCACTTGCAGAAATTTGTTGGCCCGGTCTCCTCCTCTTGGTGTCTCCTCCTCTTAGTGTTTTGGGTACAAGGTCTATGACCATATATTTTAAACTGGATAGGTTATATACCATCTCGGTTGGTCAGACTCAGACATTAGGCTAATGCCTTGATGGCTGAGCATTGGAGGGCTAGTCACTCCCTCATTGTTCTTGTGGTCTTCTCCATGTAATGCAGCCCACAAGGGCAAATAATCAAATAGTCTAAGAAAGAAAAAGTACAAGATAGAACAAAATTTATTTTGTACTAGCAAGGGTGCTTGAAGGTGGAACCAATAATCATGTTGTGGCTGGTAGTGCAACACAAACACTTGTAGCAAGAAGTTGGATGACAAAATAGATTTCTGAACAACTTTGTCCAACTGTGAGCTGAGTAAGGTATGATCCCCGGTGATACATGCCATGCAAATCATCTGAGACTTTGGTAGTCCAATCTTCAAAGTGCGAGGGTGATGGCTGTTGGCTCTTAATAAAGTGTTTTCATCTGTGGGCTTAGATTATACTCCCATAAGTATAGTGCCATTATTAATAGTAACCTGGACATCTATATAGTTCAGACTACGTTTATCCATTTGATAAGTTAGCTTAATAGGGGAATCTCTGGCATTGATGTTGACATGAGCTGTAAAATGTAGGCTTCCCCCATGTCCACAACATGAATAAATCGTCAATGTAACGTACGAACAATATAATATTCTTTGTGGCATCTGGGTCTTGAAAAAACATGTAATTTTCTTCCTGGAACATGTAGATGTTCGCGTAGGATGGGGCCACGTTACTCCCCATGGTGCAATCATTTAGTTGAAGGTAGAACTTACCATCAAATAGAAATTAGTTTCTAGTTAACGTGAGTCCCAGGAGATGGAGAAAAAGATCCAAATCAATGCTTCTCATGTTTATTTTAATCAAGAGCTGTTTCATTGCCTCCAGTGCACCTTGATGGGGGATGCTCATGTACAGACTGCTGACGTCCATGACATAGGGACCATGTTGATCCTGCTAAGGAGATTAAGGAAGTTGGTAGTATCCTTAATAAATGTGTGCTGTTTGGTGACAAGCTGTTGAAGGTTGCTGTCCTGGAGACTGGCTGATAAATTGAGTTCCTGGTGGATATGATCAACCTTCTGGGTGGTTTGGTGAGGTCTTTCTGGATCTTGGGGACAGTGAATAGGATAGGGACCACTGGGAAATCCTGTTTTAGAGCAGTGCAAATGTAGGCAGGTAATAGGCCACCCTGTTTTGCCTCTGTAATTAACTCATCCAGGCTCGCTCATGCTTTTGTGGGCTCCTTTACCTACTTGAGGTGAGCTTGTAATCTTTATTCTTTTAATACACCTTGACAAAGGGGTGTTATAGCCCCAAAAAGTTGGCAGCTACATTCTGCTATGACTTGAATACAAATATTATATACTGTATATATACATATATATATATATATATATATATATATATTAGGGATGTGCGATTCAGTAAAAAATTAACACACTTGAACTTAGGAGTTCAAAGTCAAAACAAATTCACTTTTTGGGTTCAATGATGCTATCCAGAGATGTTTGCAGCTTGAAATAAATTATTATTGACCCCAAAGATCAAAGAAGACAGATAAAAATTACTACTTGCTCCATCTCATCCAGCAGAGTATGTAGAGCTATTCACTGGCATATTATAAGCTGTGGTGTAGCATGTGGCCAGGGCATCTGGAGCACGAGTGTGTTACAGCACCTCCCCCCTCAAAGTGTGTTCTGTATA
Source organism: Taudactylus pleione (assembly GCA_031769625.1). Lineage (NCBI taxonomy): Eukaryota > Metazoa > Chordata > Amphibia > Anura > Myobatrachidae > Taudactylus > Taudactylus pleione. Next base: position 967,771 of record JAUIMM010000241.1, read on the forward strand.
ATATAACCGCTATATAAATATATATATATATATATATACATACATACATACATGGCATGGTCACACATACATACATGCATACATACATACACACACATACAGGCAGTGTCACATACATACATACATACATACAGGCTTGAAGGGTCACACATACAGGCAGGGAGGGTGATAGACATAACTGGGGTACCTCTCTCACCTTAATGTGGACCCTGCAGCTTCTTCCTCATCGACATGCTGGTGTAGCCCCACCCTCTGCTGGGGTCAGATGAACATGTGCTGAGCTCCACCAATCAGGGCTCAGCACAAGCTCCTCTGACCACGAAGTCTCTCACTAGAGCAGAAGGAAGACAAGAAAGGATGCTGCTGCTGCTCTGTATCATGGCAGGCTGGACACAGGCTACTTGACAGCTGCTTCTGGAGTCTGACTTCAGGGCGCCCTCTGGCAACTAAGGCACCTGGAGCTCGTGCTCCAGTGGAACCACCCTCCTTATGTCTTACATACCTGGTCATCAGTCCAAGGGTCATCAGTAACTCCATCTGACTAACATTGAAAAATGGAGTATACAAATGTGCAGGCTGTGTAAACTGACAATTTATACAAGATGAAATTTTCTGTCAGCCTACTACAGGTATCAAATAATGAATCAAACATCCTCTTATTTGTGACAGCAAATTTGTTATATATTTGATACTCTGTCCATGTAAATTGATTTATGTCAGCAAAACTATTTGTACTGTGAAGAGAGTAGCTATGCATAGATCTTCTATCAAGAAGGCATCCTCAATATTTGGTCAAACCACTCCAAACATGACTAAGCATTTTGCTGAAAGAAGCCATATTATGAAAGCTTTTGTATTTTTGCCGTTAGATCGTATCCTTCCTTTTTGCAGAGGTGGTAACAGGTACAAATTATTTCTTTAGACAGAGTACTAGTGGATATACAAAATGAATTCTCTTTCACCAGCTGGCCTTAATGAGGATCTATATTTTTCTTGTGTTTTGTAAAACGGTTATTTGTTTGATCAAAACACTTTTTTTTAGGTTGGACTGCATATAATTAACTAGAGCTTGGATTTATTATATGTTTTATAATATATTGTTATCAGTACCTTCAATTGACCTTATTAACATTTTTTTTTACATTCTGGGTTTGCATTCTTTGTGCACATCATTCTTTGTACTTGTACCTTGGGCTTATTTTAATTTCAGACATTAAAGCTGCCTCTTTAAGATGGCATTATTTGATGCTGCTTTAATTATAATGCTGCTATGAATATGATTCTATTGATTTTGATTCATTTTGGATTTATTGTTCACAAATAATTATACACATTTCATATTTTTCTAGCTCTAATATACTAGTTTTAGTGTTATTTGAAAATATCTGCTTTTTTCTCTATTTGATGATGTTTTTCCCTAGATTCGTTTCATATTGTTTTTTTCTATGTGGGTGTTTCTGGCTGTTGCTTTTGCTCAAGCAGGGGCTAAAGCGACCTATACATCTGGCAACCATTTCTCCGATTTGAAAATTGTTAATGCTGCTTCTGATAAGTATCTTGTTAACAACTCTAGCTCTATGCTTTGTTTAAATAAATGGATTGAAACTTCTTTTACAAATACATTGGTGTGCTGGCTTCGGTTAGCCCTCATGGATCTGCAGGCACAATATAGTAAACAGGAGAGCAGTATGTAGTGGACATGGGAGCCGGGGCAGGAGGGCAACATGTAATGGCCATGGAAGCAGGAGGACAAGGGCAACATGTAGTGTGGTACTCAGAGCCTGAGAAGGCCATCGCGACCATCACAATGCACGCTCGTATAGCCAGTGGGTGGTGACCCACAGCTATACGAGCGTCCAGGAGGACGCTCCATGAAAATGGAGCCCGGCCCTCATTCAGAGCGTGCGCTCTGCTCAGAGCGTACGGCTCTGAATGAGGGCCATAGTATCCATTAAGTATGCATTAAGTAGGTTTTTTATGATCCTGTGTGACTGTTTGAAAGAAGGAGTCAAGATATTGAGAGATAGAATAGTAAAGGTCAAGGGGTGCAGAGGATGTTTGTGGCTCTTTGGAATGGTGTATAGTTCCAAGGCAACTGGCAAATCTTCAATGAGGGATGCACCTGTAATTTTAGAACTAATATTGTCCCCTATAGCAGACTTAAGAAGCATATTTTGCTCTATTTTGAATGTAGAATGTAGAAATAGGATCAGATCACTGAGTTTTTCATATATTTCATCTCTATAATCGGAGATGTCCTGTATGACTATCAGAGCCGTAGCTAGGGTAGTGCGGCCGGTGCCATCACACAGTGTACCACAGGTCAGGGGGCGCTGTTTGGGCCTGTCAAATTTCTGTTTATTATCATTCTTGCTTGTAGCTTCCTCTTATTTCATCCCCAGCATCTCCTGGCCTCCCCTATCTCTACCCTGACTCTTCCCCGTGAAGCCATGGCCCTTTTTTGGGTGCATAATGTCCCTTTGAAAAATGAGGGATGCCAATGCTCTTTCTGTCACAGGGCACCAAAATGTCTAGTTACTGCTCTGATGACTATACCACCCCCCTTATCTTTTTTATTACAATTTTACTTATGCACTTACATTGATGCAAACAAGGTTGTTGTTCTTATGAAGACATGGATGCAATTTGTTATACAAAACAGCCATTTCAGAATAAGCTCACCATCACTATCAGGATACTATATTTTCATATTTTCAGAGACATATCCACTAGCCTTGTGAGCTGACATTTCTCTGTGTTATTCATCAGAATGGAGATTGACTCCCAGAATTAAATGAGCACCATTTCAGATAATCAGTTTATAATCATTCCAGATATTGATTATTGAAATACAATAAGACATTAAAAGATGTAATTACTGGAGTCATTCTTTTATAGAAATTTGTGGTAAAATAGAATTAAAATGCAATATTTTTGTTTCCTAAAATCTCCATAGCAAGTAATGTTTCAAGCATGTATTAATTATGCTGGGTCTGTATTGTTTTGTGCTGCCCTTGGCTGTTGTGCAACAAGTCATTCTATAAAAAGAATTGACACGGACAAAGTAAAGATAACCAAAAATACAGAAATTAATATGCACATACCTTCCAACATTGGGTGGTTACAAAATCACAAGATTTTAAAGCCATGTGCCAGACATATTTTGTCAATGGTGGCTGAATCCTCCCTAAGGATCAGCCACCTATGAGCGTGCTTCATGGCCCAGCAGAGCCCACCCCTTCCGTACACGGAGTAGCTGTATTAATCGCCCTCAAGTTGGTGGTTGCATCAACTTCAGCTCCAGGGAAAACGTAATTACAGCAGGGGCTATTCGGGCAGGCACTGTGCTCCCCAGGCAGATACAATTGCTGTTTTAGCGCCGCCCGCGGCTGCGCTGCAGCATTTACATTACATGGCACAGCTCAGGGATGCAGAGAAATAGGTGCTCTTCGACCCCAGCCACTTGTTTGTTCTCCCCGTGCCTGCGCTGCTTGCAATAACGAGTAGCTGGGACATGATGACCCAGGGCAATGAATAAAGTTTTTTTGTTTTATTTCCTTTTTTGCCTCAGTGCGCATTACGTCATGATGTTCGCGTGCTGAGACAGAAGAACAGAGAAGGAGCCACTGTGATGAGGAGCTCCGCAGGGACTATGGTAGGAAAGGTAAGTGATGCTGCTGGAGACACTGGTGGGGAAGAAGCATAGGGAGGTCATGGTGAGACACTGAGGGAAGAGGTTGGAGTAAGCGAAAGAGAGAGAGACACTGAGTGGGAGCTGAGACCTATGGAGAGTCACAGGGTGGGAGTGGGGTTAGAGTCCATTGCAGGGTTCTTGGTATTCACCTTATTCACCAACTGCCAGGACGTTCAGAAGGACTTTTGGGAATCATCCTTCCTGAGCACCTCATTATATATCTGACATGTTTTTTTAAACATCTAATTCTGCTGTGATTTCTACATGATAGGCTTTCACAATCTTGCTTTATGTGAGTGCATTATGTAATTTACAATAAATTACCTATTTGGATGCATTTGTTCACATATTGATTTGGAGAATGAGTAAGAACATCATATTTCATAATGGCAGAGCTGGGCTGGAATCAGAGCATGGTATAAGGGCAGAGATGGCCGAGCAGATCTGGTCTGAGGGCAGGGCAGGTTATAAGCCCAGAGGTGGCAGAGCTGTGTTGGAGGCAGAGCATGGTACTGTATAATGCTGACAGAGATGGCAAAGCAGGGAATGACGGCTGTGGTGGCAGAGCTGGTCTGGAGGCAGAGCAGGGTATAAGGGCAGAGCTGGGCTGGAGGCAGAGTATGCTATAAGACTGGCAAAGGTGGCAGAGCAAGGAATAAGGGCTGAGGAAGCAGTACTGAGCTGGTAGTTGAGTAGGATATAAGGGCAGAGCTGGGCTGGAGGCAGAGCCTGGTATAAGGCAGGCATAGGTGGCAGAGAAGAGTTGGGCTGGAGGCAGTGCAGGGTATAAGGGCAGAGATGGCAGAGCTGGTCTGGAGGCAGGGCAGGGTATAGAAGCAGAGGTGGCAGAGCTGGGTTGGAGGCAGAGTAGGATATAAGGGCAGAGGTGGCAGAGCAGAGTATAAGGGCAGAGCTGGGTTGGAGGCAGAGCATGGTATAAGGGATGAGGTAGCAGAGCTAGGCTGGAGGCAGAGCAGGGCATAGGGGAAAAGGTAGCAGAGCTGGACTGGAGGCAGAGTAGGATATAAGGGCAGAGGTGGCAGAGCTGGGTTGGAGGCATAGCATGGTATAAGAGCAGATGTGGCAGAGCTGGGCTGGAGGCAGGTAAGGGTATAGGGGAAGAGGTAGCAGAGCTGGGCTGGGCTGGATGCAGAGTAGGATATAAGGGCGGAGGTGGCAGAGCTTGGCTCGAGGCAGAGTAGGATATAAAGGCAAAGGTGGCAGAGCTGGGCTCGAGGCAGAGTAGGATATAAGAGCAGAAGTGGCAGAGCTGGGCTGGAGGTAGGTAAGGGTATAGAGGAAGAGGTAACAGAGCTGGGCTTTAGGCAGAGTAGGATATAAGGGCAGAGGTGGCAGAGCTGGGCTGGAGGCAGAGCATGGTATAAGGGCAGAAGTGGGCTGGAGGCATGTAAGGGTATAAAGGAAGAGGTAGCAGAGCTGGGCTGGAGGCAGAGCAGCGTAAGCAGAGCATAATGTACAGGATCTGCTACTGCATTAGGATCCCAGGGACATTGCACTGCCACAGCTGTCACTCGAGGCAGGGAACATGTGGAATCTCCTGCCCACTCTCAGGACTCAAGAGGAGGAGCAGCGCTCTCTTCAATCTCTCAACTTCCTTTGTGAAATTGTCCGTAGTTTAGCCAGGATTTCTCTACATCGTGGGTGCATTTTCTCCTCTGAAGTGAACCCCACTCCCATGATCACTGGCTGTACACAAGTAGGAGTGGTTCAGTGAAAGGAACTGATAATAGGTAACATCAAGGTGCAGAACCTGCAAGTTACAGACCCCCCTATTCATTCAGTGTCTGTAGGTGGGTCCTTGTCACAGCCCTTCTGTATTACCTGGCTGGTAGTCCCATGCACCAGCCTGGGGGCTTCTATAGCAAGTAACAGGTCTCTAGCATCACTCTTGGGGTATCTTATATTGAGTTATTATTATCATGCATAGCAGCTGCAGAGCTTAGTGCAGCCATGATGCACCCTACTGTCAGTCACTCATTCTGTGCCTGACCAGCCAGCCAAGCTGCTGCACCCCATCACACCCTTTATATAATTAATTATTTATTGCTGCTTACAATTACATACTGATTACTGGTGTGCTGTTTTTTTTCCTGTACAGCTTCATAGGTCATATACTCTATTGTGTATTTGTTTACAGTACATATTTTAGTAATCATTTTACACCAGGTATTGTTGGACTACAACACTCAGCATTCATTTGACTTTTGGAGAGTTAGACTTTAACAACAACTGAGAGACCCCTGTTGTTCTGATTAAAGTCACTGAGATGCCAGTCACATACTGTAGGTCACCAAAAGATCTGTCTGTAAAGACTCTGCCTCTGGGGACAGTGTTTTCCTGTGGCAGGTGCAAAGAGCATTGCATGGAGGCAGCAGAGAGTGAACTGTGCATTCTGTGATTATACACTTGGTTATACCTAGGGGTGGCCCCCCCCAATCCGAGGTCGATCCAAGTCAGGCTCGACTTTTCCCGCCTGACTCGGATCTGAAATCGAGGCAAAATGTCATCATCCCGCCTTCCGGGTCTCGCTGGTTTTAGATTCTATATAAGGTACCCGCATCGGTGCCATTTTCTCACTCGGCTGTGGACAGTGAAGAGGGAGGGTGGGAGTTAGGGCTGGCTGGGCTGTGTAGTGTAGTGTATTGCAGTGTAGTGTTGTGCTGTGCTGTGCTGCTGTTGTCCATAGGGGCTGTGTTCACTCCTCCAAAGTCCATAGGGGCTGGCTGTGTAGTGCTGTGCTGCTGTTGTCCATAGGGGCTGTGTCCACTCCTCCAAAGTCCATAGGAGCTGGCTTTGTTGTGCTGTGCTGCTGTTGTCCATAGGGGCTGTGTCCACTCCTCCAAAGTCCATAGGGGCTGGCTGTGTTGTGCTGTGCTGCTGTTGTCCATAGAGGCTGTGTCCACTCCTCCAAAGTCCATAGGGGCTGGCTGTGTTGTGCTGTGCTGCTGTTGTCCATAGGGGCTGTGTCCACTCCTCCAAAGTCCAGAGGGGCTGGCTGGACTGTGTTGTGCAGTCAGTTGTCCATAGGGGCTGTGGGCCTGATTCAGAGCCGAACGCTCTGACCAGAGTGCTCGCTCTGAATCAAGGCCCTCCTCCCTGAAAATGGAGTGGCCTCCTGGATGCTCGCATAGCTGTGGGTGACCACCCACAGCATATACGAGCGTCCATGATGATGGTCGTGATAGTCTTGACCATCGCGACCATCGGGGTTGCGACGGAGACCCTGCGGTAGGGTCTCGCTGCTGCAAGCCCTGGAGTGATTTTGGTTCTATCAGAGCCAAAATCACTCCCACTGACATAACTAGTGATGTCAGTGGGACCGGCTTCAGATGGTCGGCGTTCCCATGGGAACGCCTCCATCTGGCAGGCACGCCCCCGGCACACCCACCAAAGGAGGCATGCTGTCAATCAACATCGACAGCACGCCCCCTTTGGTGCGAGACCCGGAGCGATGGAGAGCCTGTCGCTCGCCGGGTCTCGTGCATGCGCACGACGGAGGAACATTGACCCACTTGCGAGCGTCCTGAATGACCCCCTGTGCCCACTCCAATGTCCTGTGCAGTGTCCCAGTCCTAAAGGGGTGCTGTAGTGTTTTCCAGGGGGTGCTCTGTCAATCAGGGGTGCTCCCCCAAAGTGCAAAAAAATAAATATTTTTTCTGTGTTTGTGAATTGTGGGGGTCATTCAGACCCGCTCGCGAGCGCAGGACGCTCGCAAGCGGGTCGATGTTGCCCCACTGCGCATGCGCACGATGCAGGGAGCGCGTGCGCATGCGCGAGACCCGGACAGCGACGGGGCACTCCGTCGCTCCTGGTCACGCACAAAAGGGGGCGTGCTGTCGATGTTGATTGACAGCATGGACCCTTTTGTGGGCGTGCTGGGGGTGTGGCTGCCAGACAGAGGCGTTCCCATGGGAACGCCTACCGTCTGAAGCCAGCCCCACTGACATCACTAGTGATATCAGTGGGAGTGATTTTGGCTCTGATAGAGCCAAAATCACTCCAGGGCTTGCGGCAGTGAGACCCTACCGCAGGGTCTCGTCGCAAGCCCGATGGTCGCGATGGTCTTGACCATCGTGACCATCATCATGGATGCTCGCTATAGCTGTTGGTGGTCACCCACAGCTATGCGATCATCCAGGAGGACGTTTCATTTTCATGAAGGAGGGCCCTGATTCAGAGCGAGCGCTCTGGTCAGAGCGTTCGGCTCTGAATCAGGCCCAGTGTGCACAGTAGCCGCACGTGCATCAACAAAGTAGCGCCAAGCGTGCGCCTGTGTCATAAGTAAAGGGCCGGCTGGCTCGTCCGTTAAAGGGTGCTGTAACCCCCAAAGTGCACTCCTAATAATATTTTTTTTTTCTGTTTGTGAATTGTGTGCGCAGTAGCCGCACGTTCATCAACAAAGTAACGCCAAGCGTGTGCCTGTGTAATAAGTAAAGGGCCAGCTGGCTAGACCATTAAAGGGTGCTGTAACCCCCAAAATGCACTCCCAACAAAATAAAAAAATATTTTCTGTGTTTGTGAATTGTGCGCACTGTGGCAGCACGTGCATCAACAAAGTAGCGCCAAGCGTGCGCCTGTGTCATACGTAAAGGGCCAGCTGGCTTGACCATTAAAGGGTGCTGTAACCCCCAAAGTGCACTCCAAAAAAAAATAAATTATTATTTGTGTTTGTGAATTGTGTGCACAGTAGCCGCACGTGCATCATAAAGTAGCGCCAAGCGTGCGTCTGTGTCATAAGTAAAGGGCCGGCTGGCTTGACCATTAAAAGGTTCTGTAACCCCCAAAGTGCACTCCATACAAAATAAAAAAATATTTTCTGTGTTTGTGAATTGTACGCACTGTGGCCACTCATTCATCAACAAAGTAGCGCCAAGCGTGCGCCTGTGTCATAAGTAAAGGGCCGGCTGACTTGTCTGTTAAAGGGAGCTGTAACCCTCAAAGTGCACTCCAAAAAAAATAAAAAATTATTTTTTGTGTTTGTGAATTGTGTGCGCAGTATCCGCACGTGTATCATAAAGTAGCGCCAAGCGTGCGTCTGTGTCATAAGTAAAGGGCCGGCTGGCTTGACCATTAAAAGGTGCTGTAACCCCCAAAGTGCACTCCATGCAAAATAAAAAATTATTATTTGTGTTTGTGAATTGTGTGCGCAGTAGCCGCACGTGCATCAACAAAGTAGCGCCAAGCGTGCGCCTGTGTCATAAGTAAAGGGCCGGCTGGCTCATCTGTTAAAGGGTGATGTAACTCCCAAAGTGCACTCCAAACAAAATTAAATTATATTTTCTGTGTTTGTGAATTGTGTGAACTGTACGTGCATCCTCAAAGCTGCAGCGGCAAGCGTGCATCTGTCTGTTAAAGGGTGGTGTAACCCCCAAAGTGCACTCCAACAAAAATAAAATATTTTCTTCTGTGTTTGTGAATTGTGTGCACTGTACGTGTATCCTCAAAGCAGCAGCGGCAAGCATGCGCCTGTGTGTTAAAGGATGGTGTAACCCTCAAAGTGCGCTCCACAAGAAATAAAAAATTATTTTTTTCCTGTCTTTGTGAATTGTGTGCACTGTAGCTGCACGTGCATCAACAAAGGAGCAGTGCCAAGCGTGTGCCTGTGTCCCATAAGTAAAGAGCCGGCTGGCTCATTTCTTAAAGGGTGGTGTAACCCACAAAGTGCACTAGTCTCCAACAAAAATAAAAAATTATTTTCTGTGTTTGTTATATATCAATATAACCTAAATGGAGGACCAAACTTTCTCAGATAAAAATAAAATAGGGAAAGATCAAGAACCACTTCCTCCTAGTGCTGAAGCTGCTGCCACTAGTCATGACATAGACGATAACATGCCATCAACGTCGTCTGCCAAAGCCGATGCCCAATGTCATAGTAGAGGGCACATACAATCCCAAATGACAAAGTTCAGGAAAATGACCTTAAAAAAAACATTTAAATCATCTGAGGAGAAACGTCAACTTGGCAATATGCCATTTACGACACGGACTGGCAAGGAACGGCTAAGGGGCCTGATTCAGACCCACTCGCGAGCGGCTGTCCGATCGCAAGTGGGTCGATGTTATGCACTGAGCATGCGCACGACGGAGGGAGCTCCGTCGTGCGCATGCGCCAGACGCGACGAGCGAAGGAAAGTCCTTCGCTCATTGTGTCCGATCAAAGGGGGCGTGCTGTCAATGTTGATTGACAGCACGCCCCCATTGGTGGGCGTGCCGGGGGCGTGCCTCCCTGACGGGGGCCTTCCCATGGGAACGCCTCCCATCAGAAGCCGGCCCACTGACATCACTAGTGATGTCAGTGGGAGTGATTTTGGCTCTGATAGAGCCAAAATCACTCCGGAGCTTGCGGTTGAAAACCTCAACCGCAGGCTCCGGCTCGCAATTTCGATGGTCGCGATGGTCTCGACCATCGCGGCCATCAAAATGCACGCTCGTATAGCCTGTGGGTGGTGACCCACAGCTATACGAGCGTCCAGGAGGACGCTCCAAGAAAATGGAGCCCGGCCCTCATTCAGAGCGTGCGCTCTGCTCAGAGCGTATGGCTCTGAATGAGGGCCAAGGTCTTTCCCTATGTTCATGACTAGAGGTTCAGCTTCACATGACAATGGAAGCCCTCCTCCCGCTAAAAAAATCAAACGAGTTAAGCTGGCAAAAGCACAGCGAAGAACTGTGCGTTCTAAGAAGATATCACAAATCCCCAAGGAGAGTCCAAGTGTGGTGGCAGTTGAGATGCCTGACCTCCCAGCACTGGATGGGAAGAGGTGGCTCTTTCCACCATTTGCACGCCCCCTGCAAGTGCTGAAAGGAGCACCCACAGTCCACTTGCTGATATGCAAATTGAAGATGGCACTGTTGAAGAACAACAGGATGAGGATACTGGTGTAGATGGCGCTGAGGAGGAAGTTGGTGAGGAGGATTCTGATGGTGATGTGGTTTGTTTAAATCAGGCTCTGGGGGAGACAGTTGTTGTCCGTGGGATGAAAAAGTCCATCATGGTCATGCCTGGGCAGAAGACCAAACATTCCACCTCTTTGGTCTGGCAATATTTCTATCCAAATCCGGACAACAACTCTCTTGCCATATGTACCATATGTAAAGGTGAAATAAGTAGGGGCAGGGATGTTAACCACCTAGGAACATGCTCCCTTATACGGCACCTGCAGCGCGTTAATAAAAAGTTACTGTCAAGTTTAGAAACTTTGGCTAAGACCATAAGCAATCCAGAGACACCTAAATCCCGTTGTCCTGTTGTATCCGAGCGCCTGCAATCCACACCGTTAACTCCCTCCACATCAATTTCCGCCTTAGTCCAGATCGGAAGTTGTCCTGCAGGCCATGTCACTGGCATGACTGACTCTCCTATCCGGGATTCCTCCGGAGGATCCTGCATTGCTACGCCTACTGCTGCCGCTGCTGCTGTTGCTGCTGGGAGTCATTCATCATCCCAGAGAGGAAGTAGGAACACCACTACATTTTCTAAACAATTGACCCTCCAACAGTCCTTAGCGAGGAGGATGAAGAACTACAGCAGTCATCCTGAAGCAAAACGTATAACTGAGGCCTTGACTGCTATGTTGGTGTTATATGTGCGTCCGGAATCCGCCATTAGTGCAGTGGGATTTAGACAATTGATGGAGGTAGTGTGTCCACGGTTCCAAATCTCATCTAGATTCCACTTCACTAGGCAGGCGATACCGAGACTGTACAGAAACGTCAGAAAAAGTGTCCTCAGTGTCCTGAAAAATGTGGTTATACCCAATGTCCACTTAACCACGGACATGTGGACAAGTGGAACAGGGCAGACTAAGGACTATATGACTGTTACAGCCCACTGGGTAGATGTATCACCTTACGCAGCAACAACAGCAGCGTCACCAGTGGCAGCATCTCTGAAATGCCAGCTCATTCCAAGGCAGGCTACGCTGTGTATCACCGGTTTCAGTAAGAGGCACACCGCCGACAACCTCTTAGAGAAACTTAGGGAAATCATCGCCCAGTGGCTTACCCCACTTAGACTCTCCTGGGGATTTGTGATTTCTGACAATGCCACCAATATTGTGCGGGCATTACATCTGGGCAAATTCCAGCACGTCCCATGTTTTGCTCACACAATAAACTTGGTGGTGCAGAATTTTCTGAAAAGCGACAGGGGTGTGCAGGATACACCTTGGGTGGCCTGAATAATTTCTGGCCACTTTCGCCATTCAGCGACTGCGTGCCGAAGACTGGAGCACCAGCAAACACTCTTGAACCTGCCCCACCATCACCTGAAGCAAGAGGTTGTGGTGGAACTCAACCCTCTATATGCTTCAGAGGATGGAGGAGCAGCAAAAGGCCATTCAATTCTATGCATCCACCTGTGACATAGGCAAAGGAGAGGGTATGCACCTGACTCAAATGCAGTGAAGAATGATTTCTGTGTTGTGCAAGGTTCTCCAGCCCTTCGAACTTGCCACACGTGAAGTCAGTTCAGACACTGCCAGCTTGAGTCAGGTCATTCCCCTCATCAGGCTTTTGCAGAAGCAGCTGGAGAAAGTGAAGGAGGAGCTAAGATGGAGCGATTCCGCTCGGCATGTGGGACTTGTGATTGAAGCCCTTCATTTGCTTTGCCAGGATTCCAGGGTGGTCAATCTGTTGAAATCACACCACTACATTTTGGCCACCATGCTCGATCCTATGTGGTGTCTCTCTTTCCGGCTGACACAAGCCTGCAGAGGTGCAAAGACCTGCTGGTGAAAACACTGTCAGCTGAAGTGGAACGAGACACATCAACAGCTCCTTCTTCATTTTCTCCCGCAACTGGGGCTGCTAGGAAAAAACTTAGGTATACTAAGCAACCTGCTGGCGGTGATGCAGGGCAGGCAGGACCAAGTTTGGACATCAGATCCAGACTGAAGGACCTGGCAACAATTTCTGACATGTCTACTGTCACTGCATATGATACTGTCACCATTGACAGAATGGTGGAGGATTACATCGGTGACAGCATCCAAGTAGGCATGTCAGACAGTCCGTACCTGTACTGGCAGGAAAAAGAGGCAATTTGGAGGTCCCTGTACAAACTGGCTCTATTTTACCTAAGTTGACCCCCCCTCCAGTGTGTACTCCGAAAGAGTGTTCAGTGCAGCCGGGAACCTTGTCAGCGAAAGGCGTAGGAGGTTGCTTCCACAAAATGTGGAGAAGATGATGTTCATAAAAATGAATTATCAACTCTTCCAGGGAAACCAGCCTCCAGAACGTAAGGATGACACTGAACTGAAGATTAATGGATGAGGAATCGGTGGATGAGGAGGATGAGGACGACATCTTGCCTCCGTAGAGCCATTTTGTGCAGGGACAGATTAATTGCCAGCTTGTTTTGTGGGGGCCCAAACGAACCAATCATTTCAGCCACAGTTGTGTGGCAGACCCTGGCGCTGAAACGATTGGTTTGTTAAAGTGTACATGTCCTGTTTATACAACATAAGGGCGGGTGGGAGGGCCCAAGGTCAAATCCATCTTGCACCTCTTTTTTTTCTTTGCCTTATGTACTGTTTGGGGTCTAGTTTTTCAAACTGCCATTCTGTCTGCCACTGCAGTGTCACTCCTAGATGGGCCTCGTGTTTGTGCCGCCCACTCGTGTCGCTTAGCATAGTCATCCAGCTACCTCCGTGCAACCTTTTGGACATAAAAACACTATTGTGAGGTGTGAGGTGTTCAGAATAGACTAGAAATGAGTGGAAATTAAGGTTGTTGAGGTTAATAATAACATAGGTGCAGAAAAACCCACAAATTCTGTGATTTTAGCTGTTTTTATGCTTTTTTGAAAAAAAAATAAAGATCCAAAACACAAAACCCAGAACCCAAAACACGGAAGGGTGGTTTTGGCAAAATCAATCCAGATCCAAAACACGAAGAAAGATCCAGATCCAAAACCAAAACAGCAACAAATGCCATTTTCAGACAAAGGAGCAGCCTAGGGAATACTGTATCTACTGTAGGATACATGGTTGGGTTAAAGATCAGCATTTTCTTGATTCTTTACCATCTATTATGACATGCAAAGTTTGTTCCTACAGATGTGACTGGAGTATGGGGACCAGCATACACATCTATGTTATTACTGTGTGACCAGGGTTTCACTGATGAGACTGTTTTATATGTTTTATATGTCTTAACATTTTAAGATGTTCTGTTGTAGGTCCAGGTAGTATTTTAAATGTGAATATCCTGGAGGCACAACAAAATGGTACACAGCATACAATCTGATCTCTACATTATTAATAATAATAATAATAGTAATAATAATAATAATAATAATAATAATAATTATTATTATTATTATGGTAATTATATAGCCCTTTTCTCCTAATAGGACTCAAAGTGCTAAAATACTTGGAGTATAGCACACTACTTTATAGTCCTTTTTTGTGTGTGTTAGTTCTGCCTACTTTGATATTCTCTCCTTTGTGTTGCTGTAACTCATCATACTATTGCATTTTATTTTAACCTTGACTACTAATTGTGTGCAAGTCCCGCCTACTTTTGTGTTAGCCCCACCCACTGTTTTTGGTCCTCGACCTAGGCCACTTCTAAAAAATATTTCTGGGCCACTTTAAATACCCAATCCACCCCCGCACCTCTTCCATGGTGTGCAGCAGTAATATAACTCCTAACTCCCCTCAAGCCAGGGCAAAAGTCATGATCACAAAATGGTATCAGTCACATAAAATTGTGCCTGTACCACCGCAATCTAGATGGTTGGAGGTATGATAAGCATAAAGTGATTTCTGCAGGCCTAAGCCGCGTATCCTCTATGCAATGTTACTGAGCGATTGCACGATTACAGCATCGTAATCGTGCAATCGCTCAATAATTGTGCACAAATCGGGCACTATTATTTTGGAAACGACCAGTGATGCGCGGTCCCACTGGTCATTTCTGACATCAGTTATCTACTGAACATGCTGGTCAATCTGTCGATAACGAGAGATTCCCCATGTTCTGCCTAAGCACTGCAGGGGGAAGGGGAACGACGGTACGATTATGATGTAATTGTACTGTCATGCTGGTATCTGCTGCATCCTCATAATTTTTAACACAATGTAACATAAACAGCTGCATTCACTATAAAATACAAACATAGTCACTAATACATTTACCAAAAAGGTGCAAACCACTGATTTAAACCATTCTGTTAAGAAATTGTTGTTAATTACTTTGCTATATTTTGCTGCCATAAAATCTAGTTGTCTGAGACAGTGCCCTCACTATCCTTCAATATAAATACAGTATACATCCCTGTCTATATATTGGAGTTGCTAATATATTCTTACATTTGTCCATTCATTTAAATCTTATACAGATTACCAATTACACTGCCGCCTATGTGAACAACAGATGTTTGTTGGTTTCATCAACAATGATATCGCTGTCTGAAGTCCTGATTCAGATTTGGAAATAGAGGGCCTGATTCATTACAGATCGCTATTGCGAATGCAGCTGTGATCACTTCTGCAGGTTTGCTGCGAAAATATAGTAATGACTACAATTGCAAAGCTATTATGGAGATGCCCAAAGCCAGCATAGAGATGCCCACTACTGCTTTCGCACATTCGTAATACTTTGCAATCCTGCATGTACAGCATGAACATCGAGTAACATCAGCCCATCGTGCACAATAACAACAGGTCTAACCTTACTCAGAAACTGATAACCTCATCACACGCAGTGAGTACTTAAGCTGCGTATGCCATCGCAGTGGCTAATTTATGTACGCCCATGCAACGGCATTCAAACAGACTGGCACGCCTGCATTTCTCTGTCCACTCCCCCATCACCACCCCCAAGGCTAATGTCCCATCCCTATATCTGCGATGGCTTTGTTGTTGAATGCAGAGCGATTGCAATACTAACTCATGCACTGCGATGCATACGCATGCACAGTACGCACCATCGACCAATCTGTGTATGCTGTGGCAGTTGCGATCTGTAATGAATCAGGCCCAGAGTAAGAAAGAGCAAGTTACTGTGCATCTTGGTAAAACCATGCTGCACTACAGGTGGGGCAGACATAAAATGTTTAGAGCGATTTAGATTTGTGAGGGGCGCACCAAACTAAAATCTAAATTGCAGTGTAGAAATAAAGCTTACCAGCATTTGTGGGCTACATGCAAAAGCAGGCAGTATTTTCTCCACATGCAATTTTTTTTATGGATTTGCACCCTTTGCATTGCAACATGGTATGTCCAGGAAAACAGTTGCTTGATCTAACTTACTCCATTCCAAAATCGGAATCAGGCCCTGAGCTTGTAACGTGACATGGGGAAAGCCTTTAAAATCATTTGTGTGAACAAGCCATACATGGTAGAGTTAGAACTTGTCATCAATGTTTAAATAGAGAAAAACTTAAAACATGGCTAGCTCGGGATACTCGAGAATATAGTATGTGAACTACAGCACTATATTTGTTTTATAGACATCAATATTACCTCATTACTCAGATCTCTACTGCTGTTTTACTTTGTTATTATGGCATAATCTACAGTATTTCCCCTGGCTGTCTTTCTCTCAGTAATTGTATGCAACATTACATGGCACACCTACACTGCTAATAATTTGCTGGCATAATCAGACACAAGAGTATTAGTGCATGATATGATAGTACTTCCCTTGGGTCACTTTGCCATGTCCTACAGGGCAGTGCTTGGGTGCCGCCAATTACTCTCTACAGTATAGGTGCTCCAAGGCTGAGGCTGCATCAGCTTTTCAATTAGCCTTTGATCCATCTTAGCTTGATAAAGAGTCTGATCAGAGAGCTGACAAATGACCTGTTAGCAGTTATGGAAATGCCTGCCATGCCAGGGACAGATCTCAACTGCAGAAGAGTCGGTTTCATTACTGCAAGGACATAGTTACGTCCAATTAGGAAGTGACATGTAATTAGCATGCTGACCGTAGTGTATATTATTTTGATTTATAGTTTATAGTAGAAGTGTTCATTGACACTTGGCATCAGTAGAGATTCTGAGATTCTCCCAGAGCTCTAGAGGGTTAACATGCTATACAGTTTAGATGTAAATTGTGGTGGATTTATCTTAACAAACAAGGATCAGGTATTTCTAGAGCTACACACAAACTCAAAAGGTTTGGAAATAAGCATTACCTTTTAGATTATTTGCAAACAACCTGTTCTGCTCACCTATTACATTGTGACTTTGACTTTTCAGTGAAGACTCTGTACTGTGCTATTCTATTCAATCAGTGTAGCTTTCAGTACTAACATGCTTATTATCAGCACTGTGGACAGCTCCTGTCCACTTTGTCCTTCAGCACCACAGCCTTAGAAATGGTGCATCAGACCCATTTTAAAACATTTCCATTAGCATCTACAATGAAAGCATGTAGTCTTTTTTATTCATGTTTGTTCACACAATTGTTTATAATACACAAGGTGAATCCTAACAATGAATGCTGACACGTGACTGATATATTGTATCAATTTGGTTTTGTACCTTTGTGCATACTGTAGTTTTCTAACATTTGTCTATCCATTTCTGAACACATTTTGTGAACACTATTTGTCTGATAGTTATAGTATTTAGAATAACATAATATATTTTTTCCCATAAAACAAATATGAACAAGCAATCCTAGGGGAAAATGTAATATTTTAAAGTCACCACATATTCGGCCTCTGGAACTAAAAGGGGTAATAATATTAAATACATTTTTTTAATTTAATTTTATTTCCCCTTTAAAACCAGTGGCTGAAACCTCCAAAGGCACTGTGACTTTGAAAAAAGCAGCATTGTAAAGTTACCCCCTGAATTTTTAACTGTATCTTAATGCCATCTATTATGGGAAAAAGAATAAATTAACTCTTATTTTGTACTTTATGTCAATGATTACAGTAATTGCTATGATACTGTAACAGTCCCAGACCCATGATACATGTTTCATGTTACATCTGGGATAACTATCATTGTGATCAATGTAGTAATTGCCATAAGGCAAAACAAGAGTTGTTTATTCAGCATTATCACTTAATAATCAATGTTAGCATTATAACTATGAATAAGAGAAGCACCGTTATCAACCAACCCCAGTTTATATGAATGTTCCTACTATGGTTAATGATCTGGAAATCTAAGGATCAACTTCTATACTCTATGGAAGACACTTTCTGCAGTGGTGGCTTAACAGCAGCTTCTTTAACTGTTTTTCAAGCTTTTAACTCTTGAAATTGCTTAAGAATACTACTACATTTAAATGTAATAATTATTTTAAGGGTACTGAGCAGGCCTGATTCAGAATAGAGTAGAGTGAGAGCATGTTATTAATGATTATCGGCATAGAAAACATGCATCTTAAAGAAAGAAGATATCAACACTGCCGCAGTTCTCAGCACCCATTGAAGCATATGCAAACAGTGGAGTATATGCTATAAGATGAGACTGTGGGTACGTCATAGGTGGAATATGATCATGTGCACAGAACAATGTTAGATTTCTAGCAAATTACACGCTATCACATCCCTGAATCTGAGGCAATTCGCTACACCTAGACGAGGGCTTGTACTAAGCATCATAATCAGACCTCAACAAACTCCATTTGTGTCAGGTGAGATTATTTCGAATACTATTATTATCTCATTCATAGGTTAGCCTATTACATACAATGCATTTCTAACACACATCAATTACTTTCAGCTCAAATATAGCAGCATGTGTAACGATATTTCCTACATTTATTACTTACTCTTCACACTATTGACAAAATTAAATAAGCATCCTAATCCATGCAGCTAAGGTACACCACCTCACTTGTTTGAGTGTCTGTAATTCTCCCTCAATCTTTTATTTTATACTCTGTATGACACCACTTTTACCTTGCCAATATAAAGTAAGGATTCACATATTCAGATACAGTTTTGATTGATTATATTTGGGTTGGGTATGATATCCTAAAGATCAAAACCTTGGCAGTCAAGTTACCAGCACCAAAATCCTGACTGGGTCTAAATCCCAGCAACCATGGCCGGATTATAGGGGGGGGGGCGACAGGGGCAGTCGTCCTGGGGCTCCCACATCTAAAGGGCCCCCACACGCATATGTGGTGTATATATGTGTTTTTTCTGTATGAATGTATGTATGTGTGTGTAAGTATATTATAAGGGCACAGTTGTGCCCTTATATTAAGGCTGCATCTAAATAAATGGATTTCTCCATAGAGAATTCCAAAGGGGGGGGCAGGGTGTTTAAGGGGCTACACCTCAAAAAATATAAGAGTTACCGAGTTGAAATTTGGTAGGGGAGGGTTTAACTGTTGCTTGGTGCTGCAAGCCAAATTTCAGGGCAAAAACATAAAAAATTAGGACATGGGAGTAATCCAAAGCTCCAACTGTCACTTTTTTTCTGACATTCTCAATTAGGAACCCTTTTCTGCTATAGTCTATGGGGGATTTTTGGGAAGGCATAACTCAGGGTAGGGGTTTGAATATAGACTTGGGGTTTGTTATATTAGGTAGCTATTGTGAATTTGTGGTTCAGGTAAATTAGAAAGTTACAGTTTTGAAACTATTACCTCAAGAATGAACCATTGTAGAGATAGGACTTTTCAACTTGTAGCGCAGCTGCAGTAAGAGCCACCAGCAGTTGTAATAACTGTGGCTTCACTTGGGTGCACCAAGATGGCAGTCATTTGCGAGCTTTAGTGGTGGTGGGCTCAGAGGAAAGAAGTTGGTGTTAGCTGCAGCGGGAGCCGGCGGAAAGGTGCCGGGGGGTAGCGGGCATCATAGCAGCGGCGGTGGTAGTGCAAGTGTTAGGACCTGGGGGATGTAGCAGCACACAGAATGCAGGCTCGGATCTGGTAGATCCATGATACCTGCTTCTGTGTTTAATAAAAAAAAATGGTGTGGCCCCACCCCCTAGAAAACAACCAGCACTGGGCTTTGGAGCCCCGTGCTGGTTGTGCTAAATAGAGGGGACAAAGAATGTAGGGGTCCCCCTTATTAAGCACAACCATCACCATGCTTTTCCTGGCTGATAGCCCGGGGCTATCCCCAGCACCCCTGGGTGGTGGGTGCCGGGTTGATTACGTAAAGTGTGGTGCATATGAAAATATAAATATTGTCTTTTGCTGTGGAACTACACTTCCCAGCAAACCTCCCCCGCATGCTGGTACTTGGAGAATCACAAGTATCAGCATTACGGGCTTGCTGGTACTTTTAGTTCCACAGCAAAAGCAATATTGAAAAAAAACAACACCGTAGAAAAGTACAATTTTATTAAAACATACTTTAATTTATCACCAGTTATTTATATAGCGCACACATATTCTGCAGCACTTTACAGAGATTATTTGGCCATTCACGTCAGTCCCTGCCCCAGTGGAGCTTACAATCTATATTCCCTATCACATGCGCACACACATACACACTAGTGTTAATTTGTTTTGGTAGCCAATTAACCTACCGGTATATTTTTGGAGTGTGGGAGGAAACCAAAGTACCCGGAGGAAACCCACGCAAGCACAGGGAGAATCTACAAACTCTGCATAGGTAGAGCCGTGGTGGGAATCGAACCCATCGAAGATGCTTGTCTTTCTGTCAACTTTGAGATGAAGGGCCATGGTGGGAATCGAACCCATCAAAGATGCTTGTCTTTCTGTCAACTTTGAGATGAAGTGCTGACAGAAAGACAAGCATCTCTGGAGCGTGGTGTGCGTGACCTCCGCCAGTAAGATTCCCTTTCATGGCTCCTGGATCGAGACCTGCATGGAGTTTTCCAATGAAGTCTATGTCGCCTATCACGTTCCAAGCTGTGAGGCAGTAATGCTAACCATTACACCACCTGTGCTGCCCACACACACATGTACTAACAAATGCACACACTATCTCACATACTCACCTAGTATCCCTGAAGCCATTCTGTCCTCTTCTCCAGTAGATAATATAATGGGGAGTACCTGTAATAAAAATTCCATACTCACCTCCTCCTATGCGTGGATTAGTTCCTCTTCACACAATCCAGGGTCTTGGCAAAAAAACAAAATGAGATACCCGGACCCTCGCACATTAGTGGTGTTCTCTAAGAACACTACTGCCTGAATGATAGCTCTGCTCGGGATTTCAGTACAGAAATCACGGTGCAGAGCGCTCATAGGCTGAGAGAGGCGAGCCTTCCGCCTCTCAACTAATGAGCTGTTCTCACCAATGACTTCAATGGTGAGAAACGAGCGTGCCCTTTTCAAAAATGGTCACAGCTCCTGATGTCATTGCCCCTCGCCCTTGGCTGGCTTAAATATAGCCAGTGCGAGGCCCTATCCTTTCAGTCGATGGCCAGGGAGCTGGAGAGACCAGCTGAAGAAAGAAGGTGCCGCGGAAGCCCTGGATGGGCTACGGCAATGCAAAATAGCTTAATGGCCGCCGTGCTCCAGGTGAAGTTGCCGTAGAAGTCCAGGGGGAGCGGCAGCCATGTAAAAGAGCTTAAAGGCTGGGACCTGCAGTACTACTGCAAAAGACAATATTTATATTTTCATCTGCACCACACTTTACATAATTAACCCGGCACCCACCACCCAGGGGTGCTCGGGATAGCACTGGGCTATCAGCCTGGGCTTGGGGTGCCCTGAGGAGTGGTCCCCAACTCTCCAGGGATCCCCGGCCTGGGCTGACTAGAGGTCAGGGGTGATGCTGCGGCTGGGGGGCTTTGTGAAAGGGCTCCCCTGGCTGTGGCAACCCTCCCCCTGCTAGAAGGAGTCCATTGCTGGTTCTGGAAAATACAGGGGGACCCTACGCATTTTCTCCCCCTGTATTTCCAGAACCAGGACCGACTCAGAGCCCTGTGCTGGTTGCGCTAAATACAGGGGACCCTCTGTCACCCACTGATGCCCCGTTTGCACTGCACTACTGCCACTGCTCAGCACCACTGCTGCTGCCACTACCCCACATGCCTACAGCCGTCTCGCACTCTGCACCTCGCAAACCAACCTCCTGTGTGCTGTCCCCTCTTCCACCTGCGATAGTGTACCATTTTGTTGCCCTTCTCCCCTGTAGGTGGCCCGGTTTGGTCATCCAAACCCTGGATTGCATAGACAAAAAACCTTATGGTTTCACATGTCCTATTAAGGTTGCTTAGACAAGATCTGAAATTTCACTGAACCTATTGATTTTCTGCCACTCAAACTTAAAAAAGCAATGAAATTATGATCATTAAGGCTGACGCCTTAATGGACGTGTTCCTTGCACAATACAAATATGGTATGCCATCACACCCTGTGATTAACTGCAGATTCAGCACTCTCACAGAATGAGATTGCTGTCACTCACAAAATGGTGGAGCTGCTAATTCACAGAATTGTGTGCTCATTGGAATACACACATGCAGTCTATGCAACTGAGGTCAAAGCAGAAAATAGAGCTGTGCAGATGGGATAGAAGTGGTGTGAATGGGGGGAGGAGACACAGCAGCATGGATAGGTGAGACACAAAGGCGTGTAGAGGAGGAAAGGTTAAGCAGTACAGAGGTGGGGTAGCCATAGTAATGCAGATGGGTGGAGAAAGGGGTGTAGATGGGGTGAAACAGAGTAGAACAGGTAGGGGGGAGAGCAATGTGGATGGGGAAGAGAGTGGCATGGACATTGGAAGACAGAGCAGTACAAATGGGTAAAGACAGATTGGTGTGGATAAGGGAATAAAGACTAGCACAAAGAGAAAACAACACACAACAGTAGGGATTGTGGAAGACAGATTAGTGTGGATGGGTAGGAAGACAGAGTAGTGTGGGTGGGGGGAGAAGACAGAGTTGCACAGTTGGAGGGGACAGAGTGGTGCAGATGGAGGAAGGAAGAGTACCACAGAGGAAAGGAAGACAGCGGAGTGGCTTAGGGGAAGTCAGTGATGCAGAAGGAAACAGAGTGGCACGGATGCAAGGCGGTACAGATGGAGAAAGACAGATTGGTGCGGATGAGAGAACACAGACTACCATAGTTCGGAGACCACACAGCAGTAGGGATTAGGGAAGACAGATTGGTGTGGATGGGGAGGAAGACAGTGTGGTGCGGGTGGTGGGGGGAGACAGAGTTGCATGGTTGGGGGACTAGAGTAGTGCAGATGGAGGAAGAAAGAGTGCCACAGATGAGAGAAAGACAGCAACGTGGCTGTGGAGAAGGCACGGATGCAGGGTGGTGCGGCTGGGGAAAAACATGAAGGAACACAGACTATCACAGTTGATAGACCACACAGCAGTAAGGATTGGGGAATATATAGCAGCATGGAGGCATATAGGGGAAGAAAGTGTACATGCTTAGACAGAGTATGATATTTTTAAAATAAGGGAGCTGAACGTGTATTCTAAATGAGATAAATGTATGCAGTGAGAAGGTTGTTGGAAGCCAGTGAGATTGTTTTGGTGATCAAATTGGAAGATTGTGGGCACTGAGTGGGATGTGGGAGCCACATAAATGCTCAAACCTCAGTTGCATAGACTGCAAGTGTGTATTCCAATGAGCACACAATTCTGTGAATTAGCAGCTCCACCATTTTGTGAGTGACAGCAATCTCATTCTGTGAGAGTGCTAAATCTGTAGTTAACCACAGGGTGTGATGACATACAATATCTGTATTGCGCAAGGAACACATCCATTAAAGTGTCAGCCTTAATGATTGTAATTTCATTGCTTTTTGAAGTTTGAGTGGCATAAAATCAATAGGTTTTGTGAAATTTCAGATCATGTCTAAGCAGCCTTATTGGAACATGTGAAACCATAAGGTTTTTTGTCTATGGACTAAATATATGTGTGTGGTGTATATGTATATACAGTATAAATATATACAATTATATTGATACGGGCACCCACAAAGTTGTTGCCCAGGGCCCCTTCAAACCTTAATCTGGCCCTGCCAGCAACCATAATACCGACACAGTCTAAATACTGACAATCAACATACCGACAGGACAGTCAAAATACCCACAAGGATATAAGACAGAATGGACAAAATCCTGAAAATCAAAATAACATGTCACTATACCAACATGGACAAATACCAACAGGTCACAATGTTAACATGGACAAAATCCCAACAGGTCAATATACAATCATGGACAAAATACTGACAAGTTCAAAATCCCCACACATCAAAATCCCGGAAATGACAAAATCCCGGCATTCAAAATCCCGACACATCAAAATCCTGACAATGTGTTTACAGTACATATGGCTGGCAATTGTACAACAAAAGAAATAAAATCCTTATAGAGGTGTCCTAATAAACCCATATTTTAGCAGATAGCAGATAGTGTCAAATACTGTGCATAAGGTTTAATGAGGAAACACCTGTAGGTATTTTCTTTTCTTTTCTTGCACAATTGCCACCCATATGTAGTGTACAGTAAATACATTGTCGGGATTTTGATGTGTCAAGATTTTGAATAACAGGATATTGCCCTTGCCAGGAATTTAATGTGACGGTATTTTGTACTTGGCAGGATTTTGATGTGTTAGGATTTCGATTGTCAGGATTTTAACCATGCTGGGTTTTTGAACATATTTGTATTTTCATGTGTCAGGATTTCGATTGTCAGGATTTTAACCATGCTGGGTTTTTGAACATGTTTGGATTTTCATGTGTCAGTATTTTGTCCATGTCAGTATTGTGATTGTTGGTATTCTGCCCATGTAGGTTTTATGAGTTTTGAGATTTTGATGTTGGTACTATGGCCCTGATTCAGAGCCGGATGCTCTTTGTGAGCACTTGCTCTGAATCAGGGCGGCCTCCAGGCCGCTCGCTATGCTGTGGGTGACCACCCACAGCTTTAGCGGGAGGCCAGGTGATGGTCGTGATGGTCACAACCATCGCGGCCATCTGGCTTGCGACGAGACCCTTGTGGTAGGGTCTCGTCCACCACAAGCACCAGTGATCTTCCTGCTCTAATAGAGCAGAAAGCTCACTACTGACATCACGGGTGATGTCAGTAGGGCCGCCCACAAATGGCAGGCATTCCTTCAGGAACACCTCAGTTTGACCAGCCGTTTATCCTTCACGCCTACAAAATGGGGCAAGCTGTCAATCACAATCGACAGTCGCCCCGTCTTGTAGTGAGTCCAGCAGAGAGTGAAAATTCACTCACTACAGGGCTCGCACACGCACAGTGCGCACACCATGCGTGCGCACTGCCCGGCCATCAACTCGCTTGCGAGCGCTATGCGGTCATGAGCAGGTCTGAATCAGGCCCTATGTCCCCCAAGATTTAGTCAGGTAGAATTTTGACAACATCCCTTTTATTTACAGTAGTTATCTCATTCATGTACAAGTAGACTAATGCAGTTTCACATTAACATGATTTATATTTTAAAAACATATATTTAAATACATATCATGGCTCGCGGTGGCCATCTTTGAAGTGAATGTGGGACCATTTAATTGCCTGAGAGGCGGAAAGCTTGCCTCTCTCACCCAATGAGCACTTAGCACCAGGATTTCTATAGTGATATCCCACCGCTAAGCTTTCATTTTGGTAGTACTGTCCTTAAGGTGCACTAGACGATATTTTGCATGATTCACCTGATTCCGACACATCGGAATGACAATTCATGTAAAATATTTCCAAATCATGAGTGCCCACTCATGATGACGATATCGATGTGTGTCCCCGCAGGTCATACATCGCATCTTCAGATCCTGCCTACAGCAAGCAAGATCTGTCAGTCTTGTACATGATCCGATGGCATATCGTTCAGTGTTTATGTCTGAACAATATGTTGTTCAGATCTGCATATGATGCTTGCAGGCATGGATCAGAGAGATCTGTGCTGCAAGCATCAAGACACACAACCAGCCCTGGGCTTTTAGTGATCCAGTGCTGGTTGTGCGAAATACAGGGGACAAATGACATGGGGGTCCCCTGTATCTAAGCACAACCAGCACCAGGCTAGTAAGAACCAGTACTGGTTGCCAAAAAATGGGGAACAAATGACATAGGGATCCCCCGTATTTTGTGCAGCCAGCACTGGGCTCTGGACCGGTTCTGGAAATACAGGGGAAAAAATTAGTAGGGTTCCCTGTATTTACCATAACCAGCACCAGACTTTTTCTAGAAGAGAGCTAATGCCACATCCAGCATTAACCCTGACCGCTAGTCAGCCCAGGCCAGGGATCCCTGGGCAGTTAGGGACCACCCAATAAAGGAGTCCCCCTCTCCAGGGCATGGCAGGCCTAGGCTGATAGCTCGGGGCTATCGCCGGCACCCCTGGAGCGGTCGGTGATATCCATGGTTGAGCATAGGTGACTTAATTAGTGTCAATTTCATTTAACCACCTTTGCTCAACCATGGATAGCTCTAAAACCTGAACTGTTGGGGAGCCTTGAGAACCGCATTTGGGAACCTCTGCTATATACAGTTTACTAGGGATGGCCACTGACTATCAATGGTTTGATCCCCAACCAATGTTAAGGAAACATTGGTGGCAGTGGTCTCAAGCAATCAATGGTTTCTGTTGATAGTTGACCCATCAGCTATTGATGGTACAGCTGTCAAGGGCCATCATTACAGTATACCATAAATAATGCTATTTTTATTGTATACAGTGTTTAAACATTTTTTTTTATATAAAGTAGTTTTGGATAAGTTTTAAAAAGATGTTCTAGACCTAATTCAGTCATAACAGAAACCGACAATTTCGGAGCCGTTTTTTTAAAAAAAATTGGCAGTCAATTGGTTAAGGCCCTCTTCAGATGTTTGGACAGGTTTGTGGACCCTTCTGTATGGGCAGGATGTTGTTTGTAAAATAATCGCTCTGTGAGTGATGTTTCACAACATCGCCATATACAGTCAGGTGCATAAATATTGGGACATTGACAGAATTTTCATATTTTGGCCTCTAGTCACCATCACAATGGCTTTGAAATGAAACAAACAAGATGTGCTTTAACTGCAGACTTTCAGATTTAATTTGAGAATAAATACATCCAAATCAGGTGAACGGTGTAGGAATTACAATGATTTCTATATGTGCCTCCCAATTTTTAAGGGGCCAAAAGTAATGGGACTATCAACTCAAAAGCTATTTCATGGACAGGTGTGGGCTATTCCCTCATTATTTCATTATCAATTAACCAGGTAAAAGGTCTGGAGTTGATTCTAGGTGTGACATTTGCATTTGGAATCAGTTGCTGTCGACTCTCAATATGAGATCCAAAGAGCTGTCACTATCAGTGAAGCAAGCCATCATTAGGCTGAAAAATAAAAACAAAGCCATCAGAGAGATAGCAAAAACATTAGGTGTGGCCAAATCAACTGTTTGGATCATTCTTAAAAGAAAGAACGCACCGGAGAGATCGGCAACACCAAATGACCCGGAAGACCATGGAAAACAACTGTGGTAGATGACAGAAGAATTATTTCCCTGGTGAAGAAAAACCCCTTCACAACAGTTGGCCAAATCAAGAACACTCTCCAGGAGGTAGGTGTATATGTGTCAAAGTTAACAATCAAGAGAAGACTTCACAAGAGTGAACATAGAGGGTTCACCACAATATGTAAACAAAACAGGAAGACCAGATTAGAGTTTGCCAAACAACATCTAAAAAAGCCATTACAGTTCTGGAACAACATCCTATGGACAGATGAGACAAAGATCAACTTGTACCAGAGTGATGAGAAGAGAAGAGTATGGAGAAGGAAAGGAACTGCTCATGATCCAAAACATACAACCTCATCAGTGAAGCATGGTGGTGGTAGTGTCATGGGCATGTATGGCTGCAATGGAACTGGTTCCCTTGTATTTATTGATGATGTGACTGCTGACAAAAGCAGCAGAATGAATTCTAAAGTGTTTCGGGCAATATTATATGCTCATATTCAGTCAAATACTTCAGAACTCATTGGACGGCGCTTCAGAGTGCAGATGTACAATGACCCGAAGCATACTGCAAAAGTAATCGAAGAGTTTTTTAAGGCTAAAAAGTGGAATGTTATGCAATGGCCAAGTCAATCCCCTGACCTGAATCCGATTGAGCATGCATTTTACTTGATGAAGACAAAACTGAAGGGAAAAGGCCCCAAGAACAAGTAGGATCTGAAGACATTTGCAGTAGAGGCCTGGCAGAGCATCACCAGGGATGAAACCCAGCATCTGGTGATGTCTATGCGTTCCAGACTTCAGGCTGTAATTGCCTGCAAAGGATTTGCAACAAAGTATTAAAAAGTGAAAGTTAGATTTAGGACTGTTTAGTTTGTCCCATTACTTTTGGCCCCTTAAAAAGTGGGAGGCACATACAGAAACCGTTGTAATTCCTACACCATTCACCTCATTTAGATGTAATTACCCTCAAATGAAAGTCTGCAGTTAAAGCACATCTTGTTTGTTTCATTTCAAAGCCATTGTGTTGGTGAATAGAGGCCATACATTTCTCACCTGGACTCACCTGTCCGTCCAGGTGAGTAGTCTATGTTCCGTTGGGAGGTGTGGATGGGGTTGTTTGTGACCTGGTGGAGCAGGAAGTGCCAAAACAGCACCACCTGTGCCAGCGTATGTGCACACCTATGAGCATAAACATTACTGTTTGAGTGCTCACAGTCCAATACACACAGTAGAAAGTAACAGCTATTTTTACTTGTCCAAGCTGCATAATTTTGATTACAAGAACATTAAGGTTAAGTATATTGTAATGTTTATGATGTCTTTGCAATGTTGTTAGTATTTTTTAAAAATAAATTTTGAAATTAGATGGGTTTACAATTATGTAGTTATGTATAAAGTTTAAAACAACTGTAATAATAGTTTCTATTTTAACAACCTACAGATGTGTCCTCATACACTGTGGTCACAGTCATGCCAAACAGCCAATCTCAGTGAGCCAGGTCCGATGCGACCCAACCACACTGAGCATCTTTCTCATTTAAATGTGTCAAACTAATTAGGTGCGAGTTGGCTTGTGCGAACTGTGGGCCTGATTCAGCACGGATCGCACGGCTGCCGGCCAATGTTTGCAATCTGCGAATGCGTATGCATCGAAGTGCGCGTGCGCGAACCAGCTGCTGCGATCAGGAATCGATCACAGTGAGCATGCAGAGTCTTCACAGAGTGATTGACATGAAGTGACCATTTGGGGGTGGAGAGGGGGGGTGGTCGGCGGAACGCAGGCGTGCCTGTGCATTTGACGCCATTACAGGGGCATGCATAATTAAGCCCCTGCGGAAGTTAAGCAGTTTGTGATGTAGGGTCAGGTCAACCACAACTGTGCAAATGGTTCCGATGTTACCGATGTTTTCGCAGATCTGCGGATGCATGTCATGGGAAGTGGGCAGGCTTTGTACAGTAATGGGTGTCTTAGCATAGTGCTGCGGCTGCCGTGCGATTGCATTCATTAGCATATTTTCACAGCTAGCGGGTGCGTGCGAATGCAGCCGTGCGATCCGTGCTGAATCAGTCAATTCACACTGCGAAGTGCAGTTGCAATCCAATTCCAAACTCATTTTTTTTTCAGTTAGATGTTAGGGAAAATCTTTTTTTTAAGGTAAAAATGTTGGGACACCATGCAGAACCCTTTAAACAGCCCCTTAATGACTAATTAGGCATTTAGAAGTTATCAATTTCTTAATTGGCCAAATAATTGAATGTCATTTTTGGGTGTTTAAAAAAATGTCCTAAAATTACCCCCAAATCAACTTTTTTGTTAGTTTGGGCACCTTTAATTTAATTGAAGTATTTTATTTTAAAATAAATTGCTTTTAATCATATTTTCCAAAAAAAATTAAAGTGGCCTCAAATTACCACAAAATCACATTTCTCATCCTTTTTTTGCTTTATTCATGTAAAGCATTTGAGATTAAACAAAAAAGTAATAGTTTTTTTTTAAAAAGCACAAATCAGCCAATTGACACCATAAAACCTCTAGTACTGCCCACTAACAAGCCTGTATGATTCTGCTGACAAAATTGTTACTTTTTCGGGGTCCAGGGTGGTTCCCCCATTTTTTCAAACCCTTCTCCTAAATTGCATGTTTTAGAAAATTTGCACACCATCCCTGCAACTAGCGTAATTTGGTATTTCTGGATTGCGCTTTCCTTGGGAGCGAGCATTCGTGCAAAGTGTGCGAGATTTGAATGGAACAAACTCGCACTTGCAAACTCGCACCTAATTGGGTTGACCCCAAAATGTGCTTCTCATTCAAATAAATAAATAAAAACTGGAAGCGACAGAACAACTCTGCTAGATCACAGTGATTAATTGATGTGCGACATTGGTACATCTGTGTGCGAATGAGTCCGAATCTGGACAAAAAGTGCTATGATGCAGCGACTATGGTTTTTACTCACACCAAGGACCTGATTCAGACCTGCGCGCAAGGGCGCGATCACTCGCTGTAAACGATTTTTGCCCATTTGCGCATGTGTATAAATCGCAGTGCGCATGCGCAAGCCATTCATTGAGATCTGATTTTGGTAGCTCATAAGCCACTATCAGGTCGCTGCTTTGAGTGACAGATAGTGCTGTTTGTGGGTGGTAACAGGGGAAGGTGCATTTGAACGGGGGAGTGGTGTTGCGAAAGCTGGCGTGTCTGCCAGCCAAAACGCTGTTTAAAGGGTGTGCATAATTAGCAAAGTAGTGTCATTGTACACGTCACCTGCATGTATTTCAGCCTGCACTGATCGCAGTGCTTGCGGCGGGGAAAGGCAACCCCAAGGGCTACGAGCAGCTCCGATGGCTCACGATTGTCCCGATTAATCATACATTTCCCGGAGATGACGTGTGTTGAGAGTGGCAAGGGGGCGTCTTCAGACACTTGTGAGCGCACTTTGCTGTAGCTCGTTAACACAAAGTGGGCGTCCTTATGCGAAGCAGTGCGAGCGCTTAATTTACATATCCAGACCCTTTTTGCCAGTGAGCGATTGCATCTTGCGAACGGGTCTGAATCAGGTCTCAAGTTCTCCACCTGCAACTTTGTTTGTGTTTAAAACTAATTCCTGAGCAGTGTGGCTCAATTCTGCCAGGCTTCTCAAGCCACATGGCATACAGACACTAGTTATAGGAGGACACCATTTTTATGTAGACCACTATGTTCTCACACCTTTGTAACAGCCAATCACAGTGCTGCACTCCTAGTGGCAACCAATAGGCGTTCATGACAGGCTTGCCTACCCTCCCGATTTGGTCGAGAGCCTCAAGAATATCGGGTGCCGCTCCCAACCCACCGGAAAGGCAGGCAAGCCTCACAGCTGCCACCTGCCCCCCCCGCCAACTACCTAGTAGAAACCCCCTCAGCGGGGGGCCCGATGACGTGATTCGCGCTGAATCATTTCATCGTGGCTCCGCCCCCTGCTTCACAATGCCTTTATTTTCAGCATTGTGAGGAGGGGGCGGGGTCACAATGACGTGACCACCCCCAACACGGACCCATTGCCCGGCCACGCCCCCCACTGTTTGCAGGCATTCAGCTACCTCCAGGATTGATGGAGCTGAATTTCGGCAAGTATGGTTCATGATTGTCATCTTGAGAGCCGACAGGAGTTGTGACTCCTCACTGAGGTAATGGATAGCGTGCTGTTAGTGCCCTATGTTATGAATGCTGTTAAACTTGCTGCATACTGAGCTGTTGGAGTTGGAGCGCCCCTGGAGTGACCTCCAGCACAGGCATTTAGTGGTCCTCACTAGGCTCCATACAAGGTATGTGCGGCATAAGTATGGTATAAAAATAATATTTGAGTGTAATCAAACAAAGTGCATTGCATGAGCTCCACAATATTTTCACATACTAACATATACAACACCACTGAAAGGTTGCATCATAACACAGACACCATGTAGTGTACAAAAAAAGTATCAGATTCAATTAGTCACTCTGCCCGAGCTATTAGTGTCTCTACCATTGGCGGCTACAGGGGTGGGGCTGCAGCGCAGTTCTAAATTCAAATAGGGGAGCCACACCAACTGCCAATGAGTCCCAGCCATCTATTTGGCAGTGTCTGAAATGGCAGTTGGTGTGGTTCCCCTATTTGAAATTTGGACTGCGCTGCAGCCCCACCTCTGGAGTCGCCACTGGTCTCTACACTGCATGGTAAGCACCAGAGAGTGCAAAAGGCATTAAACTCACACACTTCGCTTTCATGTGTGCACCCGAGATATACGCACAAGTCAATTAGAAATGCCAATTCGCACTACTCGCAGTGAGAGTGTGCAAATTTTGTCCAAAAAGCAAACAGGGAAAATAGCATAAAAAATTGGGGAAACCTGGACCCCCAAAAAGTGACCACTTTGTTAGCAGAATCATATAGAAGACTGTAAGTGGGCATAGGGAAAGTACTGTATGCTTTGAAAGGGTGTCAAATGGCTAGTTTGTGCATTTAAAAAAAAAAGTTAAATAATGTAAAAAGCTGTAGAATTTCGTTACAAAGGAATTAAAAGGAAAATGCAAAAAAAAAAATAAGATGCTTTTGGGGTGGTTTGAAGCGACTTTAAAAATGTACAAAAAATAAATAAAAAGCAATTATTTGTAATTTCAGTAAATACGTTCATTAAATTTGGGGTGCATTATTTATCTTAAAAGCTTATATTGGGGTAATTTGAGACCATTTTTTTTTCACCCCAAAAATGACATGCAATTATTGGCCCAATTAAGGTAATTGAAGACTTCCAAAAGCCTAATTAGTCATTAATGAGGGGGGGTGGGGGGCAGTGTCCAATAGTTTCTGAAGCAAGTCCTGCCATTTTTACCTTAGAATAAAGATTTTCCTTAACTTTTCATCTGATTCGGGGGATGCCAACAAAAACAGGCAAACTTACACTTAAGAAATTTTAGTTTGGAATTGATTTGCAAATGTAATTCGCAATGCGAATTTTCCATGAATGCGTTTTGCGGGACCAACCTCACAACTAATTGAATTCCCCCCTTAAAGGCTGGTAGACGATATGTCATCTGATGCGGCCGGATCGGTTGACATGTCGGCAACATCGTCCAGTGTGTACACCCAATGACACTGACGATGCTCGCTCCCACACATTCTAAGCGACATCACCCGTAGGACCTGCATGGACCCCGCTGCCACGATGTCGCTCACAACATCGGCAAGTATGCGATGCCGGGACCTCCCGCCAGGTCTCGTCACACGACAGGTCGGCTGGGTACACATCGTTAAATATGTACCCAGCTTATGGTGGATTTTTCCTCACAGTTTTAGGGGCTGCAATGAAAATTCTGCATTAAATGGGGCTTACCATGTGTTTTAACCCATAGATTTCAGGTACTTAACCTGGAATCTATTGATTAAAATGTGTTAGCCGGAAGTTTACCACAATGGGAAAATGTTTTTTAATTAAATAGCTCCAGGCATTAAACCCAGAGATTTAGCCACATGGTAAACACTGTGCCTAATTGAATTTGCCCCTTATACCACTTTTATACCAAAATTTTTGGAACAGGGTTCCAATTCGGATCAGACCTGGAACTTCCCCTTCGTTGACCCAGGATATTGTATGGTGAGTGCGATTCATGAAGGAACGGAAAGCTTAGGTTGCTCTCCTGCAATACCGATTCGCCATCTGAGGATGGCGTAATCTGAATCACAAGCCGGAAGTAGCATACTTCCCTGCTCTCTGTCCAGCACCCAGAGTTGGCTCCGCCCCCTCTTCACAGCATCCTTGGCAGCAGGTCTGACCTGACCTGCTGCTCTGGGACGCCGGTGGATGCGCAGTGAGGATACAGATATATCGGGCACCCAATATGTCTGTATTCTCTGCTCGAAGACGTGGGACAGGTAAGTGTACATGAATGGCTACTAAACATCACTATATATCGCATCAATGGAATGCGATATATAGTGATATTTTTTGGTAGCCAGTTCATGTTCTTTATGAATAGACCCCTACATCTCCACACTATGGGCCTGATTCAGAGTTGGGAATAGAGAGAGATATCTCTCTCAACTGATCATCTTGGTGAAACCATGCTGCACTGCAGGTGGTGCAGATTTAAAATGTGCAGAGAGATTTAGATTTGGGAGGGAGGAATCCAAACTGACAACTAAATTGTAGAGTAATAATAAAGCTGTGCAGTATTTGTGGGCTACATGTAATAGCAGCCAGTATTTACCCTAATGCAAATTTTTTTTTTATGTGTTTACACCCCTTGCATTGCAACATGGTTTGTCCAGGTTCACAGTTAAGTGCTATCTCTCTCTCTATTCCCAACTCTGAATCAGGCCCTATATTACTGCACTACCTTCCATATACTACATCATTACACAATCTCCCCACATTATATCACTATGCAACCTCCCCACACTACACCTCCAAAAACTACTTTCCAACACTACATCATTATGCTACCTAGTAACCTACCCACACTACATCTCTGCACTATATCACTGAAATAAATCTCGCCACACTAGATCACTACGCTGCCTATACTACATCCCTGAATGAAATCACTCCACTACATCCTTGCACTATATCACTATGCTACCTACAACACTACATGCCCACATTATATCTACTGTACATCACTATGTTCCCCACACTACATACCCACACTATGGGCTTCATTCAGAGGCGGCCGTATGGTCTACGACCGCATGGCCGCCTCGATGTTTGTCCAGTGCGCATGCGCATGAGGGAGCTGGCTCCTTCGTGCGCATGCGTGAGACCCGCTACGACCGACAGTGCCGGTCGTAGCGGGTCTCTTTCCAAAGGGGGCGAGCTGTTGATGTTGATTGACAGTTTGCCCCATTTGGAAGGTGGGCCGGGGGGTGGCAGCCCAAATGGAGGCGTTCCCATGGGAATGCCTGCCATTTGGGGGAGGCCCCACTGACATCACTAGTGATGTCAGTGGAGAGCTTCCAGCTCTGACAGAGCCAGAAGCTCTCCGGGGCTTACGACAAGTGAGACCCTACCCTAGGGTCTCGTCGTAAGCCCCGACGGTCACGATGGTCTATGACCATCGCGACCATCACCCTAGCGGTCTTTAGAGCTGTGGGTTTAAACCAACAGCCTAACGACCGAAACAGAGGCAGCCGGTCAGGATGCAAGCAGCCGCCCAGTTTCTGAGCGACCACTTGCATCCTCCGACCGCCTCTGAATGAGGGCCTATATCTCTGCCCTACCTCCACACACTACATCACTACACTACTACACTGCCTCCCCACACTACATCCTCACACTACCACTCCCCATACAACATCACTATACTACTTCCCCACACTACATCACTATACTACATCATTACACTCACTATCTCCCCACACAGCATCACTACACTGCCTTTCACACTACATAACTGTATTACTACACTATCCATCCCCTATTACAATATAGTGACCTTTCTCTGTCTTTTTGCTCTGGTGATGACTCGAACAGCTGCAGAGGTGGGACAGGGAGAAGAGAAGTAGAGGGGCAGTCTCAGGGAGGCAACTGGGTATAGGAGCAAGAAGGGGGTATGCCTAGTCCTGGGGATGGGAAGGACCACTATGTGGACGTAAGACTGTCTACTCACTACAGAGCAGCTAAGCACTGTGAGCATAGGAGGCTGGTCCTGGAGGAGGGACCATCCACAGCATGCCAGACTCTGTACACTGGTGGTGGTGTGCAGCAGGGTGGACAGGAGGCGGATGCACTTCCTGATACTGTCGGAGCCACCCCCTTGGTAAGATCCTTGATTCTAGTCTCACTGCGTTGCATGACTGGTGAGCTACAGAGGATACTGTGGGTCTATTTTCCTCATGGGGCCTGGATCTGCCGCTTCATCCACCCCATTGTTAATCTGGCCCTGCTTCCACTACAGTACTCCCTGGTGCATACTGTATCTCTTCATTTAGCCCACTGGGTCATTGTAAAATGATTATGTCATATGCATAAATGATTAATATTAACATTATAATAAATAAACATGATATATAAATTGAGCAGTTCTACGCTTGCTTTCTAGGTTCAGGACTATGTGTTGTTTTTTATTCAAATATTCATATCTGCTATAATAGCCAGTGGTAGGAGGTAAAACAATTGTAGATGTAAATATAACGATTTACTAAGAAAAGAGAAGAGTTGACCCAGTGCTAAGCTTCAATATTTTTTCTGTATATCTAGGTGTCTTGTTTACATTCATTGCTTCATAGTTTTACCAGTCTACTACTTGTATATTTGTATATTTAGCAAGTCTATTTGCATTGCTACCTTCAGGTCATAGTGTCCTAAAGAACCAATTTCAAGTGTGTGTGAACTTATTTAATAAGGCGCATACAACTGCTGGCTTAATATAACACTGCTTTATCTACAGTATACCCATATATTTCCCTCCTGTTCCATCAGAAACTAATCATACACTTTCATCACTACAAGCTGTTTTTCAGGAAATGAATACTGACCTATGTATATTAACATGGCAATTTCTGGGTCTGAATCAGTGAAAAAATAAAATGCACTGTGGTGGTTAGAGAATATTCTGACATGTTTTTGTTCCCATTGTAAAATAAGTGG
The DNA here is from genome assembly GCA_031769625.1 of Taudactylus pleione. Taxonomy (NCBI): domain Eukaryota; kingdom Metazoa; phylum Chordata; class Amphibia; order Anura; family Myobatrachidae; genus Taudactylus; species Taudactylus pleione. The sequence goes on from JAUIMM010000241.1 coordinate 1,003,934, forward strand.
CTTAGCCCATTTTCTCCATCAATAGGTCAAAGGAAGAGTTAACTTGATTTAGTGAAGATGTCTTTTCAGCATGAAAAATCTATTCTTTAAATGGCATTGAGCAATTTCCAACATCCACGTGCTGCGAAGAGTCTGTCCACCATGATATATCTATGCCGGCTTATATAGACCGCATCTTTGTGAATGATGCAGTGAGTGCTTACTGGAGTTTTGTCCATTACCATTGATTTGTCCTAAGCTAACCGATTGAGATGAATGACATTGATGCTAGAGAAAGAGATTGGATGAACCTCATCAGGATGGATGAAAAACACAATTACTTTTCTTCTTTAAATTGCTTGCTTTTATTTAGTAAACGGTATGAGACTTTAGTTTTTTAAGAGCTGGACATGATCCAAAATGTATTTTAGCATATCTGCTAATACAATGAGAAGGAAGAAACATTTACAGAAAGTAAAAGACGCCTACTTAATCTGAGAATCATCCCTTAATGCTTGCAGTGTACTAGATATTTTATACTGTAATATTTCAAAGGTCTGTTCTATTTACATCAAAGGGATGAGTCACTTTTCATTTTTTTTTATTGCAATAAGATGGACTTGTTCTGCTGCATTTTTTGGTTCATCAGCAACTAGCCATCACTTACTACTACTTATTTGCTCTACTGGACTAATTCAGCCATTCAACAAATGTATCTCCAAGTTGGACATCCCAATAACACAGCAGTTTTACACTACTGGGCCTTCCCAGATCTCATAAGACAACACTGTGAGACCGCCAGGTAAACAAAACATTTTAATATCATAGATATATGGTGCAAACATTTACAATATGTACAATTTGTCACATACACTGAGGGGTAAATGTAATAGATTGTGAGTTTGCAGCAAGACTAAGAGTAGAGCAGCTTGTTTACCCTATAATACTGTACATTGGAAAGAGTCAGCAATTGACATGTGGACAGCATTGCAGAGAGCTTACCAAGATGGAGATAAAATTGACAACAGACACAGTCGGAACACAGTTACTACAGTTTCAAGAACATGTGCCCTGTGAATCAAGTGCTAAGACAACTATATTACATACAAATAGTGAAAAATTATGAACATATAAATTCAAGTGTTATGCTGGGTACACACGGCTGTATATATCACTTATTCTATTGGTGAGCAATATATCATGGGTGCATTGGCGGGTGTGTAAACCCCATATGTCTATGAATTAAATTGTTCACAGACATATCAGGTTGGTCCTGCAGCACAGCCAATATTGATACATCTCAAAGTTATACAGCATCAGTGCATCTGCTTGTGTGTATGGGCGACCCGATGACTGCACTTAAAATTCCTTCAGGGACCGCCAACACTGACATCTCAACTGGGCAGGCAAATTTAAATGTCCTCCCAGTTGTGATGTCAGCCCATCCATATCGAGCAGCCAATTGGTAACTGTGTATAGCTTACCCATCGGCCACTCTGACGGCAGATCAGTCTACTGAATGATCCGTCATCTAATTATGTACTCAGCATTAAAATTGTTACAAGATAGGTCACAAAGCATTCGATTTCAAGCACAATAATTCAGATCCTATAAAAAGCAAGAAATGCAATTGCAGACATGAGTCAGTCCTGAGTATTACAGATAGCCTCAGAAAGGAAAACTGGTATATTAATTCAGGTGCAATAAGGCATTTCAGCTGCAATGAGGAATGGTTCACCAAGTTAATCAAATGTGACCCTATCACTACCAAAGCAATTAGCAATCAAGTCCTTACAGCAACTAAATTTGGGACCATAAAACTTCACTTAAAAATTGAGTCACAGAGATCCAAGATGTACCAGAACTGGAAACAAATCTTATCACCATCAGTGTCACAGAGAGGCCACAGAGTTCACTTTGCTAAAAGAAAGTGCATTTTGAGAAACAGAAAAGGGACAATCATAGATATGGGCACAAGATGTCAGCAATTTGACATCCTTCTACACAGCACTGTTACATGATGATGACAACTGAGTCATAGTCACTGGCATAGAAGATTTGATAATCTTGGATATGACAGTGTTAAGAAGCTACAGAGCAGGATGGTCACTGGAATGTTAGTGACTAATGCAGAGAAATCTGTGTGTGAAAGCTGTATTGTGGGGAAACAAAGTCACTTGAAACTTACATTCAGATATGTGTGGTCCAATGGAAATAAAGGACCTGATTCAGGTTGGTTCTCAAGGCTGTGTTCACATGCACCCCGCTAGCTACAAAAATATGCTAATGAATGCAACTGCATGGCAACCACAGCACTAAACCAAGATGCCTATCACTGTATTAAGCCTGGCCACTTCTCATGACATGCATCCGCAATTCAGCGAAAACATCAGTACCATCGAGTAACATCAGGACCATCTGCATGGTTGTGGTTGATCTGACCCTGCTGCAAAAACTGCTAAACTTCCTGTCGCCATCTAGACTTCTGCTAGCATATGCTATTGCAGGGGCTTAAATATGCATGCCCCTGTAACAGCAATCAAACACCCAGGCACTCCAGCGTTTCTCTGACCACCCCCCATCACCACCTTCAAATAGTCACTTCCTGTCAATCACTGTGTGAAGACTCTGCATGCTCACTGCGATAGCTTCACGATTGATGTGGCCGGTTCACGCATGCACACTGCATTTTATACGCATGTGCAGAATGCAAACATTGGCTGGCTGCATACAAACAGCCTTGCGAACCAACCTGAATCAGGCCCAAAATCTGTGAATGAATACAGATATTGTGTGTTAGTTATAGATGATTTCAAAAGGATGACATGTGTACTTCATCAGAAATAAATCTGAAGTAGTAAAATCAAACAGGTTACAGACTCAAGACACTGAGATCTATAAATGGTAGAAAATATCTCAACAGATAGATGAAGCAATTCTTAAGAAAGTATGAACTAAGGCCCAGATTCAGAGGCGCTCGCTCGCTCGCTCTGAATCAGGGCGGGCTGTTTTTTTTCAGGCCACTCGCTAAGCTGTGGGTGTCCACCCACAGCTTTAGTGGGCGGCCTGGCGATGGTCACAATTATCGCAACCATTGGGCTTGCGATGAGACTCTTGTGGTAGGTAATTGAGCATAGTTTAATTCATTTGCTGGTGTGTGCCTACATAACTCTGCAATATCAACACCTGCACACTCATCATTTCTTACAAGAGTGGGGATGCAGAGCTCGGGCCCAGTTACAGAGCACAGATTAATGGCACAGAGAAGAGTTCGTGTCCAGTTAGGGAGCACAGAGTGAGAGTGCAGTGCAGAGCACAGCTGGTGCCTGGTTACAGAGCACAGAGTGAGGGTGCAGTGCTGGGGCCCGGTTAAAGAGCAAAGAGTGAGGGTTCATAGCTGGGACACAGTTACAGAGCACAGAGAGAGGGTGCAGACCTGGGGTCCAGTTACAGAGCACAGAATGAGGGAGGATAGCAGAGCTCTGGCCCAGTTACAGAGCACAGAATGAGGAAGAAAGAGGATAGCAGAGTTGGGGCCCTGTTATAGAGCACAGATAAATATATCTACATATAGAGATTACATTGGCCAGAGCACACACATATACCACATATACAGTGCGCTTATTCCTATTGCTGACACCAAAAGATGATGATAACAGCAGCATAGGAATAATTGCTGACGAGGAAAGCTCAGCATGCCCAATCACTCCAGGCTGCACTTAGTATACAAAAAACCTGTTTAACCATGTCTAAAGCCACGTGTAATCTACCTGGACAACCCACACTTCAGTACTCCCGACGGCCAAGATTACTGACCAGGCTCAGTCTGTTAAATCTGCTAATAACAACAACATTATATAGAGTATAAAAACACAAAAGCCTCCACGTCTCTTCCTACCCTACCCCCCTTTCTTCTCCCCCCTGCCACCACAGGTCTCAGATGCTGTCTGTGACATATGTTCTGCTGGTATTCCCATGGCTAGGTTAAGGTTTGTGGGGGCCCTATTGCAGCTGACTTGTGGTGGCCCCTACCAATAAAATTGTCAATAAGATATGCTGTAGTGTCACGATCCACTACCAGGATTTCTTAAAGCTTTAGCAGTTTATAGTCCTGGCTGTAGCTAGGCAGCAATGAATCTGTCAGTATTGTGAAAGCATTCAGCTGCAGCCAGTCTGCAATCTAGATCTCAGTGTATATGCAGTTCAGCTGTATTGTAATTAGGAGAATGGTTGTATTGGTTCCTCTTTCCTGTTATATTGCATTCACTCCCAGCATTCTCTGACAGTGATAGCTTATACCTTATGTTGCTGCCTGGTCCGTTCCATGTGTATCGTTGTTCTGTTTCCAGTTTACTATGTTATTTTTTGATACTGTAATTATTGTTTCTACCAACTGCAAGTATTACCAAGCCCACACAGTAAATAACTGTCTTGCACACCTATGCTGACACAGTGAATATCATCTCTGCTGTAGTGCTTCTGCTAATGCAAATATCTGCCTTGCACAAGTGTAGATATATATGCTGTGTTGGTGTTAAAAATCCCAATGACTTCTATGAGTAAGTCCCCTAAAACCCAACCTAGCGAGGTCTTCTGTCACTAACAGCCACCCGTTGTTCCCTTAGAACCAAAGATGTTCACCAGTACTTAGCTGGCTGCCTGGACTTAATACTCGGGGTAGTAGCAGCTTCCGCAAGTGTCTGATGAGATCCAGTTGTGAGGTGAGGAGTTTTGAACAGGAAGTTTCAATGAGGCAACTAGCGACCCGAACATGTAGCTGGAGAACAGGTGATGCGGCTTGAGTGCTGATATGCAGAAAGGTTTGGCTTTGAGAGCCAATGGTTTGGCTGGAGAGCCAGCAATGTGGCTTGAGTGCTGATGTGCAGGAAAGTTTGACTTTGAGAGCCGACGATGCAGCTTAGGAGCTGGTGGTGCAGCTTTGAGCCAGTAGTAGAAATAAGTGAATTGATGGTGTGGCTTTGAGTGCAGATAGTGCAGCTAAGGTACCAATAGTGCAGCTTTGAGCAAATAGTAGGAGTAAAGGAATAGATGTTGTGGCTTTGGGAGCAAATGATGCGGCTAAGGTGCCAATGGTCCAGCTGCGGAGCTCGTAAACAAATTGGTGTACTTGAGATGTGGCTTTGTGATTCGATGGTACAGCTTGGGAGCTGGTACACAAGTTGGTGTACTTGAGATGCGGCTTTGAGAGCTGATGGTGTGGCTTGGGGGCCAGTACAAGTTGGTGTACTAGAGATGCAGCTTTGAAAGCCAATGGTGAGGCTAAGGTGCCGATGGTGCGGCTTGAGAGCCAGTAACCAAGTTGGTGTACTTGAGATGTGACTTTGTGATCTTATGGTGTGGCTTGTGACCTGGTACACAAGTTGGTGTACTTGAGATGCAGCTTTGAGAGCCTATGGTGCAGCTTGGGAGCTGGTACACAAGTTGGTGTACTTGAGATGTGGCTTTGAGAGGCGAGGTGCAGCTTGGGAGCCAGTAAACAAGTTGGAGTACTCGAGATGCGGCTTTGAGAGCCGATGGTGTGGCTTGTGAGCTGGTACATAAGTTGGTATACTTGAGATGCGGCTTTGAGAGATGATGGCAACACAGAAGCTGCTGATGTGGTTGGGAAGCCAATGCAGTGGCTGGTAAACCTGTGGTACCAAGCTGCTGGTGCAGCTGGGAAGCTGATAACTGGTGGCTAGGCAATACTGCTGGAGAACCAGGACACAATGTAGCAAGAAAGCACTGAATGCTTACCATGCAGCAGAGCCAAGAGAACCAAAAGGAACGCTATAATCGGCAAGGCGGCAAAGGCCAGCATGCACAAATAGGGGAAGGAACCAATCACACCATGCTGTGGAAAACACGTGACCTCCTGTGATGTGCAGATTGCCTAGCAACTGATGGAACAGGAACAACAGCGTCAGGAGAAGGTAAACAGCTAGAGGGAGACAAGTCGTGTCTGCGACTTGTAACAGTTGGATTCTGTGCTGCAGCTACACCTGCAAGTCTTGCTGTGTGGATTATTGTTGCTGTCTGCTAGTGCCTGAGCTTATGTCTTGGTGGCTGCCTAAGTACCAGTGAGTGTATTCAACTCTAAGGGAACAACAGGTGGTTGTTATAGGCAGATGATCTCAGTAGGAGGCTTTAGGGTGCTTATACATACTGTATACAGGGGTGTTTCATGACATTATTACCAGCCCAGAATTAAATATTTAGCTGGAAGATGTATCCTGCCCAAGTCCTAGCTGATTAGCATCAGACACTGAATCAGAAATTTCAGGACTTGTCCCTACAAGTAGCCTCTCTTGATCAGAGTCTCTGCACTGCTCCATTGGCAGCATTAGCTAGTAAAGAACCTAATATAAATCTCCCAGATCGATTGGAATCAGTTCTTTAATTTTTGTGAGGCATGCAAGCTATAATTTTGGATGAGACCACACTCCTCCAGATCAGAGGTCAAAAGAGTAGGGATTGTTATCTCATTACTCAAAGGTGATCTGCAGAACATCCAGCTCATCAGTCAGTGGATATCTTCTTTGCCACCTGGGGAATCCTCTATGATCATCCGGATTGAGCTACTACAGCAGAGGCTCAGTTATGTTCTCTCTGGCAAGGAAGGAGTACTGCCAAAGCATACTGCACAGAATTCTGGCACTTGGCCAACTATTGCAGTTGGAATGACCTAGCATTATGCAGTCAGTTCCATTTAGGCCTACCAGAACAGATAAAGGATCATCTGGTGCAGTGTCCATCACCGAGCCCTTTGGATGCCTTGATGCAGTTGGCCATACAGGTAAATTGATGCATCAGAGAATGAAGGATGGAGAAGAAGGGTCCATCCCCACTTTCCCATATTTTTGCCATCACGTCGCCTTAGGAAGTTAGAGAGCCAATGCAGATAGGGGGCTTTCTCCTTGCCAGCTGAGAAAACACGTAGATGGATCCTGGGTCTGTGTCTCTACTGCGGTGGCAAGGGGCACCAAGCACGTTCCTGTCCTCAGAAGGAAGGAAACAACAGAGCCAAAGTGATGTGGGAGAGATCCACTTAGGCCTGTCAGCTATGTAAGTGGCAAATTATGATCTCATTTCAGTGTGCAGATTAGTCAGAGGTAGGCAGGTCAAGGCCTCAGTCTTCCTGGACAGTGAAGCTGCAGGAAATTTATTGGACCTTGCCTATGCCAAGTCTGTTGGAATTCCTGCAGATGTACTGGAGTACCAATTTCCATCTGTGGACTAGATGGACAACCCTTGCTCAAATATCAGGTGAAGAAGCAGACACCTCCTCTTCTGCTATCATCGGGGCCCTGCATACTGAGCACCTGTCTTTCTACCTTATCCATTGTCCTCTGACTCTTGATCATACTTGGACTACCTTGGCTGAAGACTCACAATCCTGTCATCGATTGGGAGACTGTTGAGGTTCTGTGGTGGGGTCCAAAGTACTCAAAGGGTTGCCTTATCATTCCCATACAGGCACTACAAACGGATTCTAATCCATTACCACCATCTTACCAGGACTATATAGATGTCTTCTCCAAGCAGAAAGTGGATACTCTCCCTCTGCATCATCCATATGACTAGAGCCAAGCTTCCCAAAGGCAGGTTGAGGCCATTGAGGACTATATCAAAGAGAACCTTGCCAAGGGATTCATCCATCTTTCCAAATCAACGGTGGGAGTGGCATTTTTCTCTGTAGACAAGAAGGACAAAACTTTGTGAACCTGCATTGATTATCAAGGGCTCAACAGGTTCACCATTAAGAATTCTTACCCTTTGCCATTTATTTTCTCCTGTTTGATCAGCTCTGGGATGCCACCACCTTTTGTAAGATTGATCTGCACAGTGCTTATAATCTTATCCAGATCAAAGATAGAGGTGAATGGAAGACACCAAGATTCTAGCTCTTCTAGAAGATGACAGTTAATTTTAAGTAGAATCTGATTGGTAACATCTCAACTCTAATTACTAAACTCTAATTTTAGTAAATATACCCCTATGTGTACCTTGTAATGCCATTCAGTTTGGCCAATGCTCCTGCGGTCTTCCAAGACTATATAAATGATGTCCTCTGAGAATTCCTGGGTCATTTTGTGGTTGTCTACCTAGATGACATCATGATCTATTCACCTTCTCTTAAGATACACTGTGTCTATGTCCACCAGGTACTGCAAAAGCTATGGGAGATCCACCTCTATGCCAAACTTGAGAAGTGTGAATTTGAAAAGACCGAAATATCATTCCTGGGGTATGTCATCAATCCCAGTGGGTTTGCCATGGACCCCAGTAAACTCAAGGCAGTGCTGCAGTGGACCTGACCCACCAATCTGAAGGCCATTCAGCACTTCTTTGGGTTTGCAAACTAATGCCACAGACTTATCTGGTCATTTGCTGCCATTGTAGATCCCATTGTTCAGTTGACAAAGAAAGGTGTAGATAATGTCTATTGGTCTCCAGCAGCTATCCAGGCCTTCCACAACATCAAGGAGGCCTTCACATCAGCGTCCATCCTCGGCACCCTGACACAGCATTGCTGTTTGTGGTGGAGCTAGATGCTTGTAAGATTGGAGTGGGCACTGTCCTATCTCAAAAGAACCACAGAACTCTAGACTTCATCCATGTGTCTTTTTATACAGAAAGTTCTCCCCAGCAGAAGCTATTTATGATGTCGGCAATCGGGAGCTTTTAGCCATTAAATGAAACTTTGATGACTGGTGACATCGGTTGGAGGGTGCTAGACATCCCATCACTGTCTACATGGACCACAAAAATCTCATCTACATTGAGTCAGCTAAAAGGATAAGTCCTAGGCAGGAGCAGTGAGTGCTATTTTTGCTAGATTCAATTTTATTATTTACTACAGACCAGGAATAAAGATTGTCAAGGCAGATTCTCTGTTACGCAGCTTTCAGTCAGTTCAAATTGCAGTGACACCAATGGAATCTATTATTTCATCCTTTATTATCCCTGCTGATTTGGCCCAAGACCTTGAAGCCCAGATCTGTGCTTTTCAGTACCAAGCACCGTTCGAGACTCCGGCTGGGCATGTTCCATGCCAATAGTGCTTTGGGACATGCTGTTGTGGCCAAAACCTTGGAACTCTTGTCTCATTCAATGTGGTGGCCATGAATGACTCAGGACACACAGGAGTTTGTACAGAGTTATGACATCTGTGCTAGGAACAAGGTTCCCCACAGAGCACCTATTATACATCTTCTGCCAATACATCATAAACAATGGTCTCACATGTCCCACTTCATTCCAATGACAGGATTACCATCAGCAAAATCACTTTCCAAGTTATTTTTGCAGCATTTATTCTGACTGCATGGCCCCAACTAGACATTGTGTTGGACCATGGATCTCAATTTGTGGCAGCATCCAATGGGCAGACTGAGTGGGTAAATCAATCACTCGAGCAATACCTCTGATGTTATTTCTCCTAGTAGCATTACAACTGGATAGAGTATTTGCCTATGGCTGAGTTTGCGTACAACAATGCCTGCCACTCTGTTACATCAGTTTCTACATTCTCTGTGTTACTGGAAGCCATCCGAGGGCTGAGTCCTTTGAGCCACTGTAACAGGCTTCCAGATCCTTGCCTCTCATCATTAGACTTCGGGCCATCTGGAAGGGAGTTCATCAGGCTCTCCTAAGAGCATCTAATTAAGACTGTGTTCTGCTGACGAGTGTTGAAGACCATGTGACTTCAAGGTTGGCCAATTGGTTAGGTTGTCGACAAAAAATATCAAACTCCTTCAGCCATCACAGAAACTAGACCCCAGGTAGATTGGTCCTTTCAGAATTATAAAAGCAGATTAACACAGTGGAATTCTACTAGAGATTGCCAACTTCCCTTAAGATTAAGTACTTTCCACTGTTCTCTGCTCAAGCCAGTCATGCTCTCCGACCGGTTTTGGGCCCATGCTCCTAGAAAACTAGCTCCAGTCTTGATTCATCAGGGAAATGAAGAAGATAAAGTTCTAGACTCTAGGTGGGTGAGAAGTTGGCTTCAGTTTCTGGTACATTGGAAGGGATATGGTCTGGAGGAGAAGTCATGGTGTTAAACATAGATATCTTGGATGAAGGCATTTAATTATATAGGTTACAAATTAATGATTAGTCAATCTGATTGTATGAGATCTTATTGTATGCTATTGTGATTCATAACATTGCACCATTTATTGGGCTTGTTCTGTTCTGTATTTCAATAGGATAACTTTGGTGACCCTGCAGAAATAATCACACCATTCTTCATGGAATATCATTAATATAAAGTTCTTATTTTAAATGTACTTTACTGTATATTGATATTTAGTCTTATTTTAATCAGCATTTAATTTGTAGTGTATTATAGGTAAATACTGCATCTCTGTTGTAAACATAAATGTAATATTATAGGTATAATGTTTTAGATCCCTTTTATTTGCAATTAAGCAATGTAATGTGCTTCCCCTGAAACTCAAACATTTCTCCCTCTGCCCTGATACTGTAGGACAAAGGAATTCCAGAATGGGATAGTTTTTAGCAGGGCCCTCTGGCTAATGAAGATCCAGCTGCTCACATAAAAAAGAAGGAACTGACCTATCCGACGTCGAGTATATACAGATCCCTGCCTGTACCCAATGATTTTATTCCCTAAGGACTATTTGAATGTGAATTTATAAATTGTACTGCAGTGACCATTGGAAGTCAGAGCATTCAGAATTGAAGCCTTGTGTTGTGCAAATCGTGCATGTTCAGTAAAAGGGGTGGTACTCTATTTATTTCTTTGTGCAAATAAATCTTTTAGACTTTGGAACTCCAAGTAAGCTGAGCGCACTTCACAATTATTTAACTCTGATAATGGGTTCATTCATGCCCCATACTCAAAAGAGCATTTTTTCAGCAGTTCCCTAGTAAGTCAAGTGCTGGGGGTCCCTTGGTCACTCCGCAAGGGAGGGTACTGTTACAATCACCAGAATTTCTGAAAGCCTTAGCAGTTCTAGTACTGGCTGTTGCTAGGTAGCAAGGAAGCTGTCAATATTGTTTAAGCATTCAGCTGCAGCCAGTCTGCAATTTAGCTCAGTGTGTATGCCATTCAGCTGTATTGCAATTAGGAGGATGCAATTAGGAGCAATGATTCCTTTTTCTGTTATATTGCATTCACACCCAGAATTCCCTGATGGTAATAGTTTATACCTTATGTTGGTGCCTCATCTGTTCTATGTGTATCGTTGTTCTGGTCTCCTGCTCTGCATATGCCCAGTTGTGTCTGTTCCCAGTTTAATACATTCTAATGGAACTTTAATTAACTTTAACTGCAAGTATTACCAAACCTATACAGTGAACACCTATGCTGACAAAGTGAATATCATCTCTGCTGTAGTGTTTCTGCTAGAACGAATATCCAGGGGCAGATTAGCCATTACTTTAAGTGGGAAGATTCCCGGTGGGCCGGTTGGACTAAGGGGCTGCTTGTCATCTGTGGCCCCACCCCTGAATCGCGTCACCCGGCTATCAGTTTTTTTGCATGACAGGCAGTCCGGCACCAGCTGCCTGTAACAACTAGTAGAGCTGCCCACGGCCCGCCTCTATTGGGAGAAGAGACTTTAGTCCCCACACAGCTGGAAGGGAGCTGCCCCAGCTCCATGGAGGAAGAGTGGGTCTGTGACCAGCAGGAAAGTCACAGGGCTGCTATCAGCTGCTGCCTGCCAGCCTGGTTCACAGAGGGCAGAGGGGAGACAGGGGATGGATGGAAGGCAGGGAAGGAAAACATACATACATCATAACACTGATGATTTGGCAAATTAGATATTTTAAGATAGGACCCTAGCTTGGGAAATAACACCTAATTTAACGAAATAACTCCTCCAAATGTTCAAGCCCTGCTTTTTAGCATGGACAAATTACATTATTCTGGCAGGATTCCCTCCATTAGCAAGAAGTGCCCATCAGCTTGATGCATGATTTCCCCTCAAAAAAGTTACTGGATAGGGTTAAACTCAGGAGATGTCTTAGATATCTACTATCATATCTGACCCACACAACATGCCTACCAAGATCCTGCCCTGTCCCTCAACACGTGTGACAGCACCGTCTCTCTTGCAGACTGGACGTCCAGTTAGGGAACAGCAATTATGTTAGGGGAAAAGTCTGCCCATCCCCAACCCTGTCTCCACTCCCCTACCCCCAGCTTAGCTACTGATCTGATCACTGTCAGGGAATTTTACTGCTCCTGGTGTGATGCCTCAGCAGCAGGTAAATCAAATGTCCTTCCACCAGCAAGCTCTGCCCCTGTACCAACCCCCACACCCTGTTTGCTGGCCCCCAGGGCACATGCCCCACTTCCCCACCCTCTGTTCAAAAGACACACTCAATTTAAATTTCATTGTTAAATGCACATCTTTTTCCATATTGTTATCTAATGTGTATTGTGGCAATGTTACATTTTCATCCATGGGGCAGCTAGTGATCCATGCAAAATGTAAAACCCAATTTATTAATTTTAGTAGGATACTAACAGACAGATCTTTAAAGCAGGAAACATTTCAAAAGTAATGGAAGTCAGTTCTACAACACAGCAGTTATCAAACTGTTTGTCATGACTAGCGTGTCACCAGCTGCTCACTGATGTTTTATGCATAATGACAGTGGACCGACAAAAAAAGAAAAGCCTGTGTTCCACAGTACAATTTTCAGCCAATCAGCAGTGCATGGTAAGAAGAGTCTGCTTTCCCGTTCATCCCCCTGCTGCAGGATGCACTATGGCCAATCAGCAGAGCAAGAGAAGAGAGTGTACTTTCCCGTTCTTCCCTCTGCTGTACTGGATACTGATCAGGCTTATCAAAACAAAGTTCAATCTATCCCCTGGCTTCCTCCAGCATCAGAAAGGAGCTGGGAGTAGGCAGCTGTAGCAGTAGAGACACCTCAGCATCATGTCGCCTGTCACATAGAGAAGCTGCAGGCAGGCACAACTGCAGACTCAGTAGGACAGAAGATTAAGAGGAAATGAACAGGAAAGGAGTTCCATGGTAAGTAAACTACAATAGTTAAAGAGAATGTGAGTGGGGGGTATTGAAGCTGGAGTAGTCACAGTTCACAGTTTGTGAAATAAAATTCCAGATCTAGCTGTGATAATGATAAAGGATTATCAGGATATTATAGCCATTATGGATTATTCCTGCAATGAAAATCATGACTCATAGCTATACCTGGATATACTTTATTTAGGTTGAACTGAATGGGAAGAAGAGGAGTAGGAGTAACAAATTAATATTGGAGACAAATTGAGGCACTATTACTAACTCTAGAAATGGAAATAAAAATTATTATTTGTACTGGATAGATCTATAGACCTCTAAGTCAGGAAAGACAGATGGACAGAGACATAATGAAGGACATCACAATAATGAAATTAGAAGTAGAGCTAATAATGATGATGACTTTCAGTACTGGGTTGGTTTGGAACTGATGATGATGAATTGCAGTACTGGATCAGTTTGGGGCTGATGATGATGACTTGCAGTACAGTGCTGGTTTGGGACCAATGATTATGAATTGAAATACTGGATCAGTTTGGGACCGATGATGATGATTTGCAGTACTGGGTTTGTTTGGAACCGATGATGGAAGTATCGGAGGGGTCCAATGGTTGGAGTTATTGGCTGTAACCAATAAAAGTTAATGTCTAAAGTCTCTGTGGTAAAACCAGACTAGAATGTTACATGGACTAGGAGACTCAATAAGCACACTTGGAACTGGAAAATAATGGACTGGGACCTTTCAGATACAGAGTACCTGGGACCTCAGCACAGAGTTGTAACTTCACCAGAAGCAACATTGTACTGGCAATAGAGGCCAGTCAGGAAATGGAATATAGGGGAAGATCCTTAGGGAATGGATGCTGCGATCAGCTGGTCTGGGAGCAGTGCTCTGAGTGGAGAAAGAGCATCAGGTGAGTCCAACATGACTGCACCCATACTGTGGTTTAGGAAGGTACTCTGGCATGCAGCCTGTGTGCCATCATGCTGGGAAGACACACTGTGAGAAATGAGCTGCGAAGAGCCATCTCCTTGTTCCGTTACAGGACACGGAGCAGATGAGGCAGAAGCTGCACAGACAGACCTCAGCACCAACCAGGAGCGATGTGCAGAGTGAGCGGACCTCTCTGCTATCCTGGAGTGATGCACAGTGTGAGCAGACCTCAGCGCTAGCCTGGACAGACACTGGAGAAGTAAGAAAGTGGTTTTCATGAGCCAGAGCATGACAGTTCTTTTAAAGGTTTTGAATACTTAAAGTCAATCAGCTGGTCACATATTAACATCTTATCTGGTTAATTGTTAGAGAAAAACCCTGTAAGAATTAAAGAAATAAAACAGATTACTGCACGTTACTACATATTGCTATACTATTCAATAAGATGAATAGATCTTAGGCTATTAGGCTTTAGTTCCCCGGTGAGACATCTCCTTGGGAAATTCAACATTTCTACCAGTACTAACCTTTTATATCCATATCATAAACTGGTGTTGGAAAGTTGTATGCTGTGGGAAATCCCTTTTGAAAAATAGTGTGTGTTGTTTTGTCCTGCAAAAGGTAAATGTACAGACATTTTAAATACAGTACACCTACACTTATTCACAAATTGACAAAGAACGAAAACAGATTTAGTTATCATTGTCATACAGTCATTTGGTAAAGTTGGGTAGGCTGATAAAAATGTAAGATGTAAATATAAGCCACGAGTCATAGCTGCTATAAAAATAAGCAAATTAATATTAAATAACAATGTTTTTGTGTTATCCTGTAGAAATTATAACTGAATGTCATAAATGTAAAAATGTAATCTTCACCTACTGTACATTTCATACATAAGAGTGCCAATTTTGATAGAATAACATATACTGTCTACATATATACCATATACATTTTTCTATTGACCTACAATATTTTACGGAATTTTTAGGTACTAGCCCTTTGCTACATTACTTTGGATCTAAATACTACATTTATCTTTAGATGCAATTAATGTGACATTAAAATACTTTGCATTTTCTTTATCTTTGTTGTGTTAAGATTTCTGTACACTATATAGCAACTTTGTTGTCTTATATAACCAAAATAAATTATTTGTTTTCTCTTTATTTCTCAGAACCTCTGATTTAAAATCATTATTGAAAATAATCTGGTAACCTTAAATGAACTTTAAGGGGGGACATATCTTTTAAAGGGGGACAAATCTTTTAAAGCCTTCTTCCTCGCCTAGAAGACCATATACCCCATTTTACACCTTAACACCAAATGATATGACAAACTGTATATACTCAAGTTCTGATTAATTTAGGTTACTTACCTTAATATTTTCTCATGGATCTTGGGGTTATTAAATTCAATGTATGTTATCATACAATATGTTTCATAAAAATGGGAAAAATACTGTAATTGATGTCTCAATAGTTCATGGTGTGTATGAGATTGATAGAAGCATAATTAGGGATCTGCGAGTGGGCCATCTGCACAGGGTGCAAAGTTGAAGAAGATTAATTTGGTTAAAATTCTAGCCTCGGGTGCTAAAATTTACAGTTAAGGCTCTGAAGAACAGTTTACTGTATGATGCCTGCCGTGTTACTTTAGTGGTACATTGTACTGAAACATATTCTTTTAACTTTGCTTTGTTTACAGTGCTTAACTATATGTGGAAACTTACTGTACAGTAATCAGAACTATATTATACACTTAAACTATTGACATGTTTCCCAAACATCCCATGAGAGAAGTAAGGTAGCCATCCAGTTTGCTATACTTAACTTCACACCACATACTCCACAACACTTCACGCTCATAGCATTGACACTTCCAAAAACACAACTGCTAGGCACAGTTATAAATTTTGCAGACTACCAGTCCCTTTTGGAAAACACATTCAACACATGATTCTTGACATTGGAATGGAGAGGGGGCTACTACATTCTAGATATCAAAACTCTTAACAATACATGCAATCCTGCTTAGTGTATATACTCTCAGTATCTCTCCTTAAGAATTCATTTAATGTATGTCACAACTTCTAGATCTGTGAGATATTGGTGAGATACCTGGATCTCCTTGAAGGGTGACTTTTGGACAGTATACTCAGAATTTTAGATCTAACTCTCCAGGAGCATAAGTTCAGACCAGGCACCAGGAGGCAAACTGGACAGTGGTGCCCCTTCCCTCCCCCAGTGGCTTCAGATTGTGCATGCACCGACATCTGGGGGAAGCAATATACCAGTAATCCTGCCAGATGTGTATACTCCCCAGCCACTCTCCCCAAGTTCTCTTCTTCCTCTTCTACCATTGTGTCTATCCAGCCTCTGCAGCTCCAGATCCACAGTGTCTCTACAGCCCCCCAGTTTCTATCCAGCCAGCATCCCAGCATTTCTACAACCACCCAGTGTTTCTCCAATGCCATCCAGCCACCCTCTGTCTCTCAAGAAGCCCAGTGTCTCTCCAGCTCCAGCCATCCTCACAGTGTATATCTAGCCCTTCAGGTGTCTCTCTTACCAGCCCCCCAGTGTCTTACCAGCCCCTCAGTGTCTTCCCAACTCCAGCAACCCCCTTTTCTCTCTCCAGCCCCATAACATCCCTTATAAAGTACAGAGCTAGGTGCATTTAGTTTTGTAGAACAGTGCAGAAACAATTTTTTTTTTCACAATGTGTTTATGGATATGAAACAAAGGGGTGGTGAGGGCATATTTTAAGGGGTTTAACTTTGAAGAGCAGAGGTTCATATAGCCATTTTTACTCAGCAAAAGGGGCTGGGATCTGGCAGTTCATTGGTGCAAAATAATATATATATATAATAATATGTATACATATTTAATAAGAAGGACAGCTTACAGGGGCAGTCTGCACATGTCCTACCAGTTTACACTCAACTCAAGATAGCATACAGAAAGGTACATTGGAAATATTTTGTAGTTACTCGTAAATTTTGGACTGGCAGTACTAAAGCAAGAATCCAAGTGATCAGAAGATAGTGGAAAATATTCCGTGCTCCCTAAAGCAACCCGTGGTTGAAGGTAAAAAAGTGTCACTCACACTCCACCAGAAATATATTGAAAAAATATTACCAACAATAATCCTCAGGCGCTTAAAGATAAACTAGACCTCAAAAAAAAAAAAAAAACAGAAGAAATTTCATAGTGCAATATATTTAAGATCTCTTTTATATCACAATGACCCCCTTCTTTTTCCAGACTCGTACCATTAGGGATGGTCTACTATAAAAAGTAGACAGAACAGCATGTATTAAAACTTGTAGTTCTCTTCCAAATAAATGGTTTTCCTTTTTCTTTTAATAAACACAATCTCCAACGTTGTATATGTAAAGAGAGAAATAATTCCAAAAATAGTGTAATACTATTTTTAATTCCAAATACAGATTTAAAACATAATGAATGAAACAAATGCGAGTGTGGAATAAATGGACCCTCACCAGATGAATTGGTCTACCCAATCAGTAGACAGCAAAGCATAAGCTCGAAATCTCAGGCGTCCCCGATAGTTGTTAGACGGACCAACTGGGAAGTGTCCAAAAAAGTCCTCACTCAGCTCCTCCACCAACGCGTTTCGATACTATTGTATCTTTTTCAAGGTATGAGGAGACATGCAAAGCCTTCCGATATATATACCCCGCCTAATAAGCATAAGCTAAACCTATTGCCAGACATGGATCAACTTGCCAGACTAAAGGTATGGTTTCCCTGTTAAGAGAGCCGCTCCCTCCACTCCATCTCTGTCCACAGTTAAAGCCGGTTGATGTAACCTCAGGTGATGTAAATCGGCACCCATCTTGACCACAGGTCTGTGTTCTGAGCCTCTCTTTCATGCTCGTCGTGTCACTTCCGGTCACCTGTTCCCGGACTTCCTGTGTTACTGACTGTGCATTAGAGATTCAATGGACTTAATTCAATAGGGAGTCAGCGTCCTTCTTATTAGCGGCGGCCTTTTTTGCAGAGATTTTTATCGGAAGACCCATTTAAAATACAAAATGAAACAAGAAATATAAAATTAATAACTTTTAAAACAACATATAAAAGAATAAATCCTGTGCAAATATGCAGAAATGTAATAAAATCCTATGAGTAGCAGCTGTTTTAACAAGATATATCAAAAGAACACCATTTAATAAAACCATGTGGACAAAAATAATAATAACATATAGAATGATGAATCGAATAAAAACCTGTGCAGATATGCAAAAATATAATAAAATCTTATAAAAACCATTTAACCTCAAAATCCTTATTGAGTCCTATGGGTTTAAGAGTTTTAAAATTATGTATCATTTGCATTTCTTTTCTAGCTAGTTTTTGTGCTATATCACTCCCTCTTATATCCGCTTTCACTTTCTTAAGCCCATAAAAATTCTTTATGTGGCTTGTATCACAATTATGCATTTCCTTAAAGTGATTAGAAAGGGCATGGGTCTCAATGCCCTTCCGTATATTCCGCAGATGTTCCCCAATTCTGGTTTTTAAAGGTCTACTTGTACGACCTATATAGAATTTGTTACATGTGCATTCTATGCAGTAAATAACATTAAAAGAATGACAGGTCAGGAAATCCTTAATCTTGTGTTCCTTATTATTAATTATCACCTCAGTTTTTTTATTACCAAATGTATTTTTAATATTCTTACAACCAATACAAGTCCCACATCTAAAAAAACCTTCCAAAATAACATTGGTATGTCTTGGTGATGTGGGATGTAAACTCCTAACCAATTTAGACTTTAAATTTGGGGCCCTCCTGAAGATGCATATTGGATTATCCGGAAGTTCTTCTCCGATTATTGGGTCCTTTTTTAATATTGGCCAGTGTTTTCTCATTATTTTTCTTACTTGTTGATATTGGGAAGAATAGTTGGTTATGAAAGGCCACTTGAATCTTTCATCATTCCTTTTCTCTTTTTCAATCTTTTTCATACATGTTTCTCTTTCTAGATTTGTTACTATTTCAAGTGAGGCATTGATTTTTTCCTCATTATAACCACAGGCCTTAAAACACTTTTTCATCTCTGTGGCTTGTGATAAAAATGTACTTTGATCAGAACAATTCTTTTTTAACCTTTTAAAAAGTGTTTTAGCGAGTTCATCGATGAATACAGTTTTACAGGAATTTCTTATTGAAAGTATAGGTTTTATCCTTTTTAATAATTTTTTTGTATTTAAGGATGAATTTTATATACAGAAGAGAGGCACAGCCATGGGCACCAGGTTCGCCCCAAGCTATGCCAACATTTTCATGGGGACATGGGAACGGGACTATATATGGAATGAGAACCCGTTCCGGGCGAACCTGGTGTCCTGGCATAGATATATAGATGATGTATTTTTTATATGGAAGGGTGATCGAACCATTTTAGATTCTTTTTGTGAATTTTTAAACAAAAATGACAGAAACATTAAATTTGAATTTGATATTAGTAAGGAAAAGGTAAACTTTTTAGATCTTACTATTTTTATTGATGGTGAACAATTGAAAACAAGGAATTTTATAAAACCTACTGATTCAAGAAATTATATAAATAGAAATAGTTGTCACCATGAGAATTGGTTAGACACTATACCAATGGGACAGTTTAAAAGGTTAAAAAAGAATTGTTCTGATCAAAGTACATTTTTATCACAAGCCACAGAGATGAAAAAGTGTTTTAAGGCCTGTGGTTATAATGAGGAAAAAATCAATGCCTCACTTGAAATAGTAACAAATCTAGAAAGAGAAACATGTATGAAAAAGATTGAAAAAGAGAAAAGGAATGATGAAAGATTCAAGTGGTCTTTCATAACCAACTATTCTTCCCAATATCAACAAGTAAGAAAAATAATGAGAAAACACTGGCCAATATTAAAAAAGGACCCTATAATCGGAGAAGAACTTCCGGATAATCCAATATGCATCTTCAGGAGGGCCCCAAATTTAAAGTCTAAATTGGTTAGGAGTTTACATCCCACATCACCAAGACATACCAATGTTATTTCGGAAGGTTTTTTTAGATGTGGGACTTGTATTGGTTGTAAGAATATTAAAAATACATTTGGTAATAAAAAAACTGAGGTGATAATTAATAATAAGGAACACAAGATTAAGGATTTCCTGACCTGTCATTCTTTTAATGTTATTTACTGCATAGAATGCACATGTAACAAATTCTATATAGGTCGTACAAGTAGACTTTTAAAAACCAGAATTGAGGAACATCTGCGGAATATATGGAAGGGCATTGAGACCCATGCCCTTTCTAATCACTTTAAGGAAATGCATAATTGTGATACAAGCCACATAAAGAATTTTTATGGGCTTAAGAAAGTGAAAGCGGATATAAGAGGGAGTGATATAGCACAAAAACT
Source organism: Taudactylus pleione (assembly GCA_031769625.1). Classification (NCBI taxonomy): domain Eukaryota; kingdom Metazoa; phylum Chordata; class Amphibia; order Anura; family Myobatrachidae; genus Taudactylus; species Taudactylus pleione. Next base: position 1,024,288 of record JAUIMM010000241.1, read on the forward strand.
AGCTAGAAAAGAAATGCAAATGATACATAATTTTAAAACTCTTAAACCCATAGGACTCAATAAGGATTTTGAGGTTAAATGGTTTTTATAAGATTTTATTATATTTTTGCATATCTGCACAGGTTTTTATTCGATTCATCATTCTATATGTTATTATTATTTTTGTCCACATGGTTTTATTAAATGGTGTTCTTTTGATATATCTTGTTAAAACAGCTGCTACTCATAGGATTTTATTACATTTCTGCATATTTGCACAGGATTTATTCTTTTATATGTTGTTTTAAAAGTTATTAATTTTATATTTCTTGTTTCATTTTGTATTTTAAATGGGTCTTCCGATAAAAATCTCTGCAAAAATGGCCGCCGCTAATAAGAAGGACGCTGACTCCCTATTGAATTAAGTCCATTGAATCTCTAATGCACAGTCAGTAACACAGGAAGTCCGGGAACAGGTGACCGGAAGTGACACGACGAGCATGAAAGAGAGGCTCGGAACACAGACCTGTGGTCAAGATGGGTGCCGATTTACATCACCTGAGGTTACATCAACCGGCTTTAACTGTGGACAGAGATGGAGTGGAGGGAGCGGCTCTCTTAACAGGGAAATCATACCTTTAGTCTGGCAAGTTGATCCATGTCTGGCAATAGGTTTAGCTTATGCTTATTAGGCGGGGTATATATATCGGAAGGCTTTGCATGTCTCCTCATACCTTGAAAAAGATACAATAGTATCGAAACGCGTTGGTGGAGGAGCTGAGTGAGGACTTTTTTGGACACTTCCCAGTTGGTCCGTCTAACAACTATCGGGGACGCCTGAGATTTCGGACTTATGCTTTGTTGTCTACTGATTGGGTAGACCAATTCATCTGGTGAGAGTCCATTTATTCCACACTCGCATTTGTTTCATTCATTATGTTTTAAATCTGTATTTGGAATTAAAAATAGTATTACACTATTTTTGGAATTATTTCTCTCTTTACATATACAACGTTGGAGATTGTGTTTATTAAAAGAAAAAGGAAAACCATTTATTCGGAAGAGAACTACAAGTTTTAATACATGCTGTTCTGTCTACTTTTTATGGTAGACCATCCCTAATGGTACGAGTCTGAAAAAAGAAGGGGGTCATTGTGATATAAAAGAGATCTTAAATATATTGCACTATGAAATTTCTTCTGTTTTTTTTTTTTTTTTTGAGGTCTAGTTTATCTTTAAGCGCCTGAGGATTATTGTTGGTAATATTTTTTCAATATATTTCTGGTGGAGTGTGAGTGACACTTTTTTACCTTCAACCACGGGTTGCTTTAGGGCGCACGGAATATTTTCCACTATCTTCTGATCACTTGGATTCTTGCTTTAGTACTGCCAGTCCAAAATTTACGAGTAACTACAAAATATTTCCACTGTACCTTTCTGTATGCTATCTTGAGTTGAGTGTAAACTGGTAGGACATGTGCAGACTGCCCCTGTAAGCTGTCCTTCTTATTAAATATGTATACATATTATTATATATATATATATTATTTTGCACCAATGAACTGCCAGATCCCAGCCCCTTTTGCTGAGTAAAAATGGCTATATGAACCTCTGCTCTTCAAAGTTAAGCCCCTTAAAATGTGCCCTCACCACCCCTTTGTTTCATATCCATAAACACATTGTGAAAAAAAAATTGTTTCTGCACTGTTCTACAAAACTAAATGCACCTAGCTCTGTACTTTATAAGGGATGTTATGGGGCTGGAGAGAGAAAAGGGGGTTGCTGGAGTTGGGAAGACACTGAGGGGCTGGTAAGACACTGGGGGGCTGGTAGGAGAGACACCTGAAGGGCTAGATATACACTGTGAGGATGGCTGGAGCTGGAGAGACACTGGGCTTCTTGAGAGACAGAGGGTGGCTGGATGGCATTGGAGAAACACTGGGTGGTTGTAGAAATGCTGGGATGCTGGCTGGATAGAAACTGGGGGGCTGTAGAGACACTGTGGATCTGGAGCTGCAGAGGCTGGATAGACACAATGGTAGAAGAGGAAGAAGATAACTTGGGGAGAGTGGCTGGGGAGTATACACATCTGGCAGGATTACTGGTATATTGCTTCCCCCAGATGTCGGTGCATGCACAATCTGAAGCCACTGGGGGAGGGAAGGGGCACCACTGTCCAGTTTGCCTCCTGGTGCCTGGTCTGAACTTATGCTCCTGGAGAGTTAGATCTAAAATTCTGAGTATACTGTCCAAAAGTCACCCTTCAAGGAGATCCAGGTATCTCACCAATATCTCACAGATCTAGAAGTTGTGACATACATTAAATGAATTCTTAAGGAGAGATACTGAGAGTATATACACTAAGCAGGATTGCATGTATTGTTAAGAGTTTTGATATCTAGAATGTAGTAGCCCCCTCTCCATTCCAATGTCAAGAATCATGTGTTGAATGTGTTTTCCAAAAGGGACTGGTAGTCTGCAAAATTTATAACTGTGCCTAGCAGTTGTGTTTTTGGAAGTGTCAATGCTATGAGCGTGAAGTGTTGTGGAGTATGTGGTGTGAAGTTAAGTATAGCAAACTGGATGGCTACCTTACTTCTCTCATGGGATGTTTGGAAAACATGTCAATAGTTTAAGTGTATAATATAGTTCTGATTTCTGTACAGTATGTTTCCACATATAGTTAAGCACTGTAAACAAAGCAAAGTTAAAAGAATATGTTTCAGTACAATGTACCACTAAAGTAACACGGCAGGCATCATACAGTAAACTGTTCTTCAGAGCCTTAACTGTAAATTTTAGCACCCGAGGCTAGAATTTTAACCAAATTAATCTTCTTCAACTTTGCACCCTGTGCAGATGGCCCACTCGCAGATCCCTAATTATGCTTCTATCAATCTCATACATACCATGAACTATTGAGACATCAATTACAGTATTTTTCACATTTTTATGAAACATATTGTATGATAACATACATTGAATTTAATAACCCCAAGATCCATGAGAAAATATTAAGGTAAGTAACCTAAATTAATCAGAACTTGAGTATATACAGTTTGTCATATCATTTGGTGTTAAGGTGTAAAACCATTTATTCGGAAGAGAACTACAAGTTTTAATACATGCTGTTCAGTCTACTTTTTATAGTAGACCATCCCTAATGGTACGAGTCTGAAAAATGAAGGGGGTCATTGTGATATAAAAGAGATCTTAAATATATTGCACTATGAAATTTCTTCTGTTTTTTTTTTTTTTTTTTGAGGTATAGTTTATCTTTAAGCGCCTGAGGATTATTGTTGGTAATATTTTTTCAATTAAGAATCCAAGTGACTTTCCCCCCCCACCCACCCAACAAGTGGCACCCCTAATGGGCAATTCACCACTGAATGTCAACATTGCCAAAATTAACATTGACCACTTCGACATTCATCATGTCGACACTGGTGAAATATCAACATGATTGGAGCATTGACAAAATGGCCCTAGTGGTCCTATATGTGGTATGGCAGGTCTGACATCTCTTATACTCAGGTCAGTACAGCACTTTTATCTTTTTCAATCTATTTTAATAATGCTTTTATGTCCCAGTGTTCCCTAGCAGAGGACACATTGCAAATCTCACAATAGAATTTTTCCTCATGTATTTTCATTTTTGTCATAATGCTTCTTGCAGTATGATTTGACTGGGAAGACAGATGCAAACTGTTGCTTATATAGACACCTCATCTTTTACAGAAATTCCAGTTTCTACACCCAGAAGATTACTACCTCTGCATTAAGCTGCATGACATATGAAAGTTGTAGTGAAGGAGACAGAACAAGCTAACAGAGGCATATGTTCCCTTTTTTTGTCTTTATGATTTATTGGGTTACATTATTGCTATTTTTAGCCAGTATTTCAAAAACCAGTTCTTCTTTTTCTACAAAGATTACAGCTATATAATTGTGATAACAAATTGTATTAATACAAGTCAATGATAATGAACATACTTGACATTTTTAGATAGCTAATTATAATTTCCATAAGTGGTAGGCTACACACACATATATATATATATATATATATATATATATAGCCACTTTATTCGGCACTCCTGCTGTAGTCAAGAAATTACCTAGGTTCCCAAATTACATTAGGTATACATCCGTATGGTAGTACACACCAAACTTGGCACTCCAGGGATTTGTAAAAGAGCTTGCATCAATGTTTCTGCGCTACGCAGAGCCCTGTTGTCAGGATAACATGGCAATAAGTGCAAAGCACAAAATCCTACCTAATATCCCCCATAGAGCATGTGTCTGTGTCGAAGCCAGGTGGTGCTTGTCTGCCCCCCTGAGAGCCCTCAGTGATGATGTCAGCTACAGGCCCCCAACTGTTACCCTGGTAATGCCAAAAGCTGCCTCCTGCTCCGGCGCAGCACTACAAAAAAGGGACAGAAAGAAACACCTTGTGTAAGCACCATAAAGAATCCTTAAATAAGAATAGCTTAGGTTATGATGGGAGATGATGCACATAAATAAACGATCCTCTTTTGTGGAGAATATATTGAACAAAAATATGAATAAAATCTGTGCAATAAAAGAGTAAATAGCAGTCTAATAGACACTTTAAAGATTTCTCATAAAAATCTAAACAGATAAAGTGAATAAAAGGAAAATGTCACCAAAGGCGCTGTTACTATACACATGTTCACATATATAATGTCTGTAATGGAAAGTAAACACCCTCTTAAAGGTGGATACTCTGTTCAGGTAATTCTCCAATAATGTTCATACACTTTAGTAAATGGATTCCAATCTGGAAGACAAAAAATGTATCTCCCACTTTCCGTACCATAAGGAAATTAATTGGGCCGATACATCAAACAAAGTGCTAGTTCAGAGACCTTTGTATAAAGGATTAATTTAATGTAACCATGCACTCACATTGTAGCAAAAATCACAAGTATATAGTATACTCTTTTCTCCTGTGTTTACAATGAGGGTACATTGGTCCGCCTACCTGGAGTCCAGTTCAGATTTAGACCATGATCACATAATCTCTGGAAACTATGCGTCCATAACCAGGAGGTAATCCCCAAGTCCCATACAGCAGTTCTCATAGCAGAGTCCACACAATGGCTTTACATGTTTTAGACAACTCTTTGTCCTTACTCAGAAGCATATGTGTGGAGAGTGGAGCATCTCGCCCTTATATACCCTAATACAACAAATCAATCTCAGCTGTAACACATACATCAAACCATCTTTAATTAAGCTTGATCTGCAGAATACATCTTTGTTTCTGGCTTCCCAATCAGTCTAATGTGTAAAGCAGGAAATCCTCAGGAAGTCATTCCCGGGATATTACCAAGGCAACTCAATCACGCTGTACAAACTCCAGTGTGCGTTCCACATGAAACTGGAAGTCGTCATAAATTTATTTATAGTTTCATCCCAATCTGCGTTCCAATACTTTTGCGCATGGCAGTTAAAATTTTCATCTTCAGAGGTAGTTTTAGGATCAAATCTATGGAGTTTTAAACTCTTAAAGTGACAGTGGTTCCACCGATTGCCATAATAATCCAGAGGGTCCTCTAAAATATATATATTGCACATCAGGTCCATATAGTCCATAAAAAGTCCATAGTAATACACCTCAAAGTGAGAAAAAAGATAACAAAAATCAGCTAAAAATGGAAAGCAGCTAATGTAAATACATGAAATAAATTACATTTATTAAAATAATCATAAAATATGCTAAAATCATTTTAAGAAACACTGAAATTCAAACTCCCCATTAAGACCTTGAGGGGATAATGTTTTTACCTGATAGATCCACTTCATTTCAGCTCTAGAGAGAAGCAGATCTATATCTCTTGTTCTCCATTTATGTGGGATCAATTGTATTCCATAAAAAGATTTTAAAAAACATTCTTTACAGTTATGAATGGATTTAAAATGAGCAGACACTGTGTGTGTTTGAAGACCTTTTCTTACATTATAGATGTGTTCTGCCAATCGAGTTTTTAAGATTCTACATGTTTTTCCTACATATAGTAGGCCACAAGAACATTCAAGAAGGTAAAAAATGATAAGAGCGCTACTGATGTAATAAAACCAATAAAATAAACCAAGCAAGGAAAAAAGGAGAGAGAAGAAAAGAAAAAAGTTTGACAAACACCATAGATGATTTGTAGCTCTTTTGAGATAATTCAATGGAGACCTACTAGGATAAATTCCAAAAGGTGTGCAAGGGATCACATACTGACTTTCCCTACCTCTATCCTGGAATGGAAGTGGCAGTAAAGTCCCGTTGGTCTTGTCCCGGTGATGATGCGATCCCTGCCGATGGTACTGAGATGTTAATCTCCGCGCTCCTTCCTGCTTCTGCCTCCTGGTGGTAAAGTGTCTCTCACGGCTTGCAGCTGTGGGTTGTTTACAGCATTCTATCACGGCGTGACCGGCCCAGCCTTGCGGAGGGTGATGATGTACTTGGTGGGTGCCGCGGGTGACGGTGTGGATGCGGGGAGTTCCGCTAGGTGTGCAGAATGTCCTGGTGGTCCCCACTGATAGCCTCCAACGCATTTCATGCGATAAATGCACTTTATCAAGGATGGCTTGATGTCCTAAAAAGTGCTCCTTTTATAGGAGAAAAACTTTATTGTTTACACTTAAAAAACGGAAGTTCAAATCCGGAAGGGACTAAAAATAGCGGTAACCACATGTGAAATAAGGCCATCTTGGATCTATATCTTAGATGGACATTTGTTATCAAGAGGTGTGTCAAAAGGAAAAATAGGATCAGAAAAGTTAGAAAAAAGGAAAAGGAAAATTAGGACATAATAGCGAAAATGTGCAATATGTGTGTAATGTTAAAAATGTATTCCATTAAAATTTTTTATAAAAAAGCATTAAGTTCAAAATCAATATTCAGTCCGGAAGGTTGTAAAGTCTTCATATTAAATATCCATTCGGATTCTTTCATTTTCAAATTCTTTGTTAAATCTCCACCTCTCCAGTTATGGTTAACTTTCTGTATGGCTGAAAACTTTAATCCTGTTGGACTTTTATTGTGTACTTCTAAGAAATGGTTTGACACACTGTGCGTGGTTAATCCCCTTTTAATATTGTATAGGTGTTCAGATAATATGATTTTCTGTTTTCTTTTTGTTTGACCAATATATTGTAACCCACAAGGGTATTCCAACATGTAAATAACTCCATCCGTGTCACATGTAATGTGATCTTTTATCTGATAAATTTTTCCAGTTTGATTTGATATGAATTCTTTTTTCGGTTTAATGGTAACTTTGTCTAGATTCTTACAGGCTTTACAGTTAAGGCAGTAATGATAACCTTTATTTTTATTGTTTTTACTTATATTATTTTCTGGTGATAAAAAACTTTTTATTAATTCTTGTTTAATGTTTTTTGCTTTTCTATAAATTATTTTTGGTTTATCTGAGATAATAGACTTTAGATCTTTGTCCAATTTCAGAATATGCCAGTGTTTTTCCATCATATTTTTTATGAGTTGTGAATTGCTGTTAAATTGGGTGATAAAAAGCGGTTCCAGATTGTCATCTTTAACTTTCGTTTTATATCGGACTAGATCTTGTCTCTGTATTGGTTTACTTTCTGGATTTGTTTCTCTAATTCCATTTTGTTATATCCTTTTTCCATGAAGTTTCTTTTTAACTCTTCACTTTGTGTTTGATAGACTTCATTTTCTGTGCAATTCCGTCGCACTCGTCTAAACTGACCAAAGGGAATATTTCTCTTCCAATTCTGATGCTGGTTGCTGGAAGTGGGGAGTATGTTATTGCCATTCACTTCTTTTATGTGTGTTCTTGTGTGTATAAGATCATTTTAATGTATATTTCCAGGTCTAGAAAAACTACCATCTCTTTGTATGTGATCGTTGTAAATTCCAGATTTTTAGTATTGTTATTGATGTAGGATATGAAGTTTTTCAATTCTTCCTCTGGACCATCCCAAATGAAAAATATGTCATCTATGTATCTTTTCCAACATATAATGTTGCTTGCAAAAGCATTGTTCTTCCATATACATTCATCTTCCCATTTTGATACATAGAGATTTGCATAACTCGGCGCAAATGATATGCCCATCGCCGTCCCACATTTTTGAAGGTAAAAATTGTTTTCATACCAGAAATAGTTGTTTTTTAAAATAAAGTCAATACCTTCCATGACAAAATTGATTTGTTCGTTTGAAATTTCAGTCAGGGTTGAAAGATAATATCGGGCATGATCACAGCCTAGATCGTGTGGGATGCAGGTATATAATGATTTTACATCACTTGTACATAGAAAATATTCTTTTTTCCATGTTAAGTTCTCCAATATTTGTAGAATGCTAATAGTGTCTCTCAGGTAGCTCTTCTGTTGTGATACCAAATCTTGAAGGAAATGATCTATGTATTTGGAAAGATGTGCTGTAATTGATCCTATACCTGAAATGATCGGGCGTCCTGGTGGATGGTTTATATCCTTATGCACTTTTGGTAAAAAGTAGAAGGTCGGGATCTTAGGGTTCTTTTCTTTTAGAAATTCATATTCTTTTTTGTTTATTATACCGATATCTAGACCTTCTTCCAAAAAATCATCCAGTTTTCTTGAGAAATTCTCAGTTGGATCAAATCTCATTAACTCATAGGTGTTCGTGACAGATAACAATCTGTCTGCTTCAATTTTGTAATCATCCTTTTTCATTATGACCACTCCTCCACCCTTGTCCGCTGACTTGATGACTATTGAGCTGTCTTCCTTTAACTCTTTTTTTAGGACATCAAGCCATCCTTGATAAAGTGCATTTATCACATGAAACGCATTGGAGGCTATCAGTGGAGACCACCAGGACATTCTGCACACCTAGCAGAACTCCCCGCATCCACACCGTCACTCGCGTCACCCACCAAGTACATCATCACCCTCCGCAAGGCTGGCCGGTCACGCCAGGATAGAAAGCTGTAAACAACCCACAGCTGCAAGCCGTGAGAGATGCTTTACCACCAGGAGGCAGCAGCGGGAAGGAGCGCGGAGATTAACATCTCAGTACCATCGGCAGGGATCGCATCATCACCGGGACAAGACCAACGGGACTTTACTGCCACTTCCATTCCAGGATAGAGGTAGGGAAAGTCAGTATGTGATCCCTTGCACACCTTTTGGAATTTATCCTAGTAGGTCTCCATTGAATTATCTCAAAAGAGCTATAAATCATCTATGGTGTTTGTCAAACTTTTTTCTTTTCTTCTCTCTCCTTTTTTCCTTGCTTGGTTTATTTTATTGGTTTTATTACATCAGTAGCGCTCTTATCATTTTTTATCAAGTTATTTATTTCATATAGAGCTGCTTTTCATTTAGCGCGGCTACACTGTATCTGCTATCCATAACCATATTTAAGTGTACCGCTGCTGATACGCAACATGGCACAGTATAAATCAATACATGTTACACATCAATTACAAAGGAACAATATTGATAATATATTTACTATAGAACATATTCACACCGAACCACCTAAATAGGATGAAAGTTTTTGTGCACAATTTCTCAAATTAGAGAAATTATATGCACAGGAAGTTAAACAATGGTGGGAAATTACCACCTTAAATAAATATATCGAAAATGGAATGATACCGCAAGGATTGAGAATTAATAAAAATGCTACTTTTCAACCCACACCAAAAAATTTTTTTGAAAAATGGAACCAAATCATTGATTGTTGTTCTAACAAACTTATTGAATTAATAATAGAGGATAGGAACATTTCTTTGGAAAATATTAATGAAAATATACAGATATATGAAAAGAGATTTGAAAGCCTGACTAATATGGAAGATTTCAAAAATTTGATAACCATGACAATCAACAAAATTGAAAAATTAGAAGAAAACATTATAATACAAAAACAGAAAAAATTCAGAAGAGATAAGGATCAGTTAATCATTTATCAACAGAAAAAGAATGAAAAAAGAACATCTATCAAACAATCCCAATTAGATATGAAATATAAGAACAATTCCTATACAGAAGACAAAAATAAATGGAATTTTCAACCACAAAAGGAATCACGTTCTCTACCATTTCACAAAAACATTAGGAAACAAAATAGAGGGCCATTAATTAAATATACACCGAAATATACCAAAACAACAAGGAATTATTTACCATATGATCAAAAGAACTTTTCTTATACCAATCCATACAAATTAATTAAAGAATCCTACCAATCAGGAAAAGAAACCGCCATAAGGGAAGAAAGAGAAGAGATGAACTCACTCATACAAATCATTTCTGAAAAAAACTTGGAAACACAGGCAATCCCAGCAAGAAGAAACTATTCAATGAAAAGAATTCTCTCCAATGAGAATAACACAGACAGTGAGGAGGAATATTTTTTAGAGGAAACACATGGAGTGGAGAAACCACCAGATTGGAACAGAACACCACAATACAAAAAAACGAGAAGAAATGTAAAAGAAGAGGAACAAGAGGAGGTTGTCAAACAAAAAAGAAGAACATAATCAATGAGTCAAAATCCACGATATTCAATTTAAGTGGAAAAACGCTCACAAAGGCTCAAACAACTATACTTGAAAAAGGAATAAAATTTGCCCCGCAATCGAAAATAAATAAATTCAATTTATATATAGATGTTCACAAGTTTATTAGAAAATTGACTTTAAAGAAATATTTTTCCAAAGATGCATTAACAAGGACTCAAATTAATTATAACAAACAATTCAAACACACCAATTTCAAGCCACCATCAACCTTCAATCCCACGTTTTGTAAAAGTTCTGAAATTGACACATTCCAGAAGCTGATTGAACAAGAAATAGATCAAATTCCGGAAAAACTAAAAATGAAATATAACATATCAAAAGAAGAAAAGAAAGCGCTAAAAGAGTTAAAGGAAGACAGCTCAATAGTCATCAAGTCAGCGGACAAGGGTGGAGGAGTGGTCATAATGAAAAAGGATGATTACAAAATTGAAGCAGACAGATTATTATCTGACACGAACACCTATGAGTTAATGAGATTTGATCCAACTGAGAATTTCTCAAGAAAACTGGATGATTTTTTGGAAGAAGGTCTAGATATCGGTATAATAAACAAAAAAGAATATGAATTTATAAAAGAAAAGAACCCTAAGATCCCGACCTTCTACTTTTTACCAAAAGTGCATAAGGATATAAACCATCCACCAGGACGCCCGATCATTTCAGGTATAGGATCAATTACAGCACATCTTTCCAAATACATAGATCATTTCCTTCAAGATTTGGTATCACAACAGAAGAGCTACCTGAAAGACACTATTAGCATTCTACAAATATTGGAGAACTTAACATGGAAAAAAGAATATTTTATATGTACAAGTGACGTAAAATCATTATATACCTGCATCCCACACGATCTAGGCTGTGATCATGCCCGATATTATCTTTCAACCCTGACTGAAATTTCAAATGAACAAATCAATTTTGTCATGGAAGGTATTGACTTTATTTTAAAAAACAACTATTTCTGGTATGAAAACAATTTTTACCTTCAAAAAATGTGGGACGGCGATGGGCACATCATTTGCGCCGAGATATGCAAATCTCTATGTATCAAAATGGGAAGATGAATGTATATGGAAGAACAATGCTTTTGCAAGCAACATTATATGTTGGAAAAGATATATAGATGACATATTTTTCATTTGGGATGGTCCAGAGGAAGAATTGAAAAACTTCATATCCTACATCAATAACAATACTAAAAATCTGGAATTTACAACGATCACAGACAAAGAGATGGTAGTTTTTCTAGACCTGGAAATATACATTAAAAATGATCTTATACACACAAGAACACACATAAAAGAAGTGAATGGCAATAACATACTCCCCACTTCCAGCAACCATCATCAGAATTGGAAGAGAAATATTCCCTTTGGTCAGTTTAGACGAGTGCGATGGAATTGCACAGAAAATGAAGTCTATCAAACACAAAGTGAAGAGTTAAAAAGAAACTTCATGGAAAAAGGATATAACAAAATGGAATTAGAGAAACAAATCCAGAAAGTAAACCAATACAGAGACAAGATCTAGTCCGATATAAAATGAAAGTTAAAGATGACAATCTGGAACCGCTTTTTATCACCCAATTTAACAGCAATTCACAACTCATAAAAAATATGATGGAAAAACACTGGCATATTCTGAAATTGGACAAAGATCTAAAGTCTATTATCTCAGATAAACCAAAAATAATTTATAGAAAAGCAAAAAACATTAAACAAGAATTAATAAAAAGTTTTTTTATCACCAGAAAATAATATAAGTAAAAACAATAAAAATAACGGTTATCATTACTGCCTTAACTGTAAAGCCTGTAAGAATCTAGACAAAGTTACCACTAAACCGAAAAAAGAATTCATATCAAATCAAACTGGAAAAATTTATCAGATAAAAGATCACATTACATGTGACACGGATGGAGTTATTTACATGTTGGAATGCCCTTGTGGGCTACAGTATATTGGTCAAACAACAAGAAAACAGAAAATCATATTATCTGAACACCTATACAATATTAAAAGGGGATTAACCACGCACAGTGTGTCAAACAATTTCTTAGAAGTACACAATAAAAGTCCAACAGGATTAAAGTTTTCAGCCATACAGAAAGTTAACCATAACTGGAGAGGTGGAGATTTAACAAAGAATTTGAAAATGAAAGAATCCGAATGGATATTTAATATGAAGACTTCACAACCTTCTGGACTGAATATTGATTTTGAACTTAATGCTTTTTTATAAAAAATTTTAATGGAATACGTTTTTAACATTACACACATATTGCACATTTTCGCTATTATGTCCTATTTTTCCTTTTCCTTTTTTCTAACTTTTCTGATCCTATTTTTCCTTTTGACACACCTCTTGATAACAAATGTCCATCTAAGATATAGATCCAAGATGGCCTTATTTCACATGTGGTTACCGCTATTTTTAGTCCCTTCCGGATTTGAACTTCCGTTTTTTAAGTGTAAACAATAAAGTTTTTCTCCTATAAAAGGAGCACTTTTTAGGACATCAAGCCATCCTTGATAAAGTGCATTTATCGCATGAAACGCATTGGAGGCTATCAGTGGAGACCACCAGGACATTCTGCACACCTAGCGGAACTCCCCGCATCCACACCATCACCCGCGGCACCCACCAAGTACATCATCACCCTCCGCAAGGCTGGGCCGGTCACGCCGGGATAGAACGCTGTAAACAACCCACAGCTGCAAGCCGTGAGAGACGCTTTACCACCAGGAGGCAGCAGCGGGAAGGAGCGCGGAGATTAACATCTCAGTACCATCGGCAGGGATCGCATCATCACCGGGACAAGACCAACGGGACTTTACTGCCACTTCCATTCCAGGATAGAGGTAGGGAAATTCAGTATGTGATCCCTTGCACACCTTTTGGAATTTATCCTAGTAGGTCTCCATTGAATTATCTCAAAAGAGCTATAAGTCATCTATGGTGTTTGTCAAACTTTTTTCTTTTCTTCTCTCTCCTTTTTTCCTTGCTTGGTTTATTTTATTGGTTTTATTACATCAGTAGCGCTCTTATCATTTTTTATCAAGTTATTTATTTCATATAGAGCTGCTTTTCATTTAGCGCGGCTACACTGTATCTGCTATCCATTCAAGAAGGTACACTACATATTTCGAGTGACACGTTATAAAGTCTTTAATGTGATATGTTACTCCATTAACCACAAATTCCTTCAAAACCCTTTCTTTAGAAGGAGCAGACCTACACATAAGGCAAGAGCCACACCTATGAAAGCCTATTGTATGAACACTCTGTTTGATTTCTTCTTCCAGGCTACTATGTACCACTTTGGTTTTTAACGAGGGTGCTTTCTTATATATAAAGACCGGAACTGCAGGAATCGCTTCTTTCAAGATAGGGACTTATTTTATTAGTTTCCAATTATCTTTAAACACTCTTTCTATCTCTTTATGGTATTGTTATACTGGCTTATGAAAGCCCATTCAACCCAGTTTGCTTGCACATTATACCGGATTTTAACTTCAAGTAGATCCTTTCTATCAGTATAACTCTTATTTCTGAATCTAGTCATTGTCTCCATAATCTGTTCATCACAAATTTTCCCATCCTAACAGTTATGTTTAATTCTCGAGAGCTGCCCAATGGGATTCCCTCTAACCAATTCACATGGTGTTCACTGGACCTCTTTATATAGCTATTTGAATCCAGAGCTTTTCTATGTGTTTTAGTTTTTAAAACATTATCTTCCACATAAATACATAGGTCTAGTAAAACTACTTCAGTTTTACTTTTAGAAAAGGTTAAAACAATATTAAAATCATTCTTATTAAGATCATTGCAGAAAACATCTAAGTCTTCAAAGTCCCCTCTCCAATCAAATAAAATGTCATCAATAAAACACTGACAGGATACCAGGTTTGCCCTCAAAGCCCCCGAGGGATGCCAAATTTAGTGGTCCTCCCAGTAGCCCATGAATAAATTTGCATTACTAGGGGCAAACCTGGTACCCATGGCAGAGCCCATGATTTGGAGATAAAATGATCCTTCAAAATAAAATTTATTTAAATGAATAATTTCGATACCATCCAAGATAAAAGATTTAAGGTTCTCACCTAAATTACTTTTATTTATTAAAATAAGAAACAGCCTTTAATCCCTTTTTTATATCGATGATGGTATATAAATTACCTACATTGGCACTACAAATTATATCTTTCGCATCCCATGTCATTGTTTCCAATTTCCTACATCCCCAGTATCTTTAAGATAAGCCTTAGTTTGGACTACAAGAGGTTGAAGGTAAAATTCAATTATAGCTGGTATATAAGAAAGCACCCTCGTTAAAAACCAAATTGTCTGATTGCTTCTTCCAGGTTACTATGTACCAGAGTGTTCATACAAAAGGCTTTCATAGGTGTGGCTCTTGCCTTAGGGGTAGGTCTGCTCCTTCTAAAGAAAGGGTTTTGAAGGAATTTGTGGTTAATGGAATAACATCACATTAAAGACTTTATAACTTGTTACTTGAAGTATGCAGTGTACCTTCTTGAATCTTCTTGTGGCCTACTATATGTAGGAAAAACAAGTAGAATCCTAAAAACTCAATTGGCAGAACACATCTATAATATAAGAAAAGGTCTTCAAACACACACAGTGTCTGCTCATTTTAAATCCATTCATAACTGTAAAGAATGTTTTTTTAAATCTTTTTATGGAATACAATTGATCCCACATAAATGGAGATCAAGAGATATAGATCTGCGTCTCTCTAGAGCTAAAATTAAGTGGATCTATCAGTTAAAAAAATTATCCCCGCAAGGTATTAATGGGGAGTTTGAACTTCAGTGTTTCTTAAAATGATTTTAGCATGTTTTTATGATTATTTTAGAGAATCGTCACTGCCATGTACAAAAGTGTTGGAACGCAGATCGGGATGAAACCAGAAATAAACATATGACGACTTCCGGTTTCATGTGGAATGCACGCTGGAGTATGTACAGCGTGATTGTGTCGCCTTGGTAATAAGCTGGGAATGGCTTCCTGAGGATTTCCTGCTTTACACATTTGACTGATTGGGAAGCCAGAAACAAATATGTTATATAAATATATATGTATATATATATATATATATATACACTGTATATATATTTTTTATTTTAGATTCTCTACAGTTTTAAAATTTGGGGCATCCACCTTTCTCAGAACTGATAAGAATGCAACAATTCATCATATGGGGTAAAGTAATGAAACAGGCAGTATTTCCCGCTTAACCACCCCAAACTTACTATACTGTCAATCTCCATGCTCCTGTCAGTGCATAGGTGTAGCTTGGAGTCCTGTAGTCCAAAGAAGGCATATGCTATGTTGACCACTGCCTTCTCATACAAATACTACAATCCCGAGATCTTCAGGACACAGTACTATATAGGTTGTTTTCCTATGTATCAAATCGCTCTTTCAACATTTGTTTCTCTGATTCCACCTCATCTTTGCTAGCTCTATCAGTTGGAGTGCCACTAGGCTCAGTCCTAGATCTCATGCTTTCCTCAAACTATACCACATCTCTTGGCAAACTTATCAGCTCTTATTTGCAAGCAAATAATACTCAAATCTACCAATCCTCTACAGATATGTCACCATCTGTGTTGTTACACATCACTAAATATCTTTCTGCCATTTCATCTTGGATGTCATCTCGCCACCATAAACATAATCTTTCCATAATTAAAACATAATCTTTACCATACTTAAAAGTAGAGTTACACCTACCAATAGTGGTTACCAGCCTAATATCCCTTATTAGTATAATCTATTGGTGTAACCTGCTTGTTCACAATCTGTGTCAACAAAATGTGAAATGGCAGTTTATCCACACAGATGTCCTTAACCAGGCTGTTGGGTTTATTATGGTAATAGCAGTGTACACAGAGTTAAACAGTGTTGACAGCGGTATACACAGTAACAATATACACAGGGTTGGTATTAGCAATTGCTATGTCAGCAGTAATCACAGGTCTTACTAGAGAAGATAAGTACTGCATGTCCATGTAGTACTGTGGCAATCTACACAGGGGTGCAAACAGGGTTCACATATGCACACAAGCCCAATGCCAGTGTGTCAATACAGAGAGGAGGAGACAGTGCAGGAGTGCACTCCCTTTGATCTTTTCCAATTTATTTTGTAAAACACATGATGTCTCCAATTACATAAAACATTAAATTTTAGCATCTCAACAAAGTCCACCTTTAACCAAAGACATGGAGTTATATAATAAAGAATAATAAGTAAAAAATATCAACACTTTAAATATATCCACACTTTCTCAAAAACACATTTAACAATTGTGATGTCAGTCCCTTTGTTAGCATATCAGCGACATTATCTTTAATTACTACATAGGTTACACTGATATAAGTTCCCTCCACTAATTCATGGAAAAGTTGATATCTAATAGCAATGTGCTTTAACCTTCCATGGTGCTTGGTTCTATAGGACAAGTCAATTGCACCCTTGTTGTCCCACTCTATGCTGATGGTCTCACCCTGACTAAGAAGACTTAATTCACACAAAATCTCTTTTAGGCATAAGGCTTCCTTGGCAAATTCTGTTAGTGGTATGCAATCATGTTTTGTAAGATCCTCAAACCTAACAGTGATCTGCAGGCTATATGTTTCTCTGTCTTGTGGTATAGACAGTAATCAGTCTCTCAATGCACAAAGCACCTCATTCAGAACCACTCGCAAAAAGCGAACACTCACTCTGAATGAGGGCGGCCACTTTTCTTTTGAAAGGCGGCCTCCTGGCTGCTCGCTAAGCTGTGGGTTACCACCCACAGCTTTAGCGAGTGACTAGGTGATGGTTGTGATGGTCGAGACCATTGGGGCTTGCGACGAGACCCTTGCGGTAGGGTCTCGTCTACCGCAAGCCCCAGGTAGCTTCCTGCTCTTCAGGAATGGCTCCGTTTGTCCGGCCACCCCCCTACCCTGCCTACAAAATGGGGTGAGCTGTCGATCAACATCAACAGCTGCCCCTTTTGTAGTGAGCCACAGAGCAAGTGCATTTGTCACTCGCTCCGGGGCTTGCACATGTGCAGTGCGAGCACTGCACATGTGCAGGCCCTCACCATCAACCGAGCGGGTCTGAATGAGGTCCAAAGTCCACCTCTAATAGTACATCAACTAGCTTAAAGTACTTAATGTACCAGTGACCACTCTGTTTTAATCCATACAATGCTTGTTTCTAAAGAAAAATGTTTCCTTCTTGGAACATGTCCTCATCATTCAGTAGGTTCCATGGTTTTCTTCAACTAGTTCTTAATTTAGGAAAGCTGAGTCAAAGTCTAATTGGTATAGCAGTAAATCATGCATGGCATATATGACAATAACTAATTGTAATGTACTGAACCTTGCAACAGGTGAGAATATTCCCTTGTTGTCAATCCCAGATTTTTGTGTATACTCTCTTTAACAACAAGGTGGGCTTTGTGACGGGCACTAGTTCTGTCTGTATTTAGCTTGTTACAAAAAATCTTCTTCTTCTTGACTGTCTTATGGTGACTCAGCTTGTTAACCAGGAGCGTAACTAGGTATTTGAAGGCCCCTTAGCAAAGGTTTGTAAGAGCCCCTGTGTACCACCCACTGGTGAAAAATGTATAGAACAATGTAACTTTGACAAGGCAGATGGCCCCCTCAGCTCTGGGCCCCATAGCAGCTGCACCCCTTGCACCTATGGTAGTTACGCCCATGCTGTTAAAGAAATGGCATCATTGTATTACAATGATACATGGATTGTTGTTATCTATAGCTTATTACGATTTCTTTATCTATTGCTGATCTCCATTCCTCCCAGTCATTGCTTGACTTTGCCTTTTGGATATTTAGTGCATCACACAAAATTATATTTGCAAACTCCTCATAATATCTCTTAGACCAGTGGTTCCCAAACTTTCTTGAATTGTGGCACAGTAGAATATCAGCATTTTATCCACAGCACCCCTATGCCAAAGTATTTTTATTGACAAAATCTGTAAAAATAAATAAATTAAGTAAATTATGCATACAGTACCTGTCATCCTTAGGTTCAGTTATATGATCGTGGTCAGGGTTGTCCATATATTTTATGATTGGCAGCCACCAGCACTGGTTTTGCCTATCACATTGGCCATAAATAATTAGATTTGATCCTGGGCTATTAAACCGTGGCACCACCGCAATTGCCCTGCAACACCCCAGGGAACCATGGCACCCAGCTTGAGAAACACTATCCTAGGGTTTTTTTTCTCTATTGCTTCTCACATAACTCCTGCCATGTGGATATCCACATTGACAGTCTAACATCAGACACACTTCCAACTGTCCAACATATCCAGTGTAATAAACTTGTGCTGTGGTTATGTTTCATGGAACATACAGTAATGCCCCTGGATTTTATAAGCTTTTTGTCTGTAATGTCCCATAGACTGTGGGGCATTACACTTGACTGTCTTGGGATCCAGTTTAAATCTCTTCTCATCAGGGATGTGTGCATATGCTCTACACCCAAAGACTCAGAGAGGATCGACACTTCGCTTTCTTCCAGACCATGACTCTAGTGGTGTTTTGCCTTTCACAGCTAAAGTGGGTGCATGGTTTTTCAGATATTATATGGTAGACACTGCTGCTGCCCAAAAACATTTTGTATGCCTGTATCACAATAAGTGTCAGCGGAATGTGAAATAGAGGTTAGTCTACACAGTTTACCTTAACCAGGCTGCTGTGTTTATTATGGTAACAGAGATGTACACAGAGTTAAACAGCTGTAACAGTAGTATACATAGTAACAGTATGCTAAGGGTTAAAAGCAGTATCAGCAATGTCAGTGATAATCACAGGTCTCACAAGGCCCATTCTTCATGTTCAGTGATAAATATGTATTAAACTTGCAGCAAGTTTAACAAACATCTCAGAGGCATTAATTATTGCTCATCAACTTAATTATCACTTCCACAAAACTGCTCTATCAGCACAGTCAGCATTTTGGAAGTGTGAGAATTTTCCCCAACAGCTGTGGTGTCCCATATATAATTGCTCATTTCCTCATATTGTGCATGCACAGTGTGGTGTCAGAACTTTACCAGGAGGGGTGCATATTCAAGGTATGTATTTTTACCATGGAAATGTCCCAGGCTTTGAACCATGCATCTGGCTAAGAATTCTGACAGCCCCATTGAGTGGCTTTATCTCTTGTGTCTGCAGGCTCCTGAAGCTTCCCCATGTTTGCAATTTAGAGGGTAGGCAGTGCTATCTGGGGGTACCTGCAGCATGTTTCTGCCACCCAGGGAATCAGAGATATCCACTGACTTAAGTCAAGCAGGGAGTTGGAACCAGGCATCCCGGTAAGCCCCCGGTTGAAAGATCCTATCTCCACTTCCCATGGGCTCCTGGATCTGCCCACAGGCTTGAAATGTAGGGGGGATCCGGGCTACCAGCAGCATTTCCCTCCCACATCTGTAGATGGTGTACAGTAAAACTACCAAATTCCAATAAAAATGCTTTTTCAGAACTTGGTGAATTACATAATTTCTGTGTTCCAATACTAAAGTATGGGGACTATCAAAATTATCAGAGGAGAATTGTAACCAGGAGATATTAGTTATATCTCATGCATTACATAGTTAATGAATAGGTCCGTTATTTAGAAATTACAATTACATTTAAGGGATGATGAATAGGCCTCTAGAGGAGCTAAGTACTGCACATCAACACAGTGGCACAAGCCCAGCAATAACATTATGCCACCGGGAGTGCAGTTCCCACTAACACCCCTGAAGCTCACTGCTAGGTGTCATCCTTGACTCTGAACTATCCTTTGTTTCCCATATTCAATCTGGTTCCAGATTGTGTAACGTACATCTAACAAACATATCCAGACTATGCCCATATCTTACAAAAGACACTGCAAAAATGTATTATCTCCCACATTGATTATTAAAATAGTCTTCCCCAAAACAGGCTTTCACTACTGCTATCCATTTGGAATGCAGTTGCAAGGCTGATCTTCCTGGATAAACTCAATATAAAATACTTTTACTTATAGTATACACAAGGCTATTAACTATACTACATGAACATACTGTACATCTCTTTGCTTATCTCAAATATCTTGCAGCTCTACCTCTCTACTCTGCACAAGATCTGCGCCTCTCAACCACACTTAAACTCTGCTCCCATTCATGTTTACAGGACTTTTTGGGGGCTAAACCCACTCTGTTTACTACCCTTCCATGCAAAATAACACTTTCCTCGATTCTCCAAACATTTAAGCGCTCACTGAAAACTCAATTCTTCAGACAAGCTTATTAAATTCTAGAACCACCCACATAACTTTCATCAGCTATCCTACCCAATTACATCCTACTCTATACAGTCCACACATGACTTAACATATTTTCTCTTTATTTACTTTTACATCCCACTGACCCAAGGCAAACATTCATGTGACTGGATCATAAGGCCACTAGAAGTCCCAATCCACCAGCAGTTATGCCAGAGTGAATGCAGACGTGCCTCAGGAGTCCCTCTCCTCTTTGTGATAAGTAAGCATAAAGAAAGTCAGTGATAGCAGATAGAGAAACTTGTTAGAGTGTGTGTTTAGTAATTGTAGAACAAGATATCTTATCAGTAAAGAACGTTAATATCAACTCCTCAATCTGAGTAGCCTACTGGCATTGGACTAAATCAAAAGCACATTAGACAGTTCTAAGTGCAGTGTCCTCAAGTGTTTAGGAGGGCAACAAGTTAACTACCAGAGAATGTTTCTTCAAATCCAAAATGCAGCCTCTTGAATAACTGTGTTTGGTTCTAAAATGGAAGCAGATGAATGGGTCCATTGAACTAAGACAGCTGAGCCAAGAAGGTTTCACTATAGTGTGTATCTTCTCAATCCACGGTAGAAGAAAAATTTATTTGAGGTATTGCCTACCAACACCAGCCTTAGACATTAGTGTAGGCTCAATGTGTAAAATTGAGAGACTGTTAATGAGGCATATTTATCCACTATGCCAGTGATTTTCAACATTTTTCAACTCGTGGCACACAAATTGCCAAGGTACACCATCAGTTGGGAAAAACACACAGATTGGACCGCATGGGAGAAAAGTCACAAATTGGCCCCACACAGGAAAAAGAATAGACATTGGCCCCACATAAAAACAAACACACACATTGCCCACCAGAAAAGAATAAAACATAATGGCCCCTGCACAACAAAAAATTACACTCAGTGACTGAGCACACAGTGCAGAGCTGGGAGCAGTGTGCAGATGGGCATGCAACACAGCATGTGTGACCTATGTCATGCCATCATGTCTCCATAGGTCATGGCCCAGGTGCTCCTGAGCCTCCCAGAAGAGCCCAGCACTGCCCGAGCCAGCAGTACAAGTAAAGTCAACTCTGACTTTGCTGACCTCATGGCAAACTTTAGTCAACTGCCTGCGAGACACTAGTGTGCCATGACACAGTGGTTTGAGAAACTCTGCACTATGCAGTATCAAGTATAAACCAAGTAAACACAGCAGGTATATAACACAAAGAGACTGTAATTGAGTCAAAGTCATAGAAATCCACAGTACAATCACAAGTACAGACAAACTTTAGTGGTTCACAGTGTATGACACACAAGAAAGCTACCAGAGACATTTAGAGAGACACAGATTAGTACAATAGGAAGCTGCCACCTTGATGGTGGAAAGATATTCCACAGAGAAATACAGATGTGTCCACACTCATCCTTGCTGTAGTTGTAGCAAGCAGGCGTCCTAGTCACACCATGAAAATAGCCTGGGTTGGCATGGTAAGGTGCAAGAGGATCCATGGCATGCAATACACATCTTCACCACTGAGTGGCTATTGCTCTGCTAATTAAAACTACAGTGCTGAATAATACAGCAGTGGATCGATATGGCATCACAGAATACAATAGTACTGTAAGCCCTGACAGGCAGGCCAATCACATACAGTACTGCACAGTGTAAATAGTCTCTTTAGGACTAATTTATGAAAGACTGCCCGTGCAATTACTTTTACTGTGCACATTGCCCTGCAAGCACCTAATGGCAATTTTGCCCGTGATGTGCGGCTTGCTGTACCATATATCATATGGTGAATATGATTGTAAGGGGGACACATACAATACACTACTAATACAGCATGCATTTTTTTAGTTATTAATCTTTTTGTGATCCAGAATTTACAACCAGGGGAAACTACAAGTTCAGCATGAAAAGACCATCATTGTATGATACCAAAGTAAAAAAAATGATTCACTACAATCAGTGACATCACTATGTCACTGTAGGTGTGTGGTTACTAGTGACTAGTGGGCTAGTGGTATGGTCATTGCTTAACACATCCTCAAACTGGGATTCAATTACCATTAAGGACAGATGCTGGAGATATTTTTTATCATCTGCAAGTTTCAGCAAAATAACACATCATTTTATTAAACACATTATTATTATTTTTAATTTTTTTTTTCAGAATTGACAAAAAACAGGTGGAACTAGAAGTCTCAGCATGAAAAGACCATCATCACAGTAGTGTCCTTTATTCACGTTACATCACAGTAGTGTCCTTTATTCACGTTACATCACACAGTAGTGCACCTTATTCACGTTACATCACACAGTAGTGCACCTTATTCATGTTACATCACACAGTAGTGCACCTTATTCACATTACATCACACAGTAGTGCACCTTATTCATGTTACATCACACAGTAGTGCACCTTATTCACATTACATCACACAGTAGTGCACCTTATTCACGTTACATCACACAGTAATGCACCTTTATTCATGTTACATCACACAGTAGTGCACCTTATTTATGTTACATCACAGTAGTGACTCTTATTCACGTTACATCACAGTAGTGACCCTTATTTATCTTACTGTACAGTATGTCACACAGTAAACCTGTTCACGTTATGCCACAATATAATGCCACTACGGCGGATTCTGATTGGCTATACTTAACTACTGTAACTGTGCAATTATACTGTACTTACTACGCATGAGGCCCTGCCTGAGCCTCTGAAGCCACGGGGGCATCCTTTATGACAGAGATGGGGAACCTCTGGCCCAGGGGCCGTATAAGGTCCACGGAATCATTTGGTCTGGCCCTCAGAGCTTTTTTCTGCTAGCCTCATCTGGCTAGCAGGGTGCCTAGAATGGCACCCTGCAGCCAGAATCTATGCAGCAGTGCCGCCTGGAGCGTCCTTAGGAAGCTTCAGACGGTCCCACTGCTGCACTTACAGCTCCCCGGAGCATCCTCAGGATGCTCCGAGTATTGCTGTAATCACCTGCGAATGTGGCCCCACCCATGGTGATGTCACATGTAGGGGGCATGGCCTGCATCGGGCCTGCAAATAATGTTATATATATAAAAATAGCTCTCGGCAGAAAAAAGGTTCCCCACCCCTGGTTTATGACAAGATTGCTCCAGCTTCACTACAGCAAATAGATGCTCCAATCCCAGTCTAATCTGGCAAGGATCATCCTTGCCAGATTAGGCTGGGATTGGAGCATCTATTCGCTATAGTGAATGTCACATTGGGCATTATCATAAGCCAGACGTTTCTCATTATTATTAGCAAGAGGCTTATCTAGCCATTTTTAAAGGAGCAGAAGCACCTTCTTAGAGCAAGGCCACTGTGTCGCTGGCATTTTGTATACTGTATATGCACAGTAGGTCACAGGACATATGACGCAGGATGCCAGATGTTAACAAAGTGGAGCATGCGCATGCCCTGCATTTGCTTATCAGCATCACTTAGTTAGAGTGTGTGTGTGTTTTTTTTTTCAGTGTCTGGGGGTAGACAGTTATATCCGCAAGGTTGCTGTAGAAAACGCACACTCAGGGGTAATTTTACTAAGATGAGAGATTTTAGAAATGGAGATGTTGCCCATAGCAACCAGTCAGATTCTAGCTATTATCTTCTAGAAGGTGCTAGTTAAATGTTAAGTACAATCTGATTGGTTGCTATGGGCAACATCTCCATTTCTAAAAATTCTCATCTTAGTAAATTTACCCCTCAGTGTGTAATCCAAACAGACCTCTTTCTGTGCTGAGACTTGCACTTGAGTGATGATTTCATAGAGCGCCCCTCAACACCATGCTTCATTTCTAAGGCATGTCATCGCTGTGTAAGTGCTGCACATCACTGACAAAATTGCCGCTAGGTGCTTGTAGAACAATGTGCATAGCACAAGTTGCGCGGACCATCACTGACTTTACTAAAATGAGGTGTTATTGTGCTGATACTTGCAGGTGTAAATCATATATCTATTGCAGATGTAAAATGTGTATCCAGCATAATATAATGTGATACAGTATTGATAACAGAATACAATTATAAATTGTTTTTCAAAAGTGTACTTTGGGCCTGATTCAGCATGGATGGCAATTACAATCGTGTACACAGATCAGTCAATTGATGCGTACTGCACATGCATATGCACCGCATTTTGTGTGCGCGGCAATCGCACTGCGATTACAGATGCACTGTGGAATGCATCATAGAGTGAGTGACAGGCCATGAGCTTTTGGGGGTAGATATGAGGGTGTGGTTACAGAAACGCAGGTGTGCATGTCCGATTGAATGGTGTTGCATGGGCCACTGTGATTGCCTATGGAGCTTGAGTACTAACTGTGGGCCTGATTCAGACCCGGTCGCAAGCGCTGAGCGCTCGTAACTGGGTTGATGGTGGCCCACAGTGCATGCACATGACGGAGCCAGCTCCGTCATGTGCAAGCGCAAGACCCGGCTAGCGACGGGCAATCCATCGCTCCGGGTCTCGCACCAAAGGGGGCGAGCTGTCAATGTTGAGTGACAGCTTGCCCCGTTTGGTGGGTGGACCGCGGGAGTGACTGCCCAAACGGAGGCGTTCCCAAGGGAACGCTTGCTGTTTGGGTGTGGTCTGTTAGAGCCGAAAGCTCTCTGGGGCTTGCAATGAATGAGACCCTACCACAAGGGTCTCGTCGCAAGCCCGATGGTCGCGATGGTCTCAAATGTATCTAATTGACAAATTGCATATTGAAACCTCCAAATCATGGTAGCTATTTATTTCATTATGGTTATATATGAATCCAAGAACATTATGTCTTTTTAAAGGGGTTTGTATTTAATTTAGCTTAATTTAATTTCACTTAATTTTTTTAACGTTTCATTCATAAACGTGACCTTTCTCAATAACTAACAAGAAACTATTCTTTCTGTTCATATTTGACACCATTGCGACTGCTACATTTTCTAATAACACTGTCACACTACATCTCTACACTAAGCCTACTCTTTATCTACGGTATACCTTTGCTATTATGAAGCATAACTACACAATTGCTATGCCTGGTGAAAAGGATACGGGTAATGAGCTGTGTGCATCTTGGTATGTGTCTAACAATATGTCCATGATTGTTTTATATGCCTCTTTTCCTACGTACATTCTGGGTGCACTATAATTCAGTTTGTAACATTATAATAAACAAAACATATTTCAGGCATGTGTGCGGTTTTATGACTGTACACAAATGTAATTCTTCTTTCATATTATGTCTTACAGAAGGATGGGAGTGAGCAGGAGCAGACAGGCAGGCTGACAGTGCAGGCTGCAAAGCTCAAGGGAGGGAGTTTATAGAGTTGCACATTGACAAGCCATGGATTTGTGGAGGGATGCAGCTCTCCTCAGGGTACAGTCATTTTGTGGCTAGTGTGATTGAGTTGCGTAGAAAGGATTTTGCCAAGAGCTGATTTTGCATCTTTGGAGAGAAATTGAAATTTGCTTTATCCTGTGTCAATTTGCCCCCTGTGGTTCACGTTATTCCTTGTTTCCTTTTTTAGCCCTGAGATACTTTTATCTCCTGACTAACTCAAATATATTTTGTCTCTATTAGGCAAAAAATTTACATGTTTTTACAATTTTCAAATAATAATATAAAAACAGGCAACTAATAAGCATTTCTGAATGTTTTTCATTAGCTACAGTATATGAAGACTTCAAAACTTCTAACCCACCACAAATAAGCGCAAGACTGGATACAAGTGTAGGTTTCCTGCTACCATTCTTTCAGACTTGAGATTGATTAAAAAGAGTCTGATTTGGAGATGGGAACGTACATGTTTAAATACAGTATAGCTTCGAAATATTTCTAACGTTTGCACCCTCCCTTAGGCTGTGGGACTGAGAGGAGTCTTTATTTAAAGCAAATTATATTTTGTCCTGTGTATGCCTCTTTTGTTTAATTTCTACTGCACTTATTGTAGAACCAAATGGTAGTTCCACAAGCAACTCCATACTCAATAATTGGCTGCAATGGCTTTCTGGCACAAGTACTTTCACAATAGTTTATAATGCATCTTATACACATATCATTAATCTTGGGACCACAGCATTAGGATGCAAGAAAAAGCCCAGATGCTACTCAGCACAGGAATGAAGCTGGATCATATTATTACAGGGCTGTGCCATGCTGTGGGCAGGTCACTGAGAGTTATGTCTGAGCCTGATGCACAGTTATATGCTAATACTCCCACAGCTGCGATAATGAAATGCAACAGTGCCCGGGACTTGTACTGAGGTGCACACCAGAGTCACTGCAGCTGTCCGCAACTGCATACACATTTGCAGTATTGGACAGAGATCATGCAAACATTGACTCCTGGGGTTATATTTACTAATGTTCGATTTAGATTTTTGAGTGATTTTCATTCAATTTTGCATTTAGAGATTTATTAAAGGCAAAACTGAATTTCAAATCGAGCCTAAAACCAAATTTGACTCTACTCCCACTCAAAATCGAACTTCAGAAAAACATCAGACCTTTTACATAGACCAACACACAAATCCCTTATTTACTAATATTCGATTTGAAATTGAACATCAAATCGAACTTCAAATCCCAACTGAATAAAACTGCTTCATGCTTTAGATTTTAGCATGAGCAGGTATGAATGACACAGATGAATGCATAGATCAGTGAGATCCATGCATGCATCTTTGTGTAAAATGTTTGTAGAGTGTTAAATTAAAAAAATAAATGATGTTGGGTTCCTTCCTAAAAGCACAACCAGCCCCGGACTTTTCATAGCCAGTCCTGATTTTGAAAATACAGGGGACAAAAGACATAGGTGTCCCCTGTATTTGCTATAACCAGCACTGGACTCTTTCTAGTGGGGGCTGATGATTGTTTAAAGTGTGTGTAAAAATAGAAGAGAACATTTTGTCTTTAACAGTAGAACTACAGGTCCCAGCAAGCCTCCCCCGCATGCTGGTACTTGTAGAACCACAAGTACCATCATCTGGAGCATTAAGGGCCTGCTGTTACCTCTAGTTCACCTGTAAAGAAATGTTAAAATAAACACAAGACACGCACCATGACAGTATAAGTTTATTACACACATACACACATACTCACCTACAATACCTACTGTATACTGGTCCTCTTCTCCAAGTAGGCATCCATGGTCTTCTGAAAAAAAAAAAGAGGAGCACAAACCATGAACTGTACCATCCCCTAAGTACGGTACTTCCCAAATGACAGGGCAGCTGTGGCATTTCTCTTAGAAATGCCGGGGCTGAGCGTTCATTGGCTGAGAGAGGAAAGCCTCTCTCAACCAATGAATGGCTCCCACCATTGACTTCAATGGTGAGAGCCACAAGCTAACCTGAATAACCTTGCGGTTCTTACCATTGAATTCAATGGTGGAACCCGTTCATTGGCTGAGAGAGGCGGAGGCTCACCTCTCTCAGCCAATGAATGCTCAGCCCCTAAAATAGAATATTAGTAAATGAGGGATTTAAGGGATTTTGCAGTTTGATTTAAATTTGATTTCAGTCGATTTTATGGATTCATAAATAAAATCGAATTCCAAATCAAACCTTCATAAATTTACCTCCATCGAGTGAGTCTATGCTCACTCAGAATGGGCACCGTAAATGAGACACTGGAGCTATGTGCACACCCCCTAAAATGGTCGAGACTTGCAGCATGGTATATGGTAATTTTGTCGCAGTGAGACAGACACACGCACAGTGGAAAAAAATTGTTCCAAAACATCGGCATAGCATACAACGCTGAATCAGGCCCCCCATTACCACTCTTGCTCTTCTTAATTACAGTAAGGTGAGGTTGCATGGCCATTCCCCAATAGACTGTGTGTTCAGCTTCAGAAAAAAACAGGTGCACACTAGGATTTTGTGTGAAGGTATGGGCCAAATAGTTGCCATAATGCTGCCTAACTTACTGTATGATCCAGTCCAAATGGGCCCAAGTACTTAGTTGCAGCCTTGCATACCCTCTACGGTCTTGAAGTTGGGTCTCCTTGTTACAGTGTAGTGGGTATAGCCTGGTGTTGTGGCCCAATGCTCATTTTTCACTTGCTTTAGTGAAATACTATATGTACATTGAATTTTAAATTGCATGTCCTTAAAACCCGGTTCAATAGAGTGTCTTGAGGACCGAATTTGGGAACCTCTGCCCTGGTAGAATATAGCCTTTACAAAAGAAAAATGTGTGCCTATTCTAGGAAAGAAACAGCCTCCTTAATTGTGTCTGCACTGCTCTGAGATAATGCCAGTGTCATAAGTAGATTAATATCACATTTTGAATCCCATAAAAGGAGCATGCGGTCTGTTATCTACAATTATGTTGTGCACAGCAAAAATATTTGGTATCGGACTCAGTTGGTCGGAGAGGTGATAAAACAAATCTAAAAATTAGTCAGACCCCACTAATTGTAAATCTCATAGGAGCAGCTAGAGAGTAATATATTACAATGTCAATGAAAGTTTAGTATAATAACAGTCATAGACCAATCTCACATTTTCGAACTGAAGCATTAAATACAAGCTGGTTCACACTCTGAGGGGTATATTTACCAAAGGTCGATTTTAATCGATTTAAAATCAGTGTTGAGTTTCTGGGACAAAATCACACATTTACTAACAGTCAACTTTTGAATTTGTTTTTTAAGTATTAGTAAATGTGTGATTTAGCCCCAGAAATAAAATATCGATTTTGATTGATTTTAAATAGATTAAAATTGACCTTTAGTAAATATACCCCTGACTCTCTGATGTATGGTGCTATGTTTATTAACAGCAGTAAGTAGACTTCACCACCAACGAGGGCAATGAAGCTGTTACAGTATGTAATGAAGTTGTTCACACAACTTCTAATACAACTCATTTTTCTGCTGCTATTGATGATTTCCTCTGAAGGCTAAAAAGTTTGGTCCAATCTTGGCATTTAATTACATAGCAACCAGTCATTGTGGATTACACAGGTCTGCGATGAAAAAGCTTTTTTAACGAATTTGTGTGATACTTATAGATTTTTGGCTTCTGAACACGAAAATGCATATCACATCACATTTTTCTGCAAAACGTTTATTTATGAATAAGTAATTTTTTTCATATTCTTTAAAGTAATAAATGTATTCTGCCTACATTTATTATAAAATATTGGCTTAAATTAATTCAGTCGGTAGTATAGAACGTTGCAATTCAGTTCTCGTCATAAAACTTCCCCCCGCCCAGTGCCAGATTAAGGTCCACATGGACCTGGAGCTGAAATTTAGAAAGGGCATAAACCCCATACTGTCTAAAGGAACATTGCACACACACAACAACTACAACTACAAGGTGAGCTGGTGAAGGTGGAACCAAATACATCAGATGCAACACAGTTTTGCCCTGTGCTGGCTCATTTTAACCACTGCCTACCACCACACACACACACACAACACACACATTACATATACAGTACAGTACACACCACTCATACAAGGGACCACTACTGGGGGCACTGAATATGGGGAACTAATGTGGGGCTGCATAAGGGTGGCCACTACTGGGGGCATTGCATACTGGAGGTACTGTATAAGGGGAACTAATGGGGGGCTGCATAAGGGGGACCACTACTGGGGGTACTGTATAAGGGGCAATACTATGGGCCTGCATAAGAGGGATCACAACTGGGGAGATTGCATACTGGAGGTACTGTATAAGGGGAACTACTGGGTTAAGGTGCATATGGAAAGGAATGTTCAGAGTGATGATAAAGGGGTGTGTATCGGATTTTGACGAGACCTGACCAAAGGCGCAGAGTTCACCAGTGACCCCTCCAAGCGGGATATGGGGAGTTTAGCTGCTCCAGGCAAGCAGGTCACAGCCCAGAAGTACTGTAGAGAAGTACAAGTACAGGTTCTATACCTATAGCTACAGAGTTGGCACAATGGGGATTGCTTCCTGAAGTGATATACAGAGATACAGGAGGGCAGGTCCATGGAGGAGTAGGATGCTCTGCTGGCACTGGAGGAGGATGGTGATAGCACTAAAACAAACGAGTACTGAATGCACGGGGTGTGGATCCTGGTGCACCTTTGGAACAAAAGGATGACTCAATGATTGCACTTGGTTGCACTGCATACACAAGGTGCGAACTGGGACACACCAGAGGATGACACAGTGGTGGTACTTGATAGATGTGGACTGAGTACCTAGGGTGCAAATTGAGACTCACCGGAGGATGACACAGTGGTTGTACTCTGTAGATGTGGATTGAGTACACAGGGTGTGATGCCAGATGCTCTGGAGGATGACACAGGGGTTGTACTCAGTTAAAGTGTACTGAGTACACGGAGTGCGAATGGAGACGCACCGGAGGGTGATAGAAGTTGGAGAAGACTCCATAGCAAGGACCAGGAACCTGGAGCAAAATGACAGCAAGCATACACCAGTAGTAACAATGTTGTACAGGCAACTTCCTGGTGCCCAGAGCCCAGTATATATATCCTATGGTAGCAGTTCATAGGAGGACAGCGTCAGCTGACAGAGACCACGCTACTATTAGTTGAAAGAACAGTCGGGTAAGAAGGACTATCATGGCGGCGCCCATGATGGAAACCCCGGTAACAAGACACAGAGTCGCACATGGAAATCCCAAAATGCCTAAGGCAGAATCCTCAGCGCGTCACATGCCGCTGCACCTGACATCAGACTGCACGAGCAGTCAGGGGAAGTCGGTGCTGGCATGAGTAATGGCTGATCCTAGGCCAAACTCTGACAAAGTGCCAGCCTGTCCTAGCAGCTGCAGGAATATATAGTTCCACAAATCTAAGTAATTGCATAAAAAGGTCTTGGATACTTTTTATAATGTGGTCTTAATTGAGCCATGCTATGAAGTAATGAATATGGTGTTATCCACCAATAGCCATTCATAGCTGCTTTCCTCTGAATTCCTGGAGCATGTACAAAATGCTCTGATTAGTTATTCACATGTAGGCCTCTTGAATCTCATTGTACAAATTAAATTCATTGTATAAATTTAATTGATGCAATAAAGGTCACTTATAGACTCCAAGGGATCTACATGTGAACAGCCAATCAGTTGTTTTCTCATTGAACAGACAGCCATGAGTATGCTGTACTGTACTTGCATTTCTATAAGACCCAATATACCTAAGCAGGTAATGGCTGTCAGGGTTTGCTGAGACTTGCAGTTTCACAAACTCAATGACTTTCTACCTTTTTCACATTACTCAACACACACCACCAGGGGCGGGCTGTACTAAGCATCGCAACCACGATGCGGTACATCCCACTTCTCATTGGGTACATACTAAGGGTGATTATCATGGTATATATTTAGATTATTGCAAAGGACAGCTCTCCTGATAAGAGCTGTCCTTTGTGATGCCCCCAGATAGAGGGACACCCAGAAGTCCCTCTGGCTGATGGCAGCAAAGGGAGATGGGAGGGAACCAATTAGATCCTTCTCAGGGGGAGCATCCATTTAAGAAGCCCATAGGCTTCTATTGTATACCACCACCTAAAGATGGTGTTACCAACCTAGACGAAGCATTTTCAGTTGTTTTACCCCATTTTTCATCTTAGTACATCTTGCCGCAGGGGAGAAAATTTCAAGAAAAGCCTCAGAGCTCTTAAGCGTAGGCTGGTGTTCCCTGATAGGGGGAACTACACATTTTTCAGAGGGTCAAATTCCCCTAGGAAATTCTGACTAGGCTGTGTTTGGAGCACATTATTACAGAGGGAACCATGCTGTCAGTAGCAGGTACATTAGGTGCAATGGGCTGATTCTGATTCTGGGGAGGCAGAGCCTTTCCTTTCATACTTCAGTATACTTCAGAGTTTTGGCTATAAAAATTCTAAGAAAAATGTAAAGAAAATGTTATAAATATCTTCTTTGTATTATTCTAATAATTTTTATCAGGGCCGTAACTAGGGTGGTGTGTCCGGTGCCACTGCACAGAGTGCAACAGCCCTGAGGGCAGAACCTGCCACCACTTCAATATCCATCTTTGCTGGTGTCAGGTGCCTGCTACTTGCAATGCAATGCACGGCGCCCAACTCTGAAAAGGATGTCAGCCGCGGCCTCTCCCCTTCATGTGACTCCACCTCCCGAGTCCCGGCAACTTCAAGACCTGCACAGCCGGCCGACAGCAATATAATAATAACAACAACACATATAATGCTGGCACCGCAGCCTCGCTAACATGCAGTGGTAGCGATCTCTTGTCCCCCAGTCTCACTCGCTGAGTACCCAGAAGAAAATGTTATGAAGCTTTAGCCAATCAGCACTACGGGGCGAGGCTAGTGCTAGCTATTGGGTTGGTGCAGCCTGAGCCGTCACCACATGACCAGACCAGTGCTCCATGGACTAAGAGGGCAGAGGCTGCGCTGGGCGGTAATATTTCATTTTTTATGAACATTTTAATTTCTAGCAGCAACAACATAATAATATGTGTGTTTCTGCAAAATGTTCCATAGGTCAATATTTGTAATAGTTGTGGCGTTTATTCCCGAGAATAATCGCCAGGAATGATGTCATGTAAATATATATATATAAATGTGTGTATCAACATGGATTCTAGGCAGTGTCCTGTTTTTAACCTGTAGGAATACAAAGCTTGGAGGAGATTTGTCTTCCTGGAACCAGGCATCTAGATAACCATCTCTTATCTCTACAGGCCATAAAGTTTGGGGAGAGATACATCCTTAATGCAGATGGTCAGACCTCGTCAAGCCAGGTCATGGGATATAAAATCCTTTAGGAGGGAGATGACAGGAATGTAGGGTATGTTACCTGCTTATTGGTTTCTAAAGACCCCTTCACACTGTTTCAAGACCCCCTACTTCCTATAGACAATATGGAAGGGTGTGGCCGATTTCTTAATGCCCAGTGTACAGCAGTGAAAGAGTGAAAAACCCAAAGGTGGGGGCTAGTGCAGCTGTGAGGATATAACTATGCATCTCCCTCAGTGATAAGTGTTCTTGTGCCCAAGGAGAGTGCTGACGACTGGCCAGAATCCAATGCTCCTGTGTCTCCTTCACGACTGAGTCTAGATGTAAAGACTCTGGGTTCTTTTTCATTTTTAATTCCTTTTACTTTCTGAAACCTATTTGTGATATATTTGTATTGTCCATATTTGTACTACCTTTTTCTGTAATCAATAACCTTGGAAATATTTTTCGGATTAAACATTCTTAATCCAGTGTATTCTCCGTGTTCTTGTCGAATTCACGAGCTTGTGAGGTCAAAGCTACGTACCTATATGTAAGTGAGTGTGCATATTGAGATTTAAGGGGAGAACCTAACGACTCCAGTTAACTTCGTTGGTGGTGGCAGAACAGTGTTAGTGTAACCGCACGTGCTGAGGTAACCATAAGTCACAGTTGGCGATTCTCAGATTGAGGTATCTGGAGAATCGGCCGGCTGGTCGTGACAAAACTGGTGTTACAGTGTGAATGTGTGTAAGAATGTTTTGTCTCTTAACTCCATGGGGCCAATTTATTATAGGGTAAATAATTATAATTTCTTAACTCGGCAATAAGAAATTATTGGGGAGATTTAGTAAATCTTGGATAGAGACGAGTGAAGAGATATAAAGTACCAACCAAATAGTTCCTAACTGTAATTTTACAGGTTGTGCTAGAAAAATTACAAGCTGATTGGTTGGTACTTTCTTACTCTCCAAGATTGGATAAATCTCCCCCTATATGACGTGTATCATCAAACACATGCAGGATGTCCCTGCAATGTGAAAAGTAAAGTTATGGCTGAAGTGGGTCTCAAGATGCACTTTTTCATCAAAGCCTTCCGGGTGGTGTGCTCTCATGTGGATGGAACGGACAGCCGCTGGCTGCTGCAATGTATAATAGTAAATATGCGCCCGGCTCCTTCTCTGCCGGACACACTGCTGCTAATATACATTATAGCGGGAAGCATTGCAGCTGTTTGCCCCATGAGCTGGGGTTCCTATGTATCTGTAAAGCTGGCTCTGATACTAGCCTGTGCCTCCCCAGCCATTTACCTCACTGCACATCACTGATATGATATAGCCATGTTACAGACTTTTTTTTTGCAATCACTTAAGAACACCTCCCAGTCACCACCCACAAACGCCTATGGTACACAGTCACGTGTGCACTGTTAGTGTTTTCTGAACAATGTGTGCATGTGCAGTATATTTTGTGAGAGGACCCTTCTGTATCTTTTGTGCAGGGGGGGTGAGGGCTATGGGCACAATCAGATGATGTGTAAACAGTGATAGTGAGCATTGTAACTAGCTCTCACTTGTGAAGAGGAAATGCATTTTGACAACTTCACCTTTGGTACTAGAACAGTTTGTCCTGTACGGATATTGCTGCATAATAGACGTAATAGTATGTCATATGAAGCATGTATCCAAACAATAACAGAAACTGTGAATATAAATTAAAATTAGACATTTAATGTCACCAAAGCTCTCTCATTACAAAAAGAGGGTAATTGCAAATTAAAATGCATTTCAAGTTCAATGATACCTGGATGACACAAACTAACAATACAGTATAATCAATACAGGGTCTTAAGATAGCCCCAACCTTGTGTATAATTGGGGTTGCTGGCAGCAGACATATATAGGAATGGAGGATAGCAGTTAAAGGATAGACACACAAAAAGGTTAACAGTGTCTAGGAAGACACCAACTGGTAGACAGGCAATAGGTCAACAAGAACAAAATTTTGACATGGTTAAAATGTCAACACACAAATGGTCGACATGGATGAAGATTGACAGGTACAAAAGATCGACATGGTCAAAAGGTCAGCATTGGAATGGTCAACACAAAAATGGTTGATACATGTTTTTTTGTTGGTTAGGGTTAGGCACTGGAGGGTTAAACTGGGTACACATGTAAATATTTTCTGTCCATCCATCCAACTAGTTGATTGGTTGGATAGAAAATCTGGTAAGGTATGAAAGCAAATGACAATCAGCAATTTTCTCGCAAATGCCGGAAAATGGACAAAAACTTTTATTTGAACAATTATTTAGATCAAACATTTAAGAAACTTGTCTGAACGACCATTTTCATCTGTTTTCTGGCATTTAGGAGCAAATTGGTGATCATCATTTACTCCCATACATTACCAGATTTTCATTCCAACCAATCAACTAGTTGGATGGTTAGACAGAAAATATTTACGTGTGTACCCAGCTTTAGGGTTAGGCTCTAGAAGGGACAGTTAGGGTTAGGCACTTACCCTAACCAGTGCAGGCAGATCTGAAGATATCACATGCGTTGCAGTGCATATTAATTTAGGACGGAATGACACATTTTTCCGTCATTTATAAAATCTTCTAATGTGTAACAGCAATCTTGCATGGTCTGGGGCAAAGGTATATCGTCCCGACTATTGTGTCGAAGCTGGATTATTGGCTGAGACAAGATCAGTTTAAAATTGAATCGCAGCGACACCATCTTGCGACTGGCCGCAAGACGCCATCTTGGAAATAAGATCGCAAGACGCCATTTTGCGAATGGGCGCCTAAGCGCCATTTTAGATAAACTCACACTTTAGTACATGTGGCAATATTACTATTAGCATCATGTGATTGCATCTGTGACCATCGCCATAAGTTATGGCAATTCACCAAAAGCCCATTTCATGACTTTACGTAGTTTGGGTGCTCTGGATAAAGTGTATATTATTATAATTCCCCTAAAGGATATATTTCAGAAATGGCTGTACAGTATGTCAAAATTGGATTGCATTAGCTAAACAGAGCAAATGGCCACATGACAACTAGCCTGTGTAGACAAGCTTCATGGACATAACGTCTGCTCTCACTCCAGTTGGCCCTGCTCGAATACAGCAAGAGGGTTGTTTGTAGCACCTTACATTAACAGGCTTCCTACAATAAAATACCTTCAAAGCCAAGAGTGTTATCTGAGGTTTGGGTCTTGTAGCTGTGCTAATTTGCATTTACACAAGAACCTGGGAGAACAAAGGACTGTACTTTTGAGCCTGGGAAGGGTGGGGGCTGCTGAGAGAGGGGGGCGTGTGGAACTATAAGGCTCAGCATTCCACACTGCTAGGTGTTCACTTAGTTTAAGTGAGATTTAAGTGCACCATTTCTCATACACACATTAATACGCACAATTGCGCTGTTAACTAATCGCATATTAGTGAATGCAAAAGATCCTGTATGAAAACGCTGTTTATTAACTTCATGTGCACACATCTGCCCCAAGTTAACTAGCATCTTTACATCACACCCCGCATACTTACACATTACATATTCACATAAAAGTTTTAATAAGCTTTAAAGTATAAGATTTAAGTTTGTTCATTCTGTGAAATAAAGATTATTTGGTAACTAAGGTTTTATACATGATAAGTAAGCCATGATTGGTATTGTACTGATGTGTACTCTTTCAACAGTATTCCGGTACCATCGGTGTGGAGATCGCATCATGCATTCTCAACTTATGGACCGCAGTGACTTCAAGCAACAAAATGTACATAATATGAACAACTGTTAGGATGTTGCATGAGGCAGGAAACCAGAGACCCCCAGTTGTTAGAGGCTGGGTTGTGTCGATTTGAATCAACCTGTTAAATGCCTTGTAACATATGCCCTCTCCTTTAGGACCAATGGTATTAGCAACAAACTTCTCTATTGTGTTGTTTATTTCTGGGGGGTATAACTATGTGTGCTCTGACCCTGGGTTCCTAGTCTTTGTGCTGAATGCTGATTGATGAGGGGTTTCTTGCTGATGCCTAACATCTGGACCAGAGACTGCTGCATATGTATAATTGTACTTGGGTCTGTATAATCTCTTTGCGCTAAGATTATATGAGGATCATAGCGTGTAACTGCTGTACTTTTACTTGAATAATACTTTGTGCTTTGGAACCACATGTTCTAGGTCTGGAGTCTTTATTTACTGGATGACTGTGTACGCAAATTAGCGTCATCCTTAGAGGTTTATAGGAAGGATATTAGAAGGTATAGGCAGGGGTATATAGAGGTTCAAAGGCAGTATCCTTAGTTGGGGCTCATAGTAAAGTCACTTACCTACTCACACGGCACATACGGTTATCGATATCTCAGCAAAGGGTGGAGTGGCCACATGCAGGGTTTACCTGCAACCGCTTTGTGCTGAAAGATCGCTATCCATTTTCGTGTGAGCCAAGGAAGCTGACTAGAGTCCAGGGACAAGAGAGGAAAAAGTTTGTTTTACTTTGTTGATAGAACCTAATGTGTAAAGGAGTGCCGCAGTATTGAGCACGTGGCTGAGTCACAGTTTTGCGCACAGTAAAGACACACTTTTGTCTACTAAAAAGTTGTCATACGGTTGTGTGGTAGTCACATTATTGTGTATGTGACTGGTCGCACAATAGCGTATACGTACTTCCGGTTGTGCTGCCACGTGTTTAAATAAAGCCGTTGAGGTTTACATTTTTCAATTGTTATCAATATCTGGGTTAACGTGTATTTTTCTGCACAGGAAAAAGTGTGTAACAGTGAGTATTTGTTGGTAGGGGTAACTTGTTCCCTACAGTTAGAGGTACCGTATGACCTTTAAGGGCTAAGTGCTAGTCGCTCGGTAAGCAGCTTACCATTCTATACACTGTAGCAGGTGTACATGTTGTCTTTGTTGTAGAGAGGTGCGTGGAAGTAGCCGACTTAAACTTCCATAGGTGTGGAAGTTGCCTTACTAAATCTTATCCAGGTGTGGAAGTTGCCTTTTTCAAATCTTATCCAGGTGTGTGGGTGCTGCCGTTTAAATCATCCACAGGTAAGTGAAAGTATCTTGATTGTCTTTCACCAGTTTAAATCTTTATTGAAAAGCATAGGAGTTGTCTCAGAATGGGGGCCATGCAAACAATAGAGATGTTAGACAATGATGTGCTGCTAATGGAAGCGCCGTTTGGATCGGCCCGTCGTATTATGCATACTAAGTACGGTACTTATGCAATAAGGTATTGTGATGTATGGTTTAAAATGACGATGAAGAGTGTTAGACCGTTTCCCAGAATTGGTAGTTTTGATAAAAATGTACTAGATAATGTCCGGGGTCACATCAGCCTGATGCGCTCCCGAGAGAAAAAGGTCAAATATTATGAATGTTTAAAGTTGTGGCAGCATGAAGGGGATGCGTGGCTTAAAAATGCGTTGCAAGCGCATTGCCAGACAATACATCCGCGACGCTGTATTGCAAAATGGGGGAGCCACAAAATGGCGCGCACGTGCAGCAGGGTAGTGTTGTGGAGAGTATTGCCAGCAGTTCATGCTCACCACCCCCACCTTATGTGGATGGAGGTGCAAGTACAGTTACCAAAAATACCCATAAAAATGTAACAAGCAATTTGTACCCTCTCTTAAGCAACTATAAAGAAAATGTTTATGATGTGGATGATGAGCCTATTGTAATGTATGCCATTTCCCATGCTGTACAGATGATAGATGCTGCATCACAACAATCACGAGTGGTGCCGTCATCTCCATCAGTAACAGTAAGGGAAGTGCTAACACCCTCTGCACCCATAGAGGAAGTTGTTAATACCATATGTAGCAGCAACAGATTAAACCCCCAGCCAGGTAACAAGGTCAAAGGTAGCAGCGCTGCCGGTCTGCATCCCATTCGGACAATAACCGTTCCGAATGGAAATGCAGATGTGAACGGTGTAGTGCCCACGAGGGAAGTAGTAATGCATTGTCCCTGGACAAGAGCAGAACTAAATTCCATCATAAATGATTTCCCCGATCCCAAAGAGGAACTAGCCAAATGTCAAAGATTTTTGAGAAATTTGGGTAGTTCTCATGAGCCAACTAATGAAGATTGGCGTGTGGTGTTAAGGGCCTGTCTACCACGCAAGACCGATGTGACAAAATTTATCACGGATTGTGTATTGGATGGTGACGTTCCCTTAACAGACCAAGTAAACCAAGGTAACATTTCCCTCATTGTAACTCAATTGGGTATATATTTTCCTATAGTAGTTAATTGGAACAAAATTTTCACCATTAAGCAAAAGGAGAGTGAGGGCCTGATTCAGAGCTGCTCGTAAGCGGCCGCTCGTTCATTCTGACCGATGTTCGCACAACTTCGCATGCGTACGGATTTTAATACGCATGCGCGAACCAGTCAGTGCGGCCGAAAATCGTGTGCTCGCTAAATAGCGAATGCCTGCTATTTTGAGTGACAGAATGAGGTGTTTGTGGGTGGTAACGGGAAGGTGCTTGAAAACGGGGAGTGGAGATCCGAACGAAGGTGTGCCTAAAGGTCAAAACGGGCGTTTAAAGGGTGTGTATAATTACTAAAGCAGCGTCATCGACCACGTCACTTGGTTGTTTTATAGTTAGAACTGCTCGCATGATTGTGGTAGGAAAAACCAACCACAAGAATAGCGAGCAGTTCATACGCCGTCCGATGTACTCAATTAATCTAATAAATAGCGGACATGACGTATGATGCGAGCGGCCAGGGGGCGTTTTTTTCAAAATTACGTTCGCATGTTTTGTTCGCTCGCTCAGACATAGAGGCGTGAACAGACCGCAAAGAGCGAATGGTTAATTTAAATAGCCAGCCCCTTTTTCTGGACGAGCGAGCGCAAATAGCGTCTGGCTCTGAATCAGGCCCTGAATCTGCAGAAGATTATTGCGACCGGGCTCTGCAGGCTATCACCCAGTACACTGGGTTAGAAGATAATAAAGATAGCACTCACCACAGGGGAATGATAGTCACGGTACTCATGGACGGTCTGAAAGAGAATTTTAAGACTCGGGTTCAGACCTCACAACCTGGCCGGAGGGGAGTCACAATAGATAACCTCATAGAATCTGCCATAGAACCTGATAAAAACATCTCAAAGAAGAGAGAGACCCAGAGCAAAAAACTAATGGCTGTCAGTATACAAGCTCTGGAGGGAATGACGGTAACATCACAGCCAACAGAAACGCTCGCATCTGCACACACACTTACACCTGAACAGTTATATGCCCTCACTAACCCCACGCAACAACAAACACAGCTCTATTCCACAAATCCTATACAACCACAGGTCCCATACTACTCACAAACCTCATATCCCCCACAATACCCTTACCCTCCCTATCCTTACCCATATCCACCACCTTTACCCTCTGCTCAAACCTCACAACAACACGTGTCTTCACCCGATCCACGAACATGTTTTAATTGTAAACAAACAGGACACTTAAGTAGAAACTGTACAGTAAAAAGAGTAGGATCCCCAAATCAGGGAAGACCTGGACATCCCCATAAGGGATATGCACAGAGACCAGCAAATGTCCAGCAGGCACCAGCTCCAATTCTGGCCATAAATGCTTTATTGGAGAATGGTAGCCAACGCTAGGGGTCAGGTCATACCTGTAGTCAACAGATAGTCAGGTTAACGGGAAGTACTAGGGAAGAACCGGTCATGATGGTTGATGTAGCTGGTACTGAATATCCTTTTCTTGTAGACACAGGTGCGACCAGGTCAGTGATAAAATCTCTCGTTAATTTACAGGTGACCAATGAGACAGTACCAACAATGGGTGTAACAGATTAAGTGGAACATTATCCTTTAACCAAGTCCACAGAGGTTACTATTGGGCCGTTGCATACCAGGCATTCTTTCCTTCTAGCTGCTGCGACTCCTACTAACCTGCTGGGTAGAGACTTGTTATGTAAGATGGGATGTGTTATTTATTGCACCCCTGATGGTGTATTTTTCGATATCCCAGAGAGAGTTGCACACGAGGTGCGGGATATGTTGGACACTCCCCAAAGGATAATGTATCACTCTACAAGTTTAAATGAAAATCCATCTCAGGTAGATGAAATGTTGTCCCAAATTCCAGATTCCCTTTGGACTAAGGATGAACAGGACACTGGATTTATGGCAAATGTAAGCCCTGTAATGGTAAATTTAAAAAGTGGTAGGCAAGCTCCAAAAATTCCCCAGTACCCACTAAAACAGGAGGTAGAATTAGGGGTTTTTCCAATAATTGAGTGATTATTGCAACAGGGAATTATAGTTCGTACAGCTAGTGTAGCCAACAGTCCCATCTTCCCGGTGAAGAAGAGTGGTGGGAGCCACTTATAGGCTGGTACAAGACCTTAGAGGTGTTAATAAGGTAGTAGATAGCCAATTCCCTGTAGTGCCAAATCCAGCTGTCATCCTGATGCAGATCCCACCAAATGCAACCCATTTCACTGTCATTGACCTCTGTTCTGCTTTCTTCTCTGTGCCTCTCCACCCTGACTGTCAGTATCTATTCGCATTTACATACAGAGGTGTACAATACACATGGACATGGTTACCCCAAGGTTTCATAGACAGCCCCAGTATCTTCTCCCAGGCATTGCACGACTGTTTACAATCTTTTCAACCTGCCAATGGATCTGTTTTAATTCAATATATGGACGATTTATTGCTATGTTCTGACTCATTTATGTCATGTTTGAATGATACTAAACTTTTTTTGCTTCATCTCTCACATACAGGACACAAGGTGGCTAAGGTCAAACTACAGCCGTTCCAATCCAGAGTAAAATATTTGGGACACTGCCTAACCCAGGGGTTATGACATCTTACAAATTATAGAATCCAGGCCATACAGAACATGACACTGACGCAGAATCAACAGCAAATTCATACCTTCTTGGGAATGTGTGGATACTGTAGAATGTGGATCCCAGGTTTTTCTATTTTGGCCTTGCCTTTACAGGAATTAGTCTCTTCCTCAAATCCCAATCGTGTCATACACACAGAGGAAACAGAGCAGGCTTTTCTTAATTTTAAGGATAGTCTGACAAAAGCTCCTGCATTGGGAATACCTGATTATGAAAAACTTTTTGATTTGTATTGTACGGAAGCCAATGGTTGTGCTGCAGGTGTCCTTATACAAAAACATGGTGATGCCAGTAGGCCCGTAGCATACTACAGTGCCCAATTGGACACTGTGGCAAGATCACTCCCCACTTGTTTGAGAAGTGTAGCAGCTCCCGCTTTATTGATGAGTAAAAGTGAGGACGTAGTATTGGGTCATGATATGATTGTCTACACTCCCCATGCTGTATCTGCTCTGTTGAACTCAGCTCAAACCAGACACGTCTCTTCGGCTAGGTTTACCAAATGGGAACTAGCTCTTATCGCACCCGCAAACATCACTGTTAAACATTGCAGCACGCTGAATCCAGCAAGTATTTACCATATGTACAACATGATGTACAAAGGGTGGAAGGAGGTGAGTTGCTGGCGGGAGGTGAGTTCATAATGATACGCACGATTGTATGGAATATCTGAATCAGACCTTTACTGCTAGACCTGACATATACGACACAACTTTAGAGAATGTGGATGTGACTATTTATATGGATGGGAGTTGTCATAGACAAACAGACACAGGTGAATTATGTACAGGTTATGCTGTTGTAAATGACACAGACATCATAGAAGCTAAACCTCTTGGTCCTCCTCACTCAGCCCAGGTGGCAGAGTTAGTAGCACTAACTAGTGCATGTGAACTGGCAGCAGGCAAATCTGCTAACATTTACACTGACTCGAGGTACGCGTTCGGGGTGGTGCACGATTTTGGGGCTCTATGGCGTCTGAGAAATGTTATGACAGCAGCAGGCACACCAGTTGCACATTCCCGACACATAAAACATCTTTTAGAAGCAATCCAACTGTCCAAAGTGGTGGCAGTAATTAAATGTACAGCCCATACATGTGAGGATGA
This sequence comes from Taudactylus pleione, assembly GCA_031769625.1. Lineage (NCBI taxonomy): Eukaryota > Metazoa > Chordata > Amphibia > Anura > Myobatrachidae > Taudactylus > Taudactylus pleione. The sequence goes on from JAUIMM010000241.1 coordinate 1,067,926, forward strand.
TCCGGTGTCACTGGGCAACAACAGAGCCGATGAAGCTGCAAAATGGGCAGCAGGGTTAAAAATGTTTTCTCCCACTGAAAAAATTATGTCTTTCCAAACAATTGATATGCTAAAATTACATGAATTGCAAAATTTGTGTTAAATTTAGGAAAAGTCCATTTGGAAGTCCAAGGGATGTGGGCAAGAGTCCTCCGGGCTATGGAGGGACAGACAAGGTAAGCCAGTAGCCCCCAAGGCATATTATCCCAGCCTGGCTGAGGCAGCACACGGTCTGACTCATCTGGGAAAACAAGGTATGTGCAAGTTGGTGAGAGCATACTGGTGTGCAATAGGTTTTTCTTCACAAGCAGAAAAGATAGCAATGTCCTGTCTGACCTTCTTGATGAAGAACATAGGGAAAGTGATCCCTACTGAACTGTCCCACATTCCACCTACTGATGGACCTTTCCAGGTGATACAAATTGATTTCATCCAATTACCACCCTGCAGGAATCTTAAGTATGTATTAGTGTGCACTGATGTATTTTCTAATTGGGTTGAGGCCTACCCAACGGCCACTAATACTGCTGCATTTACTGCCAAGAAAATAGTTCAGGAATTTGTATGCAGGTACGGCATCCCTAAAATCATTGAGAGTGACAGGGGTACTCATTTCACAGGTGATGTTTTTCAAAATATGTGTAAGCTGATGGGTATTAATAGCCGACTTCACACCCCCTACCGACCGCAAGCCAGTGCCAAGGTAGAGAGGATGAACGGGAATAATTAAAATTAAGTTAAGTAAAATCATGGCAGAGACTGGACTAGGATGGCCAGAAGCATTACCTTTGGTCCTACATAGCATAAGGACCACCCCTAGACCCCCTCTAAATCTGTCCCCATTTGAAATACTATTCAGTAGACAAGATAATTTGGTTATAAGTCCACAAGAAGACTTGAAGGGTAACAACGAGGTAACTGTAAAGTATCTTATATCAATGAGTAAGCAGTTAAAGCAACAGCAGCAGAAACTGAAATTTTTGTCCCATGATATGCCTGAAACTAACTGTCATGATGTTGAACCAGGAGAATATGTTATGATCAAAAATTTCTTGCATTCAGGTTGTTTGACTGATCGGTGGGAAGGTCCATACCAGGTGCTGCTGACAAGTACTACATCTTTGAAGGTGGCTGAGAGAGATACCTGCATCCATTCCACTCACTGCAAAAAGGTCAATCAACCAGTGGAGAAACAAGTCGGAGACAAGGCTGATATCATGGACCTGTCGCTCGCGAGCTTGTTCCGGGAGGATTGAAAAGGTCGTAGTGAGATATCTGAACTAAGAGAAATTTGCAGGTCTTGTTGTGACAATGGATGGGCCTGCTGTGTTCATTTTCATATTCTCTTTTAGAGTGTTCACCATCCTGGTCAGTTCGGGAATATCCAGTTTCTGTGATGGGAGACCGATTGAGGAAATGGGAGCTGATGGCAGTGCTGATGGAGTGGAGGAGGAGTGCAATGCCAATCAGGGGAGTGTCTGAGCAATCTTAGTACTGTTATTGTTAAGAGAGCTGTCATTCCGGATACTCGGGGATGGTGTGGAGGTTTATCGTCTGAAGATTCCTGTATTTGTGAGCTTTGTGGGTCCCTAGTTGATGAGAACTGTATCCAACGGTGCCAACCTAAATATAACCCGTACTGGGGTGGGTATCCTTTAGAGGATTATCATAGCATGGTAGGCAAAGTGTTAGATCAAACTGATTGCTGGGTGTGTTCACATGTGCCACAGGGACAGCATAATGTAGGGTTGGTGCCATTTCCACTGAATATCACAGAAATTTTAGAATTACAAAAAGGGAAAACATTGGATGGAAAATTTCTCTCATCCAAACCAACTCATTTCAAACTATATCAATTCCAAGTAGATAGATCACTTTTGTGTTTAAACATAACCAACTCCAATAAACCCGGGAGTTGGGAAGTGACGGGGAATAATCAGACAATGACTTTCTCACAAAAAGCTGATAATGAGTCCATAAACCATGATCTGTTACGCTCAATTAAATCTAGTTGGAAACATTTTAGGTATCGGTATACATTGAGTTCCACCAAATAAATTATTGGTAAGGTGCCAGATGGTTATTGTGCTAAAATAATACAGCCAGAAACTTGCATGTACCAGATGGAAGACCCAGAAATAGGATTGTTTGCAAGGGAAATGTGCTTAATGATAATGATGCATACCATTCCTTATGTTCTCCCTGATAATGTAAATTTTATATGTGGAAGAAAAGCGTATAAGTGGCTCTCCCTGAGTTCCGAAGGTTTGTGTTACCTGGGAAGAGTAGTCCCAGAAGTTATGACCCTCACACATGTTGAAATGCTTGGTATACATAAAAACACACCGTCACCATATCTTCACACACAATATGAACACAGAGGCAAACGAAATATGATACCTGGTGATGTGCACAAAGTCACTCAGTTAATTAGTGAGACAACTGGCTTTCAAGTTTTAGTAACATTGGATCCCACCAGGATCACTCAGGGTACATTAAACTTTAGATATATTCAGGAACTTGCTAAATTGATAGATAATATCACCGAGATGTACGATGACACATTCAGGTATACAGGGAGAGAATTGCAAGCGTACAAGAAAGAACTGGTGCAACACAGGCTAGAGTTAAATTATTTAACTGCTGTTACTGGAGGGTATTGCGTAACATTGGCCAATGATGTTGTCACCAATGATACCAGCGAACGCACGGAGGTGATAGACCGGAAGATGGATGAAATTCTGCAGCTAAAATGGGAGTTTCATAAGAACCATAACGCTTCAGTGGCTGAAATAAGGGAGAAGATAGAAGGATGGGTTTCATGGCTGAACCCAGTGAAATGGTTCTCAGGTCTAGGGGAATGGGTCCAGGAAATGATTGCCAGTATAGGCAAATTCTTAATCCTTATACTGATTGTCATCATAATAATTGGCATAAATGTCCGGTGTGTTCCTATTGTGTTGAAGTGTGGAAAATGTAAAAATAGAGTAAAACGAAAGAACAAAATTATGATGGTGGTCAGTATGAATACCGAGGTAAATACAGAACTGCATTACAACCCTGAGCTAGGAAATACCATCATTTAATGTATTATATTTAGACATGCATAGAATGTATTATTGAAATGTTATTTTTAAAAACACCTCAGATAATGTAAAGTCTCAATTCCCCTTCAAGACTGCCTTTATAGGACTGGTGTATCCCCACACCTTTCACATGATCTTCCAAGATCCGTAGTGTGCGTATAATAGTAGTTTTATGTCCCCACTCAGAGACACATTATTAATGGATTAAGAACCACCTTGTGCCATCCCATAATAACACTAAATAGTACATAAATGTTAGCCTAAAGTATATTTTAAAATCATATTGTGATAGCATGTTGTTCGCTATCAAAGGGTGGATTGTCGAAGCTAGATTATTGGCTGAAACAAGATCAGTTTAAAATTGAATCACAGCGACACCATCTTGCGACTGGCCGCAAGACGCCATCTAGGAAAAGAGATCGCAAGACGCCATTTTGCGAATGGCTGCCTAAGCGCCATTTTAGATAAACTCACACTTTAGTACATGTTTCGATATTACTATTAGAATCATGCGATTGCATCTGTGACCATCGCCATAAGTTACGGCGATTCACCAAAAGCCCATTTCATGACTTTACGTAGTTTGGGTGCTCTGGATAAAGTGTATATTATTATAATTCCCCTAAAGGATATATTTCAGAAATGGCTGTACAGTATGTCAAAATTGGATTGCATTAGCTAAACAGAGCAAATGGCCACGTGACAACTAGCCTGTGTAGACAAGCTTCATGGACATAACGTCTTCTCTCACTGGAGGTGGCCCTGCTCGAATACAGCAAGAGGGTTGTTTGTAGCACCTTACATTAGCAGGCTTCCTACAATAAAATACCTTCAAAGCCAAGAGTGTTATCTGAGGTTTGGGTCTTGTAGCTGTGCTAATTTGCATTTACACAAGAACCTGGGAGAACAAAGGACTGTACTTTTGAGCCTGGGAAGGGTGGGGGCTGCTGAGAGAGGGGGGCGTGTGGAACTATAAGGCTCAGCATTCCACACTGCTAGGTGTTCACTTAGTTTAAGTGAGATTTAAGTGCACCATTTCTCATACACACATTAATACGTACAATTGTGCTGTTAACTAATCGCATATTAGCGAATGCATAAGATCCTGTATGAAAACGCTGTTTGTTAACTTCATGCGCACGCATCTGCCCCAAGTTAACTAGCGTCTTTACATCACACCCCGCATACTTACACATTACATATTCACATAAAAGGTTTAATAAGCTTTAAAGTATAAGATTTAAGTTTGTTCATTCTGTGAAATAAAGATTATTTGGTAACTAAGGTTTTATACAACAGTATTCCGGTACCATTGGTGTGGAGATCACATCATGCATTCTCAACTTATGGACTGCAGAGACTTCAAGCAACAAAATGTACATAATATGAACAACTGTTAGGATGTTGCATGAGGCAGGAAACCAGAGACCGCCAGTTGTTAGAGGCTGGGTTGTGTCTATTTGACTCAACCTGTTAAACGCCTTGTAACATATGCCCTCTCCTTTAGGACCAATGGTATTAGCAACAAACTTCTCTATTGTGTTGTTTATATCTGGGGGGTATAAATATGTGTGCTCTGACCCTGGGTTCCTAGTCTTTGTGCTGAATGCTGATTGACGAGGGGTTTCTTGCTGATGCCTAACATCTGGACCAGAAAGCGCTGCGTATGTATAATTGCCTGCCACCTGAGGGCAGGCATGCTGGCACCTGTAGTTCCAATGTAAAATACAATAGTTTATTACTATTTAACACTTTATTACCCCCATACCCACCGCTCCAGGGGTGTGGGGAAGAACCCTGGGCTTCAGACCAAGACTGAGGTTTCAGGGGAGGGGGGATCTCTTTTTTGGGGGTCCACACCTCCCCTGAGAACCCCGGCTTGGCCTGACCAGCTTGGGGTGAGAATGCTTTGGCCATGGAGAACTGGTAATAGGATCTCATGGCTATGGCATTACATCCCGGTCGGTTTGGGTCCGGTGCTAGTTTTAAATATAGGGGGACACCTATGCAATTTTTTTCCCCTATATTTAAAACCAGCACTGGCCCTGCAGCCAGGTGCTGATTCCTAAATTACAGGAGAACCCTACTCGTTTTGTTCCCCATAATTTTCAGAACCAGGACTGACTGACAAGTCTGGGGCTGGTTATGGTTTTTGGGGGGGACCCTATGTTTTGTTTTTTTTAAACACTATTTGTAATATTTACAGGCAGAAACATACACAAATCACACTGATCTGTGTATGTTTCTGCAAAACTCGCAGCTCAGGAGGTGGTCTATTTGAAACTTCAATTTATCTGTGAGTTTGCTACAGTCTCATCTGAGATTGTAATCTCGATTCTTTTTAAATTCCTGAGTTGCATCTTTTTCATGAAAAGTACTTCAGAGTTTGCCCGATGGTGAGTTGATTCAAGTTTGCAATATCACATGAGTTTTTCAGTGAAGAATGAAAACTCTCTCCCAAACTCACACGAGTTTGTCTTTAGTAAATTTGCAACGTGAAAAACATGCCTAAAGCTACCCGAGATTGCAATCTCGACCAAACTCGAATCTTAGTAAATTTACCCCCTGGGCAGTTGCCTAGCCCCTTAGTTAGAGTGCAGCTGTATGGCTGTACACTTGTGCTGATCTCATACTCATGTGTGATCAGTTTATCATTATGCTTGGCTAAATAGGCAATGATGCCTCATTGCCAGTGATGGCATCAGCTTCAGTTGTGCTTTCTTACTACAGGGCACAATTGTATTTTTCTGCTCTTGTATTTCTATCCTCAAATAATTTGTTGACTAAGTTTGTTTGCCACCTGCCCTGACCCGCTCTAAAGAGGCAAAAGTTCCATTTGCTATGAAGAAATTCAAGAAACTCAACCACACATTACAAAACACCAACAGAACAAAGGAGGAGAATGAAAACTCTTCTTACCTATCTTCTTACATGTGAACACATTTGTTGTTGCTGAAGTCTATTACTCTGACACCGTTTGAGCCTAAATTGTTCCTTATTGCTATCACTGCCTAAAACAGTAATTTTTAGGCATCTGAGGGGCCAGTATACGAGATTTCCCAGTTTTACTTTTTCTTTACTGATTCACATCAGTAAAGAAAAAGGTTCTTATTCTGGGTTTGCCCTTTGTCCAGCATTCCATATGCAGCATATTCTTAGCAAACTTTATATAATGAGTGTTTCTCCACTTATCTGTAGTAGCCCCTTTGCTAACATGGATGATTTAATTTACTTACTACATTGAATAAACATTATCATATGCAGCAATAGTGAAACTTGCTGGACCATACAGTATGCTGTTATTGTAAGCATCATTTACAGTACTAGTAAAAAATGAAGCTGCCACAGGAAAGTCTCAGGGAGAAAAGATTACTTTGGATGGAGAAACTCCAGTCAGTTTGCAAACTCAAGGTTCTTTACTGATGATCTGAGTGACGTGTCAGGTGCCAGTTATTTTAGAAGTGTACATCTGCTTTACTTAAATTGGCATCCGTTGGGCAAGGAAGGGGCTGCTATCATGTAAAGGAACTCAGTTCAGGTATCTTCTTCTTTTCACTGGTTCAGGATTGTTAATAAAGGCCCTTATATACTGACAATGACCAACATCTAGCAACATCTAGCAATTCAAACTGGTAATTTACTGTACTTTCACAGCAGCATAGACAAAATGATTGCTTTGGAAATTGCATTTGTTTTGTGGAATTACAATCATTATAGGTATTGATGTGTGTAATACTTTGTTGGAGAATCTCCATCTGGTATTTCCTTGTAAGAATGCAGACAGGAATTGAGAGGGTTTTAAAACACACTCATATTGGATCTGTAGTAAAATCCTACTCACCATTTATATATGGTGAGTGACTACAACAGGGTAGGGTACTGCCTACTGGGTACATAATAGTACATAATAGTATCGAAACACCGGCGGTTCTTCAGCTGCCAGTTCAAATCCTGACCACGGAACCCCGACAGGAGGAGATCCTGATGAGGGAAGATAAGTACTCTAATCCTGCCCTCTCCCCCCGGCTAAGCCTAACTCTCCCTTTGTGGTGCCTAACACTAACCCCCCCTCCTGGCACCCTAAACCTAAGTCTCACGGAGGGGTGCCTAACCCTAACTCCCCCAGCGGTGCCTATCCCTAACCCACTCTCTCCGCAGCCTAATCCTAACACTCCTGGGGGGGTGACTAACCCTAATTTCCCACCAGGGTGCCTAAACCTAACTCCCCCTTCCCAAAGGACATGACATTACTTACCCAGCCGTGGATGTTTTAGAATTCCGGCAGTTCAGGATGCCAACACCGGTATCCTGATCTCATTCGGGATATCAGCGATGACAGGCATCCCATCTGCCGGCAATATTACTACATCCCCTGGATACACATTGTCGAATGTGGTGCTATTGAAGCTACAGTAATGAAGATGAGATAGTCACCATGGTAGAATAGATGCTATTCTTCAGTCCAGAATTAACTGCAGAATAGCGTCCTGTATTTAGCACAGGAAAAACACAATGGGCTCCATTTCCAAATGAGTTTCAGCTGTTAAAACTCGTTCCATATGATAAACAACACTTCATCCTATTTATTAATGCACGTTTAGTGTTTGTGTATAATAGCGCTATTTGTTAATGTTTTATCATGAAAACATATGTCAACCTGTATTTAATAACGAATGGTAACTATATATTACCGTTCGTTTATGTAAAATGATTTCCCCAGGAACTAGCATCTGTTAAACAGCGCTCACAGGCACTGAGGTCCCTGCAGTAAGCTCCGGTATCCAGAGATACCCAGAATTCCTAAAGGCTGTTGTGCACCATGTGATCAGCCCGATGTGTAAGAGGCTGGCTATGACAAGCTCCTCGGCATCCAAGGAGGGCACTGCACATGTGCATTGTGCAATATAATTCACTTTAGTGCGCATGTGCCAGACTTAACTTTAAAAAAAATGTATATATCGTCAGTGCTAGTTACATATGAAAAATAGCGCTAAAATTACCTTTTTTCTTTAGTGCCCGCACAGCACATGAATATTGTTAAATAATGAATGTATAATGAAAAATACTGCAGAGAGGGAAAAGGATATTTATCACTGTCCTACTGACTCATTTGTAAATGGAGCCCAATTTTAGCCATATCTGCCACCATGTATTTGTCTCTTTTCAGTTTTAAGACTTCTAGGGGTATATTTATAAAGGTTCAATTTTGATTTTAGTGTGATTTCATATTCGATCTTCTTTAAATTTTCATTCGATTTTGCATTTGGAGATTTACTAAATGCAAAATTGAATGTAAAAATCGAACATAAAACCAAATTTCAGTCAAATTCCACTCAAAATCGAACATTGGAAAAACATTGGTACTCTTACATAGACCAACACACAAATCCCTTATTTACTATTATTTGATTTGAAAATCGAGCACAAAATTGAACTTCAAATCCCCAAATGAATAGACCTGCTTTGTGCTTTCTATTTAAGCATAAGTAGGTTGGATTGACACAGATGTATGCATACATAAGTGAGATGCATGCATGTATCTTATTGTAAAAAGCTTGTTATGAGTTAGGGGTATATTTATCAAAGTTCATTTTTACTTTCACTTTGATGTTCGATTTAGCTCACATCAAATCGAAAGTACAAATCCCCCTTCAAATCCCACATTTACGAAAATTCGATTTTAGAAGCCTTTTCTAAATCAAATTCGATTTGGTTCATTTTTGAACAGTGATTTGCTGTTCGTTTTTGCATGTTCATGTACAAATTGAACAGCAAGTCCCACTTCAAAACGAACTTCAAAGCCCTGACTTAATAGAACTACTTCATGCTTTCATTTTCAGCATGAGCAGTTAGTTTTCACACAGATACATGCATACATCAGTGAGATTCATGCATGTATCTTACTGTAGAAAGCTTGTAAAGAGTTAAATGTTTAAAAAAACTGATGTGGGGCCCGCCCCTAAATACACAACCGGCCCCGGACTTTTCATAGCCAGTCCTGGTTGTGTAAGTACAGGGAAAAAATTGTGTAGGGTTCTCCTGTACTTAGCACAACCAGCACCAGGCTCTGATCTGGTCCTGGTTCTGGAATTACAGGGGAAAAAATGCTTAGTATTCCCCTGTAATTGCCACAAACAGCATCGGATTCTTTCTAGTGGGGTGGTAATGTCACAACCAGAGAAACGCTATCACCGGGTTCCTCAGCCAAATCATTACTCCTGACCACTAGTCAGCCCAGGCCAGGGATCCCTGTGTAGTTGGAGACTCCCCCAATAAAGGGCACCGCTGGCCTAGGCTGATAGCCCGTGGCTATCCCCACCACCCCTGGGCGTTGGGTGGCGGGTTGATAGTGTAAGTGTAGTGTAAAAAAAGATAAATGCAAACATTGTCTTCACAGTAGAACTGCAGGTCCCAGCAAGCCTCCCCTGCATGCTGGCACATGGAGAACCACAAGTACCAGCATCCACGGCATTAAGGGCCCACTGGTACCTGTAGTTCACCTGTAAGAAAAATGTTAAAATAAATACAATACACACACCATGACAGTATATGTTTAATACTTACATAGATACATACATACATACACATTGTCACGACTGGGGCTGAGAGGCTGTGGAGAACGCAGTCCTTACTGGTTCGGGCGCTCTGGCGGGGGCCTACCGGCAGGGGTGCAGGGTCCTGGAGATCAGTGCTAAGTACAGTGAGGCTCTGGAGAGTGAGGACTTCAATCGGGAGGCAGGTGAGAAGGGGTGAGGCTGGCAGCACTTCTGCGCTGTAGACTGCTGTAGATTTCCACCATCTTGGATTCGGGTCAGGTGACTGGTTGGGCCAATCCGGTCACAGCATGGCCTGGGAATTCTAGCAGCCAATTCTGCACTGTCTCTTGGTACTTAAGGGCTGTCAATAAGTCCTTTAGCTGCCAGTGCAATGTCTTTCACAGCGTATGCTGTGAGCTAGTTCTCTGTGGTCCCATTTGTATCCGTGCTATTGCCTGCAGTTCCAGCTAGTATCTGCCATTCTGGTTGTTCCACATCCTGCCTCGTATCTCTCTGACTCCTGGTTGCTAGAGTGTGTCTCCTGATTCCTCCATCCGCTGGTTCTCCTGCCGACCCCAGTTCCTTGAGTTCTGCCGGAGTCTCTACAGTTGTTTTCTCGATCCACGTGCACCTGCTATCAAGTCTGCTTCTTCACCCTTACCATTCATGAGTTATACCCTCTAAGACCGGCTGCATTCCAGTACCAAAAGGCAAGCCTACAAACACCATCCGACTCCATTCCGGGTCCAAGCTCAAGTCTAATCATGACACACACTCACTCACTCACACATACTCACCTACATTAACCTGGACTGTAGGCATCCATGGTCTTGTAAAATTAAAAAATGAGAAACACGACCCACGAACTAGGTAACAGCCATGATGGTTGTTATCTTCCGAATGAAGAGCTCAGACGCTGCTTCTCCCTTTGTAGAGCCATGTCTGAGCATTCATTGGCTGAGAGAGGTCAGCCCACGCCTCTCTCAGCCAATGAACGGCTCTCACCATTGAAGGCAATGGTGGGAACTACAGAATTAACCCTGCGGCTCTCCATTGAACCAGGACCAGATCAGAGCCTGGTGCTGGTTGTGCTCAGTACAGTGGAACCCTACGCAATTTTTTCCCTGTACTTACACAACCAGGAATGGCTATGAAAAGTCCAGGGCTGGTTGTGTATTTAGGGGTGGAACCCACATCATTTTTTTTTAACTCTTTCTAAGCTTTTTACAGTAAGATCTCACTGATGTATGCATGTATCTGTTTCAAAACGAACTGCCCATGCTAACAATTAAAGCATGAAGCAGTTCTATTCAGTCGGGGCTTTGAAGTTTGTTTTGAAGTGGGATTTGCTATTCGATTTGTACATGAACATGCAAAAATGAACAGCAAATCACTATTCAAAAAGGAACCAAATCAAATTCAATTTAGAAAAGGCTTCTAAAATCGAATTTTCGTAAATGTGGGATTTGAAGAGGGATTTGTACTTTTGATTTGAGGTGAGCTAAATCGAACATCAAAACGAAAATAAAAACGAACTTTGATAAATATACCCCCTAGTCTTCATGTCCTACACTCATTTATGTCACCCACCCAACCTACAACATGCCCCCAGCACCAGAACAAGACTGACTCTGATGAAACATAAAATAAATAATAGGGAATTGAAGACATACAATGACAACTACACCAAACTCTACAAGTAAACTCTCTAATACAGTTATTTACTTTTTATGCAGGGAGCATAATATATGTAATGGTATATGGAATTCTAATTGTCAATAACTTAGAATATGTTTTGTAATTTTTTTGGACATATTTAAATCTTACTTTGTCTGAATAAGGTATAATTCATATAGCGCAAAACAAGTATTGAGGCTGACAATCCACCTACTGCTACAACCCTGCATTTGAACCCCTGTCATGGAACACTATCGGAGGATTCAAATGTTTTTTCCTAATTTAAGGGTCTATTTTGTAAAAAATGCAGTTTAGTTTAAAATATACCACATATTATTATGGCATTATTCAAAGCTATTACCACATTTTTTAAAAGAAATTTCATTTTTAGACAGACGTTGCGCTAAAGGTCTGGTCGGCGAAGTTCCAGGAAATCAGCCTTGCTTCTCTAAAGTGTGGTTGATCTCCAATTCACATGCATCAGCTGCTGCTGCCTCACTGTACTCTCTGGTACAGCTCCCACTCAAGGATCCAAAGATCATTGGTGGTTTTCGCATCCAGACTGCGCCACTCTGTGATGCCCTGACCCTTACCGGATCGGGTAAGGGTTCCCCTCAAAGTGATGCCTCTTTCCTTCATTGGATCCCTGCAAGTAGCCATTATATCAGGAAGAAATGCCAGTATATCAGTTGGACTCCAGAGTGCCAAATTTCTACATATACACATATATGATAAAAATAAATTAGTGGGCGCACAAGTGACAAACAATAATCCTACAAACAGACAATATATGTGTGTTTTTATAAAGTACACCTAGCTCGTATATGAGTGGCTGCTAGGATATATTAGTCATATATAGTGATAATCCATATATAAATCAATTAAATAGTGAAAAATCCCAAGCGCCAGAAAGTGAACTGATCGAAAAGATATAGTGAAAAATACGTGATTATAAATGGAAAAGCAACTTATCTTCAATAGAAAATCTTCGGTCACCTGACCAACCATGATTCAAACATAAAGGAAAAAAAGAAAGCAAAACATTGTGTGTACCATCTTCATACTGCATCAAACATCCATCGCTGTGTAATTTAGGAGTTATTGGAACTATAGTCAGTCCTCACATGTAATAATACTCCAAATATTTATACACAAAACACAGTTTAATTTATAAAATAAGATCCACGATTAAATGCAGGTAAACAACGTACAAACGCAAAATATTATAAAAGCTTATCTGTCCATCATAAGAGGGTCCCAACATGTTTCGTCTTAGTAAAATAAGACTTCTTCAAGGGGATAATGAAATATTACTTTAAGTACATATTTGTATATTAAAAATGGAGGATCCACATGGACCAAACAAAAGACATAATTTCCTGTCCTCAGACAGGGATAACATCACTTCCTGTCCTCAGACAGGGAAAACATCACTTCCTGTCCTCAGACAGGGAAAACATCACTTCCTGTCCTCAGACCATGGGAAAAAAAACTTTTCTATTTGGAATAAAGACTTTAAAATACATTGTGAACATATAAAATATTAAATATTCCTAAACATATAGAGCCCCATCCACATATAATATTTACTTAGACCATATAACTGGGCCATTCCGCTAATGGAACTGGGAGTGTAGCATTAATCACATCCCCTCCGGTTTGGGGAAACAGAGCACCTACTACAGAGGTCTGTCCCAAAAGTAATTTCCTTATAGGCACTGAAACAAATTGCAGCCGGGACTTTACTTCTTGTCCCGATTGAAGTATAGTGGCATGCGGACGTCACATCCTGTGCAGGTTAAGCCGCACTTGTCGTAACGTCACTTCCACAGGTCCTCTGCATACAATACAACGGATACTAGGGGAATATCTACCTTGATACAGTCTGTCCTTGAAAAGCGGCCATTTAGTGTCTGAAACTTATTAAAGTGTCTGGGTAAACTTATTACGAATACTTCTTACGTGTTCCTGGATCCGTATTCTAAGAGGTCTCTTTGTTTTCCCTATGTATTTAAAACCACAGTTACACTCAAACAGATAAATTACATAGGTAGTAGAACAATTAATAGTATCTTTTATCTTAAATTCTTTCCCTGTATTGTTATAGAAGAATTTTTGTCCTCGGCTGGCAAATTTGCAGATACAGCAATGGTTGCACTTAAGGAACCCTTTAGGTTTCACTAACCAACCTACATTAGCTGTACTGGAATCAGTACTAAGCATGCTGGGGGCTAAAATTCCTTTTAGGTTCTTAACTTTCTTGAAAACTATTTCTGGTTTTGAGGGTAGTATAGTGTTTAGAATCTGGTCCATTTTAAGGACATTCCAATGTTTAGAGAATGAGGCCTGTATTTTCCTTTCCCCCCCTAAGATTCTCATTTTTATTCAGATGGATTTGGACAAAAACTTCACAGAGTGGTAACATTGGATCTCAGAAGACATACTAGGGGGTTGATGTTCCAGTCGGACCTCCCGTTGGGGTGCATCGGGCAGAACTTTGACCCAGGGAGCCTATTCTGTGCCTTCCACTGGATGGATTTGGATGAGAATTTCACAGATGGATGACAATTGGTCTGGAATGCCTAATGGAGTGGTTGAGGTCCCGGTCAGACCTCATGGCAGAGTACACCAGCCAGAACTTTGACTCAGGAAGCCTGTTCTGGGCCTTCCACTGGATGGATTTGAATGACATCACATATTAAAACTTAATAATTTGAAGTTACACCTCTGCACCAATTGGATCCGTTGGATCTTGGACAGGTTTTAGAGGGGTTAAGTACCTGGTCGGACCTCCTGTTAGTGTACACTGGACAGAACTTTGACCCATGGAGTCTATTCTGAGCCTTCCTCTGTATGGATTTGGATGAAAACTTCATAGAGTTAGTAGCATTGAATCCCAGAAGACAAATAGGGAGTTGAGGTCCTGGTCAAACCTCTTGTTGGTGTACACTGGGCAGAACATTGACCTGGGGAGCATGTTCTGGACCTTCCACTGGATGGATTTGAATGCAAACTTCACAGAGGAGTGGCAATTGGTCTGGGATGCCTAATGGAGTGGTTGGGGTCTCAGATGGACCTCACAGTGGAGTGCGCCAGGCAGAACTTTGACCTAGGGAGCCTGTTCTGGGTCTTCCACTGGATGGATTGGGAAGACATCACAAAATAAAACTTAACACTTAAAAATACTTTTTTCATTTCCTTCTTATTTTTATTAATATATTTGTGTCTGCCAATTCAATTATTTGTATGTTTCTCTGCTTCCACCTACCATAACACTATATAAAAATGGTGTTCTCTTTTGGAGAAAAGTTTGGAGCTGATTTTCTCTTCTCCATAAATAGCATAACTGATCAGTCCAAATTTAGACCTATGAGGGCTGCATTAGTAAGAGAAGAGTTAAGAAATGTTCTATTTTATAGATAGGTAAAAGAGAAAAAATTTAATTTTTCCAGCTAAAATGCTGGAGAAAAGATGTTTTTATATTTACTAAATAAAACCCCAAATGTCATATTTTAGCCAACATTATATCCCCGCTCTTTGTCTCACTCTCCTCTTCTTCCATCCTTACTCTTATTATGTTTGCATTCTGGGTCAGCAGAAAAGGATGTTGAGTGATTATATTCCTGTAATTCTTGCTAAATATTCCTTTGGTTTGTGAAATGTTGAGTTTGGTTTGTTTGCTCACTACTGTATTTGCATTTATTTTAACTGGCACATTGTAGTTATTCTACTATGTACTGTACTGTTTTTTCTCTTTCTCAAATATTTAATCATTTGTAGCCCACACTAAAACAGGCATTTTGCATATTGTACAAAATTAATTAGGTTAGTTGTTGCTTTCAAACTATTATTTGAATAGTCTATGTTATTGAAAATAGAATTCAATAAAAAAATAAATTTTGTTAATCGGATTGTATCTTATTAAATAAATTTCCTTTAAATAAAATCTACATGTGTTCCTACTCAGTCCTAGCACATGAAATTCCAGTTTTAGATAAGGGCATTTAATGCACTTGGTCACCACCTCTAACTTCATGGATGAAAGTTTACATTGCTTAATATTATTACACAATTACAGTTCATTAAAAAGTAATTTTTATTTACAATAGCTTGAATGGGTCTGGGAGGGATGTACTACACATCGCATTATGGATGAAGTACATTTCACTACTTATCGGGTACCTAGTGTGATTAAAATCGCAAAGGAGAGCTCTTCCAAAAAGAGCTGTCTTTTGCAATGACAAGACTTCCAGGGGGGGGAGAGACTTCCCATGGAACACTGGGAGTGATCCGATTGAGAAGAGAAGCCTAAAGGCTTCTATTAGGCAACTCCATTTATAGATTGCGTTGCCTGATGGGACCAAGCTTTGGAAAGTATCACATTTCGGAGCTTGGTAAATATGGGGAATGGGGCCACAGCTCCAATTTTAGCCTTAGTATGTCACATCCTCCAAATTTAAACTGTTACCTTATATCTTGGCAGATGAAGGGGTCACCTGGGACATAGAGCTGTAGAGAGGCCCATACCTCTGGCCTCATCCGCCACAATTATGATCTGAGGAATTGTGACAGCTCAAACCAATAGCAGAGAGCTTACTACTCCCTTACTATGACATACCTCCCTAGAATGTAGTCATACCTCCCTAGAATGCACATATAGCATTGGCCTTTGTATGTACAGGGGAAAGATCTCATTCCTGGGAATAACTACTTGGGGCAATGCTCTTCAACTCTACTGAGCAGTTCTAGCACAGCATACCAGCTGGAGCCAACAATAACTGTCTTTTTCCCAGTGCTACACAAATTTTTTTGTCTTTTTGGCTTATGAGGATTACATTTGTTCTTTCGGCAATGGTTGGCTACAATTTGTGCCACTGTGCAGTGGGGAGCAGTGATAATGTGATTTGCAGCCAAACATGTCACTTAGGCCCCACCAGCTTCACTAGGAAAGTGGGTAGGATCCAAGAGGGTGCCTACTCTCCAGAATTCCTTGAATATGTGGAGTTTCCAAGAAATTAGCAGTATTCTGCAGTCTCCCAGACATATAAGGACAGTAGGAAAATATGTTGTAGACTCAAAAACACAACTAGATATTTAAGCGAGAGAACACCAGCATGCCACCCGACTAATCATATATTAATTGTGTGCCATTTGCTCTCCTCCTCCTCCCACTCCTGGGGGCATATTTAATTGGGTGCAGGATTTTAACTGCAAAAAATTTTGTGCACCCAACTTTGGATTACAGCAGGTATGCACGTTGCCAATACATGTGATATTCAATTTAATAAAAAATGGTTGCAAATTTTTTTGAGGGCAAAATCCTACGGGGGAGAAAAAAAGGATGCAGCCATGGAACAGCAGGCACTCATCAATGTGTTTCGGACGATGCATGCTCCACATTGCCGACTGACTGGGATACACACACCTGACATCTCACACACACAGACAGAAACTGACTGACAGCATCTCTAACACAGTGGGAGTTACACACACTGATAGGGGATCACGCACACAGACATCAGCAGCACCACTCACAGCAGATGCTGGGAAGACAGAGGAAGACTTGAAGCATGTCGGGAAGCAGACATGCTTCCAATTGCTTAATTAGTCAGTAGGAGGGTATCCAAAGGGTTCAAATGCAAGTCCCAACAGTTTTTTTCAAAAATAAAGACTTTAGGAAAAATTGGACTTGCTCTGAAGGTGCTCAAAAAAAATTGTCCACCCAAAACAAAAAAATCTCTCCCACAATTGAATACAAATCTAGTACAGTACTTGCGGGAAAAACTCTGAGGTGAGAGATTTTTGTAGTGTGTATATATACACTAAAGGTTACTAAAGGTCTCAGAATGCTTTGCAAGCCAGTAGTTGCCAAGGTATGCTAGAACTTGTAGGTACTCAAAAACCTGATAGCCCAGGTTGCCTCATTCTTAAGTTTAGCACACTGAAAAGTCAAGGCCTGATTCGATTGCTTGACACACACAGAAATAAATGTGGATTTATTGTTTATTTAGAGCATGCTGCATTCCTGTGACCAAACCATCCCCCTCCAGCCAGCAGCAGTACATACTGTGGGCCTGATTCAGCATGTATAGCTCCGAAATCACACGGAGGTCTGCTGCGAAAATATGCTAATGAATGCGATCACAAAGCCAACACACAGCCAGCATAGAGACGCCCACTACGGCTATCTCACATCCACAATACCTCTCAGTTCAGCATATACATCGGTAACATCAAGTAACATCGGCCCTTCACGCACAGTTACAGCAGGTGTGACCTACCACTGAAACTGCAAGTCTTGTTGAACGTAGTAAGTACTCAAGCTGCGTATGCAGTCTCCGTGGCTAATTTATGGACGCCCAGGAAACGGACAGACATGCCTGCGTTTCTCCGACCACTCCCCCGTCACCACCCCCAAACGCTCACAGCTTGTCATTCACTCTGCAATGGCATTTATTCTGCAGGAGTGATTGCAAAGTAATTGCAATGCTAGCTCACGCACTCGCACTGCGCTACATACGCATGCACAGTACGTACCATCGTTCGATCTGCATACGCTGTTACAGTTGTGATCTGTGATGAATCAGGCCCTGTATTTGTACCAGTACTATCCTTGGTGCAAGTTATCTGACTGAAAGATTAATCTCTGCATACGCATACCTCTAAATGGTCTGCACTTCTATCATTACACCAATGGAATACATATACTACGTGTGAATGCCCCATTGCTGGTAACACCCACTCAGTCACAAGTGCAGATCTGACCGAGATCCGTGTGACTCTGAATCACCTGTAATTGCCCATAGTTGTATAAACAAGCCCCTGTGCACAGAGTGCTAAACATCCTGAGATCTGTACATAGATGGTATTGCGTGTAACTCTGAATCAGGCACTAAAAGATTTTTTTTATACAGTCATGAAAGTCCTTGCTGTATTATATATATATTATCTTGTCAGCACTGCATATTTATTATTACTTCTCTGCTGCATTACATGTATGGCTTACCTCTGTTCTGTATCATGTATTGAATCACAAGTTACTGTACAATAATGTACAGTATATTATACTGAAAATTAACCCTGCGTCAGGCGCAGCTAGCCTGACAGGCGCCACAAAGCTGTTCTCGCTCACCTCTCCGTCGTAAGCGGGCACAGGGGCCTGCCCCTGTTAGTACCTTCCTATCTCTAGGTGCTATTTGAAACCCCCCTAGTCAGTTTTCCCGCTGCCTGCGTGGAGTGCAGTAGTGACCTTCCTGGCATCTCAGGCACATTGCATCCGAACTCGTCCGACTTTGAAGGTACTTATTTATTTATATTTTCTCACGAATTTGTGTATTTTGCTCATTTTATGAATGAAAATTACAAAGGTTGTGTGTATTTTGCAGAAATATGTAGGTTTGTCCACGGTGGCCTCTTAGGCACACTGCGCCTCTTAAAATTTAGTATTTTTTGTTTTACTTGCTTTAATGTTAATAAATGTGGTTTTGTGAATCATATTTCCATATATTCTCTCTTTGTACATCCTAATGAAGGTCACTGATCCCTTTAAGAATGTTAGAATTGAGTTAATTAGGTGCAATGACGATTTTATAACAGGCGCCTGTCAGGCGCACTGCGCCCGAACCTGGGAGTCCCAGAGGTGCGCCTGACGCAGGGTTAATTAGCTCCTGTAGAATACAACACATTGAGTTTTTGCTGTATTACTTATTTGTCTCACTGACCTTTGTATGATGTTTTATATACAGATATGCCTTCCTCTATTTCTCCTCAAGTAAAGTACAATAAAGATCCTTTCACTTTGCAAGACAAAGATCAATACATTACAACTATATGCTGTCATTTTCCACCAAGCTGAAATACATGCATATTCACTGGTGGCCTGGGAAGCAATATAGTTTCTAAAAGTTCCTTCTAGCTGGTTTTGCTTTTATCCCACAGAAACTCTAATAAAGATGTATGTATGCCATGACTTTTGTCTAGGGGGTCTCCACCTATTGCTATCCAGTACTGCAAGGAGAATGATAGAAAGAAGATTCATGGCATTCCACATCATGGCATTCCACATCATGTACTGTAAATTGCGTGTTAGATGCCCATGGTAGAAATACAGCATATGAGCCTCAGGCATACTTAATTACATTTATCCTCTCTGGGAGTTCCTTGGAGGGGAATTGTAGCTGGCCAGTGCTGTGGCAGGGCAGGGTGAGTTGCATAATCATGACTGCACCCTCTTGCAATTTAATGCCACCAATCATATTACAACAAGGGAAAGCGAAGCCATGATCACATGATTAGCTGAGAATTGCATCTCCCCCCACCCCTTCTCAGTCCTGCCTTTTTCATTATGGAGTAGGGATGGCCATCGGTTGGTTAGCCATCTATGGTCACCATGGATGCTACAGTAGGTCACAGCGCACCTGATCCCGGCATCTACTTTCTGGGTCCAGCAGTGTTGGTATCCTATGAGTAAGTGGAAGGGAGGTCTCCGGCACCCGCTGCTACAGTGTCCGGCTGACGCTCCCTCCCTACAGCTGCTCGGAGCATGCAGTGGTGCGGGCCCGGTGGTCCTGACTTCTACTTCTGGATAGCGGCTGCAGCTCCCATAGGGCTGTGCAGGCTGCTCAGCAGCAGCTTTAAAAGGCTAGGTGCACCATAGTTTCCATCACATGGGTGCCAGATTCAAGTCTCCTCCTATATAAGGAGGCTCCTGAGGACACTCCTATGCCAGAGTCCAAGCTACCAAACCTTACTCCAGAATTCTCACCTGTGATACTACTGCTTTTTCTAGACCTTGGCTTTGTTCGTGACCTGACTGTCTCCTCCCTGGTACTGAACTTATTATGACAATGTTGTTTAATCGTCTAGTGTGTACACACTATATCATTAACGATGCACACTCCTGCGGGTCATTAACATTATCCCCAGTCATCTGTATTTGCAGTACAATCTGGGGATATCGTTAGCGATGCCATGCTGCCAAATGCACCATTGCCCCGTTTCCCCTGACAAGACCAGGCCCAGATTATGTAGTGCCTACAAACGCTTATGCAACGAGTTGGTGCCACTCAGCCACCTCCCGTACAACCAGCACCAATGTCTGTGGTGGCCGTTCATTATGGATTCTAAATCCCTTAAAGTATGATGGGGATCCCAAATACTGTCGAGGATTTCTGAATCAGTCCAGATGGCAAACTTCCCTTCCGAGAGGACTAATGTGGCTTATGTTATCTTGCTATTGTCCGGACAGGCATTGGCATGGGCTTCTCTGTTATGGGAAAGAAATGTCCCTCTGGTTAATAACAGCGCTAATTTCCTTGCAGCCCTCCAAAATATTTTTTATGAGACCGGGCAAGTATCCTCGGCAGGGTTATCTATTCTGCAGTTGAAGCAAGGCAACCAATCTGCAGGACATATGCTGTGCAATTCCGAACCCTCGCCTAAGAGTTAGGGTGAAATTCTGGTTGTTGCATTTTTGCAAGGTCTGTCACAGCAAATCAAGGATGTACTGGCATCCAGGGAATTGCCAACATCTCTGGATGACCTGATATCTTTGTGTATCTGGGTAGACCTTCGCCACAAAGAGAGCATGAGAGAGGGAACTGTCTTGGCGCTTCAAACTCGCCCCATGTTTCACAGCTTTGGTTGAGCCTCTAGAAGAACCCATGCAGATTGGAAAGTCATGTCTTCCTGCCACAGAGAGGGGAAAGGAGGTTCATGAACAAGCTGTATGTAGGAAAGGTTCCAGGACTGCACACCCTAAATATATATAATGGGAGGTGCTATCTGATGAGACTAATTGCAGGCACAGAAACAGACAAATCTCAGGTGCACATCTCATGAACAAGCTGTGTCTGTACTGTGGTGAACCAGAACACCTTATCTCTGGCTGTTCTAAATGTTCTGGAAACAAAAAGGCTTAACTGAGCAAGGGGTGGTCAGATTAGGTGCATTTCAGCACACCCCAAAAGAAAATGCTTCTTCCTGGTTCACTATTGATGTGACTCTGTCACTAGAAGAAACCTCTGAACTTCTTAAGGCCTTTTTAGACTTAGGTGTCGATGGTAATTTCATCACCGTCAAAAAGTCCAGGAGTTAGGAATTTCTAACTCTTCAGACTCCACTCTGTATCAGAGTGGATGGGAACTATCTTCCAATGACTACCATCGACTCTAGGATTACTATACAGAATGGCACTCTTCACAGGGAATTAATTTCCTCCTAAATCTCCCATCAGTTGAAAGTCCGGTCATCCTGGGACTTCTATGGTTATGCAAGAAAGCTCCCAAGTTAGACTGGAAAGAAACCCAAATTTTGTCATGGAGATCTCAATGCCATCAGAGGTGCTTGCCAACAATCCCATCTCCCCATTGTATAATCCATAGTTTGACCATCTCCCAGATGATCCTCTTCCTGCTACATATGAGCCCTTCAGGGATGTATTCAGTAAGAAAGCCACTGAGATTCTGCCTCCTCATCTGGAGTGGGACTGTGCTATAGATCTATTACCTGGGAAAATGCCTCTTAGTGGAAGAGTCTTGCAGAATACATCAAGGAGAATTTGGAATGCAGGTATATAAGAGAATCCAAATCACCTACAGGTGGTGGCCTTTTCTTAATTTAGAATAAGGATGGAAGATTACCAGGATTTGAATGCCATTACCATCAAAGACCAGTATCCACTACCCCTGATCTCAGAACTCTTTGACCATGTAAAGGGGGCAAAGATTTTTTTCCAAGTTAGACCTCCGTGGGTTTTACTTAATCAGGATCCGATCTGGGGACGAATAGAAGATGAGTTTTCTTAACTTAATCAGGATCTGATCTGGGGACAAGTAGAAGACTGCCTTCAACACTCGAGATGGTCTTTACGAGTACTTGATCATGCCTTAAGCAATGCCCCAGCTGTTTTCTAAAAGTACATTTATAACATCTTCCCGAGACCTGTTATGATACAAGTATGTGGTGCTGTATCTGGATGACATCCTAATATTTTATGAAGCTGTAGTGAGACATTGCAAACATGTATGTGAGGTCCTATCATGACTTCAGGCTAACCAACTTTTTTGTGAATTAGAGAAGTGCTCCTTTGAGCAAAAGGAGCTAGCATTCCTGGGGTATATCATTTCGGCTTCTAGTCTTCTGATGAACCCAGAAAAACTTTCTGCCATTGTCAAGTGGTCTCCAGTGGGGTTGAAGGTGATACATTTCCTGGGATTTTGTAACTTTTATCAGGAACTGCTCATCTGTTGCACCTCCCATCACTGCTCTTACCAAGAAGGGTCAAGTTACCTGGGTATGGCCACCTAAAGTGGTAGAAGCATTTACTTGTCTTAAGCAGTGCTTCATCTCGGCCCAACTGCGATCAAGCATTTTTCTTGAAGGTGGATGCTTCTAAAGTTGGGGTTGGGGCGATGCTCTCACATAATGCTGAAGAGGGAAAGTGGTATTCTTGTGGCTTCTTCTCTCGTAAATTCTCAGCTCTGGAGAAGAACTATGCCATCGGAGATAAGGAACTTTTAGCCATCAAGCTGGCCCTGCCAGAATGGTGCTACCTGCTGGAGTTTGCAAAATTCCCTGTGATGGTTTATACTGATCACAAGAGTCTTACGTATCTAAAGACAGCCCACTGCTTGAACTACCATCAGTCCAGATGGTCATTATTTTTTGATCACTTAAAGCTGGTCATCAAAAATCGTCTGGGAAACAAAAATACAAAAGCTTACACTTTGTCCTGGGTGTTTTACTTCTGCCAAGGAGGAAGAAGTTCAGGAGGATAAACCCATTCTTAACCCCGCCTTCTTTGTAGTAGTAAATAGCAAGGTCAATGTTCCTCCAAGGAAAATGTTTATAGCACCCGAACTCCATGCAAAGCTCTTTCATTGGTCACATTCATCACTCTTTAGTGGTCATGCAGGTGCTATAAGAACCTTGAAGCTAATCCTCAGGAGCTATTGGTGGACAATGTTTTGTCAAGATGTCAAGGACTTTGTGACAACCTATCACATGTGTGCTCAATACAAGGTTCAACCACCCTACCTGTAATGTCACCTGCTTTCATACCAGTGCCAGACTGTCCTTGGACCCACATATCCATGGACTTTGTGACAGATCTACCTTCCAGCCAAGGGTTCAATACTATCTGGGTGGTGGTGGACAGATTTTCCAAATCCGTTAACTTTGCTCTATTAAGGGGTCTACCCACAGCACCAAAATTGGCAGAAACATTCATAAGAGAAATCTTCAAATTGCATGAGTTCTCCAAGGACATTGTTTCTGAACAGGGGGCGCAGTTTACCACCAGGTTCTGGATAGCATTATGCAAGTGTTTTGGCATCAATCTGAGCTTCTCGTCAGTTAACTATCGTTAGGGTAATGGCCAGACAGCGTATATCCAGATTTGTAGAAATTATCCAGATTTATGTTTCTGCCAATCTAGACAATCGGGTTTCTCTGCTACCATGGGCTGAGATTCCCCATAATAATTTATTTCATGAACATTTTTTGGACTCCAGGATATCTCAAGGCACAGTTCAGTTTTTAGTAGACTGGAAGGGGTATGATGCTGATTAATATTGTTTGGTTAAGGTCTCAGATATTTATGCCCTTCAACTCCTTTGGAGATTTCACCAAAAGTTTCCCAACAAGCCATTTGTGGGCTGTTCGGTGCCTACCCCTAGAGGAGAGGGAAATGTCACAGTGCACCAAATCCTGGCATCTGCTTACCGGGTCCAGCAGTGCTGGTATCCTATGAGGCAGCAGGCGGGAGGTCCCCGGTGCCCACTGCTACAGTGTCCGGCTGGCTCTTCCTCCCTGAAGCCACTTGAGGCATGCTATGATACGTCCCGTCGGTCCTGCCTTCTACTTCATGATAACATAACATAACAACTGTGGCACCCATAGGGCCACATGGGCCACTCAGAAACAGCTTTAATGGGCTAGGTGCACATGGGTGTCAAATTCAATTCTCCTTCTCTATAAAGAGGTTCCTGAGGACACTCCTGTGCCAGAGTATAGGCTCCCAAAACTTACTCCAGTATTCTCACCTGTGATACTACTGTTCATTCTAGACTTTGGCTTTGTTAATGGCCTGACTCCATCGCCTCTCTGGTACTGCACTTGGTATTCCATTTTTGACCCTTGGCTGTGACCTGCATAGGTCTGCTTCATGGTACCATCTTATACATTTGGTTCTGACCAAACTTGTTGAATTAATTGTATGTCTCATCATACTCCACTACTATCCAGAGAATACGAGCACCTGTACAAGAGAACAAAGTCTGATGGCCGTGACCAGCGTGTCGGACACAGCTAAGTCCAAACCTCATTGTGGGGGTCCCTGGTGAATACTGCCAACATGTTAGACTCCACATCTCAGTCTCGCCATTCCCAAAATATGGGTTAGCATCCACTATCTATCCATGAGTTGTGACATGCTACTATTAGTAGTTAACCTTGATTGCTGAAAACTGTTGATGAGGAACCCACCGATGGTTATTGGTGTGGAGCTAAGTGCCATGTCCTGGCACCAATGAGTAAAAAAATAACATTGTGGCAAAGAACCATTGGATCGAAAACCATCTGCCATCAGTGGTTAACTATCAATGGCTGTTAACAATTGATGGCCGAAGGCCATCTTTACTATGGCGTAGTAAATTTAGTAGCCTCCCAGACATTCTAAGAGCATAGGCAAGTATGGTCCCAGGTCATCTAAATCCACTACTACCATCTTATTATCTTCTTAGGCCAAAATCTTTGGGGGGGCATGTTTCTGTTCTACCATTTCTTCCTTTATGCATCATGTAAATTTATGCTTTTCTTCTACTCACTTGTCTCCTGTTGCCACTGCAGAGCAGTTAACTCATGATCGCAGAGAATATGAAAAACAGAGCTTTTTTCCCTATTCACTGACAGCTTTACCCTTTAGGCCTGTATGCAATTCCTTCATCAAGACCAATGCTTACAGGAGATTGATGGAGATATTCTAATATACACTATTTAAGCACAGCTTGAACGTCTTTTTACCTGTTCTTTACACAGGGTGCATGAATAATTCCCTTTTCTCTGCTGTCAGTTTAACATTAAGATCTCCAACTCTGTCTTTATTCTGTTCCATTTATACTGTCAGTCTTACACCTTGCTTGACATATGAATGCATAATGCAACCTCACATTTTTTTCGTTTTAAACCAGTAACAAAATTTCAAACAAATGCAAACAAAAGATGTTATATTTTATTCTGTTTTTAAGACAAGTGCTTGGAGAAACTAGCTTTCACTGAAATATTAAACGCCTTTGTTATCTAATAGTCACGGGAATACATTAAAATGTAAAAGACCTTTCACTTATAATTGTAGATCAAAAAATTTGCAGATATACATAACACAGAGGATGTGGGATAAAAATAGTTTGCGCTTGCAAGGATACAGTATTGTCATCTGTGTCAAAAGTATACAAGTTGTTAGCTCAGTTTGTTTTGTCTTATAGTGATATTTACAGCATAGTGTTTAACATTCTGTGACACCGGATGGCTTTTATTCATCTACAGAAGGTGTTTAAATTATGAAGTTAAAAAGGTGCTTTTTTACATACTTATAACGTTTTTTAATAAACAGTCCCTGGAAAATAAATCTTATTTTATATTATTGTGAAGAAATATACTGCCCTATAACAATATATAAACATAAGCATTAATATAATTATTATACTCCGTAATAGAACGAACAAAATATATATATTGTGGTGAGAGGGGTTGTCTCTCACCTGAATTACCCACAATCCTGTGGGATCAGCTCCCTCCAAGGGAGACTAAATCAAAGCCTGTGCAGTTTTCAGCAGCAGTGGAGGTTTGGAACTCCAGGTTTTCTGGGTTGCACAGGTCCAGCTGGAAGTCATCACTGGATTTGGTGGCCTGTATGGGGAGCTGTGCTGCTGTGTCATAGCACAGAAGCCAGACGCCTCTGGCATGGCTAAGGAACTAACGAGGCAGAACGTTCTGGTATATGTGAGTATGGCTGGAGAGTTATAAAAACTGCTGATGTATCAAGAACTGGGTATAAATTGCTGTGCACTGTGGGAAAATCTGTTGTGTGTACGGGAGAAGAAAGCGTTTCTTTCCTTAACTCTACTGCGGTGCCTAATTTATGGTTTACTGAACCACATTAACCATTGCATTGCTGAAGAAGAAAGGGCAGTACTTTCCTTTCCCTTAATATGGTGCTTGAGATTTGTTATGCTGAACCTTGTTAACTATTGTGCTGCTGGAAGAGGGAACAGTGTTTGTTTAGTTACTGTATGCAAGTAGTCTACACACTTATATATTTATTGTTGGAAAACACTGGCTTCTCATTGCCCTTATTTGAAAGCACCTAAACTCTTGCATAAACT
Source organism: Taudactylus pleione (assembly GCA_031769625.1). Taxonomy (NCBI): domain Eukaryota; kingdom Metazoa; phylum Chordata; class Amphibia; order Anura; family Myobatrachidae; genus Taudactylus; species Taudactylus pleione. The sequence goes on from JAUIMM010000241.1 coordinate 1,094,647, forward strand.
TCCAGAAGTTACAATGGAGGAGGTATTTTGCACCATGACAAATTTGTTGGTCTCTCATCAGAGGACAGAGGAACAAATGTTACAGCTGGTGACCCAGTCAGTGGAAGTGACAGCTGCAGGGCATTTAAAGAAAATGTCTGCCTCAGATGACCCAGAGGCATATTTATTGATATTTGAGAGGGTTGCTTCCTGGACTAATAAACTTGCCCCCTATCTCACTGGCGAGGCACATAAAGCATATGCTGATTTGTCTTCCACTAATGCAGAGACATATGACCTTATCAAAAGTGACATTTTGGCCTGGTCAGGACTCACTCCAGCTGGGAAGGCACAGCGCTTCCATGAGTGGGCCCTACTGCCAGGGGTCCCAAATTTGATGCAAGTTGCAGAACTCGCCAGACAGGGGCAAAGTTGGCTCCAGCCGGTGGTCGACAATGCCGCACAGATTGTAGAGTTGGAAGTTGTTGGCCAGTGCATAAGGATCCTTGGTCAAAGTATGCAGGACTGGGTGGTAATCCTCAGAACCTAGAGGAGTTGGCTATAGTATTTGAGAGGTATGAAACCTCAGGAAATATGACAAAAATGCTGGAAAAAAGACCAGGGAATGTGCGTCCCATTAAGTTGGCACCCCACTGACCTGTGACCCTATCTACACCCTCTATACGCGGAGACCCCAATGTAGACTCTGTGGTCATCTGCTATGAGTGTGGATAGCCAGGTCATGTATGGCAGACCTGTCCAAAAAAATCAGAGCCTATGGACTGTGGTGTGACCAACACGGGCGCTATGTTCCCAGCCTTCTGTACTATGGTACCCCTGGACATCAGATTCGCATTGATGTGGGAATCTGTTTTGCTGGATGGTTGAGAACTACTGGCTCTAATATATTCAGGGAGTGAGTTAACACTGATTTCAGAGGCTGTACTACCAAGGCCAGTAGAAAAAGTGTCAGGGTTATTTGAGATGCTTTGTGTACATGGATCCATAGAAAACTTTTCCCGTGTACGAGCAGTTTTCTCCCCAGAAAAGACATAGCCGAGTGGGGGCCTTCGCAATAATAAAATGTTTTATATCCTGACCTTATAATGATTTACACTTGAAATAACACTTTTTATATTAATTCTCTTCTTCTTAGAGGCTCAGAAACTATCTCCACTTGCAGGCTACACAGAATATATTTTTTATGCAGCTCTACATACTGGCCCCACTTTCAGGCTCTCTTTAATCAGTTCAGGTGACTGTTCCCACCTGAACTATTATATAGGAGGAGGGTCTTTGGGCTCTAGCCTGACACCACCCCTGCACTGTGATGGACAACTACCCCCCGCTTGGCACTCTCCCTTGACCCGATATCGCATCCCTTGCCCAGCACCTCCCCCCACCCCAATGCGCTGTGTCCCATTACCTGGAACCTTCTCTAACATGTCCTTATTTCCAGCTGACACGGAGCCTCCAATGTGAAAAACGTGACGTCGGCGCAGATCGGCGTTGCATTCGGCATCCGTGTCTGTGGCAACAAGGACACATTGAGGTTGACCGGGAATGCGGTGCATTGGGGCAGGGGGAAGTGCCGGGCAGTAGGCTGTTTCTGTCGGGTGATGCGCCCACAGAAAACAGCCAGGGGAGAATACTGACAAATGATTCTCACCCTAAATGGGTGCACTTATGAGGTAGTAGCCGCGGTTGGGCCCAAGATCCCTTACCCACTTATATTGGGGTGCAAATTCTTAGATCTTGCTAAGCTCTTGAAAGAACCCCAGAGATAGAACAAGTATAAACTCTCCAAGGCCCTATCTCACAAAATGGTGAGGGTTGTATCAAAACGACCAGTGCTCTTTGGAGAAGAAACCCCTGAGCAACCAGTGCCAGAAAATGATACTTTTACTCCGGATTGGGGTTCTCTGCTGCGTGATATAGATCTGCAAACCTTTGCCTGGGTCCAGCAAAATAAGGCTGCCCTCAAGAATGTTACACCCAACCCGGGTGAGACCCAGGGTGTGCTTGAAAACCACCTTCCCTCTGGTTCCTGAGCACCTTTCTAGTTCAATATTATGGAGAGAGAAAGAAGACTCTTTGTTGGGGGGTACTCTAACAGAAAATCTATGAGATTAGATGTATACAATTTAAAACTTTACTTTTATTCCTATATAATATAATAGATATTAAACAATATACTACATGTAACATACAAACATACAAAGAAACCGCATTAGTCAGTAATTACTGACCTTGTGATCACTCACCATGAATAAGCTTATCTGTGCAATTTGCACCAAGATAATTCTAGATATAGTAGCTTATAGCTCACCAGGAGTGAAAGAAACTTTACTTGTGCCAATTGCACCAAGATAATTCTAAAAATAGTAGCTTAATCCGTTATTATAAGTCCTGGTGAATATTTATAGAAATTGCAATGGCCCAAAAGGATATATACCACAAAAAGGGTTAATTTTAATTACACATGAAATAAATTCACAATTATCAGTAAATATCCTCCTGATTCGACAAACGTGACAGCTGGGCCCAGCTGTCTATTAACCAACCGACACTAAAGATTTTGATATTGTATAGCTTGCAAATGGATCGTATATATATGTAATTAAAATGTAATCTCAGTTATATACCTCTCCATTCCTTAAAAAATTTTCCCACCTTATGAAGGAATTGAGATTAACTTATGCAGTATAAACATATCAATGAGTTATTGCAGCGTTGATTGAACTGAATTTGAAACAATCATACCTGAGGGGAGAAATAAATTAACCTTTAAAGCTGAATTAAGAATCAAAAAACTATGTGAGTATCACATTGTCACCTAAAACAAGGGAAAGAAGTTCTTACTGTGTCATAGGTTAGTGGTATAAATTCCACAGGGTGATAAGCTCAATGAGAGTAAATGAAAATTAGACAAAGAAAGATACTGAGTTATAATACACAGGTGTTAAAGGTGCCCAGATATTGTCCCCCTCGTTTCTGCTGTCTCCACGTCATGTATCACACAGAGGACATGGGATGAGAGAACGGGGTTGGCAGCTGGTGGGAAGGAAGGTAAAGAGCACTTCTGCTGTCAGTATGCATTGGGCCATGTCTATACTGTTATCATAGACATTGCAGGACAACCGTGATCAGCAAAACTGATGAGAGAGTGCAGAAAAATACCTGTAGAAAACTGGTTCAATTACAGTTCCACTCCGTGCCAGTTAGCCAAGATGTCAAAGCCTCTGGACGGGTGCAACGGCAGTGTCTGGAGCGGCTAATTGCCGTGAATGTGGAAACAGGTCCGTTACTGTTGGTAATTCAAACAGCTATACAGCCGGGAGGGTGGGCATCTTGCAAGGTGGATCAGTGTAGCGGGCGGCAGGGGACTACACCACGCATCTCTATTCGGCAGTATTATCTCCTGGGAAGAAAGTTTGTCCTAGTCACGGATAACGCACCCTTGAGATGGATACACCTTAACAAAGAGGTCAACCCAGGGTTACAATGTGGAGGCATTGTCCCGAAAGTTTGAAAAAGTCAAATTATGTCGTCCATCACAAATGAAGATGTGCGCTTCCCCAAGCTTGGAGAAGTGAAAGGGGGGGGAATGTGTGGTGAGAGCGGTTGCCTCACCTGGGGAGACTAAAGCAAAGCCTGTACAGTCTGCAGCAGCAATGGAGGTTTGGAACTCCAGATTTTCTGGGTTGCACAGGCCCAGCTGGAAGTCATCACTGGATGACATTAAGGGCTTAAAACCCTATCCAACCAGTGTTCTGGGCATTGGCGCTGAACAGCAGTCAGTGAGTAGACCAGAGTCTCATTAATGCCAGGGATTTTTTTGAACTACAGTATCTGTGCTAAGAAGCATAGCAGATTGTGGGCCTGATTCAGCATGGAATGCAAGTCTGCATACGCAATCACCCGGCTGCTGCGAAAATATGCTAATAAACATTAGCATAATAGTGGTCGACCTGGCCTCACTCAGGATTTGGGCTGCTTCCCGTGTGCATCTAGAGCTCTGGCTGCGTCTTCCGTCACAGGGGCTTAATTATGCATGCCCCTGTAATGGTGTTCAAATGCACTGGCACATCTATGTTTCACTGACCACCCCCCCATCACCACCCCCAAATGGTCACTTCCTGTCAATGTGTTTTGAAACTGTGTGCTCCCTGCGATCGCTACCACATTGCAGCAGCCGGTTCGCGCACGCGCACTGCGATGCATGCGCAGTGTGAAACAATCGTGGCTGCATTCCTTGCTGAATCAGGCCCTGTGACTGCATTCTACTGCAGCAGACTGAAAGGTAGCACTTTGGTGCTCGGTCATTTATGTACACCTGTATGTCTAATTACTGTGCCTCTTTGACCAGGCTTCTGTCTGTGTATGTTAATGTGCAGTGTCTGTTACAATTAAAAGGCACTGTTTCCCTGTGAACCTGCCTACCATGTGTCCTATTTACTACGACCCTATTACATTATACAATCTGACTGTGTTGTGGGTTACAAGGTATGTGTTCTATTTTCATATTGTAATGTATCTTCTAGATTTGTAGATCTTCTAGATTTGTATATACTTTAATTCAAACAATGGGGTCAATTTAATTCACCACTTTGTTGAATAGCCCTGGGAAGAAGTTCCTGGAGCTATTCAATTAATCGCGCTGTTATGTCCAACTACAGGATTTCTGCTTGCACCCTCCTGATGGTGTGAGCAGAAATCCAACTTATGTGTCCTGCGATGCTAACACCATCTTAGTCAGCACTTTAACCAGAAAATGCTGGTTAGTGCTACTAAACACTAGCGATGAGCAGTTCAGATTCTGTGGAATCCGAACTGCTCCAAACATATGGAATTTGAGTCCACCCGAGCCGCCGCTAGGGTGTTCCCATCTGACTCTGATTCCAGTGCGAGGCCGAACGTCATCCTCCTAATGTTGGATTCTCTACATATGGCACCGAGAATGGGACTCGGTGCCACTTTACCCGCACGCTGCGCACTGCTCTGCTGACTGCACACTGATATATGCTCCGCTATACTATATGCTGATTAAGTGCTGTGTCCAGAAACTCACAAGTGGCTGTGCTGGTAAAGTGACTGTGTATAGGGGGCACACTGCACGCTGATGTATGCTGCACTTTAATCTGCTGATTAAAGTGGCTGTGTCCAGTCTCACAAGTGGCTGTGTGTGCAAAAAAAAAGTTAAAAAAAGTTAAAAAAACACCGTTTTTTTTGGTGCTGTACCCCACTATGTATACACGCACCATGACTCCATGGGCCGTAGCCTTCTGTGTATACAAGTACTGTGACTCCTTTCGCCATAGCCCGCTGTTTATACAAGCACTGTGACTCCTTGGGCTGTAGCCCACTATGTATACAAGCACCATGACTCCTTGGGCCGTAGCTCTCTGTGTATACAAGCACCATGACTCCTTGGGCTGTAGCCCTCTGTATGCATGCACCGTGACTCCTTGGGCTGTAGCCCTCTGTGTATACAAGCCCCATAACTCCTTGGGCCGTAGCCCTCTGTGTATACAAGCACAATGACTTCTTGGGCCTTAGCACTCTGTGTATACAAGCACCGTGACTCCTTGGGCTTTAACCCTCTGTGTGTCCATAACACACAAGTACTGTGACTCAGTAGTGAGTGGCAATGTTTCATAGATGTGCTTTAAACTGCAATGTCTGAGCCGCTGCTCTGTCGCTTATTAATCAGCCAGGTTACTGCAGCCTTTGGCCAATAAAGGTGAAAACGATATTGTGAGCTGTGAGGTAGTCTAAATTGATTGTAAATGACTGGAAATTAATATTATTGAAGTTAATAATACTCCAGGAACAAAAAAAGCCCAAATAATGTGATTTTAGCTTTTTTTGTACATTTTTGTAAAAAAATCCAAATCCAGTCACAGCGGTTTGGCAAATCCAAATCCAAAGCCGGATGACGAATCAGAGCCAATTCCAAATCCAGCAAAAGTGGTCTGGCACACATAACACCCAGCTTTAGTTGCAGTCTGTGAATCCAACATGTTGGACAATCTGAGTCACCAATTCCAGTAAATTTTTGGTCAGAATCTGTGATCTGTGAACCCCGTAGTACATTGTAGATTTTTTTTACACAATCATCTGCAAAACAGAATTGCCCCAATTGATTGCTGATGTATGGTCGGGGCTTTAGCCTTTATTCTTATTATTATAGACATATTGATGAGAAGTAATATAAACACATCTGCCACAAAAGTATCCCTGCAGACACCCACAATGGTAGTCCACATTCACATGACTTTATATCAGCATACATCATAACCTGATATCGAACTAGCTTTTCTAGTCATCAGGAATAGTAATGTAATATCATGTCTTATGTATCTCAACAGGCTTACAAGCTCCCAACGTAGCTATAGATATGACGACATAATATAAAGGCTATTCAGTTCTTAGTGAACTTGACAGGCAAAGAAAAAAAACTTGAGAAGGCTGGAGGTGTCTCACTAGTATAGTACACTGCCCTAAATGATCTTATTATTGTATTCTAGTACTGTCTATAATTACACAGAGAGGGCTTGCTTTATAATGTACATAAATGCTATCCAAATCCTTTTAAATAAATAAATACTGCAAGGTGTGTACTGTAGATGTTGTTTTGGATTCTAAGGTCTTCAAAGATACCTTTAGAAAGTCACACGCGATCCGCTTGCAATGCCGATGTTCAGGTCGTTAAGCGATTAATTGCAACTGTGCAAGCACGAAAAAGTTCTGACTACCCCTACGACCCAAGTATTACACAAAGTCTACACACAAAGGTGCTGTTAAGAAAGGAGGCAGTAAAGAGATGGGCGTTTCTGGACGGTGACAGGGTGGTGGCTAGTAGTGTGCACAAACATGGTCCATTCAGTGAGTGTATTATGGGTGTGTCAATTCAAATGGCTGTGTTTACAGATCAATAGCCACAAGCATAGGAGGCCGTGGTCAGGCGGAAAAACTGCACCTGCCATAAAGCTGGTGCAATTTTCAACGGTGCGACCAATGGTGACGTACAAGGACACACTAATCGTTGTTACAGCGTGCACAGGCGCTAAGAGAGGGCATCTCAGTCTTTGCACAATCGGTCACATAGATGTACACAAGGGAAGGAGATGGTATGCCATTTGCATAAAGTCGCAGATGGGCGACCGCCCATAGATTCTGCTGCATGCACTTTTGTATGAGACTCAGCATCAGGCCCAAAGAAATTAGTGCATATAATGCTTCCTTTGGTCTCTGAAACATTCCCCTTCCCTGCTTTACAGCTTAGCTATAAGTGGGAAGAAAGACAAGAATTTATTCATGGATATTATTAAAACCATAACATGAATTAGAACAATATTAGGCTTCATTAAAAATTCCACTCTCTATTATATTTTAACAGTGCCTCAGGAAAATAAAATGGCTTTGCAGTTTGCACTCAGAAAGAGACAAATATGGTACATGTTTTACTAATTAATTTTGTGACCAGGATGAGATAGGAAATGTAAAAACAAATTGTCGATGAGGGAGTAATAATTGACAGGTTGCATGCCCTTAAAATTAACAACAGTTCTATTCATGGCAACAATTATTCTTCTGCTTTAAGGCCACATTTTCCATCCAAAAGTCTAATTTTTTTTGTTCCCTGCCGGCTTCAATTCACTTGTTATTTTGACACTGATGATTGCAGCCTTGAGGTTTTTCATTATACTTGTCTTTTGTACAAATGCATCAGAGTGAAATAACCAGTCATACTGTTATGGCTGATTGTTAGGAGATTATTAACCCTTAGGAGAACACTCTAAAAAATGGCATAGGTGCCAGGGAAAAGTGTTTGCTGGTAAAAATCAGATAAGACTCAATATCAAAAGCATGTTCCTTTCAAAAATCACTGGGGGTTTGCCATGTGCAGGCTGGACTTGGAGTTTGGGGGGAAAGTGCCCCCAGCATGAACCCCTTTTGAGGGCTCTAGCACTGGTATTCATCGAGGTAATAGCTGATGCAGCCACGGCCCAACAATGTACAGTCTGTGTAGACTCATCAGTCACCATTCAATGCAGCTTTTTGCTGCTGGCTGAACTTAAGGCCTTCAAGCAAACCAATCTACAATGCAACTTGTCTGTCACCGTCTGTCTGATGCAGCACTTTATTGCAACTCCTATCAATGGCCTCCTAGAGAGCAAACTGCACCTTCCTGTGGCTCAAGACATGATTCCTGGGAATTTACAGTGCCTCCAACCACCACTGCTTTGATTGTCTTAGGAGTTCTCTCCTACAAAGCGTCTGCAATTAGTATTGGTGAGGGAACTAACATCTCTATTTTTTTTTCTCCTCAGCACAATATTTAGTTCCAGGACCAGATTCTTCTGTCAGGCTACTCCATCAACTGGAGACTAGGATAGTACTTCCTGGAACCACTAAAATCAGTAGAGATTTTAATATTTCTGGACCACAATCATCTGCCAAGAGACCTACAACGTGTCAGTAAATTATGTAGAAGCACAGACCACGCTGTTATGGTGCTTCTTGAAAGCAGTGCAATGCACCATTGGACTCCACCTGCTGGTCTACTCTCCTAGTAATTATGGAAGCTATCTTTGTAATGAGGGGATACGAGCAGCCTGGAATTTGTGCATAGGCAGCTAAATGTGAATTAGCTGTAATTATGGGTCTGTGCAAATGGGAGCTTTTATGCAATGTGGGATGGTCTATGCACTTGGGAATAGTTCAAATGGGGTCTGGGTTCAGTTTAAGGTAGCAGGGGGATTCTGCACAAATTGGCTATTAAGAAAAGTGGACTGATCAATAAAGCATGTCTACATTTCAAATAATTGATGCAAGTAAGATGTATCTGAACTTGGGGGTCTTTGAAAGTTGCCGGCAATCAAAGGGATATTGGTGAAAGTTTACATTCACTTTCTGGTTTCTCCACTACTATAGACTACTTGGGGTATATTTACTAGAGTGAGAGTTTTTAAAAGTGGAGATGTTGCCCATAGCAACCAATCAGATTGGATTACCATTGCCCCTTATTTACATTACTATACTGGTCGAATTCATAATGTAACCAAATACCGAAAATCAGTCTAACATACAAAGGCTTTGGTTTAGGGTTTTATTTCTCATTATTTCTTTAAAAGCCAAAGAAAGTGTTTATGACTAGTACCCAAATTTCATCCATACAATACATTCGTAGATAGATCTCTGTTTACAATTGCTAGATATAAAATATTGTACCCGTGGGTGGGGGTCTTTATCTAATGGTTTATGAGATGAGCCCTCCATCTGTCTAAAATATCACTACTCCTGTCAGTGTATTATTAATAGTTACTACTAATATGTGACATAACTATAACCTCATCATTCATCGACATTTAAAGTGTACCTATAACCTACAAAAAATGACAGTCATTTCGATAAGGTTAGGGTCTTTGGGAAAGCAGCCTATTATTTTCCTAGGAGCTTACTAAAGTGAATACAGCTTATCAATTTACTAGAGTAACAGTAATATTAATTTACAGAAGCAAAAAAAAAAAGAGCAACACCTTTTTTGTTTGCAAAAGTGCAATCACACTGTAGATACAGTATATACAGTATAGTGCTCATTCTGGCTCAACCTGTGCAGTTCCTATTTCCTGCCTGGGGTGGCGCTTTCTGCTCTGGTTCTTCATTTAACTTATGGCCTGGCTAATTCCATGGACCCTTCCCATGCATCCTTTTTTAAAATACTGATGTTTCTAAGAAATTAGGCCATTTCATAATACTTTTTGACACCATCCAATCTCATAGTAGTTTACTGGTTTTCACATTCATATTCAAATTCACATAATAAATTATTGTCAGCCCCAGACCACAACATTTCCATCCACTTTGCTTTCCTTTCTTGATGGTTTATGTCCCTTCTTATGTTTATAGTGTGTTTGCTGAGGTATTTCAGAATAACAATTTGTATAATTAATACATGACCTATTTCAAAGTTCACCTTGTCCCTCACAAATTCTTCCCTTTTAAGTTTTTAAGCATTTTCCTGTTGCTATGTAAGTACACATCCATTATTTTCATGTGTGCCTCACAATTTGGAGTGTGCACCGGACACTTTTCGTGTTTTGGTTTTGGATCTGGATCTTTCTTCGGGTTTTGGATCTGGATTGGTGTTGCCAAAACCACCCTTCTGAGTTTTGTGTTTTGTATCTGTATTTTTTTGGAAAAAAAAGCATAAAAACAGCTAAAATCACAAAATTTTATTTTTTTTTGTTCCTATGCTATTATTAACCTCAATAACATTCATTTCCACTCATATCAGTCTATTCTGAATACCTCACAATATTGTTTTTAGGCTAAAAGGTTGCACAGAGATAGCTGGATGACTATGCTAAGTGACACAAGTGGGCGGCACAAACACATGGCCCATCTAGGAGTGGCACTGCAGTTGCAGACAGGATAGCAGTTTGAAAAACTAGGCCCCAAAAGGTGCTGTGCGGTGCCTTATTGCATCACCCATCGACTGCTGCTGCTGGGCACACAAGACAGGACTCAGGAGAGAGATGGGCAAGCCGAGGCTGATATGACGCTGTTTGTGGGGAACTTAGGCCCTCATTCAGACCCACTCGCAAGCGGGCGCACGTACGTTAGGCGTACGTACAAAAATATTTAAATTCAATGGCTCGCTCGTATTTTCGTTCGCATCTAAAATTCCTCCCAAAACTCTGACGACCCCTCCTCTAACTAACGAGCGTACGAAATAGCGAGCGTACATCCCCGAAATGCCTTGAAAGGAACGCACGCACAAGTATAAACAGGAAGTGGCCTTGTCAGATGTCGATTACCTGCTCCTTTATTCTGCCTACCTCCATCAATCGTATCATGCCAATCAATGTATCAATTAGCTTAATTGTTTGTTTTTTTCAACACAATGCAAGAAACTTTACTCTTGTCCGTGTTTGTGTTTACCCGCAGAATACGTACGGATGAAACATTCGCTTTTATTGTTCAAAAAACATGTGAACCACAATTAAACAATTGTACTATTGCTGTGGATCCCCGCATATTTCCCTGGGTTCATTTCTTTATTTAAATTTGCTTACGCATGTCACTGCATCAAGCCTATCCTAACTCTCCAGAGATTTCTGGCCCTGTCGAACACATGACTCATACACTAACCAATAAAATTGCTCCTGTTAATTTCCAAAATACATTAGCCAATCAGAAAATTTTTACACACTTTATCAAAAATGATTTTTAAGAAAAACACCATTGCCATCATGAGAGCCTCCGCATTCACCAGGCGCGAGCTGCTGGTGCTTACGGAGGTCATGGATCGCCGGATCACCAGCCAGCCTCAACCCATGACCAACCGGCAGAAGCGCTCCGCGTATGCGGAGGCACGGTCCCGCCTGCGGTCCTTCGGCTCACGCCGCAACATCGGGCAGCTGGAGCGCAGGTGGTCCGACCTGCAACGGCGAACGCCCCGCTTGCTGGCATGCTTTCGCATGCAGATCCTGGCAAGTAAGTGTTATGTATTGTGGTTTTAATGTTTGTGTTTGTGTGGCAAACTGCGTGTGCATGTTTTCCTGTCTGTTCTATTTATTATTTGTACTCATATCTGCGTGTGCATGTTTTCCTGTCTGTTCTATTTATTATTTGTACTCATATCTGCGTGTGCATGTTTTCCTGTCTGTTCTATTTATTATTTGTACTCATATCTGCGTGTGCATGTTTCCCCTCTATTTCTGATTTATTAATTCTACTGCTATTTGGCTTTTTTTATTTTTTTTTTATTTTTTTAGTTTGGTTGCCCGGATTTGTCCATAAACTAAACGCAATTTCTTTGACATATTTTAGGGGGACAGCCAAGACTCCGCCGTCACCGTCCGTCCAGACGGCGTTCCCGGCCACTATCCCCAACCCCCAGCCAACACTCCACCCCAAATCTTTCCCCTATTCCCCACTCCTCCCCATCCTTCCCAGACCCTCTCCCGGAAATGTCGGGCCTCCTTCCCCTCCGTCCCACTTCCCCCTCTCCTCCACCCACCCCTCTTCCAATTACCCCCTCCCCGGAGTCCATCATAACTCCGCCCCATTCTTTGGGGAATGACGGATCCTCCGAGGAGGATCATGGAGGTTTGCCCGGAGCTCCCGTTTTGTCTCCCGGTATGTTTTTTTTTTGTTTTTTTTTAAAGCACAAACTGTTTGTATGTAATCATGTGTCGTGCCTTTCTTCGTGTTTTTGTGGCTTGACTTTTGGTGATTGTGAAGGTTTGCCTTTACCTCTTCCTGGTGATTTAAACATACACATATCATACCTGTGGGAATTTGTACCTAGGCCTTGTATTTTTGCCAGCCCCCCCTTTTTTTTTTTGGTTTTGGGTTTAGGAGTGATTTGGTTGTGTTTTTTTTTTTTTATGTGGATTCCCTATTGTTGTATTAACCCACACACTTTTCTCACCCACAGAGGAACAGAGGCGTCGGCAAGAGGTGGCGGATGTTGTGGGGCAGATGCGCCAACATGTCATCGGCATTCTGGTGGCCCTCGACCGGCTGTCTGGCCTCCTTCGGCATTAGTTTTTTTATTTTTGTTATATTTTCCAATTAAATTTATTAAGACAAATATACGTTGTGGCTCATTTTTAAAAACCCAAACCAAGATAGTTTAGCATGACATAAGTAGACTGTTCCTGCAAGGATTTCCCTTTTTTAAAAGTTAGATTGTGTTTTGTCTTTGTATGTCAAACAGACACAAGAAACACATTACAGTAACAATGTCATTTCCCTTTTTGGGTGTAGTGTCAGTTACATATTTCTACATTTTCCAGGTTCCTACTTGGTGCGCAAGCTGCTTAGGCCAATCTTACAAATCCCAAGGTTGGGCCAGGCTTCCTTTTGGTGTGGATTGGGAAGCTGAAAACATATTTCAGTTTAGCTCAACTGGCGTCAGTACTGGTTTACCCCTTAGTCAAATGTAACTTGTGTTAACCTGGTTACACTTGCTGTTAACGTCCCAAAAAAGGAAGACCATTTCACTCTCCAAACATTTATTCACAACATAACAGAGAAAACAAAGTGGTCACTCCCAAAAAAAAAACACAGTGATAAATTCAAATACAACACATACCAAGAAATAATTAAATAAAAACACAAAATCAAGAACTGGTTGACGAAGGACCATGCCAACATGATTCCACAAACATGGCGTTGCGATATGGGTTCCAGAATATATGCCCAAAAGGACCAGATCCAGGTTTGGTAAGGGTAGCAGGAAGTAGTGAGCGTTGGAGTGCCAAAGATTATGTGAACAAACAGAAGATGGTGAGAAAAATAAAAATAAATTAGATGTTCGCAAACAAACACAAACACATTAGGTATAAACACTGGAGTTTTGTTCAAACTTACCTAAAAAATCTGGCCACCACATCATCGCGTATGGCCCCCCCACATACTGACCTTCGACCAACCTCGGGGGGGCCATCCTCAGGTAAGGCATCCTCTGGCTGCATTGGGACACCACTCCTTATGGCAATGTTGTGAAATATCCCACACAGGACCACAATTTTAGACACCATATCCGGCACATACATGAGCTCGCCACCAGAGCGGTGGAGGCATCTGAATCGGCCTTTTAAAAGGCCGATACAGCACTCCACCACTTGCCTGGCGGCTGTAAGTGCGGAATTATACGCACTTTGTGGCCCTGGTGTGGGAGCCAAATAAGGAGTGAGCAGCCAGGACATGCAAGGGTATCCACTGTCTCCTGTGAACAAAAATAGACCACATCAGGAACACTGTGTATCAAGCTTAACATTGTTATGTACTAAAGGTCTCCACTTACCCAGAAGCCACGCATCACCAGCTTGTAGGTTGGTTAATTTCTGCCATATCCCTGATTGCCGGATGACGAAGGAGTCATGAGCACTTCCGGGTAATTTAGCATTCAGGGACAGGATCTGGAGGGAGGCATCACATACCACCATTACATTCAGGGAGTGATAGTGTTTCCTGTTTCTAAATATTGCCTCCAGCCGTACTGGAGGCTGAAGTGGTATGTGAGTACCATCCACAACCCCTATGATGTGTGGGAAGCCAGCTATTTTGTAAAAATTGGCCTTGGCCACACTAAGGGCACCCATATCCAAAGGCATTTGAATAAAATGATGGAGGTGCTTGAAAAGGGCCTCCATCACTGCCCTCAGGATCCTGGAAAAGGAGGATTGGGAGATGCCCGCCACTATTCCCACCGTTGTTTGAAACGATCCTGAGGCACAGAAATGTAACACCGCCATAAATTGCGTCAGTGGTGGTATTGCTGTTGGACTGTCAATTTGCCGCTCAAGATCACTTTCTATTAATGAGAGAGTGTCTATGATGATTTTGGGAGGTAGACGGTAGCGTCTTAAAACCTCATCATCGGGCATTCCAAAAAGGGTGACACGTGTTCGAAATATCTGGGGCCTTGCATGCCTACGATGCCTACGCCTGGGACGAGTTTGAGGTTGGTCGTCTTCCGGGAGCAGGGCCAGAACAATTCGCCCCAGATCTACCTGAAATTCAAAGTTTACAATGTAAGGCTTTTGAGCCACCCCAAAAGTAAGAAAAATCAACTTAGCTTTCTGATACCATCCATAGCTGCTTACATGCCGGGGTATTGTCATGATACGTATAAACTGTAAAAAAGCCAAAAATGAGACTTCAAAAATTTAGAGGGTGAATTTTTTTTTTTCAAATTGTTGCAAGCCAACACAGAAAATAGCCGAAACACACATTTGGCCATCGATGAAAACGACATTGCACACCGTACGTCAAATAGGGTTCAAATGGACCCCAAAAATGGAAAAGGGAAAAGCAAAACTGGATTACATGATGAATAAGCCGCCAAAAATGCGTTAATTAGTTCGCAAATGCAAGTCACTACACCAACAGTCAAAAATGCGGTAATTAATTCGCAAATGCAAGTCACTACACCAACAGTCAAAAATGCGGTAATTAATTCGCAAATGCAAGTCACTACACCAACAGTCAAAAATGCGGTAATTAATTCGCAAATGCAAGTCACTACACCAACAGTCAAAAATGCGGTAATTAATTCGCAAATGCAAGTCACTACACCAACAGTCAAAAATGCGGTAATTAGTTCGCAAATGCAAGACAAAAAATGGACTTACCCAACTCGAATATATAAGATTTCCAAAAAAAAGGTCTTTGGGTCCGAAAGCCAAAAAAAACTAAAAAAGATGAAATTAGTGATAAAAAAATTAACTAACCACAAAACAGAAGAAGACACCAATTGGCCACAAATTTGACTGCACAAAACTTACCAAATCAGGAAAGGATGTGGAAAAAAGGAAAAAAATGCGAATGGAAAAACAAAAGAACTGTAGCAAAAACAAACAAAAAACCAACTCTGCCAAATCCTCCAACCGCAAACAACCAAATCCAAACAACTTAACCGCCAACAATCCAACAACCCCACCTCGACTCCACACACACCAAGCCATAAATAGTGTTTATTTTCCCGCACAAATTAAGGATGAATCATAGGGACGCACAATCAATGATGCGGCCGCAAACAAAGGACGCATGTATAAATACGTCACGAAATCACATTGAATTTCTGGTTGATTTCATTCTGGAAGCAGAAACATGGCTTCAGACCAGGGAAACAATGGCCAAAAATCCGGCGGTAAGGCCTTCATGCATTTTGTCTCCATGATTATTTTAAAACAAATATATTGGTCAAGTTGTGAAGTGGCTAAATCTGCATATTTACCCAAATAGGTGAGGAGGATGACATGGAAGAGACTGCTGGCCCCAGTCAACCCGCCAAAGCTGCCAAAAAAAAAGGCAGCCACATTTCACAAGCAAGGAGATGGAGGTTTTGATCCAGAAGTGCGTTGACATCCTGCCCCAGGCAGCCAGGAATATGAGCCAAAGCCAGAAGTGGAGAATGTGGGAGGAGGTCGCCGTTGCTGTCAATAGGGTGGGTGATTATGTCCGTCTAGCCCGGGATGTCAAACGGCGGTAAGTAAACACTTTCCCATCCTATAAACAAACCCCATTGTAAAAAAAAGGATAATGGTTCCAATTTAATTCCACAGATGGGCAGACTTCAAATATCGTCTCAAACAAAAACTTGCCGACAGGGCTAGGCATGCAAGGGGGACAGGTGGGGGTCCCACCCCTGTGTCATTGGAGTTGACAGACTTAGAAGAGATGGCACAGGGGTGTGTGCAGGCTGTGGAGGTGTTTGGCGTGTCCAACATGGATACGGACATGCCAGACTTTGCGGCTCCTCATGTTGGCCAAGGTAAGTCTTGTGATGTCACCAACTCTGAAATGCAATTGTGCCAATATGTAGATTCTAATGTGAGTCTTTTCTCAAATTTCCTAACAGAGACAGAGGCGGATGAGTCTGCTCCAGAGGGGAGCCTTGGCCACAGAATTTCTGCTGGCTCTGCAGGGGAGGAACCAGTACATCCGGCTGAGGACCCTGCAGAAGCCAGTCCAGGGCGTGCCCCCTCGCAGGCAGTGGGCCTCCTCACAGAACTCAATTTTAAATCGGATTTCCATACGGAGATTCTGCAGAGGATGGACGCCAGTCTGATACGGGTGGCTGAGGCCCTGGAGCAAAATGCTGCGGCCAACATGACCATTGCTCAGGCCCTGGCGGAAAATACCAGGGCCAACATCCGCATCGCCGATGCCCTGGAGCAGCTCGTTCGCCAGCACATGGTGGAGCCGACCTCCCTTCCTGCCGGAACATCCGGATCCTCCACCTCTGGCACAACATCAGCCAATCCTCCAAATGTGCCTAGCCCTGTGCCTAGTCCAGAGGCCACAACATCTGCCTCTGGACAGGCCAGCCCGATGGCATCCCGGACCCGGTCTGGCGCCCACCCTCACCCAGCCAAACGGGCGAGAAAACGGTGACAGCAATGGCGACTTTTCCCACACTCCTTCTGTGCTTGGCTCATATTCCTTTCTGGTCAAAACTTCCCTCTCCTTTCTTGTGAAATGTTTTTAAATTTTGTATTTACGCTTATGTTAGCAGTTATGTTTTTTTTTTTTTTTGATCAAATATCTTTGCCACAAAAAAAGGCAAAAAAATATTAGGCCAATTTGTTTGTGTTTAAACAATAAATTAAAAACAAAAAACTGACATTGTATTGTGACATTATTGTACAAATGGGTTACATTTAATCCTGGCCCTAAAGGCAAAAACTGACCCTCTTAAAACAAAAAAAAGGCCTCTTTAAGGAACGTTTCAAAAATCACATAGCGATGCAAATTCCACAGTAAACCAAAAAAAAGGGGAGCTAATTAAAAGATGATGACATTATTGTTACAATAGGCCATAACCAACAAATTGTGGCCAAAATAAAACCCCAAAAATGTACGCTAATTGATTGTGTAATCATGACATTAGCAGCTCTGATTTCCACCTGCGTACGCTTTTGTGCTATCCCAATAAACTGCTTTCCAAACACATACCAAGCCGGATTTCAATCCAACACTAATTACTTTACTGACCAGCTGCGATTAATCGCAGCACCATCGTGGAGTCCCGGGACGGAGGAGAATGCCATCGCCAATGTGGTCGAGTAATCCTGACCCTAAGCTGTGCGAGCATTTTGAAGGGAAAGCGGATGTTTCAGTGACGTATGAGACGGTCCGAACACATTTGACGTTCGCATCTGCTAATGTATGTACGCCCCAAAAACGCCTCGCCACGCCTGCGTTTTTTCATCTCCACCCCCGTCAACACCCAAAAACGCCCTGTTCTGTCAATCACATTTGACATGTCACTTCCTGTACGCTATTTTAGGAACGAGAGAAAAAAAAAACGCAATCTGCCGTACGCACATGCGCAGTGTAACACCGACGCATGCGCGGTTAGTCAACTTCGGAACGCAACGAGCGTACTGTTGTTAACGTGCGGCTCTGAATGAGGGCCTTAGATCCCAGGGCCACCGAGGAGATCCTGTCGAGCTGTTTCTGCAGGGTCCTGCAATTAATGTTAAATTTCCAAAGGACAAGGATGGATAGTCGAAACAATTTGCTTTTGTCAATTTGAAACATGAGGAGTCTGTTCCCTATGGAATGAGTTTGTTAAATGGAATCAAACTCTTTGGGAGGCCGCTGAAAATTCAATACAGATTAGGAAGCAGCCATGGCTCCAGAGAAGCAAATAGCGCAGCCTACTCACCACAAGGAAATGGCAGTTTCACTGGAAACAGTTCATCAACACATGACCGCAGGCATGATGGCAATGGGGAGTCAACAAAATACTCTGAACTTTCACCTCCTGTTCCAAACTATCAGAGATCTTGCTCTTCTCCAGACAATCTTCAAAGACAAGCAATGATGAATAACTTCTATAGGCTTCTATAGGTCAGAAACCCCCCATGGATCCAGCACAGCAATGTGGGCCCAACCCAGTTACTCGCCATCACATTATCCGCCTCACCAAAGTTGGTACAGTCATGGATCTGATCATTCTCCCCCACACAGATGTGATTCATCTTCCAGCCACTGATCCAGTAGAAGCCATAGCTCTCATCCTTATCAAAAGGAGAGTTGCCATAGTAGCAGAGACTAGGGATGTGCAGGCTCGGATTAGTTTATTTTCCCGCCTAAAATCGTGTCTCAGAAAGAGGCAAAATGGCATCTTTCATTGACAAACATCATCTTTCATGGACTTTTGTCCTGGACAACCCCTATAAAAATTATTTTGACGAAGGTCAGCATACAACCCACAGAGCACCCCCCTGTAAAAATTATTTGTATGAGCGTACCCCTACAGCAGACAGGGTATCCCCTGTAAAAATTATTTGTAGGAGGATACCCCTACAGCAGACAGGGCAGCCCCTGTAAAAAATATTTGTATGAGCATACCCATACAGCAGACAGGGCACCCCCTGACAAATTATTTGTATAAGCATACCACTACAGCAGACAGGGCACCCCCTGTAAAATTATTTGTATGAGCATACCCCTATTGCAGACAGGGCACCCCCTGTAAAAATTATTTGTATGAGCGTACCCCTACAGCAGACAGGGCACTCCATGGGCAACACAGCACTACAGCCAGCCAGGCCCTATGGACAGGACAACAGCCAGCCCCTATATGGACAAGGACAACAGTAGCCAGACAGCCCCTATGTATTGTATATGGACAACAGTAGCCAGCCAACCAGCCAGCCCCTATGGTCAGCATCAGCAACAGCTCCAAGCTCCCTCCCTCCCTCTTTACAGTAGCCAGCCAGCAGTACTTTATTATTTTTTATTTTTATAAGTAAGTCTTACAGTCTAACACACAACACTGAGCTCCCAGCTCCCTAACTCTGAACACTCCACAGCGGGAATGAAAAATGGCAGCGATCACATGACCTTTATAGAATCCAAAACCCGCGAGAATCCGACAGCGGGATGTTTTGCCTCGATTTCAGATCCAAGCCAGGCGGGAAAACCGAGCCTGACTCTAGACCCGCTCGCGAGTGGTGAGTGCTCGCAAGCGGGTCGATGGTGCCCAAGTGCGCATGCGCACGTCCGAAACGCCTCCGTCGTGCACATGCGCGAGACCCGAATAATGACAGCCAAGCCGTCGTTAAGGGTCTAGCACCAAAGGGGACGTGCTGTCGATGGTGATTTGGTGGGCGTGCCGGGGGCATGGCTGCCCAGACAGAGGCATTCCCATGGGAACGCCTACCATCTGGGGCTGGCCCCACTGACATCACTAGTGATGTCAGTGGGAGTGCTTTTGGCTCTGATAGAGCCAAAAGCACTCCAGGACTTGTGGTAGCGAGACCCTACCACAGGGTCTTGTTGAAGCCTGATGGTCGCGATGGTCTTGACCATCACAACCATCATTTGGCCGCTCGCTATAGGTGTGGGTGGTCACCAACAACTATGCGAGCAGCCAGGAGGCCGCTCCAAACAGGAGCAGGGACGGCCCTGATTCAGAGCGAGCGCTCTGTCAGAGCGTCCAGCTCTGAATCAGGGCCTCTGTTCCCAGCCCAGATCGGGGGGACTCAGGGGTGTTCGGATTTCAGAAATCCGAACCCGCTCATCCCTGCTCACAATATCATTTACCCACTGCAGATAAAATAGTAAAGTTTTAGAAAATGGCCTCTAGATACAGTGGGCCTGATTCTGAACCAGATGCTCTGACAGAGTGCTCGCTCTGAATCAGGGCCGGGCATTTTTTTTTTCAGAACAGCCTTCTGGCCGCTCACACAGCTGTGGGTGACCACCCACAGCTATAGCGAGCGGCCATGATGATGGTCGCGATGATCAAGAACCATCGCGACCATCGGGCTTGCGACAAGACCTTTGTGGTAGGGTCTCGTTGCCGCAAGCCCCAGAGAGCTTTCGGCTCTAACAGAGCCGAGAGCTCTCCCACTGACATCACTTGTGATGTCAGTGGGGCTGCCCCCAAATGGCAGGCGTTCTCATGGGAACGCCTCTGTCTGGGCAGCCATGCCCCCAGCCCGCCCACCAAAGGGAGCGTGCTGTCACTCAACATCGACATCATGCCCCCTTTGGTATGAGACCCGGAGCGACGGAGTGCCCGTTGCTATCCGGGTCTCGCGCATGTGCACGACGGAGCTGGCTCCGTCGTGCGCATGCGCATTGGCCTACCATCGACCCGGTTGCGAGCGCACAGTGCTTACGACCGGGTCTGAATCAGGCCCAGAGGTCATACTTACAAGTCTTGGGTTTCTGCATGGGAGGATATGTATAAACTGAGCACATTGCTTCTTATGGCATGAAATGTAGGTGGGTGAGAGGAATTACTCAAATTAATTATATATTAAAACAATACCTGTACCCAGTGATGTGCGGTCAGGTGAGGCAGATAAGGCAGAGCCTTTCCTGTCATACTTAGGTACACTCCACAGATTTAATCTAAAAATGATAAAAAAAATGTAAAGAACATATTATAAATTATAATATGATATATTATATAAATTATAATATAATATAAAGAATATAATATAATATAATATAATATAAAGAACATATTAAAAATTATAAAAAAAATTTAAAGAACATATTATAAATATCTTCTTTGTATTATGCTAATCATTTTTATATTCAAAACTCTGGATTAAAAAGGGTATGGCAGGTGAGGCACTGCCTCCTTTTCCGCATATCATTGATTAACGTGTACCCTTGGGTTCATGTTAGAGATGTGCGGGTTTGACTTTATTCGGTTCTTATCGCCAAATTATCGCAAGTTTGGATTAGTTTGGATTTATCTTATTGGCTGTTGAAAACACGGGACAGCCGGATAGCTAATATGATGCCGTTTTTGAGAGCCGAACATGTCTGAGTAAATCCAAGTAAAACCAAACAGCACATCTTTAGCTCATACTGTATATGTATCTGTAAATCTGGCTCTAATACTAGCCAGTGCCTCTCCAGCCATTTACCTCACCGCACGTCACTGCCTGGAGCCACACATTAATTGATTGGATTATACAAATTGGGAAACAACTATGGGCCCAAATTAGAAAGGTTTCCTCCCTTTTGGAAACTCTGCAAATGTAAGGTATGTTTTTCTTCTTCAGATTCCGTAGGGTCCGCACGAATTACCTTGGAGTATGTGGTTGGAGTTATCCAGACAACAAACAGTTATAAGCTTTAGCTCCCAGAATGCACTGGATCCTCTTCCATGTATACCCTGCCCCTGGCTACAGGCACTTAGTTTTTTGTTTGGTGCGCAGGACCAGTGCACCTTGTAGACAAGGGAAATCCTAAGTTTTGTTTTTGTTTAAATAAATTAGTAAGCAGCGCTAGGTGTTCGGATGGATGCCCGTGCTGCTGCTCCATCTACCCCCTCCGTCACAGCAACACCAGTGAAGGAACTGGTGATTTCCGTGAGCGCCAGCTGAGTTTCACTAGACGCTGGGCCCGGGACTGCAGCCTGAAGACACGGGGATGCAGGTAAGGTGGTTGGTTACCCACTTGCGGAAAACCACATGGCAGTGTGCCCGATGGATTGATGCAGCCTAGGGGAGGAAGGCTCTCCCTGGCAGCCCCTCCCCCAGCCCAGACGCTAATACAGAGACAAGGTTTCCGGCATCTGGGTTGCTCCTCCCTGCTTCCCTGGTGTATGAGATGCCCAGAGACCACCTTCAGGTGCTCTATTATACATGCAAATCCCAGGAGGTTTGGCGTGTCTCTCTGTATATCTCTCCTTTGGTGGCCAGGTTATACAGAGCTCAATATCCTACTAAGCTTTTGTGCACTTCGTAGTTGTCTTAGAGCCTGTTGCATATTATATACACACATATATATATATATATATATATATATATATATATACACACACACTATATATATATATATATATATATATATTATTGCATTGTATGTGACTTATGTAAGTTTTGCTGTGTGTTATACTGCCTTTTATATTTCTCCTCATAGCCCACTGCTACAGGTGTGTGGGTTGTTTTGGGGTTGAACACTGTCACATTGTATTGCATTGCATAACATTACCTTTAAATCTAAAGATAAGGAGAAGCAGGAGGCTATAGCCCCTGTGCTGGTTTCATGTATGGCCTGTCAGGCAGGCTTGTCCCCTCAGGATTTCATACAGGAAGGATTGTGTGGTCACTGTTATAAGGAGCCACCACATCATTTCAGCCTACCAGCTCCTGGGCAGGAACCACCCTGGGCTTCCTTTTCGCAGGTTATTGCGCAGGTTGTGAACCATTTATCCACACCCATGCCGTCCCCTACTATGGGGTACCATCAGCAGTAACAACCTGCTATGTTTATGCCTCCTATGCATTCGTCCTGGATGGATATGTATGCCCACTCAAGCCAGATTATGGCTCTGTCATCTATTGCAATTCAGCAAATGCTGCAAGCAGGCAGGCCGGTAGTATCTAAAACCAGAAGGAGGTCTGCTTCTTATTATCAGTCCGTCCAGCATGTAGATTCTGATGTATCTTCAGATGATTTTGCAGAGGTACAGGGCTACTCTCAGGAGAGGAGGACCATCTGGCAGCAGTGGATGTTCCCTCCTTGATTAGGGCGGTCAAAACTATTTTAAACATAGAAAGTGAAGAGTCAACACCTAGGAAGGCTCAGTTGTTCAAGCTCCAGAAGGTCATTAAGGCTGAGTTTCAAAAATCTAAGCACCTCTCTGAACTTATGGCGGAGCATGGAGTTCTCCTGATAGACGATTCCATGTTACAAAGAAGGTTACAGCTTTATACCCCCTTGAAAAAGTCCCAAACCGGGATGAAATGCGTTGGGTCCACCAGGTCATTACCCTCATTTGCCTTTTTTAAAAAGAGACTTCAGTACACCAGCAGCATTTGTTTGCTGCATTTTGATTATAGAAATAAATGTTTTTTTTATTCTTAAGCATCCTCGTTATCAATTTCTACATCATTTATCCTCACACTTACATGCACAGAGTTACGAGCCGGCAACCAGGGTGACCAGCAGCAGCCACTTTTTGTGAGTACATTCCAACCTACTGACTATCTGTACTTATAGGGGTATATTTAATAGGCTGCGAGGAAAGCCAAAAACCCGCACCTGCGAGGTATTTCCTGCTGGTGCGGGTTTATTGCTATTCTATTAGGTGCGTGTTTTTTATAAAAACGCGCGCCGGGAGGTTTTGTTTTGCGCACCTCCTGAGCAAGCGTGATTTATCTAGAAATCAATATTCTTAGGAAAAATCACGTGTACTTGCTCTGACAACCCCCCCCCTCCCCAAAGGACTAATTAAGCAATTGGAAGTATCCAATTAGCTTAATTAGTCCTTAATTACTCACCTTCCGAAGCGCTGTCTTCTCATCTTCTTCTGCATCCAGCGTCGGGAGCCGGCTCTTCTGCAGCAGCGGTGAGTATGTCAGTGTGTGTGGTGTATGTAAGTGTGTATGAGTGACTGTGTTAAGTGTGTGTGTGTATGAGTGCATGAGTGTGTGTGTGTGACACCCGGTGCGGTGTGTGTGGCCCCCCCGGAATGGGCGCTGGGAGAACTACATCTCCCAGCAGCCCTTGCTCCTCCCATCAGCCCCCGGGTTTCCCAGCAGCCCCCTCTCCAGTAAGAAGAGAGAGGGGAGGCCGCCGGGAGCCGCGGAGACCCGGACAGGTAAGTGACTTTTTTTTTTTTTAAATTTACGCGGTGCGTGGTTTTCAGTGATGAAAACCCTGCGCCCACTGTTTTTTTTATTGAATCCCGCGGGTATCTGGAGCGCGCATACCCATGGGATTTCGAAATTGGCCGCAAGGGGCGCAAGGTTTTTTCCTCGCAAAACCTCGCGGCCAATTGAATATACCCCATAGTGTCCAATTACCCTGATATTGCATTCATTAATTTGAGGTACTCATGATGATGTATAGAAAGGAAGGAGGATGCACACAAAGACTCTTTGTTAACAAGGATCATTGGAATACAAACATTCATAATACATATATAGAATTTATCATCATCTGAATATACTGCCTAAAGTTTTTGCCCACCAGACCATAAGACTATATTACCTCTTATTTAACCATCGGAGCATCCTGCCCACAGATATTGCCTACCTGATATAAGACACAGGAACTATTAATAGAAAACAGACAATTTATATCGAGGCCTTAATATAAAATATACTAAAATTATAGCTGACACACACCCCCCCATATCATAGAGCACTTAGCATCTCTCTTTTACTATTATTTGATGTATTAAGGAGTTTGGAACACCCTTGAGAGTGAGCAGCTAATGGTATAATTAGAAGGTTACTTTGAGTGTGCAAACCATCCATCCCCATTGCCTTAAACCCCATCCCACCTGGCGAATATGCTAAATGGGAAGTTCTGCCTACTGTGGGTGTTCATGTGGCACATCTGGCTAAGAGCGCCACATTGCCCATACCATCTGCATCCTCCCTTAAGAATTCTACAGATAGAAGACTTGAGGACTGTATCAAGGTGTTTTTTTCTCTGTCAGGAGCTGTTACCCGTCTGGCCATGGCTACGGCCTGGGTGTCCAAGGACATTGAAGAATGGACAGGGACACTGGAAAATACTCTTCCAGAGGCTTCCAAGGAGCAGTTGACATTTATCTCCTATATCAAGGAGGCAGCCTCCTATTTGGGGAGGTGGCATTATACTCTGGCATTCTAGCTTCTAAGGCATCAGTTACCTCAGTTGTTGCTACCCTATGGTTTAGGACCTGGAAAGTAGATGCAGGTCCCAAAAAGGCTTTGGAATCCCTGCCGTTTGCTGGAGGCATAGTGTTTCACACAGAATTGGATAAGAATGTGGCTATTCTGGCAGCTACTAAAGCTGATGCTTTGCCTTCAACGACTACCCCTAGGCAGTCATTGTTTTGAGCCTTTTGCCTGCAAGGAAAAGCAAAAGGACAGTCTTTCTTTAGACAATCCAGTTCTCATATGAGACAGCAAACTAAGAGATCTTGAGCAATCAAATGTCTGGCTTCCAAGTCAAAATGACAAACCCTCAGGCTGATTGGGCGGGCCTCCTCCTAGGGAATCTCAGGGTAGGAGGCCGACTTCTTCAGTTTTCAGATACCTGGCATCAGACAACAGATGCCTGGGTCCAAGAAGTGGTCCCTCAAGGGTACTCCCCGACTTTCTGGGAGGTTCCTCCCCTCCCAAAGTTTATTTTGCACAGCTCCTCCTTCAGAGTCAGCTAATGCCTTAGCCCTCCAAGAGGCCATTCGTTTCCTGCTGGGTTCAGTGGTGATATTCCCAGTTCCTTTGGATCAGCAAAGAAAGGGGTATTATTCCAATCTAAATTTTGATCCAGAAGCCCAATGGGTCCCACTGGCCTATTCTGAATCTGAAAGGCCTCAATAGATTTATCCGGGTGCCCAAGTTCCGTAAGAAAACTTGTCGATCAATTGTTCTGGCAATGGAACCGGGGGATTATATGGTGTCCTTGGACATTCAAGATGCATATCTGCATGTGCCAATTACGTCTTCCCACCAAAGGTTTCTGCGGTTTGCTGTTTTGCAGCAAAATATCCAATTTCAGGCACTGCCATTTGGCTTGTAAATGGGCCCGCGAGTCTTTACCAAAATAATGGGGGTAATGACGACCTAACACAGGCGTCAGGGAGTCAGAATACTGCCATACTTGAATGACCTCTTGATTCTGGCACAGTATCCAAATGTATTACAACATCATCTCAGACTGACGATTGCCTGCCTACACAGGCAAGGCTGGATCATAAATTTGAAAAAGTCATCTATTTCTACAGTACAGCAGATGGTGCATTTAGGTGCACTCCTGGATTATCTGGCAGGGATGATATTTCTGCCAGGAGACAAGAGTTTGGCCCTTAATTACGGGTTTGCAGGTTTCTCTGCTATCAGAGAGTGTCTATCCACGCAGTGATGCAGGTTCTGGGGACCATGGTGTCCACCTTTGACATGGTGGAATGGCTCAGTTCCACTCCAGCAAAAGCTGATCCTCTCCCGGTGGAGCGGGGAGTATTAGTTAATAAAGTCACAGATGATCCGTCTTCCTCCAGAGGTTCGGCTTTCCTTCTCATAGTGGCTGCAGACGTTTCATATGAACAGGGGTTGCCCCTTCTGGATTCCAGATTGAGTGCTCCTCACTAATAATGCCAGCCTCCGCAAATGGGGCACAGTGACACTGTTCAGGGAAGATGGATGACCAAGGAAGGTCATCTATCCATAAACATCCTGGAACTTTGTGAAGTATTCAGGTCACTTGTTCAGAAACAGGATATACTGAAGGGCAGGCCTGTCCAGATGCAGTCCGACAATGTGACCGCAGTAGCCTACCTCAACCATCAGGAAGGCATATGAAGTCTGGCAGCCATGGCGGAAGGGACAAACATTCTGATCTGGGCAGAATGTCATCTTCCAGCAATCTCGGCAATATTCCTACCAGGAGACCTCATCTGGGAAGTGGACTTCCTAAATCATCAGAATATATACACACACACACACAACGGGGAATGGGCTCTTCATCCGGATGTCTTTCAGATTCTAGTGGGCAACTGGGGACTACCAGAGGTAGGACTTCATGGCCTCAGGCTACAACCACAAGGTCCTCACGTACGAGTCCAGAAGCAAGGATCCCTTAGCCAATTTTGTGGATGCTCTAGCAGTGAAGTAGGATTTCAGGCTTGCATATCCCTTTCCTCCGATCTACCTCCTCCCAAGGGTCATCAGAAAATTCAAGCAGAAGGGCGGCACAGTAATACTGATAGCCCCTGCTTGGCCCAGACGCTATTGGTTCACCGATTTTCAGAGTCCCTCCATAGACACTACATAGCCTCTTCCTCTTAGGCTGGACCTGTTAACACAGGGTCCCTGCCTGCATCCTGACCTTCCCCATCTGTCTTTGATGGTGTGGCTCTTGAATCTTTAATCTTAAGAACCAAGGGTTTTACTGCCTCTGTAATTCAGATGATGCTTAGGACATGAAAGCCTTTCTCTCCCGCATCTATTACAGAATTTGCCACCTGTATTTTCAATGGTGTAGTCATAGAAAATATGATCCTCAAGTTTTTAGGGTTTCACGAGTGCTTGCTTTTCTCCAGGCTGGGTTAGACCTGGGTCTCCCTGAGAGTTCAGGTGTCTGCACTCTCAGTTTGGTTTCAGCGAAGGATCGCCCCTCTGCCTGATGTTAGGGCATTTTTTCAGGGTGTTCTGAGGGTTCAGCCTCCCTTTGTCCCTCTGGTAGCTCTATGGGATTTGTCTTTTGTTCTCAGGGCTCTACAGGCTCCCCCATTTGAACCCCTGAAATCAGAAGACCTCAAGTGGTTGACAGTGAAGACAGTTTTCTTCTTGCTAGCTCTTCTGCCCGCAGGGTCTCTGATTTGGCAGCACTTTCTTGTTGCTCTCCCTTTTTGATTTTTCACCGCGATAGAGCTGTTCTTCGTACCAGGGCGGGTTACCCTTCTAAGGTAGTATCCCGGTTTCATGTAAATGAATAAGAAATAGTGGTTCCAGCCTTCCAGTCTTCAGACCTCTCTGTAAGTGAAGCTTCTCTGGATGTGGTGCGTGCCCTACGTGTCTACGTGAATCATACCTACTCCTTTAGGAAATCTTATTACATTTATGGCTGTCATAAGCGAGGCTGGCCAGCTAACAAACAAACTCTGGCTGTATGGCTTTGTATGACGATTTCTCAGGCTTACACACAAGCTGATTTCAAGACCATCGCGGCCATCAAACTGCACGCTCGTATAGGCTGTGGGTGGTGACCCACAGCTATACGAGCGTCCAGGAGGACGCTCCATTTTTATGGAGGGCGGCCCTCATTCAGAGCTTGCGCTCTGCTCAGAGTGTACGGCTCTGAATGAGGGCCTTTCTTCCAACCTTTCTATGCATATAAAATAGGTTTATATAGAACTTGAATAAACACATCATACTGTTTCCATAACATTTTCTATCAATGACTGATTATTTATCATTTTTAGCTTCCACTGTTTTCCTGTTTCTGTGCTGTTATCAGTGGCCTCGTGACAATCTACACAGAGACACCCATGCTGGAGATTAACCTGAGTGCCATTGATTTTGAATGACCTTGGCTCAGTATTGACCATATATGAGACAATAAACTTATCCTTATCCTTTCCTTGCACTTTTATGAGAATGGCATTAGTTACACTGGAATATTTAAACTTCCAAAATCCCTTTACCTTTACTTTAAGGTCATGTTCCAATATAATTTAAAGTTGACTGTGATAATCTCTCTATCACTCATAGCAACACATGTTAGAAACCAAGTGACAGCTAAGCTCAGTAGATGAGATATTTAGGGTCACTTTAATCTAATCATGGATATTCACTGATCTTCAGTAATTTTCAGTCAAGGAGGAAACATCACTAAAAAAATGTAAAATGTATATCTACATAACTACATATAAAACTATCTATAAAATGTACAAAATATTCAGCACAGAAAAATAGAATTTGATGTCAGGAAAGTGCCTGCAGGTTCATTTCATATTAATGGAACCAGTAGAATTCAATAAAATTACTATTTTGCAAACTACTCAAGAATTAAATAACTGCTGTTCTGTAAATTTGAGCCTTTTTGTCATTGTCAGATGGACGAGATCAATGCAGACTAAGAGCTAAGGGTGTTATTTATAAAAATGTCTTCGTCTCAATTAAATTACCAATTGCTTTTGACATTTGTAAAAACACCAATTTTTGTTTGATGTGTTGATCAATTGGTATTAACTAAAATTGCTTTGGTGTGAAATCTGAATCCAAAACATAAAGCATATAATGATGCATGAATATTGTGTCAATGGCAGTTGGAAGAACAAATAGGAAATGGCTGCAATAACAACAAATAGTAAAAAAAAGAATTGTTGTTTTTTTAAAAACAGACATTTTTTTAAAAAAGCTTAAAAGATAAAAAAAATTTACAAATATAGTTGAACAGTTACTATGTCATTGCCCCATTAGAAATAATGGGGCCTTAGAAATCAATTTGTTTTTTTTTAATTGAAAAGTCAATTTGAATTTTACTGTTTTCCCAATGAAGATAAGTGTGACCTCCCCATAAGAACTAGCATGGAGTCTATGCAGTAGAGCACTCCATTTTCAACACCCCCCTCATTACAAGCTTTTCCATGTTACACAAACATTCAGTCATAGCTTTCTTGTAGAAACCTGAAAAGGAAACAGGGTAACACACATAAGGAGACTTCAACATATCATGACATATCATGTGACTTTGGTATGGTTTTCTTAGCAGATACATTAGAAAGATTCCCTTCACTGACAGCATGGACCACAGGAAACAGTCTCTTGACTCACAAACTTGGGATTTCTGTCACTGTCATGATTCTTGATGTCTTTCTCACTTGTGACCTTTACATCTTGCAACATCCTTTTGCCTATCTTGTACTTCCACTCACATGAGTCAGACCTTGTCTTTTTTTCTGGGTTTATAGAGGCTCACTGAATACCATATTCGCAAATTCTTCATCGTACCTCTTAGGTGGTGTCCCAATATATGATCTTGCAGAAGATCTTTTTTGTAGTTGAACTTCCACACTGGAAGTCTCTTGCTCAGATATATCTCCAGCTGCTGACATGTCCAGTGACCCACACTTGTTCTGCATATGAGATTCCAGCTTTTCTATGACTTACACTGTTTCTTTAAATATGACATTGCTAGACTTGATGTGTTTTAAGGCACTTAGATTCCAAGCCATGATGCACTTTACAGATTTTGAATACAGCTTGTGTCTTTTTTCTTTTGGTATGTGATTGTAGGCAATACTTCCAAAAGTTCTGAGATGTTTTACACTTGGTTTTCTCTTTCACCATGCTTCAATAGGTGTTACAGTATGTCCTTCAGGGCAACTGTAGGAGAATGTTCTTTAGATAAACTGCTGTGGACATGACTTTCCCCCAAAAACTGCTAGTCTAGGTCTGTGTCCTTTTGTTTCTCTACTTGTGTATGATTCACTTACATCATTTTGTTCAGGAGTGTAGTCAATGGTCAATTGAGTTCTATTAGATGTTTTCTCAAGAATTATTCAACCTTCTCTATTTATGTTTTTCCACCATAATCAGATGTCAGAGTCTTGAGTCTGTGACTGGTTTGATTCTCCACAAGTCCCTTGTAGTCTACAATATATTTTGCTACTTCAGATTTTACTCTGATGAAGTGAAGTACACGTGTCATTCTTGTGAAGTCATCTATGAACACCACAAAGTATTTACTTCCATTGGACCACACACATCTGAATGCACGATCTCAAATGGTTTTGTAGCTCTATTTGCTGACTTGGGAAATGGCTGAAGACTTTGTTTACCTACTATGCAGCTCTCACATACGGATTTATATGCATTAGTCACTATTATTATTGTGACCATGCCATTCTGTAGCTTTTGAAGACTGTCATATCCAAGGTTACCAAATTTTCTATGCCAGAGTTCCAATGACTGAGAATCAGTTGCCAACATTGCATAACAATGCTGTGTTTCAAGGACGTACAATTGCTGACACATTGTTCCTGTAGCTATGATGGTCCCACTATTGTTCTGCACATGACACTCTTTAGAAAATTAAACTTTGTGGCTTATCTGTTTCAGGATACTGATGGCTATAAGATTTATCCCCTTTTCTGGTCCAAAAACATTTTTTGTTCTTTTTGCAGTTCTCAAGTTGGTTTTAATTGTTCAAACTTTAGTATCTGTAAGTACTTGATTGCAAATTCCCTTGATAGTGATAGGACCACATTTAGCTAAAGCAGTGAGCCATTCCTTGTTGCTGAATTGCCTTGTTGTGACTGATTCAATATACCAGCAATCCCTTCTGCAGCTATCTGTGACACTCAGGGCTGACTTACCTTTACCGATGCATTTCATGCTTTGCTTAGAATTCACATTTTGTTTGCACTCAAATGCCTTGTGACCTATCTTGTGACAATTGTAGCACTTGAATTTTAACTTTCGGAATGTTTCACTTTTTGTATGTAATGCAGTAGTCTCAGCATTTGACTCACAGAGCACACATTCTTGGTACTGCAGTAACTTTTCTCTGGCTGTGTCTGTGGTTAGTTTTGCTGTGTTTGCTTCCAATGCCAAAGCTAAACTCAGGAGTTAAGTCCCGTTGCTTTACCATAGCAATATTTTCATTATCCACTTACACTCCAGCAGACGTTAATTGCTGGAAACGGGCATCATTTTGTCAATATAGTCAATCATACTGCTGCATTCACTCAATTTTGATGTTGGACAATACATGTCTTAAGTGTATTTTTCTCATGAGACATCTATGTTGATGTGCTGCTTGTAGTGCTGTGCACAAATCATTTGTTTACATTTTCCATTTATTATACAAATGTTGCACTCTAAGTATATTGTACCCATGTCTCTCACCATGGGCTCTATTTACTAACATTATTTTTACTTAAATAAAGTAAAAGTTTTCACACCCTTTTCACATTATTTTAGTATCACCTACAGTTACTAAAGGGCAATTGGAGTAGAACTCGTAAAATTCTACTCCAAGCCCTAATTATCACTTATTTTTAGTAAGCAGATCGCATTTCCTATAATTGTAATGGGAAATGTGATCTGACCAAAGTTACTAAAAATAAAATGTGAAAAAATACCGGGGAAAGCCCTGTGATAATAACACCGCTATAACGGGCAGAGTAGAGCCCGGAGCCAGCCCCAGTGATCAGCTGTGTGGTCTAAACAGACCACATGCTGATCACTGCTAAAAAAATATATATATCTAAGGAAAACAAAAAAGTTACCCAAGTCCAGGGACCAGTGATCGGGGCTCCGGTGATGTCCTCCCTCTGGTCAGCTGGTATCCCATCCTGTAATGGGACCCCAGCACCCCAGCATCTACACAGCGCCACCCCTGCACCCATATATAGCTATACTTACCTCTCCGCAGTCTACAGAGTCAGCTGGTCTCCCATGCTGCACTGGGGCCCGGTCATCACCTGACAGGGTCCCGGTGCAGTATGGGATGTCAACTGACCGGAGCGACAGAGGACATCACCGGAGGCCTGATAACTGCAGGTAAGTATAATTAAGGGAGGGGGGGTCGCAAGGGGGGAAGGGGGGTCACAGGGGGTCTGCGATAATGGGGGTGGGGCTTAGCAACAGGGGCAGGGCTTGGTGACGGGGGTAGCAGTGGCGGCCGGTCGGCGCATGCGCAGGGCACTTGTCACGGTATTTTGCGAAAATACCGTAAGAAGGCTCTGGAGGGGATTCGTGGGGGAAAGAGCTTTATCGCAAGCTCTGTCCCTGCAAGGGATTTGTAGTAAATCGCTGTGATATTGCCTGAATTCGCAATGTGAATTCAGTCGGTAATATCACACTACAATCTGCATTACAACTGCAGATTGTAGTAAATAGAGCCCCATATCCTCTAAGCCTGGAACTGCACCTGGGTCTAATGTGACCCTTCACAACCTTTCACACTTTAATTGCATTTCCATAGCAAACTTCCATGTTGTATAATTTTCTGCACCTTTTAGCTTGTAATTCCCATTATGGGTGTAGCTCCTGTATGCATGTTTTTTAGAGATATATTTGTGCATCTTATATGCTCTAATATGCTTCACTTCTGCTACACTGCACTGGAAACATTTTGTGCTGCCTCCACTCTGTACGCACGGTCGTACGCCACCGATGTTCGCTAAACTGCGCATGCGTAAAATTCGCAATGCGCGTGCGCAAACTAGCTATTGCGATCAGAAATTGCTCTCTCCTTCAGCTTGGCCAGGTCGTTAGTTTGAGTGACAGGATGAGGCGTTTGTGGGTGGTAACAGGGGAAGGTGCTTGTGAACGGGGGAGTGGAGATCCGAACACAGGCGTGCCTGACTATGCAAACGGTGTTTTATGGGACTGCATAATTAAAAAAGTAGTGTCATGGCACATGTGACATGGGAGGTTTTTTCACTGACTTGATCGTAGTGCTTAAGAGAGGGTATGGTCAACCTTAAGCTCTACGACCAGCTCCGATGATTCCCGATGGTCTCGATTAATCCTTATATGCCCAGAGATGACGTGTAATGCGAACGAAAAGGGGGCGTATTTTTAGTCTTACGGCCGCATCCTCCCCTCACTCGTCCAGCTAACGATCTCATCTTAACGACGCAACTTGCGAGCGCTTCATTTGAATATCCGGCCCCTTTTTACCTTACGACCGTGCGGCCACAACGACCGACTCTGAATGAGGTCCTGTGTTCTATGGCCATCTGTACTGTACATGTGCTTAAGATGGCATTTGAGTGCTGCTCTGGGCATCCTAGTAGCTTAGGGCTTGTGTACTTAAACTTTCTATGGCCCATAACCTGGATTATGGATGGAGCAGTGCAACTGCACACAGAGCTGTAACTAGACTTTTTGGTGCCCTGTACCAGAGAAAGCATTGCCCCCCCCCCATTTTTTAAATAGGGACATAAGACAGTGCACCTGGAAAAGGTTCATGGCCTCATGGGGAAGAGATAGGGGAGGCCAGGAGATGCTGGGGATAAAATAAGAGGAAGCTACAAGTGATAATGATAATAAACAGGCACTGGTTGCACCACCATAGTTACGGCACTGACTGCACACATCAGCGGATGCCTTACGACTATGAACAGCCCAGTTGCTTAACCAGTGGAGGGGTTTATTGAAGAAGTGATGGGTACAGTAGTACTCACTCAGATAAACACTGGTAGAATGAGTGGAGCTTGAATGGGGTGTTATACATCTCACCAGCCAGTGAGTATATGCAGGATGCAGGTAGCAGTGCAGGATCACTCTGGAAATGTTTTTGGAGCATGTAAATCATGTGTCTCACTGGAACCAAGTGGTATACTACATGTACCACTGCATCACTCATATGTAATGGTAAAATGGTGCCACACATGTGCAGAACTACATTTGGTTAGGGAATTTTCCAGATGTTTTTACAGCGCCGGACTCCCACGCCGATGTGGGACTCTGGAGAGGTAAGTATATTATGGGTGCAGGGCGTGCAGTGCGGGGGTCCCCTGGACCCAGGGGCCCATGTGCCCTGCACACCCTGCACCCATTATAGATACGCCCCTGTGTTAATAAGTGTTAATAATAATTAGGGGTGTGCACCGGCCACTTTTCGTGTTTTGTGTTTTGGTTTTGGATCTGGATCTTTCTTCGTGTTTTGGATCTGGATTGGTTTTGCCAAAACCACCCTTCCGTGTTTTGGGTTCTGGGTTTTGTGTTTTGGATCTGTATTTTTTTTTTAAAAAGCATAAAAACAGCTAAAATCACAGAATTTGTTGGTTTCTCTGCTCCTATGCTATTATTAACCTCAATAACCTTAATTTCCACTCATTTCCAGTCTATTCTGAACACCTCACACCTCACAATAGTGTTTTCATGTCCAAAAGGTTGCACCGAGGTAGCTGGATGACTATGCTAAGCGACACGAGTGGGCGGCACAAACACGTGACCCATCTAGGAGTGACACTGCAGTGGCAGACAGGATGGCAGTTAGAAAAACTAGGCCCCAAACTGTACATAATGCAAAGAAAAAAAAGAAGTGCAAGATGGAATTGTCCTTGGGCCCTCCCACCCACCCTTATGTTGTATAAACAGGACATGCACACTTTAACAAATCAATCATTTCAGCGCCAGGGTCTGCCACACAACTGTGGCTGAAATGATTGGTTCGTTTGGGCCCCCACAAAACAAGCTGGCAATTAATGTGTCCCTGCACAAACTGGCTCTACGGAGGCAAGATGTCATCCTCATCCTCCTCATCCACCGATTCCTCACCCTCTTCAGTGTGTACATCCTCATCCTCACAAAGTATTAACTCGTCCCCACTTGAATCCACCACCACAGGTCCCTCTGTACCTTCTGGAGGCTGGTCTCCCTGGAAGAGCTGATAATTCATTTTGATGAACATCATCTTCTCCACATTCTGTGGAAGCAACCTCCTACGCCTTTCGCTGACAAGGTTCCCGGCTGCACTAAACACTCTTTCGGAGTACACACTGGAGGGGGGGCAACTCAGGTAAAATAGAGCCAGCTTGTACAGGGGTCTCCAAATTGCCTCTTTTTCCTGCCAGTACAGGTATGGACTGTCTGACATGCCTACTTGGATGCTGTCACCGATGTAATCCTCCACCATTCTGTCAATGGTGACAGTATCATATGCAGTGACAGTAGACATGTCAGAAATTGTTGCCAGGTCCTTCAGTCCGGACCAGATGTCCAAACTTGGTCCTGCCTGCCCTGCATCACCGCCAGCGGGTTGCTTAGGATACCTAAGTTTTTTCCTGGCAGCCCCAGTTGCGGGAGAAAATGAAGAAGGAGCCGTTGACGTGTCACGTTCCGCTTCAGCTGACAGTGTGTTCACCAGCAGGTCTTTGCACCTCTGCAGGCTTGTGTCGGCCGGAAAGAGAGACACCACATAGGCTTTAAACCTAGGATCAAGCACGGTGGCCAAAATGTAGTGGTCTGATTTCAACAGATTGACCACCCTGGAATCCTGGCAAAGCGAATGAAGGGCTTCATCCACAAGTCCCACATGCCGAGCGGAATCGCTCCGTCTTAGCTCCTCCTTCACTTTCTCCAGCTGCTTCTGCAAAAGCCTGATGAGGGGAATGACCTGACTCAAGCTGGCTGTGTCTGAACTGACTTCACGTGTGGCAAGTTCAAAGGGTTGGAGAACCTTGCACAACACGGAAATCATTCTCCACTGCGCTTGAGTCAGGTGCATACCCCCTCCTTTGCCTATGTCATAGGTGGATGTATAGGCTTGTATGGCCTTTTGCTGCTCCTCCATCCTCTGAAGCATATAGAGGGTTGAGTTCCACCGCGTCACAACCTCTTGCTTGAGGTGATGGCGGGGCAGGTTCAAGAGTGTTTGCTGGCGCTCCAGTCTTCGGCACGCAGTCGCTGAATGGCGAAAGTGGCCAGAAATTTTTCGGGCCACCCAAAGCGTCTCCTGCACGCCCCTGTCGCTTTTCAGAAAATTCTGCACCACCAAGTTTATTGTGTGAGCAAAACATGGGACGTGCTGTAATTTGCCCAGATGTAATGCCCGCACAATATTGGTGGCGTTGTCAGATATCACAAATCCCCAGGAGAGTCTAAGTGGTGTAAGCCACTGGGCGATGATTTCCCTCAGTTTCTCTAAGAGGTTGTCGGCGGTGTGCCTCTTACTGAAACCGGTGATACACAGCGTAGCCTGCCTTGTAACGAGCTGGCGTTTCTGAGATGCTGCTACTGGTGACGCTGCTGCTGTTGCTGCGTAAGGTGATACATCTACCCAGTGGGCTGTCACAGTCATATAGTCCTTAGTCTGCCCTATTCCACTTGTCCACATGTCCGTGGTTAAGTGGACATTGTGTACAACGGCATTTTTCAGGACACTGAGGACACTTTTTCTGACGTTTCTGTACAGTCTCGGTATCGCCTGCCTAGTGAAGTGGAATCTAGACGGGATTTGGAACCGGGGACACACTACCTCCATCAATTGTCTAAATCCCACTGCACTAATGGTGGATACCGGACGCACGTCTAACACCAACATAGCAGTCAAGGCCTCAGTTATACGTTTTGCTTCAGGATGACTGCTGTCGTACTTCATCCTCCTCGCTAAGGACTGTTGGAGGGTCAATTGTTTAGTAAAAGTAGTGGTGTTCCTACTTCCTCTCTGGGATGATGAACGACTCCCAGCAGCAGCAACAGCAGCAGCGGCAGCAGTAGGCGTAGCAATGCAGGATCCTCCAGAGGAATCCCGGATAGGAGAGTCAGTCATGCCAGTGACATGGTCTGCAGGACTACTTCCGATCCTGACTAAGGAGGAAATTGACGAGGAGGGAGTTGACGGTGTGGTTTGCAGGCACTTGGATACAACAGGACAACGGGATTTAGATGTCCCTGGACTGCTTACGGTCTTAGCCAAAGTTTCTGAACTTGACAGTAACTTTTTATGAACGCGCTGCAGGTGCCGTATAAGGGAGGATGTTCCTAGGTGGTTGACGTCCCTACCCCTACTTATTTCACCTTTACATATGGTACATATGGCAAGACAGTTGTTGTCCGGATTTGGATAGAAATATTGCCAGACCAAAGAGGTGGAATGTTTGGTCTTCTGCCCAGGCATGACCGTGATGGGCTTTTTCATCCCACGGACAACAACTGTCTCCCCCGGAGCCTGATTTAAACAAACCACATCACCATCAGAATCCTCCTCGCCAACTTCCTCCTCAGCGCCAGCTACACCAGTATCCTCATCCTGTTGTACTTCAACAGTGACATCTTCAATTTGCATATCAGCAAGTGGACTGTGGGTGCTCCTTTCAGCACTTGCAGGGGGCATGCAAATGGTGGAAAGAGCCACCTCTTCCCGTCCAGTGCTGGGAAGGTCAGGCATCGCAACCACCACCACACTTGGACTCTCCTTGGGGATTTGTGATATCTTCTTAGAAAGCACAGTTCTTCGCTGTGCTTTTGCCAGCTTAACTCTTTTGATTTTTTTAGTGGGAGGAGGGCTTCCATCGTCATGTGAAGCTGAACCACTAGTCATGAACATACTAGGGATCGACCTTAGCCGTTCCTTGCCAGTCCGTGTCGTAAATGGCATATTGGCAAGTTTACGTTTCTCTTCAGCTGATTTAAATGTCTTTTTCAAGGTCATTTTCCTGAACTTTGCCATTTGGGACTGTATGTGCCCTCTACTATGACATTGGGCATCGGCCTTGGCAGACGACGTTGATGGCATGTTATCGTCTATGTCATGACTAGTGGCAGCAGCTTCAGCACTAGGAGGAAGTGGTTCTTGATCTTTCTCTATTTTATTTTTATCGGAGAAAGTTTGGTCCTCCATTTATGTTATATCGATTTGATATATACGTGCGGCTAAACACAGAAAATAATTTTTTTTTTGGTTTGGACTGGAGTGTACTTTGTGGGTTACAGCACCCTTTAACGGTCAAGCCAGCCAGCCCTTTACTTATGACACAGGCGCACGCTTGGCACTACTTTGTTGATGCACGTGCGGCTACTGCGCACACAATTCACAAACACAGAAAATAATTTTTTTTTTGGTTTGGACTTGAGTGTACTTTGGGGGTTACAGCACCCTTTAACGGTCAAGCCAGCCGGCCCTTTACTTATGACACAGGCGCACGCTTGGCACTACTTTGTTGATGCACGTGCGGCTACTGCGCACACAATTCACAAACACAGAAAATAATTTTTTTTTGGTTTGGACTGGAGTGTACTTTCGGGGGTTACAGCACCCTTTAACGGTCAAGCCAGCCGGCCCTTTACTTATGACACAGGCGCACGCTTGGCACTACTTTGTTGATGCACGTGCGGCTACTGCGCACACAATTCACAAACACAGAAAATAATTTTTTTTTTGGTTTGGACTGGAGTGTACTTTGGGGGTTACAGCACCCTTTAACGGTCAAGCCAGCCGGCCCTTTACTTATGACACAGGCGCACACTTGGCACTACTTTGTTGATGCACGTGCGGCTACTGCGCACACAATTCACAAACACAGAAAATAATTTTTTTTCGGTTTGGACTGGAGTGTACTTTGGGGGTTACAGCACCCTTTAACGGTCAAGCCAGCCGGCCCTTTACTTATGACACAGGCGCACGCTTGGCACTACTTTGTTGATGCACGTGCGGCTACTGCGCACACAATTCACAAACACAGAAAATAATTTTTTTTTTGGTTTGGACTGGAGTGTACTTTCGGGGGTTACAGCACCCTTTAACGGTCAAGCCAGCCGGCCCTTTACTTATGACACAGGCGCACGCTTGGCACTACTTTGTTGATGCACGTGCGGCTACTGCGCACACAATTCACAAACACAGAAAATAAATTTTTTTTTGGTTTGGACTGGAGTGTACTTTGGGGGTTACAGCACCCTTTAACGGTCAAGCCAGCCGGCCCTTTACTTATGACACAGGCGCACGCTTGGCACTACTTTGTTGATGCACATGCGGCTACTGCGCACACAATTCACAAACACAGAAAATAAATTTTTTTTTGGTTTGGACTGGAGTGTACTTTGGGGGTTACAGCACCCTTTAACGGTCAAGCCAGCCGGCCCTTTACTTATGACACAGGCGCACGCTTGGCACTACTTTGTTGATGCACGTGCGGCTACTGCGCACACAATTCACAAACACAGAAAATAATTTTTTTTTTGGTTTGGACTGGAGTGTACTTTCGGGGGTTACAGCACCCTTAACGGTCAAGCCAGCCGGCCCTTTACTTATGACACAGGCGCACGCTTGGCACTACTTTGTTGATGCACGTGCGGCTACTGCGCACACAATTCACAAACACAGAAAATAATTTTTTTTTTGTTTGGACTGGAGTGTACTTTCGGGGGTTACAGCACCCTTAACGGTCAAGCCAGCCGGCCCTTTACTTATGACACAGGCGCACGCTTGGCACTACTTTGTTGATGCACGTGCGGCTACTGCACACACAATTCACAAACACAGAAAATATATTATTTGTTTAGCACTTGGGGGGAGCACCCCTGATGGACAGAGCACCCCCTGGACAACACTACAGCACCTCTTTAGGACTGGGACACTGCACAGGACTTTGGAGTGGACACAGCCCCTATGGAGAACTGACTGCACAACACAGTCCAGCCAGCCCCTATGGACTTTGAAGTAGTGGACACAGCCCCTATTAACAACAGCAGCACAGCACAACACAGCCAGCCCCTATGGACTTTGAAGTAGTGGACAACAGCAGCACTACACTACACTACACTACACAGCCCTAACTCCCACCCTCCCTCTTCACTGTCCACAGCCGAGTGAGAAAATGGCGCCGACGTGGGTACCTTATATAGGATCCAAAACCCGCGAGACTCGGAAGGCGGGATGATGACGTTTTGCCTCGATTTCAGATCCGAGTCAGGCGGGAAAAGTCGAGCCTGATTCGGATCGGACTCGGATCGGGGGGGCTCGGGGGGGTTCGGATTTCAGAAATCCGAACCCGCTCACCCCTAATAATAATATTAATAAATCAAAAGCTATGTGTTAAAGGATGATACACAGGTGAAGGGAGCAATTAAAATGCTAAATAAAAGTAGTATTAGCAGAAAAATAAGTGTTAAGAAAGTGCTAAATAGAGTGTTATAGTGTGCCACCACAAAGCAGTCCAGCCATACCAACACATGGAGCACCGCGCCGCAAACTCATCCCTAAAAATTATAACAGACAATCTGGGGCATATAATTTCCAAATATAAGGCCACATAATAATGGCACATACACAAACATATCTATAATGAGAGCCAGCTTACTTTGGAGTCATACCTAGGTCCTCCTAATGGCACTACAGGAACCAGCATGCCCTCCAAACGCTGGTCTCATCTATACCTCTTAGAACTGCAATGCATATTGGTAGCTGCCAGGGGCAGATTGACTGTTACTTTAAGCGGGAAGATTCCTGGTGGGACGGTTGGACTATGGGGTCACTTCTCATCTGTGGCCCCACCCCCGAAACTCATCACCTGGCTGTCAGCCTGGCGCCGGATGCCTCTCACAGCTAGTAGAGCTGCCTGTGGCCTGCCTCTATCTGGAGAAGAGGCTTGAAGTCTCCACCCAGCAGGAAGGGAGCTGCACCAGCACCACGGAGCAAGAGCAAGTCCGTGGCCAGCAGGTAAGTCACAGGGCCAGCATCAGCTGCTGCCAGCCAGCCTGGCTAGTAGGGAGGCCAATTCCGGGATCGGTGGGACCCCGGGATTTGGCCCTCAAAATTACCGAGATTTTAATCCCTGGATTAGATGTTCCAATCCCGGGATTTCGGCATCATCTGGCATATGCGCAATGGCCTTGTTTATTGCCGGGCAGCGCTGAGCTCTGAGTACTTGGCTCAGACACTGCCTGACTGTTCGGCTGTGCGCGGCACCATGTCATGATGTCAGAGGTCACTTGGCATTGTACAGCACCTACGACACTGCCCATCCTTCTTCAGCCGCGCCCGCAGCCATCTTAAGCAGAGGAGGATGGAGCGGAGCACTGTGCCTGTGGGGGCTAGTGTGGACTCATGCAGTCAGCCAGGTGCCTATAAAAAAAAAATGCCAGTGCCAAACTATTGGGTAGGAGGGAGTCTTGCTGCTGCACTCCAAGGGAAGGAGCCCTGCTGCACCCTTACCTCCTGGAAAGGAGCCCTGCTGCACCCCCACCCCCAGGGAAGGAGCACTGCTGCAAACCCACCCTTAGGGAAGGAGCCCCTATGCACCCCTACTCCCAGGTTAATGTTAATTTTTTCCTGCTGTGTAATGTTGGGGCCCGGCCAGGGGCCATGAAAGATTTATTTTTTTACCTGTGGGCCTATGCTGGGCCATTAATGTTATTTATCTTATAGTACCTGTGGTGTTGGGGGGCCCTGGCTGAGCCCTAACACCAAAGAAATAAAATAACTTTCATGGCCGCACAGTTTGTGTGTGGGGGGGAATTCTGTACTAAGGGAAGATAATCAGTGTGTGGGGGAGGGGGTGACTGTGCTAAGTGGAGATGATGATCTTTAGGGCAGGATAATAGCACTGGGAGACGCAGGATGATGGCGCTGGGGAGATGCAGGATGATGGCATTGGGGAGACGCAGGGTGATGGCATTGGGGAGACTCAGAATGATAGTGGTGGAGAGAAG
This sequence comes from Taudactylus pleione, assembly GCA_031769625.1. Classification (NCBI taxonomy): domain Eukaryota; kingdom Metazoa; phylum Chordata; class Amphibia; order Anura; family Myobatrachidae; genus Taudactylus; species Taudactylus pleione. Next base: position 1,136,742 of record JAUIMM010000241.1, read on the forward strand.
CAGGGTGATTTCGCTGAGAGGTGTAGGGGGACAGCACTGGGAGTACACACGGGGGAGAGATTGGCTGGAGACACACCAAGGTGATGGTGTTGGAGACACATAAATAGGATGGCAGGACCACTGGTACTATTAGAAGAAAAGACTGGGGGACAGTAACCTTCAGTAAGACAACAATTCTAATGAAACCATATTACTGTTGCAAATGGTACCAAATGAGCAAATATATTTTACTAATCTAACATTTTTGATAAGGGAAACCCACATGTTGTCCTGCCCCAAAACTTGCTACTATATATTATCATGAATGAACATCTGTTGAATGAGGATGACATTGGCTATATTCCTACGCAAACAGGTAGCTTCAAGACCATGTGATCTCCTGCATGAATAGTAAATACTGACTCAAGACACTGCCTGTCCAGGGAGGATCAATTTCTTGAGAAGCCCCATTGCAGAGAAATCATATAGGTAAGAAAATACTCATTGTTATTTACAAGCTTGCTGTGCTTATTCACTGGAGAGAGCAGGGGCAGAACTATGGGAGACAATGGAGGCGCCATCCGCCGGGCTCCAGCTCTGAAGGGGGCACCTCCTCCATTGTCCACAACATATACACCCCACTTAGGGCTGTAACTATGTACCTGGAGTGTACCATCACAGTCGCCCAATACATTGCACCCTTTCCCGGGACACCTGAGAAGCCACCACAGTAGTGGAGAGCTCCATGTCACACGATCAGCTGCTGCCTTCATCTATCTATAGCCTGTCTGTATGCGAATTACTACATTACAGTGTCAGCGGGTGTGACGGGGGGCACCAAATTATAACTTGCCTCCGGGCATCTGGGATGAACTTACGCCACTGGGAGAGAGGGACTGTGGGCATGCCCATCAGCTCCTGGAGTGGTGGTCATATCCCAAGCATGCTAAAAACAAGTGGAGTGGCTTGCGGGCATGGCATTTCATATTAGGCCAAAGCCCTTGGCACGAGGCCACACCCACTTTTTCGGGCACGAGTCTGAGGTGCACACACTCAGGGCCACTTTCATATTTTTTTCAAGGGCCACTTTAAATACCCAATCTGCCCCTGGCAGCTGCTCAAACCCCTTAGTAATATCTAGGGATGTGCCCCGGATAATTTTTCCTGGATTTGGATTTGGATTTGCCAAACCTGCTTTGGATTTGGATTTTTTACAAAAATTGGCAAAATAGCAAAAATCACATATTTGCGCTTTTTTTGTTCATAGAGTATTATTAACCCCAATAACATTAATTTCCAGTCATTTACAGTCAACTTAGACCACCTCACAGCTCACAATATTGTTTTCACCGTTATTGGCCAAAGGCTGTAGTGAGCTGGCTGATTACTAAGCGTCAGAGCAGCGGCACAGACACTGCAGTTCAAAGCACATCTAGGAAACATTGCTACTCACTGCAGAGCCACAGTACTTGTGTGTTATGGACACACAGAGGGTTAAGGGCCAGGGAGTCATGGTGCACAAGTCGGTGGCACAAACACGTGGCCCATCTAGGAGTGACACTGCAGTGGCAGACAGGATGGCAGTTTGAAAAACTAGGCCCCAAACAGTACATAATGCAAAGAAAAAAAGAGGTGCAAGATGGAATTGTCCTTGGGCCCTCCCATCCACCCTTATGTTGTATAAACAGGACATGCACACTTTAACAAACTAATCATTTCAGCGCCAGGGTCTGCCACACGACTGTGGCTGAAATGATTGGTTCGTTTGGGCCCCCACAAAACAAGCTGCCAATTAATCTGTCCCTGCACAAACTGGCTCTATGGATGCAAGTTGTTGTCCTCATCCTACTCATCCAACGATTCCTTACCCTCTTCAGTGTTGTGTACATTCTCATCCTCACAGAGTATTAATTAGTTCCCGCAGGAATCCACCACCACAGGTCCCTCTGTACGTTCTGGAGGCTGGTCTCCCTGTAAGAGTTGATAATTCATTTTGATGAACATCATCTTCTCCACATTTTGTGGAAGCAACCTCCTACCCCGTTCACTGACAAGGTTCCCGGCTGCACTAAACACTCTTTCGGAGTACACACTGGAGGGGGGGCAACTCAGAAAAAATAGAGCCAGTTTGTACAGGGGTCTCCAAATTACCTCTTTTTACTGTCAGTACAGGTACGGACTGTCTGACATACCTACTTGGATGCTGTCACTGATTGAATCCTCCACCATTCTGTCAATGGTGACAGTATCATATGCAGTGACAGTAGACATGTCAGAAATTGTTGCCAGGTTCTTCAGTCCAGACCAGATGTCCAAACTTGGTCCTGCCTGCCCTGCATCACCACCAGTAGGTTGCTTAGGATACCTTAGTTGTTTCCTGGCAGCCCCAGTTGCAGGAGAAAATGAAGAAGGAGCTGTTGACATGTCATGTTCCGCTTCAGCTGACAGTGTTTTCACCAGCAGGTCTTTGCACCTCTGCAGGCTTGTGTCAGCTTGAAAGAGAGACACCACGTAGGCTGTAAAGCTAGGATCGAGCACGGTGGCCAAAATGTAGTGGTCTGATTTCAACAGATTGACAACCCTGGAATCCTGGCAAAGCGAATGAAGGGCTTCATCCACAAGTCCAACATACCGAGCGGAATCGCTCCATCTTAGCTCCTCCTTCACTTTCTCCAGCTACTTCTGCAAAAGCCTGATGAGGGTTATGACCTGACTCAAGCTGGCAGTGTCTGAACTGACTTCACGTGTGGCAAGTTTGAAGGGCTGGAGAACCTTGCACAACATGGAAATCATTCTCCACTGCACTTGAGTCAGGTGCATACCCCCTCCTTTGCCTTTGTCATAGGTGGATGTATAGGCTTGAATGGCCTTTTGCTGCTCCTCCATCCTCTGAAGCATATAGAGGGTTGAGTTCCACTGTGTCACAACCTCTGATGGCGGGGCAGGCTCAAGAGTGATTGCTGGTGCTCCAGTCTTCAGCACGCAGTCATTGAATGGCAAAAATGGGCAGAAATTTTTTGGGCCACCCAAAGTGTCTCCTGCACGCCCCTGTCGTTTTTCAGAAAATTCTGCACCACCAAATTTATTGTGTGAGCAAAACATGGGATGTGCTTGAATTTGCCCATATGTAATGCCCACACAATATTGGTGTTTTTTTCAGATATCACAAATCCCCAGGAGAGTCTAAGTGGTGTAAGCCACTGGGCGATGATTTCCCTCAGTTTCTCTAAGAGGTTGTCGGCGGTGTGCCTCTTACTGAAACCGGTGATACACAGCGTAACCTGCCTTGGAACAAGCTGGCGTTTCTGAGATGCTGCTACTGGTTACACTGCTGTTATTGCTGCGTAAGGTGATACATCTGCCCAGTGGGCTGTCACAGTCATATAGTCCTTAGTCTGCCCTGTTCCACTTGTCCACATGTCCGTGGTTAAGTGGATATTGGGTACAACCGCATTTTTTAGGACACTGAGGACACTTTTTCTGATGTTTCTGTACAGTCTCGGTATCGCCTGCCTAGTGAAGTGGAATCTAGATGGGATTTGGTACCACGGACACACTGCCTCCATCAATTGTCTAAATCCCACTGCACTAATGGTTGATACCGGACGCATGTCTAACACCAACATAGCAGTCAAAGCTTCAGTTATCCATTTTGCTTCAGGATGACTGCTGTCATACTTCATCCTCCTCGCTAAGGACTGTTGGAGGGTCAATTGTTTAGTAAAAGTAGTGGTGATCTTACTTCCTCTCAGGGATGATGAACGACTCCCAGTAGCTACAGCAGCAGTGGCAGCAGTAGGCGTAGCAATGCAGGATCCTCCGGAGGAATCCCAGATAGGAGAGTAAGTCATGCCAGTGACATGGCCTGCAGGACTACTTCCTATCCTGACTAAGAAGGAAATTGACGAGGAGGGAGTTGACAGTGTGGTTTGCAGACACTTGGATACAACAGGACAAAGGGATTTAGGTATCCCTTTACTGCTTACGGTCTTAACCAAAGTTTCTGAACTTGACAGTAACTTTTTATGAATGCACTGCAGGTGACGTACAGTCAGGTCCGTAAATATTGGGACATTGACAGAATTTTCATATTTTGGCCTCTATTCACCACCAGGTGGAAGGGCCCAAGGACAATTCCATCTTGCACCTGTTTTTTTTTCTTTGCATTATGTACTGTTTGGCGCCTAGTTTTTCAAACTGCAGTGCCACTCCTAGGTGGGCCATGTGTTTGTGCCACCCACTTGTGTCGCTTAGCTTAGTCATCCAGCTACCTCGGTGCAACCTTTTGGCCTAAAAACAATATTGTGAGGTGTGAGGTGTTCAGGTTAGACTGGAAATGAGTGGAAATGAATGTTATTGAGGTCAATAATAGCGTAGGAATGAATAAAAAATAAATTCTGTGATTTTAGCTGTTTTTATGTTGTTTTCCAAAAAAATACAGATCCAAACCCAAAACATGAAGAAAGATCCAGATTCAAAACCAAAACACAAAACACGAAAAGTTGCCGGTGCACACCCTTAATTACAAACCAGTATACCAAGCAAAGACTAGGGTTTGTATTCCTAATGCCTGCCCCACTGCCGCCCGCACCACCACCGCTATGGGCCACTACAGTCCCGGGGTCCTGGCCTCAGCTAACTCCTGCTACCCCCCCTGCGCCTTTCCCCTGGGTCCCACTGCAGCTTATGCCAGCTTCCTTCCCCCGAGCCCACCACTGCTAAAGCTCACAAATGACAGCCATCTTGGTACACCCAAGTGAAGCCACAGAGAATACACCTGCTGGAGGCTGCACAACAAGTTGAAAAGTCCTATGTATTCAATGGCGCATTGTTGAGGTAATAGTTTAAAACTATAACTGTCTAATTTACCTGAACCCCAAAAGCATGTACCCTGACACAATAGCTACATAATAAAACAAACCCCAAGTCTAAATTTGCCCCCTACCCTGAGTTATGCCTTCCCAATAAACCCCCATAGACTACAGCAGAAAAGTAGTCCTAATTGAGAATGTCAGAAAAATGTGACAGTTGGAAATTTAGATTACTCCCAAGTCCTAATTTTTCAAGTTTATGCCCTGAAATTTGGCATGCAACACAGCGCGACAATTCTACCCACCCATGCCAAATTTCAGCTTGGCACTTCCAATAGCTTTTGAGGTGTAGCCCCTTAGACACCATGCCCCCCCTCCGGAATTATCTATTGCAGTTTTTTACATGCAGCCTTAATATAAGGGCACGACTGTGCCCTTCTAATATATATAAATCTCCAAATATCAGTGGCACTCCAAGAGTCTGGATAATGAAGTATATAACCAGACAGATACTAAAATGTCAGTTGCAACATTTCATGATAAACATAATCTCGCCAGGAACACTATATACAGTCAGGTCCATAAATATTGGGACATTGACAGAATTTTCATATTTTGGCCTCTATTCACCACCACAATGGCTTTTAAATGAAACAAACAAGATGTGATTTAACTGCAGACTTTCAGATTTAATTTGAGGGTAATTACATCCAAATCAGGTGAACGGTGTAGGAATTACAACGGTTTCTATATGTGCCTCCCACTTTTTAAGGGGCCAAAAGTAATTGGACAAACTAAACAATCCTAAATCTAACTTTCACTTTTTAATACTTTGTTGCAAATCTTTTGCATGCAATTACAGCCTGAAGTCTGGAACGCATAGACATCACCAGACGCTGGGTTTCATCCCTGGTGATGCTCTGCCAGGCCTCTACTGCAAATGTCTTCAGTTCCTGCTTGTTCTTGGGGCATTTTCCCTTCAGTTTTGTCTTCATCAAGTGAAAAGCCTGCTCAATTGGATTCAGGTCAGGGGATTGACTTGACCATTGCATAACATTCCACTTTTTAGCCTTAACAAACTCTTTGGTTGCTTTTGCAGTATGCTTCGGTTCATTGTCCATCTGCATTTTGAATCGCCATCCAATGAGTTCTGAAGCATTTGACTGAATATAAGCATATAATATTGCCCAAAACACTTCAGAATTCATTCTGCTGCTTTTGTCAGCAGTCACATCATCAATAAATAGAAGGGAACCAGTTCCATTGGCAGCCATAAATGCCTACGCCATGACACTACCACCACCATGCTTCACTGATGAGGTGGTATGTTTTGGATCATGAGCAGTTCTTTCCTTCTCCGTACTCTTCTCTTCCCATCACTCTGGTACAAGTTGATCTTTGTCTCATCTGTCCATAGGATGTTGTTCCAGAACTGTAATGGCTTTTTTAGATGTTGTTTGGCAAACTCTAATTTGGTCTTCCTGTTTTTGTGGCTCACCAATGGTTTGCATCTTGTGGTGAACCCTCTATATTCACTCTTGTGAAGTCTTCTCTTGATGGTTGACTTTGACACATATACATCTACTTCCTGGACAGAGTGTTTTTGATTTGGCCAACTGTTGTGAAGGGGTTTTTCTTCACCAGGGAAATAATTCTTCTGTCATCCACCACAGTTGTTTTCCGTGGTCTTCTGTGCAAATGGTGGAAAGAGCCGCCTCTTCCCATCCAGTGTTGGGAAGGTCAGGCATCGCAACCGCCACCACACTTGAACTCTCCTTGGGGATTTGTGATATCTTCTTAAAACGCACAGTTCTTCACTGTGCTTTTGCCAGCTTAACTCGTTTGATTTTTGTAGTGGGAGGAGGGCTTCCATCGTCATGTGAAGCTGAACCACTAGTCATGAACATAGGGAAAGACCTTAGCCGTTCTTTGCCACTCCGTGTCGTAAATGGCATATAGGCAAGTTTACGTTTCTCCTCAGATGATTTAAATGTTTTTTTTTCAGGTCATTTTCCTGAACTTTGTCATTTGGGATTTTATATGCCCTCTACTATGACATTAGGCATCTACCTTGGCAGACAACGTTAATGGCATTTTATTGTCTATGTCATGACTAGTGGCAGCAGCTTCAGGAAGTGGAAGGAGGTTAGTGATTCTTGATCTTTCCCTATTTTATTTTTATCAGACAAAGTTTTTATGTTATATTGATATATAAATGCGGCTAAGGCGCACACAAACACAGAAAAGAAGAATTTTCAAATTTTTTGGGAGTGCACTGTGGGGGTTCCACTTATGACACAGCACGCTTGGCGCTGCTCTTTTGTTGATGCACATGCAGCTACTGCGCAGACATTTCACAAACAAACACAGAAAAAAAGAATTGTTTATTTTTTGTGAAGCGCACTTTAGGGCTTACACCACCCTTTAACAGACGAGCCAGCCGGCCCTTGAATTATGACACAGACGCACGCTTGGCTCTGCTCTTTTGTTGATGCACGTGCGGCTACTGCGCATACATTTCACACACCTCAATAGGAAGTGGGCAGGATGCAGGAGATATGCCTACTCTTCCGGGATCATGGAGGGTTACCTGAAAAATCTGAAGCCTCCCGCGATTCCCGGGAGAGTAGGCATTGGGGATGTAGTCAGCATCCCGGCATGCAGCATGCCGAAGGTCTAAATACCGGCGCCGGAATTCTGACAGTGTTGGGATCCCGGATCCAGTATCCCGTACGCTGGCATCCTGAAGGTAAGTATTGGGGGTTAGTTGTTAGGGGTTAGGGCTAGACACTATAGGGAGGGTTAGGCACTAAGGGGGGAGGGTTTGGTGGGGGGGAGGTTAGGTTTAGGCACTGGAGAGGGAGCATTAGGGTTAGGGTAGGGGTTAGTGTTAATATACTTACCTCGGGTGTTGGGATTCTGTCGGGATGCCGCTGTCAGTATTCTGACCGGCGGCATCCCGACTGCCGGGAGCTCATACCCAACCCTTGCATTTATAAGGAACTGGCTTTACTTGAATACTTCCCAACCATCCTGATTTTCAGAAGAAATGATTTTCAGGGATCAAAAATACTATGGACCACCAGAAAATAGGCTGGGCCTCATGGTAAACTGGTGTGGTTATGTTTATTATTTTTGATGGTAGTTAGATATTTGGTTAATGTTGTGAAGTATTCAATATGCAACTTACCTAAGAATATAGAGGAATTTAAAATACAGTGTGTGCCTCATAGGCGATTAAGGACCGATGCATGAATGAATTCTTACTTTTATGGCCAATCTGGGCTGTTAATGTCATGAGGAAGGTTCATCTGCAGGGAGTATAAACAGAGATGTACTAAGCCTTTTAGAGAGATAAAGTGGAGAGTGATACAGCATCAACCAATCAGCTCCTAACAGCCATTTTACAGGTTGTGTTTGAAAAATGACAGGACCTGATTGGTTGGTACTTTATCTCTCTCCAAGGCTTAGTACATCTACCCCTCTATGATAGAAAATCAGGTGTAAGCAAGTGAAAATATAATTTGACCCCACTATGTTTTGCATGCATTATACATATTTTTTTAATTTGCAATTCTCAACTAATCTATGCAAGCTGGACTTCAGTAACATCAAGACAGCACCTGGTGCTATGGCAAATTGAGGTCTATAGCAATTCTGTCATTTACTCCCCATGTGTAAAGAGTGTGATAACATTGGAAAATCCATATAGCTACAATGGTAGAACTAAAAAGCCATTTAAAATAATGCTTGGCAGATGGGATCACCACCTGGGGCTCAGCAATTCTTGCACTAAGTGCTACCAACAACATAATTCCGCAGCCAGACACTGGGAACAGTGTCTGAGTTTAACCTTTTTATAGATCTCCATGCAGAAGAGGGACTGCTAACGTCATATGAGAAACACCATGATTTCTCTATAAAGAAGGTTTTGTCTTTAATACTGATGTAGCCACTCTCATCTATGCCGCGATGCGAGCGCATCGCAGCATGGATGGTGCGACTAGCGTGCCCGCAGCTATAGCGCTGCGTGCATATGCACGCGCACACCATAGACTTTAATGGTGTAATCGCCGGCTGCGAGTGCTCGGAGCCTGGCAATTGCTGTGCTATGCTGCGATGCATGTGCACGTGCGGGCACATCGCGGCAACGATGAGGGTGGCTCCATCTTTATGTCCAACATAGGAAAACATTGTTACAGTTGTTAAAACACAAAACTATCATTTGTTTCCTGTGATAAAAGCAAACTAGTTTGTAAAGAAGGTTTTAAATTGGAAATCCGCATATTCACCTTTATTTGTTTCCATTCTCTGTCTATAATTAAACTATAATAGAAATTGTCCAATTTCTTAACAAAGAACAGTAAGACCTACAGTAGCACAATTCTACAAGACCATGGACCATTAGAAGAAATGTCTCCCATCAGTGGTTTGATAAATTAGTGGAATTTAGAAGCATTTTCGGACACATATATGAGAACAGACTGGACGAACCAATCAGCAGTTCATGGGCTAAATGTAATAGACTGGACTGCTAGCCGGCACCGCTGCATGAATACAGGCGAGTATGACTGTATTTTTAAAGCAGGAAGCATGCTGAAGGCTAAACCAAGCTGGTTTATCCTTTAACATGCTTGCTGCTATAAAAATATGCATATACTCGCCTGTATTCCCGCAGCGGCACTAACTAGCAGTCTATTACATTTAGCCCCATATCTGTAAATTATACGGTTCTCTCCAATATAACGCAGACTTACAGACTTTTTTTCCATGTCTCGTGTGCTCAGTTTGAAAGGCTGTTTGCCAATGATGCTTTCATGGGAAGCACTAGATTTTTATTGTGGAAATTCATCTGAATGAATTGCCTCCCGTTGAATGTGGATGAGAATCAGTTGATAACTGTGCATAGATCTGCAGAATCCTTAATGCCTGAGGTTTTATTGCGATGTTCATTTTAAATCTTGGCTTGTGCTGTACCCCAGAAACCTAAAATAGCGTCCTGGGTGCCCTTAAGCTCTATCAGTAGTACTCTATATATGAGTCATCATCTCTTGTGTGACCGTCCCTCTCTCTTTGATGTGAGCATTCAGCCAGGCATTGGGCCAGTGCTGTAACGGACAAAGGTTTAAAGAACCCCTGGGCAAGGAAGAAGATTAAATTGCTAAAAGCAAACCAGATATTATGCATTTGTGCAACCATGTATTGGGTAAAGTTTTATTTGTTTGGGATTGTAACTAACCAATAGCTTTTAAAGTTATAAAGAAAATAAATCTAAATAATAATAAGAGGAAACTCTAATAGTATAGTAGACTGATAGATTAACTATGACATTTTATCATTTATTTTCTAATCTCTAATAATCTCTTTCTGCCTTTCTGGTTGTTTAAAGTCAGCAGGGAAAGATATAGATGTGCAGTTTCTCAGTTTGAAACAGAGTCAGCCAGAAGTCTAAGGGGTATATTTACTAAAGTGAAAGTTTTTAGAAGTGGAGATGTTGCCCATAGCAACCAATTAGATTCTAGCTATAATTTTCTCTAAAAGGTGCTAGCTAAATGTTAATTAAAATCTGATTGGTTGCCATGGGCAACATCTTTTCTTCTAAAAACTCTAACTTTAGTTAATATACCCCCTAAAGGTCAAAGGATTAGTTCAGTGATTCCCAACCACGGTCCTCAAGGCACACTAACAGTCCTGGTTTTAGTGATATCAATGATTGTGCACAGATGGTTAAATCAATATAACTGAGGTACTAATTAAGGCCCTCATTCAGACCGGACGCTCTGAGCAGAGCACACGCTCTGAATTAGGGCCGTCCTCCATAATTATGGAGCGTCCTCCTGGACGCTCGTATAGCTGTGGGTCACCACTCACAGCCTATACGAGCGTGCAGGTTGATGGCCACTGTGAGCCGGAGCCTGCGGTTGAGTTTCTCAACCGCAAGGCCCGGAGTGATTTTGGCTCTATCAGAGCCAAAATCACTCCCACTGACATCACTAGTGATGTCAGTGGGCCGGCTTCTGACGGTAGGCGTTCCCTTGGGAACGCCCCCATCTGGGAAGCACGCCCCCGGCACGCCCACCAAAGGGGGCGTGCTGTCAATCAACATCGACAGCACGCCCCCTTTGATCAGACACAACGAGCGAAGGAAATTCCTTCGCTCGTCGCGTCTGGCGCATGCGCACGACGGTGCTCCCTCCGTCGTGCGCATGCGCAGTGCACACCATTGACCCACTTGCGAGCGGATAGCCGCTTGCAAGTGGGTCTGAATCAGGCCCTAAGTCACTTGTGCTCAAGTATGGCTATCCCTAAAACCTGGACTGTTAGTGTGCCTTGAGGACCGTGGTTGGGAACCCCTGGATTAGTGTATCATTAAGATTAAATAGAGAAACGGAAAAGTTCTGATTTGAAATTCATGCGGTCTGCGCTGTTTGTAATTAGCCAGATATAAGCAAGAATAGACTCTTCTCAAATTTCTTAAATGTAAAGAGACCGTGCAGACAATACCGCTTTCTAGCAGCCATGGGTAAACTGGCACTTGTAGTTCTACAAGCACTTGCATACTAAAGGAGTGTCACGCTCTGGACATTTAAAACACTTATTTACCTCTGCAGTGTCTGTCCCGGCTAGCGATGAGGTCCGCTCACGCTGTGATGGCACATCGATCCCAGATGATGCAGAGGTCTGCTCAAGCTGCACATTGCTCCCAGTGTTCTTTGTCTGAGCATGGAGATGGCTCCCCACAGTGCTCTGCTCACAGTGTGCTTGCTCAGCATGGTAGTACATAGGCTGTATGACAGAGTTCCCTCCAAAACAACAGTATGGGTGCAGCCATGTTGGACTCCTCCATCACTCAGATCGCTGCTCCCAAGACCAGCTGACCGCAGCATCCAATCCCTGCATGCTCAGCCTTATTGTAAGAGTGGTGCGGTGCAGTGCCTGCTGCCATGCAGGTGTACTTCAGTTCCTTACCTTGCGTCGCACCCTCTCACCTTCAGGCGTGTGTTGAACGGATGGTCCTGGAACTCCCAAATAGGACACGGACATGATGACCTAGGAGGAAGGAGACGACGTGAGTACCATCCTTCCTCACATTGACCGACACGCCCTACTGAACCGAGGGATAAATTCAGGTTTTAAGTGAAGATCATCATTGGCACTTTTGTCCTCAGATCCCGAATTTTCACCTATCGGCACTCACGCACCAGGTGAAAATCCGTCCTTGAACCGGGTTGCAAGGTTCACCATTCGCCCAGAAGGAAGGAAGGATAGGTAGTGACAAACAAACAGGGAGAGACAGTACACACAGATATTTCTCACCGTGTCCACTCTTGCTCTTCGTCCACTCACTCGCCTACAGGTCCCTGTAAGGAGATACACAATACAGCCGTGCAGGGCCTAAACCTATGTCACGCAACTACACATACTAAAATGACAACCTACAGTGTGTGTAGTGCGACATGTATAACAATAACTGAACATTTACCCTGCACGGAACACCAAACACAGACTATAAGTACACAAGAGCAAAACAAATCCAGAGCTGGCCAGCTCCTCTTCTCAGTGACTGGGGAAACACTACCTCATTGGTGGGAGCCGGACAGCTCTCCACCATTGCTCACACCTCTAATCATCTATGCGGGGCTACCTTTCTATATGAGTGGCACACCTAATGGGCTCAGGGCCCTGGGCCTAATGCCCAGGGTCTTACCAGCGGCTCAGGGCCCTGGGCCTAACGCCCAGGGTCTAACCAGCGCTCAGGCGTTTAAGCCTACCTAATGATGGGCTCTGGTGGTGGCCTGGGCCTAATGCCCAGCACCACTTTATATGGGGCTCAGGCCTATGGGCCTGCCTAACTGTGGGGCTCACTTAGTGGCCTGGGCCTAATTTGGGTGGCTCGGGCAAGCTGCCCGCCTACTTTTTCCTTATAGTGACCAGGGCCTAGTACCCAGGTCACTCACCTCTAATTAAGGGCCAATCCTTTCATTGGGCTTAATGCCCGCTATTGTGCCCGGGCCTTGTGCCCGCCTATTTACCCACGGGCTTAGTGCCCGACAGTGCCCCAAGAGCCTAGTGCCCGACAACCCTGGTGGTCTAGGGAGGGGGGTATACCTGCTCCGTTGAAAGAGGCTGCGGGGGGGAACTTCGTGAGCTCTTTTACTTCCCTCCCCCGCAGTCCTCTGCGGTCCTCAGCTGCATTCTTCGGCCGCTGGCCCGTCCTGGCCAGCGGCGCCGCCTCTTCTTTTCTTCAGTCGGCGCCGCCTGTCTTCTCTCTTGACAGCAACGTCTTCTTGCCTCTTCCGTGGCCCCTGTTGACACGCCGATCTTCAACTCTTCGGGAGGTCTTCTCTCCTCCCTCTCCGCCGCCGAACTGCCTTTTCTCGCTCAGCGCCGTCTAATACAAGACGGCGCGAGTGGGCGGGGCTATGACATGGCGAGCCACGATTGGCTCATCACGTTCGCCTTCTATTTGCTGCTGGCCCACGAGCCGGGTTTGGCTCGCGGCCAGAGCCAAAGACCCACCACCGTAACCAGGCTGCCGGGTGGCGGGCTACAGTAAGTATGGAGTGCTGCGCCCGATGCTTGACCGGCACTGGGAACAGGTACTCTGTCCCAGCGCCGGATACCCGTCGCTTCTTGGCTGCCGGGCGCCAAGCTTGGCTGCCGGGAGCCAAGCTCCGCTGACGCCATTGCACAGCTGAAAGGGACCAGGCGGTCCCTTCAACCAGGTGCCCACGGCATCTGCACCAATGCTGGGGACATTACTGTCCCAGCGCCGGCAACGGATGTGTCCCGCAGAGGACACATCCCCTCTGCATGCCCCTGCAGCTCTGCTGATGCTGGGATCAAACACTTGATCCCAGCACAGCCTTCCACATTATAAGTTCTGTTTCTTGACTGTCCCACATTGCCATTACAACATCGCTACTGCTGAAGTTACAGCTCTGTGTTGAGTAGCCAGATACTTTGTATCTGTACGGTTCCAGTCTGTCCTATTCAGTTCAAAGTCTGCTACATGCATTCCCCTCAGAATTCCAGTCTGGATTTACCTGGAGACTTGCTTATATCTCCAACCATCGGTTTCTATCCGATATCTCCAACATCGGTCCCAATCTGATATCTCCAACATCGGATCTAATCCGATATCTCCAACATTGGTCCCAATCTGATTCTACCTCATCAGATCTACATCATGGGTTCCAATCCAATTCCACATCTTCAGTTCTACATCATCGATCCCAGGGCATGATTCACTATGGAAGGCAATTGAGAATGCAATAGCGATTACGCACGCAGTTCAACTGTGATAGTATGATAATTCATTGTGATCGCTATGCCATACGCAGCACTACATAAGGACGCCCACCTTATCTTACACATCCGTAATGTTTAGCAAGACTGCGAAACCATCGGTACAATCGAGTACCATCGCAGCCTCACGCACACGCACAAGCCCTGACCTTTCACAGAGATTGCTAACTTCCACGCATGCTATCAGGCCTCAGGATGAGTAGGCCATCGAAGTGGATAATTTATGCATGCCCCTGCAGTGCTGTTAAAACACACTGGCACACCTGCGTTCACCTGACCAGCCCCCGTTACCACCCATAAATGGAACTTCCTGTCAATCTCTCTGTGAGAGGTCTGCGTAGTCACTGCGATCGCAGCACAATGGCGAGGCATACGCATGTGCAGTACACAACAGTCTGCCAATTGCGTGCATAATCGCAGTTGCGTTTGGTAGTGAATCAGGCCTTTAGTCCGATATATACAACTTCAGTTCCAATTCAACATCCAGTTCAATAAAGTTGTTTTTTATCTGTTCTCGTCTTCGGGCTAACCATCACCAGCAATTCCACTGCCTCCTCTCTTCTCTCAACAGATGAGGAAGAGCTGGCTCAAACCTACCAGTTTCATACACGGCTCTTCAGTCTCCACTTCAGCCTCCCAGTACTGTTCCAGCCAAACCCAACCCTTAGGCATGATAAGGAGTTTATGGCTGTCATGGCTTTCTAACACCATTAGTGCCACAAATGTTTTTTCAGTTTAAACACATTCTTGCCCTAACGCACTCTGGCCAACAATGTTGGGAGGAGCTAGGTGTGCTGTTAAGGGGAAAGGGGGGACACATAACTGCCAGCTGAGCAAAATTAAATAGACTGTCTGCTATAGTGAAAGGATATCATTGTATGGGCTGAACAGCTGACTGAAGTTTACAAAGGGGAGATCCGTTCCCCAAATTTTTAGATGATTCATAACATGGATCTCACAAAAGTGTGGAAAATGCCAGTGGCAAGGGAAAGGTTGAAGAGGTGGAGCCAGGTGTTTGGAGAGAGAGAACAGAAAATCTGAGAGGGGATGAGCGCTGACATGGCATATTAAGTAGAGATGAGTGGGTTTGGATCCGAACCCACCCGAACTTTAGAGATCTGGGGAGAGAACCGACCCCGGATCTCAAAAAGAAGGCAAAACCCTCAGAGACAAAATCTCGCGGCTCGCAAGCTTTTGTCTCTGCTTTATAAGGAGCCCGTGTCTGCGCCATTTCACTCCGGCTGTGGAGAGTGAACAGGGAGGGTGGGTAGTGTAGGGCTGGTGTGTCTGCTGTGTCCATCTGGGCTGGTGGTATCTGCTGTGTCCATCTGGGCTGGTGCTGTCTGCTGTGTCCATCTGGGCTGGTGCTGTCTGCTGTGTCCATCTGGGCTAGTGTTGTCTGCTGTGTCCATCTGGGCTGGTGCTGTCTGCTGTGTCCGTCTGGGCTGGTGCTGTCTGCTGTGTCCATCTGGGCTGCTGTGCTGTGTCCATCTGGGCTGGTGCTGTCTGCTGTGTCCACCTGGGCTGGTGCTGTCTGTTCTGTCCATCTGGGCTGGTGCTGTCTGCTGTGTCCATCTGGGCTGGTGCTGTCTGCTGTGTCCACCTGGGCTGGTGCTGTCTGCTCTGTCCATCTGGGCTGGTGCTGTTTGCTGTGTCCGTCTGGGCTGGTGCTGTCTGCTGTGTCCGTCTGGGCTGGTGCTGTTTGCTGTGTCCGTCTGGGCTGGTGCTGTCTGCTGTGTCCGTCTGGGTTGGTGCTGTCTGCTGTGTCCATCTGGGCTGGTGCTGTCTGCTGTGTAGCATGCTGCCTGTGTTGTCAATTGCTGCTGCATTGGTCAGGGGTGCTCCGGGCCCCAAGTTGTGGACCAAAAAAAAAAATCTATATAAATAAAAAGTGTATTTTTTTTTGTGTTCGCTTGAGCGTCAGCTGCACTTACTCAGACAGCAACCTAGTGCTGCCTGTGTTGTCAGTCGCTGCTGCCTCAGTCAGGGGTGCTCCGGGCCCCAAGTTGTGGACAAAAAAATATATATATATAATAATCAAAAAGTGTATTTTTTTTGTGTGTGCGTGTTCATTAGCCGCACTTACTCAGACAGCAACCTGGTACTGCCTGTGTCGTCAGTCGCTGCTGCCTTGGTCAGGGGTGCTCTGGACAAAAAGAACAAAAAAAAAATATATATATATATAAAATAGTGTATTTTTTTGTCTGTGCGCGCATGTGCATTAGCCACACTTATTATCAGACAGCAGCAACCTAGTGCTGCCTGTGTCGTCAATCACTGCTGCCTTGGTTGTATTGTAATGGCCACACTCAGCATCTCCTGTATGCCCCTTTCAAAAATGGCCACACGTTAGTGCCGCCCACTGATGTCACTTAGTTTAGTCAGCCAGCTAGCTGGATGCAACATTTTGGCCCTAGGCCTAACCTAGATTAAAAAAATCAATATTGTGAGCCATGAGGTGGTCAAAATTGACTGCAAACGACTGGGAATAAATGCTATTAAGGTTAATAATACTGTAGGAACAAAAACAGGCCCAAATTATGTGGTTTTACCTGTTTTTATATTTTTTTTAAAAAAGATCCAGATCCAAAACCAAAACCAAAACACGCAAGGGTAGTTTTGCAAAACCAGAAAACCAGTTCCAAGTCGAACCAAGCCCCAGTTCAGGTCTTTCCACTAAGCTTGGATCCAAAAATGAGGCAAAACATTGTCTTCCTGATGCCGGATTTTGGATGTTTTGGATTGCATATAAAGATCTCTCCATCTTGATTGGATGTAATTTCACTCAAGAGATTGGATGGAAAGGGAGTGGTCTGTGGGCTACAGCACTGTGAGGCACTGTGTTGTGTCTGTGTTCAGGGCCAGGCACTAATAAATGCCATTAGGACTGGAGCACTGTGTCATTAAAATAAAAATGCCATAGGTTCAAAAAAAATGCCATAGTGCGACAGCACTGTGAGGCACTGTGTTGTGTTTTCAGGGCCAAGCATTAAAAAAAGCCATTAAGAGCACTGTGTTAAAGTGGCATTGTGTCATTACAAAAAACACCACTGGATCACTGTGTTAAAGCCTAAAGGAGAACTGTGTCAATAAAATAAAAATGTCATAGGTTCATTCTGAGACACTGTGGACTGTGGGCACAGCACTGTGAGGCACTGTGTTGTGTTTTCAGGGCCAAGCATTAAAAAAAGCCATTAAGGGCACTGTGTTAAAGTGACACTGTGTCATTACAAAAAAACATAATAGGAGCACTGTGAGACACTGTGCTGTGTGATCAGGGCCAGGAACTAAAAACACCATTAGGAGCACTGTTTTATATGGGCACTGTGTTATTTAAAAAAAACACCGTAGGCATATGTTTAGGGCTAGGCACTGTGTTAAAAACACTGTGTAGTGTGTTCAGACACTGTATTAAAAAAATTAAAACATTTTTGTACATTACTAGGAGCACTGTGAAGCACCGTTTTGTGTGTTAGGCACTGTGTTACAAAATAACATAATTAGAGTACCATTACTAGGAACGCCATGAGGCACTGTGTTATGTGTACAGGCACTGTGTTAAAAAATAACATCTTTAGGGTGCCATTACCAGGAGCGCCATGAGGCACTGTGTTCGGTGTACAGGCACTGTGTTAAAAAATAACATCATTAGGGTGCCATTACACTTTGAGTCAATATAGATCATTCAATGGAGAAGCAGGAGAAGCCACCCAGTACTAGTCCTGTGGCTGCTCACAGTCATAATAGTACTTCAACATCTTCTAAATGTTGTCCAGGGGAAATAAAGTTTAAGAAAGGGCACCTGAAATCAAAACCATATTTCACAATGTTAAGGAAACATCACCTCTAATACTAAAAGGAAAACTTATTGCCAAAAAAATTAAGATTGCCAACATTCCATACACCACATGCATTGGCAAGGAAATGCTCAGACCATGTGAGTGGGGTCCTGCTACTGCTATGCACTAGAAAGCCTATTGCAAAAGCCGGGGCCATACATAGTCAGTCATCTTCTGAAACCTCACATTCAACATCTTCTCACTTTAAGTCTACATGTGTCACCTGTAAAACTGGCAAATCAGTTCACCAGAAAAAAACTAAGGCTGAAGAACAAACTGGGTGTTCACAAACTTCACAAATCCTTGAGGAGAGTCTACAAGTGCTATGTGTGAGTCTGACATTTCTGACACTGTACTCCTAGATAAGCCTCCATCCACCATTTCCACAACCTCTGCAAATGTGGGGATGAGCAGCAGTAAAAGTAAAGATGGTGACTTACAAATTGAGGATGCTACTGTGGGAGTGTGAAGGGATGAGGGTGATATTTGTGCATCTGACACTAATGATGATGTTGGTGATGAGGATGTCAAAGTAAGTCAGTCACCAATGGCAGCAGTTCTTGCCAGTGATAAGAAGAAGGCAATTGTCATGCCTGGGCATGAGACCAGAAAGGCTACCTCTGTTGTGTGGAATTTTTACCCAAATCATAAAAACATTTCTTAAGCCATCTGTACCTTCTGTTAAGCTAAAGTAAGTATAAGTAGTGATGTTAACTGTCTAGCAACCTCCTCACTGTTACGTCATTTGCATTGAGTTTATGCTAATTATTTGGGAAAATCTCAAAAATCCAGAAAAATAATACCAAGCAGTCCAGCATCAGCTAGCAACAGCATGGATAGATCCCAGCACATGCAATCTCCACTGTCAAAACCGTCATCATCAATCTCCTCATTAATGATCAATTGATGTAGTTCTCCTGCATCCAATTTGTGAAGACTAACTGACTTCTCCCCTAGGAGTCCCCAGAAGAATCCTTGCGCACTCCGGCTGCTACTTCTGGGGGTGCATCTTCATCCCAGAAGGGGACCAAGAAGACTAGTAGTTTCAAGCAACAATTGACTGTGAAACAATATTTTGCAAGAGGAAACAAGTAGGAAAGCTGCCATAGAGCTGCACAGTGTATGACTGAAAGCCTTGAGGTCTATGTTAGCTTTAGACCTGCATCTAATATCCACCATCAATGCATCTGGTTTTAGACAGTTTATTGAGGTCCTGTGTCCCCACTACCATAATCCATCTTGATACCATTTTACCAGAATAGCAATCCCTCGCCTGTAGAGGGATATTACAAAACCAACTAATTATTGCCTTAGTATATGCCTTTGTACCCACTATCCGCTTAACCACAGATACTGTATGTGAACAAGCGGTACTGGTCAAACTAAAGATTGCATGACTGTGACAGCCCACTGAGTTGGTGTATTGGCTTTAGCAGCAGCAGTAACTAATTTTGTAATAGTTTCATGTTGTGTATATATTCATTTACAAAGCATACTAGAAGACACAAAATATAATACTTAAATTGTTATATACATTACATATTATATTGACTACTTATAGTTGGAGTGTGGGCATCATTTACAGTATCATTAAGTTATTTGTTGGCAAGAAGAAAGTATCATCACTGATCTCTCAAATGTAAAAGTATATGTTTTCTTTTCCAGATTCTCTTGCAACACTATGTAGCCTAGGATGCAAGTCTTGGCAGAGCTCTGAAATTATGTTTTTAACAGAATGTGATTTGTTGGAGAATGCTACAGATGTCCTTCTTGCCTAACAACCATTCTCCTCTGCTAGTTGACTGGTTGAAGTTTCAGTTAATCAATCAATCAATTAATAAATTGATCAATGCTTTACCTGGCTACTCAGGTAATTGAGTACTCAATCTCAATTACCTGTGCTGGCCTAGGGCCTCTTATCTAGTTCTTTAGTAATAAAAATATTCTGTAGCATAGTATAGTCTATATTAAACTGCCATCCTGTCTGCCACTGCAGTGCCACTATGTTTCCTAGATGTACTATATTCTTTTTTAATCTGCCATGTGTTTGTGCCACTGCTCTGTCACTTAGTTTAGCCAATCAGCTCATTGCAGCCTTTGACCAATCATGCTGAAAACAACATTGTGAGCTGTGAGGTGGTCAAAATTGACTGGCAATTAATGTTATTGAGCTTAATAATACTGTAGGAACAGAAATAGTCCCCAAAAAACAATATTTTAGCTGTTTTATCAACTTTTTAAAATAATCCAGATCCAAAACCAAAACACTTGAAGGGTGGTTTTGGCAAAACCAAAGACCAAAACATGATGATAAATTAGAACCAAAACACAGGCATCCGTGCACATTTCTAGTTCTACCCTCCATGTGGGGAGGAAAGAGAACATGGAGTGAAATCAGGAGGTAAGAGGATTAGAAGTAGTCTGACTATAGAAGTGAATAAATCAGCAAGAAAGTTAGATTTCCTCCAGTTGTGTATAGCTGTGTGAATACTTTTTCCTAGGAAATATTGGGAGATTTATGAAAGCTTGGAGAGTTAAAATGGAGAGAGATAGAGTTCCAACCATTTTACAACCTGTCATTTTACAGGTTGTGTTTGAAAACGACAGTTAGAAGCTGATTGGTTGGCACTTTATATCTCTCCACTTTATCTCCAAGCTTTGACACATCTTCCCTATGTCTGTTTAAAGTCCCAAGGCTGAGATTTGGAATGGATGAGGCTTACCATGGCGATAGAAGCAGCAGAGTTAATGAGGTAGAGGAAGAAAAAATGCATTTGGTGAGTGAGCATTTGAGTGAGGGTAGTGCTGGGAAGAGAGGTGAAAGAAAGAAAGTGGTGGTCAGAGAGTACAGTAATTTCATAAATGGCACATACATGGGAAAATACTCGATCAAGGGAGTGCCCGCGACTATTGGTGGGAGAGGATTGCAAAATGACAAAAGATCAAGAGAAATAGAAAAGTTTGGCAGAAGTAATGTCAGTGGTGTTGTCAGTAGGTATATTAAAATCATCTACAGTTGGAAATCAGAGAACAGGAAGTTGGGTAGCCAGGACAGAAAGGTATCAGGAGGGAAATGTTGACAGGTTGGTGAACAGGGAAAAAATAATAATAATGGGGTAAACCTCAAGGGAAGAGAATGAGAGGGTGTTGTGGGTGAAGAATAGGCCCTCAAAGGAAAGAAGAGTAGATGTGGTATAAGAAGAAGAGAGAAAGATGGCAAGGAGGTTAAGGTAGACAGTTTATGTGTCTGGAACTGGTCTTCCTAGCAGCACAAGGGAGAGGGAGTGAGGAGACCAGGAGATGTGGATAAGGTTGGTAAAAATAAAAGTGTAGAAGGTACAGTAAAGGCAAAATTTGGTATGGGGTGGAGGGCAGAGGGCAAGTGGTGGGGGAAATGTCCCCAGCCTCAAGAAAAACTAGAAATGTGACGAAAAGGATGATAGTGCAAGAGAGGTGGACAAGTCACATTTACTAGTTGGAACTATGGAGGGGAAGTTACTGCAGGTTTAGGCACCAGGAAAGGAGTGTTTTAGTTAGGGGTAGGGAGAGGGGGAGGGTTAGGATACCAACCAACAAGTGTCGGTATCCTAACCCTTTTGGTACGCCGGTGTTGGTATTCTGACCGCTGGGTCCCCAAGTGCCAGCATCCTATGCCCAACCCATGAATAAGAAATGAGGATAGAGGTAATGGGCTGAGACACTGTCTGAGAGGTGAGGAAAGAGGGGAGAGTGTTCGGGGAAGTGATAGGAAGAGGTGGATAGAGAGGTTGAGTGGAATATGATCAAGATGTGGTTAGAGATATGAGGGACATGAGATGAAAATCTGGGAGAATTAGTGAGGCAAGGAAGAAGTAATAGGGGGAAGACAAGTGAGCAAAAGCAGTTTGGTAGTGGGGTCAAGGGGACATTGTTAGGCATATAACATATAGTGAATGATGATGAACTGGATGGAAATAGGGCACATGTGTTCTCACTTTGTGTGCACTGAAAGTTTTTTTCTAATTCTTGGTATACATATCTGTAAGCACCTACCGATGCCCCAATCCCCAATATGTATGCTTGGTTTGATGCACTTTCACCAACCCTATACTAGGTGCAAAAGATATGCCTGGGCACATGAGTGTTTAGGCTTATGCCCAGGTCTGCATAGCTCACTGTTGTGTCAATACACCCTCACCAAATTTTTCCTATGTCCAAACACATTGTTACAACCCAATTGTGTTACTCGAATAGAATATGACAGCAATGCACACAACTCTACATTACCAGTACTAGCTTACTCATGGTTCCAGAGCATGCAAAGCGTGAGAGTATGATAGATATGCTCTGCCAAATGCATACATTCAACTCAGCATCAGGCCTATGCAATGTGTCCTCATTCATTTAGCCTTTGTGCACCACATGGCTCAAGATATTTGGCACGACTTAAACGCTCCTCAACAGGTAGCAATTCCCATAGTTTTGTAATTTTTCCTGAATTTTTCATTGTAGTCACATACAAAGTACCTTGTAGGGGCTAATTCTGATTTGGACGCATCCACGATTACTTGACTGTGCGGCTGCATCTTTGTACTCTCTATGACAATCTGCATTGGCGTGTCATGTGACTAAATTCTCTAAGCCTATCCCTCCCACTGTGTTAGCATCCATGTATGCAGCCATCATCATTAGTATGTGAGTCTTCCCCAGCCCTATACTTGGTGTAAACTATCTGTCTGAAAAGGAGTCAGATCACTGTGCGACTGGGACAAAAATGCAACATTTTAATACACGCCCAGAAGATGCACATGCAGCTCTCATAGAATTCCTATGGAAATAAGCTCTACCTTGTAACTCAGTACTCCCCACCCAGTCTGACACAAAGATGCATGCGCAGAAGGAAAATAATACCAGATTCCATGCATGAACTTCATTGTGTCCAATTCAGAATAAGCACCATAGTTTACCAGGCACACAAGATTAGTACTTTTGTCACAAAGGAATTTGGTATAAAGCTGCAGATTAAGCATAATAGTGTGTGTGGAACTAGGCACAATGTGGGTCACTTGTATTGGATGTTAGATTAATGACTGAGGGCCCTATTCATTATGATAAAAATATCCCCTATGATAATTAAGGATTGAACTCATTGTGAGTTCATTCCAAGTATCTGTGGCATTCATCAGGCCTCCTATACTTAATTATCACTTCTGAAAAGCTGCTGTTTTTGTGGAGACAGCTTTTCGGAAACAGGGTACTTTTCATCTCCTACTTGGACTCTTCACAGCTTGTCTTGAAGTTGTGCATGCGCAACTTGAAGCCTGGCTGCAAAGACTCTGTAAAGTGAAGCAGCAGGATCCCACTCGGCCGGCCAACCCCGCTGTCTTTCCCCTGACCCCCCAATCTCTGTGTGAAAGGGACATCACACTACAGGTAACCCGTGTCAGACCCAGGAATAACCCTGCTCCCGAGCAGGATCGCAGACCTAGGACTCCGACCCAGGTCGGCCCCTTTCACACATAGTCTAGACCTGGGCCAGTGCACGTGCACTGGCAAAAATCAAAGTATTTAGGCTATGTGTGAAAGGGGTAGCACAGAGTAGGGTCGTGACCCGAGACTTCAACCTGGCTTTTTTGCATTCATACATAGCAAAAAAAATGGTTAGTTGAGCGTTCATGTGCAAAATCCCTGGTTTTTGCATTGTGTGTGAAAGGGTTATTAGAAAATACTGTAGCTGAGATACCTGGTGTTGCCTGGGTTGAAGACTTGACCATGAAGTACACCTGCAACCTTTGTTCTTTGCCTATAACCCCATTCCATTGATCCTGAAAAGGACCCCACTGTTTGCTAATATGCATACAAACAGTGGCATAACTACTGTGGGTGCAAGAGGTGCAGCTGCTATGGCGCCCGAGCTGACTCCGTAGCCAGCCACTTTCCCTGCAACCAGTCACACATACAAGGTGGGCCGGTCCAGTCAGGACCACCAAAGGGGGCCCGGGTGTCAGCGGTGTTGATTTGGTTCTGACACGCCAACTGATTACAGCTAGCGCACTGGCAGGCAGACATGGAGAGACAGCGCCACCGGTCAAGACACAATCAGAACTCACAGACTGGCAGCCAATCAGCAGGGACAGCTCCTGTTTGGCTGCTGGTCCGCGAGCTCCAAATGGCTCATGACTGACACCAGATTCAAATTGTGCTGGCGCTGTCTGACTAGGTCTCCTGCTGCCTGCTGGTCTGCCAGCTGTAACTAGCTGGTGCCAGGCACCAAATCCATACCTGCTGGCTGCTGATGGCAAACAGTGGGAGGCAAGAGGCTGCCAGAGGGACATGAGGAGGTGAGATGCTGGGGGGGACATCATATGTAAGGGACATTACTGTGTGGCATAATATTATAATGGGCATTACAATGTGGCATAATTTGTAAGGGGCACTACTATTGTGTGGAATAATGTGTTAATGGGGCACTACTACTATGTGGCATAATGTGTAAAGGGAATTGCTGTGTGGCATAATGTATAAGGGGCACTACTACTGTGTGGCACAATGTGTATAGCTACTGCGTGACATAACCTGAATGGGCTCTACACTTGCTCAACCCCTCTTCTTGATTGTGGTTTTGGGGAGCCCAGGAGACTTAAGACAGGGGAACCATAGAGTGTAAAAAGTAAGAACGTAATGTCATTATTCATGTCCTAAGCAAAAGTCAATAAACTGTACAGTATACTAACATACTGAAGCACATCACATTCAGTAAATGGCCAGCATCATCACCCCAAGAAAATTATCACAATTACTGTAAATAATTATCATGCAAATTAAACTACTATCACTGATATTAGTATTACATGGTTAGTCTATAAGTTTTAATTTAAAGGCTGCCAAATCATCTCCCAACAAAAAAACATATGACACTAAGGTAACAAGATGAAACCACTAACAGTAACATAAGATAAACCTGCCTACCTCATCAAAAATTATAATAATGTAACCAGCCAGCTTCACAGTCTTCCCACCAACTACAGCTGTGGATTTACGCTAGAAGCTTTTTGTCTTCTGTATATTGCTATACTCATACAAAATTACCTGCTTGGACAGACCAAGCAAAAAGGACCTGACCCGATAAGGAGAGAGCTTCTTTTTGCCATCTTGCACAACTGTGAAAGAAGGAAACTTACACTTTTAGCACTGTGGAAGAAAGCAGGAAGAGAGCAGTGTCTTTCCTGCTTTTCGCCAGTGCAAGCATAGAACCATACAGAGATAGCATTGCAATTATTGTTCCTGTGAAGCTCCCATTGTTACTTATGGGGGCTACAGGATTCTCTAAACTAAATATGGAGAGACAATATATTAGGCTTTCTCAAGGTTATTTGATACCCTGAGCTATTACAACCTCAGCTGCAGATGATTAAACTTCATAAGAAAAGTATATTTAATGAAAAGTTATTTTATAGATAAAGAACAAGTTATAGTTGATAATTTGTTGCTGAGGAAGCATTGCATGTAGGATATAGTATTTATATTGAATGTGGAATGCTAATCCAATTTTTCCTTATAGTACATGCACCGAAGAAGTTCCAGTTTAATAAATATTCATTTCTGTTTGCACTGTGTGTGTGTTGGGAGAAGCCATTTATGTTTAATTGAATACTTTGTTTCCTTTGGGAGTTACATTTTTTGTGAATAAAGAAATTCTACTCAGAAAAAAGGGTTTTATTACTGTGCTGAGGAAAATACATCTATTCCAACATTCTGTTGGAATAGGAAGATAAGGTGAACCAAAGAGAGCAGTGGGACACACCCTTACCTGGTAAAGTATGTGACTAAATATACTGCATTTGTAAATCACCTGTTGGGGTACTCTACACTAGTGCCGTCAGTATGAGGTTGATTTCCATAGTGTGTGGGGGATGGACAGATATGTTTTTGCAGGTCTGATCTTGCTGCCTTGCATAGCCTAATATTAGTTGCTGCAATTTAAGTGTCCCCCGTTTTTTGAAGCTACCATTTATTTTGACAGGTCATGCAAGATCAGTGCTTATGATCAGAGGGAGGCTTCTGCAGTAGGTACACATCTCCTACAAGGCATATATGTGTGGTCTTCTACTCCACATAGCATTTATATACTGTAGCACAGGGGTGGCCAGACTTTTGGACTAACCTTTTGTGATCTACCAAGTATCTGAAAAAGGGGGCGTGACATGCAAAAAGGGAGCATGGTGTGCAAAAAGGAGCGTGACCTTGCAGGAAAGGGTTGTGGGGTCTGTTCTGGTGAAATTACACATTACCCCCATAAAAGAAATGAAAGATATTGGTCCCCCACAAAAAACACAAATACATTGACCCCCTACAGCAAAAAATCCAATCACAATGTCCATCTGAGCATTTTCTATTCTCTGCTCCCTCCCCTACAGGAGTTAACTTACAGTACTTGTTTTCCTCCTACAGTGCAGTCTCACTCCTGCCACCATGGGTCTCCAGAAAGCCCTAGAGTTGCCGGCAGTAAGTGGCACTGACAGGGGAAAGGGAGCCTCTTTAGAAGGTGGACCAGCCAGGTGCCATCAGGGAAAGGGTCCTCGGTGACCGCCCTAGTCACATGTCTGTTGGCTGGGAGAAATGCAGATGATGCTCTCTGGCCGCTCAGTTTTTACATGGATAATCAGGCGTGCAGGGTGCAGATTGCCAATAGGAATCAGCCTGATTTTTATTGGCTATTGCTGTTACAGTGACAGACGCCAGAGACATCCACGGCTTCAGTTTGGAGCAGCAGCCAATAAGAATTACATTGATTCTTATTGGCTTCTGGTAATACACCTGATGCAGCAGCCAATAAGAATTTGCCTGGCTCTTATTGGCTTCTGCTTGTTGCTCCCGGACGTCCACTGCGATCGACCAGTCGCGTGTCCATGGTCAACCGCGATCAATGTTTTGGCCACCCCGGCTGTAGCATGAACATGCCCATACTGTACTCCTGCTACACCAGCATGCCCCTTATCTTCCCCATTCCATATCTCTAATTGTAGAAAGGCAGAACAAGAAGATACATCTCACTCTGCATACAGTACAATACTAAAAAGCATGTTTTTTGGGATTCTGTTATGTATATTTACAATTGTAAGGTCATTTTACCTTTTTCTTTCATGTCAGAGTACTCGATAAAATCCATGCAAACACTGGAAGAGCATACAAACTCCACACAGGTAGGGATATTGTTGAGTATTGGACTCATGAGTCTAGTGCTTTTAAGGCAGCAATAAATGTATCACTACAGGTTGTCTCCCATATCCAAATTGCTTGGGACCAGGGATATATAAATATATATATATATATATATATATATATATATTCCGAATTTTGGAATAATTGCATACCATAAATAAATATATTGGCAATAGGACCCCAATATAAACACAGGATGCATTTATGTGTTACATACACCTTATACACACAGCCTGCAGGTAATTTTATACAATATTTTCAATAATTTTGTGGCTCATGCAAAGTTTGTGTAGAGAAATGAAATTCATTTATGTTTCATATACACCTTATACACACAGCCTGAAGGTAATTTTATACAATATTTTTAATAATTTGTGCCTTAGAAAAAGTTTGTGTACATTGAACCATAAAAAAAACATAGGTTTCATTATGTCAGTCATGCCAAAATTATTCCGTATTTCGGAATATTTGGATATGGGAGACTCAACCTCTACTGTATTTACATTTTGTTTGTATTGTGATCCATTCAATCTACAGTGCTGTGTATTGTAAGCTTTTTATAAACAAATTAATAACTTAATGCAATTAATATGAAAGCCATTGTTAGGAAAAGTATGCCATATACAGTATTCTGCCACTCATTTAATAACTGTGCTAGGCACAGGATTTCATCTTATTAACAAAATTTCTGGTTCCTATCATATGGTGTTTTCTACCACGAGAGCCTCCTTCTTATACTTTTCCTACCTCATTCTCTCTGCCTCTCTTCTGATCATCCCCATGACCTGTCTTGCCACACCATTCTTTGTTACAGGACAGCTCTTCAAACACTGCCGCACTGACAACAATTGCTATTGTTACCCGACACTGCCAGCTGATTGGCTGACTGTTCTGCCTTCCTGTGCAAACACTTCCAGCTGAAGCTTACCGGAGTACCCCAGTTCTCTCCAGTGGAAAAGTTTTTTGTAATTTTAAGCAAATTGTCCATGTGTTGTGGCTTGCATACAAATACAAGAAGATCTGATGCAGTCACCTCAATGCCTCTTCTCACATTAGTCTGTATAGTAGTTACTGCAGGGGCGTATTCAGGGCTGTAGCTAGGGTAGTGCGGCCGGTGCCATCGCACAGGGCACCACAGGTCAGGGGGCGCTGTTTGGGCCTGTCAAATTTCTATTTATTATCATTCTCACTTGTAGCTTCCTCTTATTTCATCCCCAGCATATCCTGGCCTCCTCTATCTCTTCCCTGGCCCTTCCCAATGAGGCCATGGCCCTTTTTTTGGGTGCATTATGTCCCTTTGAAAAATATGGGGGGGCACCAAAGCACTTTCTTGCACAGGGCACCAAAAAGTATAGTTATGGCTCTGAGCGTATTTATAATGGGTGTAGGGTGTGCGGTCCAGGGGGGCCCACACCACACACCCTGCACCCATATTTTCTAATACACCTCGGGTATCGGGTATACCAGCACTGCACAAAATGGCAGGAAAATGGCCGTCGCCAATATACCCAGTGACCTGCGCATGTGCAGTAGACTCTGGACACAGACCAGTGCTCAGAGTGTACTGATGCGGGCACAGCTGCATTCGCTGCTGGCCACCGGAGAGAGAAGAGGGGGCCCCAGACAGAGACTACACATGGGCCCCCTCTTCTTTTAATATACCCCTGTGTTACTGGGTGGTAATGGGGCATATAATGGATATGTAGACAGAGTTGTGGTCTATTATAAGGTTAGTCTATGCAGAGATTTCAGTTGGATCTCCTGTACCAAGAAATGAGCTGGTGCAAATGCTAATGATAGTGATGGCAGCTGCTCTCGCAAGTGGAAGGCTATGGGAGGTACAGCTGCATAGAGGCATCCAACACAGATTACAGGCATGTGTTTACATGGGATTTCCGATCACTAAAAGTGCCCAGAATTACAGCAGGATTAATTGCGACTTAGAATCAGCCCGATGACTACTGTGCCCAACAAGCTCAGATCTGTATGAAAAAAGAAAGTTTAACACATACATTTAACATAACATCACTTTCAGAATATACTAAAGATATACAAGAAACAGATCTTCACTGTTTGATGACTTTCACAGACCCAGTTTGTGAGACTATCTTCAGAATGATACATCCATTTCAAATGAGCTCAAACACAAAAGACAAGGGCTTTCATTATGTAAGCCATAAAAATAACTCCACACACGCAACATAGAAAATCAGTACACGTGATCTTAATCAGGCATTGTATCAAATTTTCTGCATATTTCTTCCCTTTAATTGCCCAACTGTTTGTAGACTTATGGATCTTTAACTTCTCGCTGTGAGTGTCTCCTGCATTTATACTTGGGAACACAAAAAGATATCTTCATGTGAAGCCAGATTAGACAAGGGAGAAAATTGCTCCTCTTACCTTTAGATAATACTCGGAAAAATAAACTTTTGTGATTTGCTTTTCAAGTATACTTTCAGATGTGGATATACAGTATCTCTACAATAGATTTCCGGGTAGTAGTGAAGGTGCAGTGAAGAATTTTCCAAAAGAAATCACACCAGGTGGAGGAATAATACATATTTTTAATGATTATTTTATATGGATTTTTAGATTTATGAAATCTTAAATTGCTAAATGAAATCTAAGACACTATATGGGTCCCGTTTATATCTCCTTTTCCTGAAGGTTGAGTTTGTGGCCTGATGCAGAACTGCACACAATTCGGCTGTAATTACTCCTGTACGGTTGTTGGATGGGAAGAACAACCAGGAATGATCCATAAGTCAGGCAGCAGACGAGGATAAGATAAGCCAAAGATATGAGCAGAAAGCAAGTCATGTACTGTTATCCAGAAGATGAACCAGTGATCATAAAATGTAGAGAAAAAAAGAACCAATATCATACACACTACGCACAGGAACAGAGCAGAGCAGAATTAATGGTATCACTGGCAGGAAGGCTCAGCACTCCTTGCCATTTAATCTGATGGCAACAAAAATTAAATTGCTCCGTGCAAGTGAGCCCACTGATGTCACAGAACTTGCAGTCATTTGATCACATCTAGTAAGTGATGTTCTGTATTGCATATGTGGTGTTATTTGCAGTTGTTTATACTATGAAAGACCCTCTCATTTGTCTTTAAGATCCATTGATACAGGGTTATCAATCTGAAGTTACTCACAGAAACTGTGATTATGAAGAACATCAAATAGTAAAGTCCCATTTCTTACATATATTTGGTATACTGTGTGTACAGTCAGTTAAGCAGTTTCTGGCTGCTACTTTGGTATAGCGCAATTGGTGGGAAACTAGTAATTGGTATAATTTTACAACAAATTTATAATGGATTATGCACTATGCAACCTGCGAGTGACCCAGATTACCCTAACAGGGGTATTCAATATGGGTGCGATAACATCGTTTTTGCGTTAATATCGGAGGTACTGTATGACATCATTATCGCAGGTTTTACTTTTACACCGTATTGAATTTCAAAGACTTATCGCAGTTTTGACAAGTCTTTGATAAAAAACGGTGATAACTTTTCACCATTGAATAGGTGTCGAAAAAAAGTGCAGAATTGGGGTTTAGGGGTGCAGGTTAAAAAAAATAGCCTGCACCCCTGGGAATGACATTTAAAAAAGAACTGTGTCAAAAAAAGTAAAAAAAAAAAATAGGGACACCCCAAAAAATTATTTTAAAAATTGGGGTGAAAAAAAAAATGGGAAAAAATTGTTTAACAATAGGGAAATAGGTTCAGGGCTATTCTGCAAGTATGCGGCAGATGTTTTCTAGAATAGCATTATAGCGGCAGGTGCACAAATGTAGAATTTTAAAAAAATTACTTTAGGGATTTAAAAATATGCTAGTACCCATTTTCATGTACCCCAAATTTGATGGGACCACTTAAAAAAATGAAAAAAATAACCTAAGTGCTCTTCTGCATCACTTATTCAATGTCGGGAAAAAAACACCTGCTGCGGCTATTTAAATCCCCGACTTTCAATTAAAGGCTAAAATGGGGGTACCCGTAGTGTTCCCCCATGTTTTTACAACTTTAGGGGGGTCTTACAATTATTTTAAGGAAAAATTCGTAACTTTAAGCAAATCCAACTTCGGAGTTTCCCGTTTTCGATAATTTTATATTGAATACGGGGATAAGCAGGAGCGCGCACCATACCTTAACGCAAATATGAAACGTTAACTTCGACAGTGAAGTTAACGTTTCATATTGAATACCCCTCTTAATGTTTTGTTTTTACTGAAGGTCCCGAATTGCTTTAATGTTTTGGTCTTTCCAGAACGGTAACAGGGAGGTAGAGGTTGTCCATCGTGTTATGTTATGGGTATGTCGCAGGCGTGTCACTGTAGTGTTTATGAATACAAATGCACACTCATTCACATTGGAAGCTTAAAGTGGTTGTCTCAGTCCTTATATATTCAGACAAACCCTTATATGCCAGGGAAGGCCTTGTGGCAGCATTTGCGTCTGACATATTCAAGCCAATAATATTTGGTTAAAAGGAATGGCTATTTAGACTAAGGGCCGTATTCAATTAGTTTCGCACCCGCGATACTTTTAAGCATGCCACACTTTTCGCCTACTTCGCGTGTTTTAGCCGCGGAAACTTATTGTGCGCTCCCCCGCTATTCGCCGTATCCAATTCCAAAGGATGCAAAAACGCATCCCGGCGAAACTTTAACAGGCGAAAAGTGTTGGAAGAATTGGGGAAATTAGCCTGACACCGCCCAAAAGATGCACTAACATTGGTGATCAATGTAGATGTCCCCGATTAGCCCTACTGAAGCTATTTGCGATACTTAAATGCTGTCAATTGCTCCAAAATAGCGGCTTTGCACAAGTGGTGAAGAATAGCATTAAGCAGTTTTTTTGGTTAAAATAAGTAGTCCTGTCAAATTTGGGGTACTTGAAAATGGGTGTAAGCATAGTTAAAAATCGCTAATGTCAAGTTTTAAGTGCTGCAAAAAACGCAACTTCAGCAAACACCTGCAATAAAAAAAACACCTCCCCCATATTATCAGACCCACCAAAAGTCTATTTCGCTAGTTTTTGCATTTGTACCCCCACTTTGTACTTTTTCGCCCCCATTTTCAAAGTGATTTTTTTGGGCGCTCCTCTTTTTTTTTTTTTTTAATGCAGTTATCCTTTGGGGGTCTGTCCAAAGGGTGCAGAGTAGTTTTCGCACCTTTGCACCCCAAAACCGCAATTCTGCACTTTATTCCGCTGGGTATTCATAGGCAAAACTTTTTCACCTATTACATTGCATTGACTTTCCACGTAAGCGAAAAGTCTTTGCAATTGAATACAGTGAAAAGTTTCCGCCTGGCGAAATGACGTCATCCGCAATACTTTTTTGCAGATTACAGCTTTTTGCAGCTACTTGAATACGGACCTAAGTCAGTGCAGTTACTGTTAGATGCATAAAGAATTTGGGGCAGTCAGTTTACTATAACAGATCTGTATATTAATCCAACCTGAGAAATAACTACCTGTAGCTCATGCATTAAGACAAAAAAATTAATCCTATTGTAGGCTTGACATAATGTTTCTTTTACTTTCTGCAGGTTTAAATTTAATGTGTGAAATAAAAGTTATAGTTTACTTATTAAAACCATATCCTTGTGTACATAATGACAAAGGACCTCATTCAGAGCCGCTCGCAAGTGGCCCGATGGTTTGTGAACGTGCATGCTTCGTTCTGCGCATGCGCAAACTACTCTGTGCGATCGCAGCCCGCTCACTCACCAAGCAAAGATAGCCCAGTGTAATGAGTGACAGGAGAGGCTGTTTGTGGGTGGTAACAGGGACAGAACACTAATAATGGGGGAGTGGAAGTGCGAACGCAGGCTTGCCTGAGTGTTTCAACGCCGTTTTTAAGACGTGCATAATTAACAGTCATAGTGCACGTCACATGCCTGTTTTTTACACTGAAGTCCTCGCAGTGCTTGCGGAAAGGTAAGGCAACCACAAGCGTTGCAACTACTACCGATGGTCCTCGATGTACCAATGTTTTAATACACTTCCTGGAGATGATGTGCATACACAAAGCGATCGCTCACACAGCCAAAGTGGGTGTGCTTATGCCTTTGGCGAGCGATCACTTCCCATGGCAAATTTGCATACGCTGGATGCTAGCGGGTCTGACTGAGGTCCAAAGTCTCTTTCTTCTGTTTGGGTTTCTCAGTGTAAGTGACATATAGGTTGGTAACCTATAGAGACTATTGGTAGTACCTACAAGAACATAATATTATGCAAATTAATTGGGCAACTTAATAGTATATATTGGAGTTGATTTTGAGATGAAACCAACATAATGATCAATCATTTTGTAGGTATACAGTAGTATCTCTTTCTTGCCCTTTTTTTCAGATACATATGCTTGTTCGGCACTCATAATTTTGACTAGTAGGAGATCAGCAGCAATAAGCTGGTGTTAGTATACCAACAAAGTTAAAATGCATCTGAAAGCATTTTAATGGTGTCGGCAGCAGAGGTGTAGCATATAACCATGGCGCCCAGAGCATGTGTGTGTTACTGCACCCCCACCCCCCAAGTGTGCCAGGTAGGGGGCATGGCAAGCATGTAGGCGGAAATTAAATGGAAATAAACATTAGGGGCAGTATCAAAACTGGGAGGGCTAGATATATTCCAACCCACTAAAGTAATTCCACCAATTAAAAATAAGCCACACAGTAGTGCCCACAATTCACGTTATGCCACACAGTAGTGCCCCATTCACATTATGGCACAGTGTATTTTATTCATGTTACTCCACAGTAGTGCCCCTTATTCACATTATTGTACACAATAATGGCCACAATGCACGTTGTGTCACACATTAGTGCCCATTAATTTGCGTTACGCCACAGTTTTGGCTTTTTTTTTACTTTATGCTACACAGTAGTCCCCACAATTCATATTATGCCACAGTAGTGTCCCTTTTACACATTAAGCTACAGTAGTGTCCCTTATACACATGTCATAGTAGTGCCCCTTATTGGCATTTGGCATCAGAGCAGTCACGTGTGTCCTCACCTGACTCCCAGTCTCGAGTGTCATGACCCAGGCTCTCAGCTCCCTGGCTCAGACCTCCCCTCGGCAGCAGGGACACAGCTGCCATGTTCTCTCCTCTATGCAAACCGGGCCGGCTGATGTCAGGGCCAGGGTGGTAGATGGGACCCACCCCAGAGGTGAAAAAGAGGAGAAGCCGGGGGTGATGATGGGAGGGGACCACCTCCTCCACCCTCTTTGTTATTGCCTGTGGCTCTACCCTGCTTATCTTCCATTCAGTACCACAGCTGGATTAAGGGTCCTATGCAAAATACCGCCTCGGGGCTACATATTAATGTATATATAAATACATATAGTGTATAAATTTCTCACACAGCTTTCCCCACTCATTCTGATCTTCCCCCTTCTCACACATATCTCCTCCCCTAAAACACTCACAATGATCCCCCCTCATTCAGACCCTGCCACAGCTCATCCCCCTTACACAGCTGCCCCTCACACACAGTGCTCCCCCCTCACTCAGATCTTCTCCTCACTCAGATCCCTCCCTTCACACACACACATACACACACACACACACACACACAATTCTCCCCCTCATGAAGATCTCCCCTCCTCATACAGACCAACCCCTGCACACACTCATGCACACACAGCCCTCCCATTTAACAAAGCTCCCCTTCCTTCACATACACACACATATATTCTACCTTACTCATATATCCACCCCCATCCTTACTGTTGCAGGGTGCCGGAGATCAGTCATTCAACTGGGGATGGGGGAGGAGGGAATTGCCTGCTTATGAGCTGAGCCTGAAGAAGATAAAGAGATCAGGATGTCCATACTGGGGGTGTAGTGAGGGCGGAGCCACAATCGTCACTCCTCCCACACCATGCCGACTATCTGGAGGCAAAGATCTGTTTATGTGTTTTAGGCTCAGCAAGTGCTCTGCCATTCGTCGGATGGCTGATCTTCGGTGCCCTGGCCGGAGGAGGAGCCTGGAGCATGTGCTCCACTAGAGCCACCATCACTACGCCTCTGGTCAGCAGTATAACTGAAAACATGCAGAATGTTTACAGTTATATTGCCAACAGAGTTAAATGCTTTCAGATAAATTTTAACTTTGTTTCTATACTGCTGCAGGCATACTTCAAGATTTCTGCCCTGTCTTGTCGTTTATGTTTCACTGCTTCTCTCAGTGTTTTTGCCAATGTAATCCAGCAAATCTCCATAGCTCTGAGAGCTTTAATTTCTTTTCCCCCATAAACCACACGGTCTACATCCTTCTACACTGAGGTGCGCCCTAATCAGCCAGTTGACTGGGTACTGTCTTTACAAAACTTTACAGTATGTGTAAAGTTTTGTTATTTTTATGTATGTATCCCTGAGGACGGGGTCTAATCCTGAAACGTTGGATTCTTGCTGTGATCTAAGTCTGCTGGGTGCCGCTTCACCTACATCTATATATATATATATGTAATGTATATATATATATATATATAGTGCTCCTGGTGAGATATATCTACATCTTTATATATATGTATATATATATATATATATATATATATATATATACAGTCAGGTCCATAAATATTGGGACATTGACAGAATTTTAAAATTTTGGCCTCTATTCACCACCACAATGGTTTTGAAATGAAACAAACAAGATGTGCTTTAACTGCAGACTTTCAGATTTAATTTGAGGGTAATTACATCCAAATCGGGTGAACGGTGTAGGAATTACAACAGTTTCAATATGTGCCTCCCACTTTTTAAGGGGCCAAAAGTAATGGAACTATCAACTCAAAAGCTATTTCATGGACAGGTGTGGGCTATTCCCTCGTTATTTCATTATCAATTAAGCAGGTACAAGGTCTGGAGTTGATTCTAGGTGTGACATTTGCATTTGGAATCAGTTGCTGTGGACTCTCAATATGAGATCCAAAGAGCTGTCACTATCAGTGAAGCAAGCCATCATTAGGCTGAAAAATCAAAACAAACCCATCAGAGAGATAGCAAAAACATTAGGTGTGGCCAAATCAACTGTTTACGCACCGGAGAGCTCAGCAACACCAAAAGACCCAGAAGACCATGGAAAACAACTGTGGTGGATGACAAAAGAATTATTTCTCTGGTGAAGAAAAACCCCTTCACGACAGTTGGCCAAATCAAGAACACTCTCCAGGAGGTAGATGTATATGTGTCAAAGTCAACAATGAAGAGAAGACTTCACAAGAGTGAATATAGAGGGTTCACCACAAGATGCAAACCATTGGTGAGCCACAAAAACAGGAAGACCAGATTAGAGTTTGCCAAACAACATCTAAAAAAGCCATTACAGTTCTGGAACAACATCCTATGGACAGATGAGACAAAGATCAACTTGTACCAGAGTGATGGGAAGAGAAGAGAAGGAATGGAACTGCTCATGATCCAAAACATACCACCTCATCAGTGAAGCATGGTGGTGGTAGTGTCATGGCGTGGGCATATATGGCTGCCAATGGAACTGGTTCCCTTGTATTTATTGATGATGTGACTGCTGACAAAAGCAGCAGAATGAATTCTGAAGTGTTTCGGGCAATATTATATGCTCATATTCAGTCAAATGCTTCAGAACTCATTGGACGGCGCTTCACAGTGCAGATTGACAATGACCCGAAGCATACTGCAAAAGCAACCAAAGAGGTTTTTAAGGCTAAAAAGTGGAATGTTATGCAATGGCCAAGTCAATCCCCTGACCTGAATCCGATTGAGCATGCATTTCATTTGATGAAGACAAAACTGAAGGGAAAATGCCCAAAGAACAAGCAGGAACTGAAGACATTTGCAGTAGAGGCCTGGCAGAGCATCACCAGGGATAAAACCCAGCGTCTGGTGATGTCTATGCGTTCCAGACTTCAGGCTGTAATTGCTTGCAAAGGATTTGCAACAAAATATTAAAAAGTGAATGTTAGATTTAGGATTGTTTAGTTTGTCCCATTACTTTTGGCCCCTTAAAAAGTGGGAGGCACATATAGAAACCATTGTAATTCCGACACCGTTCACCTGATTTGGATGTAATTACCCTCAAATTAAATCTGAAAGTCTGCAGTTAAATCACATCTTGTTTGTTTCATTTCAAAGCCATTGTGTTGGTGAATAGAGGCCAAAATATGAAAATTCTGTCAATGTCCCAATATTTATGGACCTGACTGTATATAGTGTTCCTGGCGAGATTATGTTTATCATGAAATGTTGCAACTGACATTTTAGTATCTGTCTGGTTATATACTTCATTATCCAGACTCTTGGAGTGCCACTGATATTTGGAGATTTATATATATTAGAAGGGCACAGTCGTGCCCTTATATTAAGGCTGCATGTAAAAAACTGCAATAGATAATTCCGGAGGGGGGGCATGGTGTCTAAGGGGCTACACCTCAAAAGCTATTGGAAGTGCCAAGCTGAAATTTGGCATGGGTGGGTAGAATTGTCGTGCTGTGTTGCATGCCAAATTTCAGGGCATAAACTTGAAAAATTAGGACTTGGGAGTAATCTAAATTTCCAACTGTCACATTTTTCTGACATTCTCAATTAGGACTACTTTTCTGCTGTAGTCTATGGGGGTTTATTGGGAAGGCATAACTCAGGGTAGGGGGCAAATTTAGACTTGGGGTTTGTTTTATTATGTAGCTATTGTGTCAGGGTACATGCTTTTTGGGTTCAGGTAAATTAGACAGTTATAGTTTTAAACTATTACCTCAACAATGCGCCATTGAATACATAGGACTTTTCAACTTGTTGTGCAGCCTCCAGCAGGTGTATTCTCTGTGGCTTCACTTGGGTGTACCAAGATGGCTGTCATTTGTGAGCTTTAGCAGTGGTGGGCTCGGGGGAAGGAAGCTGGCATAAGCTGCAGTGGGACCCAGGGGAAAGGTGCAGGGGGGGTAGCAGGAGTTAGCTGAGGCCAGGACCCCGGGACTGTAGTGGCCCGTAGCGGTGGTGGTGCGGGCGGCAGTGGGGCAGGCATTAGGAATACAGACCCTAGTCTTTGCTTGGTATACTGGTTTGTAATTAAGGGTGTGCACCAGCCACTTTTCGTGTTTTGTGTTTTGGTTTTGAATCTGGATCTTTCTTCATGTTTTGGTTCCGGGTTTTGGGTTTGGATCTGTATTTTTTTGGAAAACAACATAAAAACAGCTAAAATCACAGAATTTATTTTGTATTCGTTCCTACGCTATTATTGACCTCAATAACATTCATTTCCACTCATTTCCAGTCTAACCTGAACACCTCACACCTCACAATATTGTTTTTAGGCCAAAAGGTTGCACCGAGGTAGCTGGATGACTAAGCTAAGCGACACAAGTGGGTGGCACAAACACATGGCCCACCTAGGAGTGGCACTGCAGTTTGAAAAACTAGGCGCCAAACAGTACATAATGCAAAGAAAAAAAACAGGTGCAAGATGGAATTGTCCTTGGGCCCTTCCACCCACCCTTATGTTGTATAAACAGAACATGCACACTTTAACAAACCAATCATTTCAACGCCAGGGTCTGCCACACGACTGTGGCTAAAATAATTGGTTCGTTTGGGCCCCACAAAACAAGCTGGCAATTAATCTGTCCCTGCACAAACTGGCTCTACAGAGGCAGGATGTCGTCTTCATCCTCACCCACCAAATCCTCACCCTCTTTAGTGTTGTGTACATCCTCACAGAGTATTAATTCGTCCCTGCTGGAATCCACCACCACAGGTCCCTCTGTACGTTCTGGAGGCTGGTCTTCCCGGAAGAATTGATAATTCATTTTGATGAACATCATCTTCTCCACATTTTGTGGAAGCAACCTCCTACACCTTTCACTGACAAGGTTCCCGGCTGCACTAAAAACTCTTTCGGAGTACACACTGAAGGGGGGGCAACTTAGGTAAAATAGAGCCAGTTTGTACAGGGGCCTTCAAATTGCCTCTTTTTCCTGCCAGTACAGGTACGGACTGTCTGACATGCCTACTTGGATGCTGTCACCGATGTAATCCTCCACCATTCTTTCAATGGGGACAGCATCATATGCAGTGACAGTTGATGGGTCAGAAATTGTTGGCAGGTCCTTCAGTCCACACCAGATGTCCAAACTTGGTCCTGTCTGCCCTGCATCACTGCCAGCAGGTTTGATAGGATATCTAAGTTGTTTCCTGGCAGCCCCAGTTGCTGGAGAAAATGATGAAGGGTCACGTTCCGCTTCAGCTGACAGTGTTTTCACCAGCAGGTCTTTGCACCTCTGCAGGCTTGTGTCCGCCGGTAAGAGAGACACCACATAGGCTTTAAACCTAGGATTGAGCACGGTGGCCAAAATGTAGTGGTCTGCTTTCAACAGATTGATCACCCTCGAATCCTGGCAAAGCGAATGAAGGGCTTCATCCACAAGTCCCACATACCAAGTTGAATTGCTCCATCTTAGCTCCTTCACTTTCTCCAGCTGCTGCTGCAAAAGCCTGATGAGGGGAATGACCTGACTCAAGCTGGCAGTGTCTGAACTGACTTCACGTGTGGCAAGTTCGAAGGGCTGGATGGAGAACCTTGCACAACACGGAAATCATTCTCCACTGCACTTCAGTGAGGTGCATACCCCCTCCTTTGCCTATGTCATAGGTGGATGTATAGGCTTGAATGGATTTGCTGCTCCTCCATCCTCTGAAGCATATAGAGGGTTGAGTTCCACCGCGTCACAACCTCTTGCTTCAGGTAATGGCAGGGCAGGTTGAAGAGTGTTTGCTGGTGCTCCAGTCTTTGGCACGCAGTTCCTGAAAGGCAAAAGTGGGCCAAAATATTTCAGGCCACCGAAAGTATCTCCTGCACGGCCCTGTCATTTTTCAAAAAAGTCTACACCACCAAATTTATTGTGTGAGCAAAACATGGGACGTGCTGGAATTTGCCCAGATGTAATGACCACACAATACTGGTGGCGTTGTCAGATATCACAAATCCTCAGGAGAGTCTAAGTGGGGTTAGCCATTGGGTGATGATTTCCCTCAGTTTCTCTAAGAAGGTTGCCAGTGGTGTGCCTCTTACTGAAACCGGTGATACAAAGCGTAGCCTGCCTTGGAACGAGCTGGCATTTATGAGATGCTGCTACTGGTATCACTGCTGTTGTTGCTGCATAAGGCAATACATCTACCCAGTGGGCTGTCACAGTCATATAGTCCTTAGTCTGCCCTGTTCCACTTGTCCACATGTCCGTGGTTAAGTGGACATTGGGTACAACTGCATTTTTTAGGACACTGAAGACACTTTTTCTGATGTCTCTGTACATTCTCGGTATTGCCTGCCTAGTGAAGTGGAATCTAGATGGGATTTGGTACCGGGGACACACTACCTCCATCAATTGTCTAAATGTCACTGCACTAATGGCGGATACCGTTCGCACATCTAACACAACATATCTGTCAAGGCCTCAGTTATCCGCTTCACAACAGGATGACTGCTGTGATACTTCATCCTCTTCACAAAGGACTGTTGGATGGTCAGTTGTTTAGTAAAATAAGCAGTGGTATTCCAACTTCCTCTGTGGGATGATGAACGACTCCCAGCAGCAACAGCAGTAGTGGCAGCAGTTGGCATAGCAATGCAGGATCCCCCGGAGGAATCCCGGATAGGAGAGGAGTCAGTCATGCCAGTGACATGGCCTGCAGGACTACTTCCGATCCTGATTGAGGAGGAAATTGATGAGGAGGGAGTTGCTGGTGTGTTTTGCAGGCACTTGGATACAACAGGACAAAGGGATTTAGGTGTCCCTTGACTGCTTCCAGTCTTAGCCACAGTTTC
This sequence comes from Taudactylus pleione, assembly GCA_031769625.1. Taxonomy (NCBI): domain Eukaryota; kingdom Metazoa; phylum Chordata; class Amphibia; order Anura; family Myobatrachidae; genus Taudactylus; species Taudactylus pleione. The sequence goes on from JAUIMM010000241.1 coordinate 1,177,708, forward strand.
TGAACTTGACAGTGACTTTTCATGAATGCGCTGCAGGTGACATATAATTGAGGATGTTCCTAGGTGGTTAACATCCTTACCCCTACTTATTACTCCTTTACATAAGCTACATAGGGCATGAGAGTTGTTGTCTGATTTTGGATAGAAATAGTTCCAGACCTAAGAGGAGGATTTTTTGGTCTTCTGCCCAGGCATGACAATGGGCTTTTTCATCCCACGGACAACAACTGTCTCCCCAGGTGCCTTAGTTAAACAAATCACATCACCATCAGAATCCTCCTCATCAACTTCCTCCTCAGCGCCAACTACACCAATACCCGCATCCTGTTGTACTTCAACAGTGACATCTTCAATTTGAATATCAGCAACTGGACTGTGGGTGCTCCTTCCACCATTTACAGAGGGATTGCAAATGGTGGAAGGAGCCACTTCTTCCCATCCGATGTTGGGAAGTTTAGGGATCACAACCACCGACACACTTGGACTCTCCTTGGGGATTTGTGATATCTTCTTAGAACGCACAGTTCTTTGTTGTGCTTTTGCCAGTTTAACTCTTTTCATTTTTCTAGCGGGAGGAGGGCTTCTATCTTCATGTGAAGCTGAACCACTTGTCATGAACATAGGCTAGGGCCTTAGCCTATCCTTGCCACTCCGTGTCGTAAATGGCATATTGGCAAGTTTACATTTCTCCTAAGATGATTTAAATACATTTTTGGGGTCATTTTACTGAACTTTGGCTTTTTAGATTTTACATATCCTCTACTATGACATTGGGCATCGGCCTTAGCAGACGATGTTGATGTCATTTCATTGTCCATGTCATGACTAGTGACAGCAGCTTTAGCACTAGGAGGAAGTGATTCTTGGTCTTTCCCTATTTTATCCTCCAAATTTTAGTCCTCCATTATTTTTATGGAGTGAATAACCCCTGTAAAATTATTTGGATGAATTAAATCACCCCTTTTAATTTGGAGTGAATATACACAGGGCACAAGGTAGCGTACCCCTACACCACACAGGGCAGCCACTGTAAAAATTATTTGGATGAATGAAATAACCCCTGTCAAAATTATTTGGATGAATTAAATCACCCCTTTTTATTTGGAGACTGGAGTGAATACACAGCACACCACACAGGGCAGCCCCTGTAAAAATTATTTGGATGAATTAAATAACCCCAGTAAAAATTATTTGGATTAATTAATCACCTCTTTTTATTTGGAGACTGGAGTGAATACACAGCACAGGGCACCGTAGCCCTACGCCACACAGGGCAGCCCCTGTAAAAATTATTTGGACTGAATATACAGCACAGGAAGCACCACTAGACTGGACTGATACAGCAGAGCAGATCACCTCCAGACTGATACAGCAGCACAGCACCACTGGACTGGACTGATACAGCAGAGCAGGTCACCCCCAGACTAATACAGCAGCACAGCACCACTGGACTGGACTGATACAGCAGAGCAGGTCACCCCCAGACTGATACAGCAGCACAGCACCACTGGACTGGATTGATACAGCAGAGCAGGTCACCCCCAGACTGATACAGCAGAGCAGGTTGCCACGCCACTTTCCCACAGACACTAGAGAGACACGTCCTCTTACTACCCTCTCCAGGACTGGAGTGAAGATGGCGGGGGGGGGTTCGGATTTCAAAAATCCGAACCCGCTCACCCCTATTTGTAATATGAAGAATTAGTGGTGAATATGCGAACCATAACCACAGTTGACATGATTTTTTATGCCCTATGGGGATAGTGTCTTAAACCAAAAGATAGGAAAGGATTAGTAACCTGCTTTGCATTAAGCTGTAATTGCTGGAGCTCCATGCATAATGAAGCAGTTATAAGGAGAAAAAGTAAATACTCTGTCTAAACCACTCATTCCAATGTGCTAAACCCAAGGCCGTAACTAGGGTAATGCGACCAGGGCAGGGGGCTCTGTTTGGGTCTGTCAATGTTTCTATTTATTATCATTCTCACTTGTAGCTTCCACTTCTTTTATCCCCAGCATCTCCTTGCCTCCCCTATCTCTTCCATGGCCCTTTTTCAGGTGCACTATCTTATGTACCTATTTAAAAAATGGGGGGGGGGCACCAATGCTCTCTCTAGCACAGGGCACCAAAAAGGCTAGTTACGGCTCTGGTTAAACTTGTAGTAATTGTGTAAAATTCTGCCTTTACTCCACTGTTATAATTCATAATGTACAGAAGTCTACAGCATGTACAACATTGCAGCACAGCTTTTATATTGTAAATGGTGTCTGCACACAGCAGGCTACATGTACAGTTGGGCTCATTGTATTCCAAACAAATGATGCAATTACATGTGTATGCTGAGCTCAGTTATCTAATGACACATGCGGCTCAGCATGTGTAAATTATATGTAGTACACGAAGATACATGTAAAAAAAAAACATATAATCCACTCTAAGTTGATGATGATGACAGCATTTTAATGTTGAGTGGAAAAAAGAAATGCTCTCCCAAATCAGCATGGGACTGTATGTTTCAATGTGATGTTTTAACCCTTTCACTGCTTGCACATCAATTTGATTCAGGCCTTCTTAGTTGTGTAGTAGGGGATTAATTAAATGCACATGGACAGTAACTGTTCTTCCAGCTAATCATTGCAAAAAAATGATTGAAGGCAAAAGACACACAAGGAAGAAAAAGACATTTGTCTTGTTTCCCTAACACAATATTCTCCAAGGATCCTTTTATATTCCACATGAATTCCAAACAGCACAATATTGATATTTACAAACTGTGTACAAGTGACAGAAAACTAAATTAGCTTTGCTAGTTCATGTCTCTACACTGATAAAAACTGATATAGCAGCTAATGTTATTTTATTCTGTGGCAGTCATTTCTAGCACTGGATAATTTATCTATTTCAGACCCAACTCTATCTAGATCACCTTGTGGCACATATATTTTTCAGAGTGTGGTCCGCGCATTTTAACATCAATATATGCTCACTGTAGTTAATATATCCATTTGCCATGAACTCTATCTCGATCAATAGGCAGCCCTATTATTTTCAGCGCATGTTGGAGACATTTGCCAGTAATTCAGTGGTATGTTTCAATTTCTGAGAGTAATGTACATAATGACATAGCTGTAAGTTCACGAACACAGTAAGATAGATTATTGGAGCTTTAACTCTATTATGTGCATCTCTTCCTAATGATTAGTTAGATGATCTTATGACAAAACCTTAAGTGTGAATGGCTGCAAGAGAAACCCATTGGACTGTTCTTACTATGCAAAAATAAGATAACATCATTACTCAGTTAAGTATCATTTTTAAAAGTATTGGCTGATCAATATACCAATAAAGGAATTCATAAGCTAGAAAGCAGAAGCGTGAAAGGTCAAATGGAGCAGAAACTATATACAATAGAAAGAGTGGGGATGCTACACAACTTCAATCATATCTCTATCATATTTAATAAAAAATATGAAGGATTGTACACAAAAAATATGTAATAGTCCAAATATAGTAACTATACCAATACATTTTTATGAGAGAAATATGATGAGTTCATATGTGTTATATATATATATATATATATATATATACTGCTGAGAGCAAACACATCACATAGATCAGCACCATAGTAAAATTAATCATTAGGAGGGGATGAGGGTGAGTTTCTCTCCAATCTAATAATAATAAAATAGGTATAAAGCATGAAGCTTTTTAATTTTTTTTGCAACATAATAGTGGAGCAAGGTTCTTACAGACAAATGGTGCATTTCAGTACTCATGCAGAGGATGCAACCAGTTCTGTTCTACATTTATCATAAAGGATCTTGTTCAAATGACAGTCTACTGTAGGCATCAACTATATATTATCAATATACTAAATATAATATAGTAACGCTAAAGACACTCCCATTGTTATTTAGGTAAGCATTCAGCTGAACCCAAAAAGCAAACTATGGCCCTTGTTTGAAGAGAAGCACTTTACATCCCCCACATGCAGTCAGAGGGCAAAATTTACTAAGCGGCGGTTTGACGGCAGTTTCTATTCTATTCTAAACCCCCGGTGTTTAGAATAGAATAGAAACTGCCACCAAACCGCCGGGGTTTAGAATAGAATAGAAAACACAGTCAAACCGCCGCTTAGTAAATTTTGCCCAGAGTCTTAAGACTTGGCCACACACATAAATATTTTGTTCACCTAAAAATGTTCAAGGGTTATGGCTGCCAAACAACAATTGATACTCTTTTTCATCAGTGACAGCGTCCTTATGAGTATGCTGGCATCATTAGACTACACTAATGAATTACTATAGCCTCCAAATATCTAGATCTGCCAATTGTGGCAAAATGACATAAAGCCTGACGTTCGGTGACCAGGCCCACCTTATATGCTGTTTATGCACACTTAGGTTGGCATTCAAATTATGCTAGTACTAGAATTGTTTAAGGTACTAAAAGCATGTTCATGGGTATAGGGGTGGGACCTTTAGGTTATAATGACCTGCAGTTGGGATGCTGTATGCTCCCACAGTTATTATAAGTCAAACAGGACTAACATAATGCTACATTACAGAGTATACCAGTTTACAGGAAGATTGGTAAGTAGTGTACAGTAGAACTCAACATGACAGACAAATCATACTGTTGATATATATACAGATGTGTCCACATATATCTTACTTCCTTGGGTGTTACACAACCCTTCTAGTCGTGCCATCCCGTGACGCGACACGGTAGCCCAGAGCATTATTTCGTGTGACTTTTTACCTTCAAATGCAACTTATTCGCAAAGCAATACTAATAGTATGCACAAGCAGCTTCTGCTGATTAAAATGATATGCTGCATGCCTATGTTCTGTGTGTGACTGCTGGTGTATTTGCATACGAAATGCTACATTACAGTGTCACAGCCGCTGACACTGTAGTGTAGCATTTCACACTTGTGTGTGTGTTTATTGATGCATCTTCAAAGCTCCATCTGATTTTAAAATTGTATTACATTAAGTCTGTTTTGTACTGTACCTGGATACAGTGTGTAGTGTGTGTGAAATGGACAAGAAAGCAAAAGAAAAGCACATTAATCATTTTAGAAACTAGTACTGGGCCTACACTGGCAGAAAAACTGTGTGTCAGACCGACAGACATTTTATCTGGCAGCCTGACACTCAGCAGATATTGTGGCCAAACACTAAGATACAGTATGTCACAGAGTATTGGCTATGATATCTGGCTTCTGATATACTTTCAATATCCCAACAGATGGGATTCCGGTGGTCAGAATGCCGGCACCATAATCCTGGCACCTGTCAGAATCTCAGTGCCAGCATCCCGACCGCCGGTATCCTAAAGGTAAGTAGCGGGGTTAGGGGGAGAGTTAGGGGTTAGGGTTAGACACTAGTGGGAGTGATAGGGTTAGGCACTAAGGGAGGTGGGTTAGGTTTAGGAACTAGGGGGGAGGTTAGGTTTAGGCACTTGGTAGGGAGGGTTAGGATAGGGTCAGGGTAGGGTCAGATGTTGGTATCCTAACCGTTGGGATGCCGGCGTCAGGATTTAGAACGCCAGGATTCTGAGCATCAGCATCCAGTATCCATCCCCTGGCTTCCTTCCCTAGGCAGAAGACATTTCCTAATTCCTTCCCTGTGAAGGAACAGGGAAAATGTCAGTTGGCCAGCCGTGTTTGGGCATATACTACCCGATGTGACCAGCTTTAAAACATCGGACAGACAAGCTGGATGATTCGGCCGCCTAGCCATTCGATATTTTCGGATTGGTCACATACATACATACATAGTACAATTATTTGTGCAATACCGGTAAGGGATAGGGGTAGGTTAGAGTTAGGCTCTGGGGGAGTTAGGGTTAGGCACTAGAGGGAGAGATAGGGGTAGGGGTTAGGGTGTACTCATCTGAACACTGGAGCATCAGATAGCTCATCCAGAAGTGAAAGTCAATGGAACACCAGGAATAAAGTTACTGCAGGAGATGCCACTGCCACCGAAAGGAGGTATGTGACAGCTGGGCCACCAGAGATGATATGTTGTCATTCTAACATGTCAACATTTCATCAGTGTCTACATGATGAATTTTGACATGGTCCATATCTACGTTATGACCATGTAAACATCCTCATGTCAACATTATGAATGTTGACATATGAAGGTCAACATATCATACCACACCTGGCTGCTCCATACTCTCAATGGGACAATTTTGCTGATGAAGATGAGACTATGACCAGATGGAAATATGTCCAAGAGTTCTGACAAACTATTTCTATAAATAATAATAATAATAATAATAATAATAATAATAATAATAATAATAATAATAATAATAATAATAATTGATTCATATGAAACCAATTAACCTGGGACATGATTAAAAATAATAGTTTTTGCTTTGAAATTAATATTACATGTTGGAAATTCAAAGGACAAAGTATGCTGCCTAACCTAAATAGATAATATAGCTGGTGGCAGCTTGCTGAAATGAGAGTGTATTCTTCAGTCTTTTTTATTGGATCAGTTTCTTCATTTTTAATAGCCAACTCCTACACTATCTGTAAAAAAAAAAATCTATTTTGAGTATGACCTTTAGTTACTACACTTCAATTTTAATTACTGAGCTAGAAGTGGACGTCTCACTTTGTGTTAAGAGCCCTGGCGGCATCATTTGCATTGGATTAAAAAAGCCCTCTGGAAGTGTAATACCAAAGCAGCACATGAAACAATACAGGCCATTTGTAAGCTATAAGTGATATGTGCAAGACAGATAAATAACAGAATGTAGAACATTTTAGCTTATAGCTAAGTTCTATATCTTTTCAAAATATTCTGTATATATTTTGTGAAATGTAAAGTGTTTTTGCACCTTCAGATGAAATAGTGTTACATGGGGATGTAGTAGGTAATACCTCCGGCCGCATGGGCGGCAGTTCAAATCCTGACAGCGGCTGCCCGACAAGGGTGAAAATCCTGATCGTCAAAAGGTAATTATTGCTAACCTAATTTTACCCCCTAACCCTCCCTTAGGGGTGCCTAACCCTAACCTCCCCCCAAGTGCCTAACCCTAAACCCCCCTCTAAGTGCCTAAACCTAACCCACCCTTCCCCTAGCCTAACCCTAACCCTCCTGGGGGGGTGCATAACCCTAAGTCCCCACAGGAGCCCTAAAACCTAACCCTCCCCCCCTGCGGCTGTCCGCACTAGGTCTCCGGCGTATGGATAATGACAGGCTTTGAGTTTTCGACGCCTGTCATTAGTACCTTGTCAGGATTAGAGAGTCGGGAAGCCGGCGGTCGACATTTAGACTGTCGGCTTCCTGACTTCATCCCTTACATGGATATACAGTACAAACCAAACCACGGCTAATACAGAGTTGAATGCAAGTCGGTTTGGCAAACGATTCACACTGCACATGCTCCTGGGTGGAGCTTACACAAGTACAGGTGATGGAGGCATTGCCAACTCAGTCACATCTCCATTTGCAGCTAAAGGGATGTTACCGGGTGGTAACTGGGCGACAGCACAAAGTTTAGTGAGGGTGTGCCGAAAGCATTGTGTCTTATGCAGAGTTGTGTATACATGTAAATACACATATTATCAGATGTCTCCTTTGTACCTAGTATAGGGGTGGTATAAGTGTATACTGATAATGATGACAGCATGAAAGTGTATGACTGAGGCGGTTTGGCTGTAGAGATATGTACAACTCTGCATATAGGTCAATATCAGTGACGTGCGGTGAGGTAAATGGCTGAGGAGACACTGACTAGTGTTAGAGACAGATTTACACATACTATACATATATGAACCCAAGGGTTCATGTGGGCATTATACAAAGGTGCAGCAGTATAGAGTGCTGGAAATTTGGTGACTTTTGATCAGGGATGTGTGGAAAAGGTAGACAGGGGAGGCAGTGCCTCACTGGCCATACACTTTTCACTCCAGAGTTTTTACTATAAAAATTATTATAATAATACAAAGAAGATATTTATAGTATTTTCTTTAATTTTTTCTTATCATTTTTATAGTCAAAAGTTTGGAGTATACCTAAGTATGACAGGAAAGGCTCTGCTAACCAGCCTCACCTAACCACAAGTCACTGGTCAATACAGACGTTGCATCAAAAACAGGTCAAAGTTACATGATTTTAGCTGTTTGTATCAATTTTTAAAGTAAACCAACAGACTTGTGGGTGGTTTTGCCAAACCAAAACATGGGTTCCACACACATCTCTAGTATATATCTAATATACAGATCAGAAGATTTTATGGTGCCATGTATGCTGATTGGTTCATTCTATTACTAGATCTCTTGGGGAAGGAGGCCGCTGGCCCAGTGAAGGGTGAAGTTGCTGGATCAAGTATTCTGAAGTTAGGACAGGAGAACAATGAAAAAATAAAGCTTGCCAGCTGGAAACAAATGTTTATTATAAAGCTTTGTATGGTATATGAAAATTAGAGATGAGACATTTTCAAAAGAGATCTTGCAGAATATTTGCCTCATCCTGCATTTGGATGCAGAATTTCTAAGTGTGAATTTGGCATTAACAGGGGTCTATTTACTAAGCAGTTTTAGGAGACAGAGTGAAAAGTGATAAGTCAGTGATAAGGTGCCAGCCAATCAGCTCCCAACTGTCATTTTTCAAACACAGCCTGTGAGAGGACAGTTGGGAGCTGATTGGCTGGCACCTTATCACTGACTTATCACTTTTCACTCTGTCTCCTAACACTGCTTAGTAAATAGACCTCTAATTGTTCTGCAGAATGGCAAAGCTAAAGAGGAAAGCAAATCATATTGCCAGACTTTTGACCCATGGTGAAATGGTCAGTTCTGTCGCAAACTTAATTTGGACAAATTTCCCAGCGTAAAGTCTCCCTGCTAATGAAAGAAATATAATTAAGTGATGCTGACAAGTTTGATTTAAATACAAGATACTTTTACATAAATTAGCAATTTTGAGGGGTTCTGTTTGCCCCCACTTTAGTTTGCACCACTCCATACAGCAATTCAACCAATATAAAATGCCTCACCCATGATTTTTACTGGGATCAAATGGCACAAGGAAATCACTGGGCACTCAGCAAATGGAAGAGTTCATATGCAGAAAGCAGGCTTGCACTTAGGAGTTGGGGGTTCAAGCTACTGTACCTCTTGCCTGGGAGATTCCTGATGCAGGGAGTAAGTACAGTGGCTGAAATCCTGCTTCCCTGCTGTTAATAAAAGTTTTCCAAGCCAAGAAAAATAGCAATGAGTTACAATTTTGAGCACAAACTCCAATGCTTATTTATTACAAGAGTGAGGCTATTGCTAGCGTTGTGATATATTTTTAAATGTAAGAACTGCACAATTAATCTGTGGGAGTGCATTTGATTGCATTATGTCGGATGATTATGTTAAATGAACACATCAGGTAGCTTCACATAAAAATCTTTTTTTATGATTAGTACTTTGGTGTGGGGTACCACTGCTCGGTACATTTTTTTTATGTTTTTAAAATGAATATTTGTCATAATCATGGTGTATTTTTAGATCCAGTTAAGTCATTCTATAAGGCCTCATGCCCAATAGCATTTGATTTATGTTGTTAAATGCTAATACTGTACTGTACAAACAGAAATGAAATTGCCTGTCAAAAGCAAGTGCATTTGACACATGTTCGCAGAGCCGTAACTAGACTTTTTGGTGCCCTGTGCCAGAAAGAGCATTGGCGCTCCCATATTTTTCAAATAGGCTTATAACACACCCGAAAAAGGGGCATGGCCTCACGAGGAAGGGCCAGGGAAGAGATAGGGGAGGCCAGGAGATGCTGGGGATAAAGAGGAAGCTACAAGTGAGAATGATAATAAGCAGAACATTTGAAAGACCCTAACAGTGCCCCCCTGTCCTGCGGTGCCCTGTGCCATGGCACTGGTCGCACTACCCTAGTTATGACCCTGCATGTTCGACACAAGCTTTTACTTGCACTCATATGGGGCTGATGTGTTTAGACACATTTAGAAATGCATTCATATTGGGTTTTTGAACATACATCTGTGACAAGACAACTGGCCAAAAGATGTGAGGATCGTATATGGAAACACAAGTTAGTATGTGAAATAAATATATGTTCCCATTGAAATGAATGGACGTTTACAAGTGTACTGTGTTTGTTCTATGCACTTAAATGGAACAAGAAGTATCCAATGTTACTGAAACTGATGCAATTCTAACAGCCGAAACTGGGCGTATATCAGGAAAATGAGAGGTGCCATTTTTATTCAACACTGGATAGTAACACTACACCATGGCAAGCTAAACTATCTGTTGCTACAGACCAGCCAGCATGGATAGCTCCAACAGATTTATTACAATGCAGGCTTGGATAACAGGGTGAGCAAATACTACCTTTATATACTGTAAGGGACAAATGCTATATAACATTGGAAAATAACTGTGGGATTGGTATCCCTATCTGAGGAAAACAGCACATAACATTATATTGAACAAATGGAAAATGAATCACTCTGCAATCTGCATATACATCTGTGGTATTTAGCTGGAATATTGTGTAAATTTTTAAATACCGATACATAGATTGTAGACCAGATTCTATAGGCTCATACTGGTGGATCACGGGCCGTAGCTCTAGTGGGTGCAGGGGGTGCCATTGCTATGGCGCCTAGTGGTCTAGAGGGCCCCAGACTCAGGTCATATAGTTGTCTGCCAAGTTCCTGGAATTGGGTCCAGCCTGTTAACTGGCCTAAATGGGGGGACATTCCATTTTCAATGAGTGTTAAAATGGTAAGAAGGCACTGTGATGTGGCATAATGTTTTCTGGCAGAACTACTATGCGACATAAAATGAACAACTGCAGCAGAGGGGAAGGTCTCTCGCTAGAAGCATTAGAGTGGGGGTCCCTTTCATATGTTGCTATAAGGGCCCACAAAGTTCTAGCAATGCCATTGAGTGGTTCTCATAGTTCCCTTAGCAGCAGCCTTACAGTTATTTTTTTATATATATATATATATATATATATATATATATATATATATACATGGACCCACACAGGCACATAACAGAAAATATGCAAACAACATAGAAGAGAAAAAAGTGACAGTTGGAGCTTTAGATTACTTTCAAATCCTCATTTTTTATGTTTTTGCCCTGAAAATTGGCAAGCTGCACCGAGCAGCAGTTTTACCCACCCATGCCAAATTTCAGCCAGGTACCTCCAATAGCTTTTGAGGTGTTGACCCTTAAACACCCTGCACCCTCCTTCGGAATTCTCTATGGAGATTTCTGATTTATTTTCCGACTTAGCCTTAATATACGGGGACTGTGCCCTTATTTTATATATATATATATATATATATATATATATAATAATCCACTGGACTGGCACTCTACTAAACCAACATCACTGTACTCCAGTGCCTGTTGCATAATAATGATAAACCAGAAGAAATCAGCGGCACTTGGAGATTTTTCAGAAAATTATTTAATGTGTACCCAAACACATATCACCAACGTTTCGGGGAACCGCGCCCCTTTGTCAAGGTAAATGTATATAGCAAGTAAAGAAAGATGAGCTTACCTTATACCAGAGAAGCCCGCCAAGTGCAAGTGTCCGGACACCGCCCGGGACCCCTCATGACGCTGCTGGAGTCCCGCACTGAAGATGTCACTGCGTCAAGCGTCATTGGGAACCTAGGTAACCAGGACGCTCGCGCTGTGACGTGGCTGGTCGTCCTGCAGAGAAACATTCAGAATAGTACCCTCGTGTATTACACAGAATTACAGTACTTTTGACCCTTGAATTTGAATTGTTTTTCCCTCGCTCCCCTCTCCCTTTCCCCCTTCCCCTCCCCCCCCTTCCTTTACCATATCCTAAGCACAGTAGTTGATTTTTAATATTTGTACACCTTCTGGTTTCGATCCAGTTATGTTATTGTACTTAGTATTTCTGTCTGGTCTGCTTTATTTCACTATCTTGATATAGTGTTTCTATGGTTCTATCGACTCTGGTCTATTTGGTTTATTGTATATTATAAGTGCTGTTTTTCATTTACACCACCGCACTTATATTCATTCCGAGCACACAATTCTGTGAATTAGCAGCTCCCCAGGGTTTAGGTTGTCCTCTTCTCCTGGTTGGCGGCAGGCTTTAAGCTCTTTTTCATGACCGCTGCCTACAAGGACTTCCAGGCATCTTCTTACTTTGGGAGCTCTTGCACGCTCCTTCCTTCGGCTGCCATGCTGCTGCCTCACACTAGCTTATATAAGCCAGTGATGGGGGGGTGATGGTGGCCATTTTTTAAGTCAATGGTGGCACCAGGATTTTTATTGTGAAATCCCGCCACTGAGCCGTCATTCGGGTAGTACTGTCTTTAGAGGACAGTACTAAGGGCCTGAATAAGACCCACTTGCAAGCGCTATGCGCTCGCGAGTGGGTCGATGTTAGGCCACTGCACATGCGCACACCAGAGACAGCTATGCGTGCGGCCAGGAGGCCGCTCAAAAAAAAAAAAAATGCCCTGATTCAGAGCAAGCGCTCTTTCAGAGCGTCCGGCTATGAATCAGGGCCTAAGGGCCTGATTCAGACCCGCTCATGAGCGCTCGCAAGCGGTTCGATGGTGGCCCAGTGTGCATGCGCGAGACCCGGATAGCGACGGGCAAACCGTCGCTCCTGCTCTCGTACCAAAGGGGGCGTGCTGTCAATGTTGAGTGACAGCACGCCCCCTTTGGTGGGCATGCCGGGGGCGTGGCTGCCCAGACGGAGGCATTCCCATGGGAACGCCTACCATCTGGGGCCGGCCCCACTTACAACACAAGTGATGTCAGTGGGAGTGCTTTCAGCTCTGTTTGAGCCGAAAGCACTCCAGGGCTTGCAGCAATGAGACCCTACCACAAGGGTCTCATCGCAAGCCCGATGGTCGCGATGGTCAAGACCATCGCAACCATCATCATGGCCGCTCGCTATAGCTATACGAGCGGCCAGGAGGCCACTCAAAAAAACCAGAGGGCCAGCCCTGATTCAGAGCAAGCGCTCTGTCATAGCGTCTGGCTCTGAATCAGGCCCTAAGTTTGGTGGTCTATGTGTTTGCTATTTTTTGTTTTGCCAAGACCTTGGATGCCTTCGTGGAATGAAGAGGAGATGATCCACGCATAGTAGGAGGTGAGTATGGATTTTTTTTACTGGACAAGTGGATGTGACAGGCTTCAGGAATACAAAGATGAGTATGGGAGATAGTGTGTGTGCATGTGTTTGTGCATGTATGTTTTAATAGCATTTTACTTTAATTGGTTGGTGTGTCTTGTGTGTATTTTAACATTTCTTTTGCTGTGGAACTACAGGTACCAGCGGGCCTGTAATGCCCAGCATGCTGGTACATGTGGTTCTCCAAGTACCAGCATGTGGGGGTGGCTTGCTGGGGCCTGTAGTTCCACAGCAAAAGACAATGGCCCTGATTCAGAGCCGGACGCTCTGACCAGAGCGCTCGTTCTGAATCAGGGCCCACCTCCATTAATATGGAGCGTCCTCCTGGACACCACCCACAGCATATACGAGCGTGCAGGATGATGGCCGCGATGGTCTTGACCATCGCGACCATCGAAACTGCGAGCAGAAGCCTTCGGTTGAGTTTCTCAACCGCAAGGCCAGGAGTGATTTTGGCTCACTAGTGATATCAGTGGGGCCGGCTTCAGACGGTAGGCGTTCCCTTGGGAACGCCTCCGTCTGGCAGGCATGCCCCCGGCACGCCCACCAAAGGGGGCGTGCTGTCAGTCAACATCGACAGCATGCCCCCTTTGATGAGACACTATGAGCGAAGGAAATGCGCAGTGCATGCGCAGTGCAGACCATCAACCCACTTGCGAGCGGACAACCGCTCGCGAGTGGGTCTGAATGAGGGCCAATATTTTTATTACTATCAATTGCACCACAATACACTACCAACCCAGCACCCACCTGCCAGGGGACTTTATTGATACAGGTTGCCAGCGCTTGGGATACCAGCGGTCAAAAACCCAATGCCGTCATCCCAACAGGGTTAGCATACAGACATTTGTTGGTTGGTGCAGTATGCAAACACTCCCACTCTCCCTCCCTGGTGCCTGACCCTAAATCCCCCCCCAGTGCCTAACCCTAACCTCCCCATCCCTGTACCCTAAACCTAACCCTCTCCCCTTAGTGCCTAACCCCCTCCCCTTAGTGCCTAACCTTTCCCCTTAGTGCCTAAACCTAACCTCCCCCCTAGTGCCTAAACCTAACCTCCCCCACCACTGCACTCTACACCTAACACTCCCCCCAGTGTCTGACTCTAACCTCTAACCCTCCCCCTAGTGCCTAACCCTTAAACCTAACCCTTCCCCCAACCCCGCTACTTACCTTAGGTATTCTGACAGGCGTATCCCATATTTATATAGATATAATATATGTGTGCAGTAGTGTGTACTGTCCTGCTGAATGTCCTGCTGAATAGCAGTGCAGGGACAGCCTTTCACTGCAACTGCTGCCGAGTATGTATATGATAATACATACCTTTGGAAAAGTTTAAGATGACATTGACATTGGCGCAAAACAGCACAGTGCACATTATGTCTCTCATTCTTCCTCCATCCCTCTCTTACATCTCTCTTCCCCACTGTTATCCTCCCTGGATTATTGCAAGTTTTGTTCTTGATACTCTTCTTTTTTCTTAATTTCTGTGTAGTGATCAGTGTGTATTTGCTTAGAGCTAGGCTGTGGGGGGGAGTGGTAGGGCTAGGCTGTGGGGGGGATTGTTAGGGCTAGGCTGTGGGGGGGATTGTTAGGGCGAGGCTGTGAGGGGGAGGGTTAGGGCTAGGCTGTGAGGGGGAGGGTTAGGGCTAGGCTGTGAAGGGGAGGGTTAGGGCTAGGCAGTGGGGGGGAGTGTTAGGGCTAGGCTGTGGGGGGGAGTGTTAGGGCTAGGCTGTGGGGGGAGGGTTAGGGCTAGGCTGTGAGGGGGAGGGTTAGGGCTAGGCTGTGGGGGGGAGGGTTAGGGCAAGGCTGTGGGGTGGAGGGTTAGGGCTAGGCTGTGAGGGGAAGGGTTAGGGCTAGGCTGTGGGGGGGAGTGTTAGGGCTAGGCTGTGGGGGGGGGAGTGCTAGGGCTAGGCTGTGGGGTGGAAGGTTAGGGCTAGGCTGTGTGGGGGAGTGTTAGGGCTAGGCTGTGGGGGGGAGTGTTAGGGCTAGGCTGTGGGGGGAAGGTTAGGGTTAGGCTGTGAGGGGGAGGGCTAGGGCAAGGCTGTGGGGGGGAAGGTTAGGGCTAGGCTGTGGGGGGGAAGGTTAGGGCTAGGCTGTGGGGGGGAAGGTTAGGGCTAGGCTGTGGGGGGGAGTGTTAGGGCTAGGCTGTGGGTGGGAGTGTTAGGGCTAGGCTGTGGGTGGAATGTTAGGGATAGGCTGTGAGGGGGAGGGTTAGGGCTAGGCTGTGATGGGGAGGGTTAGGGCTAGGCTATGGGGGAGTGTTAGGGCTAGGCTGTGGGGGGTATTGTTAGGGCTAGGCTGTGGGGGGGAGTGTTAGGGATAGGCTGTGGGGGGAGGGTTAGGGCTAGGCTGTGAGGGGGAGGGTTAGGGCTAGGCTGTGAGGGGGAGGGTTAGGGCTAGGCTGTGGGGGGAGTGTTAGGGATAGGCTGTGGGGGGGAGTGTTAGGGCTAGGCTGTGAGGGGGAGGGTAAGGGCTAGGCTGTGGGGGGGAGTGTTAGGGCTAGGCTGTGGGGGGGAGTGTTAGGGCTAGGCTGTGGGGGGAGGGTTAGGGCAAGGCTGTGAGGGGGAGGGTTAGGGATAGGCTGTGGGGGGAGGATTAGGGCTAGGCTGTGAGGGGGAGGGTTAGGGCTAGGCTGTGAGGGGGAGGGTTAGGGCTAGGCTGTGGGGGGTAGTGTTAGGGTTAGGCTGTGGGTGGAATGTTAGGGATAGGCTGTGAGGGGGAGGGTTAGGGCTAGGCTGTGGGGGGGAAGGTTAGGGCTAGGCTGTGGGGGGGAGTGTTAGGGCAAGGCTGTGGGGTGGAGGGTTAGGGCTAGGCTGTGAGGGGAAGGGTTAGGGCTAGGCTGTGGGGGGGAGTGTTAGGGCTAGGCTGGGGGGGGGAGTGTTAGGGCTAGGCTGTGGGGGGGAAGGTTAGGGTTAGGCTGTGGGGGGGAAGGTTAGGGCTAGGCTGTGGGGGGAAGTGTTAGGGCTAGGCTGTGGGGGGGAAGGTTAGGGCTAGGCTGTGGGGGGGAGTGTTAGGGCTAGGCTGTTTGGGGGATTGTTAGGGCTAGGTTGTGGGGGGGGTGTTAGGGCTAGGCTGTGGGGGGGAGTTTTAGGGCTAGGCTGTGGGGGGGAAGGTTTGGGTTAGGCTGTGGGGGGGAAGGTTAGGGCTAGGCTGTGGGGGGGAGTGTTAGGGCTTGGCTGTGGGGGGGAAGGTTAGGGCTAGGCTGTGGGGGGGAGTGTTAGGGCTAGGCTGTGGGGGGGAGTGTTAGGGATAGGCTGTGGGGGGAGGGTTAGGGCTAGGCTGTGAGGGGGAGGGTTAGGGCTAGGCTGTGAGGGGGAGGGTTAGGGCTAGGCTGTGGGGGGTAGTGTTAGGGTTAGGCTGTGGGTGGAATGTTAGGGATAGGCTGTGAGGGGGAGGGTTAGGGCTAGGCTGTGATGGGGAGGGTTAGGGCTAGGCTATGGGGGGCAGTGTTAGGGCTAGGCTGTGGGGGGGATTTTAGGGCTTGGCTGTGGGAGGGAGTGTTAGGTCTAGGCTGTGGGGGGAGGGTTAGGGCTAGGATGTGGGGGGGAGTGTTATGGCAGGGCTGTGGGGTGGAGGGTTAGGTTAAGGTACAGGGTGATGGTTAGTGTTAGGGTTAAGGATAGGGTAATATACTTACCTCCATCTGTAGGGATTGTTTGCTGTATGATATCTTAGTTGCCCGTATATAGTGACAGGCATAGGGCCTGATTCAGAGTTATATGCTATGCCGTTGTTTTCGCAGACAAGCGATTATTATCGGCCATCTGTGCTTGCGTCTAAGTCCCACTGCGCATGTGTCAGAGTCCATAACTTTAGATGCAAGCAGCGACTTTTTACTCAAAGAGTGATAGACAGTTAATGTTCGTTTGGCAGAGGTAACATGTTGTGTTGCAAAAAAAAGTGTTTGTGTCGTGATCGTTTTCAGGTCGTGTCACTTCCTTCGTCTGCGATCTTCTGCACACAAACTATGGCTCCGGCATCTCAGTCCAGAAAGCCATTCTGCGCAACCATAGGGTTACACAGGAGACCAATTATCTATGGATCTGCGTGTGCGGCTAGGTATTAGTATCCTGTTGCTTGGATTTACGATGGCGTCTGTGTGCGTCTCAATACAAATCCTTTCATCTGCAACATTGGCATATTTTTCCAAAACTTCTGCTTACAAAATCGCGATGGAAATATAGTACTTATCTGAATCAGACCCATAGTGTGGATACACGTTATATATTTATTTATGATAGAAGTGGTCTGGCTACCACTACTACAGGACCACCTACTAGTGCATACAGCATTGCCTATTTATTTTAAATAGATTGAAGGGGGCAGAGAGCAGCCTCACACGGATTAAAATGATGACGCGCCCCTTTCACTGTGCCAGAAAGAAAAAAGGATCACTCAGGGGAGGTGCTGAGCAGTTATTCTTCATTCCTTCCGCCCCTCCGGTGGCTTGTCACACCCCTTAAGCTTTTTTCCACCACTATTTCGTGGGCCCCTACCAATGCATTGCCCCTGTGGGTCCTTTATGCCCCAGTCCAACACTGGCCTTAATATAAGGGCATGACCGTGCCCTTATAATATATATGATTCAATTATAATATTTGTGTATTTTTAAATTTGTATATACCAATGGCCATTCAATATTAATAAATGAAACATATACATTGAATATAACTAAATTCCACATTATAAGTGCTGTTTTTTGTGGTCTGTTTAATGTTTTCATATCTCCTATAAGTTAATTTCTGTATCAGCACTTAAATAACCATTGTTTGGGATTGCACTGTGCTAATGTTTGAAAAGTGTTTGTCTGGTATTAGGCAACGAACAAGCTTAGGTTGTCTTGAATATCTTTTGACAAGCTTTCATTGGTAACCACTGCTAGATGGTTGGACCCTATGTCAGACATACAGTAACTCAGGGCTAACAGATTTATTTCCAGCACTGAAATAGTTATAACTTGAGAGAAAACTTTCACACATCATTTGATTGATCGAGCAATGTTTCATTCCAATGAAAAAATTCATTAGGTCCCCCCCCCTTCTTTTTTCTATTCTACAGAAAATCATTTTTAATTGTATTAAAAAATAATTTTGCAAATGGTATTGAGCGAATGTCATTTCAAATAAATTGTCTGCCTCATCATTTCTATTTCAGCTGTGCACAGAAAAAGGGTGATCCAAATTTTTATAAGATGTTATTCTAACATATAATTCTCTATATCACCCAAACAGTTTTGTTCTACATTTGTTTTGTATTTTAATTCTAAGGGGCCTATTCATCATCATTTAATTTTTACAAAATGAGGTGAAAATCATCATTTTCACCTGCAATTGTAAAAAATTAAGTTATCAGGCCATTCATCAAGAAGGTAAAACAGGAAATATCACAGATATCACCTACTTACCTTCCTTTTGCGGAATGGCCCACTGTCCCTGTACACTAGTATGGGGACAGAATTCCTCAAGCTCCAAAAATACAATATTATTGGAGCTTGAGTGCGGTAGCATTCGCCATTTTCAGATGGTGAGTTCTCCAGCTACCCACTCCTCCTCTATGGGAAGCAGTATCGGATCGCAAAGAGGGATTCTTTCAGATTCCTCCACCCCTGTCTGGCTCCTTCTGCCAGACGTTGGGGCTCTTGTGCACAGTTGTGACCTGTAGGTCACGCATGTGCACTCCAGTCACTGCTCCGAAAGAAGCAGTGAAAAGATTGGTGTTGCCCAATAGAAGCCTATGGGATTTACTTCACATTGTATCCTTGAGTGTTTGTGTCATACTACGCATGCACAGAAGGGCTCCAAAGGGACTTCTGGGTCATAAACCTGGAAATTCCCTCTTCGCAAATGACAGCTCTTTTCGGTAGAGCTGTTCTTTGTGATTTTAATCACAATTCTAGGTACATACTGGCGTTATTAACGCTGGTATGTACCTGATAAGTGGCGGTATGTACTGAATCAATATATGATGCCTAGTACATACTACCCTGAATCTGTATATGAACTACTACAATGCAGTGGCCGCTGCTTTTTCTTACGCCAAGTTCCATTGTGCTTCATCTGTGACTTTGTTTGTGTTTAAAATGAATTGCTGTGCAGTTAAAGTCTCAGCCCAACATGTCTAGTACTCTGTGGGCGGAGTTGTTGTTGCATCTGCGATGCAAATACAATTTAAAATTTTAAGAAAAAGAAGGTATGTAAAGAAGGAATGTTACAGAGTTACTCAGTCGCAACGGGCGTCATGCATGTCTTGCCCAATTCAATTAGCTGAGGTAACGAAGTGCTAAGCACCAGAGGGTGTATTACTCCTGGAAACAGCAAAGGGTATCCCCCAGCACACTGAATGATATCAGCAATAAGATGTGAAAAACTACATGGTGGTAGATAATTCAGAGATCTCAAGGCCTGATTCAGACCCGGTCGCAAGCGCTGAGCGCTCGCAACTGGGTCGATGGTGGCCCACAGCAAATGCGAACGATGGAGCCGGCTCCGTTGTGCATATGCGCAAGACCCAGCTAGCGACAGGCTCTCCATCGCTCCGGGTCTCGCACCAAAGAGGGCGAGCTGTTGATGTTGAGTGACAGCTCGCCTCCTTTGGTATGCGGGCCGGGGGGGTGGCTGCCCAAACTGAGGCGTTCCCATGAGAACGCCTGCCGTTTGGGGGCTGCCCCACTGACATCACAAGTGATGTCAGTGGAGAGATTCCAGCTCTGTTAGAGCCAAAATCTCTCTGGGGCTTGAGACCACGAGACCCTACCACAAGGGCCTCATCGCAAGCCCGATGGTCGCGATGGTCTTGACCATCGCGACCATCAACCTGGTCGCTTGCTATAGCTGTGGGTGGTCACAAAAAAAAACCTGCCCTGATTCAGAGCGAGCGCTCTGTCAGAGCATCCGGCTCTGAATCAGGGCCTCAGTTGCATATATTTGCAAAAATATAGCTAAGCCTCCAGGCACGTCACGGCTTATCTGTTTACTGGAGGTCCCTAATTCTTAGTCAAAGTCTGGGGTGCGGAACCCCAAAAAGCCAGCAAAGGCCAGCCACCCCATGGCAGCACATCAGTGAGAGACTAAGGTGTTAGTAAGTGTTAATGATATTAATAAATCAAAAGCTATGTGTTAAAGGGTGATGCACAGGTGAAGGGTGTAATTAAAATTCTAAATAAAGTAGTAATAGTAGAAAAATAAGTGCTAAGAAAGTGCTAAATAGAATGTTCTAGAGTGCCACCACAAAGCAGTCCAGCGATACCAACCCAGGGAGTACCGCACTGCAAACTCATCCCTAAAAATAATAATCTGGGGCATATAATTGCCCAATATAAGGCCACATAATAATGGCACATACACAAACATATGTAAAATGAGAGCCAGCTTCCCTTGGAGTTACCCCTAGGTCCTCCTAATGGCACTACAGGAACCAGCATGCCCTTCAAATGCTGGTCCGATCTATGCCTCTCAGAACTGCAATGCATATTGGTAGCTGCTCAATTACTTTAGTAATAACACTCAGGTGCATATAAGGCAGGGGTTAGTCTATACAAGAAACAGCAAAGGATATCCCCCAGCACACTGAATGATATCAGCAATAAGATATGAAAAACTACATGCTGGTAGATAATTCAGAGATCTCAGTTGCATATATTTGCAAAAATATGGCTAAGCCTCCAGGCCACGTCACGGCTTCTCTGATTACTGGCGGTCCCTACTTCTGAGTCAAAGTCTGGGGTACGGAACCCCAAATAGCTAGCAAAGGCCAGCCATAGTGTGTTAAAGGTGAAGGTGAAGGGTGTAATTAAAATGATAAATAAAGTAGTATTAGTAGAAAAAATAAGTGTTCAGAAAGTGCTAAATGGAGTGTTCTAGTGTGCCACTACCAACCCAGGGAGCACAACGCTGTAAACTCATCCCTGGTGTACTACTCCTCCCAGCCTCTGGAGCTGTGAGGAAAACTCCACATTAAAAAAATCCAGAGTCTGCATTTTAGGGGAAACCCATAGATTCCAATACTTTGTGAATTGCCCCTAAGTGTATGAGCAAGCACCTGTATGAACTTTTATGTAGATATATGTTTGTCACCACAATCTTCCTACATTAGTGTCACAGGAGCTTCACAAGTTGGTGGCGCTGCTCCTTCCACTACCTAAACCTCAGTGTGTGTACCTTATTTCAAGCCCCCCATTTCCCCACTCACATTACAACACTACTTCTGCAACATACAATGTAGCCATATCCTCACTAATGTAATCACAATGGACAAGCAACTGCTTTCAAACATTTTAAACAACAAGCTAACCTCCTGAAATGCTTTGTGCTGCTTGCACCATTCCATGACCAGATCACCTACAGGACAATCCTGTCTCCATGTACTTCTAATCTGGGGACATCTGGGAAATCAGGAAATTAAGATTTGGTACAAACTAATGTACATTATATTGTGACATTTTTTGTATTTATGATATTTCCTATACATGTCATGTAAATTACTGAATTTGTCCTAAGATTATCAACTGCATTAATAAATATATATACAGTCCCCTGACGAAGAAGGTATGCGAAACAGCTGTCAGGACTTGCTGGGTTCCTGAGCATGGCTCCCCAGTTTATTTCGCTATGTGTCCAGCACCATGCTAAGTATCATGCAAATTGTGCAGAGATAACTGTAAGTTGGCATGTTGTACTCTTAACTATTTTCTGGATCATTACATCTATGGTTATTTTTCAAATGGTGTGCTGGTTCTGGTCCTTGTCAAAATTGGACTATATATATATATATATATATATATACATATATATATATATATCCAAGCAGAAAGATCAGCAGCACTCCCAGGCTTAATTCTTAGTGAAAATAGATTTTAATGCATGCCATATAGCCGACGTTTCTGGGCCATTCCCGACCCTTTTCTCAAGGCAGGCGTTGCAATAACAAATTACATTATAAACAGCAGTCTGCTTGGATATTCAACTTTCTACAGAAGGCACCCTAGCACACTATTTATATATCTCGAGTGCCGGTTATTATTTAGAATATATATATATATATATATATATATATATAAATATATAATTTTTTTCTGAAAATCAAGCCCACCCGAGTCTCATGAATCCAAGCGGTGGCTTGGGTTTTTCTGCCTTGCTCGGGCTCCAAATCAAGGCAAAACATCATCATCCCGGCTTTGGGTTCTCACAGATATTAGATTCTATATAATTGCCTCCTGCAGTGATTCGGCACCATTTTACATTGACTCCAGTCTCTGCTGTGTGTGCTAACGTGTCCAGTGTCAGTTGTACTGTGTCCAACCTCTCCACCTCCAGTAACTGTTGCTGTGCTGTGTCCACTACAGTCTCTGCATCCAGTGGCTGCTGTGCTGTGTTCATCCTCTCCACCTCCAGTGGCTGCTGCTGTGCTGTGTCCATCCACTCCCTGTGCCAAGTGGCTGCTGCTGTGTTCATCCACTCCATTACTAGTCTAACTGCAACACAGTGGTGATGCACTGTGACTCCACAGGCCATACCCCACAGAATTGTGATATAAACAGTGTGACTCTGCAGTTATCATTTGCGTAAAAAAGTAAAAAAAATTATAAAAAGTTAAAAAATATATTTTGTTTATACTACCTGAGTGCGCTGTCCCCCAGTTGGTTTGCTCATGTACATATAAGTGTTGTGACTACATGCAGTGTGAGCTGAGCTGTGAATTTAAAAAAATAGAAAACAATCAATCTCTTGTCCACTACATACTCCACCTCCATTTTCCTGTACAGCCCTCAGGCCTCTGATCTAGTTCTTGATTAATGAAAACATTCTATAGCATTGTATAGTATATATTATACTGTCATCCTGTCTGCCACCTCAGTGCCACTTTGTTTCCAAGATGTGTCATATTTGAAGTTTAACTGCCATGTGTTTGTACCACCCACTGCTGTCGCTTAGCTTAGTCAGCCAGCTTGCTCGGTAAAAGATTTTGCCCTAAACTGGATTAAAACAATATTGTGAGTTGCAAGGTGGTCAAATTTGACTGAAAATTTACTGGAAATGACTCACAATTAATGTTTCTGGGGTTAGCAATACTGTAGTAATAAAAACATGCTCAAATTCTGTGATTTTAGTTGTTTTTATACATTTTTTAAAAACTACTGATCCAAGCCCAAACCAAAACATGTGATGGCAGTTTTATATACTGTATGTATAGAATATAACAGTGAATGATATTACAACAGTAACATATGTAGACTTTGTGGCCTTTAACACCTTTTTATTGTTGAAATGTCCCAGCTTCCCTTATTGTCCCCATTGAATTCTCTCAAGTCTGTATTGAGATGTGCAAAATACAGATTTATAGAGGAGAAAAGTGGCAGTGGTCAAAAATAATAAATGACTTATGCTAAATATATGTGTTTATTCTCCCTCCGACTAGCAGAAAGGTCAGAGTTTTTTTTAATTTGTTGTCACTGACAACTCTATTGTCATTGAGTTAACCCAATTGAACAGGGTTCACATTATGGGTCTCAGTCAGACCCGGTCATAAGAGCTGAAGTGCTCACAACCAGGTCGATGGTTAGCCCTGCGCACGCGCAGCGGCCGCACTGAACGTGCGCAAGCCCCGGAGCGAGAGAGAAACTCTCTCGCTCTGGAGCTCGCTACCAAAGGGGCGGCTGTCGATGTTGATTGACAGCTCACCCCTTTTGGTAGGCGGGCTGGGGGGGTGGCTGAACAAATGGAGGCGTTCCTTTCAGAACGCATGCCAATTTTGGGCAGCTGCACTGACAAATCACTGACGAATCAATGATGACAGTGGGGAGCTTCCTGCTCGATCAGAGCAGGAAATTCCTGGGGCTTGCGGTTGACGAGACCCAACCTTAGGGTCTCGTCGCAAGCCCCGATGGTCGCGATGGTCTTTACCATCGCGTCCATCACCCTGGTTGGTCGCTAAGCTGTGGGTGGTAAGGGGGCGACCTGTCGATGTTGAATGACAGCTTGACCCATTTGGGAGGCGAGCAGTGGGGGTGGCCGGCCAAATGGAGGCATTCCCGACTGAACGCTTGCCATTTGGGAGCGGCCCCACTGACATCAGCAATGATCGAGCAGGAAGCTCCATGAGGCTTGCGCTTGCAGAGACCCAACCTTAGGGTCTCATCGCATGCCCCAATGTTCGCAATGGTCTTCACCATCGTGACCATCACCCAGGTCGCTAGCTAAGCTGTGGATGGTAACCCACAGCTTAGCTTGCGACCAGGAGGCCGCAGTAAAAACAAAAGCGCTTGCCCTCATTCAGAGAGAGCGATCGATTCTTGTGACAGCCTCTGAATGAGGGCCTTTATTCAGTGCTGTAACACTTTGAATCAAGTAATTCCACTCTCTGCAAAATTGTCCAGGCAGCAATTGTAATATTAAGTGTTTGGGGAATGTGGAATGATGAGAAGTGGAACCTTTTTAGGTAGTGTTACATGAAATACCTGTGCTCCAAACTTTGTATGTTTGACATCTAGCATCCACACCTTCAGACAGCCCTTAAGGCTCACCTCTACATATAACTATTACTCAGCACCCAATGATCACCCACCTACACTCTATCCCCATCCTGTTTACTCACCTCCCTCTTAGATCATATGCACTTTCAGGCAGGGCCCTTCTCACTCATTCTCTTCTAGCACTATCATTATCACCAGTGCACCTTCATTCACATTCCCCTGTCTCCCACCAGCAACTCTGATCCTTTCTGTTCTCGCACAGAACAGGTTCACTAAGTGCTGTTTTACTTCTTACTCCTCCCCTTACGCCATTTACAGTATCACTACTTGCTTACAAGCCATAGCTCTATCCTACCCTTTCCTTCCTCAATACAACACCCTGCTTGTGGTCGAAGCTTTGTGTTGTTATCCCATATCATCCTATGTCAGGGATAGACTGGGAGAAAGAAACAAACCCACCATTCTTTTTGCCCATGGATAAAGGGGAATGTCCACAAATCACAGGACGTGGTCACACTGCACAGGACATGTCCATGCACCATGGGGCATGCTGCAAGTCATCTTGGTGGCCTCTCAGCACTCCCCAATTCAGCATGCAAGCTGAAGAGAGGGCCGGGAGGCAGAGTTGCTCGGCCAGGTCTTCCGGTGGCTGGACTGGCCCATCAGGCCATTGGCCTTTCTGTCAATTGCCAGAAGTGCCAGATGGCCAGTCCAGCTGTGTTCTACATACCGATATACAGTATAATTGTGTTATTTATTACTTTTGGTACCATATAAGTAAAATATGATAATAAATATAAAATTATACAGTTTAACAATTCTTACTTTGCAATACCACTTACAGACATTCATCTAAAATGTATAATTTTCCTTTTTTACTTCTAGTAAATTCTTACAATTGAAAAACAAAGTGACAAATTAGATTGGTAAAAAAAAAATAAACAATTGTAGATGTATCTCTGTTCTTTCTAGAATAAGGTCTGAGATTAAATTAACTGCCCTTGCTAACAAGCCTTTTCAAATATCTTTGTAAAGCCTTAGTTCTCCTGGATTCAAGTTTTTCTTCTCCCCTTGCGTCCATGTGATATTTAATGTATGTTGCTGTAATCTTATTTCAACAAACTTCTAGATTTTACTACCATTGTCATCTTTATTTTATAGTATGCTTATTATCCCACTGTGAAGCCTTATCACTATTATTCTTTTAAATATAAAATTTTATTTATAAAACAGCAACATATTCCACAATGTTGTACACTTATTGTACCATGAGGTTGTCTGGTAAGAAATACAATATTCTATATGTTATTCTTCCAAGTTAAAAAAAATTCTCAAATTCAGGACAGGCTTTACCAGGTCTGACTTATAATAAGGCATATTTGTAAATCAGCTACAAATATGCGTTACGATCTCTACAAGAAAAAGGCATGCATTTTCATTATTCTGTGACTTCCACAGGATGAGTATTATAACCAGATGACACGTGGGAAATGACACATTTTCCAACAAAGCTGACATTTAAAATATATGTCAGATCCTAGTAGAATTAAATATGATAATACAGAACTGTCTTTTTCTGCAGCTCCTGTGCCTTTCTATGAAGAAAATGTGTTTCAATGAATGTTAAATCTTCAGCAATTTATTAGTTTGTGGAATTCTCTTGAGCATCAATCCCCCATATCAAAATGGCAGATTTGCAGTTTAACATTTGTTGACAATGTTCAACATTTATATTGGCAATGCAAAGTTTATGATGTATTTGAGGCAGTTGATGCTTCTAAAAAGATGATTTATATATTGTAGTTTTATATTTTTCCAAAAACCCCAACTCACTAACATAGAATGCAGATCTATTTCAAAGCATTAAGCTCAATTCCTGCAAGCACTCTATAAATTCTGTGCTTTCTTTATTCAGTTTAATAAAAAGATTGATTTTTATTAATGTGGCTCTTGTGCAAATATGCATTAAACGAATTCCGGTCATTGTGCTGCCTGAGGGCAAGACTGAATGCAAAGTCACATAGTAGTTTTTATATTAGTACATTTTTGCACTGTATAGAATAACATTCATACTTACAGAAAATGCTAACAAATTAATTTGATAAATGAAAATTGATTGACTCCTGCCAAGTTGTAATGCAATAAAACCATATCATGCAGCAAGTATAATGATGACAGGAGCGTATTAATGAATGAGATGACAAGAACCTTGTAATCATTAGTTACATGCACCAGGTCTCATATAGTAATATATCTAGTTCCCTATTACTTGATCTTGTGTCGCTGATGACTAAAAGTTTAGACATACCAAATAACTTAGGTTCTGATTTGAATGCATGTGTGAAAATGAACGCACCCATTTTGAACCGACTGCGCATGTGCTGAATTTGAAAAACATGGTGTGCAAATGTACTGCATGATGGGTCTGAAGCCACAAGTGGATGTGTGAGTACTGCATCTTGTCCAAACAGAGATCAGCATGAAATAGACATTTCTGGGAGGCAGCTGGGCATTGAGTATCAAAATTCCCGGAGCTGCTGTTCTGATGGTAGTGTCATGGGAGTGTGGGCTCTGCATGATTCTGAGTCATAAGAACGGGCAAGGGAGACCTATTTCTGATGGATCTCTGACAACTAGCATGGGGTTGGTAGAAGTGCTGATACTAATGATGATGGTTAAGCCTGCAGTTACTAGAACAGCAAGTGGGATAGACTTGCACTTTCAGATGCTGAGATATGCAACTTTTTTGAAGTAATTAGCATTGGTAGTAAGTACAATGCCATGGCTGTAGGGAAAGTGGCCAGAGAAACTTGCCACTCAGAATTAGACTCTTAGGGGTATATTTACTAAAAGCAGAATTTGGTATTTTGGTGTTTTTTCAGTAGGTTTTGCTAACAACGGCAAACCCGCCACAAATAATTATGTTTTGGAGAAGCACTGCACAGATCACTATAATATGTGCAGGCTTTACTTGCTTAAAAAATAAAAAAAATGGTTAAAATTAGAAAAATAAACATGCATGGGGTCCCCCCAAAATCCATAACCAACCCAGGCCTCTGAGGCTAGGCTAGTATTGGAAAATAGTGGGAAAACATTGTGGATTCCCCCTATTTTACAATAACCAGCACCAGTCTGAACCAGTCAAGGAGCTGATACTACAGCAGGGGGCCTCATTTTGACCAATCATTCATTTCTATGGAGAGTGGCTGAGAGTGACCTGTCACTCACGATGGGACTCTGTCAAGAGCTGTAGCAACGCTGCCTCCATGGACCGAAGAGGACGTGGCCCTTCATCTTGTAAGTAATAAATTGGTGTCCATGTATTGTCTTTTGTTTTATTTTTTTACAGGTGGACTGCAGGTGCTAGTGGGCCCTTGATGTCGGGCATGCTACCACTTATAGTTCAACTAGTGCCATTATGCCAAAGCAGACTTGCTAAGACCTTTGTTGCCACCTGTAAAAAACAATATTATTTAACAATCTAATTCCTTTTCAGTACCTCCACACCCAAAGCCCAGAGGGTGCAGAAAAAAGCCTGGGTTTGGGGGATAATTTTTTTGGTGGGAGGGGGCACTTCCCTACGTATTCTGGCCCTAAGATGACACATTTGGGGCGGGATGCATGTATGTTGTAAATGTCATAGATTTTAAAGAGAAATTACCCCAACACTCCTTCCAACATTTACATTAACTCCCATCTTCACCACTGAAAATTTTTACACTTAGGGGTAAATTTAGTAAGGATGAAATCTGCCACTGGATTGAAACTGATGGGCACCAACGGCGGATTGTAATCTGAAAAAACAGTATTTACTATGCATCTGTCTTGACTGTCATTTGTCAGCCGCCATCGATACTCATCGTATTTCAACTCCTTATTCCACAGCAGATCCAACACAAAGCTACCATCAAAACCAGCACTAGGCTGAACCATCCAGGGCAGCTGACACTATAGCAGAGGGGCACTGATTGGTCAGAGTGTGGGAATTGCTGAAACTGCCAATCAGTGTTTCCCCATTCTTTCCTAAGGAGAGTGAGCTCTCAACTGTGACATGGCTCAATGAGGAGCAGTAGCAGCACTTTCTTTTGTTCCCAAAATTCAGGATGATACATGGACTGAATAGGATGTGACCCCAATCATATTGCTTCCTTTCTGCTGTAAATCAGAATGCTGCAATTCTTTTTTTAAATGGTAGGTATCTCTGTCCATCACTGAGTTGTTACTTAACCAGTCACTAACGGCTATGGCTGTGATCACTGACTGTATTGACCAACAAATTCAGCCTCTTACTCCGCAGTACTAAGCCTCTCTGCAACTCTAAGGTAATGTTCTTATATATTGTTGTTGTTGTCATTGTCCCCTCTTTTTCCTATTTCAGGAACGTGACTCTTCTTGATCTTCCTGTACCTTGTGCTGGCTCCTCTACTGTCTACAAGTGGATAGAGAGGGTCCCAGTGTGCTCTGATAATGATGAAAGCTATATAGTATCAAAAAAGTATTCCTATTATGGGGCACTGACAAACTGATCACTTGTAATCACTCTAATCAATAGATACGTATGTAGTCTTTCATGATCCATATTAATATGTAATGCTCAAAAAATTATTAATATATAAAATAGAACTTTCATTCCGTCTCTGTAAAAAAAGACCAGCGAAATATCTATTTTTTCTATAAAATGCTGCACTTATAAGATAAAAACATAATGTGAAAGTGATTTAAAATATGACTACCTGACTACCGGCTATACTGTATCTATGATATTTGGAGTTATATTAATATCACCTATATGAACTGTTCAACATCTGGATCATGTGTTGTCAAATAATGTAATATTATCTGTCTTGTTTGAGTCCAAATTATAGGTTTGTATATGGTAAGTCACTGCTGTCAAATTGACAAGTTCCACTGCCACTTATATTTAAATATCTCTTACTTGCTGTATATCATGTACAAACATTTATTGTGTACAAATACTTGAATATCCTGCTCTGTTTCAAAATAAAGATCTCTCATGTATCAAGAAATTTTGTTGTATTGTCACATTATTTTGTTACATACCTTTACAATTGTAACTGAGGGCCTGATTCAGCTTCGGACAGAATTGCAAAGCTGCACACAAGCAGCTTTGCAATTCTGTCTGTGCAGATATGCTAAAGCAAAGGAGGCATCACACCTCCTGCTGCATAACTTATCCAAGCAGCTTTATCAAACACAGCATCGGATAATCTGCGAAACACCTACCGGCTAAGGTGACCCATGGGGTCATGCAGCTGGCCATTACAGATGAGAGGAAAGCCAGGAAATCTCTGTCAGCTGACAGATATCCTAGCCTCTTTCCTCCCCCGCAATGGCAGCGACATGCATCCGTTTTGGGAAATGGAGGCCATTGCCTACAAACGGCATCAGACACTCAATCACTGGCAGTCTGCAGCCAGTCTCTGTGTGGGATTGCAGACCTATTCTGCACATAGTTGAAGAAAAAAACAAAACACAGGTGTGGGAGCGCTGACAATGTATCATAGAATGAATCTAATGGAATGTTGTAGATAAATACACATTTAATAATACAAATACACAAAT
This sequence comes from Taudactylus pleione, assembly GCA_031769625.1. NCBI lineage: Eukaryota > Metazoa > Chordata > Amphibia > Anura > Myobatrachidae > Taudactylus > Taudactylus pleione. The sequence goes on from JAUIMM010000241.1 coordinate 1,207,958, forward strand.
ATAAATTAAAAAGAACTCTGTACATGAATAACGGATAAAAATAAAAAATAAATGCGCATGTTGTCCTAATGGAAAAAGAATATCATAACAGATAAAAAACAAATACTGAATGATGAATAAAACAATAAGTCCTCGAGATGGATACAAAAGTGCTGTATGCAGCGGAGATATTGAAGCAAAAATAATCTAAGTAATAGTCCAGAATCCAAATAGCCAGATACTGTTATAAAAATAAAGCCAAGTGAACGTGCTGGATATTTTCAGTGGCTTACCCGTTCGATGCAGTTTATAATGTGGGTATTCGGTAGCAAAGGATCTGGGTGAAGTCTCTGCTCGTAAGTCTCGGCAAGGAGAGCAGCTGATTGCGGAGTCTCGTAGTGTAGATAAGCGGTGTGGCTCTGTGACACCGAGCGGCTGGTAAGTGTGCCGCTCTTGCAGCTAGCGACATCTCGCTAAGCTGTTATTAGCAGTCTGGAGTCATCTCTTAGTTAGCCACGGCATGTGGAGCCGAAATCAGTAAGATTTGAACAGGGCATATGTAGAGAAAAGCCACTGGTTGGTGTAGTAACCGCTTCTTGGGGCAAGCTTCTTAGCCGTGGTCAGTGGGACCTTTGAGCAGAAAAAAGTGAGTATAGATGGGAGCACCTAACGCGTTTCTCGGCACTGGTAATCTGGCTGTTTCCTCAGAGGTATCGCTCCCATACCTGGACATCCGTATTTATCTCTCCAGGTGGAAATGCTAAATTGTTGCAGGTGGACATTGCATCTGTTACTCATTAAATTACTAGCAACACTGTGTGACAGCCTTTTTATTACAAAGTGTCCTTATCTTGTTGAATATAGATGAAAACTTTTTTCTTTCTTATTTCTTGTATATAATCAAAGAAACATATCTCAGTAATAAAACAAAACAAATTGGATCTATTAACTCAAATCAATAAAATAAAAATGTGTGTATTTAAATACAAGCACAATTAGAAAAGATTCAAAATAAAAATAAAAAATATATATGTATAAATATATAAAAAAAAAATACACACATAATTTTAATGAAATAATATAAAATATAATTATACAAAAATATATATGAACGTTGAATATACTATGTACAGATAATAATATCAAACATTAATTAAGATTTAAATAACAGTGTCAAAACTCATTATTTATTCTTTACTAAAAAAATAATAAATAAATAAAAACACAGATTACATACATACTATGGCAGAGAAGACCTACATTCTGCGTCAAACTGGTGTCACAATGCACCAATGACCAGAATGCAAGTACATCCAATCCAGGATGTACATGTAAAAGACAACTGAGCAAATATTTTAAAATAACTTATATAATATAAAGAAAAAATTGTTGGTATAAGTTGAAAACTCCTCTAAACTTCTCCTATAGATTTCTCACTGAAACCTTGTATACCATATACATAAATGGTGAAAAGTGTTAGTTGGATGCGAAGCATGCGTGCCGCTACAATGGATGGTCCCAGAAATTAGATATATTTAAACTCCAATTTGAGGGGCCAGGCAGTGGTGCAACACGGATTATTCCCACTCCAAAATATGTATATCAAAAATCTTAATGAGAACAGACATGGGGTATTGTTAATAATAATGGGCTAAGTTTACTGTGAATAATGTAGAATAAAATCTATACAATATATAACTCGCTTAAGGAGACCCAATCTCTATAAGGAAATGTGAGAATAAAAGAAAAAAAGAAAGAATAAAGAACAATCATAATAATGATAATATTAATAATATTTACTACTAATAATAATAATAATAACTAGATATGACTATAAATATATATGTATATGTGAGTAATAGTGTATAAAATAATATAAATGGACAAGAAAAGAATTGAATAAATATATGTGAAAAAATGCATGTGCGTTGCAGCAGTGGTCAAACCCATACAATGAGATATATTTAAACTCAGAATCTAGGGATGGCCAGTGGTGCAACACACACATGTCTCTCAAGAAAAAAAAAAAAAAAAAGAGAGAGGTGGAGATGATCTCTTATAGTCCCACTGAGCATCCATGTGAATGATGCAAAATCTACCCCCAGGGACCTAGGGTCTGGATCAGCATAAGCACAGGGACGTCAACAGTGGTTAAGTTCAATGGTGTCATTAAGGCCTTTGGGTGAAAGGGTATCTAGATTAAATATCCAAAATGCTTCACGTTTGCATAAGAGATTATACCTATCTCCACCTCTAGTGGTGAAGTGAATCTTTTCCAAAGCCGTGATAATAACATCTTTCATCTCTCTAGTTTGACAATTGTTGATGTGACTTGACAAGCTGTGTTGTTTAAAACCTTTCATAATATTCCTTCTGTGTTCTAGGAACCTAATATTCAGGCTCCGTGTGGTCCTCCCGACATATTGTATGCCACATTTACATTGAATAACGTAAATGACGTATGTCGAATTGCAGTTCAAAATACTCTTTATGGCAAATTCACTATGAGTACTATGTGAAATAACTGTATTGGTGCCATTAATCATGTATTTGCAAGTTATGCATTTGTCTCGGCCACATTTAAAAAAACCTTTTGTCTTAGGTGGTAACCAATTATTCACAGAAGGCGTCAGTATATCTGTAGGGAAGGCACTAGGGGCTAGTTTATGTTTCAAGGTCTATGCTCTCCTGAATGTCACAGTACTAGTAGAAGGAAGTATGGAGCCGAGATATCTATCATGACATAGAATAGTCATATTGCTGGTGATAATTTTCTTAATCTCATGTGCAGCTGTATTGAATTGAGTAATGAAATTGAATGGTCTATCAGTGAATGAATTATTTGCCCTTTGATTGGGTTTTTTGAAAAAAAGGGTAGGTCTAGGTATCTTGACAACTTTATCAAGAGCTTTATCTAGAATAGAAGTGGGGTAACCCTTGTGAATAAGAGTCTGGTAGAGATCACGGCTCTGGTTCTTAAAAGACAATTCAGTAGAACAATTCCTTTTTAGACGAAGAAACTGTCCCTTGGGTATGTTATTTTTCCATGGTCTGTAATGACTGCTTTGATAATGTAAATAGTTTGGGCAGTCTACATCTTTAATATACGTAGCTGATTGTACCTTCCCTTCTGATATAGTTATCTGAATGTCAAGAAAATTAATGGTGGTAGAATCAAAATTGTGAGTGAAAGTTAAACCAAAAGTGTTGTGATTAAGGTGATTAATAAAGTGTTCAAGTTCTTGAATGCCCCCATCCCAAATGATAAAAATGTCATCAATGTACCGGCTGTAGAGCACCAGGTTCGCTCCGAACTCACCCGACCAGACATGGCGTTCCTCAAAGAGGCCCATGTACAGATTGGCGTAGCTCGGAGCGAACCTGGTGCCCATCGCCGTGCCCCTCGTTTGGAGATAGAATTGGGCATTAAAGGAAAAATAATTGTGTTCTAAAATAAAACGTATAGAAAGTAACAAAAAGTCCCGTAAATTTGAATCCAAATCATTATCAGAATAAAGATAGTGATGACTGGCTAGCAGACCAAGTTCATGTGGAATATTCGTATAGAGTGATTCAACATCACAGGTAAGTAATAAATATGAGTCTTTCCAAACTATAGAGTCTAACATATTAAGAAAGTGAGTAGTGTCTTTGATATAAGAAGGAAGTGTACTGACATAAATTTGAAGAAATGTGTCAACAAAAGCTGATAAATTGGTGCTCATGGAGCCCACCCCTGAAATAATTGGACGTCCTGGTGGACATTCTAAGGATTTGTGTACTTTAGGTAAATAATAAAAAATAGGTGTGATAGGGTGATCAATAAATAAAAATTTAAATGTGTCTTTAGTGATAGTGCCAGTAAAATGTGTAGTATCAAGAAGAGTATATAGCTCTTCTTGAAACTTTTTAGTGGGATCAGCAGATATTTTCAAATAAAATTGTTCGTTATCCAACTGTCTTGAAGCTTCCAATAAGTAGTCCTCTCTATTCAGTAAAACTAAACTACCCCCTTTATCGGCTTGTTTAATAATAATGGACTTGTCTTTAACCAATCTATTTAATGCAATCCTTTCTACTTTAGAAAGGTTGTCCTTAAATTTATATTCTTTATTATTCGCACATAAATGCCTAAAATCATTCATTGTAGAGGTATAAAAACTTTCTATGAAAGGGCCTCTATGTTGAAGGGGGTAAAATTCAGAAGATTTTTTAAAGGTTTTGATTCTGGATTCTGTTATATCAAATATCGGGATCACTGAATTGTCAGGGATCACCTCTGTATTCTCTTCCAGTAGTGATTCAAGTGCATCCAAAGCTCCTGTGTCATTGCTATCAAGAACAATTGGAGAACCATCAATTTCTCTCTGATTCAGTGACTTCATGCAAAAATAACGTTTACGACTCAGAGTTCTGGTGAATTTATTTAGATCCACAAATAAAGAAAAGAGATTGGGTCTCGCTTGTGGTGCAAATTTGAGTCCTTTGGAAAGGAGAGATTGTTCTGCAGGAGTTAATATTTTTTTAGATAAATTAAAAACATTGTTGGTGGTTAGTTCCACCTTGTGTTTTTTATGTGTTTTCTTACTCCCTCCTCTTCTACCTCTATGTCCTCTGCTCTTCTTCTTTTGGGTGTGTAATCTGATTTTAGACTCTTGTTTGGGGATATGGGGGCAGATAGGTGTGGGGACCAGCTTCTTTGTTCTAAAAAAGAAACAGAGGGGTTCTTCCTATCTGTGTGTATAGATTTATCTGATGAGTTATTTTTGGGTCTAGTGGAGCCCCATCTGTCTATATCTCATGTTCTAGTTGATGTATAGCCATTATCTTCAAGTATATGTCTTGGATTAGTAACTGTATCATATGTCGATTTATAATCATAATGTGAATTATTATAATTCGTATTAGTAAACCTCTTATGTTCAAAATGTTTCTGTGTATCATAATTATAGGAACGTCTTTTAATATTGCTCGCTTGTTGTGATGATATTTGTGTGGTGTCTCTATGATGTGTGGAGAGTCTTCGTTCTCTATTAAAAGAACGTACTCGATCTTTATCGTAATCCTCTTTATCTCTTAACATTTTTTTATCTTTCAATTGTATAAGGGTTTTTTCATAGTCTTCTAATTTACTATTAAGCCTTGCATCTCGATTATCAAAGTCTGGATGTTTAGAAAATTTAGAAAGTGAAGTTTGTATAACTTCGATTTCTTGTTGTATTTCATTAACTTTATTTTCTCTATATTTGATCAAGAGACGCATGAGTGTTTTGGAACATAAGTCCAATGTTGTATTCCATTCAGTGGTAAATATAGGATCATCTTTAAAGGAGCAGGATTTGAATATCCTAAGACCTCTAGGGATCATGTCTTTCTCCAAATATTTTGTGAGAGTGACTTGATCCCACCAGTGTCTGGTCTCTAATAGAGATAGGTCTTCTAGTTTATTAAACAGTCTGTAAAAATCAGTTTCTGAATTTGCAATTGTTGAATTGGGAGTTCTTTTCTGGAGCGCCCATTTTTTTGTGTGTCTTTCTATATATCTCAATATTAGGTAACCTTTGGGCTGCATCAGAACAATTTCTGAGGTACTTTTTTTCTATTTTTGATACACTTACAATGTCCTCACTTAAATGCTTATCTGAAAGATTAGAACGGAGAAAGAGATATGTTAACGAAGATACTCATACTCCCAATTCAACAATTGCAAATTCAGAAACTGATTTTTACAGACTGTTTAATAAACTAGAAGACCTATCTCTATTAGAGACCAGACACTGGTGGGATCAAATTTTCTAAACATCCAGACTTTGATAATCGAGATGCAAGGCTTAATAGTAAATTAGAAGACTATGAAAAAACCCTTATACAATTGAAAGATAAAAAAATGTTAAGAGATAAAGAGGATTACGATAAAGATTGAGTACGTTCTTTTAATAGAGAACGAAGACTCTCCACACATCATAGAGACACCACACAAATATCATCACAACAAGCGAGCAATATTAAAAGACGTTCCTATAATTATGATACACAGAAACATTTTGAACATAAAAGGTTTACTAATACGAATTATAATAATTCACATTATGATTATAAATCGACATATGATACAGTTACTAATCCAAGACATATACTTGAAGATAATGGCTATACATCAACTAGAACATGAGATATAGACAGATGGGGCTCCACTAGACCCAAAAATAACTCATCAGATAAATCTATACACACAGATAGGAAGAACCCCTCTGTTTCTTTTTTAGAACAAAGAAGCTGGTCCCCACACCTATCTGCCCCCATATCCCCAAACAAGAGTCTAAAATCAGATTACACACCCAAAAGAAGAAGAGCAGAGGACATAGAGGTAGAAGAGGAGGGAGTAAGAAAACACATAAAAAACACAAGGTGGAACTAACCACCAACAATGTTTTTAATTTATCTAAAAAAATATTAACTCCTGCAGAACAATCTCTCCTTTCCAAAGGACTCAAATTTGCACCACAAGCGAGACCCAATCTCTTTTCTTTATTTGTGGATCTAAATAAATTCACCAGAACTCTGAGTCGTAAACGTTATTTTTGCATGAAGTCACTGAATCAGAGAGAAATTGATGGTTCTCCAATTGTTCTTGATAGCAATGACACAGGAGCTTTGGATGCACTTGAATCACTACTGGCAGAGAATACAGATGTGATCCCTGACAATTCAGTGATCCCGATATTTGATATAACAGAATCCAGAATCAAAACCTTTAAAAAATCTTCTGAATTTTACCCCCTTCAACATAGAGGCCCTTTCATAGAAAGTTTTTATACCTCTACAATGAATGATTTTAGGCATTTATGTGCGAATAATAAAGAATATAAATTTAAGGACAACCTTTCTAAAGTAGAAAGGATTGCATTAAATAGATTGGTTAAAGACAAGTCCATTATTATTAAACAAGCTGATAAAGGGGGTAGTTTAGTTTTACTGAATAGAGAGGACTACTTATTGGAAGCTTCAAGACAGTTGGTTAATGAACAATTTTATTTGAAAATATCTGCTGATCCCACTAAAAAGTTTCAAGAAGAGCTATATACTCTTCTTGATACTACACATTTTACTGGCACTATCACTAAAGACACATTTAAATTTTTATTTATTGATCACCCTATCACACCTATTTTTTATTATTTACCTAAAGTACACAAATCCTTAGAATGTCCACCAGGACGTCCAATTATTTCAGGGGTGGGCTCCATGAGCACCAATTTATCAGCTTTTGTTGACACATTTCTACAAATTTATGTCAGTACACTTCCTTCTTCTATCAAAGACACTACTCACTTTCTTAATATGTTAGACTCTATAGTTTGGAAAGACTCATATTTATTACTTACCTGTGATGTTGAATCACTCTATACGAATATTCCACATGAACTTGGTCTGCTAGCCAGTCATCACTATCTTTATTCTGATAATGATTTGGATTCAAACTTACGGGACTTTTTGTTACTTTCTATACGTTTTATTTTAGAACACAATTATTTTTCCTTTAATGCCCAATTCTATCTCCAAACGAGGGGCACGGCGATGGGCACCAGGTTCGCTCCGAGCTACGCCAATCTGTACATGGGCCTCTTTGAGGAACGCCATGTCTGGTGGGGTGAGTTCGGAGCGAACCTGGTGCTCTACAGCCGGTACATTGATGACATTTTTATCATTTGGGATGGGGGCATTCAAGAACTTGAACACTTTATTAATCACCTTAATCACAACACTTTTGGTTTAACTTTCACTCACAATTTTGATTCTACCACCATTAATTTTCTTGACATTCAGATAACTATATCAGAAGGGAAGGTACAATCAGCTACGTATATTAAAGATGTAGACTGCCCAAACTATTTACATTATCAAAGCAGTCATTACAGCCATGGAAAAATAACATACCCAAGGGACAGTTTCTTCGTCTAAAAAGGAATTGTTCTACTGAATTGTCTTTTAAGAACCAGAGCCGTGATCTCTACCAGACTCTTATTCACAAGGGTTACCCCACTTCTATTCTAGATAAAGCTCTTGATGAAGTTGTCAAGATACCTAGACCTACCCTTTTTTTCAAAAAACCCAATCAAAGGGCAAATAATTCATTCACTGATAGACCATTCAATTTCATTACTCAATTCAATACAGCTGCACGTGAGATTAAGAAAATTATCACCAGCAATATGACTATTCTACGTCATGATAGATATCTCGGCTCCATACTTCCTTCTACTAGTACTGTGACATTCAGGAGAGCATAGACCTTGAAACATAAACTAGCCCCTAGTGCCTTCCCTACAGATATACTGACGCCTTCTGTGAATAATTGGTTACCACCTAAGACAAAAGGTTTTTTTAAATGTGGCCAAGACAAATGCATAACTTGCAAATACATGATTAATGGCACCAATACAGTTATTTCACATAGTACTCATAGTGAATTTGCCATAAAGAGTATTTTGAACTGCAATTCGACATACGTCATTTACGTTATTCAATGTAAATGTGGCATACAATAAGTCGGGAGGACCACACGGAGCCTGAATATTAGGTTCCTATAACACAGAAGGAATATTATGAAAGGTTTTAAACAACACAGCTTGTCAAGTCACATCAACAATTGTCAAACTAGAGAGATGAAAGATGTTATTATCACGGCTTTGGAAAAGATTCACTTCACCACTAGAGGTGGAGATAGGTATAATCTCTTATGCAAACGTGAAGCATTTTGGATATTTAATCTAGATACCCTTTCACCCAAAGGCCTTAATGACACCATTGAACTTAACCACTGTTGACGTCCCTGTGCTTATGCTGATCCAGACTCTAGGTCCCTGGGGGTAGATTTTGCATCATTCACATGGATGCTCAGTGGGACTATAAGAGATCATCTCCACCTCTCTCTTTTTTTTTTTTTTTTTCTTGAGAGACATGTGTGTGTTGCACCACTGGCCATCCCTAGATTCTGAGTTTAAATATATCTCATTGTATGGGTTTGACCACTGCTGCAACGCACATGCATTTTTTCACATATATTTATTCAATTCTTTTCTTGTCCATTTATATTATTTTATACACTATTACTCACATATACATATATATTTATAGTCATATCTAGTTATTATTATTATTATTAGTATTATTATTAATATTATCATTATTATGATTGTTCTTTATTCTTTCTTTTTTTCTTTTATTCTCACATTTCCTTATAGAGATTGGGTCTCCTTAAGCGAGTTATATATTGTATAGATTTTATTCTACATTATTCACAGTAAACTTAGCCCATTATTATTAACAATACCCCATGTCTGTTCTCATTAAGATTTTTGATATACATATTTTGGAGTGGGAATAATCCGTGTTGCACCACTGCCTGGCCCCTCAAATTGGAGTTTAAATATATCTAATTTCTGGGACCATCCATTGTAGCGGCACGCATGCTTCGCATCCAACTAACACTTTTCACCATTTATGTATATGGTATACAAGGTTTCAGTGAGAAATCTATAGGAGAAGTTTAGAGGAGTTTTCAACTTATACCAACAATTTTTTCTTTATATTATATAAGTTATTTTAAAATATTTGCTCAGTTGTCTTTTACATGTACATCCTGGATTGGATGTACTTGCATTCTGGTCATTGGTGCATTGTGACACCAGTTTGACGCAGAATGTAGGTCTTTCTCTTTCTCTGCCATAGTATGTAAGTAATCTGTGTTTTTATTTATTTATTATTTTTTTAGTAATGAATAAATAATGAGTTTTGACACTGTTATTTAAATCTTAATTAATGTTTGATATTATTATCTGTACATAGTATATTCAACGTTCATATATATTTTTGTATACTTATATTTTATATTATTTCATTAAAATTATGTGTGTATTTTTTTTTTTATATATTTATACATATATATTTTTTATTTTTATTTTGAATCTTTTCTAATTGTGTTTGTATTTAAATACACACATTTTTATTTTATTGATTTGAGTTAATAGATCCAATTTGTTTTGTTTTATTACTGAGATATGTTTCTTTGATTATATACAAGAAATAAGAAAGAAAAAAGTTTTCATCTATTATCAACAAGATAAGGACACTTTGTAATGAAAAGGCTGTCACACAGTGCTGCTAGTAATTTAATGAGTAACAGATGCAATGTCCACCTGCAACAATTTAGCATTTCCACCTGGAGAGATAAATACGGATGTCCGGGTATGGGAGCAATACCTCTGAGGAAACGGCCAGATTACCAGTGCCGAGAAACACGTTAGGTGCTCCCATCTATACTCACTTTTTTCTGCTCAAAGGTCCCACTGACCACGGCTAAGAAGCTTGCCCCAAGAAGCGGTTACTACACCAACCAGTGGCTTTTCTCTACATATGCCCTGTTCAAATCTTACTGATTTCGGCTCCACATGCCACGGCTAACTAAGAGATGACTCCAGACTGCTAATAACAGCTTAGCGAGACGTCGCTAGCTGCAAGAGCGGCACACTTACCAGCCGCTCGGTGTCACAGAGCCACACCGCTTATCTACACTACGAGACTCCGCAATCTGCTGCTCTCCTTGCCGAGACTTACGAGCAGAGACTTCACCCAGATCCTTTGCTACCGAATACCCACATTATAAACTGCATCGAACGGGTAAGCCACTGGAAATATCCAGCACGTTCACTTGGCTTTATTTTTATAACAGTATCTGGCTATTTGGATTCTGGACTATTACTTAGATTATTTTTGCTTCAATATCTCCGCTGCATACAGCACTTTTGTATCCATCTCGAGGACTTATTGTTTTATTCATCATTCAGTATTTGTTTTTTATCTGTTATGATATTCTTTTTCCATTAGGACAACATGCGCATTTATTTTTTATTTTTATCCGTTATTCATGTACAGAATTCTTTTTGATTTATATTTGTGTATTTGTATTATTAAATGTGTATTTATCTATTTACAACATTCCATTAGATTCATTCTTTGATACATTGTCAGCGCTCCCACACCTGTGTTTTGTTTTTTTCTTCAACTAGTTACATGAGGGATTTACCTATCCCTTAAGTGGTGAACTGCAATTATATCTGCAGTTCTCAGTTTTTCTTTTCTGGAGCGCCCATTTTTTTGTGTGCTGTTCTGCACATGTGACATGGGTGATATAATAAAGTATGTTGTTTATCTTGCAGTGTTAGTCTCTGCTATTACTCAAACTTTTAATCACAATCAATACTATAGCTGAGCCCCCTTTCATATTGGACACCCCTATGTATACGCTTCCCTATTGATAACACATACTACAAATAATTGTAGCATGGTAGAATAAACTATAAGTTAAAATCACACAGTACATGCTGCATCGGCATACATTGCGTGTCTTGTGAAGTGCGTTTCACTGTCTGGTTTATTCATAGGGGCAACCTGACTGCCGGGCTGCTAGGTCTAATAAACTAGTGCTCATCCAATCAGCATCCTAGTCAAGGATCGACAGTCTTCTGAGCCAATCCGCCCAGCCTGACAGCAATCTGATTGGGTAGTGTATCTTACAGATTTATCTTGTGAGTTAAGGACATAAAGTGAAAGTAAATAAATTCACTATAGTGTATAATTATTTATCAGCATCAAGGGGTATTTATGTGATAATTAAAATCATCCAGAGGACAATTTTAAGCAGGATATCCATGCTAGTTCTAACAAATATGTTGAATAATATAACTATAAAGAATTAACTAATAAATACAGTTTAAATAACAATCTATATCCAAAAGGTACATAAATCCCCACACAATTAAAATAAGTCACATTGCCAGTGATGCGTAAAGCCATTCTAATACCTTAATGTAATTATAGTGAATTCCAAATTGATCATAATATGAATAATGTGCTCAAAATGTGAATCTCAAAAAATATAATAACATTATTAAAATAATTATATATATTCTATACAAAATATTAATTGCATATAATGTGAGTAATGTGCTCAAAAAGTGAATCTCAAAAATATAATAATGTTATTGAAATAATTATATATATATTATAAAATTGAGTGCATATAATATTTAATAATGTTGTAACCCCAAAATACTTCACACACACACATATATATATATATATATATATATATAGTATATATATATATATAGTATATATATATGTATATATATATATATATATTAATATTATTTATATAAATAAAATATAATACATATATATATAGTGAGAAAATGAATCAAATAGAGTGCAGACTAATATGTAAATATTTGAAAATAAACCATCCAATTTTATAGTGATAGTGAACAAATACTTATTAATATACTCATAACATAAAATGTAAAATAATATATTGTAAATTATAAATTTTTTATAATATGAATATATTTTTAATATATGAGGAATTAATAATATCTTTCCCTTATCCAATTCATTCTATTTATCCAATTAATTTAAGCATAATTATTTATTTCAATAGCATTCAGATAATGATATAAAATGTCAAAATTCAAGAAACAATTCAGAATTATCTATAATTCTATCCATAATCAAATATAAAAATACCAAAACAAAACAATGGTGATTCATTAATAAACAGATAAATAATATACTATGTATTTCCCGAAATGGCATACAAAATTTGCAAGACACCACCTATGTAATATTAATAATCTTTATTGAAATAGAATATGTCAGTACATATATTCAGATTTACATTTATAAATAATCACATTATCCAATGTAAAAAACTCAAGTGCACTCCTAAGAATTGAAATATATAAAATATGCTGCTTCTAATGAAAATAAATCACTGGATCTTTGATGCCTTGTCAGATTAATGACATACTGTATGGGAAATCGGATAATGAATATGTGAAGCTTTTTCTGTATGATATATATGTGCACACTGTTACACCAGTCTCTGACCACAATGATACCTAGTTGCAGAGTCCCATGAACAATCTGCTGAGTTTGGAAGGACACACCTCCTATGAAGCAGGCTTGCGGTGGGCACTCCTGGTAAGGGTGGTCCAGTCGGTGTTTCATGTGTGCAGCTGATAGCCAAGGAAGTCTCCAATGCACAAACCCAAACAAAGTGAGCTGTTTTTAGTCACAGTTGCTTGTATAATTGTGCTTATAGAGCTTCCAGCTCCCGGCTTGTTACTCAGTCTATTAGACTTCCACAGCACAAGATCCCGGTTCCAGTAGCGTGGTAGCAAAACTACTGTTGTATACAATCACTGGCATGCAAATCTCTGACTGGCTTCACTCTAACATGGTGGCTTTCTCAAAGAGGAATCATATACAAGAGAAACCACCCATATATACCTGATTGTTCATTCAATTATTTAACTTGCCAATCAACATATCATGTGTTTTTTTGTGTCTTTTTGTTTATGCTATATAATCAAATATAAGCCAATAAACCCTTCACTCTTATCCTTATATATCCTTATTAGAACCTAGCCACAATATCCCTAATGATTATAAAAACGGTCAAAGGGGTTATACTTTAGATAACCAAGGGAATTATTAAAGAAATACCCCAAAACTGATATGTTCATTAAGTTCTATCGGTTGTAAACCACCCATTGAAAATGTACAATGGCTCTCTTTTCAATAGTTGTTTGGTGATATTACCCCCACAACTTCCTAAGTGTACTTGCTCTAATCCATACACTTTAAAACACTCAGGATTGCCTTGGTGCTGATCATAAAAATGTCTAGCGACAAATGTAAGTTGCTTGAATTTCCCAGGTCTGCTCTTGAGTTCCTTACGCTACCTACATATTCAAGTATTCTTTGTTTCAGGGGTCTCATCATCATCCTATTATAATATTTTCCACATGGGCATATTATACAATATACCAACCCTGAAGTATTACAATAAATTAAATCAGATATCCTATGTGTTCTATTATATTTGTCCATGAATTTTATACTATGTAGCATGTACTTACAGCCCTTACAACTCCCACAATTGAAAGATCCCTCTATTATTGGTTTTCTTTTTTTGGAGTTGGTAAAAGAGCTCTGGCAAGATCTGAGTCTAGTGTGAGCAGAGGCCAATGCTTACGTATTCTGTCTTGAATTTGTTGAAACTTAACACAAATATCTACTATAAACCTCACTACTTTTGGGACACTCTTCACAACTAGGGGAAAATGTGCACTGGTCCTATGTAGGACACTATTGGTGGCAGTATGCTTCCTGAACAGTTCTGTGTTTATCCTGCCATTCTCCATTTTGCATATTTTCAAGTCAAGGAATGTAACTGCCTATTACTGACCTCATAAGTAGGTTTAAGATTTAGATCATTATTATTCAAGAGGCCAATTAATTCAATAAGTTTATTTTGAGGGCCATCCCCTAGAGTAAGGAGATTGTCAATGTATATCATCCAGACCAATATGTGTCAGATATACCCATCATAGCTCTCATTAAAAACTACAGTGTCCTCCCACCAGCCTAAATAGACATTTACATAGGTAGGGGCACAGGCTGCCCCCATTGCTGTTCCCCTAATTTGCAATTAAAAGTGATCATTGAATATGAGTCTGTAATTGTATCTTTTCTATTAAATATTTGACAGACTTTATGCCCTTCTCATGTTGAATGCTTGTATACAGTGATTCTATGTTGCAAGTCACGAGTAGAACCCCCTCATCAACATGGATCTTATCTAGTTGATTGTTCTATCAAGCTTTTTATTTCTGACACAATTGTGTGTCCTGATGGTAAGGTCTCATTTTTGTGGACCTTAGGTAACATATAAAATGTAGGAACCACTGGGTCCTCTACCATCAGCAATTGATATTCAGTTTTACTTATTATGCCCTGTTGGAATAATATGCTGCTCCAATTGTAGCATCATGTTGTCTCTTATAATTTTCCAATGGGTTGAGTAATAGGCTCTTATAACAGGCACTGTCTCATAGTCTGTTATATTTTGTTCCTTTGCCCAGAGCACAATATTTCCCCCCTTGTCAGTGGATTTCACTACTATGTCATCCCATGATTTAATTTCTTTAAGGGCTAAAATCTCCTCTCTACTTAAGTTGGTGGTTACTTTTTGGTATCCTCTACCTTTTCTCCACATTTCATCTAGGTCACAAGGTACAAGATTTATAAATGTGCCTACAATGTTTGTTTGTGGGTAGAAGGCCCATTTCAATTTACAAATTGGTCTGGTGGTTAATTCTGAGATACTAGATCCATCAGATAGATCTTGCAGAATATTAATAGCTTCCAATTCCTCAGGTGACAGATCCTCCTTATATAATTGGTTGTTCTCAATACTCCAAAGAGACAGCACTGACTAAGATACAGTAGTAAATGATCTGGTCACTGCCAAGGCTACAGACCATTACTCACTTCTCATTCTTCTAGATCCCTATGCTGTCTTTCATGCTGTTGACCACTCTCTTCTAATACAAACATTACAATCCCTAGGTCTTCAAGACACAATCCCTAGGTCTTCAAGAACCTTTCCTGGTTCTCATCCTGTCTATCTAATCGCTCTTTTACTGTTCGCTTTTCTGGTTCTGCCTCCTTTTCACTACCTCTACCAGTTGGAGTACTGCAAGGCTCAGTCTTAGGTCCTCTGCTTTTTTCAATCTATACCACCTCTCTTGGCATGCTAATCAGCTCATTTGGTTTCCAGTAGCATCTGTACTTGGACGATACTCAAATCTACCTATCCTCCCCAGATTTGTCACCATCTGTACTGGTCTGTGTCACTGAATCTATATCTGCCATTTTATCTTCACCTCAAACTTAATATATCCAAAACAGTATTAATTATATTTCCACCGGCCAATAGTAGTTACCATCCTGATACCTCTATCACTGATGACAGCTCAACAATCAACCCACCCCACAAGCCCACTGCCTAGGTGTCATCCTTGACTCTGAACTATCCTTTGTTCCCCACATTCAATCTGTCTCAAAATTATACATCACATACTGTACATCTAAAAAACGTATCCGAAATTCGACCATATCTTACACAAAACACTGCAAAAACTCTAATCTATGCATTTATTAATTCCCGTCTTGACTATTGCAAGAATCTCCTTACTGGTCTTCCCAAAAACAGACTCTTGCTTCTACAATCTATTTTGAATGCAGCAGCAAGGCTGATCTTCCTTACCAAATGTTCATCATCTGCTGATACACTATGTCAGTCCCTCCATTGGTCACCGGTCTTCTACCGTTTGCAATATAAAATACTTACACTCACAAATAAAACTATTAACCTAACCATATCAACATGCATATCTTCACTTATCTCAAAATATCTTCCAACCAGACATCTCCACTCTGCACAAGATCTGCGTCTCTCATCCATATGCAGTACTTATTCCCATTCACGTTTACAGGACTTTTTTCGGGTTGCACCCACTCTGTGAAATGCCTTCCCATGCACAATAAAACTTTCCACTAGTCTCCAAACATTTAAGCATTCCCAGAAAGCTCACCTTTTCAGACAAGCATATCAGATTCCAGAACTGCCCACATAACCTTCATACAGTAGCTTCCCTATCTAACCCCCTTCTTACAGCATACACATATCATCACATACAGTATTTTCTTTTTCTTCAATTTCACATCGTCCTAACCCTAGGCCAACTTTCCTGTGTGGCTGAATCATACAGCCCACCAATAACCTCTGCAATCTGGCTGGACCAATTTTCAATATGTAGTACCTGTCTTTGTGTAGCAACACCTATTTCCCTATAGATTGTAAGCTTGCAAACAGGGCCCTCTTACCTTTATGTCTGTCTGTTACTACCCAGTTTTGTTCTATTAATGTTATTTCCAATTGTAAAACTCAACTGAATATGCTGCACTATATAAGAAACTGTTAATAAATAAATAAATCATATTCCCAACAGTTCTATTACACTCAGAGGGAGTAGAATAAAAATAAGGAGTTTCCTTCCAAACAAATGTAGGTCCTTCTCCCAACCGATTTGGTCAAAGTGTTCATCAGGGGAAAAGGTTAATCCCCTGCTCAGGACATCTATTTGTGTTTTATTTATAGCCCTGTCAGTTAGGTTAATAATCCTCAATTTCATATCCATATCTCCAGATGGGGTTTAAAAGACATTGGTTAAAATTCCGACCCTGGAAGCCCAAGACATAATAATCCCGATGCCAGCTGGTAAGTACATTTAATCCACCCCTCTCCCCCCGTAACCCTAACCCTCCCTTGGGGGTGCCTAACCTAAGACTTGGGGGGTGGTGTCCCTCACGTGGTGCCTAACCCTAACCACCCCTCCCTACACCCTAAACATAATCCTCCTGGGAGGGTGCCTAACTCTAACTTCTTCCCGGTGATGCCTAACCCTAACCCCCTCTTCCCCTAGCCTAAACCTAACCCTACTGGGGGGTGCTTAACCCTAAGTCCCCCCTGGAGTGCCTAAACCTAACCCTCCACCCACAGCTAACACGTCGCGATGCCCAACTAACCTACATTTGGTATGCCGGGCTTCGGGATTTTGACATGGGGCTAATGATAGGCATTGGTATTTAGACACCTATCTTTAGTCCCATGCTGGGCTTTCAGTGTCAGGATTCTGCTTGGTCGGCATTTCGACCGCCGGCATCCTGACGATATCCCCTGCAAATGATGTTATCTCCTTCTCTGCATTCTCCTCTGGTATCTGGAGGCATCATGATTGTCCCACTTGTCCCAATTTCAGGTGCTTCTTCCTTCTCCTGATCTTCCTCTTGGAGGTCTTTGTTCTAACATGGAACCTTGGGGTAAGTCTAAAAATCATTTGAGGAATGTGTGGGTAGATTGTCTTTGAGTTAAAATGAGTGGTCAGATTCTTCAGTACCAGGTGATTCCTGGTCAGTGTTTAGGTCCAATAGGAAAACACATAATTTTGAACATATATTTTGTTCATGTATAATTGAATGTGGGGATCTGCAATGACTCCTAAGTAATGAGAACAATTATATTATGAGCAGCTGACAGAATGATGTTATATTTTCTGCAATTCATACAGCGAGAAATGCTTCAGTTTAAGAATACTGTCTACTAGTGTGATCAGCACTGTACATACAGACCTGCACCACTACACTATCACTTTTTAGGTAGTGTTAATCCCCCCACTGGCTTGAGGGTCACACACCACAGGGTTACATATAATTCCACTGATATATGTTTATTAAATGTATAGAAATTGTGTGTGTCATTTGAGGTGATGTTGGATACAGGCATGCCAACAGCCTCGCTGGGCCCGGGTGATGAGTGGGTGTGGCCTAACCGTGGGAGGCGTGACCACGCCCCCTTAGAAAAAACAATGTTTTTAATTTTTGCTGGGCCGCGAAGCGACACTGAGTTCTGCGGAGGGGGCGCTGTGAACCCCTCAGCCTGGCAAATAGCTAGTGGGGGGCGCAATCAGTGTGATCGCTCCCTTCACAGGCATTTGGTGACTGCTGCGGCTGCTAAGTAGCAACCGCAAGCAGTCTCCTAGTGCATCCCAGCACACAACAGCATGTGCTGGGCTGCTTTGATGTAAGAGGGAGGAGGGGCGGTGCCAGACCCGGGCCCCTCCAGCCAGCACGGGTAATTAGTACACACTCCCCCCCGTCTCAGCGCCCATGGTTGAATATCTGTGTTGCCCCTTGCTACTTATACATTTGTTAAATGCACACACTCCTACCAAGGAAAAATGTAATGAGGCACATATTAGCAGTTGGTCAGTGATAGAGCATACCTTTGAAGCTCTGAAGAGCTAGTGTGTGACTTCATAAATCTGGTGGTGTAGCGCTGAAAAACTGGCTGATAGCTTTGTGGCTTGCTGTTTGCTGCACAATCTGGCATTACTACAGAATTGCCCTATTTATATACCAGTAGACAGCGTGACTGGTCTTCAAAAAGCTTTTTACCAGAGCTGTAATGAAATACACACACAAAAATGGTTTTATGACATAGTAAACTATTTTCCTTTCATTATCTTAGGTACTAGTTTTCCCTCTGTCCACCCAGTGAATACACTTTGACTTGGAAGAGTAGCTGATACTGATAGGGTCAACACAACTCAGTTGAAGTAGAAACAATGTTTAGGTGTACCAACAAATCATGGACCTAGGAAACAACAAATATTTAATTTGAATTTAATTTTCTGACAGATCCAGTTTAGTCCTATAAAGTAGTTTATAATAAATGGGTATATCTTCAATCCTAGGCATTTGCTACAGTATGTGATTTCATTTAAATGCTATGGTATTTTTAAGCCCCTTTAGAACTGCCCATTAATTTGACACATTTGCTGATTTTGGGCACACATTAAGGGCCTGATTCAGAGCCGGACGCTATTTGCGGACGGTCGTTCCAAAAAAGGGGCCGGCTATTTAAATTGAGCGCTCGCTCATTGCGGTTTGTTGACGCCTCTATGTCTGAGCGAGCGAACGAAAAATGCGCTCGCTATTTTGTAAAGACGCCCCTTTGCCGTTCGCATCACACGTCATCTCCGGTATTTATTTGATTAATCAGGTACATCGAAAGGCATCTGAACTGCTCGCAGTGCCTGTGGTAGGTTTTTCCTACCGCAATCACTGCGAGCAGTTCAGGCTAAAAGACAACCAAGTGACGTGGTCGATGACGCTCCTTTACTAATTATGCACTCCCATTAAACGCCCTTTTTACCGTTTGGCACGCCTGCGTTCGGATCTCCACTCCCCCGTTTTCAAGCACCTTCCCCTGTTACCACACACAAACGGTACATTCTGTCAATCAAATTAGCAGCCCCTCGCTGTTGTGCGAGCGCTCGATTTCCAACCTCAATGACTGGTTTGCGCATGCGCATTAAGACCCATACACATGCGCAGTTGAGCGGACATCGCTCATAGCGAACAAGTGGCCGCTTACGAGCGGCTCTGAATCAGGCCCTAAGTCCCTTTGGATTCATATGATATCACCCATAGCAGCCGACATATCAATAACCAGGTCTTATGGTTGAGTAGAAGTAACTTCAATCTGAATCTGTTGAGTTGGTTTACTTTCAGCAGCAGTGTACAGTGAAGAATACAGTTGGACCATATAGAGGGTAATTATGTTGTCCTCATCTCCATCTGTCTGTCATTCAGTGTCTTCCAAATGTGGCTGCTGTCCTGTATCTGCAGCATGGTGCTATTATGCTTCTGTAAACAAATGTCAGGATTACTTATTTGATCACATATTCATATAATTGCTCCTTTTTTAGAGGTAGACTATCCAACTGCCTCCTCATCTAACATCCAGCTCTGCTGGAGTTGCCATGAATTGCCTGCTTGAGCAACTTCTAGATTGTACCATAGGACAGTAACATTACTATTCTATGTGAATTGTTATCAATGTTTGTACTATGAAGTTAAAACGTACATACATGACATATTCCTGAACTTATATTTGTCAACCTGTTTTTATTTATTTGTACATATTTAGCATGCTTTATTGGTAATAATAATAATAATAATAATAATAATAATAATAATAATAATAATAATAATAATAATAATTCAGTGCATACTTTTATGTGTGTAAAAATATAGCTATAGACATTAGCACGTTGCTGTGCTGGAGGCCTGTTACTGTCATGGGCATTGACGCCTCCAAGAAGTCTAGCGGCAGTATTAATCCTCAGCTCTTCCTAATACAATGTTTATTCTACAACAAAGGAAGGGCTCTGTCCTCTGGCTGCAACAACCTTAATTCCTCTCCTTTTGATGCCTCTTTGTGGGGTCTCTGTACTAAGCAGTGATAAGTGACAGAGAGAAAAGTGATAAGTCTGTGATAAGTACCAGCCAATCAGCTTGTGAGATGACAGTTGGAAGCTGATTGGCTGGCACTTATCACAGACTTATCACTTTTCACTCTGTTACTTATCACTGCTTAGTACATAGACCCCTATATCTTAAAATCTATTCTTTCAGTGTGCTGCAAAGTGTTTTAATAAAAATCTCCATCATAGTTGCCCCAATTCCCCATTTCACCACCAAGGTAAAATAAATATTTTTTTTTAATTATACACACTTTAAATTATATTTATGTAAACATAATTTCTTATTTTTATAATAATTAAACCCCTGCAGTGCAAGACAGTAACTATTTGTTCCATGGCCAACCACAGGAGCATGGGTACCATGTTTATGGTTATAGGTCACCAGCAGGGCCATTTCTAGGGGCAGGTTAGGTGTGCAATCACACAAGGCACGCAACCCCTGCTGACAGAGTAAGAGAACAGGGGTGCATGGATACTATTGAAAATGTCCCTCCCAAAATGGCCACCGCCGCAGAGGAGACCATTAGAACTGGGAGATCCACACTGTGCGTTTGCTGCTGGCGGATGCTAAAGAACCAATGGTACCTCTAGTAACAGGGAAGAGCATGAACAGCAGTAACCAGAAGTGCCAGGACCACTGACCACGGGCATCAATGGGGGAGGGAGGACATGCTTGCACATAAAATCCTTGACAACGTGCAGGAATACAGATCTGCCATTGAGAAATTTTAAAGGTTGGTATTGCCTTGACATTATTACTGTGTGTCATAATGTGTAAGGGCATGACTGTGTGTGGCATAATATTGTGTAAATGGTGTTACTAGTAAAATGATGAGCCTTATGATTCACAGTATGATTAGAATTGAGTATGAAATGGCTTAGTTGACTGGCTGATGTCAGCCGTACATTATCTAATGCACATTAGAAGTGTGGGGCTCATGCTGAACAGGAAAGCAGCAGTTGGCTTTGTTGTCCCTAAGCTAATGGTGATGTCAACATCATCTATTCATAAGTCATAAGGTAGTATTTTCCTCCATATTGTGAGACCACGCTCCTTATTGTGATGTCACACCCCCTTTTTGGGACATGTGCAGGGTTACTATCTTATGCTTGCTGGGGGATGACACATTTTGACTGTTCGCACTGGGAGCCATATTGTGTAGAAATACCCTGGTCACCAGTGCAGAGAGATATATTAGCATTTTAATGTCAAGTTTTACAGAGATTGGGGCTGATATAGAGTTGCACTCAAGTTTTTTTTGTGGACAGAGTTTTTGTTTTTTTTAGCATTTGCATGCTACGTAGCACACATCTATAGAGGGCACACATCCTTGGCCGTAGCTAGGGTAGTGCAGCCGGTGCCATTGCACAGGGCACCACAGGTCAGGGGGCGCTGTTTGGGCCTGTCAAATTTCTGTTTATTATCATTCTTGCTTGTAGCTTCCTCTATTTTCATCCCCAGCATCTCCTGGCCTCTCCTATCTCTTCCCTGGCCCTTCCCCATGAAGCCATAGCCCTTTTTTGGGTGCATTATGTCCCTTTGAAAAATGAGGGGGGGCAATGCTCTTTCTGGCACAGGGCACCAAAAAGTCTAGTTACCACTCTGCACACATCTATAGAGTCATTACCAACTCAGTCGCATCTTTCTAATTTCAGATGCATCTTTTGCACCAAGGATAGGGATGGTCCTAAACAAATTAGTGCCCTAGGCAAGATTTTGGGTGGTGCCCCCCCCAGTGGGATCCTGAAAAGGGTGTGGCCTCATGGAAAGGGCATGGTCTTATTGTGATGTGGCCCCTTCCCCAATTGTGCTGTGCTTCAAGCACCCTTCTCCCAGCACAGATCACAGCACAACACCCAGCACAGCACCCCTTCACCCAGCACAGCACAGATCACAGCACCAATCACCCCTCTCCCAACACAGCACCTGGCTCATTAGCTGAGCTCCGATTGTGGACGCTGCACAACTGCAATAACAACTGCCTGTCTCTGCCCACCTGACAACCGTGCCCCAGCTGTGCCTGCCCCAAACCTCTGCTGGCCCTAGGCGGGCTTGGATGCCCTAGGCATTTGCTTAGTTTACCTATGCATAGGACTGGCTCTGGGTCCCAATGTGCTCTGAAAATGATGTCAGCTATTAAACCAAGTATACAGGTTGGAGTGGTGCATCGTGTAGCTGCATACGGGTGAATATTCGCTTTTGTCTCAGTGCGCACAGTGTGGGTGTAATTATAGCTGCCTTGTGTGCAAGTCTTCTGCACAATTTATTTTTGTTTATTTTGTCTTAACCCTCCAGAAATGTGTATATAAAAGTATTCATATTTATAAGACCCAAAATATTTATTCTGTATAGTTTTCTTGTTTTCACAGTGACCAGGAGAATGTATAGCCTGCGTTGAACCATCCTCTTTGCTCGTGTTGTGTCTACAGGAAGAACAGATCCCTTCCTTTCAGCTCTACTAAAGAACCTTGTGTTTCCAAATTGACAGTTTATGTTCCTTTTTACTGATCAAGACCTTGGTGTTCTCAAGTAAGTGTTGCCATGACAGCTGTTAATTTCACAATTCACTCTGGTACCTTCTTTCTAGGCTGTACACACAGTAATGATACTTGTAGACTTTTTCTTTTCCAATAAAGAGAGCTCTTTAGAAAAGCTGAAGAGCCATACTATTGCTATCTGTTTATCAAGCTTGTGCAAAGCATGTTCTTGCAGCTATGAGGAGTGAATATAGTTTTACTTGTTTACCATGTTTGCTATAGACCATAGCACAGAGGTTAAATACAGCCATGGCTTTTGTTCCTATGGCCCCCGGCTTCCTGTTTATCTGTATATTTTATTATCTGATTCTTGAGAAAAGATAATGTTAACTGTGACCTATCTTCCTGGATATCACAAATAACATTAGTAGAAAGGACAAATATTCAACCTTATAAAAATTGCTCAGGCTATTTGCTATATGCACACTGTGAGTTCCTTGGCTACATCTCTAACTGCACCAACAGACTGTCACTCAGCCCCTGGCTCAACAGTACCCTGAGTAACACTATTTTGTTTTAACATAGTTTTACTGACATTAAAATTGTATCTCTTTGTAAGAAGTAAAAGTTTTTTTGTTAAATAATCGGAAATCATTGTATAACAACCACATAAAACTACCAATAATAGTAAGTTAAATATAGCAGTCTATATGATATAATACATAGTCAGGAAGCCGACGGTCTAAATGCCAACCGCCAGCTTACCGACTCTCTAATCCCGGCAAGGTACTAATGACAGGCGTCGCAAACTCGACGCCTTTCATTAGACCTACGCCGGGAGCCCGACGCCCGGCATGCCGAATGAAGGTAAGCCGGGCATGGACAGCCGCGTGGGGAGGGTTAGGTTTTAGGGCTCCCGGGGGGACTTAGGTTCGGCACCCCCCCGGGAGGTTTAGGTGTAGGTTAGGGGAAGGGGGGTTAGGGTTAGGCACCCCCAGGGGGAGGTTAGGGTTAGGCACCCCCCTGGGGGACTTAGGGTTAGGCTGCAGGGAAGGGGGGGTTAAGTTTAGGCACTTAAGGGTGGTAAGGCACTTGGGGGAAGGTTAGGGTTACGCACCCCTAAGGGAGGGTTATCGTTAGGGAAGAAAATAGGGTTTGTGATATTTACCTTTTTAACGATTGGGATCTTCACCCCTGCTGGGCTGCCGCTGTTGGGAATTGAACCGTCAGCCATGCAGCCGGCTGGTAATACCTACTACACCCAATACTACATATTATATTCTCTAATACATACAGTGGTACATATAGGGTATTACACATAAGACAATCAATGAGGCTTTTTTACTTGGTTCCATGAATTAGTAGTCATCTCCTACTTTTCTCTTTGGCAAAGGTCCAGCCCAGATGTCACCCAGTTGGTACACAAAGTCTTGCAAACAAAATATAATATTGTGTGAAGCTAGGTATCTGGGAAAAGGATACATTTAATATTGGGTTCTCCTCGCTGTTAGACACTCTCCAGGCATCCTGCCATGACCCAGTGTTCTGTATGGGGGATATGCTGGTCTGAAGTCTGTCTTCTCGAGTCTGGTGGTTGTGTGTGAAGGCTCCCACAGTCTTTTATTTCACCACAGCTTTTTCATGGAAATGGTCATCCCAAATTCTAAATCTGTAGAGGTTATGCTAGAAAATAAGCATCCAGAAATTGAAGCAGTCTCTTGAGACCCCCAAGGCTCAAGCCACTACTGGACTAAGGTAGTGCAGTCTCTGGAAGCCCAGATCCTTATCTAAGAAATAACAAGGATGCTTAAATAATCGGACAGTAAGTTTACCCCAGCTCTTGTTGATGGGCAAAGACTTTAGAGCTGCATTCCTCAGTTTAACAGTCAGCAATGGACAAATTCTCATTAATTAAACCAACACCCTTTCTCTTCCAAATTGCAGGAAAATGTGTATACCTATGGAAGTCTAGTGAGACTGCATGGGCTAATTAACAACTGTGTATAAACTAGGGGTGTGCACCGGCCACTTTTCGTGTTTTGTGTTTTGGTTTTGGATCTGGATCTTTCTTCGTGTTTTGGATCTGGATTGGTTTTGCCAAAACCACCCTTCCGTGTTTTGGGTTCTGGGTTTTGTGTTTTGGATCTGTATTTTTTTGAAAAAAAGCATAAAAACAGCTAAAATCACAGAATTTGTAGGTTTTTCTGCTCCTATGTTATTATTAACCTCAATAACCTTAATTTCCACTCATTTCCAGTCTATTCTGAATACCTCACACCTCACAATAGTGTTTTTATGTCCAAAAGGTTGCACCGAGGTAGCTGGATGACTATGCTAAGCGACACGAGTGGGCGGCACAAACACGTGACCCATCTAGGCGTGAAACTGCAGTGGCAGACAGGATGGCATTGAAAAACTAGGCCCCAAACTGTACATAATGCAAAGAAAAAAAAGAGGTGCAAGATGGAATTGTCCTTGGGCCCTCCCACCCACCCTTATGTTGTATAAACAGGACATGCACACTTTAACAAACCAATCATTTCAGCGCCAGGGTCTGCCACACAACTGTGGCTGAAATGATTGGTTCGTTTGGGCCCCCACAAAACAAGCTGGCAATTAATCTGTCCCTGCACAAACTGGCTCTACGGAGGCAAGAAGTCGTCCTCATCCTCCTCATCCACAGATTCCTCACCCTCTTCAGTGTTATGTACATCCTCATCCTCACAGAGTATTAATTCGTCCCTGCTGGAACCACAGGTCCCTCTGTACGTTCTGGAGGCTGGTCTCCCTGGAAGAGTTGATCATTCATTTTATGAACATCATCTTCTCCACATTTTGTGGAAGCAACCTCCTACGCCTTTCGCTAACAAGGTTCCCGGCTGCACTAAACACTCTTTCGGAGTACACACTGGAGGGGGGGCAACTCAGGTAAAATAGAGCCAGTTTGTACAGGGACCTCCAAATTGCTTCTTTTTCCTGCCAGTACAGGTACGGACTGTCTGACATGCCTACTTGGATGCTGTCACCGATGTAATCCTTTAACAGACAGACGCACGCTTGTCGCTGCTGCTTTGAGGATTCAAGTGCGGCTACAGCCCACACAATTCACAAAGACAGAAAAAAAAAAAGAATATTTTTATTGTTTGTGTAGCACACTTTGAGGGTGTCACCACCCTTTAACAGACAGACGCACGCTTGTCGCTGCTGCTTTGAGGATGCAAGTGCGGCTACATCGCACACAAGTCACAAATACATAAAAAAAATAGTTTTTTATTTTTTGGAGCACTTTGAGAGTTACACCACCCTTTAACAGACAGACGCACGCTTGTCGCTGCTGCTTTAAGGATGCAGGTGCGGCTACAGCCCACACATTTCACAAAGACCGAAAAAAAAGAACAATATTTTAATTGTTTGTGTAGAACACTTTGAGGGTGTCACCACCCTTTAACAGACAGACGCACGCTTGTCGCTGCTGCTTTAAGGATGCAGGTGCGGCTACAGCCCACACAATTCACATAGACAGATAAAAGAAGAAGAATATTTTTATTCTTTGTGTAGCACACTTTGAGGGTGTCACCACCCTTTAACAGACAGACGCACGCTTGTCGCTGCTGCTTTAAGGATGCAGGTGCGGCTACAGCCCACACATTTCACAAAGACCGAAAAAAAAGAACAATATTTTAATTGTTTGTGTAGCACACTTTGAGGGTGTCACCACCCTTTAACAGACAGACGCACGCTTGTCGCAGCTGCTTTAAGGATGCAGGTGCGGCTACAGCCCACACAATTCACAAAGACAGAAAAAAGAACAATATTTTAATTGTTTGTGTAGCACACTTTGAGGGTGTCACCACCCTTTAACAGACAGACGCACGCTTGTCGCTGCTGCTTTAAGGATGCAGGTGCGGCTACAGCCCACACAATTCACAAAGACAGAAAAAATAAGAATATTTTTATTGTTTGTGTAGCACACTTTGAGGGTGTCACCACCCTTTAACAGACAGACGCACGCTTGTCGCTGCTGCTTTGAGGATGCAAGTGCGGCTACATCGCACACAAGTCACAAACACATTAAAAAAATAGTTTTTTATTTTTTGGAGCACTTCGTGAGTTACACCACCCTTTAACAGACAGACGCACGCTTGTCGCTGCTGCTTTAAGGATGCAGGTGTGGCTACAGCCCACACAATTCACAAAGACAGAAAAAAGAAGAAGAATATTTTTATTGTTTGTGTAGCACACTTTGAGGGTGTCACCACCCTTTAACAGACAGACGCACGCTTGTCGCTGCTGCTTTGAGGATGCAAGTGTGGCTACATCGCACACAAGTCACAAACACATTAAAAAAAAAATTTTGATTTTTTTGGAGCACTTTGAGAGTTACAACACCCTTTAACAGACAGACGCACGCTTGTCGCTGCTGCTTTGAGGATGCAGGTGGAATCTAGTCGGGATTTGGAACCGAGGACACACTACCTCCATCAATTGTCTAAATCCCACTGCACTAATGGCGGATACCGGACGCACGTCTAACACCAACATAGCAGTCAAGGCCTCAGTTATACGTTTTGCTTCAGGATGACTGCTGTCGTACTTCATCCTCATCGCTAGGGACTGTTGGAGGGTTAATTGTTTAGTAAAAGTAGTGATGTTCCTACTTCCTCTCTGGGATGATGAACAACTCCCAGCAGCAGCAACAGCACTAGTAGGAAGTGGTTCTTGATCTTTCCCTATTTTGTTTTTATCAGAGAAAGTTTGGTCCTCCATTTATGTTATATTGATATATATACGTGCGGCTAAAGCGCACACAAACACAGAAAATATTTTTTTATTTTTGCTGGAGAGTAGTGCACTTTGTGGGTTACACCACCCTTTAAGAAATGAGCCAGCCGGCTCTTTACTTATGGGACACAGGCGCACGCTTGGCGCTGCTCCTTTGTTGATGCACGTGCAGCCACAGTGCACACAAGTCACAAACACAGAAAATATATATTTTTTTGGTTTGGAGTGTACTTTGGGGGTTACAGAACCCTTTAACGGTCAAGCCAGCTGGCCCTTTACTTATGACACAGGCGCACGCTTGGCACTACTTTGTTGATGCACGTGCGGCTACTGCGCACACAATTCACAAACACAGAAAATAATTTTTTTTTTGGTTTGGACTGGAGTGTACTTTCGGGGGTTACAGCACCCTTAACGGTCAAGCCAGCCGGCCCTTTACTTATGACACAGGCGCACGCTTGGCACTACTTTGTTGATGCACGTGCGGCTACTGCGCACACAATTCACAAACACAGAAAATAATTTTTTTTTTGGTTTGGACTGGAGTGTACTTTCGGGAGTTACAGCACCCTTAACGGTCAAGCCAGCCGGCCCTTTACTTATGACACAGGCGCACGCTTGGCACTACTTTGTTGATGCACGTGCGGCTACTGCGCACACAATTCACAAACACAGAAAATAATTTTTTTTTGGTTTGGACTGGAGTGTACTTTCAGGGGTTACAGCACCCTTTAACGGTCAAGCCAGCCGGCCCTTTACTTATGACACAGACGCACGCTTGGCACTACTTTGTTGATGCACGTGCGGCTACTGTGCACACAATTCACAAACACAGAAAATAATTTTTTTTTGGTTTGGACTGGAGTGTACTTTCGGGGGTTACAGCACCCTTTAACGGTCAAGCCAGCCGGCCCTTTACTTATGACACAGGCGCACTCTTGGCACTACTTTGTTGATGCACGTGCGGCTACTGCGCACACAATTCACAAACACAGAAAATAATTTTTTTTTAGGTTTGGACTGGAGTGTACTTTCGGGGGTTACAGCACCCTTAACGGTCAAGCCAGCCGGCCCTTTACTTATGACACAGGCGCACGCTTGGCACTACTTTGTTGATGCACGTGCGGCTACTGCGCACACAATTCACAACCACAGAAAATAATTTTTTTTTGGTTTGGACTGGAGTGTACTTTCGGGGGTTACAGCACCCTTTAACGGTCAAGCCAGCCGGCCCTTTACTTATGACACAGGCGCACGCTTGGCACTACTTTGTTGATGCACGTGCGGCTACTGCGCACACAATTCACAAACACAGAAAATAATTTTTTTTTAGGTTTGGACTGGAGTGTACTTTCGGGGGTTACAGCACCCTTAACGGTCAAGCCAGCCGGCCCTTTACTTATGACACAGGCGCACGCTTGGCACTACTTTGTTGATGCACGTGCGGCTACTGCGCACACAATTCACAACCACAGAAAATAATTTTTTTTTGGTTTGGACTGGAGTGTACTTTCGGGGGTTACAGCACCCTTTAACGGTCAAGCCAGCCGGCCCTTTACTTATGACACAGGCGCACACTTGGCACTACTTTGTTGATGCACGTGCGGCTACTGCGCACACAATTCACAAACACAGAAAATAATTTTTTTTTAGGTTTGGACTGGAGTGTACTTTCGGGGGTTACAGCACCCTTAACGGTCAAGCCAGCCGGCCCTTTACTTATGACACAGGCGCACGCTTGGCACTACTTTGTTGATGCACGTGCGGCTACTGCGCACACAATTCACAAACACAGAAAATAATTTTTTTTTTGGTTTGGACTGGAGTGTACTTTCGGGGGTTACAGCACCCTTAACGGTCAAGCCAGCCGGCCCTTTACTTATGACACAGGCGCACGCTTGGCACTACTTTGTTGATGCACGTGCGGCTACTGCGCACACAATTCACAAACACAGAAAATAATTTTTTTTTTGGTTTGGACTGGAGTGTACTTTCGGGGGTTACAGCACCCTTAACGGTCAAGCCAGCCGGCCCTTTACTTATGACACAGGCGAACGCTTGACACTACTTTGTTGATGCACGTGCGGCTACTGCGCACACAATTCACAAACACAGAAAATAATTTTTTTTTGGTTTGGACTGGAGTGTACTTTCAGGGGTTACAGCACCCTTTAACGGTCAAGCCAGCCGGCCCTTTACTTATGACACAGGCGCACGCTTGGCACTACTTTGTTGATGCACGTGCGGCTACTGCGCACACAATTCACAAACACAGAAAATAATTTTTTTTTGGTTTGGACTGGAGTGTACTTTCGGGGGTTACAGCACCCTTTAACGGTCAAGCCAGCCGGCCCTTTACTTATGACACAGGGGCACTCTTAGCACTACTTTGTTGATGCACGTGCGGCTACTGCGCACACAATTCACAAACACAGAAAATAATTTTTTTTTAGGTTTGGACTGGAGTGTACTTTCGGGGGTTACAGCACCCTTAACGGTCAAGCCAGCCGGCCCTTTACTTATGACACAGGCGCACGCTTGGCACTACTTTGTTGATGCACGTGCGGCTACTGCGCACACAATTCACAAACACAGGAAATAATTTTTTTTTGGTTTGGACTGGAGTGTACTTTCGGGGGTTACAGCACCCTTTAACGGTCAAGCCAGCCGGCCCTTTACTTATGACACAGGCGCACGCTTGGCACTACTTTGTTGATGCACGTGCGGCTACTGCGCACACAATTCACAAACACAGAAAATAATTTTTTTTTAGGTTTGGACTGGAGTGTACTTTCGGGGGTTACAGCACCCTTAACGGTCAAGCCAGCCGGCCCTTTACTTATGACACAGGCGCACGCTTGGCACTACTTTGTTGATGCACGTGCGGCTACTGCGCACACAATTCACAAACACAGAAAATAATTTTTTTTTTGGTTTG
This sequence comes from Taudactylus pleione, assembly GCA_031769625.1. Lineage (NCBI taxonomy): Eukaryota > Metazoa > Chordata > Amphibia > Anura > Myobatrachidae > Taudactylus > Taudactylus pleione. The sequence goes on from JAUIMM010000241.1 coordinate 1,238,933, forward strand.
GACTGGAGTGTACTTTCGGGGGTTACAGCACCCTTAACGGTCAAGCCAGCCGGCCCTTTACTTATGACACAGGCGCACGCTTGGCACTACTTTGTTGATGCACGTGCGGCTACTGCGCACACAATTCACAAACACAGAAAATATATTATTTTTTTAGCACTTGGGGGGAGCACCCCTGATGGACAGAGCACCCCCTGGACAACACTACAGCACCCCTTTAGGACTGGGACACTGCACAGGACTTTGGAACTGACTGCACAACACAGTCCAGCCAGCCCCTATGGACTTTGAAGTAGTGGACACAGCCCCTATTAACAACAGCAGCACAGCACAACACAGCCAGCCCCTATGGACTTTGAAGTAGTGGACAACAGCAGCACTACACTACACTACACTACACAGCACTAACTCCCACCCTCCCTCTTCACTGTCCACAGCCGAGTGAGAAAATGGCGCCGACGCGGGTACCTTATATAGGATCCAAAACCCGCGAGACTCGGAAGGCGGGATGATGACGTTTTGCCTCGATGTCAGATCCGAGTCAGGCGGGAAAAGTCGAGCCTGACTCGGATCGGACTCGGATCGGGGGGGCTCGGGGGGGTTCGGATTTCAGAAATCCGAACCCGCTCACCCCTAGTATAAACCTAACTAGTCTTTTTCTAGTCTTTTCTTTACAGAATGCTACATACCCTTCCCCAAACACATAATCTTTGTCTGCCATGAGGCCGGAATATGGGACTGCCAGGAACCTGTCTGTTTGGCTATCCCGATGTCTGGGATTAGTGAAAAATAAACTCATAGCAAATATTTACTACTTGTCGCTAAAGGCCTGAGTCAACAATGGAAGGCATTGAGCCTAATATTTTAATTAAATCACTGGCTGCACTCTGAGCAGTCAGAGCATGAGAACATCCATTCTGACTGGTTAGTGCAACATATGGGAAGTCAGCACTAATCAATGACTAACCAAACAGAATGGCTGTTCTCAAGCTCAGAGCACATTCATTTATTTCAATGGCATTTACAGACTGTATGTGGATTTGTGTAAGTAATAAATGGGTAAAATAAGGATGTGCATGTGATTTGTTTTTTTTATAAAAAACCTTAAAATGCGTTGTGTGTCTTGTTTTTATTTACATTTTTCCAGGTGCTTTGCAGCTGCCGGTGGGCCCTAGATGTTAGATGTGGGCCCTAGATGTTAGATGTTAGGGTACATGTTGCCATGTGTAGTTCTCCAAGTACTGGTGTGCTCCAGCCACCACTAAATTATCTCATGACAGGGGTTGCTTAGACTTGTAATGTGCCCATAAAAAAAATATATTTTTGTAAATTAAACTATGATTATTAGCTTAACATCCACAACCCAAGGGCGATGGAATGAACCCTAGTCGTATAAACAGGTGGCTGGTTAGTTTCACTGAGGATGTGACACCTACATTTTGCAGGCCCAATATCCTAAGGGAATACAGTCCCATGCTGGCTGTAGCAAGTTTGTGTCCACCCAATAATTCGCCCACCCCACCCTGATTTTTCTACTACCATCACTAGAGATGAGGGACACACCCCACTTTAAAAAAAAAATCAAAACAAAGAATACTGTAGTGCTGCAATATTAAAACATCATATTTTTGTGGCAGCTTTGCAGCAGGAACAACCACTTGTAAATGGCATGTGCAGTTTAAAAATGTAAACAACCCTAGTAAATATAGTGGTATTGAACTGATTCCACCCTTAATCTGCCATAAATAACAGTAAATTGAAAGCTCCTGCAAAGCAACAGCTGAGTAAATTTTGCCCATAGGAGGTAGACTGACTAAGCCTTGGCGAGTGATAAAGTGGAGAGAGATAAAGTACAAACCATTCAGCTCCTGTCATTCAGGGCCACAACCAGGGGGGGCTAAGGGGGCACGTGACCTGGGTGCCGGACTTGAGGGGGTGCCTGGTAGAGGCTGCCAGGAGGCTAAGTTGCTGCTCTTGTGGGATTGGAGCCGCATCCTGACCTTGACAGGCACAGAAACACCGTCAGTCTAATGGGGTGCGGGTCGCAATCCAATCAGTGCTCACGGACCGGAAGCCAATCAGCAGAGGCTGCCGTACATGAGCTACAATTAGTTCATGAGCGGCGCCACATTATAATGAAGGCAGTACTGACAGTTCCCCAGTGTTTGGCAGCCCCATCCCGTGCCATCCCGAGCTCACCCACTGCACGGCCCTGGCAGGTAAGAGAAGGGAGTTGGGACCTTACTGTGGCTTAATGCAAAAGAGCCCTTACTGTGGCATAATGTGTAAGAGGCCTTACTGTGACATAATGTAAAAGGGGCCTTACTGTGGCATAATGTAAATGGGGTCTTACTGTGGCATAATGTGTAAGGGGCCTTACTGTGGCATAATGTAAAAGGGGCCTTACTGTGGCATAATGTAAATGGGGTCTTGCTGTGGCATAATGTGTAAGGGTCCTTATTGTGGCATAATGTAAAGGGGGCCTTACTGTGGCATAATGTATATGGGGCAATACTGTGGTATAAATGTATAAGGGGCAATACTGTGGCATAATATATAAGGGGCATTTCTGTAGCTTAATGAATAAGGAGCATTACTGGGATTAATGCATAAGGGGCATTACTGTGGCATAATGTGTTGAAAGGGGCATTACTGTGGCAGAATGTGTTGTAAGGGGCATTACTGTGTTGCATAATGTGTTGTAAGGACATTACTGTGGCATAATGTGTTATAACGGACATTACTGTGTGGCATAATGTGTTGTAAGGAGCATTACTGTGGAATAATGTGTTATAAGGGTCATTAATGTGTGGCATAATTATAAGGGGCATTACTGTGTCACAAAACCAAACACCCTTTTTGCCCTCTATGTTGTATTTTTTTGGTGGGTGCCAAATTATGACTTTACCCCGGGTGGCAAAAACCCTAGTTTCAGCCCTGCTGTCACTTTACAGGCTGTTTTAAAAATGACAGTTAGAAGCTGATTGGTTGGTACTTTATCACTCTCCAAGGCTTAATATATAGACCCCAAAGTTTTTGATGGAATGACATAATATGCATATCAAGCATGGCTTTGTATATCCTGCACAGCTGCTAAGTATATTTTATTTACTTTAAAAAAACTGAGGCTTTTTCAGAAGATTCTCACTGTAAAAAAAAATATATCTCTTTCATTAAAGGACTTGACTCGTGTACTGGAAGTCTACTCCTTGATTAGGGGTTTTCTATAATCACTCACCCGTCATTATGTACTACTTGTATGTTCTATGCATTGCATACCTACAGCTACATTTAATTAATTAGCACCTGCTACTCAAAGACAGCATTTTCTGTTTTCTACTTCTTTTTACTGTACAACTGGATCACTATGTATTCATTATATGAACAAACAATGAAGGGCAGCATCCATTCCATTAAGCCTGCCCTACTGTACACTAGCTATTTCTAAACAAGAAGCAATTGTCCCAAGGGTGCTCTGCCAGTCTCTCAGCAGCCCTGAGCACTTAATCAGACCAAAATGAACTATTGTCCCAGGAAAACAAAGGAACATTAATTCTGGACTACATCATACTGTAATAAAAACCCTAATAAAATCTTTAAAGTAGTTCATTTATCTGCGGTGAAAGGAGAGAGAGCTTTTTGCTATGACTGAATTGAAAAGTTTGCTCCAGCTCACTATTAATTTAGCCACAGGCTAGAGATTAATAATGGTAGAGTGATGAACATATTACAGCATTATAATTAAGTGCAGGTAAAGAACATCTTGTCCAATGAGTCTGCTTCATTTGCCTAGAATGCAATGAAGTGCCATTCAAACCGCTCTCAGTTCGTTTACACTACTATGTAATAACATTTATTCCTTTATAATAGGGGTGTGCACCGGCCACTTTTCGTGTTTTGTGTTTTGGTTTTGGATCTGGATCTTTCTTCGTGTTTTGGATCTGGATTGGTTTTGCCAAAACCACCCTTCCGTGTTTTGGGTTCTGGGTTTTGTGTTTTGGATCTGTATTTTTTTGAAAAAAGCATAAAAACAGCTAAAATCACAGAATTTGTAGGTTTTTCTGCTCCTATGCTATTATTAACCTCAATAACCTTAATTTCCACTCATTTCCAGTCTATTCTGAACACGTCACACCTCACAATAGTGTTTTTATGTCCAAAAGGTTGCTCCGAGGTAGCTGGATGACTATGCTAAGCGACACGAGTGGGCGGCACAAACACGTGACCCATCTAGGCGTGATACTGCAGTGGCAGACAGGATGGCAGTTTGAAAAACTAGGCCCCAAACTGTACATAATGCAAAGAAAAAAAAGAGGTCCAAGATGGAATTGTCCTTGGGCCCTCCCACCCACCCTTATGTTGTATAAACAGGACATGCACACTTTAACAAACCAATCATTTCAGCGCCAGGGTCTGCCACACAACTGTGGCTGAAATGATTGGTTCGTTTGGGCCCCCACAAAACAAGCTGGCAAATAATCTGTCCCTGCACAAACTGGCTCTACGGAGGCAAGATGTCATCCTCATCCTCCTCATCCACCGATTCCTCACCCTCTTCAGTGTGTACATCCTCATCCTCACAGAGTATTAATTCGTCCCTGCTGGAACCACAGGTCCCTCTGTACGTTCTGGAGGCTGGTCTCCCTGGAAGAGTTGATAATTCATTTTATGAACATCATCTTCTCCACATTTTGTGGAAGCAACCTCCTACGCCTTTCGCTGACAAGGTTCCCGGCTGCACTAAACACTCTTTCGGAGTACACACTGGAGGGGGGGCAACTCAGGTAAAATAGAGCCAGTTTGTACAGGGACCTCCAAATTGCTTCTTTTTCCTGCCAGTACAGGTACGGACTGTCTGACATGCCTACTTGGATGCTGTCACCGATGTAATCCTTTAACAGACAGACGCACGCTTGTCGCTGCTGCTTTGAGGATGCAAGTGCGGCTACAGCCCACACAATTCACAAAGACAGAAAAAAAAAAAGAATATTTTTATTGTTTGTGGAGCGCACTTTGAGGGTTACAACACCCTTTAACAGACAGACGCACGCTTGTCGCTGCTGCTTTGAGGATGCAAGTGCGGCTACAGCCCACACAATTCACAAAGACAGAAAAAAGAAGAACAATATTTTAATTGTTTGTGTAGCACACTTTGAGGGTGTCACCACCCTTTAACAGACAGACGCACGCTTGTCGCTGCTGCTTTGAGGATGCAGGTGGAATCTAGACGGGATTTGGAACCGAGGACACACTACCTCCATCAATTGTCTAAATCCCACTGCACTAATGGCGGATACCGGACGCACGTCTAACACCAACATAGCAGTCAAGGCCTCAGTTATACGTTTTGCTTCAGGATGACTGCTGTCGTACTTCATCCTCATCGCTAGGGACTGTTGGAGGGTCAATTGTTTAGTAAAAGTAGTGATGTTCCTACTTCCTCTCTGGGATGATGAACAACTCCCAGCAGCAGCAACAGCACTAGGAGGAAGTGGTTCTTGATCTTTCCCTATTTTATTTTTATCGGAGAAAGTTTGGTCCTCCATTTATGTTATATTGATATATACGTGCGGCTAAAGCGCACACAAACACAGAAAATATTTTTTTATTTTTGCTGGAGAGTAGTGCACTTTGTGGGTTACACCACCCTTTAAGAAATGAGCCAGCTGGCTCTTTACTTATGGGACACAGGCGCACGCTTGGCGCTGCTCCTTTGTTGATGCACGTGCAGCCACAGTGCACACAAGTCACAAACACAGAAAATATATATTTTTTTGTTTTGGAGTGTACTTTGGGGGTTACAGAACCCTTTAACGGTCAAGCCAGCCGGCCCTTTACTTATGACACAGGCGCACGCTTGGCACTACTTTGTTGATGCACGTTCGGCTACTGCGCACACAATTCACAAACACAGAAAATAATTTTTTTTTTGGTTTGGACTGGAGTGTACTTTGGGGGTTACAGCACCCTTTAATGGTCAAGCCAGCCGGCCCTTTACTTATGACACAGGCGCACGCTTGGCACTACTTTGTTGATGCACGTGCGGCTACTGCGCACACAATTCACAAACACAGAAAATATTTTTTTTTTTGGTTTGGACTGGAGTGTACTTTGGGGGTTACAGCACCCTTTAACGGTCAAGCCAGCCGGCCCTTTACTTATGACACAGGCACACGCTTGGCACTACTTTGTTGATGCTCGTGCGGCTACTGCGCACACAATTCACAAACACAGAAAATAATTTTTTTTTTGGTTTGGACTGGAGTGTACTTTGGGGGTTACAGCACCCTTTAACGGTCAAGCCAGCCGGCCCTTTACTTATGACACAGGCGCACGCTTGGCACTACTTTGTTGATGCACATGCGGCTACTGCGCACACAATTCACAAACACAGAAAATAATTTTTTTTTCGGTTTGGACTGGAGTGTACTTTCGGGGGTTACAGCACCCTTAACGGTCAAGCCAGCCGGCCCTTTACTTATGACACAGGCGCACGCTTGGCACTACTTTGTTGATGCACGTGCGGCTACTGCGCACACAATTCACAAACACAGAAAATAATTTTTTTTTTGGTTTGGACTGGAGTGTACTTTCGGGGGTTACAGCACCCTTAATGGTCAAGCCAGCCGGCCCTTTACTTATGACACAGGCGCACGCTTGGCACTACTTTGTTGATGCACGTGCGGCTACTGCGCACACAATTCACAAACACAGAAAATAATTTTTTTTTTGGTTTGGACTGGAGTGTACTTTGGGGGTTACAGCACCCTTTAACGGTCAAGCCAGCCGGCCCTTTACTTATGACACAGGCGCACGCTTGGCACTACTTTGTTGATGCTCGTGCGGCTACTGCGCACACAATTCACAAACACAGAAAATATATTATTTTTTTAGCACTTGGGGGGAGCACCCCTGATGGACAGAGCACCCCCTGGACAACACTACAGCACCCCTTTAGGACTGGGACACTGCACAGGACTTTGGAGTGGACACAGCCCCTATGGAGAACTGACTGCACAACACAGTCCAGCCAGCCCCTATGGACTTTGAAGTAGTGGACACAGCCCCTATTAACAACAGCAGCACAGCACAACACAGCCAGCCCCTATGGACTTTGAAGTAGTGGACAACAGCAGCACTACACTACACTACACTACACAGCCCTAACTCCCACCCTCCCTCTTCACTGTCCACAGCCGAGTGAGAAAATGGCGCCGACGCGGGTACTTTATTTAGGATCCAAAACCCGCGAGACTCGGAAGGCGGGATGATGACGTTTTGCCTCGATTTCAGATCCGAGTCAGGCGGGAAAAGTCGAGCCTGACTCTGATCGGACTCAGATCGGGGGGGCTCGGGGGGGTTCGGATTACAGAAATCCGAACCCGCTCACCCCTACTTTATAACCACCACTAAAAAATGCCCTTTCATGTATCCAATAATTTCAGAATACATTAATTCAATTAAGTTTGTTTAATAATGTGGTGCAAGGTGCACAGATGTGCTGGAACCAGTAGAAACCAATGTAATTAGTTTGTTATTTTGCATAGTTCAACATTTTAAAGCTAACATTTCATTTGTTCTTATGTTTTACAGCATGTTTGTGCACATTGCAGCATGTTATTCAGAAAGCACCAATGTGTCAATTCTACAGTTTCAGAACATTTCCAGAAATCAACAAGTAAAGACTTGAAAACAGGCAAAAATGTTTACAGTATTTAATACATTTTCTAAAAACAAAATGTATTTATATCAATAAAAAAAGCAAGAAATATAAATACAGGGTTAAGATCACTTATCCGAAATTCCGAAATCTGAAATGCTTCAAAATTCAATCATTTTAAGCACAAACTGAGATAGTTATACATTTGTTTTCTGGTGTTTCAATGTCCAACTTTATTTCAGGCACAAAATTATTAAAAATATTATATAAATTTACCTTCAGACTATGGGCTAGATGTTATAGGTTGAGCGTTTTGAAGATGTGAGAGTTTAGCAGTAAACTCTCACACTATTACATTGGTCAAGTTGTATCTTCATAATAGGAAAACATCTGGGTTAGAGTTTAAATTGTGAGAGTTTTTTTAATCTGAAAAACAAGTTTGTATATTCTCGTATGAAAAGAAATAAGTTGTGCTGCTGTGACTGTGTATTGGCATGTGCTTGATTAATCAAAAATAACCTTGGCCTCTCTGAATCATAAAATATAATAACATTTATTAAACATACAATGACACTATAAAATACCATAAAATGTATCTCTTAAATAAAAGTATATATACTGTATATCACAATGATACAATTGTTGCAACAACTCATGTAGCCATTAGAATGTATTAATTCAATAAATTATTTCCCAGTATAGGAATTGAGTCTTGATTGGGTCAGTTTGTGAATAATAAAGTTCAAATGCTCACCACTTGCTTCCGCATAAGAATGCTATGAATGTCCAGCAAATACTTGATGTAAATTGGCATCCAGCTGACACTTGTAGTGCGCCGGAGCTCACTGACAGAAATAGCTCTGGATGTGATGGGAGACTCCTCAGAACAGTGTTGCACTCAACAATCGAAAGCCGTGAATTGACCACCTGGCCCTTAGGGCGGAGTGGCGGCTGTGGTAAGGCAAACGTCCGTCCAACACCGTGGTCTGTCTAATGGTCTCCTGTTACTGGCAGCATTGTGTTTGGGCGGCAGTGAGCCACGTCTTAGCTGACGGCTAACTGATGTTCCAATCCAGTTCGGAGCTCATGCCTCACTGCATGTGTGTAGATGGTAGTGGTGAGCAGCAAGGTGTATTGAGAGTTGCAGAACACTGGTCACAGTGTGTTCACCCCTTCGACGCATTTCGCTCCTCTCTTGGAGCTTTTTCAAGATAGCGTGGAGGGACGAAAGAACTGGAGGGGAAGTTGGAGACAAGGAGTAATGTCTTGGGGAAGGGGAAATCCATAATGGGGCAAGAAAACCAATGTGTGTGTGGGGTAGGGGAGAGAATGGAGACAAGAAATGATATTAAATTTAAAAAAAAAGATTTTCTATGGCAAAAACAAAATGTGGACAATTCGGAAAAGGATTTTGAGAAATCTTCACCCTATACACAACGTAAATACATTTTCTAAATGCTTTTTAAATATATGTCATTTTCATACATACAGTAGTAGGGATGTTTCATTTCTCTTTTTAATTGTAGCATATGCTGTATTGAAATCAGGGGCTGATGGGCAACTTTTAGCCTGGGGGGAAAATACAAGCAGGGCTAAAAGTTGCCAGCCAGCCCCTGATTTCAATACAGCATACATTATAATTAAAAAGAGAAATTAATGGCTTTCCACAAGTGCACAACAGATGACCATTTACATCTGTGATTGGACAGCATGCCTACACAACCAGGAACCCGGGTGTCAGCCAAAACTGAAACTCAACAGTATATAGCCTCCCTTCAATCCACACTGTGCATGAAAAACCATACTAATGGGCCCATTGACCAGAAGGGTAGTATTCTCTATATTTGAAGCTACTGTATATAAATAATCCATGTAGATGGCTTTAGATAAAAAGGCTGTTAAAAGGTTATTAAATGCAGTTCTGGTGGAATACAATTAAGGTATTGATTTTATATGTTTTTAACAGCATTTATGTGTGTTTATGTACTGACTTTGTGTTAGTTTGGTAATTACTCAATTATTTCTTTCTTTCTTGAAATGTATTACATTTATTAAAGTAAATTTGTCCATGTTTAGTCTACAGATATCAAATAAAATTTTCTGCAGTGGATTTTACCAAAGGCATGGTGTTTAGTACACTTGCAGCTTGTACTATAATTTATAGAAAATAATCTATTTTGAATTTGCCAAATTTACACAGTTAATATCTTATTTTTTCTCAAAATTACATAAAAAAGCCAATGCACTTACTGTATATGCCAGCTCAATATGTAAGTGATAATTCAAAACAAATAATGCAGTTCTGTTATTAATTTATTTCATACAGTATACTGTACATAAATAGTTGTTATTTAGCAAATTTACCCATGTTATGACATGCTTGTTAAAAGATTCAAAATGTAAAATTTACAGTAGCATGCACTAATTATTACTTAGTCATAAATGCATATTAATCGTGCAATTAGACCCAGTGCAGTGTATTGTTCATTTTTGCTTTACAATCATAGATTACTTTTTATAAAACATTGATTAAATATAAAGTAAATCATGGAGAAGCTAATTAGTTAGGGGCATGCAGAGATTGGGGTACAATGATATTGGACTGCAAGCTTAAATGCTACTACTGACTTTTGCTGCTCCGTCCTCTGGGAGGGGGCAGCTAGGTCTGCACAGAGGACATGTGGCAGCTGGAAAGTGGGCTGTGCAGGGGGTGTGGCAGTGCAATCACTATACAGTGCTGAGAAAACAGGCATTGTATAGCAGGGGGCGGAGCTACGATGACACCCTCCCCAGTATGTGAGCGGATGGAAGGGGGTGCGGCAGATTTGCCCACTCTTCTGGATGGCCGGGAGCACTACCTGACTTTCAGGAGCTTCCCAGTCATTCTGGGGGAGAAGGCAAGTATGCTTAAAAGATACAAAAGTGGTTGGGCACTCCTGGGTGCTGGAGATCCTAGCTGTTTGTGCACTGCCCCAGGTCCTATTCACCACAGGACTGATAACAGTAGTGAAAAAGTATGTATGTGGGGCAAGGAACCAATAGGGGACAATTGTATCAGCACAGAGCATAGGGGAAATTGGGGACCAGTCCAGACCTGCCAGACCTCAGAATTACTGCAACAGAACCACAATTCCTGAAACTGCTGTTGGGCCAATAAGAGAGCCCTTAAAATTATCCTCAAGTGGTCATGCACATAGAAACTCTACACATGAATATGTTTTGTCTTAATTTATCCCAGGCTCCAAAAATTAGACAGTAAGCATATCTGACTAGGAAAACGTTATGCGGTCATTATGTTGACATTCTGTCAAAATGGTTTAAATGTCAATATTTAGAATGTTGACAAGGGCAAAATGTTGACACTCAAAATTGCAACATTCACAATATTGACATGGACATAATGTCTACACTGTCATAATGTCAAGATTGTGAATGTTAGGGTTAGGCTGCAGTTAGAGTTAGGGTTAGGCTGTGGTTATTGTTATGGCTAAATCAACTCAAAACGCTATGTCGACATGCTAACTGTCAACATTCATAACATTCACAATGTCAACAGTCTGGCAATGTTAACATTATGTGAATGTCGACTTTGTGAATATCATCATTTTACATGTTGACATACTGTAACATTCATGATACTCTACTGGATGTTGACATTCAAAATATCTCAACATTCTGTTTGTCAACATTTTGTATCACACCCAGGTAAACAAGGCCTGAAATTGTGTATAAAGCTACACAAATCTAATTTGCATTCATAAAAAATAATAAGTAAATACAATAGTAATAATTATTTAGCTCAAAATACATATTGGATATTGAATGATCATAGAAAGTAAAATAAAAGGGACTATTGAATTTTACTTGTAGATTAATAATTATTGTAGCAAATAATAAGATCATGATACTATCTATAATTTATCAGCAAGTAACTACATCTTTAATGAAAAAAAAAACACATAGGGACCTTACTGATGAAAAGTACATCTGTATAACATTTACAACAGGGGGAAAAGTGTTGTGGTTTCATGGGATCACAAGTAATCAATGCTTTAAAATGAAACTCCAAATCTGCAGAAAGTTACAATGTACAGGATCAATAAGTTTATTCTTCAGAAAAAGCTATTACTGACATCTTAATGTGCTATAAATGTGGATGCCTTTTTGCGAAATGCCACATGCAGCACAGGAAAAGTCTCTCCCAACCAAATCAATGATGTTTAATCAAAGGTCTGAAAGCATAGCGGGGAGAGCAGTGAGCTGGAGCTGATACAACGTAACAGAACAAAACTCTGGAGACAGGAAAGCACTGTGTCAGTGCTGGGGTTTACTCTCACCCGTGCAGCAACGGATAGTCTGTAATTTTCTGCTGCTCTTGTATTAAAATTCCCATCATTCACTGAGAGCTACTCTTCTTGCTCTGGATGACTGAGGTCACCGACCAGACAACATCAACAACATCCAGGTTATTACAATGGATATAGCCACTGTGTAGGTTAATGGATGACTAGCCAAGCATTGTTCAGCATGAGCAGAGAAATGTTTTTATGATTATACTTTTTTTTTTTCATTGTTTTTAGTCAACTATTGATTTGATCAAAACAATTGTGTATTTTACAATGCTGCAAGAGGGGCAAATTACAGTACTTTAAACTCATAACTTATACATACACAAATTACAGCTTTGTCTAATGTATTACATTATATTTTAATTTAGATGGTGCATGCCGTATTGCGCTGTTATGCAGAATATGGTGCAACGGGTCTAAAGAACTACCATTAGAAATACTATAATTTGTTGAAAGGTTGAAAAGTTCTCTAGAAATGTATTGAACTGAGAGGGGGATTCAGCTTAGGACGGAATTGCAATGCTGCACGCAAGCAGCTTTGCAATTTTGTCTTTGCTAATATGCAAATGCTGCAGGATGACAACCCCTGCTGCATTTGCGATCCCAGCACTGTGACCAAGGTCACAGGCCAAGATCACCATCGTGACCATTGGTCGCAATGGTGGACGGCGCCGGGCTGCCGACCAGCTGAGTAAACCTCAGCTTACGCAGGCAGGCCAGCTTGTGAGGTTAGGAAACTGCATCCATAGATGCAGCCCTTAGCCTTACCACTCCCAGAAAATAGAGCCGACACTCCCCATTTCCGGGAATGCAGACCGTCCCTGCACTGCCCCTTAAATGCCACTGCTTGTCAATCAGCCTCTGGCAATGAGTTGCTGTCACTATCACAGTCCCTCTTTTATTCTGCACAGCACACTTGCCCTCTGCAAAATTGACTCTGTAACCTTTCTTGTCAAGGACACTTATGGCAATGAAGTTTGTCGCCAAATCTCATGCAAATGACACATTTTGCATGTCTGTGACTATTGTTTCACATTTTATCTTCAGCTGCACTGTGATTGCCCCAACTTTTCTGGCTGTAAGGGTTTTTTCTCTAATCCCTTTGACTGGTACAGGTTTGCACATGCTTAGTGATCCAAACCACTCTTTATTATAATTGACATGCCTTGTGGCTCCCGAGTCAATGTATCAGCAATCTTTCCTGTGACTGCTTGTTACATTTAAGGTTGACCAGTTCTTCATGTCATGCTTCTTTCATGCTTCTTTTGCTGCGTGGCATTCATATCTTTTAGTTTGCATGCTGAGAATTTGTCTCCAACTTTGTGATATACAAAACACTGGTACTTGGGTCTTTTGAGCTTGGTATATCAGCACTTACTTCAACTGGTATGCTTTCCTGTAATTACAACAGTTTGGTCCATATGATCTCTGTTGATAGCTTGATCATATTGGACTCTAGAGCTACTACTAGGAAACCAAATTCAGATGTTAGGTTTGTTTGCATTGCCTTTGTGACTTCCTCAAATGTACCCTCCTCTAGAGAGTTTTATCTTAATATACTGCCTGCAGGGCTATCCACATGTCATATGCTGACACTTTCCCCTTAATTATTGTGTAAACATGTTACTCCACACTTACACCTGTTGTGCCCATGACTCTATCTATTTTATCAGGGTTAGGATTGTCATCTGGATTAATTCAAGTTTTCAACAGCTTCTCACATTTCAGTTGCATCTACTGTACATAGCAAACTTCCCTGTGGCATAATTCTTTGATCCTCTCAGTTTCATAAAGTTCCTGCTGGCTTCTGCAGCTGCTGCATAGAGCATGCTGTATGCTGACCCAAATGTAGGACTCAGTGTATGCTTTACACGCAGGACACTTTGGCACCTCTAGTGCCTCAACCCATAACCTATTGATATGTTCTATTGGTGTGAAACATAAGATGTTTACAATAGGTTCCAGCAGAATTGTGAAATGGAGTTTACTACAGACAGTTTGTCCTTAACCAGGCTTGTGAGTTTATTATGGAACAGCAGCAGTATATGCAGGGGTTAAGACACAGTACTGTAGTTTCTTGTAGTAACATAGTAGTGATGTAGGGCAAGCATGATGCAGAATAAACTATCAGGCTGCTTACTGATTGGTCACTTAAGTGGTGGTGGTAAATCATGGTTCTACATCCCTTGTGACTATATCAGAGTCCAGAGCATGTGAGGCATGTCTGTATACCTAGGACACTGGAGGCGGAAGAAGAGCATCATGGCCTCACATGCACAGTAGCACATTCAGCAGGACAGACCTACTGTAAGAGCCACTGTGACGGTCTAAGTGCCCCCCCCCCCTTTAGCATCTTACAACCCTGCTACTGAGCCCAGCCCAAAATTGTGTACATTTTTCAACTGGTTCCTGCTTTCTAGTGTATAAGTGCAGGAGGTGAAAAAATAGCTGTTTTCTCCTGTGAGGCACCACTGCATGTGTGTCAGTGGAATGTGGCATGTTTATAATGCAAATGTAGGGTTTGTGCATCACATACTGCTAGGGACACTATTAGGACCTTATACCAATGAGTCTGATCATTTTGCATTACTGTGTGTAATAGGTAAACTGTATATACAAGTGTTTGTGCCTATCAGTGTATAATATCTCTAAAGCCTGATATACTTATAGGATGCATATGACATATGTAATGATGTTATAATGTGTGGTAAGTATGCAGAGGGAGACATCCCCCCTCCCACTGGAATATACAGGCAGCCAGCTAACTGTATGCCTGCAGATAACCCCCACAGGAAGTTCCAAAGCTGATACCACACACAGCCCCCTCTCTAAGCTGACATCACAAATGACTATAAGGGGTTAACGGTGACTAGTTTCATTGCCCTGATATGCTAAATCTCCTTGTCAATGTGATGGAGTGGTCTTTGTTCAAAGAGGTTTTGTGTCAGACAAATGGGTACTAGAATCCTCACCTCTGAAGTGAGGTAAGACATGACCACTAACTGTACATAGTATTCAAATCACCCAATAGCAGGGCTTAGGGGTGTCACCTCATGGTGGGAAATAGCAAGCTCAGGGTTTTGCGAAGGGAGATCATCAGTGATCGGAGACCCCTGATGGAGTTCCTAGCCTGAGTGGCAGGACTTAGGCAGAGCTGGGTACAGAAGTCGGGAGATCCTGCCAGCCTGCTGTCCACAGACCTGGCTATATGGCGAAAGGTCTGTGAAAGATACGCAACCAAGGCGGGTAAGCGAGACGTAGTTACTGTCCACATTTCTAACACTGAAGGGGCCTCTGCTGTATGGACATGTGTGTCGTTTCCCCTAAGTTTAGCTAATACTACTGGCATTTTTGTATATATTGTATAATAGTTTGTAGTTGCTGTTTTTACATGTTTAACTAGTGTGTATGCAAAATAAAGGTAACGTACCTTTGCTATTGTGTCATTTCCTGTACAATCTAAAGGAACTCAAAAAGGAACCTGGGTACTGTGCAAGGTGGTAAAGAACGATAGGTAAAAATAATGCATGCATAAACCCAGTAGCCTCACAGCCGCAGTGTGTCCTAGTGCTTGCAGGCTCTGGGGAAACAAATGGAGAAAGCGCAGAACACTGATCTCCCAACATTTACTTGGTGAAAGAAACAGCAACTCTTGGGTCTGCTTAAGAACCTTTATCAAGCTATAGCTGCATAAAAGGTCCTGAGCAGACCCAAAACGTTGCTGTTTCTTGTACCAAATAAACTGAAGTAGTTTATGCATTAAAACTGTTTCCAGAGTGCCATCCATCGGTGTGTGTGTGTGTAATATACATACACAAAATTTATATCTTTGACTATGCTTTAAGCCTAATAGACACATTACAAACCTTGGAGTGCCGTGCATCTTTATACCATACAGTACTGTATATACTGTATGATATATATATATATATATATATATATATATATATATATACAGAACAGAAAAGAGGAGCACTCACCAGATTTTTTCTTAAAGATGTAACAAGTTTAATCCATATCAGGCATATAGGTTAGGCTGTAAAAAGATATCCCAATGTTTCGGTCCATATAGGACCATCTTCAGGAGGCACAACCACATACGAGTATACAACAGAGCAAATAGCCCACCCAGAAGCCAGCATCACACTGACTTAGTCTAACAGGCCCCTATAAATATCCACAAGCGCGCCAAAATCTAATACATATCAAGCACTTAATCACACCCTCAGGTGAAGAACTCACCTGGCATCACTAGGAACAGCCAGTGACTGTGCGCGATCGGGTATGTAGCCCAATCGCCGCATCTCTCGGCACCAACTTCCGCTAGTGGTTGGCGTGCGTGCATCCAAGCACGTGCACTCCGCCAACCATCCCAGCTAGGTCATATCCGGCGGGGGCAAAGGTAAACTCCGACACTCGTCGGTAGTCATGACAACAAGGCCAAACCATTGCGCTCACCACTGTGCGCTAACAAATAGCCAATGAACTCAAAGGAAACGCTCAGTGGGTAAAATAGAGACCTGATAGAAGTGGAAGATATCACAGTATTGAAAGTTAACATTTCATATAACAAATATACAACAATAAAAGTAATATAATATACTCAATTACACTACTTAAACCACAACACTGAGAATATAAACAAACACTTAGAATAAATCAACATAAATAAGTTAACATAAATAAATGAAATAGTGGTGTATTGGTCCAAAAATAAAATAAAATAAATAAAAATAAAACAAAATCCATATAGAAAAAATCCACACAATGGCCCTCATTCAGACCCACTCGCAAGCGGGCGCACGTACGTTAGGCGTACGTACAAAAATATTTAAATTCAATGGCTCGCTCGTATTTTCGTTCGCATCTAAAATTCCTCCCAAAACTCTGACGACCCCTCCTCTAACTAACGAGCGTACGAAATAGCGAGCGTACATCCCCGAAATGCCTTGAAAGGAACGCACGCACAAGTATAAACAGGAAGTGGCCTTGTCAGATGTCGATTACCTGCTCCTTTATTCTGCTAAAATCACAAAATTTTATTTTTTTTTGTTCCTATGCTATTATTAACCTCAATAACATTCATTTCCACTCATATCAGTCTATTCTGAATACCTCACAATATTGTTTTTAGGCTAAAAGGTTGCACAGAGATAGCTGGATGACTATGCTAAGTGACACAAGTGGGCGGCACAAACACATGGCCCATCTAGGAGTGGCACTGCAGTTGCAGACAGGATAGCAGTTTGAAAAACTAGGCCCCAAAAGGTGCTGTGCGGTGCCTTATTGCATCACCCATCGACTGCTGCTGCTGGGCACACAAGACAGGACTCAGGAGAGAGATGGGCAAGCCGAGGCTGATATGACGCTGTTTGTGGGGAACTTAGGCCCTCATTCAGACCCACTCGCAAGCGGGCGCACGTACGTTAGGCGTACGTACAAAAATATTTAAATTCAATGGCTCGCTCGTATTTTCGTTCGCATCTAAAATTCCTCCCAAAACTCTGACGACCCCTCCTCTAACTAACGAGCGTACGAAATAGCGAGCGTACATCCCCGAAATGCCTTGAAAGGAACGCACGCACAAGTATAAACAGCAAGTGGCCTTGTCAGATGTCGATTACCTGCTCCTTTATTCTGCCTACCTCCATCAATCGTATCATGCCAATCAATGTATCAATTAGCTTAATTGTTTGTTTTTTTCAACACAATGCAAGAAACTTTACTCTTGTCCGTGTTTGTGTTTACCCGCAGAATACGTACGGATGAAACATTCGCTTTTATTGTTCAAAAAACATGTGAACCACAATTAAACAATTGTACTATTGCTGTGGATCCCCGCATATTTCCCTGGGTTCATTTCTTTATTTAAATTTGCTTACGCATGTCACTGCATCAAGCCTATCCTAACTCTCCAGAGATTTCTGGCCCTGTCGAACACATGACTCATACACTAACCAATAAAATTGCTCCTGTTAATTTCCAAAATACATTAGCCAATCAGAAAATTTTTACACACTTTATCAAAAATGATTTTTAAGAAAAACACCATTGCCATCATGAGAGCCTCCGCATTCACCAGGCGCGAGCTGCTGGTGCTTACGGAGGTCATGGATCGCCGGATCACCAGCCAGCCTCAACCCATGACCAACCGGCAGAAGCGCTCCGCGTATGCGGAGGCACGGTCCCGCCTGCGGTCCTTCGGCTCACGCCGCAACATCGGGCAGCTGGAGCGCAGGTGGTCCGACCTGCAACGGCGAACGCCCCGCTTGCTGGCATGCTTTCGCATGCAGATCCTGGCAAGTAAGTGTTATGTATTGTGGTTTTAATGTTTGTGTTTGTGTGGCAAACTGCGTGTGCATGTTTTCCTGTCTGTTCTATTTATTATTTGTACTCATATCTGCGTGTGCATGTTTTCCTGTCTGTTCTATTTATTATTTGTACTCATATCTGCGTGTGCATGTTTTCCTGTCTGTTCTATTTATTATTTGTACTCATATCTGCGTGTGCATGTTTTCCTGTCTGTTCTATTTATTATTTGTACTCATATCTGCGTGTGCATGTTTCCCCTCTATTTCTGATTTATTAATTCTACTGCTATTTGGCTTTTTTTATTTTTTTTTTATTTTTTTAGTTTGGTTGCCCGGATTTGTCCATAAACTAAACGCAATTTCTTTGACATATTTTAGGGGGACAGCCAAGACTCCGCCGTCACCGTCCGTCCAGACGGCGTTCCCGGCCACTATCCCCAACCCCCAGCCAAAACTCCACCCCAAATCTTTCCCCTATTCCCCACTCCTCCCCATCCTTCCCAGACCCTCTCCCGGAAATGTCGGGCCTCCTTCCCCTCCGTCCCACTTCCCCCTCTCCTCCACCCACCCCTCTTCCAATTACCCCCTCCCCGGAGTCCATCATAACTCCGCCCCATTCTTTGGGGAATGACGGATCCTCCGAGGAGGATCATGGAGGTTTGCCCGGAGCTCCCGTTTTGTCTCCCGGTATGTTTTTTTTTTGTTTTTTTTTAAAGCACAAACTGTTTGTATGTAATCATGTGTCGTGCCTTTCTTCGTGTTTTTGTGGCTTGACTTTTGGTGATTGTGAAGGTTTGCCTTTACCTCTTCCTGGTGATTTAAACATACACATATCATACCTGTGGGAATTTGTACCTAGGCCTTGTATTTTTGCCAGCCCCCCTTTTTTTTTTTGGTTTTGGGTTTAGGAGTGATTTGGTTGTGTTTTTTTTTTTTATGTGGATTCCCTATTGTTGTATTAACCCACACACTTTTCTCACCCACAGAGGAACAGAGGCGTCGGCAAGAGGTGGCGGATGTTGTGGGGCAGATGCGCCAACATGTCATCGGCATTCTGGTGGCCCTCGACCGGCTGTCTGGCCTCCTTCGGCATTAGTTTTTTTATTTTTGTTATATTTTCCAATTAAATTTATTAAGACAAATATACGTTGTGGCTCATTTTTAAAAACCCAAACCAAGATAGTTTAGCATGACATAAGTAGACTGTTCCTGCAAGGATTTCCCTTTTTTAAAAGTTAGATTGTGTTTTGTCTTTGTATGTCAAACAGACACAAGAAACACATTACAGTAACAATGTCATTTCCCTTTTTGGGTGTAGTGTCAGTTACATATTTCTACATTTTCCAGGTTCCTACTTGGTGCGCAAGCTGCTTAGGCCAATCTTACAAATCCCAAGGTTGGGCCAGGCTTCCTTTTGGTGTGGATTGGGAAGCTGAAAACATATTTCAGTTTAGCTCAACTGGCGTCAGTACTGGATTACCCCTTAGTCAAATGTAACTTGTGTTAACCTGGTTACACTTGCTGTTAACGTCCCAAAAAAGGAAGACCATTTCACTCTCCAAACATTTATTCACAACATAACAGAGAAAACAAAGTGGTCACTCCCAAAAAAAAAACACAGTGATAAATTCAAATACAACACATACCAAGAAATAATTAAATAAAAACACAAAATCAAGAACTGGTTGACGAAGGACCATGCCAACATGATTCCACAAACATGGCGTTGCGATATGGGTTCCAGAATATATGCCCAAAAGGACCAGATCCAGGTTTGGTAAGGGTAGCAGGAAGTAGTGAGCGTTGGAGTGCCAAAGATTATGTGAACAAACAGAAGATGGTGAGAAAAATAAAAATAAATTAGATGTTCGCAAACAAACACAAACACATTAGGTATAAACACTGGAGTTTGGTTCAAACTTACCTAAAAAATCTGGCCACCACATCATCGCGTATGGCCCCCCCACATACTGACCTTCGACCAACCTCGGGGGGGCCATCCTCAGGTAAGGCATCCTCTGGCTGCATTGGGACACCACTCCTTATGGCAATGTTGTGAAATATCCCACACAGGACCACAATTTTAGACACCATATCCGGCACATACATGAGTTCGCCACCAGAGCGGTGGAGGCATCTGAATCGGCCTTTTAAAAGGCCGATACAGCGCTCCACCACTTGCCTGGTGGCTGTAAGTGCGGAATTATACGCACTTTGTGGCCCTGGTGTGGGAGCCAAATAAGGAGTGAGCAGCCAGGACATGCAAGGGTATCCACTGTCTCCTGTGAACAAAAATAGACCACATCAGGAACACTGTGTATCAAGCTTAACATTGTTATGTACTAAAGGTCTCCACTTACCCAGAAGCCACGCATCACCAGCTTGTAGGTTGGTTAATTTCTGCCATATCCCTGATTGCCGGATGACGAAGGAGTCATGAGCACTTCCGGGTAATTTAGCATTCAGGGACAGGATCTGGAGGGAGGCATCACATACCACCATTACATTCAGGGAGTGATAGTGTTTCCTGTTTCTAAATATTGCCTCCAGCCGTGCTGGAGGCTGAAGTGGTATGTGAGTACCATCCACAACCCCTATGATGTGTGGGAAGCCAGCTATTTGGTAAAAATTGGCCTTGGCCACACTAAGGGCACCCATATCCAAAGGCATTTTAATAAAATGATGGAGGTGCTTGAAAAGTGCCTCCATCACTGCCCTCAGGATCCTGGAAAAGGAGGATTGGGAGATGCCCGCCACTATTCCCACCGTTGTTTGAAACGATCCTGAGGCACAGAAATGTAACACCGCCATAAATTGCGTCAGTGGTGGTATTGCTGTTGGACTGTCAATTTGCCGCTCAAGATCACTTTCTATTAATGAGAGAGTGTCTATGATGATTTTGGGAGGTAGACGGTAGCGTCTTAAAACCTCATCATCGGGCATTCCAAAAAGGGTGACACGTGTTCGAAATATCTGGGGCCTTGCATGCCTACGATGCCTACGCCTGGGACGAGTTTGAGGTTGGTCGTCTTCCGGGAGGAGGGCCAGAACAATTCGCCCCAGATCTACCTGAAATTCAAAGTTTACAATGTAAGGCTTTTGAGCCACCCCAAAAGTAAGAAAAAACAACTTAGCTTTCTGATACCATCCATAGCTGCTTACATGCCGGGGTATTGTCATGATACGTATAAACTGTAAAAAAGCCAAAAATGAGACTTCAAAAATTTAGAGGGTGTTTTTTTTTTTTTCAAATTGTTGCAAGCCAACACAGAAAATAGCCGAAACACACATTTGGCCATCGATGAAAACAACATTGCACACCGTACGTCAAATAGGGTTCAAATGGACCCCAAAAATGGAAAAGGGAAAAGCAAAACTGGTTTACATGATGAATAAGCCGCCAAAAATGCGTTAATTAGTTCGCAAATGCAAGTCACTACACCAACAGTCAAAAATGCGGTAATTAATTCGCAAATGCATGTCACTACACCAACAGTCAAAAATGCGGTAATTAGTTCGCAAATGCAAGTCACTACACCAACAGTCAAAAATGCAGTAATTAATTCGCAAATGCATGTCACTACACCAACAGTCAAAAATGCGGTAATTAATTCGCAAATGCATGTCACTACACCAACAGTCAAAAATGCGGTAATTAATTCGCAAATGCATGTCACTACACCAACAGTCAAAAATGCGTTAATTAGTTCGCAAATGCAAGTCACTACACCAACAGTCAAAAATGCGGTAATTAATTCGCAAATGCAAGTCACTACACCAACAGTCAAAAATGCGGTAATTAGTTCGCAAATGCAAGACAAAAAATGGACTTACCCAACTCGGATATATAAGATTTCCAAAAAAAAGGTCTTTGGGTCCGAAAGCCAAAACAAACTAAAAAAGATGAAATTAGTGTTAAAAAAATTAACTAACCAACAAACAGAAGAAGACACCAATTGGCCACAAATTTGACTGCACAAAACATACCAAATCAGGAAAGGATGTGGAAAAAAGGAAAAAAATGCGAACGGAAAAACAAAAGAACTGTAGCAAAAACAAACAAAAAACCAACTCTGCCAAATCCACCAACCGCAAACAACCAAATCCAAACAACTTAACCGCCAACAATCCAACAACCCCACCTCGACTCCACACACACCAAGCCATAAATAGTGTTTATTTTCCCGCACAAATTAAGGATGAATCATAGGGACGCACAATCAATGATGCGGCCGCAAACAAAGGACGCATGTATAAATACGTCACGAAATCACATTGAATTTCTGGTTGATTTCATTCTGGAAGCAGAAACATGGCTTCAGACCAGGGAAACAATGGCCAAAAATCCGGCGGTAAGGCCTTCATGCATTTTGTCTCCATGATTATTTTAAAACAAATATATTGGTCAAGTTGTGAAGTGGCTAAATCTGCATATTTACCCAAATAGGTGAGGAGGATGACATGGAAGAGACTGCTGGCCCCAGTCAACCCGCCAAAGCTGCCAAAAAAAAAAGGCAGCCACATTTCACAAGCAAGGAGATGGAGGTTTTGATCCAGAAGTGCGTTGACATCCTGCCCCAGGCAGCCAGGAATATGAGCCAAAGCCAGAAGTGGAGAATGTGGGAGGAGGTCGCCGTTGCTGTCAATAGGGTGGGTGATTATGTCCGTCTAGCCCGGGATGTCAAACGGCGGTAAGTAAACACTTTCCCATCCTATAAACAAACCCCATTGTAAAAAAAAGGATAATGGTTCCAATTTCATTCCACAGATGGGCAGACTTCAAATATCGTCTCAAACAAAAACTTGCCGACAGGGCTAGGCATGCAAGGGGGACAGGTGGGGGTCCCACCCCTGTGTCATTGGAGTTGACAGACTTAGAAGAGATGGCACAGGGGTGTGTGCAGGCTGTGGAGGTGTTTGGCGTGTCCAACATGGATACGGACATGCCAGACTTTGCGGCTCCTCATGTTGGCCAAGGTAAGTCTTGTGATGTCACCAACTCTGAAATGCTATTGTGCCAATATGTAGATTCTAATGTGAGTCTTTTCGCAAATTTCCTAACAGAGACAGAGGCGGATGAGTCTGCTCCAGAGGGGAGCCTTGGCCGCAGAATTTCTGCTGGCTCTGCAGGGGAGGAACCAGTACATCCGGCTGAGGACCCTGCAGAAGCCAGTCCAGGGCGTGCCCCCTCGCAGGCAGTGGGCCTCCTCACAGAACTCAATTTTAAATCGGATTGCCATACGGAGATTCTGCAGAGGATGGACGCCAGTCTGATACGGGTGGCTGAGGCCCTGGAGCAAAATGCTGCGGCCAACGTGACCATTGCTCAGGCCCTGGCGGAAAATACCAGGGCCAACATCCGCATCGCCGATGCCCTGGAGCAGCTCGTTCGCCAGCACATGGTGGAGCCGACCTCCCTTCCTGCCGGAACATCCGGATCCTCCACCTCTGGCACAACATCAGCCAATCCTCCAAATGTGCCTAGCCCTGTGCCTAGTCCAGAGGCCACAACATCTGCCTCTGGACAGGCCAGCCCGATGGCATCCCGGACCCGGTCTGGCGCCCACCCTCACCCAGCCAAACGGGCGAGAAAACGGTGACAGCAATGGCGACTTTTCCAACACTCCTTCTGTGCTTGGCTCATATTCCTTTCTGGTCAAAACCTCCCTCTCCTTTCTTGTGAAATGTTTTTAAATTTTGTATTTACGCTTATGTTAGCAGTTATGGATTTTTTTTTTTTTGAACAAATATCTTTGCCACAAAAAAAGGCAACAAAATATTAGGCCAATTTGTTTGTGTTTAAACAATAAATTAAAAACAAAAAAATGAGATTGTATTGTGACATTATTGTACAAATGGGTTACATTTAATCCTGGCCCTAAAGGCAAAAACTGACCCTCTTAAAACCAAAAAAAGGCCTCTTTAAGGAACGTTTCAAAAATCACATAGCGATGCAAATTCCACAGTAAACCAAAAAAAAGGGGAGCTAATTAAAAGATGATGACATTATTGTTACAATAGGCCATAACCAACAAATTGTGGCCAAAATAAAACCCCAAAAATGTACGCTAATTGATTGTGTAATCATGACATTAGCAGCTCTGATTTCCACCTGCGTACGCTTTTGTGCTATCCCAATAAACTGCTTTCCAAACACATACCAAGCCGGATTTCAATCCAACACTAATTACTTTACTGACCAGCCGCGATTAATCGCAGCACCATCGTGGAGTCCCGGGACGGAGGAGAAGGCCATCGCCAATGTGGTCGAGTAATCCTGACCCTAAGCTGTGCGAGCATTTTGAAGGGAAAGCGGATGTTTCAGTGACGTATGAGACGGTCCGAACACATTTGACGTTCGCATCTGCTAATGTATGTACGCCCCAAAAACGCCTCGCCACGCCTGCGTTTTTTCATCTCCACCCCCGTCAACACCCAAAAACGCCCTGTTCTGTCAATCACATTTGACATGTCACTTCCTGTACGCTATTTTAGGAACGAGAGAAAAAAAGCACACAATCTGCCGTACGCACATGCGCAGTGTAACACCGACGCATGCGCGGTTAGTCAACATCGGAACGCAACGAGCGTACTGTTGTTAACGTGCGGCTCTGAATGAGGGCCAATGTTGTCAACATATAGCAAAAAAAACTAAATTAAAGAAGCATTTTTTAAGGCAAAAATCCATCTAGCCTCGAGCTTCCTCAGCAATAACATACAGTCACCACCACGCGTAAGAGGAGGAATCCAATCAATAATACGACAACGTAAGGTTGAAACCTGATGTTTTTTAAGCAAAAAATGCTGGGCTACTGGCTTGTCAGAACTTCCATTGGACAAAGCTTGCCTAATAGCGCTCCTGTGGTTGGCCATCCTGTCACGGAATCTACATGATGTCATACCCACATATGCAAGCCCACAGGGGCAAGTGAGTAAGTAGATCACAAAGTCCAGTAGACAATGAAGTTTATATTGAATAGGAATAGCTCTGCCTCTTTGCGGGTGAGGAAAACTTGTTCCTGATATCATCTATCTACATGTAGTACATCCCATGCACTTAATACATCCAGGTTTCTGTGTTAAAAGCCAGGTATTATCCTTTGACATTCTGGGTTGTGGAGGGTGCATCAACAGTTGTTTTAAATTCTTGCCCCTCCTAAATGCCATCATAGGTGGTTCATCTGCCGAATCACGAAAAACATGATCGGACTTAATAATGGACCAGTGGTTTCAGATAGATCTAGCCACAACATTGGAATGCCCATCATATTGAGTGACAAACAACATCCTGTTCTGTACTGGTTTGTGCATTTTAGCCTGCATACAACGGGCTTTTAACAAGGCAATCTTCCACAACCTTCCTCTTATAGCCATGCTCCATAAAGCGTTCCTTCATCTCAAGAAGTTGCTGCTCAGTAGTCACTGGATTAGTGTTATTCCGTAAGACCCTCATGAATTGGGAGACCGGCAAGCTGTTTTTCAATTTCGGGGCATGATTGCTGGTTGCATATAGCAAAGTGTTACAGTTGGTATCCTTTCTAAATAGTGTAGTTCCCAATCTTGCTCCTAGATGGGACACCGTTACATCCAGAAAGTTAATGGATGTATGACTACAGCTACCAGTAAACCGCACTGTTCAATCCAAATTGTTCAACTCAAAAAGCTTACAATTAAATTCCTCCTCGGTGCCTCTCCAAATCAAAAAGACATCATCTATAAATCATTTTTAATGTGTAATCCGATGTCCATACTTAGGTATGATATGGGTGGACTCATAATCATGCATAAAGATACCAGCATAAGCTGTAACCACATTCGAGCCCATTGTGGTATGCGATGCTTGCATATAGTAACACCCCTCATACATAAAATGGTTCTGCAGCAATATTAACTCCAAAAGCTCCAAATTAAATTCAATTGGTGGACCGTCCATTTTCACCCCACTCATAAGTTTCCTAACCGAGGTGACACCCTGCCCATGGGGAATAATCGTATACAAAGATGATACGTACATAGTTGCAAGGAACATATCATCTGTCAAATCATCAATCTGCAAAATTTTATCAAGAAAATCACCAGTATCATGCAAGAAACTGGGAATCAATGGAAGAAGCATCTGCAGAAAACCATATACAAACATTGCCAAAGGTTGTAAAACCTATATAACTGATATGGATTAAACTTGTTACATCTTTAAGAAAAAATCTGGTGAGTGCTCCTTTTTTCTGTTCTGTATTTATGGACCCCAAGTCCTGGATGCACCCCAGTGATGATGACTGTATCTATGATGTGAGTGCAACCTTGAACTTGTGCCTATATATATATATTTATATATATATATATATATATATATAGCACGTTGTACAAATGGTGGCACTCCACGACTTGTAGTAATAGTCAAAAGATATTTCATCATAATCCAATGTTTCAGGCCCATGCCCTTCCTCTGGGATACGAAGACGAAGGGCATGGGCCCGAAACGTTGGATTATGGATTAAATATCTTTTGACTATTACTACAAGTCGTGGAGTGCTATATGGGACCTGGAGGGCACCCACGCCATTATCTCTATGTCTTAGTGAGTGCCGGGACTGTGCTATTTTATATATATATATATATATATATAGACTATATAGATATATATATATTAGGGATGTGCAGGCTCGGATAGGTTCGAGTTTGCACGTGGAGTTCGGATTTTTCCCTCCAAAAAAACGGAACTCAGAACGAGGCAAAACGTCATCTTACATGGACGAACATCATCATTCCTGGTCTTTTGTCCAGGAATGATGATGTTCGTCCATGTAAGATGACGTTTTGCCTCGTTCTGAGTTCCCTAATATATATATATATATATATATATATATAAAGACGGACCGGCACTTGCCCAGGTGCCATCCAAGGACCAAGTTCCAAGCCCAAATGTATCTCCACAAACAGGCGGCACTCAAGGGACATGCAATCGGGTAATGAGGATACAATATCCAAATGCAATTCAACGTTGTGGTTTATTCAACCTTTTTCAAGGATATAAAAACACATAAAACATACACACCTTAAATACCGTAGGAACCCTCGTATATCCCAACGTCCTCCCTGGCATCTGAAGATGACATCACTCACCTGCGGCACACGCACGCATTGTAACACGTCACGTGTACTCAGTGCAGCACTCCAGCAAAGCTCCTCCTCCTGACATCTGCAAGGAGGAACTACATAACCATCTCTATAAACAAAACATGAAATTGACCTAACACCCGTGTGAGTGCTGAACCCCCAATGCGCAACTAAGTGCATGCTGAATAAGTATACAGTTGTATATCATGAATATTTAGGAAACACAACGTCCCCAAACATAGATATGGAACATAACATCAATAGGTACATAAACAGAAAGTATCACTGTGTGCACCTAATGCACGCAGCAGCTGATAATGCAAAAAGGACCCCCATGCATAATATAACATTAATTACATCTGTAATACCAGATACCACATAAGAATCAATACCTATAACAACCTGCAAAAAAGAACAAGAGAATCAGAGACTCCCTGTCACATTATAGGAAACAAGCAAGAGACAAGGTCACGTTGAGACCATTCGGTGCAACAGTGTTCATGGAATGAATCCATGCTGCCTCACATTGCAGCAGCTTGCGGTCACGGTCTCTACCTCTTTTCAATGTCGGGACATGGTCAACAATTTTGCATGACAAGAAGGCCAGTGAATGTTGTTTCGCTTTAAAGTGCTGGTCAACTGACTGATCTACGTCCCTACCATATAAAGCTAAACGAATGGCAGCACGGTGTTTTGCCATTCTTTCACGAAAAGTGCAGCTCTTGTTCCCAATATACATGAGGCTGCAAGGACATTTAGTGCAGTAAACCACATATTAGCTGGTGCAGGTGACAACATGCTTAATGGGTATCTGTTTACCAGATCTAGGATGAGAGATATAACTTCCTGTTTTGAGGTATCACGTAGTGCACCCCGTGCATCTATAACATCCTGGATGTTTAGTTAAGAAATGTGTGGTAATAGTTGGTGAATTTACTCCTATATCACTTCAAATTAACCAATCACGTAGATTCCTACCCCTCTTGTGACACATCATCAATTTAGAATTCACGAGCGGTTTTAATGCAGTATCTGTAATTATTATTGGCCACAATTTCTTTGCTGTACGTTGTACCAGGTTGCTAGCCATGTAAGAACATCTTGTGTTGCTCTTTATTGTTTGCGGTACTTTTCTCTGTGGTTTGAAGTAAGTCACAGCGTTTCATGTTCAGCACTTTGTTCTTGGCAATTAGTAGATTCTTCGTTTTATACCCCCGTTGTAGAAATTTACAGAATATCTTCTCAATTTCAGCAATTTCTGTGTTGTCATCTTTTGTGATGCACCAAATACACAAGAATTGGGAGTATGGCAGAACACCTATTAAGGCTGGAGCAGGATGACTTTGACCATGTAAAATAGTGTTAAAGCCGGTTGGTTTTGTGATATGCACAGGTCATAAGTTCATTATCAATTAGACTGATCTTCACGTCTAGATAGTGGATTTCTTCATGATGACAAGTAAAAGTAAATTTAATAGCAGGATGTAGACCACTGATTTCATACATTATTGTTGTGAATTGTTCTATCAACCCTGTCCAAAACATTAAAATGTCATCTATAAAACAGTAAAACAAACAACTGTAGGGTCTAAAGTTAGGGTTATTCAAAAAAAGATATTTTTTCCACCTGAAACATAAAAATGTTGGCAAAAGAGGGGGCCACAGGAGACCCCATGGCACAACCTCTGCGTTGCAAAAAGAACTCGTTGTTAAACAAAAAGTAATTTCATACTAAAGTTTTTTCCAATGGACGCATGAAGAATGAATGTCAGGGCCTGTATATAGTGCATGATCCTGTAAAAATCGTTGGACACTGTCTAAGCCTTGTTGTTGTGGAATACTAGTGTACAATGACACTACATCAATTGTACACATAAGAAGACCCGTAGGAAACTCTCTGATGTTGTCCAATTGCTGTAAGAGCATATTGGTATCTCTTAAGGTGGTGCTTTCAGCAACTACCAAGGGCTGGAGGAAAGAGTCCAGATATTTAAAGCTGTTACTGTAAATAGAGTCTCTGGCCAAGATGATGGTCGACCAGTTGGTATAGACATGGATTTGTGAATTTTAGGTAATGTGTATATCAATGGAATCCTGGGATGTTCAATAGTTAAATTCTTTCTGGTTGTATCAGAGATGACTTTGTTATCAACCGCTTGTTGATAAAGAGTATTTAATTCAGACTTAAATTCCTGCGTGGGGTCACGCTCTAATTTGCAATAAACCTACTCATCCAGCAATTGGCGATACATTTCAGTATTATAGTCTTCAATGTCTTGAATGACGAGGGCGCCCCCCTTGTCAGCAGGTCGAATCATGATGGAATTGTCATTGCTTAAGTCTTGAAGGGCTTTAAAGCCTTTTAAAGCAAAACAACATTCACTGGCCTCCTTGTAATACAAAATTGTTGACCATGTACCGACACTGAAAAGAGGTGGGGACCGTGACCGCAAGCTGCTGCAATGTGAGGTAGCATGGATTCATTCCATAAACACTGTTGAACCCAATGGTCTCAACGAGACCTTGTCTCTTGCTTGTTTCCTATAATGTGACAGGGAGTCTCTGATCCTCTTGTTATTTTTTGCAGGTTGTTATAGGCATTGATTCTTATGTGGTATCTGGTGCTTACAGATGTAATTACTGTTCTATTATGCATGGGGGTCCTTTTTGTATTATCAGCTGCTGGGTGCATTAGGTGCACACAGTGATACTTTCTGTTTATGTACCTATTGATGTTATGTTCTTTATCTATGTTTGGGGACGTTGTGCTTCCTAAATATTCATGATGTACAACTTTATACTTAATCAGCATGCACTTAGTTGCACATTGGGGAGGTTCAGCACTCACACGGGTGTTTGGTCAATTTCATGTTTTGTTTATAGAGATGGTTACCAGGGTAACGTAGGTCCTCCTTGCAGACGTCAGGGGGCGGAGCTTTGCTGGGGTGCTGCACTAAGTACACATGACGAGTCACAACTCGTGCGTGCGCCGCAGGCGAGTGGCGTCATCTTCAGATGCCAGGGAGGACGCTAGGATACACAAGGGTTTCTATGGTATTTAAGGTGTGTATGTTTTATGTGTTTTTATATTCTTGAAAAAGGTTGAATAAACCGAAACGTTGAATCACATTTGGATATTGTATCCTCATTACCCAATTGCATGTCCCTTGAGTACCGCCTGTTTGTTGAGATTGATATATATATATATCTCAAGAAAAAAGAACCCTTCCGCCACTCAATCTGTCAGCAGCTCCTTTTTTCCTTTTTATCCAAGTCCTCACCAGCCCGGGACCTAAGTCACAGCAAGAAGACAAGTGGTCACTCATAGTGCACCATATTAATGAAATACTTAAATAATATAAAAACTTTGGCTATTTGTAAAAGTAAATTGTATCTTTCAAAGAAGTTATTGCATTAATAAAGCTGTTTTTAGTGCATTAATAAGTGGTCGATATATGAAGTGATTCCAGTGAATGAACTTCCACTGAGAATTCAGATAACTAATATCTTTTGTTTACAAGTGATGTGTGCAATTGGCAGAGGATTTTATATTATATAAGCCCCATATTGATATGATGCCCCATGAGTGTCCACTTGCTTTCTTTTTGTAGAATAGATAGATACAGATCTGCCCAGCTTAATTGTTGCTCATAGTGCAGCGAATCGCGCTATGCATGGCGAGAGATGCCCTCCCACAATCAGGGACGCGTATTAGCATCTCCATTCAATCCTATGGATATGATTGAATGGAGATGCACTCCCGCAAATGGGGATGCCCCATAGCATAGCATGGCGCATAGCGCGATTTACGGGGACGTTTGTGCCGCGATAGGCAACAATGAATCTGGGTGCATCTGTAGATAGATAGATAGATAGATAGATAGATAGATAGATAGATAGATAGATAGACAGATATAGACAGCTGTCAGCTAGTATAAAGGGGTACAATAATGCAGCAATGACTCCTTGATAAATTATTTGGGTGTCAGACCTTCTCCTGCACATGACTTCAAAGAACACGGATATAGGTATAGCACAATTCTTCCTCCATCACATATTTTGTCAGATGATATAGATGCAGGGCCGGTGCTAGGATTTCTGCATCCAGAGCCATACTGTGCTGCACTGCTGTGCCCCTTTCCTCCTCTCCCTCCCCCTGAGCGTCAGAGCTGTAACTAGACTTTTTGGTGCCTTCTGGTGCCTTGTACCAGAAAGAGCATTGGCGCCCCGCCCATTTTTTAAATAGGAACATAAGAAAAGGGCCATGGCCTCATTGGGAAGGACTAGGGAAGAGATGCAGGAGGCCAGGAGATGCTGGGGATAAACGGAGAGGAAGCTATAAGTGAGAATGATAATAAACAGGAAAATTGACAGGCCCAAACAGTGCCCCCTGCCCTGTGGTGCCCTGTGCCAAGGCACTGGTCGCATTATCCTAGTTACGGCCCTGCTGAGTGTATACCCAATAACGCCAGTGGGTGGGAGGAGCACAGGTTTTTCCAGAGCCTGGTGGTGGTGAATGCCTCTGTTCAGGCAGGGCTGCCCCCTTCAGGCTATGGCACTCAGGGCGATGGCACTGCTAGCCAGTGCCTTGGGCTGCCACTGTGTAGATGTCTTCAGAGTTTGGTTGCATTATCCCCACAGCCCCACACACAGGTCGATAAGGCCCTTTGCTGGCTGGTGCCTTTAGTTGTACACAGCTCTTTTACACTTCTCAGTGCAATACCTACATTCAGTGTTCACATGCAGTGGCAGTTCCAGGGGGGCCAATGATCTGTTCACTACTGCGGCCAGCAGTAGTGGACAGGTGAGAAGTGTTGGGGGAGGCTGTCTCACTGATCACCCTTCCCCCCTGGATCCACCCCTGTTCACAAGTAACTCTTTTTTAAAAAAATCTTTAAAACAGACTTAGCTGTTAAATCACTAGGATGTGTTGCACACATTAAAAGGCACTTCCCCTCTCTGTACTAGCCACTCACTTATCCTTTTACTTGTGAGTTGAGGACTCTCCCCCTTTAACAGTTTTATTTTACTCACTCCTGTGTAGTGATTTCCTATTTTATTTGAGGCACTGTAGACTTTTGCCTCTCACCAACAATTGTAGCTCCTGCCTTGAGCAAATAGCAGGGGAGTGCAGGAACTCTCTTCCGACTTCCCAGCTCTTAGATTATTCTTCCAGCTGTCACTGGTCATAACTGTTCCCAACTGCAACAGCCACTCTCCAAAGTCACTAATGGACACAGCCACAAACCCACTCTGAAGGGATGCTACTGTTGTTTTAACCAAATTTTTTTTTCTTTTGTATACCAAGTACATGTAGGACACAATAAAAATGCTACACTGAAATGGACCATGAGATTGTTCTTTGGGCATGGATCTATTTATGGTAACTACATTGAAATGCACATCAAGAAGTGTCACATTGCACAGATAAGGGTATATTTACTACTGGGCGGTTTGTGAAAGCCGCCAATGATCGATAGCTTTGACGGATATTTTTAAAGTTGCAACAGAAATAAATGCTAAACTAGCTTGTTTTGGTATTTATTTCTGATGCTGCTATAAAAGTATTGGTCAAAGCCCCTGATCAATGGCGGCTTTGACAAACCACCCAATAGTACCCCTAGTATCATAAATCACCTTTAATGCCTGTTCTACCCTTTTTTTCATAGACCTCAGTATTCCTCTGTGAACCCAGAACATTGCAGTGTGCATTTCTTCTCAGGCTGCTCTGTCACCTGACCCATTGCAGATACAATTCATTTACTATTCCATGAATAAATAAGCAAGGAGCCTAATGGGGTTTACAGATGCCTTCTATGCATTAGAAATGGCATCTAAGGATCGTTGCGGCCATGGTGTTGACCCCTAATAATTGCATCGATAAATATAATATAATAAAATAGATGAGAAATTTCTCTTCTGCATTAGCAAAGTAGAATTGCAGTGTTTAACTCTTTCATTAGCTATGCTTTTCCATAGTATGTACAATAGTGGTTATAAGAATATAGAGGGAAGAACTAGTTACATTTGGTTGGAAATGCAGAATGCTTAGGGGAGACTTATGGGTTATCAGGTGAGAGTCGGCAGAGGTTTTATGTTATCTAAGAAATGCATAATGTCATTATGCACCTTAAAATCTGAAATGATAGGTTTCGTTATCATTGAATCCGTTTACCGTTTTTCACTAAAAACAGTGATTATTGGATATGCATCACCCATTTTGTGCATGTGTTCATGTGTTGTTAGTGACTTGCTTTACTACCTACAGTATACACTAACTTATCACCTGTCCAGGCTATTTGCAAACTATTAATTTCAATGGTGTCATTTTTCTGAATGGGGCGATTATTTTGATAGTGGCATACAAGTTAATGAGAAAACACAATATTTTTCATCATAATACAGCTCTATTGTGGTTTACTTGCTAAAAATAATAGAAGGCTCTATCATCCTCAGGCATATAATTTCCCAGATTAGGTTTGTGCAGTATTCCGGAACATGTTTATAGCGGTGGAGGGTGAGAAGTTAAATGTGTTCTTGCTTGTTATTCATTTATTAAAACTTTGGAAGGGCTTAACAGGCTTTATAGGTAATGTTTATGGGATATTCTCCCTCATTTCCTCTGGCTTGGGAATTCCTTCTCACCCATTTCCATTTACTGGAGATCCTTTGGTTGCATAATCTTAGTGCAGAGGTGGCCAACCAGTCAGAGGCAAAGAGGCAAAAAATATCTGTGGTCGAGCTGAAGAGCCGATTGAAGGCGCACATGCAAAAATGGGACGTGGCATAGCTGTCACAAGGTCACGCCCCATTTTTGTGTGCATGCCTTTTGTATGACATTAGAAGGAGCATGACCTTCACATCCCCGTTTTTAGTCACACTGGTGGCAAGCCCAGCACATTGAAAATACACAATTTACATAAACTTCCCAATATAATTTTTTCACTGTGAAAGAAAAAGCCAGAGCAATATAGAAAACATTGAAATAGCCACGTTCACATAAAATACACAGAAACAAGCCAGATCCACATAAAATACATTTAAAATACACCTCCACATAAAATACATATTGAAATCTAGAACCACATAAAATACATTGAGAAAGCCAGTGCCCATTATGCTATACTTGTGCCCCATATGCAGTGCCTCCCTGTAGTTGTGCTCATAAAGCAATGCCCCCAGTAGTTGTGGCCCTTATGCAATGCCCCCTGTAGCTGTGCCCATTATGCAATGCCCCCAGTAGTTGTGGCCTAATGCAATGCTCCCTGTAGCTG
The DNA here is from genome assembly GCA_031769625.1 of Taudactylus pleione. Classification (NCBI taxonomy): domain Eukaryota; kingdom Metazoa; phylum Chordata; class Amphibia; order Anura; family Myobatrachidae; genus Taudactylus; species Taudactylus pleione. Next base: position 1,273,644 of record JAUIMM010000241.1, read on the forward strand.
TGCCCATTATGCAATGCCCCCAGTAGTTGTGGCCCTTATGTAATGCTCCCTGTAGCTGTGCCCATTATGCAATGCCCCCAGTAGTTGTGGCCCTTCTGCAATGCCCCCTGTAGCTGTGCCTATTATGCAATACCCCCAGTAGTTGTGTTCATTATGCAATGCCTAATGTAGTACCCCTTAAGCAGTGATCCCTGTCTTTGTTGCCCCAAAAGTAGTGCCCCTTAAGCAGTGCCCCCTGTGTTTGTGCCCCCTAAAGTAGTGCCCCCAGCCCAGTATTCTGCTTGGCTATTTTAATATAAGGTTTTATTATATTAAGTTGTTATTGATAAGAGGAATCCCTCAACCACTAGGTAGTTTATAATAAGTATCACTTTTCATTAATAATCTAATGAATACAATTTATATATTGGACTTTTTGTTCCATACTGGCTCACCACATCTTGCACTTGCGATGTTTTATAAATAGGTGAAATAAGCTACGGATTGGTTCTTGGTGATACAATTGGAAACATTAGTGTCACTTCCAACATATCAAGGAAATGGTGGAGACCTGCGCTAGGATAATTATGTGGCTATATATGTTACAGTGCTTGCTGCGGACCTCCCTGGGGATACCCACCCCAGTTCATACAGGATTAAATAATTGTGGATTGGAGGTCGGCGCTACACTTGGTGTAGTAAGTAAAACTGGAACAGTGGGTGAAGATGAAAAAAGATTATTTATTTGTAAAATTGGGGGTCACAATGCCCCTATGTATATAACTCAGTGCAAAGTGGTGAGGTGCAGTAGGGAACTGCGATTCAAGGCAGAGTGTATATGAAATGGTGGGGGAGCATATATCAGCTGGGATGCAGAACAGTCAGTGATACTCTCTGGGGTAGTATACCAAGGAGAGATACAGCTGTAAGTCAATAAAAGTTTTCAACGCGGGGTGTCTAAGTCTGTGTCTGGCGGGGCGGCGTCCCGTATCCCCCAGGTGCACAAAACTTACCCTCGACGTGCTTGTCTATTCAACTCCGGGTGAACGAAATCCTCTTCTCCCGTCTGGGATCCTCCGGTCCTTGGCTCCACTGTGATGGGCTGGCGCGTGTCAGGACACGCCGCTGGTGAGCGGTGTCCCCACCGGCGGTCCGCGAGACTTCCGGGTGTGTGCACTCTCGCGAGATTGTGCAACTCCCGGGCTCAGCAGGCACTGCACGGCGGCTCAACTCGTTGCCGCGAGGAGACTAAGGAGTGGGACTAGGCTGCGATGATGAGTCTATAATCAGATTTGGTGTGTGGTACCTCACTTCCAACATAGTAGACTTTTTAAATGGGCTGCTTAGTGTCTATTTAATTAACCATCCGTCTGACGCTAGGTTTAGAAAGCTACTTACTGTACTTTTTTATTGCATACAATAACAGTAATTTTCAAACTTTGCAAACAATATAAGAGTCTAACTTATTCCTAGGAAATAATTGAGGAATGTGCCCCGGATTGTACAAAACTACCTAGACATATATGTTTGTGTCAGGGGTGCAGCCAGGGGGACAGATGAGGTATGTATCCCAGGTGACTTTGGAGTGTGGGCGCTAGTAAGGGAGTTGTTCTAGGTGGGATGTGGGAGTGCCGAGAAGGCAGATACGGCCACCCCAGCAGTGGGATTTACATCCATGCAGCATGGTGGAAAGGAAACAAATCAGATTCAAAGTGGGCAATGGTGCGGATCACACTTCAAAAAAGCATCTGCTACTGCAGAGTGCAGGCAGGATGGGGGCAGCATACAGCTGCCGAATAAGCCCATCTACAGTAGTACATACCAAAAAGACCAGGCACCTGAAAAGTGAGCATATGACCAATCCATTCCATCCATGTCACCCACAGCAACCTGAAGCTGGTCAAGGTTATTATAGGTCATCTCATTTATCACATTATATTGCCTACATCTATCATCAGAGAACAATTCCTGAAAATACATATCCCCATGTATCACAAGTGAACCAGAGAGATGGGCTCTTAAATTTAAACTGCAAGCCCATACCCTGGAGATACTTTATTGATTATACTGGTTTTTACCACCGTCTAAGGCCACTATTTAGTTGTCAGTCTACAGTATGTAGTTGTCATCTGTATATTATATAGCAACCACTGCAATGTTTTCTGTATTAAATGGCAGTCACTGCGATACTCTGTAGTGGGTAAGGTATTGTAGTACAGGTGACAATATTTACTTTCGAGTCTAGAGACAGTGGCATAGTAAGTGTCTCTGTGTCAACCCCACATGCACCTCCCAACTGAACATTCCCCTCAGTAATCTGGGAGAAGAGAATTTGGAATCTCAGAATACAGTATTATACCTCCTACCACCAGCTATCATATTGTTTTAAAAGCAGATGTGGATTTTTGAAAAATATGTATTTTTACTGTATTTTTACTTTTTTGCTAAACAGTGAAAACATACAATTTATCCTTGATCTGGGTTCATATACTGTATATTTGTCAACAATAATTCCATTACACATTCAATTAATATTTTTGATCGATAAGGGGGACTTAAAGTAACTAATATCTATCTACATAGAAATCAACAAACTTTTATCTACCTAGAAAGCAGCAAAGTTTTAAAAATGTCCCTAGTGCCACCCTCTTTTCTCACCCATCAATTCACACTGCTGCTATTCAGAAGCCCTTGACAAGAAGTACTGTTTGGGGGAGGTGACGGGGGGGGTGGTCAGCGAAACGCAGACGTGCCAGGGTGTTTGAACGCCATTACAGGGGCGTGCATATATAAGCCACTGCGATGCCATATGCAGCCTGAGTTCTGTCTGCATACGGGAAGGTTTGCAATTCTTCATTAAAGTCAGAGCTTGTGCAAGTGTGCATGAGGCTGCGATGGTACTCGATGTTGCCGATGGTTTCGCAGTCTTGCTAAGTATTATGGATGTGTGTAAGGTAAGGTGGGCGTCCTTATGTTGTGCTGTGATGGCAGAGCGATAACAGTGGATTAGTAATCGCTATTGCATTTGCAATTGTAATCCATACTGAATCAGACCCATTGTTAATTCCATTAACACAATCTCCTGGCAGCAGAAGAGTTAAACGCTAAATAATGCTGCCTGATTCTTAAAACTGATTTAAGAGGTACAGTAGCATGCTCATTTATTTCAAGAGGATCAAGTGTGGTGGGTTTTAGAATAACATCTATTAAAATAAACACCATAATCATTGATTCCATCGGCTTAGAACCCCAGACTTGCAGAAAATGCCTTCCCCCTGGGGATCTTTCCCATTTAGGAAGTAAAAGATTTTTTAAGTAAAAACTTTATTATACTTTATTGTAAAAAATATAATGATGGTTTTACACAGAAAAATAAGAAACTAAGTGCTACATAAGAAGGATGATTTTGAGTCTCCTGTGGTTTAATCAACAATGGGTTTCATAAAAGCAGTGATCATGTTGTTATACTTATTATGCTGGCATTAAATTGCTAGATTTGAAGTAAAAATGTGCACTAAGAAGAAGTTGTATGCCTGTAATGGCTGCAGAGCAGTGATCTGGAAAGATTTCTTTGGCAGGACAGTTCAAGTCCTTGAAACAATCTCTCGTGACTGTGGGCAAGTTTACTTACACACAAAATGAGACAGCAACATGGAATGCTTAGGAAAATCATGTAGTGTCCATATTTCTTTAAGAAGCATATCTAACTGATTTGGTTCATGTTGGCCTTCCTATTATCATGCCTCTTGATCTAAGATACATAACTCAAAACAGTCCCCACTTAAAAATCAAGACAATTATGGTATTCAAATACATGGTACAAACAGGGACGCCGAGGGGGGGAGGAGGGGGAGTGGGTACTAATTACCCGGGCCCGGGCTTGCTGGAGAGGCCCGGCAGGGGCCTGGGTCCAGCACCGCTCCCCCCCTCTTACATCACAGCAGCCCAGCACACGCTGCTGTGTGCTGGTCTGCACTGGAAGGCTGCTCGTGCTTTCTAAGAAGCCGCCACAGCTGTCTCCTATTCCTGTGGGGGGAGCGATCAAGCTGATTGCACCCCCCACTGGTTATGCGCCGGGCTGAGGGGGCTCACTGCTCCCCCTTGCCAGTTTTTTTTAAACCTAAAGGGACGTGGCCAAGTCTCCCGCAATTAGACCACGCCCCCTTTTTTATTGGGCCCGGCGTGGCTCTTGCCGGGCCTGGGTACAAATAACTTATTAGGTAGTTGCACTTCAGACCAAGAGCTCAACAGCACTTTGAAGCAACATTTAAATCCACATTTTAATTAATAAGGCTAACTGTACATATAAAACATATATGTTCTGGTCCAACTGGACTTCCTTCGGCTCAGTCATCAAAGTCAATATTACATCATAATACTACAGTTCAAAGGATGTTGAGATGCAGAACAGTCCTTCCAGCATAATTACATGGAAACATTTGGTTGGGTAAATTGGAATGTATTGACATATGAAATGATGTGAAGTATTATAGATATGTATATAATGTTCATTGATCCATGTAATAGAGTCCAATGCTGCCATTGACATCAAAAGAAATCACATAATAGTAATCAAAAATAAATAGATACAAAATATAAGAAAAGACTACAAAATAATACCACAGTGCTTGGATATCCCAGTGAGCACTGTTGGATCAATTGTGAGAAAATGGAAGGAACAGTACAGTATTTATATTTGTCGCATTCATGATTTGTGCGCCCCCTCCCTAGCTGGGAGGAGGGGAGAACAGAGGGAGGTGGGGCTGCTACAGTGCAGTTATCCTGCACTGGTGGCCAAACCTATTATAATCACTTCTCACAGCCGTCCCATGGCAGTGCTTGTGAACGGGGGTTAGTTTACCAAGCTATGAACATAACCAGCCAGGAGTGGGTTAATATAGGTAGCATGCAGTGTCTGGAGCATGCGCCTGCAGAAACATGCAGTGGTGGCAGTGGAAATCACTGACTAGCTAAGGCACCATGGTGTGTAGAAGTACCATGTCTCTATGGCACAGTCTCTCTTAAGAAACATTCAGGTGCACATCCTTACAGTCCAAAGGAGAGAGGAAGAAGTGCGGTAATTGTAAGCATGTGCAGTAGTGATTAGAGTCGGGGGTTGCGCATGCCAGGTAGCATGTCTCCGTAACTAAGGGCACTGCAGCAACTATGAAGAGACAGTGCAGAGCACTCTGCTCAACAATCCCTTCACTCAAAGATGTCTCTTGTTACATGGTAATACAAAACATTCCTGTAACCAAAAACACAGGAGGATACATAACTTAACACATTAACAAGTCAAAATGTATTCCAATACACATTTTTGCAGCAAGGCAATGAGCACATCTGATGTCAGACCTTTAATTAACACATAAGCAAAGGTTTTACTCACTAGTCACATAAGTTGCATCAGAGTGCTCTTTTATGAAATGGTCTCTTATCTCAATTTGCTTAGACCGACCGTAGTTTTTGGTGCTGGAAGACAAGTCAATTGCCCTTTTATGGTTACATGCAATGTTGACCGTCTCATTTTAACTAAGAAGACCCAGTTCACACAAAGGCCCTGATTCAGAGCCGGACGCTCTGACCAGAGCGCTCGCTCTGAATCAGGGCCCACCTCCATTAATATGGAGCGTCCTCCTGGATGCTCGTATAGCTGTGGGTCACCACCCACAGCATATACGAGCGTGCAGGATGATGGTCGCGATGGTCTTGACCATCGCGACCATCGAAACTGTGAGCAGAAGCCTGCGGTTGAGTTTCTCAACCGCAAGGCCAGGAGTGATTTTGGCTCTATCAGAGCCAAAATCACTCCCACTGACATCACTAGTGATGTCAGTGGGGCCGGCTTCAGACGGTAGGCGTTCCCTTGGGAATGCCTCCGTCTGGCAGGCACGCCCCCGGCACGCCCACCAAAGGGGGCGTGCTGTCAGTCAACATCGACAGCACACCCCCTTTGATGAGACACTACGAGCGAAGGAAAGTCCTTCGCTCGTCACGTCTCGCGCATGCGCACGACAGAGCTCCCTCGGACATGTCCAGGAATGATGATGTTCATCCATGTAAGATGACGTTTTGCCTCTTTCTGAGTTCTGTTTTTTTGGAGGGAAAAATCCGAACTCAATGTGCAAACTCGAACCTATCCGAGCCTGCACATCCCTAGTTTATATAAGTTCCTACATATGGATGGGGCTCTTTTTTCCTACTGTTGGACGTGATCAGATGCTGGTTTTTGCATCATATTGTACAATTTGCATGAAGTTCTGCCCTATTCACGCAGAATTGCAATAGAGTATGTAGGGTCTATGAAGTGTAAAATGGCTTATCCTCCTACCTTCTTTTGTCATTATATCCTTAAAAAAGCATACACACTTGTCCTACAGCTGTAGTTTTTCTATGTAATTCAAATATGTTTTACTATTCAATCAATGGCTGGCTGTTGGAGACTGTGGGCCAAATGTAATAGGGTTAGAGTTTAGAATACGTGAGAGCTCTATTACATTACATTGGATGAGTTGTATCTTAGGTATGCATTTGGCATCCTGGCGGTCTGAATGCTTACCTTACCGGCGCCAGAATTCCAACGCCATTCAGAATCCCGAAGCCGGCATCCTGACCGCCGGGATGCTGAAGGTAAGTAGCGGGTGGGGGGATAGTTAGGGTTGGGGTTAGGGTTAGGCACTAAGGGGGGAGGGTTAGGTTTAGAGTGCGGGGAGGAGGAGGTTAGGTTTAGGCTCTAGGGGGGAGGTTAGGTTCAGACACCAGGGAGGGTTATGGTAGGGTGAGGGTTAGCATACCGACCACCAAGTGTTGGTATGTTAACCCTGTCGGGATCCAGACATCGGGATTCTGACCACCTGGATCCCATCTGTCGGTATTACATACCAATTCTGTATCTTCAAAATGGGAAAACATCTGGATGAGAGTTTAAATCGTGAGAGCTTTTTGAGTCTGAAAAACATGCAAGTTTCCATGTTCTCGGACTCTGGGCCTGATTCACTATGGATTGCAACATTGCGTATGCACGCAGTTCAACTGCGATAGCAAGCTAATCCACTGCAATTGCAAAGCAAATTCAGCTCCACATAAGGGCACCCACTTTACCATACGCACATCCGTAATACTTAGCAGAATAGAAAAACTGTCAGTACAATCGAGTACCATCAGAGCCATACGCACAGTTGCACAAGCCCTGACCTTACTCAGAAATTGCTAACAGCCACGCACGGTATGAGTTCTCAGGCTGCATAGGCTATTGCAGTGGATAATTTATGCATGCCCCTGAAACGGTGTGCGAACGCACTGGCACGCGTGCGGTCGGCTGACCACCTCCCTGTCACCACCCACAAACTGCGCTTCCTGTCAATCACTCTGTGATGGGTCTGTATAGTTACTGTGATCCAAGTCCCGATCGCAACAGCTAGTTCGCGCACTGCAATGCATACGCAGAATGCAACAATTGGCCGATTGCATGCGTATTAGCAACTGCGATCCTTGCTGAATCAGGCCCTCTATTACATTGGCCGAGTTTAAAAAGTGTGAGATTATGCTGCTAAACTCTCACATTTTCTAAACTCTCAACCTATTACATTTGACTCTGTATCTTTCAATTTATAGCAACTATCCAGTGCCCACCATATGCTTTGGAGGAGGTATTTGGTGGCATATATGCGCGAACTAGTCCTTGCGTTTGGGAAGCGTTTGCTCGCTACTCATTGACAGCTCACTAGCTAGAGTGACAGGACAGGCCGTTTGTTGTTGGTGCCAGGGGATGGTCCAAGAAAACGGGGGAGTGGAGGTGTGAACGCAGGTGTGCCTGAGCGTCTTAACGGAGTTTAAGAGGCGAGCATAATTAAGATGCAGCGTCATTGTACACGTCACTTGGTTGTATTTCACACTGCAGCACTCGCAGTGCTTGCGGCAGTGTATGGTCAACCACAAGTGCTACGATCGCATCTGATGGTACTCGACGTTATCGATGGTTGCATACTCTTCCTGGAGATGACTTGCATTAGTGGGCCTCTTAAGACAGGCTGGTGGGCGTCTGCATACACAGAGCGATCGCACGCTAAGACATAGTGTGCGTGCTAATGCATTGCCATGCGATCACTTACCTTTGACAGATTTGCATATGCTGGGTGTGTGCGAACGTCTGAATCGAGCCCAGAGTTCCTTATCAAAGTGCCATTGGAACTTTAATGCATGTCTTTTGTGTTAGCCAATTTGCAAACAACCCTGCCGTGAAATGTATTCTAAGGCCCTCATTCAGAGCCGGACGCTCTGAGCAGAGCGCTCGCTCTGAGCAGAGCGCTCGCTCTGAATGAGGGCCGTCCTCCATAAAAATGGAGCGTCCTCCTGGACGCTCGTATAGCTGTGGGTCACCACCCACAGCACATACAAGCATGCAGGATGATGGTCTTGATGGTCTTGACCATCGCGACCATCGCCAGTGCGACCAGAAGCCTGTGGTCGGGGTTTTCGACCACAAGCCCTGGAGTGATTTTGGCTCTATCAGAGCCAAAATCGCTCCCACTGACATCACTAGTGATGTCAGTGGGGCCAGCTTCTGACGGTAGGCGTTCCCTTGGGAACGCCTCCGTCTGGCAGGCACGCCCCCGGCACGCCCACCAAAGGGGGCGTGCTGTCAATCAACATCGACAGCACGCCCCCTTTGATCAGACACAACGAGCGAAGGAAAGTCCTTCGCTCGTCGCGTCTGGCGCATGCGCATGACGGAGCTCCCTCCGTCGTGCGCATGCGCAGTGCACACCATCGACCCACTTGCGAGCGGGATGCTTATTTTGTTATTCACTAGTCATGACCCCATGAGGAACACATTACCTGATGGCCTTTGCAACCCAACTTCACTCACTCCGGGGCTCGCAATAAAACGGGGCAGCTATCGATGTTGTAGGCGGGTAGGGGGGGTGGCTGCACAAACGGAGGTGTTCCTGATGGAAAGCCTGCCATTTGTGGATGTCAGTAGTGTGCTTCCTGCTCTATTAGGAAGTCCACTCGGCATTGCGAGTGCTGAGACCCTACCTTAGGGTCTCCTCGCAATGCCGATGGTCGCGATAATCGCGATAATCGTGACCATCACCAGGCCGCTCGCACAAGCTGTGGGTGGTCACCCACAGCTGTACGAGTGACCTGGAGGCCTGAAAAAGAACGCCCTGATTCAGAGCGAGCGCTCGCAGACAGCGAGCGCCTCTGAATCAGGCACTTTATACATTCTCCCTCATTTATATTGGGGATTTTAGGTTTCTCCTATTATAGAATAAATCAATCTCAAAATGTATGTAAAACTGCTTATATATCTATTGTAAATTATTGATCTTATGTTTAAATTGCATTGCATTCTCTACTTCTATGTGCTTGCTTTCATTTATGTATCTGGAATCAGTAAAAAAAAACAAGGTGACAATAAAATGTTTACTTTTTAGAGGATACAAAAGTAATTATTACAAAATTAAAAAACACCTCCTTCAGCTTTGCCCTAACTACACACCTTGTTATTTATTCAAAATGTCTCATAAGCAGTATGCAATCTTATTTGTAAAGAATTCAGACAGACTAGACAGTCATAAATTTATAAGCAACTTTATGCAGAAAACAGTTCATAGTGGTGTAAAATCATGGTAAAAAAGAGGTATCACAACAAAGGCAAATGTCCTGGTACTGCTATATTCTTAGGGGGCAATTCAGTTGTGGATGATGACTGTGAATTGCCATCAGATGAGCAGAGCTTCGCGACCACCAACATCACCAATTTCACACTCCATAGAGATGCAGAGGGAAATGATTGATGTTGGTATAGCATATTCTACCACAATAGCCACACATTGTTGTGAATTGTTATTTTTGTACCTCACAAATGACCAGCACTGTAATTTTCTTTAAAGTTTTTGGGAACAAATGTACCTTTCTACAAGTGCAGTCCTATATTTCTATCCAGCAGTGCAAGCTAAACTTTGCCTTTGTCAGGCTGAACTCAACAATCTCAAATATAATCATATCTCAGATGACCTTTATGGGCTGTGTATTTGCTGCTTGGTGAGCCACAACGTCCCTTCTATGTCCGGGCCAGTAAATAATTTATATCCCTCTGGTGATAGCTGAAATATTTTATCTGTTGCTTTTTTTCCTTTATCAGTGTATACCATTAGTTAGTTCTCTCTGCTCTTGTAACACTAACAAGGCAACCTGTGGCCTGTTGCTTGGTCTCAGAGCGACTATGTTTTCATTGTTCACTCCCTGTGCAGCAAATTACTTTTTCAGAAAAGAAAAACTACAGTTTTCTTTGCATTTTTCATGCCTAGGTTGAGTGATTAGGTCATGGATGATATGTTTCATAGTAGCAACATTCACATTGAATGTAAACTGTACAGTAAAGCTATCATTTTTCCCACAATACGTTGAAGAATTTTTCCATGTAAGCTTTGCTCCCAAACTTGATAAACAGGGATAGGGGTACATGTTCTGTCTATTGTGGGGTATGGTATGATTATTCTGCGCCAGATCATCCTCAGCGCTATAGATGTGAATTGCATCCAAACTCAGAGACATCCGAAACAGAGAAAGCTTCAAATCAAACACTGACTTGCATTGGCTCTCAGCAGCCCCAAGAGGGGATGGGGGAGGAAAGGGTACAAATTACCCAGGCCCAGGCTTGTTGGAGGGGGGGCTTACAGGGACCTGGCCCGGGTCAGCTGCTAAGCTTTGCAGCATTGCTGGGGAAACTAATGTCCCCCTGTGCACCCACCAGCACCCCCTGTTACAATTCTTAGGGGGCATGGTCACTCAACCCCTGCTTTGGCCACACCCCCCTCAGTACTCATGCCCACTCCAGGGACCCTGTTGACACTGGGTCTATTTTCTCTACTCATTACCAGTTTTCTCTTTTGCTTCTTTGGCCTCTGGTTCTTTGACTATGAAATGGCACAACTGGATATTATATACAGTAATAACTGCACTTACTGCATGCCAGGAAGATTTAGCTTTTCAAACATTAAGCTTCATCCAGAACCTCAAAGCCCCTATTTTGCACAATTTGCGCACTATTGTTTGTTCTAGTTTTGTGCCGTCTGCTCCAGCTAACCCTTTATAGATTCTAAAGCACATACTGTACCTAACAATCACAAACACCCTGAAGGTAACTTTCTACATGTCTGATGCTGCTAAGGAGATTCCATCACTAAAGCAATAACAAATTTACAAGGCATGCATCCAAGTTTGAAAACAAGTTTGAAACTCAAATATAAAGCTTTCCATATGATGGCATTCGGGTAGCTCTCCAAGACTCACAATTGCAATTACTTTTGACAGAGATTCAGTTCAGTGCATTGTATAAAAATCAGAGACCTAGGGGTAAATTTACTAAAGTGACAGTTTTTAGAAGTGAGTTTTAAAAGTGATGTTGTCCATAGCAACCAATCAGATTCTACTTAGCATTTAAATAGCACCTTCTAGAAGATGATAGCTAGAATCTGATTGGTTGCTATGGGCAACATCACTTTTAAAACTCACTTCTAGAAACTCTCACTTTACTAAAAAAACTCTCACTTTACTAAATTTTTGATTAACAGTTTAATGCATGTGCAGTCACTTACCTGATTTTACCTTTAAAAATAAATGAAAGTTATTAAAATCATCCACAGCGTTATGTACAAACTAAAATGTTCTCATTTAAAGTATATCTTTAAAGTATTTGAAAATAAATTGGTAATTTTGTACAAAAAAATAAACATATAAAAATAATTGGAGAAGGAAAACATTACATTGCCCAAAGGACAAATTACACTGGCAAAACAACTAAATTAAAATGTAACCAATACAGAGCCATGGCAACCACTCCATTAACTTCAATGATAGTTCTTTACCTATTGACTCAATGACACATAGCAAAACTTCCGCCTAGTGAAGTAATGGCTCCATTGACTATGAAGCACTTTACCTATAGAAAGTAATGGGTCATGTCTGGTCTGAGCATGCAAACATATCTATCAATAATGACACATTGATGTTTTTAAATAGGTCAATAGAGGCAAAGTACATCCGTATAATTGATTATAATGTGGTCTTTAGGTTAAAGAGATAAACAGTGAAAGTCCAGTCAGTGTTCTGTGTATAACATATCCTGAACTGTATGCTCTTTTGTAACAATCAAATGATGGCCATATGCTCTTTAATGGTGAATAGTATATAGAAAAACAATATCAATTCCAAAGACACCTTGCTTGTTTTTTAGAACTGTCAGCTATACAAGAGGCATCATATAGGAAATATAAGGAAATGGCCATAAAAACTGCTAAGCCAGAACTATAGTTTAGAATTTAAAAGAAACATGCAAAAAACAAGTACCGTAATCTTTGAATGGATTTAGTAATGCCACCTGACTTGAGCCATGTTATGCCTGGAGACATACTTAGAAGATTGAATTGAATCATCAGGCTTATAGTACAAAATTGTTTCTAATAGTGTGTATCATTCAGTGGCAAAGCCGTAAATGCAGTTATGATGCTTGGGATTCAATGTCTCAGAAGTTTAATATTTCAACATTTGTGGAGATAACAAGATGTTCTGTTCTGTCACTAGTTTAATCGCATTTTGTCTAACACAAATTCATCAATTTAAAGATAGAGAATTTCTGGCTATTTTAAACTAAGAACAGATTTGTGCACTTAGCTATTTTTATTATTTAATAACATTTGTTATGATAGGATACTAATTGTTTTTGATATTTATTTAGTTGAGTTAGAATATTCTATAGTTACTGCTACAATCTTCTTCAATGGTGTACACTAATTATGTGTTGCGACTTTTAAACCCTTTGGACTGCTGGCTGTTTTAGCTCTCTTTGTCATTTCACATTTATTCTTAATTATATGGTTAAATGTGCTGCTGTACATTCCTTTCTGTATACAGTAGGTGTATATTACTATATATCAGTAAATGCTTTCTTTTGCTTTATTTTATGCATGATTGCTCACTGTTTACGTCGCGTTATTGCTTTTTTGATCTGCCTTGCACTTTTATCATCACACACAGCTATGTAAAAAATATTTTTTTATATTTACAGTATTATAGGATACAGTATTTATGTCAAGCAATACATATTTAACTACACAGAACTACATGTGAATGAACATAACCTTGCAGAAGATAAAAATGTATGTTGGAGAAGGTGTCAGGCAGGTTTTACTAGACAAGAATGTGGTTGATTTGTTGCCATTTATGTATACTTAATTGCGATTGACACTCATAGAGCAGACATAGCAAGTTTATTTAAGACAGATGGCATAGCATGATGTTTTATGTAATCAAGAGAATACTATTGACCCTGCGTGCATAGACACACTGTGTACATTAGTGCTGTCCATCTAAATAGGATCAGCATTGCACCTTCTGTCTCAAATTACTTTTTTCCATCTGTGGATGGTTTCAATTTAAGATGGTTCTCATTACAATACGCAATAAATGTGTTATAGGTATATTAAGATTATATATATGTATGTATATGTATATATATATATATGCATATATGGTCAAAGAAGCAGAAGTGTAATCGTTCCGTCTGCGGTAATCACAGCATCCCAGCTCCGGATCCCAGTCACAGGACTACACTTCTCATGAATCAACACAACGGCGTCGTGACATCACCAGGTTACCATGCCCAAACGCGTTTCGTCTCTCAGACTTCGTCAGCTGGGACGCTGTGATTACCGCGGACGGAGTGATTACCTCTGGTGGTTCTAATGATATTGATGTGGCGGTGTTAATCCATGCTCGCTGTGACCCTGTATACCGGACTGTGATATTTTATGTGTAAGTTTTTATGTGTGCTACAATTAAATATTTGTTACTTTTTACTCATTGTAGTGCACATCCCTTCTGCTTCTTTGACCAGAGATCCTGCATTCACTCCTGAGGAGAAGGATTCAATCAAAGGGGAATGAAATATTTGTACAAATAAGAGGACGCACTTCTGTACTAATATTGGACTAACAACCACATTGTGCATGGTGATATACTGTTTTCCTTTGTCTATGTCTATATATATATATATATATATATATATATATATATGATTAAATGTGTTATAGGTAAATTAAGACTATATATATATATATATATATATATATATATAAAAGAAAAAAATGGAAAATCTAGTGCAGACAGTTTCCACAATACAATAATATAAGAAGAAAAAAACCTTTTATAATAAGAGATTTTTCCAATATTGTAGTATATATGATGTACTAATCCATCAAAACAAGTTTTTGAGTAATAGGACAATATTTTAATATATATAAATAATACACAGCCCCAACACATAAATTATGGGGTTAAAATAGCAAAAAACATAAAAACATAAACTTTCCGTGAAGTTGGCCTCATACCAGAATCAGGTAAAAAATAAGCCAAGTAGTAAACTTAAGGGATAGATGGAAAGAACCCGGAATCCACCTCAGCTACCTTCCAGGAACGTCTTCCACACTGGTCTGGATAGAAGGCCAACTGCAATCCCCCTATTCTTAGGTTTTTTTCTTCTTATGTTATTGTATTGTGGAAACTGTCTGCACTAGATTTTCCATTTTTTTTCTTTTTTATGTATTTGAACCATTGGAAAAGACTTCAGAAGAATATATATAATGATTGAAGATAAGTAATTTTTACATCTTTTTATTTGTGTTGGGAGCACTCAGGTGTGATTACCTTTTTCTTGTTTCTTTAAATTGTTTTTGAGAGGTAAATTTGGATACCCTCTCTATGGGCTCTATTTACTACAATCCGCGTTGGTGATGCATATTGTAGTGTGATATTACTGAGTGAATTCGCATTGCGAATTCAGGCAATATCACAGGGATTTACTACAAATCCCTTGCAGGGACAGAGCTTGCGATAAAGCTCTGTCCCTGCTAATCCCCTTCGGAGCCTTAATACGGTATTTTCGCAAAAAATACCGTGATTAAGTGCCTGCGCATGCGCCAACCGGTCGCCACTGCTACCCGCCCCTGGCACTAAGCCCCGCCCCCCATGATCGCGGACCCCCCACAACCCCCCCTCCCTTACTTACACTTACCTGCATGCTCCGGGCCTCCGGTGATGTTCTCCATTCTTCCGGTCAGGTGATCTCCCATACTGCACTGGGGCCCGATCACCTGATGACCAGGCAGCAGTGCACTGTGGGAGACCAGCTGACCGGAGGGGAGACATCACCGGAGGCCCAATCACCGGTCCCTGGAGTCAGGTAAGTAATTTTTTTTTTTACTATTTTTTTTTTCTTTTTTTTTACAGTAATCAGCTTGCGGTCTGTTTAGACCACATAGCTGATTACAGGGTCCGACTCCCGGCTCTGCTCTCCCCATTAAAGCAGAGTAGGAGTCCGGTAACCGGGGGAGACCCTGGATAACGCCACCTCCAGGTGGCGTTATTATCACAGGGCTTCCCCCGATATTTTTTTCATATTTATTTTTAGTAACTATGGTCAGATCACATTTCCCATTACAATTATGGGAAATGCGATCTGCTTTACTAAAAATAAGTGATACTTAGGGGTTGGAGTAGAATTTTACGAATTGTACTCCAATTGCCCTGTAATAACTATAGGTGATACTAAAATAATGTGAAAAGGGTGTGAAAACACCCTTTTGCACATTATTTTAGTAAAAATAATGTTGATAAATAGAGCCCTATAAAAGGATTCAACCAGAGCAGCCGAGGCGCAGAATATATCACCTAAATCCCCTTTTATCATGGACTACACATTGCTATACTGAGGATACACCCCAGCTTGGACCTGCCCCCTCTCTGCTGTCTTACACCTGTCTCAGCTCCTATAACAAGATGTCCATCCTCTGCTAAGCAAAATTATCCACACAATATGATGCTGCCACCTCCATACTTCATTGTTTGGATGGCTTTTGCTGAGGCATAGCCAGTGCTAGACTAGTGCCATACATAACCTTTTGAACTGGGGCTAAAATGCTACATTTTTATCTCATCTTACCACAAAAACTTATCGCATATTTTAGCTGGGTCACCCTGATGTTTTCTGGCAAACAGGCATGCTTTGATGTGGGTTTTCTTCAGTACTGGCTTCTTTCTAGCCAACCTTCAACAGATCTTGATATGGTTGACTCGTGCACCTTCACTCCAGTATCAGCCACTGAACTCTGTAGCTCCTTCATAGTGATAGTTGACCTCTCTGTGCTTTCCCCGGATTCTATTTGAGTAGTCATCACTTATGCTTTTGACAGTCAAAATGCTAGAAGGAAAAGACTAAAAAATAATATCCTGCTTGGATCCCAGGGAGCACTGTTTGATGAATTCTGAGGAAATGGAGCTACATCACACCACCCAGGGCAGCACTGCATAGACAAGTTGTCAGAGCAGGGAAGAAACTTGTTGTTAGGGTGGTAATTGTCTACAATCAAAATGTCAACAGTGTAACCTCAGAGGGAGAATGCTGGCACATTAGAAATGGTATTGAAAACATTTTAACCATGTCAGCATTATAAATATAAACATGATGCTTAAAGTTTTAATATCAACACAGATAAACTGCTTTAAATAAATGACTGCTGTGTCTGTATTTTACTGTCAACATTATACTGGTTAGTGATATCTGCTAATGTTTTTTTCCTTTGCTCACACTCACTTACACATGCGCTTGTTTTGCTAGCTGAGCAATTATATCCAAACCGCAAATAATTACATTCTCATTTCATATTGCTACACGTATATTCCTGTTTTCAATTGTGTTTTTTTCTTGTCTATATATTTTAAAACATATATTTTTTACAAGCAAATACAAAAGACTTTATGCAGTGAGCTTTCAAATCACAGGGGTGGTCGTCCCTGGGCCCCCACACACGGAGGGGCCCCCACTAGCAGCGGTGCGCTGTCTGCACCTGCCGCTAGTGTCCCTGCCGCTAGTGTAGTGTGGACCGCAGTGAGCACGGCCACACTACACAGTGACATACACACAGCCGCCAGCAGCTGTGTGTTTGTTAGAGGCAGCAGCCGATGAGAGTCAGACAGACTCTCATTGGCTGCTGCACAACAGAGGGAGCCAGCTGGAGCTCACTCATGAGCTCCGCCTTCCGTGTGATGATGGGAGAGACGTCATGATGCTGACGTCTCTCCCATAGTGCAGGAGAAGAGCCAGGACTCGGACTGCGGCGGTCAGGTAAATTGTGATTTTTTTTAATGTGTTGTGTAAGGGGCACTGCATAGGAGGGCCACTACAGAGGGCACTTCATGGGGGCAGTGGGGGGCGCTACTAGGGTCAGTGCATAGAGGGGACTACTACTGGGGGCACTGTATTGGGGTACTACTACTGGGGGCAATGCATAGGGGGGGACTACTACTGGGGGCAATACATGGGGGGACTACTACTGGGGGACCTATATAAAGGGCACTGCATAGGGGGGACCACTACTGGGTCTGGGGGCACTATATAAGGGGCACTACTGGGGGCACTGTATAGGAGGACCACTACTGGGGGCATTATATAAGGGGCACTGCATAGGGGGGGACCACTACTGGGTCTGGGGCACTATATAAGGACCACTACTGGGGGCATTATATAAGAGGCACTGCATAGTGGAACCACTACTGGGGGCACTGCATAAGGGGCATTACTACAGGTGGCACTGCATAGGGGGACCATTAATGGGAGCACTGTATAAGGGGCATTACTACAGGTGGCACTGCATAGGGGGAACTACTACAGTGGGCACTGCATAGGGGGGACCATTACTGGGGGCACTGCATAAGGGGCACTGCTACTGGGGACATTGCATAAGGGGCACTACTACAGGGGGCACTGCAAGAGGGTCATTACTACTGAGGTTAATACAAAGGAAAAAAATGTTCCTAGGATGAAAAGAAAAGGTGGTATATAGGGGCCCCCACAAGTTTGTTGCCCAGGGGTCCCCACAGACCTTAATCCGGCCCTGATTACTAGTATTTCAGACCCATAATTTGTTGGGTCGCTAGCTGTTGTGTCCAGCATTGCCAGGCTTTGTTTCCTCTCTCTCTTCAATGTACATCTGTCTCCCCATCTTCATCCCTCTCTATTTCTTCCTATCTTATCACATATGTCTCTCTCCTTACCCCATCTCTATCTATCACCCTTTTTCTGCCACCATCCTATTTGCCCTGTGCCTTTCTTCACCTCTTACCCACACCCCTCTCTCCACCCCCTTTTACCTCCCCTCATCTCTCTTGTCCCCTGTCTCCTGCTTTCTGTTGTTCTGGTGAGGTTGAACTATTCTTTTGGAGGGCGGTTTATTCCCCCAACTCTCTTTAAAGTGTTTTGCATTCCTTAACCTCCTGAGATCCTATCACCCCAGCAGCGCACATGGCCTGTCACCAGGGATGCCCACACCACACACCCTGCAGCCATATTTTTAATACTTACCTCTCCTTAGGCCCACGTCGGCGGTATCAGCTCTGTAAAGATTGCCTGGAAAATGGCCGCCGCTGCCATTACCCCTGAGTTTTGCACATGCGCAGTATGGAAATCACCGGGAAAAAGGCTCCAGCGCACACAGACTAGTGCCCAGAGTCTACTGCTGCTGCACTGCACTCAGTTTGCTTCCGGCCGCCAGAGAGAGAGGAGGGGGCCCTGGATGGAGACTGCACATGAGCCCCCTCCTCTCTTAATATGAAACTGCCTGTCACCCATGTTTAGAGAACAGTACGCAGGCAAAGAAAGTAGGTAACTGTGCCAAAAACTAGGAGATGCAGCCCCATGTACAAGGTCATCATGCCTAAATAATAGCAGCAATGGGGGGAGGGCACAGCAGCGGCATACTGTCATTCCATAAAATAGTTGGAAATAATCGCAATGATATTCAATTGGGCAAAAGATGTTTCACCCAGTAAGCCGCACAGTCACCCCGGTAAAGTCCCCAAACAGCCTCAGCTGTTGGAAGTGTGAAAGCTGCTTACCCCGATAGCATCCCGGCTGCCGAAATTCCCGCGCCGGAATGCCACTACCTGGCCAGAAGACCGGCACTGGAATACCAACTGTGGTGTAGATGTCGATGCCAGAATCCCGACAGCTGGGATGCCAAACGTAAGTATAGCAGGGCTGGTTAGGTCTTAGCCATGGGGAGGAGAGTTAAGTTTAGGCATCACTGGTGAGGGCTGCTGTTAGGCTAGGGGAGGGGGAAGTTAGGGTTAGGTACCCCCAGGGGTGGGTTAGGCTTAGGCACTAAGGGGGGAGGGTTAGGTTTAAGCACCAAGGGGGGAGGGTTAGGTTTAGGCACCAAGGGGGGAGGGTTAGGTTTAGGCACTAATGGAGATGGTTAGGGATAACGTGGAGGGGAGGATTAGTGTTAGGATGCAGGAACAGAGGGTTAGGGGGAGAAGGGGGGAGGGTTACCATACTTACCAGACCCTTGTCGGGATTCTGAGCACTGAGATGCCACTGTCAGGGGCGCCGAGAGGGGGGGAGTGGGTGCAAATCACCCTCGCCCGGACTACCTTAGGCCAGAAGACCGGCACAGGGTCTCAGGCCCGACGCCGCCCCCCCCCGTCATGGCAGCCCAGCACACAGCAGGTGCTGAGCTGCAGTGGGAGACTGCTAATGGCTGCTGAGCAGCAGCCACAGCAGTCTCCTATGCCTGTGGGGGGAGAGCAATCACACTGATCGTGCCCCCCCTGGCTTTGCGCCGGGCTGAGAGGGCTCAGAGCGCCCCCCTCACCAGTGCGCAGCGCCGCTTCGCGGAGCTGAAAATCTTTTTTTTTTTCCGAAGGGGTGTGGCCATGCCTCCCGTGATTAGGTCACGCCCACTGTTACCCTGGCCCGCCACGGCTCTAGGTGGGCCTGTCCACTGTGGGTATATTGACAGCAGGTGTCCCGACTGCCAAGATTTCATACCGATTCCTATCTAACAGATAGTTTATAGCTTTAATAAATACTGCACAGCTTTTTTGCCTTTATCTGATGTCATCATGGACACTCTGCGGTTTATGAAGAGTCACATAAAGCCAGTGATTAGCAGCCACACAGCGATACCACCACTGGCTAAAATATTTTTTGTGTTATATTTCAGTCAATCTAGGTCTTTCCAAGTTACAGTGGCTGCTGCAGATGACTTTCAGGCAAGTACTCAAGTGGTTAATTCAGTCACTACTACTGCAGACCAACCATTTTATTTATCTGACATGGGATAAGGAATCCTTAGTGGGAATAACCATCAGTTTCAACAAATTGCTGTGTTTCCACACATATTAGGGGCCATGGATGGCACTGGTACCCGGAGGAGATTGGAGGATTGTGTTTACTTTATCCACACCACAGCAACGAGGCAATGGTTCCCACCCCCAAACACAGTAAATACGCAACCAATTTTATTATTAACTATTTGGCAGGGCTCTTTCTAGTCTGGTCAATCAACTAAGATAAATAGACTTAGGGCCTGATTCAGACCCACTCGCGAGCGGCTGTCCACTCGCAAGTGGGTCGATGGTGTGCACTGAGCATGCGCATGATGGAGGGAGCTCCATCGCGCGCATGCGCGAGACGCAACGAGCGAAGGACTTTCCTTCACTCGTTGTGTCTGATCAAAGGGGGCGTGCTGTCGATGTTGATTGACAGCATGCCCCCTTTGGTGGGCATGCCTCCCAGACGGGGGCGTTCCCAAGGGAATGCCTACCGTCAGAAGCCGGCCCACTGACATCACTAGTGATGTCAGTGGGAGTGATTTTGGCTCTGATAGAGCCAAATCACTCCAGGGCTTGTGGTCGAAAAACCCGACCACAGGCTTCTGGTCGCACTGGCGATGGTCAAGACCATCGCGACCATCATCCTGCACGCTCGTATGTGCTGTGGGTGGTGACCCACAGCTATACGAGCGTCCAGGAGGACGCTCCATTTTTATGGAGGACGGCCCTCATTCAGAGCGAGCGCTCTGCTCAGAGCGTCCGGCTCTGAATGAGGGCTTTAGTTTTCTTTTTTATCTTTTGAAGATTTAAATTATAACATGGTTTGCAACAGGCAAATAGGGTATGCTTGGCAATATTTAAATAAGCAATATCACAAGCTATCCTGCCATATATTCCTCAGGAATGGGTTAACTAAATCATCTTAAATAAATGCAATTTTACACTTTCCCTGTTAACTATTATGTTGTAGAACCTTAAATGAATAACCACTAACAACCCTATCCTAACTAAACACCTGGGTCACTTAGTACTTGTAATCCCTTCTTTGGTGATTTGAAAGATGGCAATCCAGGTAGCTTTGGGATCTTTGTGTGGATAACTGGGGCCTGTAAATGTTTGTTGCAGCATTGTAGTGTAGCATTTCAGGCAGCAATGTCCACGTGCTCAGGTCATTTTAATTTTCTATCTTTCACGTACCAGATTGATGTGAGGTGGAAAAGTCCCAACTTCTCTGCAGCTGCATCTTATCAATATTGGGGGGAACACTCAGTAACACTTCATGATGGTGAGGTATCACAGAATCTATACTGCCCAGACACTACTAGGAAAAAATAATACAATTTTCAGAATAAAAAATTTGGATCCCAATAATGTAGAAGCTGTATGTGATGATGAGCACCCATGACTCCTTTGTAATGCAGCTACAATATCATTCATATGGCACAAATTATCTTAGAGGGCAGGTGTAGACACTTGCTTTTAGGTAATAATGATATTTTTCACCCAGTGTAGCAATGGGACGTTTACCTACTCAATATAAAAATGCACAGCACTACAGTTGACGGAATCTTACATGGCTATGTACAATCAGACAACTATGCAAAGAAACTTTGGGGATAGGTGTTATTTTATTACATTTACAAAAAAACTTTCTATGAAATAGTTAACTGTCCTCATCAAAGGCACAAACAATTATATTTGTTTACTGTCATTTCATAATCACACATATATATACAAATGCTTTGTTTCTTTCACCATCGGCTCTTAACGTACATTACATAGTGCCACAGACCAAGAATACCCATACAATGCCGCATAAGACTCCACAAGGTCAGTTATTGAGCACTTATTTGGAATTTTTAAATCACTAATAAATTCCTTACCCTGTCTGTAGGAGCCCTTATGTATGATGCAGATGTGGTATGTGATAAACTGTAATTAGTCTGTACTCTTTATCTTCCACAACAAGACATCAGTAATGGGGTCCCGCTAGATGAAAAGGCAGAGGTTGCTGGCCAGGAAAATTATGGCATTGAGGCTGAAATTGGGGAATCTCAAGATTCTCAGTACTTCATAGCATATTTGCTACAACAATACATTTATTGTAAGATTTTGTGAATTGTATTAATCTTTATTTATGAATAATTGTGTCTTAGAACTGATAATTATAAATTCAACGCTAATTGTTGCAATAAGAAATTAAGGTTTGTATGAAAGTATTAAAAATTACATTCAGGGACAGGGACTCCAAAAGGATGTTAGAAGTGATGTCAATTCTCCTTCGGGTCCCCGGTGCACTACTGCATGTGACGGATCTCTTTGTTAATTGTGTATTATACAGTTTAAAGGCTTTAACAGCTTGGTAAATTCTGCAAAATTGTGGCTGTCTTTGCAGTCAAAACATCCAGGTACCACCCAAAAATTGTTTTTTTGGGGGATAGCCCGCAAATATTTATTGATAAATAGGCTTCTTTTTCTCAAACACATATAAAACTAGAGAACATTCTCGCTGTAAAAATTGCATATATTGCATGTTTGGAGACAAATTTGCAATGGTAACATATTGAGTAATCTTAGAGAGAAAACACCACCATTAGTGCAAATTCTAACCCCTCATTTTTGCATAAAAAATCTATACTCATGTTAACAAACAAAACAGATTGGGAACAAATGCAAATATCCTGTGAAAAGTTTACAAAATATGTTATCTAAATCAAAATGTCATGCTAATGGCACATATCATAATGAAGTGAATAGGAAAGATAAAATAAATTGCCATTATGGCACTACAAATCAAAATAAATGTTTATTTGGAATTTTTAATGCCTGTTTCCCCCCAGGACCAATGTTAGATTTGTAGCCCAAGCACGGGGGGTTGCAGGAGCAGGGGCAGGTGGTGAAGCCTCTGCTACCTCAGGGGCAGAGGGAAACAGCTGATTGAAAGTGGATGCCAAGATCATGCCAACCTCATATATACAGGTGGCCATGTTGGCTTGCTATTTCTTTAACTTTAGTTGCTGCTGTTGTTTTCTTTATCGGTGGTTACCTCCAGGACTTGACAACTGAGCTGGAAAAGCAGATAGGTATATATGATACAGTATATCTTTCTGAAGCATTCTTTTGTGTTTTCTATATCTTTTTGCTTGTATTAGGAAATACAGAGATATGTGCGGACCCCTGCGTTTTGGTTTTGGTTCTAATTCATCATCATGTTTTAGTTTTGGTTTTGGATCTGGATTTTTTTAAAAACAAATTATGAAAACAGATAAAATCATGTAATTTGGGCCTTTTTTGTTTTTGTTCCTATTAGGGGTGTGCAATAAGTTACCGGATGTGCAGTGCATCTGACTGTCAGGTTGAGAACTGTAATCTCTGACTAAAGCTGTGAAATTTCAAGGCACAGAACTGTATATAAGCAGCACTGCACACTGAATAAGTCAGCTTGTTCACTTCCTTCACCAACTTGTTATGGAGGTCAACAGAAGCCACTGGAGAGCCATGACCTTCTACAACTACAAGAATGGTCTGCAACAACAGGAGAGTTTTGACCAACTGCGAGCTGCTTTTGGGAAGGAAGCAAAATCCCAAACCAGTGTGTTTGAGTGGTTTGCAGAATTTTGGTACTGGAGAGAGTCCCTGGAAGGTGAGGAGCACTCTGCACAACCTGTGTCTACCATCACCGAAGATAACATTGCTGCCATGAGGACCATAGTTAAGATGGATGCCAGGGTGACTGTGGCCCAGTTAGAGAAGGAGATAGGCATCTCATTGGGACACATCCACTCAACACTCCACAAAAAACTTGGCCTTAGAAAGGTTTAAGCTCGCTGGGTGCCTCATCAACTGACTTGCAAGCAGAAGGAGGCTTGGGTGACTTGGTGCTATAACATGCTGGCCAGGCATGATGGCAGTCACTCAAACTCTCTCTGGATGGTCATCAGTGGAAATGAATCCTGGATTTACAGTTTCAACCCCAAGACAAACAGAAGTCAGCCCAGTGGACTCCAGTTAGAGGTACACCAGCAGAGAAGTTCAGACATGAGCACAGTGTGGCCAATCAGACAGTGGCTGTTTTTGTGGCCAAGACTGTTCATGTAGCTATCATAAAATTTGTCCAGCAGTTCAAAGTCACTGAGGACTGTTACACCAGAGGCCCAGCCAGAGTAGCCCCGGAGGCCCTACGCCCAAATGATAAGGCCTCATGATAAAGGCACATATATATTTTGTCAATAGTAAGGCCTCATGATAAAGGTACATACATAAATGCATCCAAATTGAGAGCCAGCTTACCTGGGAGTCACCCCTGGGAACTCCAACTAGCACTACTAGAACCAGTAGACCCTCCTAATGCTGGCTCATTCATGGATCTCATAACAACAAACAGAAAATGGCAGCTGCTCAAATCAATCTGGCAGTACTCTTCAGGTGCATGAAAGGGACGGGTCATACCAAGTAGAAAAAAGGGGGGGTTAACTTGTACCTGCAACAATAAATGAAGACTATATGGTGATAGAAATTCAGAGATATTAGTTGCATGCATTTGCAAATCCATGGGAAGTTTCTAGGCCACGTCAAGGCTTCTCCGTTACTAGCAGTCCCTAACACTAAGGGGTTCATGTCTGGGGCGCAGGGCACCCCAAAAATCATCCAGCCCA
The DNA here is from genome assembly GCA_031769625.1 of Taudactylus pleione. NCBI lineage: Eukaryota > Metazoa > Chordata > Amphibia > Anura > Myobatrachidae > Taudactylus > Taudactylus pleione. The sequence continues at coordinate 1,298,456 of JAUIMM010000241.1, forward strand.
GGACCACCCCAGGGCATCACATGAAAATAGGAAAAAGGGTGACAGTGAAGTACTGAAAAAGGGTGAGTAGGTGTTGTATCTTCATGTGAGGTTACAGAAGAAGATGTCTGACTGTGTTTGGCCCCAGCTTCCTCAATAGGCATTCTAGTGAATGAAACAGCAGTAGCACTAGCAGGACCACCACTCCCAAAGGAAGGTCCTGGCCTAAGGCTTTCCTTGCCACTGTGTGTGGTGCATGTTGACAAATTTATGTTTTTCAGCAGTACACTTCCCCATTATTATAAGAGATGATGTTTTTTTCTTTAATATTGTGAAATATTGTTTCAATTTCAGGTTCCCTGTCTTAAACCTTCTTTGCCATTGACCACTAACTTTAGTAGATGTTGAACTTGAAGTACTATCATGACTGGAAGCAGCCGCAACACTAGTACTGGATTGCTGCTCCCACTCTTCTATCGACTGATCCATATTGATTCACATCATTTCTAGTAATGGTGACATGGCATCTACTGAATGTTTTTTATAACACAGCCCTGAACCTGAACGAACACAAGTTTTATAAAAAAATTTAACTGCACTCACAGCACTTAAAATAATTGTGGCATAGCACTTACTGAACGTTATTTTTTAACACAGTGCCTGAACCTGAGCACACACCAGTTTTATAAAATTTTCAATATACTGTGATTAACAGCGCTTCTACTAATGGTGGCACCTACTGAATGTTATTTTTTAACACAGTGCTGCAACCAGCAGTCCACAATGCCTCTATGGTTTTTATTTTTTAATGACACAGTGCCCCTTTAAGTTAAGCAGTGCTCCTAAAGGCATTTTAAATGAAACAGTGGGGGTCATTCAGACCCGCTCGCGAGCGCAGGACACTCGCAAGCGGGTTCGATGTTGCCCCACTGCACATGCGCACGACGGAGGGAGCTCCGTCATGCGCATGCGCGAGACCCGGCTAGCGACGGGCTCTCCGTCGCTCCAGGTCTCGCACCAAAGGGAGCGTGCTGTCGATGTTGATTGACAGCACGCCCCCTTTGGTGGGTGTGCCGGGGGCGTGGCTGCCAGACGGAGGCGTTCCCATGGGAACACCTACCGTCTGAAGCCGGCCCCACTGACATCACTAGTGTGATGTCAGTGGGAGTGATTTTGGCTCACTCCAGGGCTTGCGGCAGCGAGACCCTACCGCAGGGTCTCCATCGCAAGCCCGATGGTCGCGATGGTCTTGACCATCGTGACCATCATCATGGACGCTCGCATAAGCTGTGGGTGGTCACCCACAGCTATGCGAGCATCCAGGAGGACGCTCCATTTTCATGGAGGAGGGCCCTGATTCAGAGCGAGCGCTTTGGTCAGAGCGTTCGGCTCTGAATCAGGCCCAGTATCCTGCCCCTGCCTTTGGCTTGACCAACAATACAGTGCTCCATCTCCAATCCGACTAGTCCACTCCTCCTAAAAGCATTTAGTGTCTCTGAGTGCTGCAGCCCACTGCCCCAAAATAACACAGTGCCCTAAGTTAACAATGAATAAATGCACAACATAGTGCTTCCCACACCCTCTCCATCGGAACGCCTTCATGTATTCCAAAAAACGTGAGATCCAGCGCCGGGAAGATGAGGTTTTGCTTTGTTATGGGATCTGAACCTGGCAGGAAGATCAGAGACGGGACTGGAATCCTAAGTACACGTGGGTCAGTTTCAAGGAAATAGAACCTGCTCATCTCTAATGGAATTATATTCTTTCTTTGCATATCATTTAGCGAGAGTTGATAAATAAGCTGCTTAGAAAGACAATAGTAAAAGAAAAACATTGTCCTACCAACACGAAGCAATTTAAAATGTCAGCTCTACTGGAGGTATTAGATAGGAAAAATAGGGAAATACCTTAAAAACTGGTAAGCAAGCAAAATAATCAGACCTTTCAAATGTAAAAGAAACATGCAAAAACAAGAACTATAAATATGGCTGCCTAGATTTGAAAAAGGCCCAGGTACTGGAGGGGCATGGGCATGACCCCTCAGCAGCAGACCTGGGCCCCTCCGACAAGCCTGGGCCTGGGTACTCAGTACTCACCCCCCCTCCCTGCACCTCTGACCAGAATCTTTGAATGGAAATACTGTCATACCACTTCACTTGAACCACGTTATGCCTGGAGACATACTTATATGGAATTGTATCATCAGGCTTATACTACAAATTTGATTATAATAGTGTGTATCATTCAGTGGCACAGCCGTAAATCTAATTATGATGCTTGGGATTCAATGTCTCAGAAGTTTAATATTTCAACATTTGTGAAGATAACAAGATGTTCTGTTCTGTCACTAGCTTAATCGCATTTTGTCTAACGTCAATTCATCAATTTAAAGATAGAGAATTTCTGGCTATTTTAAACAGAGAACAGATTTGTGCTATTTTTATTTAAAATAATTGTAATACTACTTTTTTCTGTTATTTATTTAGCTGAGTTGGGTCATTCTGCAGCTACTGCACCAACCGCCTTCACTGGTGTACACTAAGTATGGGCTGATTCTGAGGTGGACGTTGCTGCGTCCACTCTTGAGTCTGTTGCGATAATATGCAAGTGCTACTTTCAGCCTTCTCCTGGTGTAGTAGCCTTCGTGTGAATGAGCAAGCACTGAGATGCCCACTTTCAGCATTTCTGCACGATATAACATTGCTGGTGAATCTTGACACATCACCGACAGAGTACCATCGAACGCAGGTGCAGGCTCTCCATCTGAACTTGGCCTCTTTGGCGGCGGGTATGCATCTGAGAAAGCAGTAGCTTTCAATGACACACCCGCGATATTCCCATAACAAACCAATGAAACAGACTTTTACATTCACTGCAGGACGCCTCCCAGTCACCACAAAGGACGCCTTTCACTTTGCCTCCCCATATCTGATATCATCTGTGCCAATCACAACAGCATCTGTGTCCGTACACGGTGTGTAATGCATGTGTTGTAGGGGTTGCAGCTGCAAATAATCTCTCAACTAAGTGAACAGTGACAGTGCATTCGAATTGCATGCACCTGTGAATCAGGTCCTATGTGTTGAGACTGTAAACACTATTAAACTGCTGCCCTTTTTTTTCTCTTTGTCTTTTCCACTTTGTTTTTCATTATATGGTTTATAAGGGATGTAAAACTATAGATGTTGAGTCCGCACCAGTAGCACTAAGTATGATTATAAAATTAAATACACCAACTTAAAGGCCTCCCTTAGTAGAATAAATATGTAGGGGGATTGGTGGTGCTCCCAGAGTTTTGTAAAATACAATTGAATACTAATGTGCAAGGGCAAAAAGGACAAAAAAAACTCTTTCTGGGGCACTCAATTACCAATGAGAATATAAAGTATGAGGTAAAACATAACTTTTAATCAAAAGCCCTTTTATAAAAATACACTGTACTCAATGTGGTATTGGATATTATAAAATAGTATTAAATAATTGTGAGATTCACGTAATAAGTGCTTAAATGCAAAACAGGACGGCAAAAATATATATTAGAGAATTTATTTATAAAAATAGTATCACACAATTATTAAAGGTATATCAAACTGACGGGTTGGGTATGATATTCCAGCTGTCAGGAAGCCGCTGTACAGAATACCGATAGCGGCATCCCGATAGCCAGAATACCGACACCCATAGGAATGCAAGGTAAGTCTTTTCCCTACCCTAACCCCTACCCTAAACCTCCCTCCCCGATGCCTAAACCTAACCCTCCCTTCCTAGTATTTAAACCTAACCTCTACCTCCTCGCACCCTAACCCCTAACCCTAAGACCCCCTCCCCGGTGCCTAAACCTAACCTCCCCCTATAGTGCCTAAACCTAACTTCCCCACATCCTAATCCTAACCCTCCCTCCTGGTGCCTAACCCTAACCCACCTCCTAATGCCTAAACCTAACCCCACTATCTAACGCTACCCTACCCATGCACCCCGATACCATTCGGGATGCTGACGGTCGGTATACTGGTGCCGGGATCCTGACCTGTCGGGATTTCGTTGCCGGTATTTAGACCGTCGGCATCCCGCACACCGAGATGCTGACTACATCCCCAAAAAGACATATGGGGCTAAATGTAATAGGGTGAGAGTTTAGAAAATGTGAGAGTTTAGCAGTAAAACTCTCACACTAATACATTGATCGAGATGTATTTTCAAAACAGGAGACACTCGGATGAGAGTTTAAATCTTGAGAGTTCTTTGAGTCTGAAAAACATAAAAAAAGGGAGAAAGGAAGAAAAGATAACTACTTTGGATGGTGCACACTAAGTTGCAAAATTGTTAAAAATTAACTTTTATTTAGTAATATATAAGATAAAAATTAGATGAGGCAGAGAATAATGAAAATAAGCAAAAAAAAAAGGAATGTATGTTGTCCAAAAATGTATTTAAACTGTTAATTCATAATACATGTTTAATAAGTCCTTGAAAAAAAAGGGGAGGGAGGGGGAGAAAAATACAAAATTAACATATTTCATAGAGCCATAAAAATGATGAATAGTACCCGTTAAGTGTATCCAAAACCTGTAGAATGAAGAATCAATATTGTTGTACAACAATTACACAATGCAATACTAAGGGAGTATGTACACACACTCTCTAGTGATATTAAAAATATAATGAAAACGACAGTGTTTTGTCAGTGACAATCAGCAACAATAAATGAAAAAGTGCCAGTGCGATTCAATACATCTAATATCGAACAATGAAAACAAAAGAATAGAATATTAATGAATGTACCAATAAATAATTAATTATTTAATAAAGTGCTAAATCCAAAGTGCTGAATGCAGAGAACATAAATCACAAAAATAAAAATAATAATAAAATAAATAAAGAGTACACCTGCTATAAGTTCACAGATGTCACTAAGGACAAATGTCAAACAGGTTACTTAAATGGTTATAGAATTAATTTTATGCTAATAGTAAATACATATAAAAGTTATAGGCGAAAATACAATAAATATAGACAAAAATGTCATTAATTCATAAATAGGTCACTGCATAAATCAAATCAATAAAACAATGCAGTAGCACCACGGACCTCCTAAATTATGAACTATAGTAAACTGAGGCGTCCCTCAGTATGCAATAATCACAGTTATTGTATCCCCAATAGAAAGTGCTAAAGATTAGAAAAATAGTACATGTGTTCTTAACAGGACAGAGATCTGCTTTTGCCAGTCTTGCTAATGTATAGGACTGGGAATGAGAGTCCCTGCCCTGCAGCACAGTGCAGAAACAAAAGGTGTACTCTTTATTTATTTTATTATTATTTTTATTTTTGTAATTTATGTTCTCTGCATTCAGCACTTTGGATTTAGCACTTTATTAAATAATTAATTAATTATTGGTACATTCATTACTTTTTGTGTAAAGCTACTTAACTCCTGGGGAGCACCTTTGCTACTATATATGATTATGGGGCTATTTTTAGTAATTTCTTTATAAAAACACATTCAAATGAGAATACATTCCTTATTTGCCTGTGCTGCATTCCCCTTTTCCACTAATTCCCCTTTCCTTCATATATCCAGTCTGAAAATCATGCAAATTTGCATGTTCTGTGACTTTAATACATTGGCTGAGTTTAAAAATGTGAGAGTTTTCTTTCACATTGTCTAAACTCTCACCTTAGTACATTTGGCCCATGTTCCCAAAATAGACTGTCTTCTTTGTGTCAATATTGTAATTCAACTATATTATATCTAAACTGGGAATGTAGTCATAATGTCAACATTTACAATGTTGACATTCATATTGTCGACACCACGTTACCGACAGTTATAATGTCAACATTGTTCAAATGTGAGCATTGGCCTGTGTAGAATGTAGACAAGTTCACAATCTGAAATGTCGACATTCTTCATGGGCCAGCAGTGGAAGGTTAGAGTTAAGCTACAGGAGGGGAAGGGTTATGGTTAGGCACTAGGGAGAGGGTTATGGTTAGGCTATGGTAAGTATGGTTAGGGTTATGTATTAGTGTTAGGGTTTGGGTTAGGGGTTATTGGTTAAGATTAGCGATATACTCACCACCAGAAATGTCACTGGATCTGCCAGAAATGGAAGACACCACTGGAATACGCCGTACCCGCCATACCAGGTAAGTCACCACCAGTCCCCCAGGGATACTTTGTCGACATTCTAATCATGTCAACATTTCATCAGTGTTGACATGCTGCATTTCGACATTACGACCATGTTGACATTCTCATGTCAATGTTATGAATGTGAACATGCAGAATGTCGACAAATAATACCACATCCCGTATACTGTGTTGCAGCACTCCTCTCTGTAAAGGGGATGAATGTAATAGCCTGCGACTTGCAGGCATCAACAAGTTCCTGAGGGTGTGAGCCTGATGTTTTTGAAGTGGCAATTATTTAAAAGGTTTTACCTTTTAAATAATAGCCACTTTAAAATATCAGGTTGAGACCGCCAGGAACTCGCCAATGCCTGCAAGTTGCAGGCTATTACATTTACCCAGACTCGCTGTCATCTCGCAGTTGCCTGCAAGTCACAGGCTATTACTTTTACCCCCGGTGTTTTAGTTAATCTTTGTATTATGCTTTTTTTGCTTTTACTTTAAGAATAATTGCTCAATGTGTCAGGATGCAGCCTGGGATCGTCCTTTACTATCCGCTGAGCTGGTGTCTCAGGGATCCGAGGCATGCAGATGCTAGTTGTAGTGGTGGGTTAGGGCGGAGGATCTTTCCCGGGGTCCTCTAGGACTTCCATGCGTGTGTCCTGACTCCTGTGCTAGCAGGAATGGGTGCAGCCATGTTGGCTCATCTCACCTGATTAGTCTCCTCCAATGGCAGCCCTGCGGTCTCCCAGCTGATGTCATGATCCAATGACCAGCTGCCTAGGGGTTTTTAAGTCCGACTACTGCAACAGGAAGTTGCTGATCAACATCGCTGTATGACTGCACATAATCTTTCCTTGTGACAACCGTCTCATGTTCAAGAGGCCATATTACTTTTATTGGTGTTCCTGGTTTCCTGTATTTTCTCTGTGTATCCACTTTCCGTGTTCAGTACAAGTTCACCCTGTTTGTCTCAAGTTGCACCTCCATGTATTCAAGTTCCCGTTTTCAGTACAAATTCACTGTGTGTATAGGTATACACAACTGTGCATCTTTTCATTCCTCTGCTGGTGCATCCGGGATTGCACATTTGTGTACAAAATACACATCTTTGGGTACTATTCCAAGTCATCTGCTTGTGTCCGGAGTCTCACCTTTGTGTACAAAATACACACCATCATGTACAAAGTACGCTCCATTGTGTACACTTTCAAAGTCATCTGCTGGTCCATCCGGAGTGGCACCTTTGTGTACACAATACACATCTTTGGGTACTATTCCAAGTCATCTGCTGGTGTGTCCGGAGTCGCACCTTTGTGTACAAAATACACACCATCATGTACAAAGAACGCACCATTGTGTACTTTATCCCTGTGCTTCAGAACAAGCTCCGTCTATGCCTCCAGTGCGTCCCATGTGGCATCCTTGTGTACTTGATCCCTGTGCCTCAGCACAAGTTCCGTCTATACCTGCAGTGCGTCCCACTTTAACCCTACGCTTCAGTACAAGTTCTGTCCACACCTCCAGTGTACTCTTTTCTGGTATCTCAGTATAACTCCATCCCTGCACATCCAGTACCTTTTCGGAGCATCCCAGTGTATTAATTTCCTGTGTCTCAGTACAGACCAATCCTCTGTGTTACTTCCCGTGTTCCCTTTGTTAGTTGTGTTTGGTATATTATTCTAGTCTTCTGTCACTCCAGGTACCTGTCCAGAGGGCCGAGACCTGCTCACTTGGTGCGGCGAAAACAAAATCCCAATTGGAGGGGTCACTGGAGAAAACCACCAAGTGGGTTAGACTCTGTGCCTCTGTGCAGGGATATCTCTCTCAACTGATCATCTTGGTGAAACTATGTTGCACTGCAGGTGGGGCAGATTTAAAATGTGCAGAGAGATTTAGATTTGGGAGCAGTGTTTCCAAACTGACATCTAAATTGTAGAGTAATAATAAAGCTGTGCAGTATTTGTGGGCTACATGCAAAAGCAGACAGTATTTACCCTGCATGCAAAAATATGTATGTATTTACAGTCACCCCTTGCATTTCAATATGGTTTGTTCAGGTTCACATTTGAGAGAGATATCTCACTCTATACCCAAGTCTGAATCAAGACCCTTAGTCTGTCACCCCCATCATTTCCCTACAACTATCCTAAACCCCCCAGTTCTTAACCTCATCAGAGGTAGTCCTAGTGCCCCTTCGTGATACAATGTTTACACCATTTTATACACTTTATGATTTGCATAGCACTTCTAGCCTCAAACACATCTATGACAAAAATAAATTTTTATACTGTATATACATTACTAGCAGATGTATCTGGCTTCACCCGGATAGACCTTAGATTTTTAATGTTTCCATTTCCATCTCATCTCTCCAGTAACACATTAATCCTTGAACTCTATAGTAATGTATCAATGCTATAGTAAGACATTACCCTGCGTACTAAGGGCCTGATTCAGAGCCGGACGCAATTAGCGCTCGCTCGTCCAGAAAATAGGGGTGGCTATTCAAATCAACCGTTCGCTCTTTGCGGTCTGTTCACGCCTCTAGGTCTGAACGAGCGAACAAAACTTGCGGTCGTTTTTTGGAAAAATACGCCCACTGGCCGCTCGCATCCTACGTCATGTCCGCTATTTAGTAGATTAATCGAGTACATCTACCAGCGTATGAACTGCTCGCTATTCTTGGAGTTGGTTTTTGCTACCACAATTTTGCGAGCAGTTCTGGCTATAAAATAACCCAGTGACATGGTCAATGACGCTGCTGTATTATTTATGCACACCCTTAAAACACCCGTTTTGACCTTTAAGCACGCCTGCGTTCGGATCTCCACTCCCCGTTTTCAAGCACCTTCCCCTGTTACCACCCACATACGCCTACTCCTGTCACTCAAATTATCAGGCATTCGCTATTTTGCGAGCACATGAATTTTCGACCACACTGACTGGTTCGCGCATGCGTATAACGATCTGTATGCATGCGCAGTTGGGCAAACATCGCTCGGAGCGAACGAGCGGCCGCTTACGAGCGGCTCTGAATCAGGCCCTAACACATTTCACTCCCTCACCTCTGTAGTAACACATTATCCTCACTAACCTCTGTAGTAACACATTTCCCTTCCTTGCACGTGTTGTAACACATTTGACATTCCCCTACCTCACCTGTTTAAAAATACTGGCCTGATGGTTTGCGTACGCGCATGCGCACGCTTCATTCTGCGCGTGCGCAAACTACTCTGTTCAATCGCTCGCTCGTCCAGCAAAGACAGCCCAGTGAAATGAGTGACAGGAGAGGCCATTTGTTGGTGGTAACAGGGGCAAGACACTAATAATGGGGGTGCAAACGCAAGCATGCCTGGGTGTTTCAACGCCGTTTTTTAAGGAGTGCATAATTAGCAGGCAGTGTCATAGTACACGCCACATTCCTGATTTTTACACTGAAGTCCTCGCAGTGCTTGTGGCAGAGTAAGACAACCACAAGTGCTGTGATCGCAACCGATGGTGCTCGATGCACCAGTGGTTTCATACACTTGCTGGAGATGACGTGCGCTAGTGGGCGTCTCTACATACGCTAGTGGGTGTCTGCATACACAGAGCGATCGTTCACACAGCTAAAGTGGGTGAGCTTATGCCTTGGCGAGCGATCGCTTCCCATGCTGTCACTTTGACAAATTTGCATACGCTGAATGCGAGCGGCTCTGAATGAGGTCCACAATCCCTCCCTCGCACCTGTAGTATCACATTACCCTCACTCACTTCTGTAGTAACTTATTCCCCTCACTCACCTCTGGAGTAACACATTTCCCTCCCTCACCTCTGTAGTAACACATTACCCCACTCACCCCTGTAGTAACACATTTCCCTCCATCACCTCTGTAGTAACACATTACCCCCGCTCACCCCTGTAGGAACAACTTTCCCTCCATCACCTCTGGAGTAACACATTACCCCTGGTCTAGGTTCAGAAGTTTGGGCTGGACATTGATGGGTAGGTGAGTCATTCAGTGAGTCAGGCGATTTGATTTTATATATATAGATTACAGAGAAAATATAAATGTGTTAAGCAATACAACTTTAACTGCACAAAATTGCATATGAATGAACATAACCTTGCAGATGATAAAAATTTATATTGGGTATGTTACCATTTATGTATACTTAATTGCAATTGACATTGACAGAGAAGATATAGCAAGTTTATTTGAGACAGATGGCATGACATGACAGTTTATGTAATCAAGAAAGTATTATTGACCCCGCCTGCACATCCAAATAAATGCAGCACTACATCACTTGTCTGAAATTAAATTGAGTCCATCTATAGATGTTTTAAATTAAACAATGACAATCACAATCAAATACATCATAGGTATTTTAAGGCTACCATAACTGTTAAGGAAAAAATATGTAGTTTACTTAATGCACTAGAACAGTTTGCTTTTCTGGGCATAATAATGTATGCAGTTAAAGATTATGCATATAAAATTAATTTCCACCAACTTGTTCCAGTGTATTCATTCAAGTGTTGTCGACTTTCAATATATAGCTGGATTGCAAGTCTGGTGAGTACCCTGCTCTGTTTCAGTGTTTGTACATAATATATAAAATCATGCAATTTTCTTTTCTCTCTCTCTCTCTCTCTCTCTCTCTCTCTCTCTCTCTCTCTCTCTCTCTCTTTCTCTCTCTCATTCTTGGGCTAAGTTACCTTTTTAAATATGTACCTGTACTGCCCCGCACTAAGTGTCTGACAAATTTGGAGTAGCCAGCATAAAATACTCGAATACTTGTATAAGCTTGAGAAGATATAAGCACCCTGTTTTTTATTGAAGCAAAACTGGTTAAGGCTGGTTTGATGTTGATAGTTTGGAATTGGTGTTTATTGGCTGTCAATCAAAATGGCTATCCTATTAGGCCTTCTTTTTAGGCGGGGTTTAGTATTGCTATATAAAGGCTGGAGGAGGAGTCTAGTTTCCTCTTTCCAGATTGTGATCCAGTCGGATAAGTAAACTGTATCTGCTGATACTGTAGTTGCAGCCATTTTCTGTGGTTTTTCTGTCCCTATTTTCTTTCTTAAATTCTTTTTCTGTACTACTTATATCTTTCCCTTCATAATCTACTCTATTTTCTCTTTTTGCCTGTATCCCTTTTACCCATTTTTCAATCCTCCCTAACCCCCTCACCTTCTTTACCTCACTCTCTTCAACACCCCCCCCACCCTTTATTCTATTTGCGTTTGTCTCCGTTTTTTGTTTGACATTCATAATGCCCCGTCCACGTCGCAGCGCTCCCCCCCTGCCGCTTAGTTGAGGCAGCGAGACCATTAATGGACGCGGCTGCCTCTTCAGCCACCCACCCTCTGCCAGCCGCCGCAGCTGCGGTGGCTGCGCATGGTTCTGGTCACCCCCCGCCGTCTCCCTCTCCTTCCAGCCTGCAAGCATGGCTGGCGAGGGGAGCGGCAGGTTTTACAGGCACTCCCCGGTCACAGGCAAGCATTGCCAGCGACGGGGGAGACTCTCACTCGGCTCCGCCGATAAGCCCCGCCCACCAGGGTGCGGGCGCCATTTTGATGAGTGAGGAGGTTTTAACCTATTCATGTTCCCCCCCATGGCTCTAAGAGCTGGGGGGCTGAGTGCACTTTCTAGTAGTAGTGGGCATTCCTCTCCCAGGGGCCAGTTAGGGGATCAGATAGGTAGTGGTCAGGCTTCACCGGCTGCAGGCTCACTCCGCAGGCTGGTTAACCCTTTTGGTGGGACACAGATCCCTAACATTGTCCCACCTATAATGCCTTCTCCACTAGCTTCAGTGGGTAATCAAGGTGGGATGCAGGCATTAACTTCAGCCCAATGGGGGATGCCTGTGCAGGGTTTCTACTGGCCCCCTTATTTTTATCCAGGTTTGGGGCATCAGCCAATACAGCCTCAATTTACAGGGCCCATGCAACAGTTGTGCCCCCCTCAATTTGTTCAAGGAGCCGGTCAATTTCATCAAAATTATGTTGCGGCTCCTTTGCAATTTAATCCATATGCACAGCAGGTGCATTACATGCATGGGCAACAGGGTAGTCAGCGGCAGAGGTTGCAACCTCCCCTTCCGCTTGCTCCCCCGCCAGCTTTACCTCCCATTCCTAGGCAGGCACCACCAGCGCAGCCCTCCGTTTCTGCATCACCTCGGATTATGTCAGTAACATTAGTTGATACAAATGTTTTAGATGTTATAGACTCTAATACTGCTGTCTTGAGTTCGCAGGCTCCTTCTGTTCATTCAGCACTAGCGGTGTCGGCAGCGACCTCGACCTCTACGGGCGCTGAGGATCAGTTATCGGCATGTCAAAGTGCGGTGGGCGAGTCGTGCAACAAGGATCAGGCCTCTTCATCTGCGGTCGAGTCGCTGGCCCCTTCCACATCGGGAGCAGGTGAGAAAAATATTATGCCCAATGTTAGCGCTTTGTTGTCACGATCGGAGGAATCTTCTGATTCATCCAGCTCCGCAGAAAAACCACGCAAGCTGATGAAGTATTTCATGCAGCAGTTGAAGGGAAAAGGCAAGACCCCTAAAAAGGCAGGTAGCGTAGCCAGTTCTTCTCCGGATGCATCGGGTGATGCGGTCCATTGCTCAAATACAGCGATATTAAGGGGGGTTAGGTCTAAAGTTAGAGAGAGGATTAGAAAGGGTCGTTATGTGGATATGTTTTCAATAACCCACGATGCTAAAAAAGCTTTAGACTTAGCTAAGGCTGGGGGTCCAGCAGCAGACGAGGCTAGGAGTTACCAGAATTGGCTTTCTGGTGTTTATGTTTTTGCGGCCTGTTACATAGAAACTCGGCCAGTGGAGTGCTTAAATATATTAAAATATCTGCATTTAGTACAGGGCATGTATGTTTCCGCCAGGGTCAATGTGTGGAGGCAGTATGACGAGCTCTTTAGGAAGAAGCAAGATCGCCAGAAAATTTTTAATTTTGGTTTTAAGGATGTTGAAGTGTAATTGGAGGTCACGCAGCATACGCGACCTACTAACGAGGCTCCAGTGGGGCGTAAACAGCCCTTTGTGTTGCGACCAGGTTTCAACACTGCGGGTAGAGGGAAGTGCTATGCATTTAACAACTCGCAGTGCACTAGGGGGACGGCATGTCTGCATCCTCTGAGGGGGTAATCACCCGTCAAAGGAATGCAGTCGCCCAGGTGCAGGGGGGAAGGGAGAACAGCGTTCTAACCCTAAGTAAAGCTGTGTCGCCAATTAATGTCAGAGTTTTAGAGCGTTGGGCGAATCGTTATCCTCTTAAGGAGGAAGCGAAATTTTTAATCCAAGGTTTTAAGGAAGGTTTTAGGCTGCCATTAGTTCGTCCAGTTTTAGTAGTGGCTAAAAGGAACTTGAAATCAGCTAGGGACTTTCCAGACGTGTTAGCAATCGTGCCAAAAAAGGAACCTGGGAAATTCAGGTTAATTCAACACCTGTCTTACCCGGAAGGTGGTTCGGTGAATGACGCTTTAGATCCAGCGGATTGCAGCGTCACTTACCAGTCATTCGAGGATGCCCTTAGTATAGTGCAGGGTTTTGGGAAAGGGGCTTTGTTAGCCAAAATAGATATTGAGTCTGCATTTAGGTTGCTTCCCCTTCATCCTGATTCCTTTCGTTATATGGGTTTTAAAGTGGGCAGTTTATTCTATGTAGACAAATGTTTACCTATGGGCTGCTCGTTTTCATGTTCCTTTTTTGAATGTTTTAGTTCCTTTTTACAGTGGTGTATTCAGGCTGGTACAAATCAGGCAGGTGTCACGCATTACTTGGATGATTTTTTGTTAGTAGGTCCGGGTAATAGTGATGTGTGCGCTGAACTTCTCTTTTCGGTGCAAGCTTTTTTCTCGGTCTTGGGAGTACCCATAGCTGAGAAAAAGACGGAAGAGCCGATTACCAGATTGTCTTATCTGGGTATTGAGGTCGATACTGATTTGGGCCTCTGCAGATTGCCAGCTGATAAGGTGAAAAAACTTAATGATTTGTTGTACGGTTTAGTTTCAGTTAAAAAAGTTTCTTTGAAGCAATTGCAATCTTTGCTAGGTTTACTTAACTTCGCGTGTAGAGTCATCCCAATGGGTAAGGTTTTTTGCAGGAGATTAGAGCGGGCTTCAGCAGGTGTTAAAAAGGCCCATTACATGATTCGCTTGTCTGAAGAAATGAAAGATGACTTTAAGGTTTGGTTAAAATTTTTACGCAAAGAATTTGGTTGCTGCCGCCAGTATCTAATAATGATTTGCAGCTTTATACGGATGCGTCAGGTTCTATAGGTTTTGGAGCTTTCCTTGAGGGAGAATGGTGCGCGGAAGCTTGGCCAGAATCGTGTCACGCTGAGGGCTTGACAGGTAATTTACTCCTGCTGGAACTTTTTCCCATTGTAGTGGTGGTGGAGATTTGGGCTTTAAAGCTTAGTAATCGTAGAATCGTATTTTGGTGTGATAACCTAGGAGTAGTGCAGGCCATCAATATTCAGAGGTCAGTTTGCCAGCAAGTAATAAGGCTTCTTAGGCATTTGATTTTTGTTTGTCTGTCTATGAATATTGAATTTACAGCTAAGCATGTTCCTGGAGTTGAAAATGAGATTGCGGATGCATTATCTCGTTTTCAATGGGAGAGATTTAGAGCGCTTGCGCCTTCTGCAGCGGTTCATGGTTTATCTTGTCCTGATTGTGTTTGGCAGATCATAAGGCCGGCATTTTAGGACTTGCTTTAAAAGCACTGGCTCCTGGTACTTTGAGATCCTATTCGGCGGCCTGGAGCGAGTGGCAGGCGTTCATTTCTGGCGCAGAAGAGGGTAAGAGTGTTCAGGATTTGATGTTAGAGTTTGTCTGGCGCTGGCATGAGAGCGGCCGTTCAAAGTCATCCATGTCGAGCGCATTAGCAGGAATTTCATATTTTGCTCGCTTAAATGGTTTGGTGGACCCCACCAAGTCTTTTGTAATCTCTAAAGCATTAAAGGGATGGGCAAAGGAAAAATTGAAGACGAGTGATTCTCGTAGGCCTATTGACATGGGGATGCTAAAGGACTTGGTGGTGGCTGTATCGGGTATAGCAAAAGATGATTTTGAGGCCTGTTTGTTTAGTTTAGCTTTTGCATTAGCATTTTTTGGGGCGTTAAGGGTTGGGGAGTTAACAGCTGTTAATAAGAAATCCGTTACTCGGGTATTATGTTAGTCAATGTGATAATTAAACCAGAATTGCTTCTTATTAAAATACAGAGGTCAAAGACAGATCAATTAGGAAGGGGGCGTTGGATCTCTGTCCCGTCGCATCCAGAGCCGAGCATATGCCCGGTAGTGTTGGCTAATAGTTACAACCAGCGCAGACCTAAGGGAGGGGTACAATGGTTAGCGCATGTGGATCTTTCCCCGCTTTCGAAGTTTCAGTTTACGAGTGTTTTTAGTGATTGGCTTGTGGCTCTGGGTTTGCCAGTTGAGCTATATGGCACTCATTCATTCAGAATGGGGGCAGCAACCTGCGCGGCAGAGTCAGGCTGCTCTGCTGAGTCGATAAAGCGCTTGGGAAGGTGGAAGTCTTCTGCATTTAAAAGCTATATAAGAAGCGATAAGCTGCAAAAGTAATTGCGCTCCCTGCGAGTTTGTTATTTGGGAAACCCAGGACCTTATGTCACCCGCCACTAGGGGGGATTTGGAGTTTTTTTCACCTTTGCCCTCAAAAGTAAAAAGAGGTTTGGTGTTGTTCACCTCCATCTGGGTCACCCAATTTAACTCAGTTGTCCCCTGCCTTGGTTATCATATTAATGAATTTCAGTTACTAATGCTTTGTTATATACTTCACACTTACAGGTTTTTTGGGAAGAGATTGTCGGGTGTGGATTGTAGGACACTCTTTTGTTTTCTGGGCAAGTATACACCCTTGTGCCAGGTCAGGTCCTTGCGGAATCCGCTGGATCGGCTTGAGAGGTTTTAAGTGAAATGGTCTGTTGGACCTTCTTTGGCAATCAGAGAGTAAGTGGGGTGTTCCGGATTGTTTAGTGGTGCACCTAGGCAGTAATGATCTTGGTACCGTTAAAGGAGTGGAATTGATCATTGCCATTAAGAGGGATATGAAGGTGATAGCAGAACGTTGGCCTCAAGTTAAGCTCTGTTGGTCAGAGGTCATTCTGTGGAGGTTTTGGCGTGGTACGCACACTGGGCCTGCTATAGACCGGATTAGGAGGAAGTTGAATGCTGCAGTATCCAGGTATATAGTTGGTTTAAATGGGATTGTAGTGAGGCATCCACGCATACGTTACGAGAAGGAGCATTTGTATAGGCCAGATGGGGTTCACCTGACAGATGAGGGTTTAGAGTTATTTGTCGCAGCCATTTTGTCATGTTTGGCATAGTTTAGAGGCATCCTATAGGTTAGTGGTGGCGTGACGTGGTCAGGGTCCACGTTGTGTGGCAGAAAGCAGTGCTCATCGGCGGCTCAATTTAGCGCAACAGGTCTTGGCTAGCATTTCCCCTTTGAGAAAGGTGAGTCGGTCATTACTTTATGAGAGGACCAGGTCATCATCCTAAGGAGGGACCAGCACTGTGCTAGTTAAGGGGAGGTGGTACTACCCAGGATGGTTTGCGCATGGTGTGGAAACTCCACCCCAATATTGGTAAATAATACTTATATGGGCTGTAGACCGATTGAGCACTGCTTTTTTCGCCACCAGGCTTAATTCTGATTCTAATTCGTATTAATAAATTTGGCTGTGACCTCTTTTTTGCAATTTATACAGTTGTCGCGTCTTTATATATTATTTAGTTATAGTTTAAGAGTGGTGTGAAAATAATAAAACTATGGGTGACATAAAATACTCGAATGCTTGTATAAGCTTGAGAAGATATAAGCACCCTGTTTTTTATTGAAGCAAAACTGGTTAAGGCTGGTTTGATGTTGATAGGTTGGAATTGGTGTTTATTGGCTGTCAATCAAAATGGCTATCCTATTAGGCCTTCTTTTTAGGCGGGGTTTAGTATTGCTATATAAAGGCTGGAGGAGGAGTCTAGCTTCCTCTTTCCAGATTGTGATCCCACCCACCCACCCGAATTGGATTGAATTGGTTTATACCAATATGTTATCGTTGGAATGTATTTTTTATGTGATTCTTCCAACAGGTGAGGCGCAGCCCGGCGGAAAGCAGTGCTCATCGGCGGCTCAATTTAGCGCAACAGATCTTGGCTAGCATTTCCCCTTTGAGGAAGGCGAGTTGGTCATTACTTTATGAGAGGACCAGGTCATCATCCTAAGGAGGGACCAGCACTGTGCTAGTTAAGGGGAGGTGGTACTACCCAGGATGGTTTGCGCATGGGGTGGAAACTCCACCTCAATTTTGGTAAATAATACTTATATGGGCTGTAGACCGATTGAGCACTGCTTTTTTCGCCACCAGGCTTAATTCTGATTCTAATTCTAATTCGTATTAATAAATTTGGCTGTGACCTCTTTTTTGCAATTTATACAGTTGTCGCGTCTTTATTTATTATTTAGTTATAGTTTAAGAGTGGTGTGAAAATAATAAAACTATGGGTGACTTAACCAATACTCTATCTTCCAAAAATCCAGTCAGATGTGATCTGAAGAACTGAGTTTATTATTCGATAGAGGAACTTGCGTGGATGTACACAGATCGATGCGTATAAACAAGTGTGCACGTGTGTGCGTATGTGTGATGTGATGTGATGAGATGAGTGATGATATGGTAAAACTGTAAACAAACAATAAAAAGCGATTACTATATGTACATGGGTATGCAAGGCAAACATATACATAACATGGGATATGCAAACAACATGTAACATACAGTATGCAAAGTACAGGCTGCAATGTCACATAGTACGGCTAACATGCATTACTGACTAAGCAGATCTACAATATGATGGCACAGTTGAAGCTTAGAAACTCACCATCGGATGCTGTACCAGGTTGAGCATATGTAATGATGACTGTCTGGGACCATGTGAAAAGGAAAATGGCTGCTCTGATAGAGCCAAAAGCACTCCTACTGCAAGGGTCTCATCGCAAGCCCGATGGCAGCGATGGTCTTGACCATCGCGACCATCATTTTGGCCGCTCGCTATAGCTGTGGGTGGTCATCCACAGCTATGCGAGCAGCCAGGAGGCCGCTCCAAAAGGTAGGAGGGACGGCCCTGATTCAGAGCGAGCGCTCTGTCAGAGCATCCGGCTCTGAATCACAGCCTCAGCCCCATGCATTCAGGTTGAATTCGCATCCTTACCTGGATAATTGCTGCCGACAGGCAGACAGCTCCGGTAGCCAGCAAGCGAGCAGGAGTGACATCTCCGCCATGTCACCGGCATAGACCAGCCGCAAGCTTGACATCTCAGACACGGTTGGTGAGATAATTTTTCCTACCTAATACCCATTTCTCCTTGAGATAATTGATCTGTGGGTACCCATACCGCTATGCAGACATCAGCGGATACCATGTAACAGTGATCTATGATATATGTGAACATTCTTTTGACACCATTATACTTACCTTGGAGTGAGACATTCATGATTTGAGCAGACACCATCATTGTTCTGCCACAAACTCTTCTATTGTACTTTATGTGAAGGTTGTATATACACTACCCATGTTTCAGACTACAGCTTCTATAGAGTGTTGAATATTTGTATTTAGTACATGCTCTTGACACTTTGTTCATTTATACATATATTCTTCATTTATATATTTTTAATAAATGCTGTACATTTTATGTATTAATTAATGGTGATCATGTGTGTCTAGCGCCGTTCCACCTATACCCCTTCTTTTGCATTCAAAAGACAAGGCAGCCACCACAGCTGGACCCAGGTAAGAGCCCGAGTGACAGTATATCTTTTTGATACTACGCAGGCTCACACCTTAGACAGTTATTGCAGACTGCATTTGTCTTTACAACTACGGCAAAATACTTTCTCTCCGCTATTTCAGGACTTTACAAATAGTATAACATTCTGTGCAAAAGGGAGAAAGCAAACTCTTTTATATACCACTTATACCTGCATTATTAACTTGTTTTTATTATATATATTTCTGTATATTTTTATGCATATTGAAATGTGGTATATTTATGTTATCCGGTTGTATGTAAAACTTTTAATGCCTATCCACATGTACTTAATTATCATATAGAGAAGTATTATTCATTTAATTTATTCATCATATGATATATTTTAACCAGAATAAAAGCACAACATATTTGCAAACTACATACTCCTCTCTTATTTCATTCCCTATCACACCTATTAGATAGAGAACAAGTGGCATTTTTCATTTTTCATCCAACAAGAGGTAAATTATCTCTATATTTACACCAGCATAATTACAACTCTTCACTATAGCAATATCTTGTGTCTTTGGAAAGATACACAACCCCTTGACGGCAGCATTATACAAATAATTATCCCTCATTACACACAAAACAACTAAGGGAGAGATGCAGTAAAAACTCTAATTTTCTTCAGTGTAAATGCAAACTGTCTCACCTATTTTAGTCCATCATTCACAAGAAAAAACCTTGTGCATTAGGGCTTCTGCTGCTAAGGATGAAAATTCTTCACAGAAGCGGATCAAGAAGACCAAGCAGTATAGTTTTAAAACAGTAAGAACCAAGAAACTGGTACACACTATAAGATTATCTGTCCAATCTGGCTGGTTCGAATTAAAATCTGATAATGTATGAATGACAATCGACCATTTGCTCCCAAACACTGAACAAAAACGGTGGTTCGGACAAAGTGGTTTAAACAACTAGATTTTACTGATTTGTCTGAACGATCATTTTTGTCTGTTTTCCAGTGTTTGGGGGCAAATGGTCAATAGACATTGGCTCCAATACATTACCAGATTTTCGCTCATATCAACCAGATTGGACCAATAATCTTATAGTGTATACCTAGATCAAGAATGATAGCCAGCATTCTGTGGCACAGTGGATCATTAAAGCCATGATAGCTAGGTTCACATTTGATCTGCCTCCAATTTGTGAAAGTAATGCATTAGGTTTAAGAAAATTAATTAAGGTCATGTGTTCATGCTACCAAATTCGATCTTGATTCAACTTCTCCCAAACAGTAATTTCTCAGCTGTATAGGGAAGTTAAAGTCAAAGTAATTTATACCTAGAAAATGCCTTTCTACCAACTATCCACTAATAATAAATGTGGACATAAAAAAAATTATCTGCCATGCAAACAATTGAAGAAAGCTGTACTTACAAGGTAAAATTCAACTCCTTATACGCATTAGATATGGAGGGACAACAAGTCTTCATGGCCAATACAGCAAGATATGAGCTAGAGAAAGTGGGAGAACATGTTACTGCTGTACACTGGAGAATCCTTTCAGTTTTATGCAAGCCAGTCAAATAATTTTAAATTGTAACCAATGAAGTAACATCAGATGCTGTCAGCCTTGTCATGTCATGCATCTAATCAAACTACTGGAAAAGCTGAAGATGAATATGAAAGTAAGTAATTCTGTTAAAGTATTTTGGACCAAAGGTTTGCAACATCTTGGAATTGGATAGCTACATTGTGGCAACCATGCTTGATCCTAGAAGTAAATCATAGACAATGTATTTCTCCTGGTGATCTCGTGGTCTGCTAAAGTCACAAATGACATGCCCACTGTTTCAGCTTCTCCTATACATTCTACTGCAAGAAAAAGAAAAATCTTTTCAACAGCAAGTGTCACATTGGTGATGAGTACACACAGTGCTTCAATGTGAAAGATTATAGGGGGGTATTTATCAACTTGGAGAGAGATAAAATTGGGAGAGTTAAATTGCTGACCAATCAACTTCCAATCAACTTCCAATTTACATTTTGCAGGCTGTGTTTAAAAAATTATAGTTAGGAGCTGATTAGTCGCTAATTTATTTGTTACAATTTTATCTCTCTCTCCGCATTGATACATAGGTACCTATATCTGGTCAAGCTTAAAAGAATTGAATTGCACAAATATATTGACACCTCTACTGCATCTCAACCTGAAACAATTTGTATTCATGAAATGGTGGAGGATTGCTTTAATATTAATTTAGAAATTAGCATTTTAGACAATCCCTTTGACTGAGAGAAATTAAAGACAATTTGGAGACCTTTGTATAAACTAGCTATGGTATATTTAAGATGTCCAACCTCGATCATGTACTCTGAAGGATTTTTTAGCACAGCCTATAACATTGTGAGAGATTGTTGGACAATAGGAGGCTACTTCCAAAAATGTTGAAAACAGAATCTCTAACATTGGATTCCACTGGGGATGAAATAATATAGTGTGTAGATGAGTTTGACATAATTGATGAGGATGACTATGAGGATATTGTCAACATTGAAGAAGATGACCACTGTTAGCACAATGACCAACAACCAAAATGTATTATTTTTGGGGGGTTCCAAACAAACCAAGCACTTTAGCCACAAAGGGGACATTGCCTATCACTGAAATAATTGGTTTGTTAAATTATGCATGCTCTTTTTCATATATAACATACAGTAAGCGTAGGTGATAGACACCAATTGTCTTTTTCAAACCATTTAACTTCTTGATTGGGCAGGAAAACCTGTTGGTGTATCTTCTTTTAAAGAAAGCACTCAGACATTGCTATCACTTTATATGCCACACACGTTCTTTTAAATCACTTCACTTCTGGGTGAGGCCCACCTTGGTGCATCTTCTTTTCGTCAAATTACCATCTCTTCTACTTCTTACTGCTACTGTCCCTTTGCTTGCCACAGATGTTGGATCAAATTGAGAATTCTAAAAACATAAACACAAACCATTTCAATTCTGGACAAGGCCCACCAGGTGTTTCTTCATTTATCAATTGACTGTGTTTCCTGTATTTCTTACTTCCATTTGTGTCCATTTCATGTCACATATGTTGTATAACATTGAGAATTACAAACTATGGCCCTCATTCAGAGCCGCTCGCTATTTGCAGTCGTTCGTTCTAAAACAAGGGGTGGCTATTCAAATGAACCGTTCGCTAATTGCGGTCTGTTCACGCCTCTGAGTCTGAACGAGCGAGCAAAACTTGCGGTTGTAATTTTGAAAAATATGCCCCCTTGCCGCTCGCACCATACGTCATGTCCGCTATTTATTAGATTAATCGAGTACATCGTACAGCGTATGAACTGCTCGCTATTCTTGTGGCTGGTTTTTTCAACCGCTATTTTGCGAGCCGTTCGGAGTAAAAAAAAAACCAAGTGACGTGGTCAATGACGCTGCTGTATTAATTATGCACTCCCTTAAAACGCCCATTTTGACCTTTAAGCACGCCTGCGATCTAATTCCACACCCCCGTTTTCAAGCACCTTCCCCTGTTACCACCGACATACGCCTCCTCCTGTCACTCAAAATAGCAGGCAATCGCTATATAGCGAACAAACGATTTTCGGCCGCACTGACTGGTTCGTGCATGCGTATTAAAATCCGTACGCATGCGCAGATGTGCGAACATCGGTCAGAACGAACGAGCGGCCGCTTACGAGCGGCTTTGAATCAGGGCCTATGTCTTTCTCAAACCATTTTATATCTTGACTTTGGCCAGCGTAGCATATCTTCTGCCATCCTATCTGCCACTGCTGTGCCACAAGTGCTGTATTTTTTAATTAATCTGCCATGTGCTTGTGCTGCAGCTCTGTCATTTATGTTAGACAGCCAGCTTGCTGAAACATTTGGCCAATATTGATAAAAATATTGACATTTATGAGGTGATCGTTATATATAAACAAATGGAAAAGCTGCACAAGACTGGCCTATGGTGTGACATAGTACAACATCTGACTTGTAGGTTACATACGTCTGCATAACAATACTAACATTAGGATGGCCTACAGAATGTGCCATAGCAGCTTAGACTGTTAACGTGGTGAGTTCCTCACAGACAGTGAAGGCCATTATAGCCAGAGATTGCTTTCTATGTTATTTAAAATGTGCTAGAAGCCCAAACTACCACTGTGCATTCTGGCAGTGTTGCAGCCATCTGCTACAGTATGCTATCAAAACTAGTTCCACTTCAGCAACCAATCTACAGGGAGGATAAAATGCTTGTCACAGTGTTAATCCAATAATAAAGTACTGTAGAGGATCAATTACTTCATATTCAACACATAAAAGTTCATGGAAATGTTCTGAGATGAACAGAAAATAATATCATTCAGCAGATTTGAATATGCTACTTAAATGGGCATAGTGACCACCTTGCAATGGTGATTAATTTGCTATGTTGGTCTGAAAAAGTAAAACAGATGTTGTAAAGTAGCAGACCAGCCTCCTCAGCAAACCGTGGCAATTGTGACCATCGTCAGAGACATCTTTATCTCCTTATACAACACAGGGCCTTATTCAACTTTATGAATAGACATATAGCAAGTAACTGTGTACCTGGATAAATCATGCTGCAATGCAAGGGGTGAAAATACATACATAGTTTTTACATGTGGGGCAAATACTGACTGCTTTTGCATGTAGCCCACAAATACTGTACAACTTTATTTTTACACTGCAATTTAGATGTCAGTTTGGACCATACCTGCCGACATTCTGGCTGCTCCTTCCGGGAGGGAGCAGCCAGATCGGCAGGACAGGGTGGGCGTGGCCGAGACAAGGGGGAGTGGCCGATTAGGTGACATCACTTGTGGGCGTGGCGGGGGTGGAGTCACGTGATCACATCAGTTTGGCCCCGCCCCCGCTTCACAATGCCGATAAAATAGGCATTGTGCAGCAGGGGGCGGGGCCAAAATGACGCGAATCGCGTCACCGGCCCCATCCGCTGCGGGGGTTACAGGGGTTATAGCGGGGGGGACAGGAGGGGTGAGCGGCAGCCGGGAGAATTGCCTGCCTTCCCGGGAGGTCGGGAGCGGCACCCGATTTTCGGGAGGCTCCCGACCAAATCGGGAGGGTAGGCAAGTATGGTTTGGACACACACCTCCGAAATCTAAATCTCTCTGCACATGTTACATCTGGCCCAGCTGCAGTGCAGCATGGTTTCACCAAGATACACAGTTACTTGCTATATCTTACTATATTCCCAAATCTGAATCAGACCCAGCTACATTAAGCAAACTTTATCTTAAAATGGCCAAGCTTAACACTAAGGACCTGACGCAGAGCTGAGTGTGAATTAGGTGTATGTGTTTCCATGCAGAAATTATGGGTCACATTCAGACCCGCTCGTGAGCGCAGGAAGCTCGCAAGCGGGTCGATGGTACCCAAATGCGCATGCGCCCGACGGAGCGAGCTCCGTCGTGCGCATGCGCGAGACCCAGCTAGCGACGGGATAGCCGTCGCTCCGGGTCTCGCACCAAAGGGAGCGTGCTGTCGATGTTGTTTGACAGCACGCCCCCTTTGGTGGGCGTGTCGGGGGCGTTGCTGCCAGACGGAGGCGCTCCCATGGGAACACCTACCGTCTGAAGCCGGCCCCACTGACATCAGTAGTAATGTCAGTGGGAGTGATTTTGGCTCTGACAGAGCCAAAATCACTCCAGGGCTTGCGGCAGCGAGACCCTACCGCAGGGTCTCCGTCGCAAGCCCAATGGTGGTAACCCACAGCTATGCGAGCGTCCATAAGGCTGCTCCAAGTTGAGGTAGGAGGGCCCGGCTCTGAATCAGGCCCTATATCTTCACCTGTATGCAGAGTGCACCGACCTCCTATGTGAGTGTAATTCTTAATATGCTACTAGTCATCATCAGTTCAGACTTGCACCTACTCTTTATAAGAGATCTCTGTGCAAGAGATTTACCTGCAAACATGTATAGTTAGAGTTACATATATGTCTGCACAGAATGCATTTGGGCTTACACACCTTCGCTGTATACCCTAAAGTCTTTGAAGTGTTTAAGCCAATGTAACTTGAACTGAGATGTTCTTTGTTGAAAAATAATAAGACAGTCTTCCTTGTATTAATAATGGAGTATTACACAAAGTACCATTACCTTAGATGCTCCTACATCTGCACTGAACTCGGTGTGTGAATTGATATAATTTATTTATCATTTATTTTGGCTTAGCCATGAAGATGAATAGAAAAATGTTTTCAATAAATGATGGATGTTCTTGAAATGTTGAAGAGTACTACACCATCTTATGGGACACCTCTTGCTTGTTTTTTCCCTGCACATGATCATAATGAGGATTCCGGCAAACGCGCCAATGCAGAGTGGGAAGCATTCAGCACATAGTGATGCTTATGACCAGAGATCAGAATGGGGATATGAAGGAGGAGTTCTCACATACACCATGTACAGTAAGGTTGTGTTCTCACAAGTGCAGATCTGCGGATGTACACATGAAAGGAGGTGTACAATTTGTAGCAGGGACAGATCAAATACAACCTGATGAAGGATAGCAAACTCATCAATTACATTTGATGTCTGAAGAGCTCCCAAGGCTGCGGCAGGTCAGACCTGCTGCAAGGCCAAGATGTCCGCTGATGTGTGGCGATATTACCGATATTTACGCAGGTATGTGTCATCGCACACAGGTAAGAAGGCAAAAGTGGGCATCCTTATGATCTTTGCAGATATTTGCATATATTCGCTGCTGTGTTGCGTGTGAAATCGCTGGTGCAATCGCATTCGCTTCCATCTCTGAATCAGGCCCTTAGTCACATCGCATTGTAATTAAGACATTTTCAGGCAAAAAAGATGCAAAAAAAGACACTTGATACTAGCAGAGACGCACGAGACCTGGTGGCTCACTTGTGGCCAAGACCTGGTGGCTCACGGGGGCATGCCTAACCCTTGTGGCCAGCGTCTAGCGCCACATGGCGTATTGAGAATTGGTGTATGAGGACACATCTGTATGGCATGTATTCTTTAATTGATTTGAAACCGTGCTATTTAGGCGATGCAGTCAGGAAGCTGACAGTTGCAATGCCGACCGCTGGCTTCCCGACTGTCTAATCCCAGCAGGGGTCTAATGACAGGCGTCGAGATCCCGACACCTGTCATTTTACCTTCACCGGGAGCCTGACGCCCGGCATACCGATTGAAGGTAAGCCGTGCGCAGACAGCCGCGGGGGGGGAGTTAGGTTAGGGGCTCCCGAGGGGGAATTGGGGTTAGGCACCCCCCGGGTTGGTTGGGATTAGTCTAGGGGAAGGGGGGGTTAGGGTTAGGTATCCCCCCGGGAGGGTTAGGTTTAGGCAGCGGGGAAGGGGGGGTTAGGTTTAGGCACTTAGAGGGGGGTTAGGGTTAGGCACTAGGGAGGGAGGTTAGGGTTAGGCACCCCTAAAGGAGGGTTAGGGGTGGTTAGGCTAGTTAGTACTTACCTTTAGTGCAGCCGGGATCTTCACTGGTGCCGGGCTTGCGGCACGGGATTTGAACCGCCAGACATAGGTCCGGCAGTATTTCATACCAATCCCCTGTTTAGCAAGTATTAAGTCTAATGCCTGAGGTGAGTACACCAATTGGAAAAGTAATGTATCTGCAAAGGACATTGTCTAGCTGTATGTGCTGCTCCAAATATGTGTGTACCGCTCTTACTGCACTTTGTAGTATCTTACCGCCGAGCAGTATCTCTGAGATCCTCTCTGCTATGTGCAAAAATATGCTACATTTGTGTTTGCTTGTTTAGTTGCAAGTTGCACCCATTTTACTACCATTTCTGCATTGATCCCTATGAGTGTACTGTGGTGCCTTATGCAGGGCCGGATTAAGGGGGGGGCGACAGGGGCAGACGTCCCTGGGCCCGCACACACAGAGGGCCCCCACACTACTGCATGCAGCAGCACATTCAGTGCTGCTGCATCAGCTTGGGGCAGGGCGGTAGTGTGGATGGCACATAAGTGCCGTCCGCACTACACAGCACAAACACACAGCCACCGGCGCCAGCAGCTGTATGTTTGTTTTAGCAGCCGATGAGAGTCACACATACTCTCATCGGCTGCTGCGCTGTAGCCCACTGCTGGAGCCTCCATCTTCCGGCTCCCGCAGGGGCTGATGGGAGAGACATCAACGCCCGGGAGAACGCTGGACAGAGGAGCAGATGCCAGAGCGGGATTAAGGTAAGTGGGGATTTTTTTTTTCTCCTGTGTGTGTGTCTGGCCGGGAAGGGACTACAACTACTAAGGGCACTGCTGGGGAGCGAACGGGCTACTCCTAAGGGCACAGCTGGGGAGGAACGGACCACTCCTAAGGGCACTGCTGGGGGGGAACGGACTACCCCTAAGGGCACTGATGGGGTGGGGAATGGACTGCTCCTAAGGGCACTGCTGGGGGGGGACAGACTACTACTAAGGGCACTGCTGGAGGGGGGAAGAGACTACTACTGAGGGCACTGCTGGGGGGACGGACTACTACTAGGTGCACTGCAGGGGGTACTACTAGGGGCACTGCACACTGAAAATTAAATGATAAAGACACCACAACAAAAGATTAAAAAAATTATTTTAATAAAATATAATACTGAATATATGATTATTTATATATGCATAACTTTCTTAGCCCAAACATATAATTGTATATAATTGTATTATTTAATTTTACAAATACATATCACCCACAAATGAATTTAAAAATACCAGAATAAAAGACAAAAAAATATACGTATAAAATAAAAATATATAAATGTGTCCAATTAACGGAGTTCCTTCAAAAACATTCATTGCTGTAAACGTCTGATAAAAATCCTTCAATCTGTTTGACTGATCCTGATATGCAGTTAATATCCAAATAGTGGAACTGTAGGAGTCTTTACTGACCATTAAATTATGGTTTTTATATTAGTAACTCCTATGAACTGATCCCCCAAATTAATGAAATATGCTGGTCTTACCGCTCCTAAGACAGAAAAGGTGGATAAAGTGTCCACAGTAATGAAGCGGCTTACAACCATTGTGCAGCTGCAGTATTAGACCCGGGCGTCCTTAGGCTGACCGGTCCTGTAATGATTAAACTGCTGACCAGGAGATGTTCTGCCAAGGATCAGTGTATACGGAGAGTCCCAGAGGTGTTGAAGACGTGACTCACAGCAAAATGCAGGCAACAGCATCTTTCCCCTAACGCGTTTCTCTTCTAATTTGGGAGCTTAACCAAAGAGTCCTCTTTCCTGCATACAAAGATGCAGCATCCATCACAGATCAGTCAGTTATGTGGGCAGCACAGATGGTGTAATGGTTAGCATTAATGCCTCACAGCATTATGGGGTCATGGGTTAGATTCCCACCACGGCCCTACCTGTGTGGAGTTTGTATATTCTCCGGTTTCCTCCCACACTCCAAAAATATACTGGTAGGTTAATTGACTCCCAACACAAATTAACCCTAGTGTGTACTGTATGTGTGTGTGCATGTAAATGAACAAATATTCTCTGTAAAGCGCTGCGGAATATGTGTGCGCTATATAAATAACTGGTAATAATAATAATAATAATAAGAGTTCTGATTAGCTTTATGGTTATAAAAACAAATAACCTAGCGCTAGATGGGCAAGGGGATTAAAATAAAAAGGCAGCGGTATAAAAAAGAGGTTATTGACAACCTCATAGACAAATTGTGAAAATAATACTGCGCCTTATTATTTAAGTTGGGATATCAGAACAAGTATGCAAAAACACATTAAATGTATGTAAATAGTTAAATAGAGCGTCAGTGAGTATTTACTAATAAATATCCGCTGTGGTCAGTTGCGGACATACGAGACTTAAATGCACAGCAGTGAAAATTAACAATACAGATTTTCCCCTAAAGGGCTTATTTCCGCCATAAACAATGCCTGGCTATTGATATTGAGAGGGGAACTGTTACATACATATCCTTTTGACAGATTCTCTGGGGTTACCATCCAAAGTAACTTATTTGTATCAGCTGAATATATTGAATACATTTTGGATATATTAATTCTGGACATTTGTTCTGTTTTTATTGAGTTTTTATTATTATTATTATTATTATTATTATTTATTTTTCATTTTACACTCCTTATAAGAGTCTGATTAACTCTTACTGCTGAATGTTTTTATGTCTAATAAGATTTATGGTGCTAAATAACTATTTAAATACATTTAATGTGTTTTTGTATGTTCAAAAATAAAATCTAAATACATTATACCTATATCATTCATGTTTGCTGTTCTGATGTCCCAACTTAAATAATAAGGCGCAGTATTATTTTCCCTAGCTTTATGGTTACTCAGAATGGCAGCTGGAACTGAGATGCCAGAGGCATTTTTACTACGTATAGGATCACATTTGCAGGCTGAGACACGCCCCAAAAAAGGTTGCAACACGCCTGCGTTTCAGTCACCACCCCAAGTTGCCGCCCACAAATGGGCGAATAAATGCTCACTACAAGATACATTAATAAAAGTAGTTATATTTAATCGTTAACTGTATAAACATCAGCATTGCATTCATCTCTGCATCAGGCCCCATTTGAGCAGATTGTCACTGGTGTCAGACAGGAGCAAGATTAAATAGTACACATTTATTTCAATTAATTTTTAAATCTTTCAACTATAATGTAAACATCCCCTCCCCATGCTTCTCGCATGGGGTTTTCCTACTGCTCTGCCATCACCCAGGGGGATTTAGTTAGCAAAAGATGCAGTGTTTCCCTTTAAAGATCAGTAATTTATTTCTACATTATGTTAAATCATCAAACATAATAAATTCAGACAGTGGCTGTTGGGGAACATGATCACTGCATGTAACAAATGGCATAAAGCCTAGTACTTTCCTAGAAGCTTGTTTGCATGATCATGTATCTTTTGCTGACAGAAGAAACTAATACACACTTTTTTCTATGGTGGAGGGTCTGAGACACTCTCTGAAATTCATCACACAAAGACGTCTTTTCATATTTCAAATGCCCCAGCAAAATAGATACAGGCCCAGTAAAACCTGTTTACAGCTAAACGACACTTACTTAACATTCCCACTCGCGTCTCCTCAACCAAGATTAAATTACACTTTATTTTGACGGAATTGAAAACACACTTTCCCTCGCAATGGGCAGAGTCTTTTAACTTGGAGACAGATTTGTCTTTATTAGTCATATAATTCAAGACCTCTCTGCCACCACTGAAATAAAAATACAGATCAGAGCAACCTAGATGTTTTTGCGTCTATTAATAACAAGTAAAGCTAATTTTATGTTACCTCCATCATTTATTACAGCAATTACCTAGAAAAGTGAAAATATTAATTTACACTTTAGGCTTATTTTGAACTTGTTTGGATATTGTTCATTTATGATTCATGAGAAAATGCTGAACGTTTTTTCAAGTATTTGTTTTATAATTTAAACAATATATTTTTCTGACAGTTCCACTAAACTATTATTAATTATCTTCCTTTACCACCTTCCCTGTCCCTAAATGCTTCATAGCACATCTCTGAAAAAATATTCTCTACATTATTAAACAACTATGCAAATGTATGCATACTGTGATAGAAGCACTGGTAAAGTGGTCAATGGCAGGTACGTTTGACCTAGGTTTTGGCCTATGTGTTCTAAAAAACCCCAGGAGAAGTCTGTTTTGTAAACAGACCAGAGTATTGGCTTTTTGAAAAGCCGGTTTGGGTCCTGGGGGTGTGGATGTGAGGAGAGGGAGGGCTCCATCCACAGGCCACTCCAAATTTTGGGCCTTTCAGCCTGGTAGCAGGCTCATTAGGACTTACACCTAGAACTGGCAGATTTTAGCTGTGTTCAGTTGTAGCTGAGTGTCTCATACCTGGGAGAGCAGGCCGAAGGTTACCTTGCTCTGAGACACTCTTGGCTGTAAACCAGAAGGTACTGTGGACGGGGATGTGTTTAGTGTTCTGATAGTGAGGGAACTTACTGTCTAGTTAGAACCCAGATGGGTTAGGATTTTGTTTATGTTTTGTTTTATTTATGTACCTGGCACAATAAAGACTGGCTCTGACCAGCTTGTATGAGAACCCCAGAATTGCATCCTGTTTCTCCTGCTGCAGTGTGTGTAAAGAGGGAGTCCGTCTACCCCAGGAGGGGGACCCCTATCTTGACTGTGTCACAAGTGGTGGAGAATGCGGGCAATCACACACTGAAATTACAGCAATGGAAAAATTTTTGTTTAAAATTTAAAGGGACAGACACCAATTCATCAGTGTGGATATAAAGTTGTGTCCTTTGAAGTCCATAGAGGTGGCGTCCGCAGATGCTTAGGAAAGGGAGATTCTGCTTCCAAACTACACCACAGGACAAAATGGAAGACATTGTTAAAGCCTTGCTGCAAGCTACGACAGCTCAGCAGGAAACGAACAAACTGCAGCAGGAAGCTACCAGAGCTCAGCAGGAATCCACCAATGTGCAACTGTTGGCCTTGGAGACAGCCCAGAGGTAACAACAAGTTGCCATCGAGGAAACCCGCCAGGCCTTAAAAGAGGTAGTACAACACTTGGTAGCCCGGACTGGAGATTTTTCCACTGACCCTCCAACCCACACTCGCTCTATACAAGCCAGTTATTTTTTGAAGAAGATAACCCCGAGTGATGACGTTGAGGCGTATCTTACGGCCTTTGAGAGAACCGCGGAAAGGGAGAGTTGGCCCAAGGAACAGGGGGGAAGTCTTGTGGCACCCTTCCTGTCTGGAGAACCATGCAAACTTAAAATGGGAGATCCTAACCCGCTTGGGAGTCACCTCATTTGTTCAGGCCCAACCGCTGGGAGTTCCAAATGGAAAAACCTCCTCGCTCACAGATGCATGACCTTGTCCATCTAACCACAAAATGGCTGCAGCCCGAGACACTGACAGGACCACAGATTGTAGAAAGAGTCATGATGGACCAGTATCGGCGATCGCTTCCTGCGTCTCTGCGCAAGTGGGTGAGCCATGCAGACCCTAAGTCCGCAGACCAGATGGTCGAACTAGTGGAGAGGTGAGGAGCTGTTGAGTCTCCCCCACCAGGCCCTGATGGCACAAAGGCGAATTCCCATCGGCACTGGTAAGACTGTTCCAGGGCAGAAGGGTGCTGGGTGATGGAATGTACCTAAGACTGAGGAACCTGGAGACAGGCCAGCCAGGCCAGTAAGGTTCCTTCCCCGTAAACTAGATTATAATGTTATTCAGTGTTTCCAATGTGGTGGCTTCCGCCATATTGCAGCTAATTGTCCACTTACCTCTGAACCTATGCAATGTGATACTGCTCATGTATACCGCAGGGGGTCTTTCTTTGCACAGCCAGCCTGTACTGCCGACCGGCGGGGTGAGACTGATAAGCACATGTGTGTACTTACTGTAGAAGGCAACCGTGTAGAGGCTCTGTTAGATTCTGGTAGCCTGATGACACTTGTGAAAGCGAAGCTGGTGAACCCCTTGAAGCATGAGGGAAAAACTGTTGGTATGACCTGCATACATGGGGACATTCGCTATTATATTACTGCAGAAGTGAACATCGAGACTTCATGTGGTTCCGCGATAGTCTCTGTGGGTTTGGTACATGGCTTAATGTATGATGCAATATTGGGGAGAGACTTTGCTCACTTCTGGAAGTTGTGGAAAAGCCGATTTTACCGATTTTGCACAGAGGTAAATCGCCCTGACTCGTTTGAGAGGGTTACTGGTGTAGTAGCAGAGTCAGAGATGTTCCCTTTTTCTAGTCTGATTGGCAAACTAGAGAATGCGGAGCGTGATGGTGGCTCGCCAAGTGATGTGCCTCCCACTGAGGTGAGTAGTGTTGTTGAGCCAGTTGATCATCTGCCTGATTTAGAGGTCAGAAGAGAGGTCTTTGCCATGGAGCAGTTGAATGACTCTACTCTGGTAAAAGTCAAGGACAATGTCAAGGTGATCAATGGTAAACCCATAGACCGCGATAGTCCTTTGTCATATGCTCACATGGCAGTAGGTCAGGACTTGTTATATCAGGTGACTAAGAAGGGGAAGATATTGTGGAACAATTAATAGTTCCCAAAGCATACAGAAGAACAGTGTTAGATCTGGCCCATGCTCATATAACAGCAGGCCACCGAGGGGTAGAGAAAACCACTGTGCAGAGGTTTTTTTGGCCCGGGGTCCATAAAGAGGTATCTGACTATTATGCATCCTGCCCTGAATGTCAGTATCATGCTCCAAGGCCATATTTCAAAAGTCCCCTGGTTCCGTTACCCATTATTGAGGTTCCTTTTGAAAGAATAGCTATGGATTTGGTTGGGTCATTAATGATATCTGCCCGGGGCCATCAATATATTCTGGTGATAATATTTTTACGCTACCAGGTACCCAGAAGCGATACCATTCCGCAATACATCAACCAAGACATTGCTAGAGAATTTGACCATGTCTTTAGAAGGTTGGGTATACCTAAGGAGATCCTGACTGACCAAGGTGCCCCATTTATGTAAAAAATCATGAAGGAGTTATGCCGCCTGGTTAAAATTGACCAATTAAGAACCTCTGTGTACCATCCCCAGACCGATGGGTTAGTGGAGAGGTTTAATAAAACTTTAAAACACATGCTAAAGAAAAGTAGTGGACAAAGATGGTAGAGATTGGGATTACTTGTTACCTTATTTGCTATTGGCC
The DNA here is from genome assembly GCA_031769625.1 of Taudactylus pleione. Lineage (NCBI taxonomy): Eukaryota > Metazoa > Chordata > Amphibia > Anura > Myobatrachidae > Taudactylus > Taudactylus pleione. The sequence goes on from JAUIMM010000241.1 coordinate 1,332,066, forward strand.
ATAAGAGAGGTTCCCCAATCTTCCACAGGGTTTTCCCCTTTTGATTTATTGTACGAGAGACATCCAAGGGGATTACTTGACATTACCAAAGAGACATGGGAGGGGCAGTCCAGTCCGTATAAAACAGTTATTGAGCATGTTTCTCAAATGCAAGAAAGAATTGCTGCTGTGGTGCCAATAGTAAGAGAGCACTTGGAACAGGCCCAACAGGCACAGCAGAGGGTATACAACCGCAATGCTCACTTATGTAACTTTGCTCCTGGGGACAGAGTGTTGGTGTTGGTTCCCACAGTAGAAAGTAAACTTTTGGCTAAATGGCAAGGACCCTTTGAAATCTTAGAAAAAGTGCGTCAGGTCAATTATAAAGTTTACCAGCCAGGGAAAAGAAAGCCAGAACAGAGATACCATGTAAATCTTATAAAACCCTGGAAGGATAGAGCAGCACTGTCAGCCATCCAAGCCCCTCCAGTAAACCCCGGGCCCAAGGTACCTGAAGTGACAGTGGCAAAAACCCTGTCAACCAGTCAACAGCAGGAAGTTAAGGAATTTCTGATCAGAAATAGGGTGCTGTTTTCTGACCTACCAGGGAAAACCACGGTCATTAAACATGACATAATCACTGACTCAGGGGTTAAGGTTAACCTAAAGCCATATAGGTTACCAGAAGCCCAAAGAGAATCAGTGTCAAAAGAAATTAAAATAATGGTAGAGTTGGGTGTAATTGAAGAGTCGCATAGTGAGTGGTCAAGTCCCATTGTGCTCATTCCAAAACCCGACGGGAGTGTGCGATTCTGCAACCACACTGAATTTGAACAGTGTGTCAAAGTTCAATGCCTACCCTCTGCCTAGGGTGGATGAACTAATTGAAAGGCTGGGGACAGCTAGATATTTAACTACTCTTGACTTAATCAAAGGGTATTGGCAAGTGCCTTTAACTGAGAACACCAAAGATAAGACAGCTTTTTCTACACCAGAGGGCTTGTTTCAATACAAGATGTTGCCCTTTGGGCTACATGGGCACCTGCTACCTTTCAAAGAATGATGGATAGGATTCTAAGGCCCCATAGACAGTATGCTGCTGCTTATCTGGATGATGTGGTCATTCATAGTCCTGATTTACAGTCTCACTTGTCCAGAGTACAAGCAGTGTTGGACTCCATCTATAAGGCAGGTTTGACAGCCAACCCAAAAAAGTGTTGTCTTGGAATGGAAGAAGTAAAGTATCTTGGGTACACCATTGGCAGAGGTTTGATAAAGCCACAGCTCAATAAGATTGAGGCAATACAAAACTGGCCACGACCCCTGAATAAGAAGCACGTGAGAGCCTTCTTAGGGATCACTGATATTATAGGAGGTTTATACCCAATTTTGCCACCATTACAGTCCCACTGACTGACCTTACCAAAGGCAAACAGAAAGTCATGGTGGAATGGGGTCCTGAAGCAGAGAAGGCTTTCCAGGAGTTAAAAACAGCGTTATGTACCCAACCAGTTCTGATGACCCCTGATTTTGACAGAGAGTTTTTTGTACAAACTGATGCATCAGATGTAGGCATCGGAGCGGTTCTGTCCCAAAGCAAAGAGGGTGAAGAACACCCTATTTTCTTCTTAAGCCGGAAATTAAATGTACATGAAAGAAACTATGTTACAGTCGAGAAAGAAGCATTGGCCATAAAGTGGGCATTAGAGACTCTCAGGTACTACTTGGTGGGAAGGAAGCTCAGATTGATCACTGACCATGCCCCTCTGAAGTGGAAGTCAGAAAACAAGTACAGTAATGCGACAATAACGAGATGGTTCTTGGCATTACAAACCTTTAAATTTATGGTAGAACACAGGCCAGGAAGCCAGCTGGCCAATGGAGATGCTTTGTCATGTGTCCATTGTTTGGGGGCTGCAGTTGTTCCGCCCCACAGGTCGAAACAAAGGGGGGGATATGTGATAGAAGCACTGGTAAAGTGGTCAATGGCAGGTATGTTTGTCCTAGGTTTTGGCCTATGTGTTCTAAAAAACCCCAGGAGAAGTCTGTTTTGTAAACAGACCAGAGAATCGGCTTTTGGAAAAGCCGGTTTGGGTCATGGGGGTGTGGATGTACCTGGCACAATAAAGACTGGCTCTGACCAGCTTGTACGAGAACCCTAGAATTGTGTCCTGTTTCTCTGGCTGCAGTGTGTGTAAATAGGGAGTCCGTCTACCCCAGGAGGGGGACCCCTATCTTGACTGTGTCACAATACATATGGCCTGATTCCGAAATTTACGCTATTGCAATCGCAATTGCGATTTCTTACAGATCGTATTTGTGAAATTATGCTAATGTCTTCCATAGTTTACCCGAACATAGAGACACGCACTGCAGTCTTCTCATGTCTGTCCAATGGTTGTGGTATAAAATATTGACAGAAAAAAAATCAATAGGTCGACATCAAATAGTTGACATGCAATAGGTCGACTAGCGCAAAAAGTTGACAGTACAAATGGTCAACATAGATATGGTTGACACAAAAATGGTCAACATATTTTTTATCCCTAATCCTTCCTTTGGTGCCTAACCCTAACCCTCCCTATAGTGCCTAAAACTAACCGTCCCCTCCAGCAGCCTAATGTTGAAAAAACATGTGTCGACTGTCTGAAACACTGTGGGCCAAATGTAATGTGGTTACATCATTGGATACAATGTCACAGTTCCCACCATAGACTTCAATGGAGATTTCTCACCATTGAAGTCTATGGAGGAGACAGGCTGACCTTCACAGCCAATCAGTGGGCAGCTCCGACGGAGACACCCACTGATTTGCTGGCGGCTCCTGCAATGACTGGGCACACATGCCCAGTCATTCAAGCGGATGGAAAGGTATGTGTAAACACATACCTTTCCTCCTGTCTGGCATGGTTTCTGATTTTTGCGTTTTTTTTTTTTTAACCCCATGGAAGCCTACAGGGATCAAAGAGGACATGAACATCACATAGGAGAGGTGAATATGGATTTTTTATTACAGGTACACCTATGGAACCCTACTGGATAAGGGGACATGATGTCAGCAGGGATACTAGGTGAGTATGTGTGTCAGCTGGTGTGAGTGTGCATGTGTGTTTAAATGAAATTGTACTTTCACGGTGTGTCTTGTCTTTATTTAAATATTTCTTTGGCTGTGGAACTACAGGTACAAGTAGACCCATAATGCCCCGCATGCTGGTACTTGTGGTTCAGCAAATACCAGGGGGGATGCTTGCTTAGATGTGTTGTACCACAGCTAAAGACAATATTAACATTACTGTTTTACACAACACATTTACACTATCAACCCAGCACCCACTGGCCAGGGGTGCCGGGGATAGCCCCGGGCTATCAGCCTAGGTCTGGGGTGCCCTGGAGAGGGGGACCCCTTTATTGGGGGGGTCCTCACCTTGGCTGACTAGCGGTCAGGGGTAATGCTTTTGCCAGGGAAACTGGCAAAAGCACCCCACTAGAGTCTGATGCTGGTTATGGAAATTACAGAAGACCCCTACTCGTTTTGTCCCCTGTTTTTCCACAACCAGGACTGGCTCAGAAAAGCCCTGTGCTGGTATTTAATATACAGGGGCTCCCTACGCATTTTGGCCCCTGTATATTAAGAACCAGGACAGGCATTATATAGCCTGGTGCTGGCTATGCTTTTGGGAAGGTGTGCGCTTCTTTTTTTAATAACACAGACATAAGCCTTCACAGATCTCACTGATCTGTGCTGGCTTCTGTATAACTCACAGCTTTTAATGCTAGTCGCATTAAAAGGCGTTAGTTTACATAGGGAAAAAATTGCATAGATTTGCAAAGTGTAGCAGCCTTGAGCTGAAAGTTTACAGCCTATTACATTTGCGAGTCTCGGCACAAACTCTCACCTAAAAAAAAAGCGACAAGGTGCGAGTTGAAATCTAACTTTAATTCGTGACCGCTTACATTTGGCCCTGTGTCTTTCCTGGCATGCTGAGAGCTCTCATACTGTGAAAAAGATCACAATGGCTAATTTATGCACGCCCATGATATGTTGTTTAAACAGTCGCGACATGCCTGCGTTTACCTAGCCACCCCCATTACCTCCCCCGAACACTGACTACCTGTCACTCTCTTTGTGAGTGAATCCTCTGAATGAGCATAATCGCATACTAAATGCTGCGTGTGTGCACTACAGGTTCCTTGCATGCTCAATGGCTAAAAATCATTAATTCTTCGTAAATATCAGCATTGCGTAAATCTCTGAACCAGAACCATATATTGTAAGCTCTCAAGAGCAGGGCCCTTATGTGCTTTTCTTTCACTCATTTATACCATCATCTTCACCCCATTGCCAAAAGTGAAACTGAACCTTTGGGTTCAGCCAGTGCTTCTTTTGTAGGCATTGCAACTGCATATGTGGCAATGTTTATATAGCTTGAATCCAATGTTTCACAATGTTTTGTACTGCAAATCTTTTCCACTTTTTTCTTATTATACAGCGGCTGATGCAGGACGATTGCCCTTCCCGCTTCCACTCCCCATTGGACCAGCCACCCTTGCTATGTTAGCTTTAGCAGATACTACAGTGGTAGTAGATGGCAGTGGTATCCGATGAAGGTCAGTCCACATGACAGAAAAACTTAATCAGGAATTGGTTTATTAAACAGTAGAAGCAGTTACAGGGTAACACAGGGTTGACAGTGTTTAGAAGGTATAGGAGGCAAAGATATCCTATTACAGTTAGGAGCATATAGGGTGGCAGGGAGATCTGTATAATACACAGTGGTGGTGATAAAGTAAATCTGTGGGATTTTTGTGGTGCAGCCATAACTAGGTACACTCAGGGGTAGGTCATTATCTGGGATGCAGCAGCAGAAAGATGAGTGGGAACTGCACATGTGAAAAGTTGTCCTAGTGCCCGGAGGCTAAGGAGGAGGAAAGACAGTGCTGAGCACTGCCTCGAACACCTCCCCTCCCCAAGCTTGCTAAAGACTGTCTCTGGTTACACGACAATTGTATAAATATTTCACACTTAGACATCTCACCTTTAACTAAAAACTCAAGGGTGTTATGCAAAACAGAACATAACACATCAACATTTCAAATGTATTCCAGTCTGTATTTAATGCTTTCTTGTCTGTTTCTGTCAGAGCCACATACTCTGCCTCGGTAGTGGATAAGGCAATGGTTGGCTGCTCCTGCCTTCACAACTGACAGCTGCAACTACTATATCATTCCAAACTTGTTGAGCATCGCCTCAATGTATCCTCAGCACTCACAGAATTTGTATGATCCTCAATCCCAGCAATTTGTGCCCCTGCCCAAGGTCTTTGAGTTTGAACTTGTTACTTAACAATTTGACATCAATTATTTGACATGTTCTGCCTAGAAAAGTATGATAAGTAAGATTTTCTCTCTCCATTTGTAGTATCATCAATAATCAGTCTTTGAATGCACAAAGATCATATCTAGCTGCATACTGTCTAACTTGATGTACAGAACCAGCAGTGGCCATTTTGTTTTAACCCATACAATGATTTCTTCAGAAGACATACTATTCCTTCTTTTGATATGTCTTATTGAAGTAGAACAATAGGCACCAGCGGAATTGTGAAATGGAGTCTAGGCCAGACAGTTAATCCCTAACCAGGCATGCATTTTTATCTGGATAACAGTGGTAACAGATATAACAGTGGATGCGCAGTCCTCCCACCATCGGAGATGTGCCCTAGCCATTGGGTTAGCGTACATCTCTGAATAAGGCCCAAAGAGTGCCATTCCAAGGGAGTGATATACAGTATGTGGGACTATACATACTGTAAGCCCTCATAAATTAAATATAAAATAAGTATGATTTCAGAAGTTTATTGGTGTTTTATATGTTTAAGCACCTACAGGTCCATTAAAAAATAGAAAAATTGGTTAACATCGATGTTCCAGAACCAATGTTTAGGTCTAAACAATGTTTTGTAATCAACATTAAAAACTGTATAGTACTTTCAATGTTGTCTTTTTATGTCCTATCCTTAGTGCACACACTCCAAGCAGTTCTCCCCCTCCCCCTATCCCTGATAACAGCATCACTGGCTCTGTGTGCCCCCCTCCCCCACCCATAGCAGTGTAATGGTGCATACACATGTAGCGATACAATATCACTGGCAGATCATACTGCACACTCCCTGGTGTGTTGGATGATCTATATACAGTAGATCATCCAACACACCAATAACTTGCTAGCAACTATAGCGACCCGCGATCAGCAGGTTATGCAGCATGCAGGGATGATGGGCGATATTGCTATCATCCATACGTGCCTGCACATTGCTGGTTGAAGGTAAGTTGGTAGGGTACATTAAAAAAGGATGATTGGATAGATAACGGTAATGATAACGATATCGATATCATTTAAATCATCCTTTTAAATTGCTATGTGTTTACACAGCCAGAAAACCTGCACTGAAGACACCACTGGCACCCTGCAATGCCAACAACACCAGTACCCTTCACTGAGGACACTGCCAGAACCACAGCACTGCCATTCCATGTACTGAGGACACCGTCAGCAACCCCGTACTGCCGACACAGCCAGAAAACCTGCACTGAAGATACTGCTGGCACCCCCACACTACCAACACCTATGTTACCTGTCACTGAGGACACTGCTAGCACTGCAGCACTGCCATCCCAGTATTCATATACAGTACTGGTTCTAGATATACATTATAATTCAAAAACTGTCCATCAGTAATTTACAGTGTGTTCATGTCCTTTTTCAGAATAACCCTGCCCATTGTTTACCTCAACACAGAGGGGGAGGGAGGAGGAATTCATTTGTAAAGGCTGCAATTTTTACACAGACAACAAATCAAGTTTTCAATAGCCTCCTTGTGTTTTGTTACTACTCATTAATGTTGCCCTGTGTGTCTAGAGACACTTTTGTACTTTCAGTCCCTCCCTTCCTCCCAAAACTGTACTCATTTTCCATGGTTATATTGTACATTCATAGACCAGTAATGTAGCTGGAAGCACAATGTTTTGTTTTCCACTTTGTTATTACAGTAAAGTATACACAGTATGTCAGTTGCTATATATACAGAGAGAGAGAGATGTGTGCCCACCGTCGTGTTTTGGTATTGGATCTGGATCTCCCCTGGTTTTGGATCTGAATCTGGTTTTGGATTTTTTCCTTGGTGTTTTGGTTTTGGATCTGGATATTTTCTTAAAATATAAAAACAGTTAAAATCACAATATGGGCTTGTTTTTGTTCCTACAGTATTATTAACCTCAATAACATTTATTTACAGTCATTTCCAATCAATTTTGACCACCTTACAATATTATATTTTTGAACTTGTTAAGGCCAAAAGGTTGCATCCAGCTAGCTGGCTGGCTAAGCTAAATGACACAGTGGGCGACACTAACATGTGGCAGCTTAGCTTCTAATTTCCAACATGGATACAGTGTGTTATACAGTGTGGGTTGGATACACCAATAGTGCACATACTGTGACAGCAGTTTTGGCTTAGCAGGGTTGCTTACGGTGTCCTCAGTACATGGAATGGCAGTGCATTGGTGTTGGCAGTGTCCTCAGTGAAGGGTACTGATGATGTCAGCAATGCCAGTGGTCTCTTTAGTGCAGGTTTGCTGGCTGCATCGGCATTGTAGGGGTTGCTGACGTTGTCCTCAGCATGTGGTTTGGCCATGCTGCGGTGCTGACAGTGTCTTCAGTGTAGGGTACCAGTGATGTTGGCAGTGCGGGGGTGCCAGCAGTGTCCTCAGTGCAGGTTTGCTGACTGTGTTGGCAGTACAGGGGTGTTCTTAATGCAGGGTGCCGGTGATGTCGGCAGAGCGGGGGTGCCAGTAGTGTCCTCAGTGTAGATTTGCTGGCTGTGTCGGCAGTGCGGGGCTTGCTGGTGATGTCCTCAGTACATGGAATGGCCATGCTGTGGTGCTGGCAGTGTCCTCAGTGAAGGGTACCAGTGATTTTGGCAGAGCGGTGTCCTCACTGCTTGAGTGCTGACAGTGTTGGCAGTGCAGGGGTGCTGGTGGTGTCCACAGTGTGGGAGTGCCGGCAATGTCGGCAGTGTGGGGGTCGCTAACTGTGTCCTCAGTACGTGGGGCAGCAGTGCAGGAGTGTCGACAGCAGTGGTGTCAGCAGCAGGGGGTGCTGCCACTGGGGTGCCAGCAGTAGGGGTGTAGGCGGTGTAGGGCAGCGGGGGATGGTGGGCGCCATCTTCTTTTGCTTCCTGTGTGCATATTAAATGGGCTTAACGCTGATTGGCTGAGAACCGTGACGGAAGGCTCTCTTAGCTAATCAGTTTTAAGCCCACTCAATACAAAACCTTGTGACCCCACAACCTCGCGACCCAAGAGTGGGATCGTGAGGTTTTGCCTCAGGTTAGGGATCTGGGGCAGGCAGAGAGATCCGAGCACCCTCTATGGGTTGGCGCCCTTGTTCGACCTCACTGGTCGAACATCCCAAGAGTTGGCTCTGATTAGGGGGTCCTTAGCTCCCCAGGGAACCCCGGCCTGGGCTGATTAGCGGTCAGGTTTAATGCTTTGACTGGGGGGCCCAGTGAAAGGGCTCCCCTGGCTGTGGCATTAGCCCCCTCACTAGAAAAAGTCTGGTGCTGCTTCTGAATTTTACAGGGGGACCCTACTCATTTTTTCCCCCTGTATTTCCAAAATCAGATCAGTGCCCAGTGCTAGTTGTGCACTGTCCCTATGTCGTTTGTCCCCCATATTTTTGCAACCAGAGCTGGTTCTGACTAGCCCAGTGCTTGTTGTGCTTAAGTACAGGGGACCCCTATGTCATTTGTCCCCTGTATTTAATCAAAACCAACACTGGGTCACTAAAAGCTCAGGGCTCTTTTGTGGAGGGGGGGCATGCCATTTTTTATTTATTTGTTTTAAGAGGTTTTTTTTTTTTACCACAGCAACACAGACGGGTCTCTCTGATCCCGTCTATGCTCTGTGTCAATGACCCAGATGCATGTAGCATGGATCTCCTGGTCCATGCATGCATCTATGTCATTGAAATACATAGCCGCACAGAGGGGTCTCACTGATCCCATCCATGCTTCTGTGTCAATCTACAAAAGTGTCTCATGAAAATGTGGTTTGTTGTCTGTCTGTGGAAAGTGTGCAGCCTTTACAAAATGAATTCCTCCACCCTCCCCTCTGTGTTGAGAAAAGCAAAGGGTTTACCTGGAGAAGGACATAAACATATAGTATATTACTGATGGTCAGTTTTTGAATTATACTATATACCATATATATTGAATCATAAAAATTTATTTTTGGAGAAGAAAATAGGTTTACACTGAGATTCAAACCCTAATTTCCTGGTGTGATGTGCAGTCACCTTACCACTAAGCTATAACACCTACAGGCACATACTGAAGTCTTTTACCTCTTACAAAGTGAAAATAAGCTGAAACTGACAGCTTCTGTTCTAGATCCAGCTAGAAATATAGTAATAGTTTTTTTTTAGTATATGAAATATGGTGCTATATTTCCAAGTGCTACTTTCTATTCTGTAGGACTTTTTACTGTATATGTAGCCAAAGTATGCAGGAAATTTGGTAAGCCTGTCTGGCACTGCAATGGGAAGCAGCTTACTCTATTGGATTTTCCTCTCCAACTTTCTACTTAGGCAACCGCAGTATACTTTTCTAAAAATGCCACCTGCTGTCTGAAAAGTGGTACTACACTATATTTCAGCCTCCTTACACATGTCCCGACATGTATATCTTGACAGGGCTGGTTATCTGATGCCATGAATGGCAGGCCATGGCTCAATTTTCACAAAGGTGTATGTAGACACATCTGTATATTCATGTCTATGCATTTGGTACAATGCAGTGGGTCTAATTTAGATGCAGACACAATGCCAAAATTTACAAAGTTGAGCAATTATTGGTCCACTTAGTGGTCGCACTGCACACAAGCCAAGCTACATGAGCAATGCCACTCGCAGTGAGGATTTCTTTGCAAAGTGATTGACATTCAGGGACCATTTGGGGGCAGTTACAGGGATTGGTAGCAAAAATGCAGGGTGGTGTCAATTTTGGGGGCATTTCTCAGCACACCACTGTGATCCTGTATGCAGAAAACTTAGCACCCGTGTATTGAGTTCCTGCTGCCATTCTGCACAACCAGAGGAGTACAAAGATGGTTGAGTATCTAAGGACCTGAGGGTCTGATTCACTATGGATTGCTATTCTGCTTATATGCACGCAACACAGTTGCTAATATCAGTGGTGACATTTAAATGTTTCCATTTGCACTGTGATCACAGCCTACCATAATGACACCCAATACCCCTTACTTGGGTAGTTGTACTCTTCCACATCTTCTCACATTTCAGCTACATCTCCATAATAAACTTCCATGTGGCATAGTACTCTGAACCTCTTAGTTTCATGCTGGCTGCTACACAGTGCACGCTGTATACTCATCCAAAGGACTCACTGTATACTTCACACACATAATATTTTGGTGTCTGGGCCAATAATTTGTTGATATGTCCTATTGGAGTAAAACAGTAAGCACCACTGGAATTGTGAAATGGAGTCTAGGTCAGACAGTTTATCCCTAACCAGGCCTACAGGTTTATTTGGATAGCAGTGGTAACAGATAGAACAGTGAATGTTATTGGTAGCACAGAGTAATATAGAGTAAGTGGGTTAAGTGATCGGAGACTACAGTGGCATATACTATAGGTATACAGGTACTCACACCCTGGATGACATGTGCTGAACATCTGTTTAGTACATCGCACTTATCCAAGATAGGGCAGGGTTGAGGGGTCACACATGCACAGTAAGTGGAAAGGTAGACATCTTGGTAAAGGTGGCTGGCCAGCTTCACATACAGGACAAGAGACAATGCTGGGATACACTCCTTTCTAACATCCTCTGGGAATGCTCCAGTGGCTCCATGTAAACTTTTTCCACTAGCTCGCTGTTCATGTTGGTTGAATCAAAGTCTAGTTTGTAAAGTAGAAAATTATACACAGTTGATACAGTTAACCAATGACCATACATAATGTACTGTACCTTGCAGCAGGTAAGAAGATCTCCCCATAGTCAATGCCAGATTTTTTAAATGAATCCTTTGCAACAAGTTGGGCTTTGTATAAGCAAAACTTCCATTGGTGTTGAGTTTTTTTAAGAACTCCCACTTGTTTTTGACTGTTTTACAGTCACTCATACTGGCCTTAATGATTCATGTGCCATTGTTGCTTAAAGCTGTAAGCTTTTTCTATGGTTGATTCCCACTGTTGCCAGTCACTGCTTGACTTTGCTTCTTGGAGAGTTTGAGGTTCTCAGGAGACAAAAGGTCTGATTCAGAGATGGATGTAAATGCCATTGCAGCTGCAATCTCTCATGGATCGCAATTGTAAAAATATGCTAATGACTTACTCATCGTCCAGTGCTTAGAGCCCACTGAAAGCATTTCACTTCTGCTGCTCATACACAAAACCAGAAACATCAAACACAGATTAGATGGCTATCAGTCTTCTGAGTTAGTTTAAGCTGTAGCAGACATGGCAGGTCTCCAGACATGCAGAGGGCTCTCTTGCTGCAAACAAGAACGCAGTGGATAATTTATGGAAAAAGCTGACTTCCTTAGCTCACTTTGTGAGTGAATCCTGTGTGTGAGCGTATTTATAATTCAATCGCTGTGAATATGCTACTGAGGAAGAAGTGGGTCCTGCCACAGCGAAATGCGTTTAGCTCCCACCAATATTCCCACAGGTTTCCACTTGGAACCTTTGTGGATCTGTTTCCAGACTAGCTTTACTTCATCTGCTTTCCAGCCTACATGTCAGCATGTCAGTGCAGGAATTTCTGCATACACTGAGTCTGGTAATTAACTCTTTAGCTGGACATTACTCCGGATTTACACGCATAGGCCAGTGACTGTTGTAATAATGCTGACATTTGTCATTTGGACTGAGATTGTCACTTTTTCTAAAGAGACTTTTATTACATTTTCCTTTGATGTTCAGATGCTCACAATGATATTTATGTTTTTCTTCATTTGCATATTATCAAATATTTTTATCCGTAGGAATAAAATTTATTTTTTCTTTTAATCAAGCCATATAGAGTATCAATTTTTATATGTTATATTTCATTTCTTGTATCATTATTTCATCAACTATAGAAATTTCTATCTTCATGTACGAGTACTAATAATTCATATGTTATAATTTTTTAAATTTAGGTTAATCTATTTAGGCAATTTAGCGCTGTTCATATTTTTCTCTTTTCTTAAGTTTATATCAGGAGTTGACACCTCCTTTTGAACCAGCTGCTTATCTGAGCGCCAACTGAGATTCCTTTTCCCCCCATTTCCCCCATTTCTAAGTGCTGTGCAGCTTACATGCATGCGCAATGCCAAACAATCTCTTAATCTGTGTAAATATCGTCATTAGGTACATCTCTGAGACAGGCCCAAAATTAGCAAATTTCTCGCTGTTCTTTTTAAGTGATTTTCATTTGTTGTTAAAGCTCTGTGGCTGATAACTTGCGTATGTGGTTTCAATCTCTGACACGCTTCCAGCTGTGGGCATATCCAGCATCACAGTGTTTTTTTGGAGTTACCACATTCTGCTTATCTTTAGTTGAAGTGGTCTCTTGACTTTAGAAGCTTTTTGCTGTTAATGTCCCACAATCTATATCCTTTGCTTTCTTTACAGTATCTTAGCATGAAACACGAGACGGACATGGAATCTTGTTTGCTCCTCCATTTTTTAGGAACATTAGGAGCTTTGCACCCAAAGACACGTAAATTTCTGATACTTGGCTTTTTCCCAGACTGTTATTCTAATGGTGTCTTGTCATTTTCTCTGTAGGTGCTTGATTCTTCATATAGACTGGAGGTTGGACTGCTTCTGCCCAAAATCTCTTGTCCAGACCTGCCTCATTTAACATAATCCATGCTCTTACTATAATTGTTCTATTTGCTCTTTCACATGCCGTTCTGTTCTGGTGTGGAGGCAATTGTTAGTTGGTGCTGTATGCCATCCCTCTTGAGGCAGAGAGCTAGCACTTTATTTTCATATTTTGCACCATTATCAGACCTTAGTAATTTTATCTTCAAGACCATCTGAATTTCTATTAGACCCTCATACTCCACAATTTTGTTTGTAACTTCACTCTTGCTTTTCAGGAAGTAAACATGCATCATACTTGTAGGATCATCTATGAGCATCATGAAGTAATGATTTCTGCTGATTGACTCCACCTTCATTGGTCCACATATGTCTGTATGTATTAATTCCCATGGATGCTGACATAGGAAAGGGTCAATGTGTTTGCTTAACCTGCATGCAACTTTCACACTCTGGTATTTCAGGACTGTTCACAAACATCCCTGTCTCCATACCATCTAGAAGCTTCTTAACATTGTCGTATCCTAGGGGACCCAGTTTCCTATACGATAGTTCCATGTACTGGTTGGAGCCAGAAGCTGCCATCACACAACACTCTTCCATGTCCAGGACATACAGTTGTTGGCACCGGGTTGCTGTTGCAAATTACACTCCCTCTTTTGTTGTATATAACACACTGTCTCTTTGGAAACTGGACTTTGTATCTCTTCTTCTCCAGTACACTGATGTCAATCAGATTGGTTCCTAGATCTGGCATACATCTTCTATGTCTATGACAACTGTTTTGCCTTTAATTCTTAAGCATACAGTGATTGTGCCCATTTTTGTGGATTTTATGACTTTGTCTCCTATTCCCCTAAAGTTTCCAGGATCACATCTTTAGTGACTTGAACCAACTTTCATTACAGATAGTGCCCTGTTGCTCCCAAATCCATGTATTCACAATCTTTGCAGTGACTGTCTGCTACATTTAACACTAACTCACTTATTCTATCATATATGATAGATATATGATGAAGTACCACTTGGTTCACATGCTTTGCACTCTGAGGCATTATGTTCCATTTTGTGACACTTGAAGCATTTGTACTTTGGTTTTCAGGATTTTACATCCTTTGATTGCAGAATAGAGTTGTCAGCATTAGTCTCTACAGGTATGCACTCTTTAAACTGCAGTAGCTTGGCCTGTACAACTTCTATTGATAGCTTTTTACCATAAGACTCCGAAGCCACTGCTAGGAAATCATACTGTGGCATACAGTTTTACAGCATTGCCTCCTTGTTGACTTGGACTCATGCTGAAGTTAATTGCTGAGAGATAAACAGTATTTTATCTATATATTCATTCATATTCTTGCATGCACTCAGCTTTGTGCCATATAAAGTGTGCCTCGGGTTGATTCTTCTCATCCAACCACTGTCTTCATTATACGTCCGTAAAGTAACCCACATATCACGTGCTGATGTTTTCCATTGGATAATGAAATATACATGCTGTTCCACAGTTAAACCTATTGTTTCCATGGTATTATCTACATAACATGAGTTAGAATTCTCACCTGTATCACTGGTAACTTTCCATAAATTTTCCCGGTTTACCTGTATTTCCATGGCAAACTTCCATGTGGCATAGTTTCTGAGTCTGTTAGTTTAATAAAGCTCAAAATAACCCATGCACTGTACATTTTCCCTTGTATGAATCAAGAACTTTTCTGTAATCACTCAGATCCTATTATTTCATAAATGCAGATCCTACAGTCATAGTAGGTGGCAACGGTGTGCGATGAAGGTCAGTCCACATGGCAGATAAACTTAACCGTGGATTGGTTTATTAACAAGTAGAAGAAAGTACAGGATTACACAGGGCAGCATTATAACTGTGTGTCCAAGCCATGCACCCATAGCACATGATGTAATGCAGAGAGCTGCAGCCACCATCATGAAAATAAGAGGAATTGCCACCCACAGGGCTCTCCATGGTGGCATTGCTCGCACACCCTTAGTTATGGCCCTCACACGGGATCCAGTCTAAAGATCCTCAGAAAAAATTCAACAATGTCTAGATAGACACCAGATGTTAGCCAGTCACTAGGTTTTCAGGGACAAAAGGTCAACATGTAAGAAGGTCGACAGGCACAAATGGTCGACATGGCAAAAAGGTTGGCACAAACATTGTCGGCACAAACATTGATGGCACATTTTTTTTAACAGGGCTAGGTTTATCCTGAAAGTTAGGGTTAGGCACTTAGGGTGAAGATTAGGGTTAGAAAAAAACAAGTGTCAACCATTTTTGTGTCAACATTTGACCATGTCGACCATTCGTACCAGTTGACATTCTTATATGTAGACCTGTAGTGTGTCGACATTTTGTCCTTGTCGACCTTTTGTCCCTGACGACCTATTAACTGCCTCACATCTGATGTCTATCTAAACATTGTTGACCTTTTTACTGTCTATCTTTCAAACCATTCCCCCCTCACTCAGAGTTAACAGAATGTAGCAGGTACATACAAGGATATACAGTTGCAGGCAGAAGAATACAGGGTATGCTGGTGCTTGTGGTAGATCTATGGTGCACACTCACTGGTGCCTATATATGCAATGTTGGCAACAAAATCTGTATAACACATAGTGGTGGTCAGGGTCGGACTGGGCATCGGTCAGTTCTAGCAAATGCCAGAAGGGCCGATGGCCTCAGGGCCGGCTCGAGGAGGGCGGAATGCTTCCTCTCCACGTCACCGGATACATGTTATGCGCCCAGGGGGAGGGAAGGGGTGGCAGCAGTGATGGGCCAGGAGAAGACAGGGGCATGCCACAAGGCCAGGCCCCTGTGACTTATGGCACACTCCCTTTGCGAGCATCCACACCTAAAGTGCACGCACAGGATGGACTGCCAGGGCTGAACTACAGCCCCAGTCTGTCCCTGGTGGTGGTAATACAGTGGATTTGTGGGATCTCTGTGGTGCAAACACAACTAGGGACACTCAGGTGCATTTCCATTATCTGGGACGCTGCAAGAGAAAGACATGCAACGAACTGCAGATGCACAGTAGTGCATTTGGCAGGTCCTAATGCCCAGAGGATAAGAAGAAGGAGAAACAACACTAAGTGCCCTCTCCAACAGTTGGCAATGCTTCTATTTCTCTTGTGTCATCTTATAAATAAAGGATAATAATCATTGAATTATATAGATATACACTATATTATAAGGGAACAGTCGTGCCCTTATATTAAGGCTGTGTGTAAAAAACTGCAATTCTCCCCTAGAGTATTCTGGAGGGGGGGGCAGGGTGTTTAAGGGGCTACACCTCAAAAGCTATTCGAGGTACCATTCTGAAATTTGGCACAGGTGGGTAGAATTGTCGCTCAGTGATGCATGCCAAATTTCAGTGCATAAACATAAAAAATTAGGACTTGGGAGTAATCTAAATTTCCAACTGTCACATTTTTCTGACATTCTCAATTAGGACCACTTTTCTGCTGTAGTCTATGGGGGTTTTTTGGGAAGGCATAACTCAGGGAAGGTGGTGAATTTAGACTCGGGGATTGTTTTATTAGGTAGCTATTGTGCCAGGGAACATGCTTTTGGGGATCAGGTAAATTAGGAAGTTACAGTTTTTAAACTATTACCTCAAGAATGCACCATTGAATATATGACTTTTCAACTTGTTGTGCAGCCGCAGTAGGAGACTCCAGCAGGTTTATTCACTGTGGCTTTACTTGGGTGCACAAAGATGGCCATCGTTTGTGGGCTTTAGCGGTGGTGGGCTCAGGGGAAGGAAGCTGGCGTTAGCTGCAGTGGGACCCAGGGGAAAGGCGCACGGGGGTAGCGGGCGTTAGCTGTGGCCAGGACCCCAGGATGGTAGCTAGCCATAGCGGCGGTGGTACGGGCGGCAGTGCAGTCAGCGTGGGGCAGGCGTTAGGACCCAGGGGAGGTAGCAGCACAGAGAATGCAGTTTCAGATCTGGAAGATCCGTGATACCTGCTTCTGTGTTTAAAAAAAGGAAACCAATGACATGGCCCCGCCCCCCAAAAAACAATAACCAGCACCGGGCCTTGGAGACCCAGTACTGGTTGTGCTAAATACAGGGGAAAAATTATGTAGGGGTCCACCGTATTAAGCACAACCTGCACCAGGATTTTCAGAACCGGTCCTGGTTGCCAAAATATGGGGGGACAAATGTTGTAGGGGTTCCCCGTATTATTATTATTATCATTTCTTTATATGGCGCCACAAGTGTTCCACAGTGCCTTGCAAAGTACATAAACAAATTGTAGACAAGCGACTTACAGAACAATACAATACAGGACCAGGGCATGGAAAATATATATTGGGTTGGGCTCTGAGCCTGCTCTGGTTCTGGAAATACAGAGGGAAAAAATGCATAGGGTTCCCCTGTATTTACCAGGACCAGCACCGGACTCTTTCTAGCGGGGGATGATGCCACAGCCAGTGGAGCCCTTTCACCGGGCCCCCCAGCTGCAACATCACCCCTGACCGCTAGTCAGCCCAGGCTGGGATCCCTGGGGAGCTGGGGACCCCCCAATAAAGTGGTCCCCCTCTCCATGGCACCCCAGGACCAGACTGTTAGCACGGGGCTATCCCCGGCACCCATGGGCAGTGGGTGCCGGGTTGTTTGTGTAGTGTTGTGCAAGTAAAATTAAATTGTCTTTTGCTGTGGAACTACAGTTCCCAGCAAGCCTCCCCCACATGTTGGTATTTGGGGAACCACAAGTATCAGCATGCGGGGCATTATGGGCCTGCTGGTACATGTAGTTCCACAGCAAAATCAATATAAAAAACACAGAACACACCGTAGAAAAGTACAATATTATTAAAACGTACATGATCTCACATACTCACCTGTTGCCAATCTCTCCTCTTCTCCAGTAGATAATCATATGGAATACCTGTATTAAAAATTCCATACTCACCTCCTCCTATGCATGGATCTGTCCTCTTCAGGCAATCCAGGGTCTTGGCAAAAAAAAACCACAAAATACCCAGACCCATGAACATTAGTACTAGTGTCCTCTAAGGACACTACTACCCGAATGACAGCTCTGCCTGGCATTTTAGTTCAGAAATCCAGGTGCGAAGCGTTCATTGGCTGAGAGAGGCGAACCTTTCACCTCTCAGCTAATGAGCTGTTCTCACCATTGACTTCAATGGTGAGAACCGAGCATGCCCTTTCAAAAATAGGGCCTCAGCGCCTTTTTTGAAATTCAAATGATGGCCACCGCGAGCCAATCACGGCTTGCGACGTCATCGCCCTGCCCCCTCGGCTGGCTTAAATACAGTTGGCATGGGGTGCCGTCCACTCAGTCATCAGCCAGGGAGCTGGAGAAAAGACCAGCTGAAGCAAGAAGATGCCGCAGATGGTCCTGCTCGTTGCATAATACAGATATGGTATGCCATGACACCATATGGTTAACTGCAGATTCAGCACTCTCACAGAGTGAGATTGCTGTCACTCACAAAATGGTGGAGCTGCTAATTCACAGAATTGTGTGCTGATTGGAATACACCAGAGCCGTAACTAAACTTTTTTGTGCCCTGTGCCAGAGAGAGCATTGGCGCCCCCACTCCACCATTTTTTAAATAGAGACATTAGATAGTGCCCCTGAAAAAGGGCCATGGCCTCTTGGGGAAGGGCCAGGAAAGAGATAGGGGAAGCCAGAAAATGCTTGGGATAAAAGAAGAGGAAACTACAAGTGAGAATGATAATAAATAGGAAAATTTACAGGGCCGAACAGTGCCTCCTGCCCTGCGGAGCCCTGTGCCATGGCACTGGTCGCACTATGCTAGTTATGGCCCTGGAATACATGCATGCAATCTGTGCAACTGAGGTCTGAGCGGTTATATGGCACACACATTTCATTCAGTACCCACAATCTTCCCATTCAGTTGCCACAATAATCCCACTGGGTTCCAACATCCCTCTCACTCAATACATCCAACTCATTCATTATATACTGTACATTGAGCTCCTTAATTGCTAAAAGTATCATACTCTGTCTATACATGTACACTATCTTTGCATCTATGCTGCTATAACTTCCTCAATCCCTACAGCTGTGTGGTCTCTGAACTGTGCTAGTCTGCATGCCCTCCTCCACACAAATATGTATTTCCCCACGTCCACCACCCTGTCTTCCTGCATCTGTGCCACTGTGTATCCTTCCACCTGCACCACTGCCTTGCCTCCAGCCACGTCACTCTGTCTTCCCCTCATCTCTGCCACTCTTCTTCCTCCATCTGCACCACTATCTTCCCACCCATCCGCACCAATCTGTCTTCCCCAATCCCTACTGTTGTGTGTTCTTCCATTGTACTAGTCTGTATTTCTCATCCACACCAATCTGTCTTTACCTACCTGTGCTGCTCTGGCTTCCCACATCCATGCCTTTCTGTACCCCCCATTCATGTCGCTCTGTTTCCCCAAACTATGCCACTCTGTCTCCCCCCCATGTGCACCACTGTTTTCCCACATACTGTATCTGCATCACTTTGGCTCACCCCCATCTGTACTGCTTAATCTTCCCCTCTACACACCTTTCTGTCTGCCCCATCCCCCATCCACCATACTCTTATCCCATCTGTGCAGCTCTGTGTTCTGCTCAGACCTCAGTTGTATAGACTGCACGTGTGTATTCCAATGAGCACACAATTCTGTGAATTAGCAGCTCCACCATTTTATGAGTGACAGCAATCTCACTCTGTGAGAATTCTGAATCTGCAATTAACCACAGGGTGTGATGGCATACCATATCTGTATTATGCATGGAACACATCCATTAAGGCGTCAGCCTTAATGATCGTAATTTCATTGCTTTTTGGAGTTTGAGTGGCAGAAATTTAATAGGTTTTGTGGATTTTCAGATCATGTCTAAGCAGCGTTAATGGGACATATGAACCATAAGGTTTTATTGTCTATGGAATTTCAGAGCTTTTTTATAATTTATTAACCATCAGGGTTTTGACAAGCAAACCGGGCCACCTGCAGGGCAGAAGGACAACAAATAGGTACACTAACACAGGTGGAGGAGCAGACAGCACCCAGGAGGTGTTTTAAGGGAGCAGAGGGAGACAAACGTGGTGCACACATCTTAATGAAAGTATCACATGTGTCATTAAAGGCACTGAAATGTTGACATATATGAGTGCCGCCTATTTCTTGTGTGTTAATGCATTGGTGACTATCTTGCACTGTGGCATGTATTAATTTAGATAAGTGGCATGCCGGTTTCATATTTTCATATGTTTGGGATATATATATATATATATATATATATATATATATATTTTAGGGGTGTTCACCGGCCTCTTTTCGTGTTTTGTGTTTTGGTTTTGGATCTGGATCTTTGTTCGTGTTTTGGATCTGGATTGGTTTTGCCAAAACCACCCTTCTCTGTTTTGGGTTCTGGGTTTTGTGTTTTGGATCTGTATTTTTTTTAAAAAAAGCATAAAAACAGCTAAAATCACAGAATGTGTTGTTTTTTCTGCTCCTATGCTATTATTAACCTCAATAACCTTCATTTCCACTAATTTCCAGTCTATTCTGAACACCTCACACCTCACAATAGTGTTTTTATGTCCAAAAGGTTGCACCGAGGTAGCTGGATGACTATGCTAAGCGACACGAGTGGGCGGCACAAACACGTGACCCATCTAGGAGTGACACTGCAGTGGCAGACAGGATGGCAGTTTGAAAAACTAGGCCCCAAACTGTACATAATGCAAAGAAAAAAGAGGTGCAAGATGGAATTGTCCTTGGGCCCTCCCACCCACCCTTATGTTGTATAAACAGGACATGCACACTTTAACAAACCAATCATTTCAGCGCCAGGGTCTGCCACACAACTGTGGCTGAAATGATTGGTTCGTTTGGGCCCCCACAAAACAAGCTGGCAATTAATCTGTCCCTGCTCAAACTGGCTCTACAGAGGCAAGATGTCGTCCTCATCCTCCTCATCCACCGATTCCTCACCCTCTTCAGTGTTGTGTACATCCTCATCCTCACAGAGTATTAACTCGTCCCCACTGGAATCCACCACCGCAGGTCCCTCTGTACATTCTGGAGGCTGGTCTCCCTGTAAGAGTTGATAATTCATTTTTATGAACATCATCTTCTCCACATTTTGTGGAAGCAACCTCCTACGCCGTTCGCTGACAAGGGCCCTCATTCAGAGCCTTTCACTATTTGCATTCGTTCGTTCAAAAACAAGGGGTGGCTATGCAAATGATCCGTTTGCACATTGCAGTCTGTTCACACCTCTAAGTCTGAACGAGCGAGCAAAACATACGCTCGTTTATTTGATAAAAACACCCCTGGCTGCTCGCACCATACGTCATGTCCGCTATTTATTAGATTAATCGAGTACATCGAACAGGATATGAACTGCTCGCTATTCTTGTGGTTGGTTTTTTCAACCGCTATTTTGCGAGCAGTTCTGAGTTAAAAAAAAACAAGTGACGTGGTCATTGACACTGCTCTATTAATTATGCACACCCATAAAACGCCCGTTTTGACCTTTAAGCATGCCTGCGAACGGATCTCCACTCCCTGTTTTCATGGACCTTCCCCTGTTACCACCCACATACGCCTCATTCTGTCACTCAAAATAGCAGGCACTCGCTATATTGCGTACAAATGATTTTCGGCCGCACTGACTGGTTCGCGCATGCGTACTAAAAACCGTACGCATGCGCAGATGTGCGAACATCGCTCGGAACGAGCGTACTGCCGCTAGCGAGTGGCTCTGAATGAGGGCCAAGGTTCCCGGCTGCACTAAACACTCTTTCGGAGTACACACTGGAGGGGGGGCAACTCAGGTAAAATAGAGCCAGTTTGTACAGGGGCATCCAAATTGCCTCTTTTTCCTGCCAGTACAGGTATGGACTGTCTGACATGCCAACGTGGATGCTGTCACCGATGTAATCCTCCACCATTCTGTCAATGGTGACAGTATCATATGTAGTGACAGTAGACATGTCAGAAATTGTTGCCAGGTCCTTCAGTCCGGACCAGATGACCAAACTTGGTCCTGCCTGCCCTGCATCACTGCCAGCGGGTTGCTTAGGATACCTAAGTTTTTTCCTGGCAGCCCTAGTTGCGGGAGAAAATGAAGGAGCTGTTGACATGTCACGTTCTGCTTCAGCAGAACAATGTTTTCACCAGCAGGTGTTTGCTGGCACTCCAGTCTTCGGCACGCAGTCACTGAATGGCGAAAGTGGCCAGAAATTTTTCGGGCCACCCAAAGCGTCTCCTGCATGCCCCTGTTGCTTTTCAGAAAATTCTGCACCACCAAGTTTATTGTGTGAGCAAAACATGGGACGTGCTGGAATTTGCCCAGATGTAATGCCCGCACAATATTGGTGGCATTGTCAGATATCACAAATCCCCAGGAGAGTTTAAGTGGGGTAAGCCACTGGGCGATGATTTCCCTCAGTTTCTCTAAGAGGTTGTCGGCGGTGTGCCTCTAACTGAAACCTGTGATACACAGCGTAGCCTGCCTTGGAACGAGCTGGCGTTTCTGAGATGCTGCTACTGGTGACGCTGCTGCTGTTGCTACGTAAGGTGATACATCTACCCAGTGGGCTGTCACAGTCATATAGTCCTTAGTCTGCCCTGTTCCACTTGTCCACATGTCCGTGGTTAAGTGGACATTGGGTACAACGGCATTTTTCAGGACACTGAGGACACTTTTTCTGACCTTTCTGTACAGTCTCGGTATCGCCTGCCTAGTGAAGTGGAATCTAGACGGGATTTGGAACCGGGGACACACTACCTCCAACAATTGTCTAAATCCCACTGCACTAATGGCAGATACCGGACGCACGTCTAACACCAACATAGCAGTCAAGGCCTCAGTTATACGTTTTGCTTCAGGATGACTGCTGTCGTACTTCATCCTCCTCACTAAGGACTGTTGGAGGGTCAATTGTTTAGTAAAAGTAGTGGTGTTCCTACTTCCTCTCTGGGATGATGAATGACTCCCAGCAGCAACAGCAGCAGCAGGAGGCGTAGCAATGCAGGATCCTCCGGAGGAATCCCGGATAGGAGAGTCAGTCATGCCACTGACATGGCCTGCAGGACTACTTCCGATCCTGACTAAGGAGGAAATTGATGAGGAGGGAGTTGACAGTGTGGTTTGCAGGCGCTTGGATACAACAGGACAACGGGATTTAGGTGTCCCTGGACTGCTTACGATCTTAGCCAAAGTTTCTGAACTTGACAGTAACTTTTTATGAACGCGCTGTAGGTGCCGTATAAGGGAGGATGTTCCTAGGTGGCTAACGTCCCTACCCCTACTTATTTCACCTTTACATATGGTACATGTGGCAAGACAGATGTTGTCCGGATTTGGATAGAAATATTGCCAGACCAAAGAGGTGGAATGTTTGGTCTTCTGCCCAGGCATGACCGTGATGGGCTTTTTCATCCCACGGACAACAACTGTCTCCCGCGGAGCCTGATTTAAACAAACCACATCACCATCAGAATCCTCCTCGCCAACTTCCTCCTCAGTGCCAGCTACACCAGTATCCTCATCCTGTTGTACTTCAACAGTGACATCTTCAATTTGCATATCAGCAAGTGGACTGTGGGTGCTCCTTTCAGCACTTGCAGGGGGCGTGCAAATGGTGGAAAGAGCCACCTCTTCCCGTCCAGTGCTGGGAAGGTCAGGCATCGCAACCACCACCACACTTGGACTCTCCTTGGGGATTTGTGATATCTTCTTAGAACGCACAGTTCTTCGCTGTGCTTTTGCAAACGTAACTCTTTTGATTTTTTTAGTGGGAGGAGGGCTTCCATCGTCATGTGAAGCTGAACCACAAGTCATGAACATAGGGAAAGACCTTAGCCATTCCTTGCCACTCCGTGTCATAAATGGCATATTGGCAAGTTTACGTTTCTCTTCAGATGATTTAAATGTTTTTTTCAAGGTCATTTTCCTGAACTTTGCCATTTGGGATTGTATTTGCCCTCTACTATGACATTGGGCATCGGCCTTGGCAGACGACGTTGATGGCATATTATCGTCTATGTCATGACTAGTGGCAGCAGCTTCAGCACTAGGAGGAAGTGGTTCTTGATCTTTTCCTATTTTGTTTTTATCGGAGAAAGTTTGGTCCTCCATTTATGTTATATTGATATATACGTGCGGCTAAGGCGCACACAAACACAGAAAATAATTTTTTATTTTTGTTGGAGACTAGTGCACTTTGTGCACTAGTCTCCACCACCCTTTAAGAAATGAGAAAGCCGGCCCTTTACTTATGGGACACAGGCGCACGCTTGGCGCTGCTCCTTTGTTGATGCACGTGCAGCCACAGTACACACAATTCACAAACATAGAAAAAAAAATTTAATTTTGTTTGGAGTGTACTTTGGGGGTTACAGCACCGTTTAACGGTCAAGCCAGCCAGCCCTTTACTTATGACACAGGCGCAAGCTTGGCACTACTTTGTTGATGCACGTGCGGCTACTGCGCACACAATTCACAAACACAGAAAATATTTTTTTATTTTGTTTGGAGTGTACTTTGGGGGTTACAGCACCCTTTAATGTACAAGCCAGCCGGCCCTTTACTTATGACACAGGCGCACGCTTGGCACTACTTTGTTGATGCACGTGCGGCTACTGCGCACACAATTCACAAACACAGAAATATTTTTTTATTTTGTTTGGAGTGTACTTTGGGGGTTACAGCACCCTTTAGCGGTCAAGCCAGCCAGCCCTTTACTTATGACACAGGCGCACGCTTGGCACTACTTTGTTGATGCACGTGCGGCTACTGCGCACACAATTCACAAACACAAAAAATATATTTTTTATTTTGTTTGGAGTGCCCTTTGGGGGTTACAGCACCCTTTAATGGACAAGCCAGCTGGCCTTTTACTTATGGGACACAGGCGCACGCTTGGCGCTGCTCCTTCGTTGATGCACGTGCAGCCACAGTGCACACAATTCACAAACACAGAAAAAAAATTTTTAGTTTGTTTGGAGTGCCCTTTGGGGGTTACAGCACCCTTTAACGGACTAGCCAGCCGGCCTTTTACTTATGGGACACAGGCGCACGCTTGGCAGTACTTTGTTGATGCACGTGCGGCTACTGCGCAAACAATTCACAAACACAGAAAAATATATTTTTTTATTTTGTTTGGAGTGCCCTTTGGGGGTTACAGCACCCTTTAACGGTCAAGCCAGCCGGCCTTTTACTTATGGGACACAGGCGCACGCATGGCACTACTTTGTTGATGCATGTGCGGCTACTGCGCACACAATTCACAAACACAAAAAAATATATTTTTTTATTTTGTTTGGAGGGCCCTTTGGGGGTTACAGCACCCTTTAGCTGTCAATCCAGCCGGCCCTTTATTTATGGGACACAGGCGCACGCTTGGCACTACTTTTTTGATGCACGTGCGGCTACTGCGCACACAATTCACAAACACAAAAAAAAATATTTTTTTATTTTGTTTGGAGTGCCCTTTGGGGGTTACAGCACCCTTTAACAGACTAGCCAGCCGGCCTTTTACTTATGGGACACAGGCGCACGCTTGGCACTACTTTGTTGATGCATGTGCGGCTACTGCGCACACAATTCACAAACACAATAAAATATATATATTTATTTTGTTTGGAGTGCCCTTTGGGGGTTACAGCACCCTTTAGCGGTCAATCCAGACGGCCCTTTATTTATGGGACACAGGCGCACGCTTGGCACTACTTTGTTGATGCAGGTGCGGCTACTGCGCACACAATTCACAAACACAAAAAAATATATTTTTTTATTTTGTTTGGAGCGCCCATTGGGGGTTACAGCACCCTTTAACGGACAAGCCAGCCGGCCTTTTACTTATGGGACACAGGCGCACGCTTGGCGCTGCTCCTTTGTTGATGCACGTGCAGCCACAGTGCACACAATTCACAAACACAGAAAAAATATATCTTTTTTTTAGCACTTGGGGGGAGCACCCCTGATGGACAGAGCACCCCCTGGACAACACTACAGCACCCCTTTAGGACTGGGACACTGCACAGGACTTTGGAGTGGACACAGCCCCTATGGACAACTGACTGCACAACACAGTCCAGCCAGCCCCTATGGACTTTGAAGTAGTGGACACAGCCCCTATGGACAACAGCAGCACAGCGCAGCACAACACTACACTGCACTACTCTACACTACAACACTACACTACACTACACAGCCCAGCCAGCCCTAACTCCCACCCTCCCTCTTCACTGTCCACAGCCGAGTGAGAAAATGGCACTGATGTGGGTACCTTATATAGGATCGAAAACCCGCGAGACCCGGAAGGCGGGATGATGACGTTTTGCCTTGATTTCAGATCCGAGTCAGGCGGGAAAAGTCAAGCCTGACTCAGATCGGCCTCGGATCGGTGGGGCTCGGGGGGGGTTCGGATTTCAGAAATCCGAACCCGCTCACCCCTAATATATATATATATATATTTTTTATTTTATTTTTTTATTATTATTTTTTATATGTTTAGGTCACAAAACTACATAAGTAAATACATTTTCAAGGAAGATACTTTTGCGGATGCCATTCCATATACTTGAAAAATCTAAATGTAAGATAATGAATATTAGAAGCATAAACCCAGCATATTTAGTTGACATTTATACTATAGTAATCTTCAAGGACTTAGCTGTCAACCTACAAAGCATGTACATCTCTTTTAGACTCAATGCAACTAATGAAACGTATACCTGGATCGCTATAGAGTAGGGGTGGGTAATAAGCGGCCCCTCAGATGTTGTAAAACTATACAACCCAGCATGCCGTGCCACAGTTTTGCTGTTTGGCCACGCTAAACAGTTTTTAATGCATGCTGGGATTTGTAGTTCAACAACAGCTGGAGGGCCGCTTTTTGGCCATCCCTGCTATAGAATATATATTGCACAATAGCAGAAACTATCAATTCCGTTAATGTTGTAGTCAAAGGAACCCTTCCATACTACGTACAGCAATTATTACTTTGCAAAAATGAGGTCAGCATAGCCCATCTCTCTGAGGGGCCTATTCATCATACCTTAAAACTCTCTGGAGGTAATTAGGTTTAGAACTCGTGTGGAGTTCTACCTAATTACCAGAGGAATTCATCATTCCTCCTCCCCATAACTATCTATTTCGAAAAGCTGTCATTTTTGCGATGACAGCTTTTCTGGAAATAGATAGTTATCTCTATCTACACTAACTTACCGCAGCTGGAATCCGTTCTGCGCATGCGCTGTTTCATTCATAAAGCCTGCGCATGCGCAGCACTGCCTACAGCGGCGGTAAGTTTATGTCCCCCCAACCCCTACCCCCCTCCCCCGCTCACCTCCCCCCGTCCCCGCACTTACCTGCCCGCTGCAGCGCCTCCGGCTCCGGTGTCTGCTCTGACACATGTTCATGAATACTAAATTAACGTTAATTAAGGAAAATGTCCTTAAAAACTTTATTTTAGTGTTGATGAATAGGCCCCTGTATGACTTAAAGCATTTGCTTTTTGCTTGCTTTTCAAAGCTAGGTACAAGCTATGTGTTTTTTCGTTCTCTCCAACAAACAGCATAATTTTCTGCCAGTGGAAGGTGCCGATATCTGTGGTACAATCTATACAATTTTATTGACAAATCTGCCAATTTTCTGACTGATGGATCGGTAATTTGCAATTGTTCGCCCATAAGAAAGATGAGATAATCTGGAAAAATTGTAGGAAATATGGGCAGATTACCCAAAAAATGCTCACACTGCGCAGTATCGGTACCTTTCGTCCAATATCTTCTGCCAAGTCCGGCTGATTCAATAATCAAAAATGAGTGTTTATAACCATTTTGGCCCATTTCATTGGCTTTTGGTATAAACTCTCATGCCTACACACTACAATAAATCAGACCGATCTCATTATTGGCAAATCATCCCAATAATTGTAGTGTGTCTCTAGCTAAACACTACCTAAAATAAAATGCATAAATAAACTGATCAATTATAACAATAATGATAGTGTACATTCCGGTTGTTACCAATGAATACTGCCATTGTACTACAAGTGTTAAGTCACACCGCTGACAGCAGATCAGTGATCAGAGATAAGTTCCTGCCATTTCACAACATCCCTATCTCCTCTGACCACTTTCCAGCTATTAATGCAAGTTACTCTTCACTTCACCTTGATTTCATAGTTCTTAAGTATAGGTTACCCAGTGTGCCTACAACAGCTATCTCCAATTATCTTAGGTGCTAGCTTTCCTTTAAAGGCTGTCTGTGGTCTAACTGTCCACAGAGTGGAAGTGGTTCTTCTCAAAGCTATTAATCAAAGGATAAGAGAGGAGGACTTAAACATATATTATGCCGCTAGAGACTGCAATCCTTCTTGGTGTGTACATTCTATAGCATTTAATGGGTTTAACTGTGTGACAAAGTCTCCAGGGACACGTCAGAGATTGGAAACAAAAAATACCGCTGATTTTCAGTAAATCCTATTTAAAAGCACTTTCATCTCATAATTCAGTTAGTGTTGAACATTTAAGGAGCACTTAGCAGAGAAATTAGGGGAAGCTGCATCCTAATTTGTTCCAGTAAATAATATACATTCTGTTTGGCAATCTCTCATTGAATAGGATATGCCCATTTTCTCTGGACCTATTTACCATGATAAAAAAAAGACCTAGACATTTAAAGGACTTTAATTTTTATAATGTTATACAAAGCAAATAGATTGTACTTTAGAAGCATTTGTATTTGTATTTATGCACAGAAAACCATTAAATATGCTCACAATCTCAGAAATGGTGCATACATTATGGATCAAGCTGAGTGATTTAATTAATAGATAATATAGGCAAATGCCTAGTATCCTCCTTCAGTCTAAGGGCTCTAGTTATTAACATTATTTTTACTAAAATTAAGTGAACAAGGGTGTTTTCAAACCCATTTCACATTATTTTAGTTTAACATAAATTTGTTAATAGGCAATTGAAGTAGAATTTGTAAAATTCTACTCCAAACCCTAATTATCAAATACAGTATTTTTAGTAAGCAGATTACATTTCCCATAATTGTAATGGGAAATGTGATCTGGCCAAAGTTTCCAAAAATAAACTGTGACAAAATACCGGGGGAAGCCCTGTGATAATAACACCACCTGTAGATGGCGTTTTCCATGGTTTCCCCCAGCTCGCCGACTCCTGCTCTGCTCTAACAGGCAGAGCAGAGCCGGGATCCAGGCTACAGTGGGCCACAAGCTGATCACTGCAAAAAAATAAAAACACTTACCTGCATCCAGGGAGATCTGTGCTCGGTAATGTCCTCCGGGGCTCCAGTCAGCTGGTCTCCTGGCTCCTGCACTGTGACCCTGGTCAACTGCTGCATAGAACAGCTGACTGGGGTCACAGTGCAGAAAGGGAGGCTAGCTGACCAGAGCCCCAGAGAATATCACCAAGCACCGATCAACGGAGGTAAGTGAAAGTGCAGAGGGAAGGGGAGGTCACGGGGGAGGAGGGGGGCAATCCCGGGGGGGTCTCAGTTGTGGGCGAGATGTATGGTGAGCCAGTCGGCACATGCATGGGCACCATCTTACTATATTTTCTGCAAAAAATACAGTGAAAAACTGCAGATGGGATTCGCAGGGACAGAGCTTTACCACAAGCTCTGTCACTGAAGGGGATTTTTGATAAGTCCCTGTGATATCACACTACAATCTGCATTTCAAATGCGGATTGTAGTAAATAGGTCCCTAATTACTTTACAGCAGTCATTTTTGGCAATGCTTTACCTCTGACTACTGGCTAGTCTAATGCAGCATTGGGCATTTTATTATCCACAAATTTGCATACTTGCCTACTTTTGAAAAGTAGTTTCAGGGAGATTATAGATGGAAGCAGAGGGGGCGTGGCCAGCTCTGCTCAAAGGGCATGTCTATTGCCACTCAGTGAGGTCACTGTAGGAGAGATTGGTTCCCTTTTACACTACTAGATTTTCAGACCCAAATGCTAACAGGACAAAGGGGAAAAACTGGGTGCTGAGTGTCACAGGCATTACTTACCCCCAGAGAGGGCACTCACTGACAGCCATGGAATGGATGGATGTCAGTGAGTGCCCTTTCAGAGTGCAGTTAATGCCTGTGACACAGCACCCAGTTTCTTCCCTTTCTCCTGATAGCATTTGGGTCTGAAAATCTAGTAGTGTAAAAAGAGTCATGATGCAGTTTCCTTACATTTTACCAGGTCACCAATGACGGGGAAGAGGCAACCACAGCATAGCTGTAGTACCACTGCTTCTGCTTCCTCCTCCGCCGCCAAGCACACTGTGAAATTGTGCTAAGCGGCCACCGCTACTCTTAACACTGCCAGGAGCTGGCTGGCAAATCTTAACCTTGTGGGCACACAAACAGTACTAGCCTACAAGCTTCAAAAATGGTAGTATAGGGACACAGGTGACAGATGGGCGTTAATAACAGGGACACAGGTGACAGATGGGGACAATAGCAGGGACAGGTGACAGAAGGCTGGTAGTAGCAGGACACAGGTGACAGATGGAGGTAGTAGCAGGACACAGGTGACAGATGGGCAGTAGTAGCAGGACACAGGTGACAGAAGGCAGGTAGTAGCAGGACACAGGTGACAGATGGGGGTAGTAGCAGGGGTATAGGTGACATATGTGGGCAAAAGCAGGGACAGGTGACAGAAGGCGGGCAGTAGCAGGGACACAGGTGACAGATGGGGGTAGTAGCAGGGACACAGGTGACAGAAGGCAGATAGTAGCAGGACACAGGTGACAGATGGGGGTAGCAGGACATAGGTGACAGATGGGCGGTACTAGCAGGGACACAGGTGACAGATGGGGGTAGTGCAGGAGTATAGGTGACAGATGGGCGGTAGTAGCAGGACACAGGTGACAGAAGGCAGGTAGTAGCAGGACACAGGTGACAGATGGGGTAGTAGCAGGGGTATAGGTGACAGATGGGGGCAGTAGCAGGACACAGGTGACAGATGGAGGTAGTAGCAGGACACAGGTGACAGAAGGCAGGTAGTAGCAGGACACAGGTGACAGATGGCGGTAGTAGCAGGACACAGGTGACAGAAGGCAGGTAGTAGGACACTGCTGACAGATGGGGTATTAGCAGGACACAGGTGACAGAGAGTAGTGGCAGTAGCAGAGATTAGTTGTGGGCAGTAGAAGTGACATAAATTTAATCTGTGGAGGGTGCTGGGAGTAGTAGCAGCACTGACAGACACAGTACAAGTAATAGGATCACACAGATGATAGGGGAGTATAATGTTGTTAGTACCTGTACTTCTTCTGAAAGCAGGATGCACCTTAGGCATAAGATCAGGAGCCAGTGTGGGGCAGCTGCAAGGGGTGAATACGCTCCTTTGTCAGCCTCTCAGGATCTTCCATACCAGCAGAACAGCATTGCCTACCCACATCTGGAGGATTCCTCCCCCATGTTCTTCTGCTGCCGTGACTCAGCGCGGCAACAGCATGTGTCCATCACTCTGAATCCCCGCTCCTGAAACAATAGGCTCCACCTCCTGCATGCTTTAAGAGGTGGTGGAGCCAATACTCATTCTCCTGCTGTTTCTTCCTGTTCAATGCCCTGGGAGTGAGAACCAGATATTAGAGGTGAAGGGGAGCTGTGGACAGGAGGATGTGGGTAGCCTGCCTTGTATTACAGGCAGAGAGCTATGGAGACTGTGGGGGCTAGGACTGACTAGGTGCACCACAGTGTTGTAGCACACTCTCAATCATGACATCTCCAGTCAGGCCACGCCCCCTGTATTTCCGGACAAGCGCATGCGCAGTTTGGATTTCCACAGAGGGACAGTGAAACCGAGAGCAGTGGTATTATTTGTGGGGCAGCGGGAGGCTTAACTAACAATCGGGAGCCTCCCACCAAATGCAGGAGGGTAGGCATGCCTGCGAATTTGCCATTGGCTAAATAGTCTTTGAGAGTATATAAGATACACTATTCTGTCCATCATAATCATTCTTTCCACTCATTAGTTCCCCATAGTTACTATAGTTATTCTTAGCAAACAAAGTTAGCAAAGATTATCAATTAAACTGATTTTTCCACTCTGTCAGCTAAGGTTGTAGTTACTGGATGAATATCATGGATTTTCCAATAAGGTAGAAGCTGTGACTGAATGCACTTAAAGAGGACTTATTTATTGCAATTTGCCTAGCCAGACATCACTGCAATTCATTACCATCTCTTATGGTAGAAAATCTAAGCTATTTTCTTTCATACTGCACCACTGTGGAGTGTGATGGAAAATTAGCTTAGCCACTGGTCACAAAGTACCTTTGCCTGGCCATTTTAGATGCACCAAATGCCATAGCGGCTGATTGTAACTCATTTCCCAAATGTATAATCAATCATCATAAAACCTTATCTATGTATAAAAAACAACACGGGACATAAGTGACATAAAAATTTGTTAACTTTATGTAAATAAAATAGTATGGTGGTTGAAGAAAGAACGTCTAGCTGATCAATAAGTCTAATAGAAAGCTTATTGTGCCCTTAGATGGCACTGGATATAAAGTGAGAAATGGTATAAAATATTGAGATAATACTTAATCCTTTTGAAAGATGTCTTAATTGTCTTAATCGCCCACAATCCTTTTTGTGTAGTTTCAAATAATCACAGGGGGCTCCACATGATACATATGTAAAAAAACATAAAAAACGATTCTTAACAATATGGAGATAAATATATATCTCAACTTCGTCTATATTTTAGATCAGGAGATCATAAGTATTTTGCGTACCAGACTCACATGACAAATTGTGAATCTGTATATATCTGGGTGTCTTTATCTTCCCACTTTATGTAATATCCGTGCGTCTAATCAAAATAAGTGATCAGCCCAGGACAGAGACGGTACTGCGTACCTTACTCACATTCAGTGTACACTAACGGTGCCCGTAATGTTTTTTTTTTAGATGTCATTCATTATCCATTCAGTCTTCCATCATTCAGCCATACATCCTCATCATGTAAAAAAGGGGGATGATATATGTAGCTGAACAACGGTTTTATTACAAGAGACAAAGTATAAATAAATAAAAAAAGAAGGATCACGACCTGATATGTTGTGGTAGTGAAGTCCGGAATTCACTATCTCCTCCAACCAGGTTAATACATCCAATATCAAAGAAATTTTTGTATAGCCAGAGTCCCGTAACCAACACGTTTCGATCC
Organism: Taudactylus pleione; assembly: GCA_031769625.1. Classification (NCBI taxonomy): domain Eukaryota; kingdom Metazoa; phylum Chordata; class Amphibia; order Anura; family Myobatrachidae; genus Taudactylus; species Taudactylus pleione. Next base: position 1,365,168 of record JAUIMM010000241.1, read on the forward strand.
GTCCATTCGGATCTTTTTCAAGGTGTATGGGACACACTAACTATGGGTACCTTAAGTACCCCTTCCAATCACATGGTCAATTACCAATTAAATACTAAACCTCACCATGTATATATATATATACACAAACTCCCTCACATATATTATAGAAGTATTAAAAATCCACATTCCACATTCCACATATAGGTTCCTCTTTCTTTTTGTCCTCCTGCCCGACATGGACACTTCCGGCATCAGCATCCTCAGTGCAATCACGTGTCATGTGGCGCGTACATCTGACGTCTACCCGGAACTTGGTCGTATCCATTAGTGTGCGTCCTCGCGGGTAGGTTTAGAGGGTACAACCTTAACTTCTGGAATCACCGGAAGTGACGTCCCGCATCTCTAGCGTGTCTTTCATATACACGGGAAACGGCACTTAAAAATGTGTCTGGGAGTGTGGTGTCCATATTGAAGCCCTTTAAATAAAGGTCTCCTATAAATAGTAATAATAATAAAATAAAATTCAATAAAAATATTGATAGATATACAATGATAATATGCGAACATTAATAAAATGTATAATGGGACAATATAATAATTAAAATCATAATAAATATATAAAGCATACCTGCCTATTAAAAATACAAACTGTATTATCAAAGGCTAAAAATGCTACAAAAACCATTTTATCTCAAAATCTAAGTTGAGCCCTCCAGGGGCCAACGTTTTGTATTTGTAAATGGTCCTCATTTCTTCCTTGGCTATAGTGGTTGTATCACTGTTAGATCTTATGGACCCTTTGATTAATTTTAACCCGAAAAAGTTTTTTATGTCATCTGTAGAACACTGATGGGCAGTTTTAAAATGGGCTGACAAGGAATGGGAATCTAATCCTTTTCTGATATTACGGAGATGCTCTCCTATATGGGTTTTTAGATTCCTTGTTGTCCGCCCTATATAAAATAAACCACATTTACATTCAATGGCATATATAAGGTTTTTTGAATTGCATGTAATAAAATCAAGGACCTCAAACATTTGTCCATTAATCATAATTTTCGTGATTTTCTTCTCCTTCCCCAATTTTTTAACATTTCTACAGCCTATACATAAACCGCATCTATAAAAGCCTACTGATTTATTAGTGTTCATACTCTTCTCAGACTTTAGATGTGCACTTTTAACCAATTTCGTTTTTAGGTTGGCTGCCTTTCTGTAAATATGGACTGGTTTGGGTGGAATACTTTTTCCCAAAGTAGGGTCCCTCCTCAATATAGACCAATGTTTTTTAAAAACTTTTTCAATCTCTTTATGTTGGGAATTAAAATCCGTAATAACCGCCCATTGAAATTTATCATCTTTCATTTTTTTAGGCTTACTGATCAATAGTTTGTTTCGGTCCATATCTGCCGTAGCTTTAAATTTTTCTAAAACAAGTTCCTCCTTATAACCACTTTCTAAAACAGCCGATTTCATCTCATTGGTTTGTTCATTATAGACCTCCAACTTGGAGCAATTTCTCCTAATTCTTTTGAATTGTCCCCCTGGTATGGAGGTAAGCCATTGCGAGTGATGGCAGCTTCCAGCTTGTATATATGAAAATGAATCAGTGGGTTTCTGATAGGATTTAGTTAAAAACAAGCCCTCCTCTACATATACCGTAACATCTAAAAAGTTAATACTCTCATTTTGAATATCAAATGTAAGTTTGATATTCCGATCGTTCCTGTTCAATCTATCGCAAAAACTATTTAAAAGACTTCTCTCCCCTTTCCATATAAAAAATATATCAGCAATATATCGGCACCATAGCACCAGGTTTGCCCCTTGTGGGTTATGATTCCAGATGGTCAAGTCTTCCCAGACACCCATAAAAATATTGGCATAACTTGGGGCAAACCTGGTGCCCATAGCGGTGCCGACCTCTTGCAGATGAAAAGCATCCTTGAATAAAAAATAATTTTGTTTTAAAATAAAATTAATACCTTTTATTAAAAACTCTTGTAATTCTATATCAGTGTTGGAGCCTTGTAATGTTAACTTCACATCCTCTATCCCTTGGTCATGTTTTATTATAGTATAGAGTGAACTAACATCGGCGCTAACCATGATGTAGTCCTCTTCCCATGTTAGTTTTTCAACTTTCTTCAAAAAATCTCTGGTATCTTTAAGATGTGATTTATTGAGCAACACTAAGGGTTGTAAATAAAAGTCAATACATTCAGATAAGTTAATTGAATTAATTCCAGACACGATAGGCCTACCAGGGGGGTGAACCGGATCCTTGTGGATTTTGGGTAGTACGTATATAATGGGATTACGGGTTTTTCTATTATCAAAAATAGATTCCATATTGGTTAAAACCCCTTTTTCCCAGTAACTTTCTACCAAAGACTTCAACTCTGTAAAAAAAACTCTCTGCAGGATCTCTCATTAATTTTGTATATGTATGCACATCGTTTAATTGTCGATCGACCTCATTCTCATAATCCAGAGTATCCATTAATACGATTCCCCCCCTTATCTGCAGGTTTAATAATGATCTGTTACTAAGTTTTTACTAAGTTCTACAAGCGCAGTTCTTTCACCGTAACATAAATTAAATTTAATTTTTTTGGAAGTTATATATTTCAAATCTTCCATCACTTGGGTTGTGAATGTATCAATGTATCAATGTAACTGCCTTTCAAATGAGCAGGCAAAAAAGAGGATTTAGGCTGGAATTTAGTATTACTCCCTGCTCCTGCCTCCATTTCTGGAGATTCGTCATCTTTCATAAGGAAAAACTTTTTTACGGTCAATTTCCTTATATATTTCTGTATGTCTATGAAAAGGGCAAACTCATAAATTTTTGTTGCAGGGGCATATTTTAAACCCTTCTGAAGTACAGATTCTTCATTATGATTAAGGATATGTGAACTAAGATTGAAAATTTTCACTTTCCCTTTAAGATAGTCACATGGTTCTGAATCTGTCCCTGTTTTGCATCCTTTTTTGTTTTCACTGGATCTTTTCTTTTTTTTCCTTAGTTTCTGTTTCTTTATTCCTCCTCGTTTGCCCCGTTTTTTTATCTTAATTAAAACCTGTGATTTCTTATAACCCTTCTGTTTCCTAAAAAATGCCTTCTCGATGTAGAAGTGGGCATATCCCTGATCATCATCCACCTCTTCCTCCCAATTGTCTGTTCTCTTTCGCCACCAATTTTTATTACCCTTCCTTTGGTAGGGTTCAATATAAGGCAATTGATCATGTTTGCCTCTATTATAGCCCCTTCCCCCATATACTTGGGGTGTTTTTAAATTGTGTCTACCATCCCTATATGTTTGATATCTAAAATCATCCCGTCTTTGTTGGGATCTAAAAATGGGAGATTTGGGGCTCAAATCTGAAACCTCGTATTCCTTCTCTTTATGGGTAACACTTTTATTTTTTATTTTGTTGTTTGTTTCCTCACCCAAATTAATTTCATTTTTATCCCTGACAAATTTCTTGAATTTTTTCTGTTTGAGATCCCTCTCAATTTTCATCACCCTTTGTTCAGTTCTCTCTATAAGTTCTTTGCCCTCCGGAGAATTACTAAAGTCTACTTGACACAATTTCACTTAGGACAACAACTGCATGGGTCCATTGGCCTAACAATAATGGCTGTGAAGTGAGTGGTCTTTGCCTAACACACCAACAACACATGCATGCAAGGGCCACCTGGCAGGCTAGTGTCTCTAACCCCAGTAGGGGGAAATTAGCCTACCTTGGTATTGAAGGGGAGCGCATCTCATCAGTGTAGCAAGATGGCTACTGGACTGCTGTTCTTTTCTCACAACTGACAAAGTATCAAACAACATAAAAGGGGAGATGTATCAAGCATTGGATATAGATAAAATGGATAGATTGCCCCAAATAACCAATCAGCTCCTAACTGTTATATAATAGACTTTTAGATAAATGACAGAAGCTGATTGGCTGCATTGGGCAACTTCAAAACTTTATCACTCTCCAAAACTTGATACAAAGAGAGGGAAAGCTAAGAAACTAATAGTCATTCATCCATGTTAAACAACTTAAACCATCTTTTTCTTTTGTACGACTTTCACCTTTCTAAGTGTTAAGATGCTAGTACTGCTCAAGCATACTACATTTTACTTAGTGTGTTGTCTTTATTTTACAACTCATATTCCCATATTTTTTTCTTTTTCTTTTGTATTTGATGTCATTGCTTCAATAAAATCTTTTAAAAAAAAAACTAACAAGACTCACCTACACCTCTCTTCAGCTATAATTCAATCAAACTGTCATCACACATAAACACAAAATGGGGATCTCAATGACAAAATGATATTTAGCACACTGCCTACTTCACTTGCTTACTGCATACAGTACCTCAATTATTCTTCACGGTCATCACTATGAATTTAATTCTCTTTATACAGTACTTTCAACCCTTCTAAAATGGAAAAGGATCACTTACAATAATAAGCATCCAGTATCTTGTGAACTGTTTTTAGCTGAGGAAGGGACTTGATAAGCAAAATATTAATAATAATAATATAATAATAATAATAATAATAATAATAATAATAATAATAGTAATAACAACAACCACTTTTTTTTCCAAGGAAAAAAAGTACCAGTACTCAGAAGAAAGGTGTTGGCACAAGTCTTCAGCTTATTTTATTAATATTTTTAAAACTGATTTCTTCCTTTTTCTGCAGCCCTTTAAAATAGTTTTAATTAATTCCAAAAAAAAAAGTCCCTATACTGAGAATAATTGAGTACCATCAGAACAAATAGTATATACAGTATAGTTCTATTTCTAAAGGATCACAAAAATAGCCTCTACAAGCATTTAATGATTGATACAATATCTATAGGAAGTTGGGTATAAGATTTTGTAGAATTAATTTTCTGTCCTGTATATTTGTACACCAACCTTCAGGTCTGAAACCCAATTTGGAACTTAGCAAAAAAATCAATTGGCTCCAATATGGCTAACAATAGAGTATAGTAGTTTGCATTTAACTAATTAGCAAGCACATATATAATATGTTTTTTCTTAGGACTAAAGCTTTAACAATTATATCTGAGTATGTTGCAAGGTGTTCGTTTTATTAACTTGGATCAGCTTCTTTTATAGACTAAGAGGGGTATTCAATATGAAATGTAAACTTCGCTGTCGAAGTTTACGTTTCATAGCGAAGCTTTTACCTGGGATAAAGTAACGGGCGTGCGTATTCAATATGAAACCTACGAAAACGGGAGCCTGCGAAGTGGGATTTGCGTTAATTATGAAATTTTCTTTAAAAAATGTGTAGGACTCCCCTAAAGTTGTAAAAACATGGGGGAACACTATGGGTACCCCTGTTTTAGCCTGCAAATGAAAGTCGGGGATTTAAATAGCCGCAGCAGGTGTTTTTTTCCCGACATTGAAGAAGTGTTGCAGAAGAGCACTTATGTTATTTTTTTCGTTTTTTTAAGTGGTCCCATCAAATTTGGGGTACATGAAAATGGGCACTAGCATATTTTTATGTCCCTAAAGTAAGTTTTTAAAAATTCTGCATCTATGCACCTGCTGCTAATAGCCTATTCTAGAATACACCTGCCGCATACTTGCAGAATAGCCCTGAACCTATTTCCCTATTTTTAAACACTTTTTTCCCATTTTTTTTTTCACCCCAATTTTTTAATTGATTTTTTGGGGTGTCCCTATTTTTTTTTTTTTTTTGTTTGACACAGTTCTTTTTAAAATGTCATTCCCAGGGGTGCAGGCTATTTTTTTTAAGCCTGCACCCCTAAACCCCAATTCTGCACTTTTTTTCGCCACCTATTCAGTGATGAAAAGTTATCCCCGTTTTTTATCAAGGACTTTTAGAACCTGCGAAAAGTCTTTGAAATTGAATAAAGTGTAAAACTAAAACCTGCGATAATGACATCATAGGTGCGATATTAACGAAAAAAACGGACTTATCGCTCCATATTGAATTCCCCTATATGTGGCTCTTCAGTAAGAAAACATGTAATGTTGTAGAGCTTATTTAAGTAGATCGAATGTTTTAGACTTTAACACTCAGGCCCTTATTCAATTAGCCGTGATAAGTCCGAATCCGCGGAAAAGTATCGCAGGTGATGTCACTTCGCCAGGCGGAAACTTATTTTCACAAAAAAAACTGCTATAAGCTATTCTTCACCAGTTGTGCAAAGACACTAATTAGCAGCTATTGAGAGCATTTAAGTACCCAAATAGCTTCTGCAGGGCTATTCAGGGCCATCTACCATGATCCCAAATGTTAGTGCATCTTTTGGGGGTGTCTGACAGCACTTTTCGCCTGTTTGCGTTTCGCCGATTCCCGTTTACACGTCCTTTGGAATTGAATAGGGCGAAAAGTGAATTCGCCAAAAACATGCGATGTAGGCGAAAAAGTACATTTCGCTTACGGAGGAGAAATTATCGCGGCTAATTGACTACGGGCCTCAGTTGAAAAACATTGGCTGAGAACCATTGTTATACTGCCAAATTTCACTTTTAGCTATGAACTAAAATGAAAAGAAGGAAATTTAGTTTTATTCTTATCCTGTGTCTATCAGCTGGTTCTTTAGAGTAAAGACCTCTCTAATGTATTTATCCACTTCCTTGGGGTTTATTTACTAAGCATCGGATTCGAAAACCTGGTGCTTCTGATTATGTTTATGTCTGCAAATTAAAGAGAAATACTTTTATTAGCCATGTTTTGCTAGTAAAATCATTTAAATTTCCAGTATAAACACGATCGGAAGTGGCAGGTTTTAAAACCCGGCACTTAGTAAATAAACCCCTAAGTGTCTAACATGTTGATGTCTGCATTATATTTCCCTAAATTGCAGTCTAAATAAAAGCATAATACTGTATATACAATTGTAATAATTTTAATATCTAGCCTTGAAATATTTATAAAGAACTTCAAATTATGGTTTAGAAAATAGAAAGTAAATGTATGCAATGGTAAGGAACATAAATAATGCAATCCAAGAAATAATACAATGCAGAAAAGACTTGTTGAATACATTTGTGATTGTATTATAATTCACATCATTTCTATTCAATGTAAATTACTAACATTTATTTTGAGTTTTCTTGATTATGATTGCACTGTTAGAACTTATCGTGTAGACTCCTCAGCCAGGTGTCACAACTGCCAAAATGTCACTGTAAGTATACATAAAAATATCTGTACATTTTTCCATAGTTAAATAAATATTTAGATGCATTATACAATAGTCTATGTATGTCATTTAAAAGCAATAGGTAGGAGTTGATGAATTTGCAAAGCAAATAAATATGGAAGGCTGCAAAGGAGAAGAAGAAGCTGGCAAATGACTTGGTCAGTGGAGAACGGCGAGCAGTGACTATTGGTCTTGGGTGCAGTGCATCAGTTAAATTTCCCTGCAATGAGTGCATTCCCTTTGCGTCAATCAGAGGCCATTACAGTGATTCAAACAGGACTCAGGACATTGGCCCAAACATAACTCTTCATGGCATGGCAATCATGAACAGCTATATATAAAGCTGGTCTGGATGGGATGGCCAGTCCAACAGTGGAGAGAGCAGAATGAGAATCACCAAAAATGAAGATACTAGGTTTAAGAGGAGGTGCAAACAAGATCTACAGGGAAAGCAAGTAGAGACAGCAAAGTCAAGAGGCAGCAATGGGAGGTGCCGCACTCAGCGGATGCTCATAGCAGAACACAACACTGACAAATCCAGGAGAAGCCAAGGAGCAGAAAAGGGTAGCCTGACTCCTGTCAAGCAACTAGACCAGGTTTATGCTCTGTGTCAGTCCTGTTGAGCAATCCTGGCACTATCAGACCCTCGTAATATCAAGCCCCGACCCTCGTGTATGCAGCCAATTACAGGCCTTGCCATGTCCCATCAACTTACTCCTGGGTCCCACTCTGGCACATAGGGCTCTGTCATTCCCTGATCCCTATCCTTAGATATACCTACGCTGTGAGCCTGCCCAAACTCAGGCCCTTCAGTCCAAGCACTCCATTAGCACCATAAAGTCTTCTCACTTGCCAACTGGGTATCTTATTGTCTGAAAGCTATCCTTGGTACAGTCAGGCTCTCATGGAATATAAACTATCCTTATCTGGATAATGTATAATTTTGTTGTTTAGGTTATTGTTGTTGTCCTGATTAACTTGTAGGTCCAGCCTCTCTGCCACCATTACCTATTTGTTACCTGCTACTCAGCACAAGGTTAGATGGTGAAGGACAGTTTTTAGGGTTTGCAGGCCACTTTATTATATGTTATATTAGGTAGTTTCAGGCCAGACTTGAGAGGGAACAGTTGCAGAACATTCCCTTTTTAGGTCACTAGGGGATCCATAGACACAAATATACATGAAGGTTGAATACAACTGAAGTACATTCTAGGTGTATTCTGAGCAATATAAATAAAAAGCTTCACTCCAAAATAGTTATCATTGGTAGTAAAATGCCACCAATATTCCCCTAGGTAGCAAAGTACCACTAACTGCCCCATAACATGGCCTTCACTAGTAAAACACTGATACTGTAACATGACCATCAGTAGTGAAATGTCAAACAAACATGCCATACAGTGATAATACCCACTAATATGTCCATTATAAATTATGCCAACTATCAGACAGTAGTAACAGTAACATACCTACAGTATTTAATACAAATAAACATGCCCACAAAGAGCAATATACAGAAGACCTCTAATACTACTATTATTCATTCATATATTTATTCACAATTATTTATATAGTGCATACATATTCTGCAACACTTAACAGAGAATATTTGGCCATTCACATTAGTCCCTCCCTTAGGGAACTTACAATCTATGGGGTCTATTTACTAAGCCTTGGAGGGAAATAAAGTGAACAGAGAAAAAGTACTAGCCAATCTGCTCCTGGCTGCCATGTCACAGATTGTGTTTGAAAATTGACAGTTAGGAGCTGGTTGGTTGGTACTTTATCTCCATCCAAGGCTCAGTAAATTAACCCCTTTATTCCCAATCACATGCACACACACATACATACACACTAGGGTTCATCTTCATCAGGAGCCCATTAACCTACCACTATATATTTTGGATTATGGTAGGAAACTGGAGTACCGGGAGGAGTTCTCAGTTCAGTGAGGCAGTATATAGATATGTTCTAAATTATATTTATCAAGCAATTCTGTCCTTAAAATATATGGAAACTGCTGTTTTCACACTTTTAAGGGCAGAAATAAGTGTTAAATATAACAAGATAGATAGGAGATATCGGAAAGGTCTCCTGCGTTCGCAAGCCTTTGCATCACCCTAGAAATGTATGGGGAACAGTATGTAACAAAGAAAGAATAGGGGGAGATGGTAAATATAGTGGAAGAATAGGGAGAGAGGCAGGAGGTACTGTATAGGTGAAGAATAGGAGGAGATGGCAGGCATATGGGGAAGCTGCCGGAAGGTAAGAAGCAGGGAGGATCTTCAGCCAGCCAGTAACTGGTTTATAGGGCTGTCCTTCCCCTGCCACTCAAAAGTCTCTTCCTCTGTACTGCCTGTGTTCCTCACCTGCCGGGGTTAGATCCACCTATCCTGTACAATAATTACAGCTGCTGCCTGCTGGCTGGTATCTTAAAATAGTGAGTGCTGTGCTGTGCAGTGCTGCTCACATTAGCCCCACTTGCTGACTTTGCCAGTCGGATAGCACCCCCACCTCAGTCTGCACCCAGAGCTCGTGCTCCAGTTGCTCTGCCCACGCTACTCCCCTGTGTAAATACCTGTATGTTTATACCACTATACAGAGCAGCATGTATAAATATGCACTGTCAATTAGAGATGAGCGGGTCCGGTTCTCCGGGAACCAGACCCACCCAAATTTCAGGGACCTGAGGGGATCCGAGACACAGATCAGTTCTCCCTGCCTGCCCCTGATCCATTATCGAGGCAAAACCTTGCGATCCCGCTGTCGGATCGCAAGGTTCTGCATTGAGTGGGCTTAACGCTTATTGGCTGAGAGAGCCATCTATCACGGTTCTCGGGCAATAAGCATTAAGCCCATTGAATATGGGCACAGAAGGTAGTTAAGAAGATGCCGCCTGCCCATCCTCCGCCTGACACTGCCGGCACCCCCTGCTGCTGACACCGCCGGCACCACCTGCTGCCGACCCCCACTGGCAGCATCGCTGGCACCCTGCAATGAGGACACCACCGGCACCCATGCACTGCTGACACCATCAGGACCCCCACACTGAGGACACAGCTGGCACCCCCGCTCTGCCAACACACCCGGCACCTTGCGCTGAAAACACTGCCAGCACCCCTGCACTGCTGTCCCATGTACTGAGGACACCATCAGTGACCCCACACTGCCGACACTGCCGGCACTCCCACACTGAGGACACCACCGGCATCCCTGCACTGCCGACACTGTCAGCACATGTGCACCGAGGACACCGCTGGCACCCCACTTTGCCCACACCCTGCACTGAGGACACTGCCAGCACCCCCGCACTCCCCACGTACTGAGGACACCATCAGGAACCCCACACTGCCGATACTCCCACACTGAAAACACCACCAGCACCCCTGCACTGCCGACACTGTCAGAACACATGCACTGAGGACACCGCTGGCACCCCAGCTTTGCCGACACCACCGACACCCCGCACTACTGACCCACGTATTGAGGATGCCATCAGCAACCCCGCACTGCCACTACTCCTACACTGAGGGCATCCCCACACAGCCGACACTGTCAGCACTCCTGCACTGAGGACACTGCTGGCACCGCTGCTCTGCCGACATTGGCGGCACTATGCACTCAGGACACTGCCAGGACCCCCACTCTGCCAACACTGCCACAGTGCCATTACCGCCGGCACTTCCGCATTGAGGACACCACTTGCACTCTCGCATTGAGGACACCGCCAGCACCCCACACTGCCTTTCACAGTAAGTGCACTATTGGTGTATCCAACCCACACTGTATAACACACTGCATCCGTGGTGGAAGCTGAACTGCCACATGTTAGTACCGCCCACAGCTGTTGCTTAGCTTAGTCAGCCAGCTAGCTGGATGCAACCTTTTGGCCCTGAACTAGGTGAAATAAGTCAATATTGTGGGGTGGTCAAAATTGATTGGAAATTACTAGAAATTAATTTTATGGAGGTTAATAATACTGTCCCAAATTATGTGATTTTAGCTGTTTTTATGATTTTTTTTTAGAAAAAATACAGATCCAAAAACAAAAAACACAAGGGCGGTTTTAGCAAAACCAATCCAGATCCAAAACAAGAAGAGATACAGGTCCAAAACCAAAACCACTGGGGTCAGCGCACATCTCTACTGTCAATACAGTTATGCAAATACAATTATGACATTTTAAAAGTGTTGTCCACCAAATATGAATAGTTCAATATGAAGTATTTGGAGAGCAGCTATGCTAAAAATACCTACTACTCCCAACTACATAGTAACCTGACAAAAGTCAAACTCACACATATCAGCACTCCATTCACAAGAAATAACAGTTTTAAGCAATCCCTGCTGACCTGCCACAAATAAATCTCAATGGATAGCAGAATGGTTTGCACCAAGAACTTCTCAAAGGGTATGAAGTAACATGTGCAGACAGAAAGAGCAGGAGCCTTCAACTAAGCTCCTCAGATAGAGATACAGTATGAAGAAAGGAGGTTGGTTCCATCACTGTCTTAAAATTTCAATTGATGTTTGCTTTAAAATGTCTCTAACTGCATATCCCAGAAGTGTATGAAAGAAAAGAAGATTGCAAAATATAATGTACATTGTTTAAAAAAAGAGTGTTGAAAATAATTAAGAGAATAATCACCCTTAGAGGTGACATTGGACAATTGGTCATTGTCCTGCAGCGGTTGTGTGAGCAATGTGAAATAATTGTGTGGAGCTTGTGTCTTTGGTGTAAGTACAAGACTCAAGGGAAAAGTGGAAAAGGATAGTGTGTACTATTTTTCAAATCAATAAAGTACCTTTGAAATAATAGATTTTAAACTCACCATTGTCAGTACCTTGTCCTGGGGTGATTGCAAAAAGAAATGAAATGATATTGACCTGCTTGTGTTCCAATTATGATAATAGTCCTCTTGTTTCTCAGATGTCCCAAGAAAAAATGGAAGAACATATGCATATAGTGGAATTCAAAGGATACAAATATTTTTAAATATGTCCAATGGTGGCGTTAGTATTATTCTCAATGTTTATAGGTGATTGAAGCATGTTGGACATTAATTTAGGAGCCCAATATTGCGGAATTAATTTATTGATCAAATTTACAAAGGAATTTATAACAATTCTAGCTGCTGCCCATGGCTTTGCCCATGATGAAATAGCTTCTGCCAACATTTTTTTTATTTGAGGTGTTCTAGTTGTATTGCTTTGCATAGGGACCCTGACGTGGGAATGGCCCATGTGACCAGCAGCGCTATACAGACTGGTGGCAGCAGCACCTTCACTCACACCAATGTCACCGTGTGCCCTGTGCACAGACTGCTATGTAGAGTATCCTGTTAAAGTAATCGCGGGCCCAAAGCACCTCTCCCCCCAGCCCTTAGTGGCTGCACGCATGGTGCCACACCTTCTCTTGCATTGATGATATCAATAAATTTTGTTTTGTTACTGCTCAGCTTTAACTTCACAGATCGAGATGAAACAAAGTGCAGGCTATTTTCACTACAAAATGATAAGTTTTCATGAAAATCGGTTCAGAAGTTTTTGTGCTAACTTGGAACAGACAGACACAACATTCTTATAATATTAGTATAGATTATAAATATATTATAAATGAAAAAAAATCTGCTGCATTGGTATTGCAATTAAATGGATTTTTTACAATATGTGTTAAAAATAATGACAAGAATAAAAATAGGCACAAACATATACAGTAAGTAAAATCACAGCAGTAAAAGAGAAGTGGTAGCTAGTACATTAGGTAGGTGACAAAAATAGATGTATATAAAAATACCAATTTTAGCAATGCATTTTGCTGAACATCCATCTGTTTCATCAGGCTCTATCATGCCCAAACATTTTAGAGCATGCCACCATGCACACCAACATTCTCCCTTTGCATATCCTCACTGTACAACAACATGACCCCCGCTGCACAACAACATGACCCCTCACTGCAGAACAACATGACCCCTGCTGCACAACATGACCCCTGCTGCACAACAACATGACCCCCACTGCACAACAGCATGACCCCTCACTGCAGAACAACATGACCCCTGCTGCACAACATGACCCAACTGCTCACCAACATGCCCCCCTCCTGACAGGAGGTACTGTATAGGATAAGAATATGAGGAGACAGCAGTAATAGGGGGAGATTGGAGGAATAGGGGAAATAATTGGGGGAGATGGAACAACAGTGCACAACAACAGTATGACTGCAGCAGTCACATGACAACCACATACGTACCTCCCAAAATATTGGATTTAGAATTAGGGACCTTCTTTGAGTTGCGGAGCATCAGTGAGAAAGTACTCAGCAGAGTAGTGAGAAAATGCTCCCCCAACCTTTTCCCTGAGGGATGCTGCAGCCATTGGGTGGGAAGATGGGACAGTGCCCAAAAAGCGTTGGGAGGTATGCAATAATTTCAGCAGGAAGTCTTCTGATTAGGAACAAATATACTAGTTCCCTTCTCAGGTGGTTTATTAGCAACATGTAAGGGCATGAGTTCCACCTGCTCCGACCATGCTATGTCCGTGGCTGCAAGGGGGTCCAATTTGATGAGCAAATGGAAATGGAAAAGGCCCTCAATATCATGTTGCACAGGGGGGAGGGCTATAAACCCCCTTTTTGATTGATGCCGGACAGTTAAATCACCGCATGGACCTCTGTTTGCTCATTGTTTTGTCTGCCACCAGAATTTAGTGTCAAATTTACATTTCTATTTGATCTTACAAATTTTGTTTAATAAAAACCTGTTTTAGTAAACAAGTTTTAAGTTTGCCATATACGTGTCTCCTTGTCTTTATTTTATTACCTATTTATAGTTGTTAAGTATTTGTATATTAAGGTGTATGCCATTAGCAGGTTAATTACATCCTGTGTGTGATTGTCCAAAACAACTGGAATATCACTGCAATTTGTGTTGACATAACTCATCACAAATCCAGGTCCTATTACATTGCTCCCTCCTTTTTTGTCAGCACAGTTGAATAGTAATAGTAATCTCAGCATATTCCCAGCACAACAGGATGAAACAGGGAAAGGAGCCCAAAAATGATAGAATACAATTCATGGTAAGATAAGTAGACTATCTTTTAGCTGCCGCCCATAAGAAATTGAATTAAGAGACCCATAGCAAGTATATAGATATATTTACTCCTAAAACTATTTTTTCTTTTGTAGTTTAAGAATATCTTTTCCAATTTTACTTTCTCAAATGTCAAAAATTCTCTTGGACATAGTGTTAGTATCTGTTCCCCTTATGAATATATATTATATTGTATATTAAAAAGGACATGCACAGTTTAAAAAAACAAGCACTTCAATGACAGGGACTGTTGTTTTTGTGGCTGAAGTGCTTGGTTTATTTGAGTCCCAACAACACAAAACATTTTGGTGGTTTGTTTAAACTAGGGGTGAGCGGGTTCGGATTTCTGAAATCCGAACCCCCCCGAGCCCCCCCGATCCGAGTCCGATCCGAATCAGGCTCGACTTTTCCCGCCTGACTCGGATCTGAAATCGAGGCAAAACGTCATCATCCCGCCTTCCGAGTCTCGCGGGTTTTGGATCCTATATAAGGTACCCGCGTCGGCGCCATTTTCTCACTCGGCTGTGGACAGTGAAGAGGGAGGGTGGGAGTTAGGGCTGTGTAGTGTAGTGTAGTGTAGTGTAGTGCTGCTGTTGTCCACTACTTCAAAGTCCATAGGGGCTGGCTGTGTTGTGCTGTGCTGCTGTTGTTAATAGGGGCTGTGTCCACTACTTCAAAGTCCATAGGGGCTGGCTGGACTGTGTTGTGCAGTCAGTTCTCCATAGGGGCTGTGTCCACTCCAAAGTCCTGTGCAGTGTCCCAGTCCTAAAGGAGTGCTGTAGTGTTGTCCAGGGGGTGCTCTGTCCATCAGGGGTGCTCCCCCCAAGTGCTGAAAAAATAATATATTTTCTGTGTTTGTGAATTGTGTGCGCAGTAGCCGCACGTGCATCAACAAAGTAGTGCCAAGCGTGCGCCTGTGTCATAAGTAAAGGGCCGGCTGGCTTGACCGTTAAAGGGTGCTGTAACCCCCGAAAGTACACTCCAGTCCAAACCAAAAAAAAATTATTTTCTGTGTTTGTGAATTGTGTGCGCAGTAGCCGCACGTGCATCAACAAAGTAGTGCCAAGCGTGCGCCTGTGTCATAAGTAAAGGGCCGGCTGGCTTGACCGTTAAGGGTGCTGTAACCCCCGAAAGTACACTCCAGTCCAAACCTAAAAAAAAATTATTTTCTGTGTTTGTGAATTGTGTGCGCAGTAGCCGCACGTGCATCAACAAAGTAGTGCCAAGCGTGCGCCTGTGTCATAAGTAAAGGGCCGGCTGGCTTGACTGTTAAGGGTGCTGTAACCCCCGAAAGTACACTCCAGTCCAAACCAAAAAAAAAATTATTTTCTGTGTTTGTGAATTGTGTGCACTGTGGCTGCACGTGCATCAACAAAGGAGCAGCGCCAAGCGTGCGCCTGTGTCCCATAAGTAAAGAGCCGGCTGGCTCATTTCTTAAAGGGTGGTGTAACCCACAAAGTGCACTACTCTCCAGCAAAAATAAAATAATATTTTCTGTGTTTGTGTGCGCTTTAGCCGCACGTATATATATCAATATAACATAAATGGAGGACCAAACTTTCTCCGATAAAAATAAAATAGGGAAAGATCAAGAACCTCTTCCTCCTAGTGCTGTTGCTGCTGCTGGGAGTTGTTCATCATCCCAGAGAGGAAGTAGGAACATCACTACTTTTACTAAACAATTGACCCTCCAACAGTCCCTAGCGATGAGGATGAAGTACGACAGCAGTCATCCTGAAGCAAAACGTATAACTGAGGCCTTGACTGCTATGTTGGTGTTAGACGTGCGTCCGGTATCTGACATTAGTGCAGTGGGATTTAGACAATTGATGGAGGTAGTGTGTCCTCGGTTCCAAATCCCGTCTAGATTCCACCTGCATCCTCAAAGCAGCAGCGACAAGCGTGCGTCTGTCTGTTAAAGGGTGGTGACACCCTCAAAGTGTTCTACACAAACAATTAAAATATTGTTCTTTTTTTTTCGGTCTTTGTGAAATGTGTGGGCTGTAGCCTCACCTGCATCCTTAAAGCAGCAGCGACAAGCGTGCGTCTGTCTGTTAAAGGGTGGTGTAACTCTCAAAGTGTTCCAAAAAATAAAAAACTATTTTTTTAATGTGTTTGTGACTTGTGTGCGATGTAGCCACACTTGCATCCTCAAAGCAGCAGCGACAAGCGTGCGTCTGTCTGTTAAAGGGTGGTGACACCCTCAAAGTGTGCTACACAAACAATTAAAATATTGTTCTTTTTTTTTTGGTCTTTGTGAAATGTGTGGGCTGTAGCCACACCTGCATCCTTAAAGCAGCAGCGACAAGCGTGCATCTGTCTGTTAAAGGGTGGTGACACCCTCAAAGTGTGCTACACAAACAATTAAAATATTGTTCTTTTTTCTGTCTTTGTGAATTGTGTGGGCTGTAGCCGCACCTGCATCCTTAAAGCAGCAGCGACAAGCGTGCGTCTGTCTGTTAAAGGGTGGTGACACCCTCAAAGTGTGCTACACAAACAATTAAAATATTGTTCTTTTTTTTTTGGTCTTTGTGAAATGTGTGGGCTGTAGCCGCACCTGCATCCTTAAAGCAGCAGCGACAAGCGTGCGTCTGTCTGTTAAAGGGTGGTGACACCCTCAAAGTGTGCTACAGAAACAATTAAAATATTGTTCTTTTTTTTTCTGTCTATGTGAATTGTGTGGGCTGTAGCCGCACCTGCATCCTTAAAGCAGCAGCGACAAGCGTGCGTCTGTCTGTTAAAGGGTGATGACACCTCAAAGTGTTCTACACAAACAATTAAAATATTGTTCTATTTTTTTCGGTCTTTGTGAAATGTGTGGGCTGTAGCCTCACCTGCATCCTTAAAGCAGCAGCGACAAGCGTGCGTCTGTCTGTTAAAGGGTGGTGTAACTCTCAAAGTGTTCCAAAAAATAAAAAACTATTTTTTTAATGTGTTTGTGACTTGTGTGCGATGTAGCCACACTTGCATCCTCAAAGCAGCAGCGACAAGCGTGCGTCTGTCTGTTAAAGGGTGGTGACACCCTCAAAGTGTGCTACACAAACAATTAAAATATTGTTCTTTTTTTTTTGGTCTTTGTGAAATGTGTGGGCTGTAGCCACACCTGCATCCTTAAAGCAGCAGCGACAAGCGTGCGTCTGTCTGTTAAAGGGTGGTGACACCCTCAAAGTGTGCTACACAAACAATTAAAATATTGTTCTTTTTTCTGTCTTTGTGAATTGTGTGGGCTGTAGCCGCACCTGCATCCTTAAAGCAGCAGCGACAAGCGTGCGTCTGTCTGTTAAAGGGTGGTGACACCCTCAAAGTGTGCTACACAAACAATTAAAATATTGTTCTTTTTTCTGTCTTTGTGAATTGTGTGGGCTGTAGCCGCACCTGCATCCTTAAAGCAGCAGCGACAAGCGTGCGTCTGTCTGTTAAAGGGTGGTGACACCCTCAAAGTGTGCTACACAAACAATTAAAATATTGTTCTTTTTTTTTTGGTCTTTGTGAAATGTGTGGGCTGTAGCCGCACCTGCATCCTTAAAGCAGCAGCGACAAGCGTGCGTCTGTCTGTTAAAGGGTGATGACACCCTCAAAGTGTGCTACACAAACAATTAAAATATTGTTCTTTTTTCTGTCTTTGTGAATTGTGTGGGCTGTAGCCGCACCTGCATCCTTAAAGCAGCAGCGACAAGCGTGCATCTGTCTGTTAAAGGGTGGTGACACCCTCAAAGTGTGCTACACAAACAATTAAAATATTGTTCTTTTTTTTTTGGTCTTTGTGAAATGTGTGGGCTGTAGCCGCACCTGCATCCTTAAAGCAGCAGCGACAAGCGTGCGTCTGTCTGTTAAAGGGTGGTGACACCCTCAAAGTGTTCTACACAAACAATTAAAATATTGTTCTTTTTTTTTCGGTCTTTGTGAAATGTGTGGGCTGTAGCCGCACCTGCATCCTTAAAGCAGCAGCGACAAGCGTGCGTCTGTCTGTTAAAGGGTGGTGTAACTCTCAAAGTGTTCCAAAAAATAAAAAACTATTTTTTTAATGTGTTTGTGACTTGTGTGCGATGTAGCCACACTTGCATCCTTAAAGCAGCAGCGACAAGCGTGCGTCTGTCTGTTAAAGGGTGGTGACACCCTCAAAGTGTGCTACAGAAACAATTAAAATATTGTTCTTTTTTTTCTGTCTATGTGAATTGTGTGGGCTGTAGCCGCACCTGCATCCTTAAAGCAGCAGCGACAAGCGTGCGTCTGTCTGTTAAAGGGTGATGACACCTCAAAGTGTTCTACAAAAACAATTAAAATATTGTTCTTTTTTTTTTCGGTCTTTGTGAAATGTGTGGGCTGTAGCCGCACCTGCATCCTTAAAGCAGCAGCGACAAGCGTGCGTCTGTCTGTTAAAGGGTGGTGACACCTCAAAGTGTTCTACACAAACAATTAAAATATTCTTCTTCTTTTTTCTGTCTTTGTGAATTGTGTGGGCTGTAGCCGCACTTGCATCCTCAAAGCAGCAGCGACAAGCGTGCGTCTGTCTGTTAAAGGGTGGTGTAACCCTCAAAGTGTGCTCCACAAACAATAAAAATATTCTTTTTTTTTTTCTGTCTTTGTGAATTGTGTGGGCTGTAGCCGCACTTGAATCCTCAAAGCAGCAGCGACAAGCGTGCGTCTGTCTGTTAAAGGATTACATCGGTGACAGCATCCAAGTAGGCATGTCAGACAGTCCGTACCTGTACTGGCAGGAAAAAGAAGCAATTTGGAGGTCCCTGTACAAACTGGCTCTATTTTACCTGAGTTGCCCCCCCTCCAGTGTGTACTCCGAAAGAGTGTTTAGTGCAGCCGGGAACCTTGTCAGCGAAAGGCGTAGGAGGTTGCTTCCACAAAATGTGGAGAAGATGATGTTCATAAAATGAATTATCAACTCTTCCAGGGAGACCAGCCTCCAGAACGTACAGAGGGACCTGTGGTTCCAGCAGGGACGAATTAATACTCTGTGAGGATGAGGATGTACACACTGAAGAGGGTGAGGAATCGGTGGATGAGGAGGATGAGGATGACATCTTGCCTCCGTAGAGCCAGTTTGTGCAGGGACACATTAATTGCCAGCTTGTTTTGTGGGGGCCCAAACGAACCAATCATTTCAGCCACAGTTGTGTGGCAGACCCTGGCGCTGAAATGATTGATTTGTTAAAGTGTGCATGTCCTGTTTATACAACATAAGGGTGGGTGGGAGGGCCCAAGGACAATTCCATCTTGCACCTCTTTTTTTTCTTTGCATTATGTACAGTTTGGGGCCTAGTTTTTCTAACTGCCATCCTGTCTGCCACTGCAGTGTCACTCCTAGATGGGTCACGTGTTTGTGCCGCCCACTCGTGTCGCTTAGCATAGTCATCCAGCTACCTCGGTGCAACCTTTTGGACATGAAAACACTATTGTGAGGTGTGAGGTGTTCAGAATAGACTGGAAATGAGTGGAAATTAAGGTTATTGAGGTTAATAATAGCATAGGAGCAGAGAAACCAACAAATTCTGTGATTTTAGCTGTTTTTATGCTTTTTTTAAAAAAAATACAGATCCAAAACACAAAACCCAGAACCCAAAACACGGAAGGGTGGTTTTGGCAAAACCAATCCAGATCCAAAACACGCAGAAAGATCCAGATCCAAAACCAAAACACAAAACACGAAAAGTGGCCGGTGCACACCCCTAGTTTAAACCAAGCTACAAATGGTCTTAAGGCTAACAGAGTGAATCATTCTGACATCCTCAAAGATCTCACCACCTCATCATCATCACCCTCATCACTGTTGTTAATATCATTATTAGGGGTGAGCGGGTTAGGATTTCTGAAATCCAAACCCCCCCGAGTCCCCCGATCTGAGGCCGATCCGAGTCAGGCTCGACTTTTCCCGCCTGACTCAGATCTGAAATCGAGGCAAAACGTCACCATCCCGCCTTCCAGATCTCCCGGGTTTTGGATCCTATATAAGGTACCCGCGTTGGCGCCATTTTAAAACTCACTCGGCTGTGAACAGTGAAGAGGGATGGTGGGAGTTAGGGCTGGCTGGGCTGTGTAGTGTAGTGTAGTGCAGAGTAGTGTTGTGCTGTGCTGTGCTGCGCTGTGCTGCTGTTGTCCATAGGGGCTGTGTCCACTACTTCAAAGTCCATAGGGGCTGGCTGTGTTGTGCTGTGCTGCTGTTGTCCATAGGGGCTGTGTCC
Organism: Taudactylus pleione; assembly: GCA_031769625.1. Lineage (NCBI taxonomy): Eukaryota > Metazoa > Chordata > Amphibia > Anura > Myobatrachidae > Taudactylus > Taudactylus pleione. The sequence goes on from JAUIMM010000241.1 coordinate 1,385,635, forward strand.
ACTACTTCAAAGTCCATAGGGGCTGGCTGGACTGTGTTGTGCAGTCAGTTGTCCATAGGGGCTGTGTCCACTCCAAAGTCCTGTGCAGTGTCTCAGTCCTAAAGGGGTGCTGTAGTGTTGTCCAGGGGGTGCTGTGTCCATCAGGGGTGCTCCCCCCAAGTGCTAAAAAAAAATATATATTTTCTGTGCTTGTGAAATGTGTGCGCAGTAGCCGCACGTGCATCAACAAAGTAGTGCCAAGCGTGCGCCTGTGTCATAAGTAAAGGGCCGGTTGGCTTGACCATTAAAGGGTGCTGTAAACCCCAAAGTACACTCCAAACCAAATAAAAAAATATTTTCTGTGTTTGTGAATTGTGTGCGCAGTAGCCGCACGTGTATCAACAAAGTAGTGCCAAGCGTGCGCCTGTGTCATAAGTAAAGGGCCGGCTGGTTTGACGGTTAAAGGGTGCTGTAACCCCCAAAGTACACTCCAAACCAAATAAAATATATTTTCTGTGTTTGTGAATTGTGTGCGCAGTAGCCGTACGTGCATCAACAAAGTAGTGCCAAGCATGCGCCTGTGTCATAAGTAAAGGGCCGGCTGGCTTGACCGTTAAAGGGTGCTGTAACCCCCAAAGTACACTCCAAACCAAATAAAAAAATATTTTCTGTGTTTGTGAATTGTGTGCGCAGTAGCCGCACGTGCATCAACAAAGTAGTGCCAAGCGTGCGCCTGTGTCATAAGTAAAGGGCCGGCTGGCTTGACCGTAAAAGGGTGCTGTAACCCCCAATGTACACTCCAAGCAAAATAAAAAAATATGTTCTTTGTTTGTGAATTGTGTGCGCAGTAGCCGCACGTGCATCAACAAAGTAGTGCCAAGCGTGCGCCTGTGTCATAAGTAAAGGGCCAGCTGGCTTGACCGTTAAAGGGTGCTGTAACCCCCAAAGTACACTCCAAACCAAATAAAAAAATATTTTCTGTGTTTGTGAATTGTGTGCGCAGTAGCCGCACGTGCATCGACAAAGTAGTGCCAAGCGTGCGCCTGTGTCATAAGTAAAGGGCCGGCTGGCTTGACCGTTAAAGGGTGCTGTAACCCCCAAAGTACACTCCAAACCAAATAAAAAAATATTTTCTGTGTTTGTGAATTGTGTGCGCAGTAGCCGCACGTGCATCAACAAAGTAGTGCCAAGCGTGCGTCTGTGTCATAAGTAAAGGGCTGGCTGGCTAGACCGTTAAAGGGTGCTGTAACCCCCAAAGTACACTCCAAACCAAATAAAAAAATATTTTCTGTGTTTGTGAATTGTGTGCGCAGTAGCCGCACGTGCATCAACAAAGTAGTGCCAAGCGTGCACCTGTGTCATAAGTAAAGGGCCGGCTGGCTTGACCGTTAAAGGGTGCTGTAACCCCCAAAGTACACTCCAACCCAAATAAAAAAAATATTTTCTGTGTTTGTGAATTGTGTGCGCAGTAGCCGCACGTGCATCAACAAAGTAGTGCCAAGCGTGCGCCTGTGTCATAAGTAAAGGGCCAGCTGGCTTGACCATTAAAGGGTGCTGTAACCCCCAAAATACACTCCAAACCAAATAAAAAAAATATTTTCTGTGTTTGTGAATTGTGTGCGCAGTAGCCGCACGTGCATCAACAAAGTAGTGCCAAGCGTGCGCCTGTGTCATAAGTAAAAAGCCGGCTGGCTTGACCGTTAAAGGGTGCTGTAACCCCCAAAGTACACTCCAAACCAAATAAAAAAATATTTTCTGTGTTTGTGAATTGTGTGCGCAGTAGCCGCATGTACATCAACAAAGGAGCAGCGCCAAGCGTGCGCCTGTGTCCCATAAGTAAAGAGCCGGCTGGCTCATTTCTTAAAGGGTGGTGTAACCCACAAAGTGCACTACTCTCCAGCAAAATTAAAAAAATATTTTCTGTTTGTGTGCGCCTTAGCCGCACTTATATATCAAATCGATATAACATAAATGGAGAACCAAACTTTCTCCGATAGAAATAAAATAGAGAAAGATCAAGAACCACTTCCTCCTAGTGCTGAAGCTGCTGCCTCTAGTCATGACATAGACGATAACATGCCATCAACGTCGTCTACCAAGGCCTATGCCCAATGTCATGGTAGAAGCCACATACAATCCCAAATGACAAAGTTCAGGAAAATGACCTTAAAAAATACATTTAAATCATCTGAAGAGAAACGTAAACTTGCCAATATGCCATTTATGACACGGAGTGGCAAGGAACGGCTAAGGTCTTTCCCTAAGTTCATGACTAGTGGTTCAGCTTCACATGACGATGGAAGCCCTCCTCCCACTAAAAAAATCAAATGAGTTAAGCTGGCAAAAGCACAGCGAAGAACTGTGCGTTCTAAGAAGATATCACAAATCCCCAAGGAGAGTCCAAGTGTGGTGGTGGTTGCGATGCCTGACCTTCCCAGCACTGGACGGGAAGAGGTGGCTCTTTCCACCATTTGCATGCCCCCTGCAAGTGCTGAAAGGAGCACCCACAGTCCACTTGCTGATATGCAAATTGAAGATGTCACTGTTGAAGTACAACAGGATGAGGATACTGGTGTAGCTGGCGCTGAGGAGGAAGTTGGCGAGGAGGATTCTGATGGTGATGTGGTTTGTTTAAATCAGGCTCCGCGGGAGACAGTTGTTGTCCGTGGGATGAAAAAGCCCATCACGGTCATGCCTGGGCAGAAGACCAAACATTCCACCTCTTCGGTCTGGCAATTTTTCTATCCAAATCCGGACAACAACTGTCTTGCCATATGTACCATATGTAAAGGTGGAATAAGTAGGGGTAGGGACGTTAACCACCTAGGAGCATCCTCCCTTATACGGCACCTGCAGCGCGTTCATAATAAGTTACTGTCAAGTTCAGAAACTTTGGCTAAGACCGTAAGCAGTCCAGGGACACCTAAATCCCGTTGTCCTGTTGTATCCAAGCGCCTGCAAACAACACCGTCAACTCCCTCCTCGTCAATTTCCTCCTTAGTCAGGATCGGAAGTAGTCCTGCAGGCCATGTCACTGGCATGACTGACTCTCCTATCCGGGATTCCTCCGGAGGATCCTGCATTGCTACGCCTCCTGCTGCCGCTGCTGCTGTTACTGCTGCTGGGAGTTGTTCATCATCCCAGAGAGGAAGTAGGAACACCACTACTTTTACTAAACAATTGACCCTCCAACAGTCCTTAGCGAGGAGGATGAAGTACGACAGCAGTCATCCTGAAGCAAAACGTATAACTGAGGCCTTGACTGCTATGTTGGTGTTAGACGTGCGTCCGTTATCCGCCATTAGTGCAGTGGGATTTAGACAATTGCTGGAGGTAGTGTGTCCCCGGTTCCAAATCCCATCTAGATTCCACTTCACTAGGCAGGCGATACCGAGACTGTACAGAAACGTCAGAAAAATTGTCCTCAGTGTCCTGAAAAATGCCGTCGTACCCAATGTCCACTTAACCACGGACATGTGGACAAGTGGAACAGGGCAGACTAAGGACTATATGACTGTGACAGCCCACTGGTAGATGTATCACCTTACGCAGGAACAGCAGCAGCGTCACCAGTAGCAGCATCTCAGAAACGCCAGCTCATTCCAAGGCAGGCTACGCTGTGTATCACCGGTTTCAGTAAGAGGCACACCGCCAACAACCTCTTAGAGAAACTGAGGGAAATCATCGCCCAGTGGCTTACCCCACTTAGACTCTCCTGGGGATTTGTGATATCTGACAACGCCACCAATATTGTGTGGGCATTACATCTGGTCAAATTCCAGCACTTCTCATGTTTTGCTCACACAATAAACTTGGTGGTGCAGAATCTTCTGAAAAGCGACAGGGGCGTGCAGGAGACGCTTTGGGTGGCCCGAAAAATTTCTGCCCACTTTCACCATTCAGCGACTGCGTGCCGAAGACTGGAGTGCCAGCAAACACTCTTGAACCTGCCCCGCCATCACCTGAAGCAAGAGGTTGTGACGTGGTGGAACTAAACCCTATATGCTTCAGAGGATGGAGGAGCAGCAAAAGGCCATTCAAGCCTATACATCCACCTATGACATAGGCAAAGGAGGGGGTATGCACCTGACTCAAGTGCAGTGGAGAATGATTTCCGTGTTGTGCAAGGTTTACCAGCCCTTTGAACTTGCCACACGTGAAGTCAGTTCAGACACTGCCAGCTTGAGTCAGGTCATTCCCCTCATCAGGCTTTTGCAGAAGCAGCTGGAGAAAGTGAAGGAGGAGCTAAGACGGAGCGATTCCGCTCGGCATGTGGGACATGTGGATGAAGCCCTTCATTCATTTTGCCAGGATTCCAGGGTGGTCAATCTGTTGAAATCAGACCACTACATTTTGGCCACCTTGCTTGATCCTAGGTTTAAAGCCTATGTGGTGTCTCTCTTTCCGGCCGACACAAGCCTGCAGAGGTGCAAAGACCTGCTGGTGAACACACTGTCAGCTGATGCGGAACGTGACACGTCAACAGCTCCTTCTTCATTTTCTCCCGTAACTGGGGCAGCCAGGAAAAAACTTAGCTATCCTAAGCAACCCACTGGCAGTGATGCAGGGCAGGCAGGACCAAGTTTGGACATCTGGTCCGGACTGAAGGACCTGGCAACAATTTCTGACATGTCTACTGTCACTACATATGATACTGTCACCATTGACAGAATGGTGAAGGATTACATCGGTGACAGCATCCAAGTAGGCATGTCAGACAGTCCATACCTGTACTGGCAGGAAAAAGAGGCAATTTGGAGGCCCCTGTACAAACTGGCTCTATTTTACCTGAGTTGCCCCCCCTCCAGTGTGTACTCCAAAAGAGTGTTTAGTGCAGCCGGGAACTTTGTTAGCGAAAGGCGTAGGAGGTTGCTTCCACAAAATGTGGAGAAGATGATGTTCATTAAAATGAATTATCAACTCTTCCAGGGAGACCAGCCTCCAGAACATACAGAGGGACCTGTGGTGGTGGATTCCAGTGGGGATGAGTTAATACTCTGTGAGGATGAAGATGTACACAACACTGAAGAGGGTGAGGAATTGGTGGATGAGGAGGATGAGGACGACATCTTGCCTCCGTAGAGCCAGTTTGTGCAGGGACAGATTAATTGCCAGCTTTTTTGGGGGGGGGGCCCAAACGAACCAATCATTTCAGCCACAGTCGTGTGGCAGACCCTGTCGCTGAAATGATTGCTTTGTTAAAGTGTGCATGTCCTGTTTATACAACATAAGGGTGGGTGGGAGGGCCCAAGGACAATTCCATCTTGCACCTCTTTTTTTTCTTTGCATTATGTACAGTTTGGGCCTAGTTTTTCAAACTGCCATCCTGTCTGCCACTGCAGTATCACTCCTAGATGGGTCACGTGTTTGTGCCGCCCACTCGTGTCGCTTAGCATAGTCATCCAGCTACCTTGGTGCAACCTTTTGGACATAAAAACACTATTGTGAGGTGTGAGGTGTTCAGAATTGACTGGAAATGAGTGGAAATTAAGGTTATCGAAGTTAATAATAGCATAGGAGCAGAAAAACCAACACATTCTGTGATTTTAGCTGTTTTTATGCTTTTTTTAAAAAAAATACAGATCCAAAACACAAAACCCAGAACCCAAAACACGGAAGGGTGGTTTTGGCAAAACCAATCCAGATCCAAAACCAAAACACAAAACACGAAAAGTGGCCGGTGCACACCGCTAATCATTATTACATATTATTAGCACATCCCCACTGGAATCCCCGTTACAGTCTCTGTTTGTTATTGGTGGCAAAGGTCTTCCTGGTATTTGTAGTTCATTTTGATGAACATCAGTTTACATACATACTCTTTTTCACTACATGCTGAAGGGTTGCAGCTTGAGTACACTACAGCTAGTTTGTACAAGGGGTTCCTGAAAAGTTGTATGTTTTTTCCTCTGTTTGTTTGTTTGTATTTCTTTTACCTTTCCGCCTGGTTTTAATCTCATATGCTGAAAGCAAATAGTCTATTTTTATAATTTAATAAGTTATAATAAATAACTTATTATACACCATTAATAGCCTACTCACAAGGTTTTACCCAGTAAATATATCTTTATATCATTAGGATAATTTAATTTAAGAAATATTGCACACCTGACTTACTAAAGTAAAGGAAAGTGTATTTCAATTACAATTGATTCTCATAAAGTTCACATATAGTATAACATAAAACAGTATTAGTCATATACAATGTAAGACATCGAGAAAAAGAGAGAAAACAGAGAAAGAGATATAGGGCTCTATATATTATCATTATTTTTACTAAAATAAAGTGAAAAAGGGTGTTTTCACACCCTTTTCACATTATTTTAGTATCGCCTAAAGTTACTACAGGGCAATTGGAGTAGAATTCGTAAAATTCTACTCCAAGCCCTAATTATCACTTATTTTTAGTAAGCAGATCACATTTCCCATAATTGTAAAGTTACTAAAAATAAATTGTGAAAAAATACCGGGGAAAGCCCTGTGATAATAATGCCACCTGGAGGTGGCGTTATTCAGGGTCTCCCCCAGTTACCGGACTCCTTCTCTGCTCTAACATGCAGAGCAGAGCCCGGAGCCGGCCCCAGTGATCAGCTGTGTGGTCTAAACAGACCACACGCTGATCTCTGCTAATAAAAAGAAAAAAAAAAGTAAAAAAAAACTTACCAGGGACCGAAGATCGGGGCTCCTGTGATGTCCTCCCTCTGGTCAGCTGGTCTCCCAGCCTGCACTAGTGCCCGGTTGTCACCTGACCGAACCCTGTGCAGTATGAGATGTAAGCTGACCGGAGCGACGGAGGACATCACCGTAGCACCGATGACTGCAGGTAAGTGTAATTAAGGGACTGGGGTTGTGGGGGTGGGGCTTGGTGCCGGGGGTGGGGCTTGGCGAAGGTCGGCGCATGCGTCGGCACTTGTCATGGTATTTTTTGCGAAAATACCGTGATAAGGCTGCAGAGGAGATTCGCCGGGTCAGAGCTTTAACGCAAGCTCTGTCCCTGCAAGGGATTTGTACTAAATCCCTGTGATATTGCCTGAATTCGCAATGTGATTTCAGTCGGTAATATCACACCACAATCTGCATTACAAATGCGGATTGTAGTAAACAGAGCCCATAGAGAGATATAGAGTTAGGGGGTCATTCAGACTCGGTCGCAAGCGCTGAGCACTTGCAACCGGGTCGATGTTTCCACACTGGGCATGCACACGTTGGAACCGTCTCCGACGTGCACATGTGTGAGACCCGGCTAGCGACGGGCTCTCCGTCGCTACTGGTCTCACACCAAAGGGGGCGAGCTGTCGATGGTGAGTGACAGCTCGCCCCGTTTGGGAGGCGGGCAGGGGGCATGGCCGTCCAAACGGAGGCGTTCCCAACGGAACGCTTGCCATTTGGGGGCGGCCCCACTGACATCAGCAATGATGTCAGTGGGGAAATTCCTGCTCGATCAGAGCAGGAAGCTCCCTGGGGCTTGTGGTTGATGAGACCGAACCTTAGGGTCTCGTCGCAAGCTCCGATGGTAGCGATGGTCTTGACCATCGCGACCATCACCCTGGTTGATCGCAAGAGCTGTGGGTGGTAACCCACAGCCTAGCGATCGACCAGGAGGCGGCACTTAAAAAAGTAAGCAGCCGCCCTCATTCACAGCGATCGCTTGCAGCAAGCGATCGACTCTGAATGAGGTCCTTAGTGTGGGGGTGGAAGGCCATATGTTTCTTTGTTTTCAGGCCGCACAGTCTAAAGATCTATACAGTCACATCTATCCCTGTAACACTGATATCAGCCGATGGTTGTATCTATGATACTTTACAAACTTATTCAGACATCTTTACAATACTATTATAAATATACAAATTGGATATTGTTTGTCGATTGCTACCAAAACATGGTAATAGGTGAAAGTTATCTTTAATGCTCTCGGCAGATACAATATCCATCAGTGAGATGTGGAGCTCAGCTCACCTTAAAGATACTTTGGTAAAAGGGGCATCATTGTTCAGTAAGTTCCTAGGCTGTACTATTGTTAAAAGCACATGGTTCAACAGGGGGAGAGGTACAAGAGCACATGGAGACGTCCATCTTTGATTTTACTATACACCACACATCTAACCATATCTTCTTATATAAAACTAACCAAAGCATTATAACCCATACATGCCTACCCTCCCAGAATACGCAGGAGGCTCCCAATTTTTCGGGTAACCCCCCGCACCCTCGGAAGGGTAGGCACTTCTCCCGCATTCTGCCTACTTCCTAGTGAAGTGGGCAGAATGGGGAGAATTTCCGCGGAGATTGTGGATCCCCGTGTAGGGGGCAGGGCTTAATTACGCGATTCTTCATTTAGTCACTTCCCTATTAAAATTAACAGTAATCTTGGTAATTTATCATGATGGGGTAGGGCTTAATGATGTGATCCGTCATGCCCCGCCCCCGCTGCAACCCACCTACCTCTCCTCACTGGGCATCTCCCGGGGAAGAGACAACAAAGGTAGGCAAGTATGTTATAACCTTGTGGTATATGAATAGACAAATACTCAACTATGAATCACTATCCTGTATGCTGCCCATGGCACATAAACACTACTATATTTAAAGCTAGCCAGAACTACAATAAGCAGTATCTACCAAACACACCACTACATAACTCCACAACAAACATAATATAATATGGCCTAGATCATACCACATAACTATTATAGCATTTACTGCATGCTAACACAAATCACTACAGATTTAACACATATAAATTACGACATCATTGCACAAACCATTAACTATGCCATTAATCCATGTCCCTGTAAACCATCTATTTCACTTTTAAACCTATGTAATCCATGTTCCATTATCTGGCCATGTGTGGGTTAAAAGAGAGAAATACTTATCCATTGGGGAGGGAAAGATCCAGCTTCTCAACTGAGGAGTATTGAATCCCATCCTTCTGGTATGGCTATTGCATTGTGAGTGCCTGTATATCTTGTGAGAGTTCATGAGCTCTGTGTGAGTGAGGTGCGATTTTCAATCTGTCCCCCTCATCTATGGGTGTGGCTATCCCTAGGTCAACTGAAACCTGTGGGTGTGACCAGGTCAGTATGGCTCTGGTTGTTTGTGAACAAACAAAAGCCATGGGCAGATTTATGGTAATTAAAAGAAACTGGGGGAGATGTACGAAGCCCAGAAACGGTATCAGCGCACGTTATGTGCGCTGATACCGCTTCTCCCCGATGTATGATTGGGGGTCTGGGCTATGCGCCCCTGTCATTGTTGGCGCTGCTATCTACAAGATAGCAGCGCCGATAGCCTGGGCCATGTATGAACGGTCAGATCGTCTGACCATTCGGCCGGCTGTAGCTGTCATTATCGACAGCTACAGCCTGGCGCTAGCCTATCCCCACAGCAGGGACAGCGCTGTCACTGCTGCGGCGGCTGCCGGCTCCAGGGCTCCACTCGACGATCTCGCGATACTTGCGAGATCCCGCGCATGCTCAGTGGAGCCGGCCGGGATAGAGACACAGTGCATCAGCAATAGGCTGATACCCTGCTGTCTCTAACGGGTAATGCCGGAGGGGGGAGTTAACGCTCCCCCTCTCCGGCCGATGAGATGCTTATACATCTCATCGGTAGTGCTTCCTGCTTCACCTCGGTAAGGAGGCGAAGTGGGAAGCGTTATAGCAGCACGTTAAGTGCTACTATAATACATCTCCCCCACTGTTTGAAGTGCACATTTTTACCTTATCATTTATGTAATCATCCACTATTCTATTGATGCTTTTATATTGAGTCACAGTTAAGGTATCAACCAAATAATTTTAAGCCTGACCAGATGTCATAATGTTTCACTTTGGTGTGCTGAGTTAACTCATCATCATTAGTGTGTCTCTTGGAAAATTGATGGTGGCTATTGGACGCAGACCTAAAGGCCCCCATACATCACCAATTGATTGCAGCAATTGTGCAATTTGCAATCGATTGTGTATAAAAATCTTTCCCTTTTTCAATCAATTGTGGCAATTTTGCAATCTGCAATCGATTGAAAATGGGAAAGATTTTTATACACAATCGATTGCAAATTGCACAATTGCTGATGTATGGGGGCCTTTATGCTAACATAGTCATCATGGCACTGTGCAACAGGATGGCGACTGTCATACTTGGTTCCTCTTGCAAATTATTAGTTCACAGACAATTGTTGTTTGAAACTACTAGTCCTCTTGGTCCCCATCTGTGATAAAGATTCACCCCCAGCAGTAATGTAAAGTAGATGTTGAAGAAGTGCTATTACAGCCATCACTAGTACTGGGATGCTCTACTATAGACTGATTCAGTGCTGGTTGCGCTACATACAGGGGACCCCTACATCATTTGTCCCCCGTATCCAGGACTGGTTTTGAAAAGCCTGGTGCTGGTTGTGCTTCATATGGGGGACCCCCATGTTATTTGTCCCCTGTATTTAGCACAACCAGTACTGGGGCTCCATAGACCGGGGCTGGATGTTTTTTTTGGGGAGGGGGCCATGCCATTTTTTTACACTGTTTTTATTTAAACACAGAAGCACAGACGGGTCTCACTGACGCATCTGTGCTTCTGTGTTTGTTTGTTTTTAAACACAGATGCAGGTATCACGGAATTTTCAGATCCGAGCCTGCATCTGTGTGCTGCTACCTCCCCTGGGACCTAATGCCTGAACCACCACCGCCGCACCACCGACGCTAATGCCCGCTACCATCCCCGGCTTCCAGCCACAGCTAATGCCTGCTAACCCTTACCCCCTCTCCCCTGCATCCCGGATGCAGCAAACGCCGGCTGCCTGCTCCCCAGTCGTGGCCCCCGCTATCGCCTGCAAGCAACGGCCATCTAGCTGCACCCTGAAGCCACTATGACTACACCTGCTGGAGGCTCCTACTGAGGCTGCGCAACAAGTTGAAAAGTCCTATCTCTACAATGGCGCATTCTTGAGGTAATAGTTTAAAACCTGTAACTTTCTAATTTACCTGAACCCCAAAAGCATGCACCCTGGCACAATACTGTAGCTACCTAATAAAACAAACCCCAAGTCTAAATTCAACCCCTACCCTGAGTTATGCCTTCCTAAAATCCCCCATAGACTATAGCAGAAAAGGGTTCCTAATTGAGAATATCAGAAAAAAGTGACAGTTGGAGATTTAGATTACTCCCAAATCATCAATTTTTATGTTTATGTCCTGAAATTTGGCTTGCAGCACTGTGCGACAGTCCTACCCGCTCCTACCAAATTTCAACTTGGTACCTCCTATAGATTTTGAGGTGTAGCCCCTTAAACAGCCTGCTCCCCCCTTTGGAATTCTCTATGGAGAAATCCATTTTTTTAGATGCAGCCTTAATATAAGGGCACAACTGTGCCCTTATAATATATGAACTCGCAGAGTGTTAACCAGAATTATAGACCTTTAAATCATTTGGATCATTTCATTTGAATAAAAGTATTGTACACAAGATGTGTAAAGTGTTTTTATATTCATCAATCAACTCTCATATAACAGTATTATTTAAATCAATGCTTATATAACAGTGGAGCTATTAGAACTGGAATAGAGCGCCTTATGTGCATATGTACTTTTATATATACACAATTGGTATTAAGTTAATTAGTGAACCCCGGTAAAAGTGCTGCAGTACAAATAATAATATATTAAGGGATACCTCCCAAACAATGATATAATTCATATAATTGTGCAACCGTGCCTCAGTAATTAAAGTGTTTAAAATATAAAAAAGTGCAATTCATACAATTTAAAAAAGTAAAAAAATTTTAATCAAAAACCAACAATAATATCCTTCCATATGAAGGATAAAATACATAAAAAACAATAGCACGTCTGTATAAAAATACCCTAAAAAGTCAGATTAAATAGGGATTTAAAAATATATATAAATATAGCTTATCTGATAAAAAGTGTCAAGTTCATGAATGGGTAGAGAACAGGAGCATCCAATGCGTTTCGTCCGTATCCTGGACTTCTTCAAGGGATAGTAAGGCTCCTGTGGGGTATCCAGCTTTTATACCCTCTCAAATAAGGACAAACAAGGAATAATAGGAATCGTTAGTGACATCACTTCCGGTTTTCCGATTAGCATAAGCTTGTTAAAGAGTCATAGTTGTTATATTCTCATTAAACTATTCTCTTATTAGCCACACTATTCATATACATCATCATGTTTATGTCATTTTAGATCTTTAAATATACAACAATTCAAGTATAGTTTATCGCGTCACTTCCGCCCTTAGTTCCCGCGGCGCTTCCGCCCTTTACTTGATGTGCAGTGTGTTCTGCTCACTTCCATTCGGTATTCCCATCTCACATGACTTCCGCCTGATTTGCATACGGCGCTACACACTATCCTAGGCTGTCCGTAATAGGCTGGTCAGTCCGCTTCCTCTGCTCGATCAACTGATCACGTGTTCGCGATTCCCCCTGGCTGCCGGTATCCATCTTAGTGCTCACATTGGCATCCTCACTCACGGCCATCTTACTACTCCCGGTAGCCATCTTTGTGCTCTCATTCCACTCGCGGCCATCTTTGTTCTCCCGGCGATTTAAAACTCCACTGTCCTCACTGGCGACATCCATCTTTAATAATCTCAGTGGTGAATTCACCTGCGGCCATCTTACTACTCCTAGTTATCGTTATCTCCACTGCCATCTTCCTACTCTTATTTATCAGTTTTTGGGGCGCTTCTGGAAGTAGTAATTTGCTTTTAATCTTTCCTATATGGCATAATGGAAACAATGTTAGTGTTAACATATAACACATATGTTTAAACATGTCCAAAAGAAATTTAGGTATGTCCAATAAATAATTAATTAATTAATAAATAAGATTAGTACTTCACACCAGATCTCTACTATTTTATATGAATAAATGTTAAACAATATTGTGTTTTGATAATTATTCCAAATCCCATCTATATGATATAAATTATATGTCTGTTAATATTAATAATAGGGAATTTCCACTCTTCTTTTCCTTCTTTCCATAGTTTTTCACTCAATGTGAGCATACATAATCACTTCACTCAGTGTGGGCATACGTAGTCACTTCAGTATTTATTTCAAAGATTTCTTATTTGTTGCGTGGTTCATTCATGGACGTTCAGGTGTAGATCAGAAGTTGCTTCATGGGTCATTTGTCCTGAGGGAATAGTAACAGTGGGTCCCTTGAGAATCTACCGTACCTGGTCTTCTCTAGAGGTCTCCCATCTAAGTACTAACCAAGCCCAATGGTGCTTAGCTTCCAAGATCAGACGAGATTGGGCGCTCCAACCCAGGTATGACAGTAGATATTATTGGGACATGCTGTATACCCTCCTGAACTGTTTTCCTCCATCTCGATCTTCTTATAGGAAGGGAGCTATTTCATAGTTGTCATTGAATCCTCTAGGCGTCATAGTGTCCAATTCAAAGATCCAGAACATCTCCCGTTTAGATAGTTTGTTTGCAAGGTCTCCTTCTCTGTCTCCCAGTTCCACATGTTCTATTGCTTTAAACGTCAAATTATCCGGATCCAATTTATGACATAAATTGAAGTGTCTTGACACCATATGAGTCTCCACCTTATTTTTAATGTTCCGTATGTGTTCCTGTATGCGGAGTTTTAGTGGTCATTTTGTCTTGCCAACATATTTTATTCCACATGAGCATTCCAAGAGATAGATCACTGAAGTTGAATTACAGTTGAGATGCTGTTTAATTTTATATTCCTTGCTACCCACCGAGTTCTTAAAGATCTTTCTCTCTCGGTGCAGGTATTTACACACATTGCATCTACCGCATTTATAACTCCCTGGACAACTGGGAAGGATGCTGGATTTTGAAGTATTGGTATCCTTTAACATGCTAGGTGCTAGAGCATCTTTAAGGTTCCTTGATTTTCTGAATACTATAGGGGGTTCTGGGTGGTAAGATTTCTTTCAGAACTGGATCCATTAAAAGGATATTCCAATGTCTATTTAGTGATTGCTTGATGTCCTTCTCCTGTGCATTATATGTCGTTATGAAGGGAATGATATTTTTCTCTTTTTCTTTTTCTTCTACAATCTTATAATCCAAAAGTGTGCCCCTCTCCGTATTGTTCATTTTCTCTTTTGCTTTCAAGAGGACTTTAGGAGCATATTCTTTTTCTAAGAATCTGGTAGTGTATAACTGGATTTGTTCATCACATGTTTGTACCTCACTACAATTTCGTTTTATCCTATGAAATTGTGAGTATGGTATATTCTCCTTCCATCTATTAAGATGTCCACTTTTAAAATGCAGATAGCTGTTAGTATCTACTTGCTTTATAAAATTTTTGGTAATAATTTTATTTCTTTCTCCACATAGAATCAAATCCAGAAATTCAATGGTGCTATTATTTATTTTTGGCGTGAATTTCAAATTCATATTATTATTTATAATATGATCTAAATACAACTTAAAAACCTCCCCCGATCCTTCCCATATTATCAGGATATCATCTATGTATTGCTTAAAAAACTTAATATTATCTTTAAAAGGGTTGTTGTCATAAATATAGTTCCCATAAAAAGATTGGCAAAGCTAGGGGCAAACGTCGTCCCCATAGCAGTGCCACAGATTTGCCGATAAAACTGATGTAAAAATTTAAAATAATTATGATCCAGTATAAAAGTCATTAAATCGCATAAAAATTCTTTATGTGGAATGCTCATAGATATGTCCATGTCAAGATATTCTCTACATGCGTTAATCCCTTTAGAATGTTCAATACATGTATATAACGATTGAACATCGATGGTGAACCATAAGTAAGTACTTTTCCACTCCATGGCCTGCATTCAGAGCCGCTCGTTAACAGCAGTATGCTCATTGTGTTCCGATGTTGAGAAACCACGCATGCGTCGGTGTAACACTGCGCATGTGCGTACGGCATATTGCGAGCTTTTTTTGTCTTGTTCATCAAATTGCGTACAGGAAATGACATGTCAAATGTGATTGACAGAACAGGGCGTTTTTGGGCGTTGACGGGGGTTGAGATGGAAAAATGCAGGCGTGGCGAGGCATTTTTGGGGCGTACATACATTATCTGATGCGAATGTCAAATGTGTTCGTACCAAGTCATACGTCACTGGATGATCCTCTTTCCATTCAAACTGCTCGCACAGCTTGGGGTCTGGATTACTCGACCACATTGGCGATGGCCTTCTCCTCCGTCCCGGGCCTCCATGATGTTTCATCGATTAATCATGGCTTGTCAGAAAAACAATCAGTTTTGAATTGAAAACCAGCTTGTAATGTGTTTTGCAAACAGTTTTTTTGGTTAGCACAAAACCGTACGCAGGTGGAAATCATAGCTGCTAATTTCAGGATTACACAATCAATTAGCGTACATTTGTAGGTATGGTTTTTTTTTTTTTAGTTTGGTTTTTGTGCTATTGTAACAATAATGTCATCATGTTTGTGTGTATTTTACCATTTTGCTTTGGTCGGGAGAATTTGCATCCTTATGTAATTTTTAAAGTGTTCCTTAAAGAGCCCTTTATTTTATTTTTTATTTTTAATTTTTTGGGAGGTCGTTTTTTGACTTGTGGGCCAGGATTAACTGTAAACCATTTATAAAATAATGTCAGAATACAATGTCGAACATTTTTTCAAAATTTATTTGAAAATAAAAACATTTTCTGGCCCATTTTTGGCCCAAACTTTTTTGGCAGTGTTATTCCTATAAAAATTATAATTTGGCCAAACATAAAAGGTATGGAAACTTAAAACAAAAAATTAAAAACAATTCACAAGAAAGGAGAGGGAAGTTTTGGCCAGAAAGGAATATGGGGCAAGCACAGAAGGAGTGTGGGAAAAGTAGCCAGTGCTGTCAACGTTTTTTCCCCCGTTTGGCTGGGGGAGGGTGGGCGCCAGACCGGGTCCGGGATGTCATCGGGCAGGCCTGTCCAGAGGCAGATGTTGTGGCCTCTGGACTAAGCACAGGGCTAGGCACAATTGGAGGATTGGCTGATGTGCCAGAGGTGGAGGATCCAGATGTTCCGGCAGGAAGGGAGGTCGGCTCCACCATGTGCTGGCAAATGAGCTGCTCCAGGGCATTGGTGATGCAGATGTTGGCCCTGGTATTTTCCGCCAGGGCCTGACCAATGGTCACGTTGGCCGCAGCATTTTGCTCCAGGGCCTCAGCCACCCGTAGCAGACTGGCGTCCATCCTCTGCAGAATCTCCGTATGGAAATCCGATTTAAAATTGAGTTCTGTGAGGAGTGCCACTGCCTGCGAGGGGGATTGCCCTGGACTGGCTTCTGCAGGGTCCTCAGCCGGATGTACTGGTTCCTCCCCTGCAGAGCCAGCAGAAATTCTGCGGCCAAGGCTCCCCTCTGGAGCAGACTCATCCGCCTGTGTCTCTGTGTGAAAAATGAGAAAAGAGTCACATTAGAATCTACAAATTGGCATAATAACATTTCAGAGTTGGTTACATCACAATATTTACCTGGGACAAGATGAGGAGCCGCAAAGTCTGGCATGTCCGTATCCATGTTCGACACGCCAAACACCTCCACAGCCTGCACACACCCCTGTGCCAGCTCTTCCAAATCATTCAACTCCAATGACACAGGGGTGGGACCCCCACCTGTCCCCCTTGCATGCCTAGCCCTGTCCGCCATTTTTTGTTTCAGGCGATATTTGAAGTCTTGCCATCTGTGGGTGAAAAAGTTACCATTATTCCTGTGGTTTTTTTATTTTTGGTTTTAGGGGGGTCAAGTTTTTACTTACCGCCGTTTGACATCCCGGGCTAGACGGACATAATCACCCACCCTATTGACAGCACAGGCTATCTCCTCCCACATTCTCCACTTCTGGCTTGCACCCATATTCCTGTCTGCCTGTGGCAGGATGTCCACACACTTCTGAACCAAAACCTCCATCTCCTTTCTTGTGAATTGTGGCTGCCTTTTCTTTTTCCCTGCTTTGCCCGGAATACTGGGCCCATCAGCCTCTTCCATGTCATCCTCCTCACCTATTTGTTTAAACGTTGAGAAATTTAAGCTTGCAAACTTTCACTATATTATGTTTCAAAATAATCCTTGTTTGGAAATACCTGAAAAACTTACCGGCCGACCCTTGGCCATTGTTTCCCTGGTCTGTAGCCATTTCTTACCAACAAAGAAGAAATACACCAGAACATTTTTTTGGGGTCGTGACGTATTTATACATGCGTCCTTATTTTTCGTCCGCATCATTGATTGTGCGTTCCTATGATCGCTCCTTAATTTTTGTGGGAAAATAAACACTATTTATGGCTTTGGGCGCCTCGAGTCGAGGTGGCGGGTGTTGGTTGTTGGAGGTTACGTTGGTCGGAGTGGATTGTTGGCAGGATTTGTATTTGGCGGTGTTTGGAGTTTGTTTCGGTGTGTCTTTTTGGAGTTTTTCTTTCCGTTCGCTTTTTTTGGTGTGGTTGTTTTATTTGTCGTGTCATTTTTTGGTAAGTTTTTGGCCGTCTTCCTTTTGTTCACTTTGTGTATCCTTCTTTTTGATAAATTTGGGTCGCTAATTTTTTACAAATTCTCCATTGGTAGGTTTCTTTTGGCTCTGCCCCAACGACCTTTTTATCCGGTGACTTATATATCCTCTATTGGTAAGTTTGTTTTTTCACTTGTTTATTAAATGTTCATGTTTTGTTTAACGCAACTTTGTTTGATCTTACACTTTTAACCTTTGGTTTTGTGATTCCTAAATGTATGAACTAATTAGCGCATTTTTATCTGCTTATTTTCTGTCTTGTAATTGCGAACTAATTAGCGCATTTTTATCTGCTTATTTTCTGTCTTGTAATTGCGAACTAATTAGCGCATTTTTATCTGCTTATTTTCTGTCTTGTAATTGCGAACTAATTAGCACATTTTTATCTGCTTATTTTCTGTCTTGTAATTGCGAACTAATTAGCAAATTTTTATCTGCTTATTTTCTGTCTTGTAATTGCGAACTAATTAGCGCATTTTTATCTGCTTATTTTCTGTCTTGTAATTGCGAACTAATTAGTGCATTTTTATCTGCTTATTTTCTGTCTTGTAATTGCGAACTAATTAGCGCATTTTTATCTGCTTATTTTCTGTCTTGTAATTGCGAACTAATTAGCGCATTTTTATCTGCTTATTTTCTGTATTTAAATTGCTTGTGATTTCCCGTTACAAATTTTTTCTGAATTTGTGGCCCAAATTGTGGTAGTCTGCGCACTGTCGTTTTGCTCTTTGCCGAAATGTGTGTTTATCCCCTTTTATGTTTTGTATTGCACCCAATTTAGATTCCTAAATGGCCACCCTAAATTTTTGCATTGTTTGTTTGGTTTTATTTTTAGGTTTTGAAAATCATGACAATACCCCGGCATGTAAGCATCATTGGATTGTATCGTAAAGATAAGTATTTTTTAAATTTGGGGGGGGCAAAAAAACCTTACATTCAATTCTTGCCATTTCAGGTTGATCTTGGTCGGATTGTTCTGGCCATGCTCCCGGAAGCCGACCAACCTCAATCTCGTCCCAGGCGTAGGCATCGTAGGCGTGCAAGGCCCCAGATATATCGAACACGTGTCACCCTTTTTGGAATGCCCGATGATGATGTGTTAAGACGCTACCGTCTTCCGCCCCAAATCATCATAGACACTCTCTCATTAATAGAGAGTGATCTTGAGCGGCAAATTGACAGTCCTACAGCAATACCACCACTTACGCAATTTATGGCGGTGTTACATTTCTGTGTCTCAGGATCGTTTCAAACAATGGTGGGAATAGTTGCGGGAATCTCCCAATCCTCCTTTTCCAGGATCCTGAGGGCAGTGATGGAGGCCCTTTTCAAGCACCTCCATCATTTTATTCAAATGCCTTTGGATATGGGTGCCCTTAGTGTGGCCAAGGCCAATTTTTACCAAATAGCTGGCTTCCCACACATCATAGGGGTTGTGGATGGTACTCACATACCACTTCAGCCTCCAGCATGGCTGGAGGCCATTTTTCGCAACCGCAAACACTATCACTCCCTGAATGTAATGGTGGTATGTGATGCCTCCCTCCAGATCCTGTCCCTGAATGCAAAATTACCCGGAAGTGCACATGACTCAATCGTCATCCGGCAATCAGGGATATGGCAAAAATTAAACAACCTACAAGCTGGTGATGCGTGGCTTCTGGGTAAGTGGAGACCTTTAGTACATAACAATGTTAAGCTTGATACACAGTGATCCTGATGTTGTCACTTCTTTTTCACAGGAGACAGTGGCTACCCTTGCACGCCCTGGCTGCTCACTCCTTATTTGGCTCCCACACCAGGGCCACAAAGTAATTTTAATTCCGCACTTACAGCCACTAGGCAAGTGGTGGAGCGCTGTATCGGCCTTTTAAAAGGCCGATTCAGATGCCTCCACCGCTCTGGTGGCGAGCTCATGTATTTGCCGGATATGGTTTCAAAAATTGTGGTCCTGTGTGGGATATTTCACAACATTGCCATAAGGAGTGGTGTCCCAATGCAGCCAGAGGATGCCTTGCCTGAGGATGGCCCCCCCAAGGATGGTCGGAGGTCAGTATGTGGGGGGGCCATACGCGATGATGTGGTGGCCAGATATTTTAGGTAATAATTGGCACAAAAGAAGTTCTTTGACACAATGTGTTAAGGATTTTGGGAGACCATCTAATTAATTTGTTTATTTTTTCCCATCTTCTGTTTGATTTCATAATCTTTGGGACTGAAACGATGACTACTTCCTGCTACCCAAAACAAACCTTCATGGGGACACATTGGATATATTTTCTGGACCCAATATTGCAACGCAACATTTGTGGAATCATGTTGGCATGCTCATTCGTCAACCAGTTCTTGATTTTTCTTTACTTTTTTCATATGGTGTTTGATGGGTTGTACTTTTTGTTATCACTGTGTGTATTGTTTGTGAGCCAACACTTTGGTTTTTTAGTTATGTGTTGAATACATTTTTTGAGAGTGTAATTTTGCAAATTTTCTTGAACATTGCAAGCAAGTGTAACCAGGTTCACCCACGTTAAAATTGCTTAAGGGTTAATCCTGTAATGTCGCAATTTGCTCAAAATTTAAATATGCTTTCTGGGTCAAAACCAACACCCAAAGGTATTATGTACAATCAATATGCATTGGAATCTCGGCAGGTTGCCCCCAAAATTGGGACATGTAAAATGTACTAATATGAAAATTGTAACACAAAAACAAACCCCAAGCAGATTGTTACTATTAGCTGTTTCATGTGCCTGTTTTCTAAAAATCTACAACACACAATCTTAGTGACATTAGTTGCAAATACTTGCTGCAAGAGTCTACTTATGTCAGTGTAAACAATCTAAGATTTGGAGACAAGGAATGAGACTGAACTCTAACTTTAAATTTGTTATTAAGAAAAATAATTTTTGGAGAAAAGAAAAAATTAGGGACGCAGGATCCCAGCCATACGGTCAAGGACCACCAGCAGGCCGATCACGTGGCCCTGCATCACTTGGACGCACCCGGCTAGGTCCGCCAAACGCCTCTGGTCCTCTGTGGGTTAGAAAAGTGTGGGGCTTAATACAAAATTTAAGAAACACCCTGAAAAAACAAGCAAAACAGAGCTATCCAAAAATGACAATAGTGTGACCAAAAGCACATTTAACCAAAAAACCCAAAAGACACAAAAATGGACACCCAAAAAAACAACAAAAAACAAACAAAACTGTTTTGCCATGTGGGATATGTGTATGGGGAAATCAGCAGCAAAATGTAAAGACAAACAGAGATATACCCAAACTTGGGACAAACCAAATAAAGGAAAAGGCACAGACACAGGATTAGAACAAAACATTTTAAACTACAAAAAAGGATAAAAGGGAAACATACCGTTCAAAATGACGGCTGGGCCAGAACAAAGTCCCTCGTCCTCCTCGGAGGTGGCCACATTCCCCAACGATGGGGGGAGGGGTGATTACGGATTCCGGGGAGGGGGTAGTCATGAGAGGGGTGGTTGGAGGGGAGGGGGAATTGGGATGGAGGGGAAGTAGCACAAAGGGATGTGCGACAGGGTCTGGGCAGGCTGGGGAGGAGGGGGAATTTAGGTTATTTTGGGGAGAGGATGTTTGGCTGTGGGTTGGGGAGAGGGGCCGAGAGCGCCGTCTTTGACGGCGATGACGCCGTAGTCTTCGCTCTGCCCCTAAATGATGGAAAACAAATTGAGGTTACTTTAGAACATCACCTTGTTAAACGCTAATTGTTGAACCTCAAAAAATGAAAACATGCACATGCAGATATGAGTACAAATAATAAATAGGCCATACATGAAAACATGCACATGCAGATATGAGTACAAATAATAAATAGGCCATACATGAAAACATGCACATGCAGATATGAGTACAAATAATAAATAGGCCATACATGAAAACATGCACATGCAGATATGAGTACAAATAATAAATAGGCCATACATGAAAACATGCACATGCAGATATGAGTACAAATAATAAATAGGCCATACATGAAAACATGCACATGCAGTTAGGGCCACAAAGATAAACATGAAAACCACAGTCAAAACAACTTACTTTCCGCTATCTGCATGCGAAAGCATGCCAGCAAGCGGGGCGTCCGCCGTTGCAGGTCGGACCACCTGCGCTCCAATCTGCCAATCGGCCAATCTGGCGGCGTGAGCCGAAGGAACGCAGGCGGCCATGTACCTCCGCATATGCGGAACGCTTTTCCCGATTGGTGATGGGGGGAGGTTGGCTGGTGATCCGCCTGTCCATCACCTCGGTTAAGACCATGAGCTCGCGCCTGGTGAATGCCGAGGCTCTCATGATGGCAATGGTGTATTTTTAATAAAACAATTTTAATAGAGACCAGAAAAAAAATTTGATTGGCTAATGTATTTGGGTAATTAACAGGACCAATTCTATTGGTTAGTGTATGAGTCATGTGTTCGACAGGGCTACAAATCTATTGAGAGTTATGATAGGCTTGATGCAGTGACATGCGTAAGCTAATTTAAATAAAGAAATGAACCCAGTAAAATATGCGTGGGTAAAAACAAAGAAAACAAATGGATAATAGCCTCAAACATGTATTTTGACAAATAAAAGCGAATGTTTAAGCCGTACGTATTCTGCGGGGAAACACAAACACGGACAAGAGTAAAGTTTATTGCATGTCAAAAAAAGATAAAAAATTGACGAGCAATTAAGCTAATTGATATATTGATTGGCATGATATGATTGAGGGAGGTAGGCAGAATAAACGAGCAGGTAATCGGAATCTGACAGGCCCACTTCCGGTTTGTACTTGTGCGTGCGTTCCCTGCAAGCCACATTGGGGATGTACGCTCGCTATTTGGCACGCTCGTTAGTTAGAGGAGGGGTCGGTAGACTTTGGGGAGGAAGTTTAGCTACGTTCGAAATTATGAGCGAGCGCTTAAATTTACATATTTTAGTACGTACGCCGAACGTACGAACGGCCACTTGCGTCCGGCTCTGAATGAGGGCCCATATCTTTTATGATTTGTAACAAATTAGTAGTATCTTTCAGATAAGATTGGAGTTCTTTAACATATTTATATAAAAATATATCAACATACTCGGACAGGTGTGAAGTAAGTGAGTCTATCCCCACAATAATAGGTCTTCCTGGGGGGTTTTCCATGGACATGAATTTTCGGCAAAAATAAAATATGGGGGTAGTGGGATTAGTCTGTAGGAGGTATTGGAATTCCTCTTTGGTTAAAATATCATTATGTAATCCGTATATTTGAAGTCTCCTTAGTTCATCAAGGTAATTCACCAAAGGGTCATTATCCAATACGGTGTAGGAATTAGTGTCGCCCAATAGCCTAAAGGACTCTTTAATATACTGGGATCTATCCATAATGACTATTCCCCCCCTTTATCAGCTTGTTTTATAACAATGTCATTATTATTTTGTAGGTTCTTCAAAGCTTCCTTTTCTTTATTCTTCAAATTATTTTTGGTCATAATTTTCGGATTTTCCTCGTAAAGATCCTTCTTAACCCATGGGAACGCCTACCGTCTGAAGCCGGCCCCACTGACATCACTAGTGATGTCAGTGGGAGTGATTTTGGCTCTGATAGAGCCAACGAGACCCTACCGCAGGGTCTCCGTCGCAAGCCCGATGGTCGTGATGGTCTTGACCATCGCGACCATCATCATGGACGCTCGCATAAGCTGTGGGTGGTCACCCACAGCTATGCGAGCGGCCAGGAGGCCGCTCCATTTTCATGGAGGAGGGCCCTGATTCAGAGCGAGCGCTCTGGTCAGAGCGTTCGGCTCTGAATCAGGCCCATAGTTCTGTTTCACAGAATATTACAAAAACTCCATTACAAATCTCTTTCCTGCATGTTGCCCATTAAACAATACTTTCTTTACCAAATACAAGTATACAAGTATAAACAGACTATTGTACACTACAGCATATTGCATGTTACATGTTACATCACAGACTTACCCCTTTAGCTTACTACTGTTACAAATCACTACATTATTAAATGTTAACATAGACTAACACAGATGAACGCTTGAACGGTTGAATGATTTGAATGATCTGAACGATTTGATGAACGATTTGACCAACGATTTGAACGATTTGAACTATGAACGATTTTTTACTGCATTAAAATGAATGGAATCGTCCAAATCTGACTGCAAACACATCAGATGTCAGATATCGTAATCTGACCATCGGGAACGCGCATCATTCATCATTCAGACATGTCAGATATGTCAGATTTTCCTTCAGATATGAACGATTGAACATTATCGTTCAGATCTGAAGAAAAATCTGACCATGTGTATGCACCATTACACCTATTTAACCAAAGCTTAATTAACCATTAACCCTTAAAACACATGATTTCAACATCTTCCCTGTAAGTCATGTGTGGTAGAAGAGACACCAGGTAGGTAAAAGGCCAGCTTCTCCATTAAGGAGTGTTGAAATTTCATCCTCTTCGTCTGATTGCAACAGCCTGAATGAACATGTTCTTCTGTGTCCTGCTCCAAGTGTGTCTGCCCAGTGTCTTTGCAAAAGTGTCTGTTACATTCTTTTTGGCTTCCAACCCCCAGCTATTACCTGGGAAGTATCTTCAGAAGGGAATAGCCTATTGGGGGGTTAGTTCTGTGAACATCTTATCGTGTTACAACAGGAACCAGGCCTTTTGTGTCGAGGCTGGATATATTAATACAAATGCTAATTAGATTGTATTTTGAGCTGGCTATTCTATTCATCTGGAAAAACCAGCTCTGGGACAAGCAATTCATTTATATATTAACGCTGCAATAAGAATGTACTATTCATTTGTATACATTTTGATTGATTAATAATTATATTCTACATTCTAGTGATATTAATACATACACTGTTACATGAACATACTTAATGAGATAGGGAAATGAGAGACTGTTATTTTTACCACGCAGTTTTATGGAAAGACTTGAGAATTTTTTTTAATCTAGAACAAAAACATCTTTTATTATTTTGGGCTGCATCCAGGGGCGTCTTTAGAGAGGAGGGGGCTCGTGTGCATTCCCAGTCCAGGGCCTCCTCCTCTCTTCCCGGTGGCTGGCAGCTGACTAATGTGGCTGGCCGGCCACTGGAGCATTAGTAGACTCTGGGTACTAGAGTGTGCCCGGAGTCTACTGCGCATGTGCAAAACACCAGAAAAATGGACGCGGTGGCCATTTTTCTGGCTTTTTGTACAGCGCTGACACTCGGCGCGGGACCTCAGAGAGGTAAGTTTTAAATAATGTGGGTGCAGGGTGTGCAGTACAGGCCCCCCATGCACTCGGGGGCCTGTGTGCACCACACACGCTGCACCTATTATAGATACGCCCCTGGGTGCAGCTGATGACACCAAAACACCTAGAAAGTACAGTAATATACACTGCCTCTCACAAGCAGTCTTCTCTTGAAATATCTTTCTTGAATTAAAGCTCCTGAGAATGGTTTTAAACCTTAAAAATATGTCTTCTCTCAGCTCTTATTATTTTGGAGTGCAGCTGACGGGGCCAAAACAACTAGTAAGTACAGTATTTGATTCCTTCCTGGTAGATATATAACTGCCTCTTAAACACACAATCATCCTTTGAAATAGCTAAATTAAATTAAAATACATGAGAATGTTTTTTAAACCAGAAAAAGATGTCTTCTTTGGGGTACAGTTCACTCAGACACAGCACAGTATTTTTGGTCAACTATTCTCTAATGCACATGATATACTGTATATACCCTACAAATGTGTGCTCAGTAAGTGCAGCTTAGACACAAACACAAGCAAGATGAGTCTGTGCAGATTGTTAGCTAATAGCTAAAGTGTCTGTCCCTTTATCTCCCCTTGACATGTACAGTTTATAAGACTGCTTTTTTGTTCACCAAGACATAACACTGAGTAAGTACTTGATCTTTGGTCAACTAAGCTTGAAATCACAGTACCGTCTCTGCCCTCATACACAATGTATACTGTAGATAGACATTATTGTGAAAACAATTGTAAGTGCAGTTCACTTTCAAACATATACAGGACCCTCACAGATACACAGATTAAAATTAAAATAAAAGAACAGTGCTGTGAAAAGTGAAAGATATACCCATGAATTAAAACATTCAATATAATTTATTTAAACACATACGCAAAAACCTACAAACACAATGAATGCATGTAAGACACAACATTAAAATTGTATCTATACACTGAAATATGTAACAGTGTCGATGATTGAAAATGCAACAATAGTAACAATATAAATATTTAGAATTTTCACAGCTCCAGGATGAAAACAGATAAAATTAACATGACTAAATATATCTTTCACAGCTGCGTCCATCTGAAGATAATATCTATGAATATAGTCACTGATGATAAGCCCACAGGCCAACTCCGTATGCTCACTTGTAGAACCTAAAATTAATATATATATATATATATATATATATATATATATATATCCACTTTGCATGGAACATAATCATATAGCACAATGTTCTAATGCAATAGCCATTGGAATATTAGTAAACATCCACTGTTGGTATATATGGTGTTGCCTCATATGTTCCCGCGCTAATATAGCTTAAAAGTGGTGTCTAGTCCTGATCACCCACTGGCAACTGTAGTGAACTACTTATCAGGCAGTCTCCCCTGTAAAGCAGCTAACACAGGATGCTGCTTGGCTCCACATTCTCTCCAGTTCTTAGCAATCAGCAGGGGGAGCGGGCAGCAGATGATTAGTGGAGCAGCGTCCACACTGAAGCCATCGGAGTGCAGTGCTGCCCGGCTTCACAGATCTCCTGCTCTCTGCCTCCTTGTGAATGGGGCAGGTGGAGAAAACAGCGAGCTGCTAATAGTGTGTCCGCTGTCAACAGAGTATATCTGGGAAACCCGTCCCATGTAAAATAGTGGGTGGCAGACAAGAATACAATACCAGCAGCAGAGTCTTTGTGGAGGATGAACTATATAAATCTAGTACTATGTTGTGGAAATATTATCCAAATGATCTAACGCGTTTCTTCCCATATGGGATTTCTTCAGAGGGGTGTAGCAAGAAGGAGGTCCGGCCTCATTAAATACCAAGATATAAAATAACTTAAATAACCACAGAAGCACTAGGAAGTGGACCCCCGTCAATCCCTTCAGTCTGAATGGATAACCATCCCCGCTTCATCATCTTCAACGGCTCCACCATCTGGGACTTGACTTCCTATACCAGGTTATTCTAGGTTATCTCACCTTTTTCCACTTGACCCATTGAGGTCTTCCCTCTTTACTGAGGGCTCTCCTTTAATTCTTTACTTCACTTACACTGTAATATGAATCAGGGGCAAATGCAGGATTTTTACAGGGGGGTTTCCACACACACAAACACATATATACTGTATGTATATATATATATATATATATATATATATTTATATATATAATACATACACACACAAACATATATATATATACACACACATACTTATGTCACACATACCTTACACACACACCTAATGTATGTCACACATACATTACACACACATTTACCTTGCAGCAGCTGCATTTTGTTGACCCGATAAGGATGGGACCTGGCAGGCTGCCACCATTACATTAGGCCCATCCCCCTAGCGACAGAATGCTGCAATTCGCTGGTCAATTGGGAGGGGGTGTAGCCAAATGATGCGATTCTAATGGAATCATGTCATATTGGCTCCGCCTCCTCCCGATTGACTCACGATTCACAGCATTTTGCCATAAGGGGGTGGGGCTTAAGAAGATGGTGCCTGCTCTCCAGTTTGTCAGCGGGGGTTTCTGGGTACTCAGAAACCCCACCTGCGTACGCTAGTGTGAATGCCATGGGTTGTCTTTAGGATTCCCTTTCGACCTTACTATAGTTACTTGCATTTCTTAATTTTATTTTGAGTGTGCTGCATGCGAGCAAACCCACTGTATTATCTGGTTCTATTTACTTTTATTTGGTTTACTATATTTCTGTATCATTTTATTGTTATTCTATTTATTTCTGTCTCTCCCCTGCCCCTTTACATTTCTCCCCAGGTTCATTGTACTTCCTCTCCTTACCCCAATTTTGTACATTTTTTATATCAGTATTTTACACTTTTTTTTTTGGTTTTGGTTTAGTTTTGGATTCCTTAAAAATTTATGAAATTCTATGCACATTTTATAAAACAGCTAAAATCATTTAATTTTGACCTGTTTACATGCAATCCAAACCCAGAGTTAAGTTTTAAATCCAAGTTCCAAAATGACTGCAGAACAGAACAGGCACTCGGCTTGACACGGAACCCAAAAGTGATTCTGAACTAGGGCCCTCATTCAGAGCCGTTCGCTATTTGCGTTCGTTCGTTCAAAAACAAGGGGTGGCTATGCAAATGATCCGTTCGCACATTGCAGTCTGTTCACACCTCTAAGTCTGAACGAGCGAGCAAAACATACGCTCGTTTATTTGATAAAAACGCCCCCTGGCCGCTCGCACCATACGTCATGTCCGCTATTTATTAGATTAATAGAGTACATCGAACAGGATATGAACTGCTCGCTATTCTTGTGGTTGGTTTTTTCAACCGCTATTTTGCGAGCAGTTCTGAGTTAAAAAAAACCAAGTGACGTGGTCATTGACGCTGCTGTATTAATTATGCACACCAATAAAACGCCCGTTTTGACCTTTAAGCACGCCTGCGATTGGATCTCCACTCCCCGTTTTCAAGCACCTTCCCCTGTTACCACCCACATACGCCTCATTCTGTCACTCAAAATAGCAGGCACTCGCTATATTGCGTACAAATGATTTTCGGCCGCACTGACTGGTTCGCGCATGCGTACTAAAAACCGTACGCATGCGCAGATGTGCGAACATCGCTCGGAACGAGCGTACTGCCACTAGCGAGTGGCTCTGAATGAGGGCCCAGGACTCGGTTTGACTAGGAACCCTTACATTTGGGTGTGTTTGTATTTCAGGAAAACCAAACCACACATATCTAGTAGAAATGTTATTGAACTTGAATAATATTAAACACAAATGGAAGAGAATGATCAGTCAAAGTCAAATCCATTAATAGTAAAATATGGGATATAGGGCCTGATTCAGAGATGAACGCAACTGCAATTCGCACGCAGATCGAGCGATTATTTGTCATTGTACATGCGTATGCATTGCAGTGCACAAAGGCAGCAGTGCGTTCACCCTGCGTTCACGCAGACCACGGAGGCCCATTGCACATTGATTGACAGGAAGTGACCATTTGGGAGTGTTGACAGGAGGTGGTTAGCGAAACGTAGGCATGCCTGGCCGTTAGAAAGCCGTTACATGGGCGTGCATAAATTAGCCACTACAAGTGCATACGCAGGTCTGCGTGGCAGAAGAGCTCCCTGGCCTGCGGCAGGTCTGATCTGCCGCAAGGGTAAAATGGCTGCCGATGAACTTCGATGGTACCGATGTTTTTGTAGGTATGTGTAGACGCACGCAGGTGAGAAGGCAGTAGTGGGCGTCTTTATGCTCGGGTGATCTTTGATAACATTTGCATATTTTTGCAACTGCGTTGCGTACGGAAATGCTGTTGCGATCGCATTTGCGTTCATCTCTGAATCAGGCACATAGTCAGTATGTCAACATTCCTAATATAGACAGTTATTATGTCGATACCAGAATGTCAAAATTTACCATGTCAATATGGTTATGTCAACATATGACACGTCTACATTGTTAAAATGTTGAGAATACAAATGTTAAGCTGGATACACATCTAAAGATTTTCTGTCCAACCAGCCAACTAGTTGGTTGGAATGAAAATCTGGTAAGGTATGAAAGCAAACGACAATCAGCAATTTGCTCCCAAACACCGGAAAATGGACAAAAACCGTTGTTTGAACAAATTGTTTTGATCAAACATTTAACAAACTTGTTTGATGACCATTTTCATCTGTTTTCTGGAAATTTAGGAGCACATTGCTGATCATCGGTTACTCCCATACGTTACCAGATTTTCATTCCAACCAATCAACTAGTTGGATGGTTGGACAGAAAATCTTTAGGTGTGTACCCAGCTCTAGGGCTAGGGTTACATTTAGAGCTAGGATTAGCATTAGGGTTAGCATAAGAGTTAGATGTCGATATTTCAACATGTTGATTTTATGGCAGTGTTAAAATGTTGCAAGCCAACACTGAACATGTTTTATTTACTCTGCCGACATGGAGTACCTGTTGACATGCTGTAAACTAAATTATAATTACAAACATTATAAATATTAAAAGACTATAATAGTGCGTGATGGTGAGAATCTCCTCTCAGCTGCATATATGCCTTAGAAACTTGGGGCAGCCACATTTTTTCTATTACTTTTTTTTTTTTTTTAAATAACTTTGGACTATATGGATAATCCTACCGTCACTGCAAAAACTAGTGAGGATGGCACATGTTTCCCAGGGGCAGCGTAATGAGTACTACCGATCCAGTTCTTCTACTGTTGGTAATACTTTAACTACTCTACCCTTTGCCCTTTGTCATAATGTGCTGTGGTAACTAGCAGTTATGGATATATTGGATGTTGTGACATCCTCACATTCCAAGTGAAGTAAATGATAGATTTCCACTTTTTATCCCCCTGCCATTCCTCTGCAAGCTAGTTGGGACCATTTAATTAGGTTATCAGCCACAATGGCAGTGGAAGTCTTTGTTGCCGTAGCGACCGATCCTCTAAATGCTGACTGTTCAGCTATGCAATGAAATTAGAAATCCCTCTTGACATTAAAACATGGAGGCTGCATCAGTGTTTACAGACGTGCCTCTCATATTAAAGCCAGTTAAGAATATTTATAGGGATGTTATAATACAATGGTGCTATCTCAGTTTTTTGTTCTAAGAATTACATCTCGGAAATAATCTAAAATTATAGTCGCTCATGTGTAGGATTACCTATTAATTTTGAGACCAAGAATTGTAAGTGAAATAATATAATCTGGTCTTTTACATGGTGAAATTTGTACCTATTGTAACTATATGGCAAGTAGTATGTTTTACCTGCAAAATCAGAATTTCTTTTAACATTAAATCCCAGGGAAAAAAAATCAATTTGGTTACAAACCCCAGGCTCAGTGATGCAGCTAGGTAAGCCATTTAGTCAGCCCTGCAAGGTGAAATTAGTGTACACTGGTTATCCGATAATTGCTGAGTGGAGAGATAATTATGTGAATTGCTTCCCCATTAACCCTGTTTCCAGTTTTGTATCTTAATGAAATTCAAAGTCCAAAATCAACAACTGCATCTAGTGCAGTGCTGTGTATAATAGTGTTTACATTTAGAATGATGAACTGTAATAATAAATTAAATGTAGTTCTGTTATACAGATGTGTCCTCCTACATCTATCCTCAATAGGCCACACAGTGCAATATACCTGGTGAGAGTGTGTGGCCAGATCTCGTGCAACTCTGCTAGTGTCAGACGTTTTTTTTTTTTTTTTGGTGAAAATGTGTCTTAGGCTGCGTACACACCTATAGATGTATCTGTTCAATCTGTCTGGTGGGAAGGAAAATCTGGTCCATTTTCTAGTGTTTGGGAGCAAATTTCTATTGTTATTTTCTCCAATACATTTCCAGACTTTCCTTCCCACCAGACAGATCAGACAGATATATCTATAGGTGAGTATGCAGCCTAATACCCCTTTTACACCAGAGCTAAAACTCGGGTTATTGCAGGGTTAACCCGGGTAGCTTCTTGGTGTAAAAGGGGACAGGGTTGGCTTCCCGGGTCGAGTGTCCCAGCAATCCAACCTAGGTAACTTGCAGGGTTTAACACGGGAATGACACGTGAAACTTTGCAGTGTAAACGGCGCCGATCCGAGTCACGAGGACCCAGATCATGCCGCATGGCTGCTGATTGGCCGGCTTCAGCGGCGCTTCAACGCCGGAAAAGCCGGGTTACTGCAGACTCGGCTCCGGTGTGAACGGTGCCAACTCAGGAATATCCTGGGTCGGCGCCGGGGAAATTTCCGGGTCTGATCCGGATTGGTACCTGTTCCAACCTCCGGGTCAGACCCGGAATTTAGGTATAAAAGCAGTATATGTCACAATACGATGTGACTAGGATGCACCAGAAGACTGTGCTTATTAATTTGATATGTGACACGTGTGTATCTGTGTGCCCCTGAGTCACTTATACACTGATGAAGCCTCCATGTTTTATATCACCACCACTTTATAGAAGATATTGAGATGTCCAAAAAGCCCAATAATAGGAAGAGATGATGGTAAATAGTATATGGGGATTTCATCAACTCTTTAGGTCATCTGCTTACTATAACAAAGCTTGTACATGAGCATGTAGCAGGTCTTTTTACCCTCCAGGTACAGCATTAGTCAAAGTTGCATTGACGCAACAAAACTTGTCAGCCTGGTCTCAGTTTTACTCTACCAAATTATCTTTATATCACCTCAGAACCGATTCTGATATAACTTTCCAGAATTTAAAGGTATGTCCGCCTCATGGTTGGTGCTTTTCAATAGAAAATAATTCTCACA
This sequence comes from Taudactylus pleione, assembly GCA_031769625.1. Taxonomy (NCBI): domain Eukaryota; kingdom Metazoa; phylum Chordata; class Amphibia; order Anura; family Myobatrachidae; genus Taudactylus; species Taudactylus pleione. The sequence continues at coordinate 1,417,660 of JAUIMM010000241.1, forward strand.
TTTGTTTTGAATGTTCTTTGAGCTAACTAGTAAGTGCTACACAAGCTACAGTACTAATTACTATTTAGCGTCATCTAGTTTCTTCCTATTTTGGGGTTTTTTGGACATATCACTAACGTCTATAATGTGGTGGTGATTTTTTTTATTGCACAGTGATAGGTGATAGATAAAATATAAGCAACATTGATACAGACAGACTATGCTATGATGTTATTTTTTTTCTCAGAGGACAATGAATTTAATTCAGTGGACCTGTGGAATCATAACAGTGGGACTTATATCAGCAGAACAAATAAGGTTTTTCATCTAGATCATATGATGAACATTTTCCATTTGGACTGGTGGTGAATATATATTTATATTCCTTTTTGGAGCCATTAAGTGCCATTTGCCATTTATTTGTATTTGTTACTTGTATAGGTGGAAGTGTCACTAAGCAGAGACTGGAGTACAAGGAAGAAGTGGAGGGTATGGATTGTGTTGTGAGAAACTGATGGCATTCATCAGACAGAGAAGCTCCTGTACTCATTACTTGATTGTCAGCCTGCACACCTGATGTACACATCTACTAACATCCACTAAAACCATTTGGTTGCATATTGCATCTGTGGGCGCTACTAAATCTCTTCAATGATACAGGTGCACGGGTCCTACAGCACACACACCAACAAGCTCACCAGGACACATTAATAATATGAACTGCATTGAATCCTCAGGTTGTTAGCTGAGTCGGTTCACTGACAGTGAATTTCCATACTACATTCTGTGGGCCTGATTCAGCAAGGAACGCAGTTGCTCATATGCACGCAATTGTTAGATTAATTTGCATTGCGAATGCATATGCATCACAGCGGACGTGCGGGACTACGCAGACCCATGGCAGAGTGATTGACAGGAAGTGACATTTGTGGGTAGTGATGGGAGGGTGGTCGGGCGAACGCAGGCGTGCCAGTGCATTTCAACGCCGTTGCACTGCAATACCAAATGCCACCTGAGGCCGCATAAGTTAGGAATTTCTGAATAAGAACTGGGCTTCTCTAACTGTCTGATGTTACCGATTTTTTCACTATGTTGGTCAAGAATACGGATGTGAGTAAGGGGAAGTGGGTGCCCTTATGTCAGGCTGCAAACGCAATGCAAATGCAAACATTTAAATATCATTGCTGATATTAGCAACACAGTTTCGTGCCAAAAAGCAGAATAGCGATCCGTAGTGAATTAGGCCCTGTGTGGCTGTCAGCATGTGAAAAAGCTACATTTCATATCTCAGGTTATTGTTGTCTATAGTAGTTTCTGACTGCCATAGTGTGAATATATTAAATTATCATCTGTTTAAGACGTGTTATCCTGTGGTTAGTCAAGCATCCAACTTGGTAATATCTCCTAAGTTAACTCTACCAACTGCCATTTTAATGTTGTTTGTATTTTCTGTGATTACAAACTGTTTAGCGTTATTTATACCAAACCATATTGGCATCACTTCTATATTTCTGTGGCCAATATATATGCCTGAGTGGCTTTTGCAACTTAGATTGTGTGTAGCCAGGGCTGCCATCAAAAATTGTGGGCCCGGGGACTGACAAAATAGGCATGGCCCCCAGCTTTCCATGTTTCTGCAACTCCAACCCCACAGTGTCTCCCCAGCCTGCACCCCTTCTGTCTCTCCAGACAGCACCCCTTCTGTCTCCCCAGACAGCCCCTTCATCCATCCCTTACAGCCCACAGACACTTACCTTTTCCTGTGTCTTCTGGCTGCTCCTCTTCACACTGTGGCTGGTTCCTTTATCTCAATAAGAAAAAAAATAACTTTATTGTACTAGGCAGCCACAATCTCCCCCCCACACACACACATTTCTCTCTGTGATTCCCCCACATTCCCCTCTCTCTCAGCGATCCCCCCACATTTCCCCAGTGACACCCCTGTACACTCCCCGCACTCTCTCTCTCAATGATCCTCTCCAGATTCTCCTCTCTCTCAGCTATCCACCCCCACATTCCATTCTCTCTCAGAGATCCCTTCCACATTTCCCTCTCTCTCTCTCAGCAATCCAACCCACATTCCCCTCTCTCAGCGATTCCTCCATATTCCCCTCTCAGCTCTCTCTATATCTCTCTCAGTGGTCCCCTCCACATTCCTCTCTCTCAGCGATCCCCTCCACATTCCCCTCTCTCTCTCAGTGATCCTCTCCACATTCTTCTCACTCTCAGGGATCTCCTCTCCCCCTCTCTCTCTCTGTCAGTGATCCCCTCCACATTCCCCTCTCTCTCAGCGATCCCCTCCACATTCCCCTCTCTCTCTCAGTGATCCTCTCCACATTCTTCTCTCTCTCAGGGATCTCCTCTCCCCCTCTCTCTCTCAGTTATCCCCTCCACATTCCCCTCTCTCTCAGTGATCCCCTCCACATTCCCCTCTTTCTCAACGATCCCTTCCATAATCCCCTCTCTCTCAGCGATCCCTCTTTCTCAGTGATCTCCCCTTTCTCTCTCATTGATCCCCCCACATTCCACTCTGTGTGTAAGCGATCCCCCCATATTCCCCTCTGTATGTCAGTGACGCACTACACACACATTCTCCTCTGTCTTTGTGATCCTCACATGCATTGCCCTCTGTCTGTCAGTGACACACACACACCCTTCTGTCTTTCAGTGACCCCCCCACACACACCATACCCTTTTCCTGTCAGTGACACCCCCACCCACACACACTCCCGTTTGCCTGTCTGTGACCTCCCTCCACACACACACATTACCCTCTGCCTGTCAGTGACACCCCCCACACAAACACTCCCCTCTGCCTGTCAGTGACCCACATACACACATTATACTCTGCCTGTCAGTGACACCTCCCACACACACACCCATTACCCTCTGCCTGTCAGTGACCCCCACAGACACACATTCCCCTCTGCCTGTCAGATTTCTGCCACACACAGTACTATAGTTCCCCTTACTCACCTATTCATCTTCTTCTTTCCCACAAAAAAGTCCCACCCCTTTGCCCTCTCCAGCCCCTTTGGTTCCTGGGAAAGCAAACCTGGCTCCCCATTGGTCGATGGCAGCCATCTTTCTGTAGCCTGTTATGAGGGCAGCCATTTTCTGTTTGCCCCTGCTGTAGCCTCAGCCTGCCAGATCTCATGTTACAGCACAGAGCGGCTGGAGAGCAGATGGCCCCAAATCGTTAATGGCACCCTGCCCTCTGGCACCCTGCTCTCTGGCCCAGCTACTGGTAGCTTGCGGTCTTAATTTTGGCACCTCACCTAGCTGCAGTACTGCTGAGTCAACTAGGAGGAAGTGACCTCTGACGTGTGCTCCCCCATGGCCACAGGGAAGCACGTCAGGTGATTGCCGCAGCCTCTACCGCAATCACCTGACGTGCTTCCCCATGGTGTCTACGCTATGGCGGAGCGAGTGACTCCCGCCCAGCCCTGTCGGAAAATCACACGGCAGTCCTGCCTATATCTTTTGCTCCTCTACTGCACATACCTCCTTGGAGCTGGTAATTAACAGTAAAATGTGCCTGTGCTTTAGTTTTTTTTACAAATTACAACAATATCACTGCAATAATTAAATGTATTTTTATATTCTATGAAACATTGTTTTATATATTTTTATTAAATTACCTTCAATTGTTCAGTTATTAGCCATATTTTTTTTTCTACAATTTTAGGAGCTCTTCAGGAGGTTTCATTCACCTCAATTAACGTTGGAGACCACTGGTCTCCCGAGTCACCTGAGTGAAAGGAATACCCTTCTGTAACTACTAGAAGAACCTTCAAGAAGAGATTTTGGAAAAAGATCCTGTATTGCCATGAAGGAAAGGACAGTGAAAACAGGACAAAACAATACATACTAGTACAGATGCATAAACTAATTGTTGACTTAGGGTTATTACAATAATAATAGTAGTAATAATAGCAATAATTATGGTAATATTAGTATTATGTTTATGTTGTCATTACTTAAACCATAATAAGCAGGGGTCTTGATGGCAATTATAAAGCTCATATTAGAGAAAAACAAATGTGTAATCAGAGAGTGTCCAGATCTCATCTAAGTATCAAGAGGGCATTCCAAATAATTCCAGTTGTCTGCTAGTACTTCTCCTCTTTGGTCCTGTAAGGACAGCCAACAACTCCTCCCCTCATCTTTAACATATACAGTATGTGAGACATTATAATTATTGGGGCTATGCCACATTACTTATTCATATTTTCATGCCATTACAGGTTGAGTCTCCCATATCCAAATATTCCGAAATACGAAATATTCCGAAATACGGAATATTTTTAGCATGACTGAGAAAGTGAAACCTTTGCTTTCTGATGGTTCAATGTACACAAACTTTGTTTAAAGCACAAAATTATTAAAATACAGTATAAAATAACCTTCAGACTGTGTGTATAAGGTGTACTGTATATGAAACAAATGAATTTCATGTATGTACACAAACTTTTTCTGATTCACAAAATTGTTAAAAATATAGTATAAAATGACCTGCAGGCTGTGCGTATAGGGTGTATATAGAACATAAATGCATTCTGTGTTTAGATTTGGGTCCCATTCCCAAGACATGTCATTATGCTATGCAAATATTCCAAAATACGGAATATTCCGATATCCAAAATACCCTTGGTCCCAAGCATTTTGGATATGGGAGACTCAACCTGTATTATTGTATCACTACATGCTGCATCTTTGTCTGATTCAGAATTTGTTTAATTGTTTCATTCCCTGAGTTACTCTGTTTATTAAATTCATATTGTCCTCTTTACATGATGTTAGCCATGTTGTGTGCCTTAAGACTCAAATGTGAATCTTCCCCAGATTACACCCACCACAATGATTTAGTGTTTACATGTTTAGTGTAGTCTTAAGGTGCGCACACACACAACGATTTTTAGAATGATTTAACTATAATGACGTCGTTATCGTTCAATCGTTCAAAAAATCGTTCAGTGATAAACGATGATCGATTATCGTTCATGCGCTTTCACGTTTGTCGATTGTAGTTTGTAGTTCAGTCAGACTGGCCAACTGAAAGATTTTCAATAGAAGTTGCAACATTTTTCCTTCAACACACAGAAAATCGTTTATTATGTAAAGTAAAACCAACTACTTTGTAAAACGATTTTCATGCACTTTTTCAAGGGAAAAACTGAACGAAAATCGTTCAACGAAAATCGTTCATTACTTACATCGTTGTGTGTGTACGCACCTTTAATATTTTGTTGATATTAATCACTTAGTTACATACTTTAAATCCCAAACATGTGTTATCATTGTAATGCAATCTGTTGTAAATGTTTATGCTTATGTCATGCAATTGTATGTTAATCTTTTGTAACAAATTTATTATTATTATTTATTTTTTTACTAGATAGCAGGCCGTCAAAATGAAGGGACATGGTCGTAGCCATGAAAAGTCGCGTTTGAGCGCTTAAACGGGTCACTTTTCAGTCAGTTCTGGTCGCCAGTTCAGGGGGCTGCAAGTAGAAATGACAGTGCCGGCGGTTGTGCGTGCCCAATCATTGAATTGCTCTGACGGGCGCCATCTACTGTAGTGGCCGACGGCGTACTTGAATTCCCCCCATAGAGGAGAAGAGCAGCGTTAGCCTGTTATACATATACAGTCAGGTGCATAAATATTGGGACATTGACAGAACTTTCATATTTTGGCATCTATTCACCACCACAATGGCTTTGAAATGAAACAAACAAGATGTGCTTTAACTGCAGACTTTCAGATTTAATTTGAGGGTAATTACATCCAAATCAGGTGAACGGTGTAAGAATTACAACGGTTTCTATTTGTGCCTCCCACTTTTTAAGGGGCCAAAAGTAATGGGACAAACTAAACAATCCTAAATCTAACTTTCACTTTTTAATACTTTGTTGCAAATCCTTTGCAGGCAATTACAGCCTGAAGTCTGTAATGCATAGATATCACCAGACGCTGGGTTTCAACCCTGGTGATGCTCTGCCAGGCCTCTACTGCAAATGTCTTCAGTTCCTGCTTATTCTTGGGGCATTTTCCCTTCAGTTTTGTCTTCATCAAGTGAAATGCATGCTCAATTGGATTCAGGTCAGGGGATTGACTTGGCCATTGCATAACATTTGACTTTTTAGCTTTAAAAAACTCTTTGGTTGCTTTTGCAGTATGCTTCGGGTCATTGTCCATCTGCACTGTGAAGCGCCGTCCAATGAGTTCTGAAGCATTTGACCGAATATGAGCATATAATATTGACCGATACACTTCAGAATTCATTCTGCTGCTTTTGTCAGCAGTCACATCATCAATAAATACAAGGGAACCAGTTCCATTGGCAGCCATACATGCCCACGCCATGACACTACCACCACAATGCTTCAATGATGAGGTGGTATGTTTTGGATCATGAGCAGTTTCTTTCCTTCTCCATACTCTTCTCTTCCCATCACTCTGGTACAAGTTGATCTTTGTCTCATCTGTCCATAGGATATTGTTCCAGAACTGTAATGACTTTTTTAGATGTTGTTTGCCAAACTCTAATCTGGTCTTCCTGTTTTTGTGGCTCACCAATGGTTTACATCTTGTGGTGAACCCTCTATATTCACTCTTGTGAAGTCTTCTCTTGATTGTTGACTTTGACACATACACACCTACCTCCTGGAGAGTGTTCTTGATTTGGCCACCTGTTGTGAAGGGGTTTTTCTTCACCAGGGAAATAATTCTTCTGTCATCCACCACAGTTGTTTTCCGTGGTCTTCCGGGTCTTTTGGTGTTGCTGTGCTCTCCGGTGCATTCTTTCTTTTTAAGAATGTTCCAAACAGTTGATTTGGCCACACCTAATGTTTTTGCTATCTCTCTGATGGGTTTGTTTTGATTTTTCAGCCTAATGATTTAACATTTACCAGCAATGTCAGCAAAACCAGAGTAGAATTCTTAGATTTAGAAATATTCATTGAAGATGGAAAACTACACACAAAGAATTTTAGAAAAAGTGTGGATGTTAACAGCTACATCCTAGCCACGAGTGGACATCACCACAACTGGCTGACAAACATACCCAAGGGACAATATACGAGACTAAGAAGAAACTGCAGTAGATTAGAAGACTATGAATCCCAAGCGTCACAACTAACAGAGTTGTTTCTAGAGAAGAAATATGAGACCAATCTCATAAAGCAAGCCTATCAAACAGTTAAGACTCTAGATAGAGATACTCTATTGAGACCCAAGAATTTGAATATTAACAATAACCCCAAATCAGAGTGTACGTTTTTCATTACACAATACAATGAATCAGCCAATGATATTAAAAGAATATTGAATAAACATTGGAATATACTTTTACAAGATCAAGATCTCAAACAGATTCTGAAAGAACATCCAGATATAGTATATACAAAAGCCCCTGATATAAAGAGGAGTCTAGTTCATAATCACATTCCTCCAAGGAAAACCATCCAAACCACACTACACGGTGGCGACAGTGAGAAAATAGGAGGATTTTACAATTGTGGGAGATGTATAGCTAGTAGAACTCTGAACAAACGAAGCACTAAAGCAATTAACACCTTCATTTCATCCACAACAGGAGAGACACACAGACTCAAAAATTGCACATCATGTGACACCAAAGGGGTGGTTTATCTCATTAGATGCCCCTGCGGTTTAGAGTATGTGGGTAGGACAATTAGACCCCTGAAACAAAGATTATACGAACACATTCGGAACCTAAAGATAGGGAAAGATGATCATAGTGTCTCGAGACACTATAAAACACACCATGACTCAAACCCATTAGGTACCGATTTTCTAATATTAGAAAAACCAATACACAACTGGAGAGGAGGGGACTTTCTAAGAATGCTGAACAAAAGAGAAGCAAAATGGATTTACACCCTGAACACATTGGAACCTCGGGGTCTGAATACTGATTTTAACATAACCAGTTTAAAGACTTAGTGAACATATTAGGCATATTGGCAACCACCCGAGTTAGAACTATGGTGGCCTGCCCTCAGGATGGTTTCTAACATTGGACATTACGATATACATCCCCTTTGTATATAGTAATAGAGGTACCTACTATTGGAAATAGGCCAGTACATGTCCCATGTCTTCATTATGCCCTAGATGTAGCTCTTATTATATGTCCCTCCCCCTTTACTAAACCCCATATCCCTAATCTGTTTCAATCTATATTTCATATTCACCCATTTACAATTAGGACATTACAATATGTGATTGTAATAAATAGGAACAAATTCCTTTTCTCTTTCCTTTACTTATTGATACAATTTTATTTTTCTGTTTATGCCATTTCTAATTAGAAATATCTCTTATATATCAGAACATCTCCTTTAGAGTACTAAGTTAGCTTGATTGAACTACAGAAATTTGGATCAGTCACTTTAAGGATAAACACACCCATTTTCAATGAACTACCTATCAGAATGAAACTAATAGTATTTATAACACCAGCTGCAACAACAGGATATGCTCCTTTAGAAAGGCGGAAGCTGAAACGCGTTGGAGACTCACAGCATCTACACGAGACAGACAGGAGAATTCCCACAGGCTTATTCTGACTTATTCTCACAAGCCTCTATCCTTTCACCACACTCATCCGGATCGCGGTCACGTGATTACAGGCAGCGCCTGCATATGGAAGACAGAAGACGGAGGCAGAGACTGGAAGACGGAGGCTGAAGACTGAAGACACCGCTAGCCGGCAAGGGACAGGAGCGGCCATCTGGGACATGCAAGGGGAGGTAAGTGCTGTACAGGAGAGGATCAACGGCAGCAAGCTCTGTGAGAGCCCACACCATTACATCCACTCCCCGGACGTGGTTGTGGCCTGCCTCCAGCGCATTCACTGGTGCTGGTCTGGGATGCCTAGCCCAAGCGCCGGTGCACTGCTCTGTACAGGGGGGTACCCATCACCTCTAAGGCCTTCCACCCACCTGCACACCCAGACCAGAGCCGTACTCCTGCCCTGGGAAGATCACCCCAGGGCCTCATTCTCTCGTGAACCACCATTAACTTTTATCACCTCATTCAGCCAGATAGCGGGACGCCGCAAATCTGTCACATTAACATTACTCGGAATTTTCAGTCTGTCTCATTATCAACAGAGGAGATTGGTGACCATAGTGTTCGTAGCTATTTATCACCTCATCCCCCATCCATAACCCCTCACCTTCAATTGCATTGCTTGCATATATTGAGATTAATGCAGAGTCTACATTGACTTTATCATTCTAGTACTTTGCATTTATATTTCCCTGATTTCATTTTTTTCCACTATATATGTTTATGTACTTGTTGAATACTGTTGGATTAAGTAAAACATTTTTTTCTATTTTTTATACATCAGTGTGTGTTTAGTACTTATAAGTTTGATCACAATTAGACAGCAACATTACATGGTGTAGCGCTTCAGTACTTTCATAATCATATAAACAGTTGATTTGGCCACACCTAATGTTTTTGCTATCTCTCTGATGGGTTTGTTTTGATTTTTCAGCCTAATGATGGCTTGCTTCACTGATAGTGACAGCTCTTTGGATCTCATATTGAGAGTCGACAGCAACGGATTCCAAATGCAAATGTCACACCTAGAATCAACTCCAGACCATTTACCTGCTTAATTGATAATGAAATAATGAGGGAATAGCGCACACCTGTCCATGAAAAAGCTTTTGAGTTGATAGTCCCATTACTTTTGGCCCCTTAAAAAGTGGGAGGCACATATAGAAACCATTGTAATTCCTACACCGTTCACCTGATTTGGATGTAATTTCCCTCAAATTAAATCTGAAAGTCTGCAGTTAAAGCACATCTTGTTTGGTTCATTTCAAAGCCATTGTGGTGGTGAATAGAGGCCAAAATATGAAAATTCTGTCAATGTCCCAATATTTATGCACCTGACTGTAGATTTATTTATAGGGTGCTACAAAATTTCCGCGCTGCCCTATAGGATGTATACACAATAACTGTAAAACATGACATATCAATTTTACAGTGACTGTAAGTTGACATATTTATGGAACAACATGTAGCAATAAACTAACAAACTTGGTAGGATTCATGCTAGGGTGAGTATTGGAGAACTCATTGTATATTGACAGGCAAGTGGAGATGAGTCAATGGAGGGGAAGTCAGTACAGCACTCAATGACCTTGTACCCAGTCAGAGATGCTGAAATAGACTATGAGACAAGGGACAAGGAGCACTGGAAACAATAATAATGCTGGGGAGATGCACAAGGAAACAGGGCCTTGTACTGTATGTGGGTGCTGACATGCTAAGACAAAGGGTGAGCAGTTTGAAGATGAATTTGGATGATACTAAGGACAGCAGAGGAGAGATTAATGGATATTTCGGAGGAGGGATGGTAGACTTTGATTAAAATGTGAGTTTTAATTAATGTTTGGAGATGTTGAGACTTGTGAAAAGTCTAACTTGGTAAGGAAGTGAGTTCCAGAGGAGGGGCAGAACAGGAGAGATCTTAGAATCAAGCTTGAAAGGAGGTAATCAGGGAGGAGTGGAGGCATAAATTGGAAGGAGTGCAAAGGGAGTGGGAGGGAGTGTAGAAGAAATGAGGTTGGAGATGTAGGAGGGGACAGGGTGAGTGAGTGGTTTATAAATCAGGGTCAGGAGTTTGAATGGGATTCTAACGGGGTTTGAGTGCCAGTGAAGCAGGTTACAGAGGGGGAAAAGTCGGCACAGGAAAATTAGAAGGAAAGTTCATGATAGATTGAATTGGGGAAATGTAAGTATTGGGGAGGCCAGAAAGAAAGATGGGACAGTGTTTGAGGCAGGAAGTGATTAGTGTATGGATAACGATTTTGGTGACATCAAAGGCCATGAAAGAGTCTGATCTTGCAGATATTTTTTATATGAAAGCAGCAAGAAAGAGATATAGATTGTGTGGGGTGAAGGATAGAGATGACACCCAGGCAGCAGATTTAATAAATGAAGATGTTGTTGACAGAAAGAAAGAGTGGGAGATTATGATTAATTTGAGAAAATGCTAGGACATCCTGGATATGAGATAGCAGAGACAGGAGAGTCGGCTATCTGAAGAAGAAAGGACAGGGCATGATTGGTAAGTTTGAGTATCATCAGCATACAGGTATTATTCGGAGACTGAAGGAGCTGATGGATGTGTCCTTGGGGAATTCCAGCAAATAGAGGAAGAGGGGGGATTGGAATTAGAGGTAGCGAAAGAAAAGGAATGAAGGATGAGAACCCAGAGAGGACTGATTCACAGAGACCAATGGACAGTTTAAAGGAGATGTGGCTGATTTACAGTGTCAAAGGTTGCAGAAAGAAGGATGGGAATAGAGAATTGGCAGTTGGCTTAGCAGGAATAAGATCCTTAATGACTTTAGTTAGGGTGGTTTCTGTAAAGTGGAAAGAAATGAAGTGAGTCAGAGATAGACAATCCTCTCAAGGACCTTGGATGCAAAAGGGAGGTGAGAGATGTGATGGTAGTTCTAGAGAGTACATGGTTAAAGGAGGAGAAGAGAACAGTGCTTTATGAGAGAGACAGGTTGAAAAGATGTGCAAGATGAAAGCAGGCTTCAGGAGAGAGGGAGTGAAGGAGGTGAGATGAAATATGGTCCAAAGAGTGGTTTGCTAAGATGATGATGATGAGAGGAGTACACACATTTACACCAAGAGGTGAGTGAGAAGGAAGTCAAAGTGGTAGGTGAGTTAAAGGAGGGAAGTGGAGGGATAGAAGGATTTAGATGTCAATGTAGATAGTGGGCCTGATTCAGACCCGCTCGCAAGTGCACAGAACTCGCAAGCTGGTCGATGGTCCCCCACTGTGTATGCACCGCCTCCGGCATGCACATTGTGCGAGACCCATCCTGCGACATCACACTAGTGATGTCAGTAGTGGACTTCCTGCTCTTTTAGAGCAGGAAGACCACTCGGGCTTGCGGGAGCCGAGACCCTACCACAGGGTCTCGTCGCAAGCCCGATGGTCGCGATAATTGCGACAGACTCCAGGCTGCTCGCACAAGCTGGGGTGGTCACCCACAGCTTTGCTAGCAGGAAGGGAAAAAAAAGCATGCCATCAGCGAGCGGCTCTGAATCAGGCCCAGTATCCATCTTTTACGTGAAGTAAGTGATGAAATAGAAAGGTGAAGTTGGCAAAGATGCGGTGAGATTTGTGAGAAGATTACATACTTAAAGTATGACTACATATCACTGCATAGCTTGGGTAAATCAGAACTTATGGATGGCGCCAAACGAATACCTAAACTTGCAGCCAAAGGTGAATAGGATTCTACCAACTTTACCCCTAAGGAGGGATACTATAAAAACAAGATTTTTCCCAAAACTGGAAGGGTAATTTGTAGCTTAGTCCTGGAAATTGTGTCTGTGACACATATGTAAATGGTGGAACAGATCTCTTACTCACTAATTTGATGAGCAATATACAGTAGATGGGGACTGTTCTGCACTGACCAATAAATAGCCTACAGATGAATGTGTGATGGAACCAGTCCCTTTACTCACCAGTAAGGTGAGCTATATATAAACATGAAATGTTCAACAACAGTTGATGTTGAAATAGAAATGATTTGGTGGTGTGACCAAGATGACATGGAGTAGCACAAATTTGTGCAAACTCCCCATCTTCATACATCTTGTAGTCCATCCTTCCTGTTGGATTTGGCCAAAAACTGCCCATTTAAGTGTGCAGTGGCTGAGCAGTGGTCAGCAGCGGTAACCCAGTCGGTTCCTGGTGTGGCTTTATGCCATGGTGCCGCTTCTGCCTGTTCCTGCACTCTGGTACTGCCCTCCAGCTACACTTACCAATGGGCTGCTTCTGTATTTTCCTGAGTGGCTGGTGAACTGGAACATGGATCTGGCTGGCTGCTAGTGTCTCCCTGCAGCCTCTCCTCTCAGGCCGGTGCTGCATCCTGGGGTGTAGTGAGAGTGGCTCCAGTGGAGCACCTGATACAGGCATCTGCTTCAGCCAGGGCACTGGAGATCAGCCATCCGACAAAGGGCAGAGCACCTGCTGAGCTGAGTGTGAAATACACAAAGAGACAAGTACTTCCAGACAGGGGGCTTGTGTCTCCACCCACACCATGCCCCCAGTATTGACACACTGATCTCTTTATGCACTTCAGGCTCAGCTCATCAGCAGATGATTTGTCATCATCCCCAGTCGAATGGCTCCGGAGCGCTGCAACAGTAAGGAGAGGGGAAGGAGATCTGATTAAGGGGGAATATCTGTGTGTGTGAAGGGAGGGGAGCTTTGTTAAGTGGAAGAGCTATGTGTGTATGAGTGTGTGCATGGGTTGGTCTGTGTAATGAGGAGATCTTTCTGTGAAGGGGGGATCTGAGTGAGGAGAAGATCTGAGTGAGGAGGGAGAGCTGTATGTGTGAGGGGGAGAGCTGTGGAGGGGTATGAATGAGGGAGGATCATTGTGTCTGTTTGAGAGGAGGAGATATGTGTGAGAAGGGGGAGGATCTGAGTGAGTGGGGAGAGCTGTGAGAGAAATTTATACACTGTATTTATTTATATATACATTAATATGGAGCCCCAAGGTAGTATTTTGCATAGGGCCCTGTGGGAGCTTAATCCAGCTCTGGAACTGAACAGAAGGGAGGAAGGGTGGAGCCACAGGCAATAACAAAGAGGGAGGAGTAGGCAGTCCCCTCCAATCATCACCCCCAGCTTCTCCTCTTTTTCACTTCTGTGTTGGGTTCCACCTACCACCATGGCCCTGTTGTCAGCTGGCCCAGTTTGCACAGAGGAGAGAACAAGGTTGCTGTGTCTCTGCTGCTGATTGGAGGCCTGAGTTGGGTGCTGCTGCTGAGAGTCTGGGTTATGGCATCTGTGACTGGGAGAAGCCTGTGTGGTGAGTCTGGTGAGGTCACGCCTGACTGCTCTGACACCAAATGCCAATAAGGGGCACTACTATGGCATGTGTATAAGGGGCACTACTGTGGCATAATGTGTAAAAGGGACACTAATGTGGCATAACTTAAATAAGGGGCACTATTGTAAGGCATAATGTGAATAATGGGCACTATTGTGGCATAATGTGAACTATGAACATTACTGTGGCATAATAAGAACTGCGGGGACTACTGTGTAGCATAATGTGAAAAAATAGCCAAAACTGTGGCTAACGAAATTAATGGGCACTAATGTGTGGCATAACATGCACTGTAGCCTTTATTTTGTAACAAAATGCGAATAAAGGGCACTACAGTGGCGTAACATGAATAAAAGACTACAGTGTGGCATAATGTGAATAAGTGGCACTACTATATGGCATAACATGACTTGTGGGCACTATTGTGTGGTTTATTTTTAATTAGTGGAATTACTTTAGTGGGTTGGAATATATCTAGCCCTCCATGTCCCAGTTTGATACTGCCCCTAATGTTTATTTTTAATCCCCTATAATTTGCCCCTACATTCTGGACACGCCCCATTACCTGGCACACTTGGGGGGTGGGGGTACGGTAGCTCACACATGCTTGGGGCGCCATGGCTACACATTACACCCCTGGCTGCATCACTGGGTGGACTCTGGAAGCTGCACTGTATCTCCCTCCTGTGGCTTCTGGGAGGAGGCTGATGTGGACTCTCCCCCATTTGGATACCCTGTTGTTCTGCCTTGCTGACTTGGTAGATGGCAGGACTGATCTTATCTTGCTGAAAGTGGCAATCTGTATTCGGATTGGTTTTTCAAGTGATGCCCCTGAGTTGGATGTAGGGGCTGTACTCTCCTATCCTGCATGTGTCACATGCTGACATTCTGGGACTCTGCATTTAACTCATTTGTCTCTGTCTTTTAAATAGTGATATAATATACAGATTACTCCTGCTTTTTTTTTTTATATTTCTTTATTGAAGCACAATAATTGTGAACAAAAGTACAAAAAATTACATATATAAAATTGATATTAATATAAACAGTGACATATTTATAACATATACAAAGAAGAAACAACATCTGAAAACTGATGCCATAGCTAATCAGTAGATATCTGTACCAATATATCACTACAGTACATTCAATAAAACAATATAAATATATATAATTGAATAATACTAACAAATTTGTATTACATATTACATAAGCCCGGGTTCTCGACAACTTTTCATAACTCTCAGTGGGGTGATTATGTACAGTACGTTAGAATAATATTGGGGGATCATTTGAACAAATACGGGTTTCATACCAGATTGTATTCCTAAAACATTTTTCTAATTGTTCTTTCAATGATTGGGATAACGTTTCGATGTAATTTTCCCAAGTGGAGAAGAAAAGTTCAGTGAACCTTTCTCTTTTTGCAGTGTAGCCTCCAGCCACTCCATTCGAAATATGTGGAAAAGTTTCCCTTGAAACATCATTAGTGTAGGTGCTGTGGCTTGCAACCATACTTGCAATATACATTTCTTAGCTACCGCTGAGATAATAATTAGTAGTTTTTTAACCCCTCTTAGTACTTTCATTTCCTTAGGTGCAATAGCGAATATTGCCCACTCAGGTATTAATGGAAGGCAACTCACCAAATATTTATTGACATAATTTCCCCACCAAAACCCAGAAACCCAGTATTATTGGGCAGTTCCATAAACAATGCATCAATTCCGCGTCTTGCGATCCGCAACGAAGACACTTGGAATCCTCCAACAATCCCATAACATATCTATGATGAGGGGTGAGATAGGTTCTGTGTAATATGTTCAGGAAAAGTTCTGTATAAGAAGTTGCTGGCACTAATTTGACCGACTGTTCATATGAACATAATAAATGTTCAATGAATAAGGACAGGAAATATTCTTTCCACTGTGCCAAACCTGTGTGTTGGGTTTTATAATCTAGAGAATTATGTATGAATGAGTAGTGCCATGATATAGCTTTATTTTGAGGGTTTTCCATAGTGAGAAAATTATCTAGATCATTAATATAATCATTCGGAGCTAATTTTCTGGAGAGTTGAGCTATATAGTGTTGTGCTTGAAAGTATGGTAAGGGTGACAAGCTGACAATTGGATATTTATCTCTTATTTGTGTTAATATTAAGGGTTTTCTTAAAGTGATGTCCGTAAATTGCCGGATGGAAGCGATTCCACTTCTATGCCATAATGTAAAGGGGTGTCCAGCATTACCATGTTGGAAATTTGGGTTTTGTATTAATGGAAGGTGTAAGGAAAAATATGGATTTAATATATGTCTGTGGCATAAAATATGCCATAGTTTTCTGGTAGTCATCAGAAGAGGATTAATCTGAATCGAGATGGTATTTCCTCATCATGTAGGTGTATAAAATATATAATATTAATATTATCCAAAAAAGCTGCTTCTAATGTCGTATTGGTGTATTGATTTTTATTGTGAATCCAATCCCTTAAATAACGGAGATGTGCGGCACAACTATACAAAGTAATGTTTGGCAAATGTATGCCCCCATTTGATTTATGTTGTTCAAGTCGCACCATACCAATTCTGGCTCTTACACCTTTCCATACAAATGTTCTCAGCAGTTTTTCAATTTCTAATGTGTCACTTTTGGTCAATAAGATGGGAAGAGATTGGAGTGGATAGAGAAGTCTAGGGAATAGTATCATCTTTATTAAATTGGCACGACCCAAATATGAGATGTTGAGATGATTCCATCTCTCGATGTCCTGTTTGATACTAAGTAAAATATGGTTCATATTGATTGCGTATAAATTTCACAGATATTTAGGTAACTGGATCCCCAGATATGAAATAGACTTAGTTGTCCATTCAATTGGAGTTTCTCTAAACCAAAATGGCCGCACACAACCCTTTTTTAAATAAAGTGCCTTTGATTTTTCAAAATTTACCTCAAAACCAGCTATCGATCCAATTTCCAATATTCACCTTATTAACAAACTAAGGGCCTGATTCAGACCCACTCGCGAGCGGCTGTCCGCTTGCAAGTGGGTCGATGTTCTGGACTGAGCATGCGCACGACGGAGGGAGCTCCGTCGTGCGCATGCGCCAGACGCGACGAGCGAAGGAAAGTCCTTTGCTCGTTTTGTCCGATCAAAGGGGGCGTGCTGTCAATGTTGATTGACAGCACGCCCCCTTTGGTAGGCGTGCCGGGGGAACGCCTCCCGTCAAAAGCCGGCCCACTGACATCACTAGTGATGTCAGTGGGAGTGATTTTGGCTCTGATAGAGCCAAAATCACTCCGGAGCTTGCGGTTGAAAACCTCAACCGCAGGCTCCGGCTCGCAATTTCGATGGTCGCGATGGTCTCGACCATCGCGGCCATCAAAATGCACGCTCGTATAGCCTGTGGGTGGTGACCCACAGCTATACGAGCATCCAGAAGGACGCTCCATTTTCATGGAGGCCGGCCCTCATTCAGAGCGTGCGCTCTGCTCAGAGCGTACGGCTCTGAATGAGGGCCTAAGTATTCTCTGGGGTTCAGAAATAAATAAAAGAACATCATCTGCAAACGCTGACATTTTAACAGTTTCTGTGCCAATAGTAATTCCCTTGAATTGTGTCCAGCTTTGCAATATTCTTAACATAGGGTCTAATGCCAGATTAAAAAGCATAGGAGAAAGCGGGCAACCCTGTCTAGTGCTCCTGGTCATCAGTATTCCCTCCCCTATAGTTCCGTTGATTAGCAGTGATGTTGTTGGTTGTGTATAAAAAAATTTTATAAGTGATTGAAATATCAGACTAAACGCCACGTCTGTCAAGAATTGCATGGAGATAAGGCCATGAGACCATATCAAAAGCCTTGGTGGCATCAAGACTCAAAAGCATAGATGGGGTCTCAGGTTGTAAGTTGGCTGCCATAGCCGCTGCTATTGCAGTGCGTATGCCTTTCACTGAATGTCTTCCTTTTGTAAAGCTTAGTTGGTGTGGTGTGAATAGAGCAGCGATATTTTGAAATCGATGTTTAGTAGAGTAATTGGACGATATGATGACATTAATGTCAAATCTTTATTGGACTTTGGGATTAAAGAGGTGTATGCTTGATTACAATTTGGATAACAAGGGGTGTCATCTCTTATTTTTAAAAGAGCACATAATGTTGGGATTATTTCATGTTGTAAAATGTTGTAATACTCTACTGAATAGCCATCAGGACCCGGGGATTTATTAAGATGAATGAAGGAGATTGTAGCAGATATTTCAGTTTCAGTAATGTCACTTTCTAATTCCTCACATTGTAAAGGTGCTAGGCATGGCAATGTCGCTTTGTCCAATATTTTTGGCAATAGGGCAGGGTCATGATCGTGCGCTGTATACATGTTTTGGAAACATTCTTTACATTTTTTGGTTATGTCTGTGTTTTTAGTAAGTAACGTCTGTGTATGAATGTCTCTAATAGCAGTGATGTGGTGTCGTTTCTTATAACTTTTTGTCATGTTTGCCAGCAAAGTGCCAGTCTTGTTACCCCATTTAAAGTATATTTGTTTCATATGAACCAGTTTTGTTTGTGCCTGTGCTAGCACAAAACTATCTAGTAATTGTTTTGCCTCAAGATATGTCGACTGTGTTTTCAGTGTAGGTTGGGAAATATAGTCTGTCAGTGTTGTTTGTAAATTTCATTGTAGTTCTACATATTGTGCTTTGTTATCTTTATTTCTCTTTGCTATGTAGGATAGGATATGCCCACGCATTACTGCTTTGGACGTTTCCCAGAATAAGATGGGAGTGTCCCAATGGTCTAAATTATTATCCATGAAATCAGTCCAATTTGCCACCAGATATTTACGTAATGGTTCAGAATTATATAGATATGACGGGAAGCCCCAAAGATAGGGGTGGAAATGGTTTGATTTTGCTACCAAAGTTACTGATACAGGTGTGTGATCAGATATTGCGATATCCCCTATTGAAGTAGTTATTATATCTGAAAGAAGAGTTGTGGATATTAGAATGTAGCCAATTCGCGAAAAAAACCTATGGACTGCTGAATAGAAAGTGTATGATCTGTCCGTGCAGTTATGTAGTCTCCAAATATCTGTTACAGTATGATCATTCATGAGTTGTGGAACATGTGTCCATTGAGTGACTAAATGGTTTGCTGGAACCGATGATTTATCTATCATTGGATTAGCTACAGTGTTCAAATCTCCTCTCATTATTAAAATAAAATTGACTCTACTATGCAAGAGTTGTGTTATAGATTGGAAGAATGCCTGTTGATCATTATTATGAGCATATAGGTTTAGTAATGTGTATTTGGTGTCATAAATTTGAATCAGTATGTAACGTCCCTCAGGGTCTGAAGTAGAAAATAGTATAGTATATGGTAGATGTCTGGCGAGTATGATAGCTACACCTCTAGTTTTTGTACGATATGAGGCCGATATACAATCATTGATCCATCGGTCTTTAAAAATAGACTCATCACCCCGCTTCCAATGGGTCTCTTGGAGGAAAGTTATGTCAGGTTTTAATTACTTTAATAATTATTTTTTTACACTTAAGTGTTGTGTTGAGACCCCCTACATTCCAAGCGGTGACCTTCATTTTTTGGGAAAGCTGAGAGTCAGAAGATGTTGTAGCTGTTGTAGGGGCAGTCATCCAACATCCCTACCAAAGGGAAAGCCTAAAAGGTATAACATAAAATTAACCAAATCCCCCCTGTCCCAGCCAGCACAGAGAATTAATTGTAAACACAATAAAAATTCAGAACCCGGGCTTGGTTCACAAAATAACATTATATCATTGTAATCATTCAAATATAAAATGTGCTTCACTACTTTTTCAGATTTTTTCCAAACCAACATATTTTTGTACCGAGTCTGAATATATATCTCAAACATCGGTGGATATAAACCAATAATAATAAAAAAAAACAATACAAACAAATATAACAATATAGCGTAGATAAGAACATGAAATGGAATGTTCCATTTCCATATCATGAAATTTCCATTATTGTTACTAAATACATAGATTAAATGGGTTGAGGAAACATCAAAGCACCAATCAATCTTCAAGTATTAACAGAGAAATCCGGGCGAGAGTGACTGGGTGAGCTTTTGGGAGAGAGATTCGGAAAAAAATGGGTACGTGCTTTGTCATGGCTATCAAAAAATAGCGTTTGGCCATTGTCAGTGACTTTCAACTTTGCTGGATATAGTAATGCAAATCTCTTATTATGTTCCACCAAGAACTTGCATACTGAGGAGAACTCCTTGCATTTTTGTGCAACCACAACTGAGAAGTCTTGAAAGATAAGGATGCATTGCTCCTCAATTACCAAATCCCTCTGTATTTTGAAGGCCATTAGAATTCTTTCCTTAACTCTATAATCTAGGAATTTTGCTATTACAGGTCTCGGCCTGTTGCCTGGACCATCTCTCTCTGGGCCGAGTCTATGTGCTCTCTCTATTTGAGGTACCCCTATATCATCTTTGATATCAAGATTTGTGATTAGAGTTTTTCCCAAATATTCAAACAACACAGATCCCTTGACCTGTTCTGGTATGCCTATGAACCTAAGATTATGTCTATGCCGATTCTCTAAGTCATCGAACTTTTCTAATAGCAACTTATGGGATGTTACATAAGAATCGTGCGATTTTTGTAGAGTATGAAATTGATCTCCCACATCACTCGTTCTTTGTTCAACCGTGTCTAATCTGTTAGAATGTTCCGATATTTTAGACAAAACTGTATCAAGGGAAGTTTGAATTTTATCTAGCCTCTTATCAATTTTAGAGGCAAATTGATCGAGTTTTTCTTACATTATTTGAAGAAAGTCAAGAAATTTCTCATCCATTAGTGGTTTTATTGCTTCAAATTTTTCACCTATTTTGGGCATGATAGCGCTTAACAAGGCAACCGCTATGTCTGGATTCGAGATTACAGATTCGGCTGTCCTCGTGTCTGAATGATCAACAGGAGGAGAATGTGTGGGAGAGGAGGATGAAGTACCTCCTTTCGCAGGGGTTTTAGTTGGCTTACCCATCATGTGGGAAGAGGTTCTCTGTGGCAATGGAGGAATAGATTTAGGGAAATATTTTTCCATGTATCAAACACACTTATGTGAACACAACAAAAATTCAAAATACTTTACACTAATGCAATCCACCTAGGTTCAAAATACATGTTGAGTCGTAATGTAACCATTAAATAGCAGCAGCTGTAAAACAAATAAAATTTTCCTTGTTAGCAAATTGTACTGACTGTGAGTGTATGTCAGTGAGAAAGAGAGAAAGGAAGTGGAAAACATAGAATTTGTGAACTGTTATGAGTATTATCCTAAAGATATACAGTAAACACTTCTGCAGCAATATGTGGTAATAATTGCTGGTGTATGGTGAGTATACTCATGGAACCACAGTAAATTACAGTAAACAAGAAGATCAGATCACCAATATCAAGCCAATAAATCAGGTGATGGAAGTGTAGACACAATATATGTCCAGGGCCTCTTTATAGATGGCAGAGGGGATCATGCATTTTCATCTGGCAGCTGTATAGATAACCCACAGAGACCTGCACAAATCACTGGGAAGGGTCACAGCGGCAACAGCGCTTCCACTATATGAGCGACAGGAATCCACAGCAGTAGCAAAGGGCCGGCAGCGCTGACACCCAGGAATTCCAGAGAGGCAGGACCTGAAAGTTGCCCGTGTATAGCCGGGCACCGGAGACTCCAATCAGCAGGGAACAGTGGCAATGTGAGCTGGGGCATAGAGGGGAAGATTGTGTCAGGAGGCGCTCCAAGGAGCTGTGTTTAGTGCTCCGTTATCCAGCACACCCTCCATGCAGAGATCCTCAGGTTACCAGCAGGTAAGGGTGCCGGACCACTAAAGACAGGATCCTCAGCCAGTGGAAGGGCAACCCCTCAGTCGTCGCTCCCCCAGGAGTCCAGGGCGGTCATGTGTGGTGGGGAAGCCGGCGCTTCACAGACACAGGTAAGAGGCACTCGGGATGGTGATGACAATCGGGTAACCCTCGTCACCATCAGGGGGGACAGTTGTTAATGCAAGTCTGAGAGGATCACCCAGCACCGTGGTCTCCAGTAGTTGGGTGCCGCTGGGTCAGGATATCAATTGGATCAGCCTCCAGTCACTGGGCAGTGATGGTATGCTCCCGAAGCACACACACACTCTGCGGGACGAGGACGGCCCCACTGTAGGAGAGACAGAAAGGGGACACCAATGCCGGTGTCGGGCAGCAGAGGTGCCGCCGATCA
Organism: Taudactylus pleione; assembly: GCA_031769625.1. Lineage (NCBI taxonomy): Eukaryota > Metazoa > Chordata > Amphibia > Anura > Myobatrachidae > Taudactylus > Taudactylus pleione. Next base: position 1,439,842 of record JAUIMM010000241.1, read on the forward strand.
CAGCTGCGGTATCTCAGCAGAGAGGAGCCGGCCGCACCGCTTCAGCAGAGAAGACCCAGGGTGCAGGGGAGAAGACAGCGCCGGAAAGCGTCCCAGAGAGCTATGTGCACTGCTCTGCCATGAGTATCCTCAGTATACTGGCTGAGATGGGTGCCAGACTGTAGAGGACAGGATGCGGATCACGCTATCTCCAAATCTCGCAGCAAGCGGAGAGTGAACTCCTTCACCTCTGTCCCTCCAGAAGACCCGGGCAGCCCTGGTGGACGGATAAGCCACCGCTTCAAGTGCAGGTAAGCAGCACTCGGGGTGATGGTGATAGCAAGGTGTCTCTCGCCACTTCCAGTGGGAGCAATTTTCTATGCCGAATATGAGAGTAACCCGGCGTTGTGATCCTCCGTGGCTAGGCACTGTTCAGCAGGGATATCATTAGGGACAGTCCCACAGTAGATTAGGAGCAATGTACTGGCTTAAGATGGCACCGAGTATCTTCGCGCCAAGAAGGCCACACTGGGTGGCCGGACTCTGGGGGTAAATTTATGCTCCGTTCCGGTTAATAAATGTCACCAGGTTGATCTGTGTAGGTTCCCCTGTCCAGGGGGACACTTATGATCAGCAGTTTTTTGCCTGGGGAAACACAATATATCTGAATAGATATGCCAGGAACGGAGCTGGACTAAAATGCGGCCAACTCAGTTGCACTGCCCACCGGAAGTCTCTACTCCTACTTTTTGACTTTGAGGTCTATTTATCAAGCAGTGAAAAGTGTGGAGAAGTGAACCAGTGGAGAAGTTGCCCATAGCAACCAATCAGGTTTGAGGTAGCATTTATCAAGTACAATCTCTAAAATAATAGGTAGGAGCTTATTAGTTGCTATGGACAACTTCTCCACTGGTCCGATTCTCCACGCTTTTCACTGCTTGATAAATAGTCCTATATACCTCTTTTCAGACTGGTTTCATCACACACTGGGGGAGATGTACTAAGCCTTGGAGAGAGATAAAGTACCAACCAATCAGCTCCAAAATGGCACTTTACAGGCTGTGTTTAAAAAATGACAGTTAGGAGCTGATTGTTTGGTACGTTTTCTCTCACCAAGGCTTAGTACATCTCCCTCATAGTCTCTACTGAGCATTTACCCTTCTGGGATTTCCATACACTCTTGGTGTGCTCTGGGGAACCTTTTGTTTCTCTCCTCCCAATATCATAAGGGGTAAGACCAACCAGAATTCAACTGCTACTAAACCTGACCATTTTGTTAGGTCTTCTGCTTTCTCACAGGGGACTGACTCTTCACAAGGTGTTCAGCAAGCTACCTCTTTGACATTCTCTACTCCCACTTCTGACAAATCCAGATGTTATTTTGCATCAAATCCTAGATGCAATCCATACCTCTGAAAGCAAATAACTGATAAAATAGGAGAGGCACAGGATGACCTCTCTCTCCTGTGCCATGATATGCAGAAGATTAGATAGAGTACAGGGAATGCTGATGCCTGCATTTCTACCCTAGAGGATACTTAGGCACCTATGAAGTCTCAGCTGGTGGGACTGGTGGCCCTTATTTCAGCAGTTCAGAGGTAACTGTCAGATCTTGAGGGATGGCTATGCTGCAACAGTGTGAGGATTGCTAACCTTCATGAAAAGGAAGAGGGCATTCACCCTGAGTCATTTCTTGAGAAATATTTTATTGATACTTATGGTCGGGACTCCTTCACTGTACACTTTGCTGTAAAAAGGACTCATCAAATCCACACAAAGGCCTTGCCCCTGGTGCTCCGCCATGCTAAACTGATTTATTACCAGGGTAGGGACATTATGCTTCATTTGGCTCGCAGTAAGGGCCCCCTGGAGTGGAACAATCAGTGCACTTCAGTTTGTGCTGACTTTTCTGAGCATGTACAGAAGAGCGGAGCTCAGTTTAAAAACTGTTTGAGAGATTTACAACTGCTACTGTACATGCTATGTTGTTCCACTCTAGGTTGCGAATTATGGCATGTGGGGAGGCTACCTTCTTTGACACTCCTAGGGCCAAATCTACTTAGCGTTGATCTTGCTTTCAATTGTGAACCAATAGACACCGCTGGTGCATTAGTGTGTAAAAAAACAAGCAGTATTTTACTAACCATCGGATTTCAGTGTCCATAGTTTTTTTCCTGTCTAAAAACCTGTCATATTTTGCATATCCGATAGTATCCACCACCAAATTGAACTGTAATCTGATGGAAACTAACCAAACATGAAGAAAACATTGTAGTGCTTTTCTATTGGTTTAAACATAGTATGCTATTTTGACAGCTCAACCCTTCTATTCCCCCCACCCCACCAAAACTGCACCAAATGTTGAGAGTATGTAGCGAATTGGCTGGTGGATGTTGTAAAGAGGATTTTGAAGTTTGGAGGAGTTACTTATGAAGCAAAAACGATTGTTGAATGTTGTCTTTTTTAATGTAGTCTTGTGTCATTTAAAGTTTGTCCTATTTTTTTCTGGTGTTTCATTATTATTTCTGTCTTGTCGGTGTTTCTTCGTGTGTGTGCCTGTGTGGAGTGGAGTGTATGTGTCAGTTTATTTTCCATTTTTCTTTGTTTGTCTTGTCAGTGTGAAATGTTGATACAGGTTGAGTCTCCCATATCCAAAATGCTTGGGACCAGGGTTATTTTGGATAACGGAATATTCCGTAGTTTGGAATATTTGCATATCATAAAGAAATATCTTGGGAATGGGACCCAAATATACACACAGCATGCATTTATGTGTTATATGCACCTTATACACACAGCCTGCAGGTCATTTTATACAATATTTTCAATAATTTTGTGGCTCAAGCAAAGTTTGTGTACATACATGAAATTAATTTATATTTCATATACACCTTATACACACAGCCTGAAGGTAATTTTATACAATATTTTTAATAATTGTGCCTTAGACAAAGTTTGTGTACATTGAACCAGCAAAAATCAAGGTTTCACTATCTCAGTCATGCCAAAAAAATTCAGTATTTCAAAATATACCATGTTTCAGAATATTTGGATATGGGAGACTCAACCTGTATGTGAAATGTCAAATTGTCAGAATGTTGACATTAGGGTTAGGTTACTGGCAGGAGGGATAATGTTAAGCACTAGGGGGAGGTTAGGGTTAGGCAAGGTAAGGTTTGGGGTCTGGTTTAGATGTCTGACCAGGAAGTGATAGTCACATGACCACTGGGAAAGCCACGCTGGAGCTCTGCCGCCACAAGTGTCATGACCTGGCATTTGATTTTTCCAATCAGAGGACTGGGAGTCGGAGTGACTAGGTGGAGAGGCATCAGCAAATGAGGAGGAAGTACATACGACTTCCTCATTGGTTAATTCCGGGTGTTGATGAGACCTGACCAGAAGCATGGAGTCTAACTCATTGGTGGTTTTCACCAATGACCCCTCCAATTGGGATATGGGTTTAGCTGTGCCCAATGAGCAGGTCACAGCCCCCTGATCAGGGACCCAGGAATTAGCAACTGACAGAGAGATAAGAAAAGACAACTGAGTGGCTGGAGATTATCAATGGTGAATATTGGTAAATTATGATGTTAGTAATACAGAAATTGGTAGAGACTGATGTAGAATATCACTGGTAGTGACTGATGTTGAATATCACTGAAGTGACTGAGGTTGAATATCACTGAAGAATATCGGTAGTGACTGATGCTGAATATCACTGGAGAACAACAGTAGTGACTGATGTAAAATATCACAGAGACTGGAAAAGCATACTGAGGATACAACAGTGTGGATTCTGGAACAGTGATCCGAAGCTAGCAGTTACTGGAGAAGAGAAGTTGTTCAGGTGACTTCCTGTTTCCTGGAGTCCTGCTTTATACCCTTAGGTAGCCATCCTTTGGAGGAGAGAGTCAGCTGAGAGGTGACCAGGCTACCATTGGTGGAGGGTCTGGTCAGGTGAGACAGACAATATGACCCGAGGATGATACTCAACAGATGAATTGCTCTGGCACTCGCCAAAAGTTAGAATGTTAATTATCGGACCCCGATAATTAAAATAATGAATAGACCCCTTGTTCACACAGTGTTGAAGTGAGGCAAAAAGATACATTTGTTTACTGCTTATCATTTTTACAATTTTTGTGTTTATTTGGTGGTTCTTCACAGCACCACAAAAAAAAAAAGTCATGGCCACAAAGATACACCATGATGAGGTTGCAGGTAAATGTTATGTGACCATGTTGCGGTCTGGTTGAAAAAAGAATCACAGCAGTCGTGCTGCAGCTGCCTGCCAACTTAAGTCCCAGCTTTCAATTCCTGTCCCCCGATGCTTGCAGATTTGTCAAACTCCCTGTGCCTCCGAGAAGTGCTTCTGCACAGTGTAGTTGTCAGGCCAATCTCCCAGTATTTTTTTTATTTCAAAGTTTGAAATAGTCCGCCAGTACCATCCCTACTCCTGTGTACAAAATGCCACAGGTAAGAATAAATATGTCAGGCTTATTCAAATTACTACTGATTCAATAATTTTTTCCTTTTAGAATATGGAGTAGGTACAGTACGTGTTCTTCAGACTTACCCATCCAGGGCCGGCCAGAGCCCAATGTGTTTGGTAAGCGAATATTGCCTTCAGCGTAACTTGGGGTAAAAATTAAGGGGTGTATACATTTGGAGTATTGTAGGGTGATGGAAACATACACACTGGGGGAGGAGAAATGCAGGCAGCTAGGACAGTGAGGGAAGCATGAATAAAGCGAGACCTTTTATTTAATTTATGGTTTATTTGTTATGTTTTATCTATATTAGAGGTTCTCAAACTCGATCCTCAGGACCCCACACAGGGCCTGATTCAGATCCGCTCACGAGCGCAGAGTGCTCGCAAGTGGGTTGATGGCAGGGCAGTGTGCACGCGCGAGCCCTGGAGCGAGTGAGAAATCACTTGCTCCGGGGCTCGCTACAAGACGGGGCGGCTGTCGATGTTGATCGACAGCTCGCCCCGTTTTGTAGGTGAGTCGGGGGGGTGGCTGCACAAACGGAGGCGTTCCCAAAGGAACGCCTGCCATTTGTGGGCGGCTCTACTGACATCACACATGATGTCAATAGTGAACTTCCTGCTCTATTAGAGCAGGAAGTTCACTGGGGCTTGCGGTGGACGAGACCCTACCACAAGGGTCTCATCACAAGCCCGATGGTCACGATAATCGCGCCCATCACCAGGCCGCCCGCTAAAGCTGTGGGTGGTCACCCACAGCTTAGCGAGCGGCCTGGAGGCTGGGGTAAAAAAAAAAAAGTCCCGCCGTGATTAAGAGCAAGTGCTCGCAAATAGTGAGTGCCTCTGAAACAGGGCCACAGTTCATCTTTTCAAGGTCACCTAGCAGGTGCACATGTGTATTTATTACTCACTGGCACATTTTAAAAATTGCACAGGTGGAGCTAATTATTTCTCTTGTGATTCAGTGAGGAGACCTGGAAAACATGCACTGTTTGGGGTCCTGAGGATCGAGTTTGAGAACCTGTGATCTATATCTTCCCAATATTTTTTAACATGTGATACTGTGATTCAAATATATTTTTTATTAATTTTTATCTTTGATTCAATTTTATTTCAAGTAATTGGTTTTATATGCATTTCTGTATTAAAAATAGTGAGAACAGTTTAGACCTCTTAATGTCTCACCATGGCATCATCGTTATGTATCTTTGAAAGTGCACTTTATTACAGATTAGTCATTTATTTTTTTACATCAATTGATGCTGGACACTTCCGGTTTATATATAGCTCATGTTGCTTGTGAGTAAAAGTATTGGTTCCACCACACATTCATCAATATTGGTTAGCAATTTATATTGATCATCAAATTGGTGAGTAAGAGATCTGTTCCAACATTTACATATGTGTCACAGACACAAATTCCCAGACTTATTACTCTTCCAGCACCGGAGAAAACCTTGTTCTTATAGCTTGGGTAAAGGCAGAACTGTAGAAGGAAAGTATGAATATGAAGTGGATACTGAAACACCAGTGACCTACAGTAGCATAGGGCTGTAAAGAGTGGCGTGCACTATTGCCACCATGCAGGATACAAGGCAAATAGGGTAGCATGGTTGCTGCAGAAACTGTACCCTTTTGCAGCTTTTGCGGTGCTGGAGAGGCACACTGCTACCTAGAAATGCACAGGGAGCATCCATAGTTTTTGCCTGCTGCCGATCTCCCTGCTCCCCTATCACTACTCTGTGTAGTCATACCCTAGTGTCCTGGTACGGTTCTGACTTATACTCCTTTTACACCAGAGCAAGAACCTGGGTTATTGCTGGGTCTACCCGGGTTGCAGCACAGTGTAAAAGAGTCCCTGAAAAATAACCTGAGTCAAGTGACCCGGCAATCCAACCCAGGTAGCTACTAGGGTCGGACCCAGGATGGACCCGGGTAATGGAGCGGTATAAACGGTGCAACCCGGATTATCCGACCTGGGACATGCCTAAAATTAGCTGATTGGTGGTTGTTGAGCAGTCACCTCCCACTTTTTATGACCTCACAAGTTTAGCAGGGCAGACACAGGTTCAGTGTGAACGGGGCTGACCTGAGAATAACCCAGATCGATGGTGCTGTGTAAACGGTGTCTGACCTGGGTTGGAACCATGTCTGAAAACCCAGATCGGACCCAGGTATTTGGTGGAAAAGAGGTATTAGCAACATACTGTAGCAACAAACACTGAAATAGATATGTTCATAGATGTTCTGTGCATACATCAAAAATTCCGGTACATTTATATACTGTATATTCTGCATTTGACATCAATATAAAAACATTTATATCAAAAATTTTTGTTCCCGATTTCATATGGAATAAGGGGACCCTTCCACATCCACAAGACAACTATCAAAATGTGCAACTCTTCCTGATAAAATGCACAATGATAATGAAGAGATTTACTCCTTGCATTCACCTGACCTACTAAAAAAAGTGTCTCTGACACTGAATACATACTCTGATAGTAATTTCCACAACAGCTGGACCGTGGTAAAGTGTCTACAGTATGTGACTGGCTTTAATATCCACTTTGTAACCTGTTCTGAAAATTCTTGAAATGCATTTACATTCTCTATTATTTTCAATTGCTTTTGCAGTCTCATGCTGTATAATTTGCATAGCAGGTGCAGTTTATGTTTTCATTTTGATCTTTTATACAGTGTCTGCAATGCTTTTCACATACCTTTTGCCATTGTTTTTTTACTGACGGGAACCAGTTGTTCATCTTCCATTAGTAAACTGATTATTGCTTTAACCCACCTCTTTCTTTTATCCTCATGATTGCTTTCTGGTCCCTCTGTGATGAATAATTCCTGCAGGTACTCTTTATGTAGAAACATATTCACTTTCAATCTCTAAAGCTGGTAATTATTGTTGTTTAACTTTCTTATGCCTTAAATGCCAGACTGGCAGCTATTTTACTAGGTGGTTAGATCATTTTTGTATTTAAAATGATTTACAGAATCAAATTACAATTGTGCTGTGAACTGTTAAAATATTTATCCTGTATTTGCCAACCATTAATAATTTCCAAGGATAGCACCAAGTTTCAACACACAGCAATAGTTGTAAGCATAAATCCGTGTCCCTGTGGCACTGTCATACATACAGAATGTAATAGGATGTCTTTCTAGGCCCACCAATCCCTACCTGAGTCCTTGCAGGCACTTACAGAGCTGTCCAGAGTTTCTCTGCAGGTAGGAGAGACTCTGGGTCTTATATGACCCATAGCGGCTCTCTTTTACAGTGCCCTATGAGAACACAAGCTATGAGCCTAGCTAGTTTGTTGCTCCATACGCTATGTAGCGCGTCATGCGAGTTACGCTATGCTGTGGCATATGAAATCACATCATAACATACTGAAGCCCTAGAAAAGCCGGAGAGTGTAGTACAAGTTTCTGTCCACCAAATGTCGCTTTTTCTAAACTGCACAGCAAATGCTTAAAAATAATCAATGCAATATCCTTATTACCGCCCGCTCATTGGGTGACTAAAGCTGTCATTAGGTACGCTATAGTTGTCATCGATCAAGAGCTGTAATTGAGTGTGTAATAAATTATTAAATAATTTGGTATGCGAGTCCTGAGTACACTTTTGAAAAATTAATTATGCATGTGTTCTGCCATCATTATTACAGTGCTAGATACATGCACACCTCATTTTAGAAAGTCACTGCCATTCCATGCAACATGCTAGAGTACATTGTTTTGCAGGGATGTGTGACACTCACACAGTGATGACATGCCTTAGAAATGAACAGTTGAGTTTGAAGGGCACTTTATATTACAAACTGTGCATTTTATGCTGTACACTTGCTGCACTATCACCAGGGCCGCCATCAGGGGGGGACTGTGGGACTACTGTATCGGGTCCGGGCACTCCACCAGAGAAGGGGGGCCCAGCCAAATCCAACCACCCGCCTGCCGCTACCGCCGAAGCAAGCTAAAGGGGCCTCCTGTCCTACGCCCCCAACCTGCCACTGCTGCTGCATTAGCAGGTGATGCTTGTATCTGTGAACTGGGAACGCTGGCCTCTGAAGCACGAAGCCAGCATTCCCAGTGATGCACTGCGCAGGTGACGTCATGATGTCACCCGCGTAGTGGATCACTGGGAACGCTGGCCTCTGAAGCATTCGTGCTTCAGAGGCCAGTGTTCCCAGTGATGTGAGGAGTGAGCCTGCCGTGCGTGTCATCCGATCGACTCAGAGAGGCAGCGGCGGTGCGGGAGCGTGGTGAGGTACTGGGCTGGGGGCCTGCTTATGGGGCAAAACCACAGGGGCACTACTTTAGTCAGCACTGCATAAGGGGCACAATTATAGGGGGCACTGCATAAGGGGTACTACTTTAGGGGACACTGCATAAGGGGCATTACTTTAGTGGGCACTGCATAAGGGGTACTGCTTTAGGTGGCACTGCATAAGGGGCATTACTTTAGTGGGCACTGCATAAGGCGTACTAGTTTAGGGGGCACCACATAAGGGGCACTACTTTAGGGGGCACTGTATAAGGGGCATTAGTTTAAGGGGCACTGCATAATGGACACTATTTTAGGGGGCACTGCATAAGGGGCAATACTTTAGTGGGCACTGCATAATGGGCATTACTTTAGTGACCACTTCATAGGGGGCACTACTTTAGGGGGCACTGCATAAGGGGCACTACTTTAGGGGGCACTGCATAAGGGGTAGTACTTTAGTGGGCACTGCATAAGGGGTACTACTTTAGGGGGCACTACATAAGGGGCACTGCATACAACTGGCAGCAGCAAACCAGGCACATATGATGCATGTGCAGTTGCATAACGATCTACAGGGCCATAAGGAGTGGCCTGCGGCCACACAGGGCGGGATCGCCTGGGGGTGGTACTAGCCATACCTGCCATTCACTGCAGTCCACGCCCTCTTCCAGCTCACAGTTTCTGTACTATATGGGGGGCAGCCCTGACTATCGCCACTGTGCCTGCTGCGGCTGCACATGGGATCTCTCATGCATGCCCAGTTGAGCCGGTCAGGAATTGGACACTGAGCATCAGCACTAGGCTAGTAGTGGGGTCTGAGTAAACGAGGGGTCTGGATTACAAACTGACTGTGCATTTTAAGTCGCGCACTTGCAGCACTGTCGGCACGTCAGCACTGTGGTAGCTGCCAGCTGCGGGGGCTGCACATGGGATCTCTGGCACATGCCCAGTGGAGCCACTCCATATGCTTTTTAGCACCCTGCTAGTCACGCTATTCTGTAGCATATGGAGTCTCATAGCACTGCGCATGCCCAGTGGAGCCGGTCGGGTGTCACACACAGTGCATACCAGACTTAGATACTATAGTGATTTCATGACTTAGAAACTAGTAGTGGGGTCTGAGTGAAAGAGGGGTTTCTGGATTACAAACTGAATTTGCGTTTTAAGCCACACACTTATGGCATTGTCGGAACATCGGCGCTGTGATGGCTGCCAGCTCCAGGGGTTGCACATGGGATCTCCGGTGCATGCACAGTGGAGCCGGTCAGGAGTTGGACACAGTTCATCAGCACCATTCTGATGCGCTGTGTGCTCAAGAAAGAGGTATGCAGCACTGCATATGCAATGTAGTGCCCTGCTATTTGCCCTATGCTGTGGTGTATGGAGTCTCATAATACTGTGCATACCCAGTGGAGCCGGTTGGAAGTCACACACAGTGCATCCCAGACTTAGAAACTATAGTGATTTCATGACTTAGAAACTAGTAGTGGCATCTGAGTGAAAGAGTGGTCTCTGGATTAGAAACTGACTTTGCGTTTAAGCCGCACACTTGCAGCACTGTCGGCACGTCGGCGCTGTGGTGGCTGCCAGCTCCGGGGGTTGCACATGGGATCTCAAGTTGCTTGCTAGATCCCACGCATACCCAGTGGAGCCCGTACAACATGTCGCTACTCGACATATAGCCAAAGTGCTGGTCAATGCGGCACTACAGAATTTTATGTCCTGAGCATGTGTGTGCTCCAATGCGTTAATATCCGGCTTCATGCATCGTGTGCCCTGCGTGCTGCTATTACTGTATGTTACTATTCCAATTCCAGGAGGGAGTTGCAAATCCTCCTCGAGTGGAGGGATCAGCCGCTTCTTAGCAATGCTGAGAAATGCCAGGCATTTGTAAATGCCAGGTGTGATATCCTGGCCTAAGTAGGCCGGGATAGATCAATTCGGTCACTATAGCGCTGGTTTAGTGACCTTGTGAGGAGGGATGCCCCACGGCTTCAGAGGCTCAGACAGCGCCTTGTGCATAGCAAGTACAGTTACAGTAGTTAAGTATAAGCAATCAGGGGGTGTCGACATGGTCTACAGTTCTACATTGTCAGCCTTTTTACTACCTATAGTCCGGAATCCAACATGGGCTGTGGAATAAGAGATAGACAGTAAAAAGGTTGACAGTGTCTAGATAGATGTTACACAGTCAATAGGTCAACATGGACAAAATGTCAACACACTAGAGGTCGACATGTACAAAAGCCGACAAGCACATATGGTCAACAGGGTCTACAGTTCTACACGGAAATGGTCGACACGTCTAACATCATGTCTATCTTAACATTGTAAAAAGGTCGACAGCTTTTTTCAACAGCTGTGCTGCTGTTGCCAATGTACTGTATTACTGTATATATTTGTTCCTGTGGGGAGCCTACTGTACGTATGTATCTGTTTTTTCCCTGTGGGAAAAGGCGATGCAGGAAGCACTACCAAGGAGATCACTGCATAAGTACACAGCCATCGATGGCACAGAGCCAAACAATGTATATTTTTATGTCCTCTCCATGTGCTAGTGCCGTGCTGTACCCCTGCCCTGCCCTGTCACACATTGTGTTCCAATTGTGTTCCAATTGTTTTCAGACCAACTTTAGTATACATTGCACTGTTTTTGTTTTTACAGTACATCAGAGGAGACAGCAGCAGGCAGAAGAGGGAGAGCCTGCACAGACAAGTAAGTTCTGGACATGATTCCTTGAGGTTTTATTTTTTAAATTGTGTTGAGGAAAACTTACATTATAGTATTTTGTTTCACTGTAATACATCAACGGCACATCCCCCAGATATCCTCCTCTGAGGAGGAGGAGGTGAACAGGGCGGTGGGGCCCGACAACCCTCCCCAGCCAAGTAAACTTTGGTTGTACCTCTTTCCTCCAATCTCAGTGGCTCTAATTTTGCTACAGTACTTATGCCATCACTAATAAAGTAGTACTGTGTGCTGAGAATTATGGTACAGTGAAGGCCGTAGAGAGCTCTGCCAGGCCCAGGTACAGGGGCGTGGCCTAATTGTGGGAGGCGTGGCCATGCTCCCTTGAAACGCTGTGCGCCGGGGAGGGGGGTGCTGTGAGCCCCTCAGCCCTGCAAAAAGCCAGGGGGGGCACAATCAGTTTGATTGCTCCCCCCCACAGACATAGGAGACTGCTGTGGCTGCTGTTCAGCAGTCACGAGTAGTTTCCCACTGCAGCTCAGCACATGCTGTGTGCTGAGCTGCTGTGTGGGAGAGAGAAGGGAGGGGGGCAGCGCCGGACCCGGGCCCCTACCGGGCCCCTCAGGAAGCCCGGGCCCGGGTAAACAGTACCTGCTTCCCCCCCCTCTCGGCGGCCCTGGGTACAATACTTACTGTAGGGGCAGCGTTTTGTTCCTGTACTCCAAAGACTACACTGTTCCTTACATCTCCAACCTCGTCTCCTAACACACTGCCTCCTGCTCTCTCCCGTAACCAATGACTGGAGCTTTCCTACAGTACTTGTGCTGTCACTATTAGTCAGGTCCTCGCTTCTCTGATTACTTCACACTTACTGTACCTTGCTTCCCTAACTGTTACTAACTGTTACTAACTGTTAATTGTGCTCTGTTATGTGTTTGCTACTGTAATGTACACTTGTGGTGCCTTATACTGTAATTAAAGAAAAAATTATATATTTTTTTTAGGGGTGTGCACCGGCCACTTTTCGTGTTTTGTGTTTTGGTTTTGGATCTGGATCTTTCTTCGTGTTTTGGATCTGGATTGGTTTTGCCAAAACCACCCTTCCGTGTTTTGGGTTCTGGGTTTTGTGTTTTGGATCTGTATTTTTTTAAAAAAAAGCATAAAAACAGCTAAAATCACAGAATTTGTAGGTTTTTCTGCTCCTATGCTATTATTAACCTCAATAACCTTAATTTCCACTCATTTCCAGTCTATTCTGAACACCTCACACCTCACAATAGTGTTTTTATGTCCAAAACGTTGCACCGAGGTAGCTGGATGACTATGCTAAGCGACACGAGTGGGCGGCACAAACACGTGACCCATCTAGGCGTGAAACTGCAGTGGCAGACAGGATGGCAGTTTGAAAAACTAGGCCCCAAACTGTACATAATGCAAAGAAAAAAAAGAGGTGCAAGATGGAATTGTCCTTGGGCCCTCCCACCCACCCTTATGTTGTATAAACAGGACATGCACACTTTAACAAACCAATCATTTCAGCGCCAGGGTCTACCACACAACTGTGGCTGAAATGATTGGTTCGTTTGGGCCCCCACAAAACAAGCTGGCAATTAATGTGTCCCTGCACAAACTGGCTCTATGGAGGCAAGATGTCATCCTCATCCTCCTCATCCACCGATTCCTCACCCTCTTCAGTGTGTACATCCTCATCCTCACAAAGTATTAACTCGTCCCCACTTGAATCCACCACCACAGGTCCCTCTGTACCTTCTGGAGGCTGGTCTCCCTGGAAGAGCTGATAATTCATTTTGATGAACATCATCTTCTCCACATTCTGTGGAAGCAACCTCCTACGCCTTTCGCTGACAAGGTTCCCGGCTGCACTAAACACTCTTTCGGAGTACACACTGGAGGGGGGGCAACTCAGGTAAAATAGAGCCAGTTTGTACAGGGGCCTCCAAATTGCCTCTTTTTCCTGCCAGTACAGGTATGGACTGTCTGCCATGCCTACTTGGATGCTGTCACCGATGTAATCCTCCACCATTCTGTCAATGGTGACAGTATCATATGCAGTGACAGTAGACATGTCAGAAATTGTTGCCAGGTCCTTCAGTCCGGACCAGATGTCCAAACTTGGTCCTGCCTGCCCTGCATCACCGCCAGCGGGTTGCTTAGGATACCTAAGTTTTTTCCTGGCAGCCCCAGTTGCAGGAGAAAATGAAGAAGGAGCCGTTGACGTGTCACGTTCCGCTTCAGCTGACAGTGTGTTCACCAGCAGGTCTTTGCACCTCTGCAGGCTTGTGTCGGCTGGAAAGAGAGACACCACATAGGCTTTAAACCTAGGATCGAGCACGGTGGCCAAAACGTAGTGGTCTGATTTCAACAGATTGACCACCCTGGAATCCTGGCAAAGCGAATGAAGGGCTTCATCCACAAGTCCCACATGCCGAGCGGAATCGCTCCGTCTTAGCTCCTCCTTCACTTTCTCCAGCTGCTTCTGCAAAAGCCTGATGAGGGGAATGACCTGACTCAAGCTGGCAGTGTCTGAACTGACTTCACGTGTGGCAAGTTCGAAGGGCTGGAGAACCTTGCACAACACGGAAATCATTCTCCACTGCGCTTGAGTCAGGTGCATACCCCCTCCTTTGCCTATGTCATAGGTGGATGTATAGGCTTGTATGGCCTTTTGCTGCTCCTCCATCCTCTGAAGCATATAGAGGGTTGAGTTCCACCGCGTCACAACCTCTTGCTTCAGGTGATGGCGGGGCAGGTTCAAGAGTGTTTGCTGGCGCTCCAGTCTTCGGCACGCAGTCGCTGAATGGCGAAAGTGGCCAGAAATTTTTCGGGCCACCCAAAGCGTCTCCTGCACGCCCCTGTCGCTTTTCAGAAAATTCTGCACCACCAAGTTTATTGTGTGAGCAAAACATGGGACGTGCTGGAATTTGCCCAGATGTAATGCCCGCACAATATTGGTGGCGTTGTCAGATATCACAAATCCCCAGGAGAGTCTAAGTGGGGTAAGCCACTGGGCGATGATTTCCCTCAGTTTCTCTAAGAGGTTGTCGGCGGTGTGCCTCTTACTGAAACCGGTGATACACAGCGTAGCCTGCCTTGTAACGAGCTGGCATTTCTGAGATGCTGCTACTGGTGACGCTGCTGCTGTTGCTGCGTAAGGTGATACATCTACCCAGTGGGCTGTCACAGTCATATAGTCCTTAGTCTGCCCTGTTCCACTTGTCCACATGTCCGTGGTTAAGTGGACATTGTGTACAACGGCATTTTTCAGGACACTGAGGACACTTTTTCTGACGTTTCTGTACAGTCTCGGTATCGCCTGCCTAGTGAAGTGGAATCTAGACGGGATTTGGAACCGGGGACACACTACCTCCATCAATTGTCTAAATCCCACTGCACTAATGGCGGATACCGGACGCACGTCTAACACCAACATAGCAGTCAAGGCCTCAGTTATACGTTTTGCTTCAGGATGACTGCTGTCGTACTTCATCCTCCTCGCTAAGGACTGTTGGAGGGTCAATTGTTTAGTAAAAGTAGTGGTGTTCCTACTTCCTCTCTGGGATGATGAACGACTCCCAGCAGCAGCAACAGCAGCAGCGGCAGCAGTAGGCGTAGCAATGCAGGATCCTCCGGAGGAATCCCGGATAGGAGAGTCAGTCATGCCAGTGACATGGCCTGCAGGACTACTTCCAATCCTAACTAAGGAGGAAATTGACGAGGAGGGAGTTGACGGTGTGGTTTGCAGGCGCTTGGATACAACAGGACAACGGGATTTAGGTGTCCCTGGACTGCTTACGGTCTTAGCCAAAGTTTCTGAACTTGACAGTAACTTTTTATGAACGCGCTGCAGGTGCCGTATAAGGGAGGATGTTCCTAGGTGGTTGACGTCCCTACCCCTACTTATTTCACCTTTACATATGGTACATATGGCAAGACAGTTGTTGTCCGGATTTGGATAGAAATATTGCCAGACCAAAGAGGTGGAATGTTTGGTCTTCTGCCCAGGCATGACCGTGATGGGCTTTTTCATCCCACGGACAACAACTGTCTCCCCCGGAGCCTGATTTAAACAAACCACATCACCATCAGAATCCTCCTCGCCAACTTCCTCCTCAGCGCCAGCTACACCAGTATCCTCATCCTGTTGTACTTCAACAGTGACATCTTCAATTTGCATATCAGCAAGTGGACTGTGGGTGCTCCTTTCAGCACTTGCAGGGGGCGTGCAAATGGTGGAAAGAGCCACCTCTTCCCGTCCAGTGCTGGGAAGGTCAGGCATCGCAACCACCACCACACTTGGACTCTCCTTGGGGATTTGTGATATCTTCTTAGAAAGCACAGTTCTTCGCTGTGCTTTTGCCAGCTTAACTCTTTTGATTTTTTTAGTGGGAGGAGGGCTTCCATCGTCATGTGAAGCTGAACCACTAGTCATGAACATACTAGGGATCGACCTTAGCCGTTCCTTGCCACTCCGTGTCGTAAATGGCATATTGGCAAGTTTACGTTTCTCTTCAGCTGATTTAAATGTCTTTTTCAAGGTCATTTTCCTGAACTTTGCCATTTGGGATTGTATGTGCCCTCTACTATGACATTGGGCATCGGCCTTGGCAGACGACGTTGATGGCATGTTATCGTCTATGTCATGACTAGTGGCAGCAGCTTCAGCACTAGGAGGAAGTGGTTCTTGATCTTTCTCTATTTTATTTTTATCGGAGAAAGTTTGGTCCTCCATTTATGTTATATCGATTTGATATATACGTGCGGCTAAACACAGAAAATAATTTTTTTTTGGGTTTGGACTGGAGTGTACTTTGTGGGTTACAGCACCCTTTAACGGTCAAGCCAGCCGGCCCTTTACTTATGACACAGGCGCACGCTTGGCACTACTTTGCTGATGCACGTGCGGCTACTGCGCACACAATTCACAAACACAGAAAATAATTTTTTTTTGGTTTGGACTGGAGTGTACTTTCGGGGGTTACAGCACCCTTTAACGGTCAAGCCAGCCGGCCCTTTACTTATGACACAGGCGCACGCTTGGCACTACTTTGTTGATGCACGTGCGGCTACTGCGCACACAATTCACAAACACAGAAAATAATTTTTTTTTGGTTTGGACTGGAGTGTACTTTCGGGGGTTACAGCACCCTTAACGGTCAAGCCAGCCGGCCCTTTACTTATGACACAGGTGCACGCTTGGCACTACTTTGTTGATGCACGTGCGGCTACTGCGCACACAATTCACAAACACAGAAAATAATTTTTTTTTTGGTTTGGACTGGAGTGTACTTTCGGGGGTTACAGCACCCTTAACGGTCAAGCCAGCCGGCCCTTTACTTATGACACAGGCGCACGCTTGGCACTACTTTGTTGATGCACGTGCGGCTACTGCGCACACAATTCACAAACACAGAAAATAATTTTTTTTTGGTTTGGACTGGAGTGTACTTTCGGGGGTTACAGCACCCTTAACGGTCAAGCCAGCCGGCCCTTTACTTATGACACAGGCGCACGCTTGGCACTACTTTGTTGATGCACGTGCGGCTACTGCGCACACAATTCACAAACACAGAAAATAATTTTTTTTTTGGTTTGGACTGGAGTGTACTTTCAGGGGTTACAGCACCCTTAACGGTCAAGCCAGCCGGCCCTTTACTTATGACACAGGTGCACGCTTGGCACTACTTTGTTGATGCACGTGCGGCTACTGCGCACACAATTCACAAACACAGAAAATAATTTTTTTTTTGGTTTGGACTGGAGTGTACTTTCGGAGGTTACAGCACCCTTAACGGTCAAGCCAGTCGGCCCTTTACTTATGACACAGGCGCACGCTTGGCACTACTTTGTTGATGCACGTGCGGCTACTGCGCACACAATTCACAAACACAGAAAATAATTTTTTTTTTGGTTTGGACTGGAGTGTACTTTCGGGGGTTACAGCACCCTTAACGGTCAAGCCAGCCGGCCCTTTACTTATGACACAGGCGCACGCTTGGCACTACTTTGTTGATGCACGTGCGGCTACTGCGCACACAATTCACAAACACAGAAAATAATTTTTTTTTTGGTTTGGACTGGAGTGTACTTTCGGGGGTTACAGCACCCTTTAACGGTCAAGCCAGCCGGCCCTTTACTTATGACACAGGCGCACACTTGGCACTACTTTGTTGATGCACGTGCGGCTACTGCGCACACAATTCACAAACACAGAAAATATATTATTTTTTTAGCACTTGGGGGGAGCACCCCTGATGGACAGAGCACCCCCTGGACAACACTACAGCACTCCTTTAGGACTGGGACACTGCACAGGACTTTGGAGTGGACACAGCCCCTATGGAGAACTGACTGCACAACACAGTCCAGCCAGCCCCTATGGACTTTGAAGTAGTGGACACAGCCCCTATTAACAACAGCAGCACAGCACAACACAGCCAGCCCCTATGGACTTTGAAGTAGTGGACAACAGCAGCACTACACTACACTACACTACACTACACTACACAGCCCTAACTCCCACCCTCCCTCTTCACTGTCCACAGCCGAGTGAGAAAATGGCGCCGACGCGGGTACCTTATATAGGATCCAAAACCCGCGAGACTCGGAAGGCGGGATGATGACGTTTTGCCTCGATTTCAGATCCGAGTCAGGCGGGAAAAGTCGAGCCTGATTCGGATCGGACTCGGATCGGGGGGGCTCGGGGGGGTTCGGATTTCAGAAATCCGAACCCGCTCACCCCTAATTTTTTTGTTTACACACGCCCAGAACCTGAGGAGGATGAGGCGGAGGAGGCCGAGGCAGAGGATGGGGCATCTGAGCCCGACAGCCCTCCCCAGCCAAGTAACTACCATACAGTATAGTACATTATGTTTTACTACTGTACTGTACTTTTCTTCCTTTTAAGACTGCTTTGTTTATATTTTTGTATACTCTAATGTACTGTACACTTGTGGCATCTTATACTTTAAATAAAGACCAAATTATATATATTTTTTATTTTTTGTTTACACAGAACCTGAGGAGGATGAGGTGGAGGAGGCCGAGGTAGAGGACTGGTCATCTAAGCCCAACAGTCCTCCCCAGCCAAGTAAGTACTGTACAGTAAAATACATTGTGTTTTACTACTGTACTGTACTTTTCTTCCTTTTAAATCCTTTGTTTATGTTTTTGTTACTCTAATGTACTGTACACTTATGGTGCCTTATACTGTAAATAAAGACAAAATTATATATTTTTTTTATTTTTTGTTTTCACAGAACCACGCCACCACAATGAGGTGGAGGTGGAGATCAAGGCCGATAAAGAGCCCCAAAGTCCTTCCCAGCCAAGTAAGTACTGTACAGTACATTATGTTTTACTACTGTTCATCTCTTCCTTTTAAGAATGTCTCTCTCCCTCCTGAACTACACCTCCTGTACTCTAAAGACCGTTCACTGATTACTCCCTAGCTCACATTGCTTTGCAGACTTAATGTGTCCTGAGAAGTACTGTATGGTACTAATTGTTACAATACTTGTGCTCTTTGTATATTTTGGTTACTGCAATTTAGTGTACAGTAATGTTATGTTTACCCTCTACTTTCCCACTGTGAACATTACTACAGGCTTGCCTACCCTCCCGATTTGGTCGGGAGCCTCCCGAATATCGGGTGCCGCTCCTGACCCCCCGGAAAGGCAGGCAAGCCTCCCGGCTGCCGCCTGACCCGCCGACTACAAGTAGAAACCCCCCGCAGCGGGGGTCCCGATGACGCGATTAGCGCTAAATCGCGTCATCATGGCTCTGCCCCCTGCTGCAGAATGCCTTTATTTTTGGCATTGTGAAGAGGGGGCGGGGCCACGATGACGCAATCGTGTAGACACGCCCCCATTAGGCGTCAGTGCCGGCCACACCCCCCGCTGTGTGCAGGCATTCAGCTCCCTCCCGGAAGGAGGGAGCTGAATGTCGGCAACTATGCATTACTATGTTATTCTTTTCTTTACATAGAACATCTCTGTATCAGTTTTGGAGCTGGAGAGTGAGGAGGACAGCAGCGATTCTGGTAAGCCCGTAACATGGCGTTTTTTTGTATCAGTGCCTCCAGCCAGATATTGGTACAATACAGTGGGGGAGATGTACTGTGTGAAGCGGTGTTATGGGGAAAAGTGGCGTAAGTGCACATTTACTGTAGGTTGTATTAGAGTGGCACAGATCATCAGTAATGATGATATCAGTGTTCTCCCCAAAAAATTTTTCCAGCAAGGTGGCATCAAGAAGTAGTCGGGTGGGGGCCTTCGAAATAATAAAATGTTTCAGCTGGGCTTCATGCACCCCCTGTCTATAATGTTTCTGTGGGATCCGCTGGTGCCGCTGTCTCCTGGGCTTCTAACATCCAGCTCCTAGTGTCTAGCCACCTGACCCTCCCCTGACACTGACAGTGATGGAAGACACCATCTAATCTGAGCCAGCCTGGCAGCCGCTGCCACCAGTGGTGCACCCACAAAAAACAACATGGGGAGAACACTGGATATGTAAGAATATCCCATCTGCCAGAGTGGGGGAGCATAGTGCCCCTGTCATTTACCCAGGCATTTAATAATACATGGGGTAGAAGCGGTATCAGCGCACATAACGTGCACTGTCTGATACCACTTCTTCCCCATAGCACCAATTAATACATCTACTTCTATGAATGATGATACCGATTCTCCCCCATTTTGTAATATGGAGACAATAAAGGTACTTGATTTAACATCAAAGCAGTTTTATTTTACACACAGACCGGCTAATCATTGACGAGTGGGCTGCTTAGTCAGGGAGTTCCACAGCCGATGAGATGGAGCGGTAACATTTAGGTAATTTACTGTACAGTGGGTTCTTCTGTTGCTACTCCAAACTCTGCATTCTAAAATGGTGACCTAAAATTACAATAAATAAAAATATTTAGCTCAGACATGCATGACTTACCATGAGCACTGACCTGTATGAAGTTGTACAGTATGTACTGTACACTGCACTTTGCATGTGGCAGATTACTGTATCTGTGTATTATGTGCTATTTTGTGCACGCCCTACATTATCAGCCCCAATATACAATTTTCAGTATAGCATCCTCTGAAATTACATGTTATCTTCCTCTCATACTCCATAATGTGAAGTACAGTAGTTGCAATGCAATGTTGCATAATGTGAATTGTGGGTTCTACAAGTTGTCAATGTGATACTACAATACTGTTCGACATAATATTATGTGTCAGCTCTACAATGTGGCATAATGTAAAGGGTATACTCCATCATCATATCTTTTCATTAAAACAGAGCTAATTCCTCTCCGGGAATAGAGGAGGCAAGAGGACCAAAGGGGCCCACGCGGGTCACGAGGTCCACAAGCAAATTTTCAATGTGGCTACACCCGAGGTAAAGTGCATCAATGCTTACTACTATAGTATACAGTCGTGTACTACTTACAGTGCAGTACATTGTGGATGTCAAGATTTTACAATATACTGTTCTGTACAGTACTATATGTTAGTGTTGTAATACTGTGCCTTTTTCTTTTTTTCCCACAGAGCAAGTTCTTCGGATGTTAGGGCTCTTTAGGGTGATTGCCCACCTTTTAGTGGACCTTTTTTTATTTTGTTATGCATTTTGTTTAATTTTTTTATTAATTTTAATAAATGTTTTTGGTGTACACCATGTTTTGTATTTTTCAATTAAAAGTTTACAGAAGAGAAAGTTCAATTTGCCTTTAATGTTAAAGAGGTAAAGCGTAGGGCAGAGGAGGCCTGATTCAGAGATATACCTTAATGATGCGAACAGCTGCGAAAAAATGCTAATGTTTCCAAAACTGCTACCCTCTCATACACAGCATAGGGATGCCCACAACGACATACCCTCTCATACACAGCATAGGGATGCCCACAACTACCCTCTCATACAGAGCATAGACATGGCATCATTTGCCTAACCACCTAGTTACCTCCCCCATACAATTGCTATATGTTACACAGTGCATAATGCACAATTTGCGTAAATGACGGCATTGCGTACATCCATGAATCAGGCCCACAGTGCGAGGTAAAGTGCAGGGTGCACTGGTAAAGAGCATTTGTCCAAAGTGGATTTAAGCAAGTTTACCTGAGCTGTCTACAAAGTAAGCTTCTGTCTTCATCTTGAAAGAAGAGCAGAAGCCAATTGGGACTAGTGATGCCCACTCGGAAATCCTACAAGTGTGCAGCATAAAATGCTCAGCCAGTTTGCAATCCAGAGACGCGTCTCTCTGGGTTGAGATCTGTACTCTAGTTCAGTGATGGTTTTATGCACCACTGTTCAGGCCACACTTCTACTGTAGTTCCTAAGACATGCCATCACTATGTGAGCGCCACACACCACTTTGTACAATGCCGCAGTAACCGACACTTTCCTAGCAGCACAGCAGTTCTCCTAGCTGCCTAGCGGATGACAGATGGTGTCCTAGCAATGGTCATCATTCCTTGCCTTTTTAGGACACAAGTACTGTAATTGTAAGGCAGACCTTGAGCTGACTTCTTAAATGGCTAATAAAGTGTCCTTTATTACGTTAATGAAAGACTCTCGCTGGCTTTGGGAGAAGGGACCTGATGCACTGTGTCAAACTTCCCACAGAGCAAGTTCTTAGTTACTCACTGACCAGCCCAAGTGGCAACTGTCAGGAACCGGAGCCAATCAGCGGCCACGCTACAGTTAGTGGCTGCTGATTGGCTGGCAGCTCCTGACAGTACACACTGATAAGTCAGGAGCTGGGTAGCGGTGTATGTGATCACACACATACACCGCTAATGTAGGTATATGGATCGGGTTCCGTTTTTTCTTTTTGCCTAGACCCCTGGATGCTACGGAGACCAGTGAGAGGATGGTGGTGAGTATAAGATCTTTATTCCAGGTATTCCAAATGGATTCTACTAGAGAAGGGGACAGACCAGCTGGCAGCAGGTAAGTATGTGTGAGTCAGGTAGGTAGGTGTGTATTAAAGTTTTACTGTGTGTGTACTGTGTTTTTTAACTATTTAATTTACAGTGGAGGTGCGGTGCCGGCTGCTTGCTTGCACTTGAAGTTCCACAAGTGCCAAAGGGCAGGCATGCTGGTACCAGTAGTTCCACTGTAAATTACAATAGTTTTGAACTATATACAACATTATTACACCCGTGACCAATGCTCTAGGAGTACAGGGAAGAGCCCCGGGCTTCAGCCTAAGGAGCTAATTCAGACCTGCTCGCAAGATGCGACAGCTTGCTGCCAAAAAGGGGCCGGATATTTAAATTAAATGCTCGCACTGCTTGGCATAAGGGCGCCCTCTATGTCTTAGCAAGCTATGGCACTGAGTGCTCGCAAGTGTCTAAAGATGCCTCCTTTCCCCTCGCAACACACGTCATCTCCTGGAATTGTTTGATTAATCGATAATATCAAAAGCCATTGGAGCTGCTTGCAGCTCTTGGGGTTGCCTTTCCCCATCGCAAGCACTGCCATCACTGCTGGCTGAAATACACGAAGGTGACGTGTACAATGATGCTACTTTGCTAATTATGCATGCTCTTTAAATGGCGTTTTGGCCGCCTGACATGCCTGCGTCCGCAACACCACTCCCCCGTTCACATGCACCTTCCCCTGTTACCACCCACAAACGGCACTGTCACTCAAAGCAGCGGACAGTCTGTGTGCTATGAGCGCACAATTCCCCATCGCTAAGACTGGCTTGCGCATGCGCACTGCGAATTAGATGTGTCACGACCCTGTCTAGTTGTCACCTTTTTGCCTTGGGACTTACCCCTGTCAGCTCCCCATGGATCTGTGTGTGTAATTTGCCTGGAGGATTTGCTCTGATTATTGAACCTGGTCTCTCCTCTGTCTGTGAGCCCTGCTAGCCCTGATTGGAATCACAGGTGTGGTTCTGATTCTCAGAGCTGCAGAGATGAATACTCCCTCTGCATGTTGAGCCTTCCACCACTCAGAATGCTACTACAAGACCACCTGTCCGTATCCATCAATTGCTGCCAGACCCATGGTATATATATCCTCTCCTGATAGCATTCTGGGCCTGAACATCTCGTCTTCCCGTGGTGTATGGTTCATGCTGTTTCTGCATTCAAGTCTGTCCCTGAAACCTGCTACAGCAATCCCTGGCGCTATCCAGAAAACCTGTTTCAGCTGTACCTGGCAATCCAGTAAATCTGCTGGCAGCAACCCCCGGTGCTTCCAGAAAACCTGTTACAGCCAAACCTGGCAATCCAGTAAGCCTGCTGACAGCAACCCCTGGTGCATCCCGAAAACCTGCTACAGTAATACCTGGCATCCAGACGTCCTGTTACAGCATACCTGGCCTGTGCTCTGCTATTAGTCCTACTCCTGGTTGGTCCCTGGCACTCTGTAAACCTGCATCGTGTCACCCTGCCTTGCTTCCTGCTGTGGATCAACTCCTGTCCCTTTTACCTACCTACTCCCCTCCCTGAACCTGCAAATTCCCAAACCTACCCATTCCTTCCTGAAACCTGTTATTTCCAATTATCCTGTCCAGCCTGCAAATCCCCAAACCTACCCATTCTTTCCTGAAACCTGTTATTCCCTATAATCCAATCCAGCCTGCACCTGAGTTCTAGCCTTTGTCATAGTAATTCCAGATTACCCTGTTTAGCCCTCGTCTCGGCATTACCTGACTTCCCTTCAGCCATTGTCACATTCCAGTCCTGAGTCAAGTTCCAAGCTCATCAGTTCAGTCCACGTTGCTCCAGTCCAGAGTCAAGTTCTCAGTTCATCAGTTCAATTCAACAAGTCTTCCTGCCGGTCCCAGTCCGGTCCCTCCAGTTCCAGTCATTTATCATCAAAGGCAGTTTTCACTGCTACACAAGTCTTATAAATAGAGCTATCTACATTATCTGTGATTCCAGTCATGCCAGCCTCCGTTGAAACCCGATCACCACCTGAGACAGGTAACTCGCAGACACCAATTGTGACAAGATGCATGCGAACTAAGCAACAATCGCCCAGCAGCGAGCGATCGCACCTTAGCGAACGGATCTGAATCAGGTCCTAAGCCTGGTAATTTGAGAGAGAGGGGACCCCTTCTTAGTGGGGTTCCCACCTCCCCTGAAATCCCCGGCTTGGGCTGACCAGCTTGGGGTGCGTATGCTTTGGCCATGATAGGGTCCCCTAGCTGCAGCATTACACACCAGTCGGTTTGAATCCAGTGCTGGTTTTATATATAGGGGGACCCCTACACATTTTTCCCCCTATATTTAAAATTAGAACTGGCCTTGCAGCCAGGTGCTGGTTCATAAAATTTTAGGAACCAGGACTGGCTGAGCAGTCCAGGACTGGTTATGTCTTTTGGGGGGGGGGAACCCTACTTCATTTTATTAAAACATTTAACCCTTTTTTTACAAATAGACCACACAAGCAGCCTTCCCATATCTCACTGATATGTGCAGGCTGCTTGTTCGGGAGAGTTTGGCAGAGAGAAAATACTACAATCTAGGGTGAGTAATCTCAACTAAACTCCACTGGGCATGCGCAGTACTATGAGACTCCAGGTACCACAAGCATAGTGTGACTAGCAGGGTGCTACATGGCATATGCAGTGCCGCCCACCACATTCTTAAACACACAATGCATCAGCATAGAACTGATGCACTGTGTCCAACTCCCAACCGGCTCCACTCGGCATGCGCCGGAGATTCCATGTGCAACCATCAGAGCTGGCAGCCACCACAGTGCTGCAAGTGTGCAGCTTAAAATACACAGTCAGTTTGTAATCCAGAGACCCCTCTTTCACTAAGACCCCACTACTAGTTTCTAAGTCATGAAATCACTATAGTATCTAAGTCTGGAACAGCACCAACAGTGTCTACAGTGACGAAAGGTGTACGGCTTACACCACAGCAGGGCACACCCCTTTCTTGAGCACACGTCAGCCTAGAGCTCCCAACCGGCTCCACTGGGCATTCGCTGGAGATTCTGGGCCTGATTCAGAGACGGACACTCTGAAAGAGCACTTGCTCTGAATCAGGCGTTTTTTTTTTTTTGTAGCGGCCTCCTGGCTGGTCGCATAGTTGTGGGTGACCAGCCACAGCTATAGCAAGCGGCCAGGCTTTTGGTCGCAATGGTCAAGACTATCGCGACCATCGGGCTTGTGACGAGACCCTTGTGGTAGGGTGTCATGGCCGCAAGCCCCAGAGAGCTTCTGTGGGGCTGCCCACAAATGGCAGGCGTTCGCTTGGGAACACCTCCGTTTGTGAAGCCACCCCCTGGCCACGCCTACCAAATGGGGCGAGCTGTCAATCACCATCGACAGCTCGCCCCCTTTGGTGTGAGACCCAGAGTGATGGAACACCTGTCACTAGCCGGGTCTCGCGCATGCACACGACGGAGCCAGCTCCATTGTGCGTATTCCCAGTGGGCAAACATCGACCCGGTTGCGAGCGCCCAGCGCTTGCGACCGGGTCTGAATCGGGCCCACTGTATGCAACCCCCGGAGCTGGCAGCCTCCACAGCGCCAACATGACAACAGTGCTGCAAGGGTGCAGCTTAAAATGCACAGTCAATTTGTAATACAGAGGGCCTGATCCAGACCCGCTTGCAAGCGCTTGAGCGCTCGCGAGCGGGTTGATGGTGTGCTCTGCGCATGCACAGCGGCCACACTGCACGTGCGCAAGCCCCAGAGCAAGAGAGAAATTCTCTCGCTCCGTGGCTCACTACAAAAGGGGCAGCTGTTGATATTGATCGACAGCTCGCCCCGTTTTGTAGGCTTGGCGGGGGGGCTTCACAAACAGGCGTTCCCATGCGAATGCCTGCTGTCTGTGGGTGGCCCCACTGACATCACCAGTGATGTCAGTGGGAGAGCTTCCAGCTCTATTAGAGCCAGAAGCTCTCTGGGGCTTGCGGCCATGAGACCCTACCACAAGGATCTCGTCGCAACACCAGATGGTCGCGATACCATCATCCTGGCCACTCGCAATAGCTGTGGGTGGTCACCCACATCTATGCGAGCAGAGAGGAGACCGCACAAAAAAAAAAACCGCCCTGATTCAGAGCGTCTGGCTCTGAATCAGGGCCAGAGACCCCTCTTTCACTTACACCCCACTATTAGTTTCAAAGTCATGAAATCACTATAGTATCTAAGTCTGGCATGCACTGTGTGTGACTGCCGACCGGCTCCACTGGGCATGCGCAGTACTATGAGACTCCATAACCCACGGCATAGTGCGACTAGCAGGGCGCTCCATTGCATATGGAGCGGCTCCACTGGGCATGCACCAGAAATCCCATGTGCAACCTCCACTGCTGGCAGCCACCGCAGTGCTCGTCTGGCTCCACTATTCATGAGCAGTACTATGATACTCCAGTAAGTCATGAAATCAGTACAGTACAGTATATAAGTGCCACAGCTGGGACAGTACCGAATGTACCGACAGTGCCGCAAGTGTGCAGCACAAAATACACAGGCAGTTTTGCTACCAAGACATCACTGCCACAGTAGTTTCTCTGTAATAATCTACAGTATGTGATTGGCCCACCTGTCACAGCTTACTGTTCTATTTTGTATTCTGTAGTGCCTTAAAGTAGTTTTAATCAGTAGAGCACTTGCCACCCAGTGGTGAAGCTGTGTATTGCATGCCGTGTTGTCAAGTCTCACTGCGTCTTAAAGCGCCACAACATGCTACTCCCATGCCACGACTTACAGGCCTATATGGTGCATTATGAGCAACAAAATAGCTGGACCCATCTGTACTCAAAGCAATAAATATAAATAAACATGCTAATCTATGTTTTGTATGCAAGAGAAAAAGAAGAATAAAGATATTGAAAAGGGCCTTAATCAGCAGTGCACATTATTGCACTGCTGAACGCAGATTCACAATGATCGGGAATCTGCACAGATGCATGACCCATTCTGCGCATGTGCAAAACGGGACTGCGATCCCACACGGAGACTGGCAGCAGACTGTTAGTGATTGACAGTCTGCTGCCATTTGTGGGCCAGGAGGGGGCGGCAAGGCCCTCCATTTCTCAAAATGGAGACATGTCGCCGTCGTTGGGGGGGAGGGAAGAAGCCAGGATCTCCATCAGCTGAAAGAGATTTCATGGCTTCTTCCTCTTCCATGGGTCACCGTAGCTGGCTGATGTTCCACAGAGTATCTAATTCTGCATTGGACAATGCAGCTTGGATACATAATGCAGCAGGAGTTGTGATGTCTTCTGCTGTATTACCAAATCTGCACAGACGGAATTGCAAAGCTGCTTGCAAGCAGCTTTGCAATTCTGTCTGAAGCTGAATCAGGCCCTAAATACGGAAATTATTATATGATGGTCTATACTGTAACTTAGTATCAAAGTGCCCATGGAAATTTTTTCAAATATAGAGAGAAATTCAATTAAATGCGATGTTGAATTGCCCCAGGAGGGAGCTCCCAGAGCTATTCAATTCAGCGCACTGTTAAGTTGGAGAATACCAGTTTTCACAATTTAACCTGGGTGTTTGGTCATGAGAACCGGCATTCTCTGACTAAAGTGCTGGCTGGGTTACTGCCGCGTTATGCCGGAAAACAGCTGCGTGGCCGGCACTTTTGTTAGATTTCTTCTCACATCCCAGGAGGGTGCGAGAAGAAATCCTTTAGCCCAACCAAACATTGCGTTGAATTGAATAGCTTCGGGGGGCTATTCAACCTCCTGGGGCTATTCAACATCGCATTGAATTGAATCGCCCCCATTGTCAATTATGTAATCTGTAAGTTCAGGTACATTGCAAGAACTCATAAAGAACTTAGTGGCATCCAGTGTATGAGGGTACACATAACCCCATGACTTGTCTGTGATACATACGAAAAACAGGAAGCATAACACAGGAATATGAAAGAGAAAATACATAGTAATAGATAACCAGTGGCGGAGTTACCAAAGAGAGTGGAGGCGCTAGATCTGATTGGGGTGACCCAACCTCATCCATTGCCCCTTGTTCCACTTTAAGTGCTCCCAGTACTCCCTCCTAAAGTTTGGACATTGGACCAACTGAGCTGCCGCTGCACATACAAGGGGTTGAAGTGACACGGCCCCTACCTCCTCTGTCAGCTCTCACACGAGTGCTGGGCTAACTGACACTGTGCTTTTCACAATATACCTTCTGGGCAAACAGACTGGCAGAGAGTGCTCCCCAGCCACCTAAAATGTGTTTTAAACATACTAGTAATGGCTGGGGAGCACTCACTGGCTGCCTTTTGGACACTGGGTGCAGCCACTTGCTGTGAGACTACACAGATACTTGGAGTGAGCTGTGTTTGGTGCAGTCATCATCAGAGCCGTAACTGGACTTTTTGGTGCCCTGTGCCAGAAAGAGCATTGCGCCCCCTCATTTTTCAAAGGGACATAATGCACCCAAAAAAGGGCCATGGCTTCATGGGAAAGGGCCAGGGAAGAGATAGGGGAGGCCAGGAGATGCTGGGGATGAAATAAGAGGAATCTACAAGCAGGAATGATAATAAACAGAAATTTAACAGGCCCAAACAGCGCCCCCTGACCGGTGGTGCCCTGTGCGATGGCATCGGCTACACTACCCTAGCTACGGCCCTGGCCATCATCTCTGGGTCTAGCAATCAACCTGTCACTGAGCACTTTGCTTTTGCTTCTCATGGAATGGCATCGATCCGCTACAGAATTATTAATAATGTCACCCCAAATTTTTACATGGGGATGAGAGATCTAAGCAATCACTCCATGTAGAATCCAGGTGGATTTTTCACCTGGATACTATCATACTCTCAATCAGACTTTAGGACTTAATTGTTTTTTGTAATGTACTATCGTCATTTTGGTAGTAACTATTAAAGTATTTTTTTTTACAGCTGCCTTGATTGTTATAGTGAGGTAGTGTTAATCTTTTAGCCTCCTACTACTCAGTGATGTCCTGTTTGGATCAACACAATCATTCATATTAGGTTGCAAGAATAAAACATTGGACAATCTACTGATAATTTATAAAAAAAAATTGTAATGCAATTTTAGTCATTTTTATTATTTTATAATTGTCATGACTAATTCAAGACCATCTTTTCATGACTATCAAATCTTACTGATAAGTAATACTGGGTACACACTATGTGATATATGTCGGTCTATTATCCGACAAACAACATAACGCATAGTGCATCTGTATGTGTGTACAGAAAATATGTATGTGTACAACATCATTCACAGACATACCGTGTCCGCCCTGCAGCACTGCTGATGCCGATATATCTTACAAATACATTGGTGCATTTGACTGTGTTGACCAGTCGGCCACCTGTACACTTGCTGCAGGAACCTCTGACACTGGCATCTCAACTGGGCGGGCACATTTAAATGCCCGTCCAGTTGTGTTGTAAACTAAGACATATTGAGCGGAAGATTGGTGTATTGGCTTACCAATTGGCCACTTGGGCTGTGGAACCCTGGGTCTGAAGACAAGTCACCCAAATGTCTAACCAGCCTTATGGTCACATTGTGATTATGAATATGTAATAATTAGAGATGTGCACAGACCCCAGTGTTTTGGTTTTCTTTAAAATTTATAAAAACTGCTAAAATCATGTAATTTGGACCTGTTTTAAATGTAATCCAAAACACGAGCTTCGATATTTAAATCCGAGTTCCGAATTTACTGTACATAAATGCGAGCTGGAACTCTGTTCTACTCGGACCCCAAAACTCGTTCCAAACTGTGACTCTGTTTGACTCAAAACCCAAATTTTGGGTGTGTTCGTTTTTCAGGAAAACCAAACAGCTCTCTAGTAATAAGATCTGTTGTGATACAAGTAATTAAATTAATCAATATAAATATATACTGTGTTTTTTCTATATTGTTCTAATGTCTTGAATATTGTTTGTATGTATATTTGCACTATGTTGCTGTTATGCACAAGTTAACTGAGCGCCATCCTCGCTGGCTGCCATACTGCTTGTTTCCTTGGTGATGTGTCCAAGCACGATGACCTGCATTGGGGGGATGCCACTGATTATGTTATTTGTACCTAATGAAAATGGATACAGTCACTGAAACAGGAGTCGCATTGTCATTTCCTTGAGCAAGTCCCTGAGTGGCACCATTCTTGCCTGTATCCAGGGCTGGCTGGACCATTTCTTTGGATATGCACACTTGCTCCTCTGACAAGCAGGGCGCGGGGCTACAGCGGCTTGTTCCACTCTTCAGTTCAGACAGCATGGAGAAAATGGGAACTGCAGGAAGCTCCACATCCAGGTGAGAAGGAGTGAGACTATAGGGGAATACATTGTTTGTGTACCCTGCTCTGTCTGTGTTTGACCTTGACTGCATATGTATATATCTCTATATGTAACTCTTTTGTGTTTCTCTATATGTAACCCTCTCTGTATGTGTATGTCTCTATATCTCCATATGTAACCCTGTCTGTATATGTGTGTGTACAGTCAGGTGCATAAATATTGGGACATTGACAGAATTTTCATATTTTGGCCTCTATTCATCACCACAATGGCTTTGAAATGTAACAAGCAAGATGTGCTTTAACTGCAGACTTTCAGATTTAATTTGAGGGTAATTACATCCAAATCAGGTGAACGGTGTAGGAAATACAACGGTTTCTATATGTGCCTCCCACTTTTTAAGGGGCCAAAAGTAATGGAACTATCAACTCAAAAGCTATTTCATGGACAGGTGTGGGCTATTCCCTCATTATTTCATTATCAATTAAACAGGAAAAAGGTCTGGAGTTGATTCTAGGCGTGACATGTGTATTTGGAATCAGTTGCTGTCGACTCACAATATGAGATCCAAAGAGCTGTCACTATCAGTGAAGCAAGCCATCATTAGGCTGAAAAATCAAAACAAACCCATCAGAGAGATAGCAAAAACATTATTTGTGGCCAAATCAACTGTTTGGAACATCCTTAAAAAGAAAGAATGCACCGGAGAGCTCAGCAACACCAAAAGACCCGGAAGACCACTGAAAACAACTGTGGTGGATGACAGAAGAATTATTTCCCTGGTGAAGAAAAACCCCTTCACAACAGTTGGCCAAATCAAGAACACTATAGAGGGTTCACCACAAGATGTAAACCATTGGTGAGCCACAAAAACAGGAAGACCAGATTAGATTTTGCCAAACAACATCTAAAAAAGCCATTACAGTTCTGGAACAACATCCTATGGACAGATGAGACAAATATCAACTTGTACCAGAGTGATGGGAAGAGAAGAGTATGGAGAAGGAAAGGAACTGCTCATGATCCAAAACATACCACCTCATCAGTGAAGCATGGTGGTGGTAGTGTCATGGCGTGGGCATGTATGGCTGCCAATGGAACTGGTTCCCTTGTATTTATTGATGATGTGACTGCTGACAAAAACAGCAGAATTAGTTCTGAAGTGTTTCGGGCAATATTATATGCTCATATTCAGTCAAATGCTTCAGAACTCATTGGACGGTGCTTCACAGTGCAGATAGACAATGACCCGAAGCATACTGCAAAAGCAACCAAAGAGTTTTTTAAGGCTAAAAAAGTGGAATGTTATGCAATGGCTAAAGCTGGCCACACATCTAAAGATTATCTGTCCAACCAGCCAACTAGTTCATTGGTTGGAATGAAAATCTGGTAAGGTATACAATCAGCAATTTGCTCCCAAACGCTGGAAAATGGACCAAAACTGTTGTTTGAACAAATAGTATAGATCAAACATTTAACAAACTTGTCTGATGCCATTTTTATCTTTTTCTGGCATTTAGGAGCAAATTGCTGATCATCAGTTACTCCCATACGTTACCAGATTTTCATTCCAACCAATCAACAAGTTGGCTGGTTGGATGTAAGTTGGTCTAGTGTGTGGCCAGCTTAAGTCAATTCCCTGACCTGAATCCGATTGAGCATGCATTTCACTTGATGAAGGGAAAATGCCCCAAGAACAAGCAGGAACTGAAGACATTTGCAGTAGAGGCCTGGCAGAGCATCACCAGGGATGAAACCCAGCGTCTGGTGATGTCTAAGCGTTCCAGACTTCAGGCTGTAATTCCCTGCAAAGGATTTGCAACAAAGTATTAAAAAGTGAAAGTTAGATTTAGGATTGTTTAGTTTGTCCCATTACTTTTGGCCCGTTAAAAAGTGGGAGGCACATATAGAAACCGTTGTAATTCCTACACCGTTCACCTGATTTGGATGTAATTACCCTCAAATTAAATCTGAAAGTCTGCAGTTAAGGCACATCTTGTTTGTTTCATTTCAAAGCCATTGTGGTGATGAATAGAGGCCAAAATATGAAAATTCTGTCAATGTCCCAATATTTATGCACCTGACTGTATATCTCTATATGTAACCTTGTATGTATGTATGTGTGTGTATGTCTCTATATCTCCATATATAACCCTCTCTGTATATTTGTGTGTATGTTTCTATATGTACCTGTCTGTATGTGTGTGTATATCTCTATATGTAACCTTGTTGGTATGTGTGTATGTCACTATATGTAACCCTGTCTGCATATGCGTGTATGTCTCTATATATATCCCTGTCTATTTGTGTATTTCTCTCTATATGTAACCCTATCTGTATATGTGTGTATGTCTCTATATGTAACCCTCTTTGTATGTGTGAGTATGTCTCTCTATGTAAACTTGTCTGTATGTGTGTGTATGTCTCTATATGTAACCCTGTCTCTATGTGTATGTATCTATATGTAAACCTGTCTGTATGTGCATGTATGTCTCTATATGTAACCATATTTGTATGTGTGTGTCTCTCTATGTAACCCTGTCTGTATGTGTGTATGTCTCTATATGTAACCCTGCATGTGTGTGTATGTCTCTATATGTAACCCTGTCTTTATGTGTGTACAGTATGTCTCTATATGTAACCCTGTATGTGTATGTATCTATATGTAAGCCTGTCTGTATGTGTGTGCATGTCTCTATATGTAACTTTATCTGTGTGTATGTCTGTCTGTTTCTATATGTAAACTTGTCTTTATGTGTGTATATCTCTATATGTAACCTTGTTGGTATGTGTGTATGTCGCTATATGTAACCCTGTCTGCATATGCATGTATGTCTCTATATATAACCCTGTCTGTTTGTGTATTTGTCTCTATATGTAACCCTATCTGTATATGTGTGTATGTCTCTATATGTAACCCTCTTTGTATGTGTGAGTATGTCTTTCTATTTAACCTTGTCTGTATGTGTGTCTATGTCTCTATATGTAACCCTGTATGTGTGTGTATGTCTCTATATGTAACCCTGTCTCTATGTGTATGTATCTATATGTAAACCTGTCTGTATGTGCATGTATGTCTCTATATGTAACCCTGTATGTGTGTGTATGTCTCTATATGTAACCCTGTATGTGTGTATGTCTCTATGTAATGATGTCTTTATGTGTGTACAGTATGTATCTATATGTAACCCTGTATGTGTATATCTCTATATGTAAGCCTGTCTGTATGTGTATGCATGTCTCTATATGTAACTTTATCTGTGTGTATGTCTGTCTGTTTCTATATGTAACCATGTCTTTATGTGTGTATGTCTCTATATGTAACTTTGTCTGTGTGTATATCTCTATATGTAATCCTGTTTGTATGCATGTGTATGTCTCTATATGTACTTTCTGTATGTATATATTTGTAACCCTGTCTGTATGTGCATGTATGTCTTTATATGTAACCCTGTATGTGTGTATGTCTCTACATGTAACCCTGTCTGTATGTGTGTGTATGTCTCTATATGTAACTCTGGGCCTGATTCAGAGCTAGAGGCTATTTGCGGACGGTCGTTCCAAAAAAGGGGCAGGCTATTTAAATTGAGCGCTCGCTCATTGCGGTTTGTTGACGCCTCTATGTCTGAGCGAGCGAACGAAAAATGCGCTCGCTATTTTCTAAAGACGCCCCTTTGCCGTTCGCATCACATGTCATCTCCGGTATTTATTTGATTAATCAGGTACATCGAAAGGCATCTGAACTGCTCGCAGTGCTTGTGGTATGTTTTTCCTACCGCAATCACTGCGAGCAGTTCAGGCTAAAAGACAACCAAGTGACGTGGTCGATGACGCTCCTTTACTAATTATGCACTCCCATTAAATGCCCTTTTTACCATTCGGCACGCCTGTGTTCGGATCTCCACTCCCCCGTTTTCAAGCACCTTCCCCTGTTACCACCCACAAATGGTACATTCTGTCAATCAAATTAGCAGCCCCTCGCTGTTTTGCGAGCGCACGATTTCCGACCGCAATGACTGGTTTGCGCATGCGCATTATGACCTATACGCATGCGCAGTTGTGCGAACATCGCTCATAGCGAACGAGTGGCCGCTTATGAGCGGCTCTGAATCAGGCCCTCTGTCTGTATATGTGTGTTTGTATGTCTCTATATGTAACCCTGTCTGTATGTATGTGTTTGTCTCTCTATGTAACCCTGTCTGTATGTATGTTTTTTTCATGTGAAGCCTATAGTTTTTAAGTCCTGTGGGGGCCAATGTATTTTTTTTCTTCATGCAAAGCTTATGTGTTTTTTTTATTTTCTGTGGTGCCGATTTGTTTGTTTTTTTTTCTTTTAGGGGCCTGTCTTTTATTTTTTATTTTTTTAATTAGGGTTAATGTGTTGTTTTTTCTTTTCAGGGCCTATGTGTGTTTTTTTATGTGAAGCCTATTAGGGGTATTCAATATGAAACGTTAACTTCACTGCCGAAGATTACGTTTCATATCGGAGTTTCTTTCTGCGTTAAAGTATCGGGCACGCTCCCACGTATCCCCGTATTCAATTTGAAATCGCCGAAGTTGGATTTGCGTAAAGTTACGATTTTTTCCATAAAAAATTTGTAAGACCCCCTTAAAGTTGTAAAAACACGGGGGATCACTATGGGTACCCCCGTTTTAGCCTTTAAATGAAAGTCGGGGATTTAAATAGCCGCAGCAGGTGTTTTTTTCCCGACATTGAAGAAGTGTTGCAGAAGAGCACTTAGGTTATTTTTTTCATTTTTTTAAGTGGTCCCATCAAATTTGGGGTACATGAAAATGGGTACTAGCATATTTTTAAGTCCCTAAAGTAAGTTTTTAAAAATTCTGCATTTGTGCACCTGCCGCTATAATTCTATTCTTCAAAACACCTGCCGCATACTTGCAGAATAGCCCTGAACCTATTTCCCTATTGTTTAACAATTTTTTCCCATTTTTTTTTTTCACCTCAATTTTTAAATTCATTTTTTGGGGTGTCCCTATTTTTTTTTCAAACCCAAATTTATTTTTTTAAGGGTGTCCCGATTTTTGTAGGACATTTTTTTTAAACATTTCCTTTTAAGGGGACATTCCCAAAACTACAGGCTATTTTTTATAAGCCTACACCCCCAAACCCCTATTCTGTATTTTTTTTCACTTGCTATAGTGCTTAGAAAAATTATCCCTGTTTTTCAAAAAATGACCCTTGAGCCCATTTAAGGAAAAAAACGGGAATTTTCGGGAAATATGCCTGGGACCCCCCTGACATGGGGTACCACTATGGGTAACCCCGTTTTTGCCTGCTTAAGAAAGTCGGGTTTTTAAATAGCTTTGCAAGGTGTTTTTCCCTGCTGCGGCTATTAGAAATCCTGACTTCCTTCAGGAGTTAAAAATGGGGGTACCCATAGTGATCCCCCATGTCTAGACATCATTACGGGGGTCCCTAGAATATTTTCCAAAAATTCCCGTTTTTGTTAACCTTTAAAAAAAAAAACTGTAAAAATTTTGAAAAAAAATGACATAAGGTTCCCCCCCAAAAGCCAAACCAGCCCCAGGCTAGCCAGCCAGTGGTGGTTTCTAAAAATACGGGGAACAAAATGTGTAGGGTTCCACCGTATTTTAGAAACCAACACCAGGCTGCAGGGACTAGTGCTGGTTTTAAATATAGGGGGCAAAAACGACGTGGGGTACCCCCTATATTTAAGACCAGCACCAGACCCAACCGACCGGGGTGCAATGCCACAGCCCGGAGACCCAATCACCGGGGCTCCAGGTCCATGGGGGATCACTATGGGTACCCCCATTTTTAACTCCTGAAGGAAGTCGGGCTTTCTAATAACCACGGCAAGTGCATAAATGCGACTTTGAAGAAAGTGGTGCAGAAGAGCATTTAGAATTTTTTGGGGGGAAAAATAACTATGCCCAGCAAATTTGGGGTACTTGAAAATGGGGGTCAGCATATTTTAAAGTTGCTAAACAGACTTGAAAAAATCATGAAAAACCCACTTGCGCAAGGAGCTGCAATGAAAAAAACACCTGGGGCATACTTGGGGACCCCCCCAGAGTCAAGTTCGCTATTTTTTTAACTTTGTTCCCCAACATTTTTTTTTTGGCCCCCAAATTCAAAGTGCTTTTTTTGGGGTGTCACGATTTTTTATTTTTTTTTGACACAGATTGTTTCAAGGGGTCATTCTGAAGGGTGCAGGCTATTTTTTTTTTAAGCCTGCACCCCAATTCTGCACTTTTTTTCGACACCTATTCAATGGTGAAAACTTATCCCCATTTTTTAACTTCGACTTTTCAAAAATGCGATAAGTCTTTGATATTGAATTCAGTGTAAAAGTAAAACCTGCGATAATGATGTCATAATTGCGATATTAACGCAAAAACGATGTGGGCCTATGTGTTTGTTTTTTTCATCTAGATGTCAATGTGTTTTTTTTCCTATCTGGGTTAATGTGTTTTATTTTATTTTTTGTTTATTTGTTTTTCTGTCGGGGGTCAGTGTGTTTTATTATGAAAGATTCTGTATGGTCTGATGCATATTGGAACACTTTTGAAAAAGGAACCCAAATGTGTACTACTATTTCACCTATAACTAGATTATTACAAACTACACTACTACAACTATTTAGTCCAGTTCCAGGCCCAAACTTAAAAGAAATGCTATAAGGACATATAAATATGAGGGTTTATTCCACCAAGGGGCACCAAAGTCTTTTTCTGCTTACCAAAAAAATTAAGCTTAGGCCAGCCCCGTCTGTATCTATGCAGATATTTTGTGTCGCATTAGAGCACAACAGGGCAGTGTTGTTTCCAGTATATAGATTTACAGAGAAGGCTAATTAACCCTGAGTCAGTATATGGACAATGCAATAATGGTATTCAAACGGTATCTACCCAGACAACTCCGTAAACCTCTTATGGGCATATGCGGGACAATGTAGTCTGCTCAAGAGATGACAGGTCAAAACAGGTATTTGTGACAGGTAACTGTCTCTGTTTCTTAGGCTGCGGTAGGCAATGGTAGTATATACAATATATAAAAGTATATAGAATAAAATCTCCCTTATATGGTAGAAGGCTGTAATTCTTCACCATGATTTTCATCAATATGAAATTAAATAAACACAATCTCACCAAATGCACCAAATAAAATCCAATTGGATAATGCTATCAATAATAGATGTTTTATAGATATATGATGTGAAAACTCCCATGCAATAGAGTCCACTTAATCAGATCTATATGTCAATATATCGGAGCACAGCATTAAAAAGTAATAGCACCTATTCACACAATTCCAGAATATAAAAACAAGTATATAGAAAATGTCTAATCTACGAACTTTTACCAGATGGGTGGACAAAACAGGCAGGTAGTGAAAAGTCTGAGGTTCCGGAAGTGTCAGAACTGCGTGATAAGTCCACTGGAATTGGAGATATGTCGGTCATGGAGTCCAAGGAGTAGCTTCCAACGTATTTCGAGTAGGGGTGAGCGGGTTCGGATTTCTGAAATCCGAACCCCCCCGAGCCCCCCCGATCCGAGTCCGATCCGAGTCAGGCTCGACTTTTCCCGCCTGACTCGGATCTGACATCGAGGCAAAACGTCATCATCCCGCCTTCCGAGTCTCGCGGGTTTTGGATCCTATATAAGGTACCCGCGTCGGCGCCATTTTCTCACTCGGCTGTGGACAGTGAAGAGGGAGGGTGGGAGTTAGTGCTGTGTAGTGTAGTGTAGTGTAGTGCTGCTGTTGTCCACTACTTCAAAGTCCATAGGGGCTGGCTGTGTTGTGCTGTGCTGCTGTTGTTAATAGGGGCTGTGTCCACTACTTCAAAGTCCATAGGGGCTGGCTGGACTGTGTTGTGCAGTCAGTTCCAAAGTCCTGTGCAGTGTCCCAGTCCTAAAGGGGTGCTGTAGTGTTGTCCAGGGGGTGCTCTGTCCATCAGGGGTGCTCCCCCCAAGTGCTAAAAAAATAATATATTTTCTGTGTTTGTGAATTGTGTGCGCAGTAGCAGCACGTGCATCAACAAAGTAGTGCCAAGCGTGCGCCTGTGTCATAAGTAAAGGGCCGGCTGGCTTGACCGTTAAGGGTGCTGTAACCCCCGAAAGTACACTCCAGTCCAAACCAAAAAAAAAATTATTTTCTGTGTTTGTGAATTGTGTGCGCAGTAGCCGCACGTGCATCAACAAAGTAGTGCCAAGCGTGCGCCTGTGTCATAAGTAAAGGGCCGGCTGGCTTGACCGTTAAGGGTGCTGTAACCCCCGAAAGTACACTCCAGTCCAAACCTAAAAAAAAATTATTTTCTGTGTTTGTGAATTGTGTGCGCAGTAGCCGCACGTGCATCAACAAAGTAGTGCCAAGCGTGCGCCTGTGTCATAAGTAAAGGGCCGGCTGGCTTGACCGTTAAAGGGTGCTGTAACCCCCGAAAGTACACTCCAGTCCAAACCAAAAAAAAATTATTTTCTGTGTTTGTGAATTGTGTGCGCAGTAGCCGCACGTGCATCAACAAAGTAGTGCCAAGCGTGCGCCTGTGTCATAAGTAAAGGGCCGGCTGGCTTGACCGTTAAGGGTGCTGTAACCCCCGAAAGTACACTCCAGTCCAAACCTAAAAAAAAATTATTTTCTGTGTTTGTGAATTGTGTGCGCAGTAGCCGCACGTGCATCAACAAAGTAGTGCCAAGAGTGCCCCTGTGTCATAAGTAAAGGGCCGGCTGGCTTGACCGTTAAAGGGTGCTGTAACCCCCGAAAGTACACTCCAGTCCAAACCAAAAAAAAATTATTTTCTGTGTTTGTGAATTGTGTGCGCAGTAGCCGCACGTGCATCAACAAAGTAGTGCCAAGCGTGCGCCTGTGTCATAAGTAAAGGGCCGGCTGGCTTGACCGTTAAAGGGTGCTGTAACCCCTGAAAGTACACTCCAGTCCAAACCAAAAAAAAATTATTTTCTGTGTTTGTGAATTGTGTGCGCAGTAGCCGCACGTGCATCAACAAAGTAGTGTCAAGCGTTCGCCTGTGTCATAAGTAAAGGGCCGGCTGGCTTGACCGTTAAGGGTGCTGTAACCCCCGAAAGTACACTCCAGTCCAAACCAAAAAAAAAATTATTTTCTGTGTTTGTGAATTGTGTGCGCAGTAGCCGCACGTGCATCAACAAAGTAGTGCCAAGCGTGCGCCTGTGTCATAAGTAAAGGGCCGGCTGGCTTGACCGTTAAGGGTGCTGTAACCCCCGAAAGTACACTCCAGTCCAAACCAAAAAAAAAATTATTTTCTGTGTTTGTGAATTGTGTGCGCAGTAGCCGCACGTGCATCAACAAAGTAGTGCCAAGCGTGCGCCTGTGTCATAAGTAAAGGGCCGGCTGGCTTGACCGTTAAGGGTGCTGTAACCCCCGAAAGTACACTCCAGTCCAAACCTAAAAAAAAATTATTTTCTGTGTTTGTGAATTGTGTGCGCAGTAGCCGCACGTGCATCAACAAAGTAGTGCCAAGCGTGCGCCTGTGTCATAAGTAAAGGGCCGGCTGGCTTGACCGTTAAAGGGTGCTGTAACCCCCGAAAGTACACTCCAGTCCAAACCAAAAAAAAATTATTTTCTGTGTTTGTGAATTGTGTGCGCAGTAGCCGCACGTGCATCAACAAAGTAGTGCCAAGCGTGCGCCTGTGTCATAAGTAAAGGGCCGGCTGGCTTGACCGTTAAAGGGTGCTGTAACCCCTGAAAGTACACTCCAGTCCAAACCAAAAAAAAATTATTTTCTGTGTTTGTGAATTGTGTGCGCAGTAGCCGCACGTGCATCAACAAAGTAGTGCCAAGCGTGCGCCTGTGTCATAAGTAAAGGGCCGGCTGGCTTGACCGTTAAGGGTGCTGTAACTCCCGAAAGTACACTCCAGTCCAAACCAAAAAAAAAATTATTTTCTGTGTTTGTGAATTGTGTGCGCAGTAGCCGCACGTGCATCAACAAAGTAGTGCCAAGCGTGCGCCTGTGTCATAAGTAAAGGGCCGGCTGGCTTGACCGTTAAGGGTGCTGTAACTCCCGAAAGTACACTCCAGTCCAAACCAAAAAAAAAATTATTTTCTGTGTTTGTGAATTGTGTGCGCAGTAGCCGCACGTGCATCAACAAAGTAGTGCCAAGCGTGCGCCTGTGTCATAAGTAAAGGGCCGGCTGGCTTGACCGTTAAGGGTGCTGTAACCCCCGAAAGTACACTCCAGTCCAAACCAAAAAAAAAATTATTTTCTGTGTTTGTGAATTGTGTGCGCAGTAGCCGCACGTGCATCAACAAAGTAGTGCCAAGCGTGCGCCTGTGTCATAAGTAAAGGGCCGGCTGGCTTGACCGTTAAGGGTGCTGTAACCCCCGAAAGTACACTCCAGTCCAAACCTAAAAAAAAATTATTTTCTGTGTTTGTGAATTGTGTGCGCAGTAGCCGCACGTGCATCAACAAAGTAGTGCCAAGAGTGCGCCTGTGTCATAAGTAAAGGGCCGGCTGGCTTGACCGTTAAAGGGTGCTGTAACCCACAAAGTACACTCCAGTCCGAACCAAAAAAAAATTTATTTTCTGTGTTTAGCCGCACGTATATATCAAATCGATATAACATAAATGGAGGACCAAACTTTCTCCGATAAAAATAAAATAGAGAAAGATCAAGAACCACTTCCTCCTAGTGCTGAAGCTGCTGCCACTAGTCATGACATAGACGATAACATGCCATCAACGTCGTCTGCCAAGGCCGATGCCCAATGTCATAGTAGAGGGCACATACAATCCCAAATGGCAAAGTTCAGGAAAATGACCTTGAAAAAGACATTTAAATCAGCTGAAGAGAAACGTAAACTTGCCAATATGCCATTTACGACACGGAGTGGCAAGGAACGGCTAAGGTCGATCCCTAGTATGTTCATGACTAGTGGTTCAGCTTCACATGACGATGGAAGCACTCCTCCCACTAAAAAAATCAAAAGAGTTAAGCTGGCAAAAGCACAGCGAAGAACTGTGCTTTCTAAGAAGATATCACAAATCCCCAAAGAGAGTCCAAGTGTGGTGGTGGTTGCGATGCCTGACCTTCCCAGCACTGGACGGGAAGAGGTGGCTCTTTCCACCATTTGCACGCCCCCTGCAAGTGCTGAAAGGAGCACCCACAGTCCACTTGCTGATATGCAAATTGAAGATGTCACTGTTGAAGTACAACAGGATGAGGATACTGGTGTAGCTGGCGCTGAGGAGGAAGTTGGCGAGGAGGATTCTGATGGTGATGTGGTTTGTTTAAATCAGGCTCCGGGGGAGACAGTTGTTGTCCGTGGGATGAAAAAGCCCATCACGGTCATGCCTGGGCAGAAGACCAAACATTCCACCTCTTTGGTCTGGCAATATTTCTATCCAAATCCGGACAACAACTGTCTTGCCATATGTACCATATGTAAAGGTGAAATAAGTAGGGGTAGGGACGTCAACCACCTAGGAACATCCTCCCTTATACGGCACCTGCAGCGCGTTCATAAAAAGTTACTGTCAAGTTCAGAAACTTTGGCTCAGACCGTAAGCAGTCCAGGGACACCTAAATCCCGTTGTCCTGTTGTATCCAAGCGCCTGCAAACCACACCGTCAACTCCCTCCTCGTCAATTTCCTCCTTAGTCAGGATCGGAAGTAGTCCTGCAGGCCATATCACTGGCATGACTGACTCTCCTATCCGGGATTCCTCCGGAGGATCCTGCATTGCTACGCCTACTGCTGCCGCTGCTGCTGTTGCTGCTGCTGCTGGGAGTCGTTCATCATCCCAGAGAGGAAGTAGGAACACCACTACTTTTACTAAACAATTGACCCTCCAACAGTCCTTAGCGAGGAGGATGAAGTACGACAGCAGTCATCCTGAAGCAAAACGTATAACTGAGGCCTTGACTGCTATGTTGGTGTTAGACGTGCGTCCGGTATCCGCCATTAGTGCAGTGGGATTTAGACAATTGATGGAGGTAGTGTGTCCCCGGTTCCAAATCCCGTCTAGATTCCACTTCACTAGGCAGGCGATACCGAGACTGTACAGAAACGTCAGAAAAAGTGTCCTCAGTGTCCTGAAAAATGCCGTTGTACACAATGTCCACTTAACCACGGACATGTGGACAAGTGGAACAGGGCAGACTAAGGACTATATGACTGTGACAGCCCACTGGGTAGATGTATCACCTTACGCAGCAACAGCAGCAGCGTCACCAGTAGCAGCATCTCAGAAACGCCAGCTCGTTACAAGGCAGGCTACGCTGTGTATCACCGGTTTCAGTAAGAGGCACACCGCCGACAACCTCTTAGAGAAACTGAGGGAAATCATCGCCCAGTGGCTTACCCCACTTAGACTCTCCTGGGGATTTGTGATATCTGACAACGCCACCAATATTGTGCGGGCATTACATCTGGGCAAATTCCAGCACGTCCCATGTTTTGCTCACACAATAAACTTGGTGGTGCAGAATTTTCTGAAAAGCGACAGGGGCGTGCAGGAGACGCTTTGGGTGGCCCGAAAAATTTCTGGCCACTTTCGCCATTCAGCGACTGCGTGCCGAAGACTGGAGCG
The DNA here is from genome assembly GCA_031769625.1 of Taudactylus pleione. Classification (NCBI taxonomy): domain Eukaryota; kingdom Metazoa; phylum Chordata; class Amphibia; order Anura; family Myobatrachidae; genus Taudactylus; species Taudactylus pleione. The sequence continues at coordinate 1,483,064 of JAUIMM010000241.1, forward strand.
CCAGCAAACACTCTTGAACCTGCCCCGCCATCACCTGAAGCAAGAGGTTGTGACGCGGTGGAACTCAACCCTCTATATGCTTCAGAGGATGGAGGAGCAGCAAAAGGCCATACAAGCCTATACATCCACCTATGACATAGGCAAAGGAGGGGGTATGCACCTGACTCAAGCGCAGTGGAGAATGATTTCCGTGTTGTGCAAGGTTCTTCAGCCCTTCGAACTTGCCACACGTGAAGTCAGTTCAGACACTGCCAGCTTGAGTCAGGTCATTCCCCTCATCAGGCTTTTGCAGAAGCAGCTGGAGAAAGTGAAGGAGGAGCTAAGACGGAGCGATTCCGCTCGGCATGTGGGACTTGTGGATGAAGCCCTTCATTCGCTTTGCCAGGATTCCAGGGTGGTCAATCTGTTGAAATCAGACCACTACATTTTGGCCACCGTGCTCGATCCTAGGTTTAAAGCCTATGTGGTGTCTCTCTTTCCGGCTGACACAAGCCTGCAGAGGTGCAAAGACCTGCTGGTGAACACACTGTCAGCTGAAGCGGAACGTGACACGTCAACGGCTCCTTCTTCATTTTCTCCCGCAACTGGGGCTGCCAGGAAAAAACTTAGGTATCCTAAGCAACCCGCTGGCGGTGATGCAGGGCAGGCAGGACCAAGTTTGGACATCTGGTCCGGACTGAAGGACCTGGCAACAATTTCTGACATGTCTACTGTCACTGCATATGATACTGTCACCATTGACAGAATGGTGGAGGATTACATCGGTGACAGCATCCAAGTAGGCATGTCAGACAGTCCATACCTGTACTGGCAGGAAAAAGAGGCAATTTGGAGGCCCCTGTACAAACTGGCTCTATTTTACCTGAGTTGCCCCCCCTCCAGTGTGTACTCCGAAAGAGTGTTTAGTGCAGCCGGGAACCTTGTCAGCGAAAGGCGTAGGAGGTTGCTTCCACAGAATGTGGAGAAGATGATGTTCATCAAAATGAATTATCAGCTCTTCCAGGGAGACCAGCCTCCAGAAGGTACAGAGGGACCTGTGGTGGTGGATTCAAGTGGGGACGAGTTAATACTTTGTGAGGATGAGGATGTACACACTGAAGAGGGTGAGGAATCGGTGGATGAGGAGGATGAGGATGACATCTTGCCTCCGTAGAGCCAGTTTGTGCAGGGACACATTAATTGCCAGCTTGTTTTGTGGGGGCCCAAACGAACCAATCATTTCAGCCACAGTTGTGTGGCAGACCCTGGCGCTGAAATGATTGATTTGTTAAAGTGTGCATGTCCTGTTTATACAACATAAGGGTGGGTGGGAGGGCCCAAGGACAATTCCATCTTGCACCTCTTTTTTTCTTTGCATTATGTACAGTTTGGGGCCTAGTTTTTCTAACTGCCATCCTGCCTGCCACTGCAGTGTCACTCCTAGATGGGTCACGTGTTTGTGCCGCCCACTCGTGTCGCTTAGCATAGTCATCCAGCTACCTCGGTGCAACCTTTTGGACATAAAAACACTATTGTGAGGTGTGAGGTGTTCAGAATAGACTGGAAATGAGTGGAAATTAAGGTTATTGAGGTTAATAATAGCATAGGAGCAGAAAAACCTACAAATTCTGTGATTTTAGCTGTTTTTATGCTTTTTTTCAAAAAAATACAGATCCAAAACACAAAACCCAGAACCCAAAACACGGAAGGGTGGTTTTGGCAAAACCAATCCAGATCCAAAACACGAAGAAAGATCCAGATCCAAAACCAAAACACAAAACACGAAAAGTGGCCGGTGCACACCCCTAATTTCGAGACATGTAAATCTCTTCTTCATGGCCATATGGCTATCTTTCGTGGAGGGGTTTTAAATGGTGAAAAAAAGGGGCCTGACATTTTCACGGTAAAACTCAGATCCGGAAGCTATGTCATAAACTGGAAATTACGTAATTAATTGGAACCAGCTGAGGTCATATCCATTAATGTATTCCCCCTTTATATTGTGACATGTTCAATTTGAATGTTCAATTACAATCTGTACTTGGTCACATGAAAGTTTATAGGGGTATATCAAATTTCCTACAACACTCTGCTTGGCTAATCAGTGTAGAACATTTGTTAAAGTGCAATGTGGTTATCCTGTATACATGACACTTTCCCAATGTAGGCGAGACCATAGTAGCATTGAGCCGTGTAGATGATATTTACATTTATTACCCTAGCTGAAAATAATGTGTGATTTTGTAGACATAGCACTGTAGGCCTTACATGGCTCCATTTGGCTAAGAAAAATGAGTGTCCATGTGTAACTTCAGAGATTGTTCGAATTTTCATAGGCTTTAACCTCATATCAAAAATGAGGCCAGAAGCTGTATTTATAACAGAAACAAGTCAGTGACAGATTGTCTTAGCATTTCCAATATGATGGTGTTCTACAAGAGGCATGCTTGCTAGACAAAAAGCCATTACTCATTAGTGGACCAAGGGCTTGATTCAGCAGCATATGCAATTTTAATTACGTGTGCAGATCAAGTAATTATTAACCACTGTGAATGCGTAATTCACCATACTATGTGTGTGCTGTGATCACACTGTGATAACAGACGCACTGAGGAATCCATCACAGAGTGACAGGCTGTCAGCATTTGGGGGTGGTGATGGGGCAGTGGTTGGTAAAAAGCAGGTGTGTGTCCATTTGAACGCCGTTTCATGGGCATGCATAAATTAGCCCCTGCGATTGCATATGCAGCTTGTGTACTCACTGCATGCGACAAGCCTTGTAGTTTCTGCAGCTGGTCAGATGCGGTGTAAAGGTTGGTCGGATATGAGAAAGCAGCAATGGGCATCTCTATACTGGCTGACCTATGGCAGGCATTAGCATATTTTCACTGCTGCGATCCGTACAAAATCGCAGCTGCATAAGCAATAGGGATCCTTACTGAATCAGGCCCCAAGTGTGGCATAGTGGTGCAGTCCATATAGGCGTCAGTGTATTCTCGACTGGAGGACAGATGTGATGTAATCTGTTAACAGTGTTCTCCCCAGGCTGTTTTCTGCTGGCGCATCGCCCGGCAGAAACAGCCCACCGCCCGGCACTTCCCCCCATCGCATTCCCAGTCACCTTCTGGTGTGGAACGCTGGCCTCTGAAGCGACCGGAGGCTAAAGAAGCCTCTGATCGCTTCAGAGGCAAGCATTCCCAGTGATGCACTGCGCGGGTGACGTCATGACATCACCCACGACATGAAGAGCTTATCCTGTGCGCCTGCTAGATCAAGTCACAGTGAGGCAGCGGGAGTGGGCAAAAACCTACTCTATATTCAATAAAAGCAAAACGTACTGTATGACGGAATAAAAGTAAATAGTAAAAATATGTCCAAACCAAAATGATCAACAATCATGGCATGTTTTAATTTGTCCTTGAAATAAATTATTATTACCACACATATAGGCTCGTATTCAATATGATTCATCGCCGTTTTTGCAGGGATAAAGTATTCCCGTATTCAATTAGGATCCGGCGAAAACGGGACCCAGCGGAAAGGTATGGAAAAATCCAGGGAATTTTTGGGAAATGTTCCTGGCACCCCCCTAAAAATGTCCAGACATGGGGGATCACTATGGATACCCCCGTTTTTGCCTGCTGAAGGTAATCAGGGTTTTTAAATAGCAGCGGCAGGTGCATAAATACGCCTGTGAAAAAGGGGTGAAGGATAGCACTTTGATTTTTTTTTTGGCAAAAAAAAACTACTTCCATCAAATTTGGGGTACATGAAAATGGGTGCAAGCATATTTTTAAGTCCCTAGAGTGAAATTTGACAATTCTTCAAAAATGCACCTGCTGCTACTACCCGCATTCTTGAAAACACCTGCCGCATACATGGGGACCCCCCTGAATCAATTTCGCTAGTTTAAAACTTTGTTCCCCTTTTTTTTTTTCACCCCCAAAATTAAAGTACATTTTTTGGGGTGACCTGAGGATTTTTTTTTATTTTAAGCCTATCTTATGTTTAGCACTAATATGATGGCACTCATGTTTACAATTCTGAGTGATAGAGTAGAACTGTACAGATGTGGAAGACTTTGGTACAGTGAGTTAGCTTAACAAATGTTGCAACAATTGAAACTAGCATTACATGTTAAAGTATAGAAGGTACAGCTTAGAGCGTCTATAATATATAAGGTGAGCTTATGTGATTTTTATTTAAACAATGTTGTCACATGCCACATGTACCCCAGATATAGAAGTGGTGAATGCAGTGCATACTGTGTAAAATAAATATATATTCAAATATCAGTACAAATAGAAGAAGAGGAGGGGGCACCAATTAGTGCATAAACATATTTATTTTAAAAATCACAGTGGTACCACATCAGTGTCTGGAGCGCCACACTGCTGCACTTTAGACTGAGGTACTGGCACATGGCGTGGCTTGCATCCAGCAGAAGACAGTGTGGTATATGTGACCGGAGGAAAAGGTGACAGTAGGTGGTGCATTGTATGGCAGACATTGTTTTGATCATGTGGTAATCATACCATACAGTTATATTTTAGGTACATGCACTATCTGTTATGTTCAATGTGGTTATTAAAATAAAAAAGTTTATGCACTATTGGGCACCACCTCTTATTCTATTTGAACAGATATTTGTATATTTGACAAAGGGACTTGTTTGTCCTGAAACGTTGGTACGTGGTTATGTGATTGTCTCACAGTAAAAACCTTTTTACAACTGCTGGAAGACTCCGAGTGCCACTGTTTGTTGCCCATTAGATTTTGTATGCTCAGAGGGCACCGAAGCGAGTTGATATCATTCTACAGGGTGCCAGTCTACTACTATCATATATATATATATATATTTAGATTTATTTTACATACTGTAGTATCGGGATATCGGAAGCTTTAAAGAGAGGAGCTGAGGTTCCCACAGTGAGAAGGTACAATAGTGCACTTTATGAGTATTTGTGGACACAAATTGACTGTGACCTTCTAGAGAGGTTGTTTGACTTATAATTGCTTACACAAGAAACTATGGATCTTATGGTGCACCTCTTTGTATTTTATTGTGTGTGTGTATATATATATATATATATATATATTATATATTTATTGTGACACAGTTAGGTTAGGGGGTCCCTCTCCTGGGTAGAGGACTCCTTCCTTACACACACACACACAGCAGCAGGGAAGCAGCACACCAGTCTGGATGCAAGAACAAGCTGGTCGGCGCCAGTCTTTATTGTGCAATGTCAGAAATAACATAAAGAAAACATAAACATAAATCCTAGCCCTGTCGGGGCACTAACTTCACAGGTAGTTCCCTCACTACCAGAACCTGGCAGGGCCTAATGCCCTCGCCAGCAACAAAAGCACAGCACAACACTCACAGATAGGTTTTCCAAGTGTCTCTGAGCAAACTCCCTGTCTGCTCTCCCAGGTGAGACAATCAGCCCTCAACACACTAGGCTTATATTGGCCACTCTCAGGTGGAAACCCTAACAAGCCTGTACCAGGCTGCGAGAACCAAAACCTGGAGTGGCCGTGGGTGGAGCCCTCCCTCTCCTCTCACCCACAACCCCCAGGTCCCAAACCGGCTTTTCAAAAAGCCGAGACTCAAGCCTGCTACACTGCAGACTTTCTCCCGGGGATTTTAAACAAATAGGACAGGAATCTGGGATAAATGTCCCTGCCACAGACCACTTTACCAGTGATCCTATCACAATATATATAAATATACACATTTTATTCCGCTGGAATATATTTCAAGCTGCACCTTACCGGAGGACAGGGGGTACCTTACATGCGCTAATAATGATTAAAGGAGAAATCTCCACCACATAGGGACACTTATAATATCTACTAATGACAAGTATACTCTTTTTGCCAAAAAAGTCACCCAAAAATAAAGGCCATATGGCAGCATGAAATCAAAATACCTCAATATTTGTTGTTGGTATATAAACAGAGGTAAAAATATTTCCATAAAATTTGATACAAAAAATTACTTATATTACATTAAAAGGGACTTATAAACCTGCCCCAATACAGGAGAGATTATGTTATCTGCCACCTACACCCTGTAGCAGGAGTAATGTGTTACTACAATGGTTAGCATGGGTAATGTCACAGGTGAGGGAGGGAAATGTGTTACTACTGGGGTGAGTGGGGGTAATGGGTTACTACAGGTGTGAGGGAGGTATTGTATTTCTACACAGGTGAGGGAGGGGAATGTCAAATGTGTTACATACAACACGGGCAAGAGAGGGAAATGTGCTACTACAGAGGTGAGCGAGGATAATGTGTTACTACAGAGGTGAGGGAGTGGAATGATTTAGTACACAGGAGAGGAAGGGTAATATCTTACTATACCAGTGATTATCACTATAGAGGTGAAGGGTTAATGTGTTACTGGAGTGGTGAGATGGAAATGGAAGCAGTAAATATCTAAGGTCTAGTATATACTGTGTATATGTATATATATATATATATATATATATATATATATATATACACACACTGACTGGCCAAATTATTATGACGACTGGGTTAGCACTGTGTTGGGCTGCCTTTTGCCCTTACTACAGCTTGAATTATAGTAGGCATGGATTCTAATAACTATCCACATGAATCAAAGGGTCCAGAAAATATGGCTTATACCATAATGTTGCCTCTGCCAGCCTGAAGAGTCGTGATGATGCAAGAAGGATCCATGCTTTAATTCTCTTGTCTCCAAATCTTCACTCTACCATCTACATGTTGTAATTTAAACTTGTTTTTTAATAAAGGACTTCCTCATATGGGGCCAAATCTAATAGGGTGAGAGTTTAGAGTCCGAGAACATGCAAACTCGCATGTTTTTCAGACTAAAAAAAGTCACGATTTTAACTCTCATCTAGATGTTTTCCCAGTTTGATGCCAACTCTCCCTGATTGTCAGGGAGACTCCCTGAAATAATAGCAATCTACCTGACTCCCTGAAGAAGCTAGGAATCTCCCTGATTGCACATTACCCCCATTATGAAGCTGTTATATAAAAAACAGATATATACATTCAAATGGATTCATTAGTATAATTTCCCTGCATTGGTTAAAAAGCACAATGATCCCTATGGTTACATGCATTTTCTGAAAAGTATTAGTGTATATTCATCAACCAATAGATCTTACTAACTGCTTTGGGGATCATTTACATTTGGATAAATATTAATTTTATGACACGTGTAGGGGGTATGTTCAGAAGAGCAATGGGAGACTGAGGTGGTGCAAACAAGTAAGCTTTTTATTCCAGAATTGAAAAGGCAGAGCCAGTGTAATGGCTTCTTACATAAGGCAAACACAGTTCAGGAACAATAATTCAGCTTACATGAGACAGCAGTTCAAACAGCAGTCATGGGGACTGATTCAGACCCACTCGCAAGCGGCTGTCCGCTCGCAAGTGGGTCGATGTTGTGCACTGCGCATGCGCACGACGGCGGGAGCTCCGTCGTGCGCATGCGCCAGACGCGACGAGCGAAGGACTTTCCTTCGCTCGTTGTGTCTGATCAAAGGGGGCGTGCTGTCGATGTTATTTGACAGCACGCCCCCTTTGGTGGGCGTGCCGGGGGCGTGCCTCCCTGACGGAGGCGTTCCCAAGGGAACGCCTACCGTCAGAAGCCGGCCCACTGACATCACTAGTGATGTCAGTGGGAGTGATTTTGGCTCTGATAGAGCCAAAATCACTCCTGGCCTTGCGGTTGAAAACCTCAACCGCAGGCTCCGGCTCGCAGTGGCGATGGTCGCGATGGTCAAGACCATCGCGGCCATCAAACTGCATGCTCGTATAGGCTGTGGGTGGTGACCCACAGCTATACGAGCGTCCAGGAGGACGCTCCATAAATATGGAGGGCGGCCCTCATTCAGAGCGTGCGCTCTGCTCAGAGCGTACGGCTCTGAATGAGGGCCATGGTTCAGATTGTCCAGCATAGAGAGAGCTGCTGAAGGTGCAACTTCTCCCTCATATTTCCACATCTAACTCAACTTACCAGCTTTTTATACTTTAACTGGTCTTAATTGAGGTAAGGGTGTGGTTCCTCCCTGGCTACAGGAGATAAACCCATTCCTCAGAATGTCGGAGAGACCCACTCTGTCACATACCTCCCCTGTTAAAAAGGCGATCCTAAATAACCCGAGGCAGAAGCCTGAACCCTCCAGCCCAGTTCAGGATGAAAAAAATGTACATTCATATGTAGACGTCCCGATCTGTGCCAGACTTCATAAGAAAAAGGCTGGAGAGCCAGGTACCACCTTGTCAGTCTTGCGTTAGAATTTTCCATGGACTGTAACCATTTTAATGGTGCATGATCAGTAACCACATTATTTTTCTATTACAGAATACCTAGTCTCTCATGGTAACAACTTTCTACTAAGCTATAGAATAGGATGTTCAATGCCATAAAACTTCTGACACAAAACTGCTCCCAAGCCCACATCTGAGGTGTCTGTTTGTACAACAAAAGGCTTGGTAAAATCTGGGGACTCCTTGGGAGCCACTAAGTTAGAAAATTAAGGCAAAAACCTCCTGTAATAGCCTTCTAAACCCTAGAAGGACCTTAACTCTTTATTGGTAGTCAGAACTGGAGCATCAGCTAGTGTCTACACTTTACTCACAAGGAGATTCGGACACCCACTACCCACCACAGAGATATATAAACCTAAGTACTTGGTTTCATTTTTACCTAGAACACATTTCTTCAAATTAGCAGTTAAACCTGCCTCAAAGACAGAAGAACAGCCCTAAGCCTAATAACATTGGCATTCCAATGCTGACTATATATGACAATATCGTCCAAGTATGCTGCAGCATAATTCTGAAGAGGATGAAGCACCCGGTCCATTACCTGCTGAAAAGAGGCCGGGGCACCATGTAAGTCAAAGGCATTGTTTTCCACTGAAAACACCCAACAGAAAAGAAAATCAGTTTTCTTCCTAGCTTCCTCTGTCAGCTCAATTTGCCAATATCCCTTTATAAGATCAAGGGTAGAAAATATGTCTGGCTGAACCTAACCTATCAAGCAGATCATCAACCCTTGGCATTGGGTAGGAACAAATTTGGACACTATTAACTTTGCAGAAGTCTATGCAGAATCTTGTAGAACCATCTGGTTTTGGGACCAAGACAATGGGGCTACAGCAGGCGCTAGATGACTCCTCATTTACTCCTAATGTCGACATTTCTTGTATTTCCTTGATTACCTGCACTTGTTTTTCCCTTGGAAGCCTATAGAGTCTTTGTCAAACTACTACACCAGATGGGGTTACAATGTCATGTAAGACTAAATTGGTCCTCCCTGGTTTATCAGAAAAAACATCTGAGAATTCATTAACAATGTTCCACAAGGGAGGCTTCAGCTTGTATGAATTCAAAGATTCAAGAGGTGGAGAGACCCCATCGGACTGAGGAATCTGTGGACCAAGGTCACTATGGCCATTACCAGGGTCTACAAAAACACCTCTTAATCCTTCCATGCTTTCAACAGGTTAACATGGAAAATGCTCAGAGTAGGCTGCTAGGCCGTTTAGGCTGTTAGGGTTTTTAGTAGGAGTGAGCGGGTTCGGATTTCTGAAATCCGAACCCCCCCGAGCCCCCCCGATCCGAGGCAGATCCGAGTCAGGCTCGACTTTTCCCGCCTGACTTGGATCTGAAATCGAGGCAAAACGTCATCATCCCGCCTTCCGAGTCTCGCGGGTTTTGTAACCTATATAAGGTACCCGCGTCGGCGCCATTTTCTCACTCGGCTGTGGACAGTGAAGAGGGAGGGTGGGAGTTAGGGCTGGCTGGGCTGTGTAGTGTAGTGTAGTATAGTGCAGAGTAGTGTTGTGCTGTGCTGTGCTGTGCTGTGCTGCGCTGCGCTGTGCTGCGCTGTGCTGCTGTTGTCCACTACTTCAAAGTCCATAGGGGCTGGCTGTGTTGTGCTGTGCTATTGTTGTTAATAGGGGCTGTGTCCACTACTTCAAAGTCCATAGGGGCTGACTGGACAGTGTTGTGCAGTCAGTTCTCCATAGGGGCTGTGTCCACTCCAAAGTCCTGTGCAGTGTCCCAGTCCTAAAGGGGTGCTGTAGTGTTGTCCAGGGGGTGCTCTGTCCATCAGGGGTGCTCCCCCCAAGTGCTAAAAAAATTATATTTTTTGTGTGTTTGTGAATTGTGTGCGCAGTAGCCGCACGTGCATCAACAAAGTAGTGCCAAGCGTGCGCCTGTGTCATAAGTAAAGGGCCAGCTGGCATGACCGTTAAAGGGTGCTGTAACCCCCAAAGTACACTCCAAACCAAAAAAATATATATTTTCTGTGTTTGTGAATTGTGTGCGCAGTAGCCGCACGTGCATCAACAAAGTAGTGCCAAGCGTGCGCCTGTGTCATAAGTAAAGGGCCGGCTGGCTTGACTGTTAAAGGGTGCTGTAACCCCCAAAGTACACTCCAGTCCAAACCAAAAAAAAAATTATTTTCTGTGTTTGTGAATTGTGTGCGCAGTAGCCGCACGTGCATCAACAAAGTAGTGCCAAGCGTGTGCCTGTGTCATAAGTAAAGGGCCGGCTGGCTTGACCGTTAAAGGGTGCTGTAACCCCCAAAGTACACTCCAGTCCAAACCAAAAAAAAAATTATTTTGTGTGTTTGTGAATTGTGTGTGCAGTAGCCGCACGTGCATCAACAAAGTAGTGCCAAGCGTGCGCCTGTGTCATAAGTAAAGGGCCGGCTGGCTTGACCGTTAAAGGGTGCTGTAACCCCCAAAGTACACTCCAGTCCAAACCAAAAAAAAATTTATTTTCTGTGTTTGTGAATTGTGTGTACAGTAGCCGCACGTGCATCAACAAAGTAGTGCCAAGCGTGCGCCTGTGTCATAAGTAAAGGGCCGGCTGGCTTGACCGTTAAAGGGTGCTGTAACCCCCAAAGTACACTCCAAACCAAAAAAATATATATTTTCTGTGTTTGTGAATTGTGTGCGCAGTAGCCGCACGTGCATCAACAAAGTAGTGCCAAGCGTGCGCCTGTGTCATAAGTAAAGGGCCGGCTGGCTTGACCGTTAAAGGGTGCTGTAACCCCCAAAGTACACTCCAAACCAAAAAAATATATATTTTCTGTGTTTGTGAATTGTGTGCGCAGTAGCCGCACGTGCATCAACAAAGTAGTGCCAAGCGTGCGCCTGTGTCATAAGTAAAGGGCCGGCTGGCTTGACCGTTAAAGGGTGCTGTAACCCCCAAAGTACACTCCAGTCCAAACCAAAAAAAAAATATTTTCTGTGTTTGTGAATTGTGTGCGCAGTAGCCGCACGTGCATCAACAAAGTAGTGCCAAGCGTGCGCCTGTGTCATAAGTAAAGGGCCGGCTGGCTTGACCGTTAAAGGGTGCTGTAACCCCCAAAGTACACTCCAGTCCAAACCAAAAAAAAAATTATTTTCTGTGTTTGTGAATTGTGTGCGCAGTAGCCGCACGTGCATCAACAAAGTAGTGCCAAGCGTGCGCCTGTATCATAAGTAAAGGGCCGGCTGGCTTGACCGTTAAAGGGTGCTGTAACCCCCAAAGTACACTCCAGTCCAAACCAAAAAAAAAATTATTTTCTGTGTTTGTGAATTGTGTGCGCAGTAGCCGCACGTGCATCAACAAAGGAGCAGCGCCAAGCGTGCGCATGTGTCCCATAAGTAAAGAGCCAGCTGGCTCATTTCTTAAAGGCTGGTGTAACCCACAAAGTGCACTACTCTCCAGCAAAAATAAAAAAATATTTTCTGTGTTTAGCCGCACGTATATATCAAATCGATATAACATAAATGGAGGACCAAACTTTCTCCGATAAAAATAAAATAGAGAAAGATCAAGAACCACTTCCTCCTAGTGCTGAAGCTGCTGCCACTAGTCATGACATAGACATGACATAGACGATAACATGCCATCAACGTCGTCTGCCAAGGCCGATGCCCAATGTCATAATAGAGGGCACATACAATCCCAAATGACAAAGTTCAGGAAAATGACCTTGAAAAAAACATTTAAATCATCTGAAGAGAAACGTAAACTTGCCAATATGCCATTTACGACACGGAGTGGCAAGGAACGGCTAATGTCGATCCCTAGTATGTTCATGACTAGTGGTTCAGCTTCACATGACGATGGAATCCCCTCCTCCCACTAAAAAAATCAAAAGAGTTAAGCTGGCAAAAGCACAGCGAAGAACTGTGCTTTCTAAGAAGATATCACAAATCCCCAAGGAGAGTCCAAGTGTGGTGGTGGTTGCGATGCCTGACCTTCCCAGCACTGGAACGGGAAGAGGTGGCTCTTTCCACCATTTGCACGCCCCTGCAAGTGCTGAAAGGAGCACCCACAGTCCACTTGCTGATATGCAAATTGAAGATGTCACTGTTGAAGTACAACAGGATGAGGATACTGGTGTAGCTGGCGCTGAGGAGGAAGTTGGCAAGGAGGATTCTGATGGTGATGTGGTTTGTTTAAATCAGGCTCCGGGGGAGACAGTTGTTGTCCGTGGGATGAAAAAGCCCATCACGGTCATGCCTGGGCAGAAGACCAAACATTCCACCTCTTTGGTCTGGCAATATTTCTATCCAAATCCGGACAACAACTGTCTTGCCATATGTACCTTATGTAAAGGTGGAATAAGTAGGGGTAGGGACGTTAACCACCTAGGAACATCCTCCCTGATACGGCACCTGCAGCGCGTTCATAATAAGTTACTGTCAAGTTCAGAAACTTTGGCTAAGACCGTAAGCAGTCCAGGGACACCTAAATCCCGTTGTCCTGTTGTATCCAAGCGCCTGCAAACCACACCGTCAACTCCCTCCTCGTCAATTTCCTCCTTAGTCAGGATCGGAAGTAGTCCTGCAGGCCATGTCACTGGCATGACTGACTCTCCTATCGCGGATTCCTCCGGAGGATCCTGCATTGCTATGCCTCCTGCTGCCGCTGCTGCTGTTGCTGCTGCTGGGAGTCGTTCATCATCCCAGAGAGGAAGTAGGAACACCACTACTTTTACTAAACAATTGACCCTCCAACAGTCCTTAGCGAGGAGGATGAAGTACGACAGCAGTCATCCTGAAGCAAAACGTATAACTGAGGCCTTGACTGCTATGTTGGTGTTAGACGTGCGTCCGGTATCCACCATTAGTGCAGTGGGATTTAGACAATTGATGGAGGTAGTGTGTCCCCGGTTCCAAATCCCGTCTAGATTCCACTTCACTAGGCAGGCGATACCGAGACTGTACAGAAACGTCAGAAAAAGTGTCCTCAGTGTCCTGAAAAATGCCATTGTACCCAATGTCCACTTAACCACGGACATGTGGACAAGTGGAACAGGGCAGACTAAGGACTATATGACTGTGACAGCCCACTGGGTAGATGTATCACCTTACGCAGCAACAGCAGCAGCGTCACCAGTAGCTGCATCTCAGAAATGCCAGCTCATTCCAAGGCAGGCTACGCTGTGTATCACCGGTTTCAGTAAGAGGCACACCGCCGACAACCTCTTAGAGAAACTGAGGGAAATCATCGCCCAGTGGCTTACCCAACTTAGACTCTCCTGGGGATTTGTGATATCTGACAACGCCACCAATATTGTGCGGGCATTACATCTGGGCAAATTCCAGCACGTCCCATGTTTTGCTCACACAATAAACTTGGTGGTGCAGAATTTTCTGAAAAGCGACAGGGGCGTGCAGGAGACGCTTTGGGTGGCCCGAAAAATTTCTGGCCACTTTCGCCATTCAGCGACTGCGTGCCGAAGACTGGAGTGCCAGCAAACACTCTTGAACCTGCCCCGCCATCACCTGAAGCAAGAGGTTGTGACGCGGTGGAACTCAACCCTCTATATGCTTCAGAGGAGGGAGGAGCAGCAAAAGGCCATTCAAGCCTATACATCCACCTATGACATAGGCAAAGGAGGGGGTATGCACCTGACTCAAGCGCAGTGGAGAATGATTTCCATGTTGTGCAAGGTTCTCCAGCCCTTCGAACTTGCCACACGTGAAGTCAGTTCAGACACTGCCAGCTTGAGTCAGGTCATTACCCTCATCAGGCTTTTGCAGAAGCAGCTGGAGAAAGTGAAGGAGGAGCTAAGATGGAGCGATTCCGCTTGGCATGTGGGACTTGTGGATGAAGCCCTTCATTCGCTTTGCCAGGACTCCAGGGTGGTCAATCTGTTGAAATCAGACCACTACATTTTGGCCACCGTGCTCGATCCTAGGTTTAAAGCCTATGTGGTGTCTCTCTTTCTGGCCGACACAAGCCTGCAGAGGTGCAAAGACCTGCTGGTGAACACACTGTCAGCTGAAGCGGAACGTGACACGTCAACAGCTCCTTCTTCATTTTCTCCCGCAACTGGGGCTGCCAGAAAAAAACTTAGGTATCCTAAGCAACCCGCTGGCGGTGATGCAGGGCAGGCAGGTCCAAGTTTGGACATCTGGTCCGGACTGAAGGACCTGGCAACAATTTCTGACATGTCTACTGTCACTGCATATGATACTGTCACCATTGACAGAATGGTGGAGGATTACATCGGTGACAGCTTCCAAGTAGGCATGTCAGACAGTCCATACCTGTACTGGCAGGAAAAAGAGGCAATTTGGAGGCCCCTGTACAAACTGGCTCTATTTTACCTGAGTTGTCCCCCCTCCAGTGTGTACTCCGAAAGAGTGTTTAGTGCAGCCGGGAACCTTGTCAGCGAAAGGCGTAGGAGGTTGCTTCCACAGAATGTGGAGAAGATGATGTTCATCAAAATGAATTATCAGCTCTTCCTGGGAGACCAGCCTCCAGAACGTACAGAGGGACCTGTGGTGGTGGATTCAAGTGGGGACGAGTTAATACTTTGTGAGGATGAGGATGTACACACTGAAGAGGGTGAGGAATTGGTGGATGAGGAGGATGAGGATGACATCTTGCCTCCGTAGAGCCAGTTTGTCCAGGGACAGATTAATTGCCAGCTTGTTTTGTGGGGGCCCAAACGAACCAATCATTTCAGCCACAGTCGTGTGGCAGACCCTGGCGCTGAAATGATTTGTTTGTTAAAGTGTGCATGTCCTGTTTATACAACATAAGGGTGGGTGGGAGGGCCCAAGGACAATTCCATCTTGCACCTCTTTTTTTTCTTTGCATTATGTACAGTTTGGGGCCTAGTTTTTCAAACTGCCATCCTGTCTGCCACTGCAGTATCACGCCTAGATGGGTCACGTGTTTGTGCTGCCCACTCGTGTCGCTTAGCATAGTCATCCAGCTACCTCGGTGCAACCTTTTGGACATAAAAACACTATTGTGAGGTGTGAGGTGTTCAGAATAGACTGGAAATGAGTGGAAATTAAGGTTATTGAGGTTAATAATAGCATAGGAGCAGAAAAACCTACAAATTCTGTGATTTGAGCTGTTTTTATGCTTTTTTTAAAAAAAATACAGATCCAAAACACAAAACCCAGAACCCAAAACACGGAAGGGTGGTTTTGGCAAAACCAATCCAGATCCAAAACACGAAGAAAGATCCAGATCCAAAACCAAAACACAAAACACGAAAAGTGGCCGGTGCACACCCCTAGTTTTTAGTATCTGAATTGTTTAGTTCTAATGTATATTGTGCATTTAAAATTAATATCGGCGTTATACCAGTGTTCTAGTTAGCTGTGAAGTGACTGCCATCTTTCATCCCACAGTTAAATTGATAACTGACTACTTCCATCAGATGCAACTGATCTATGTTTTTATAGCATAGCAGCAATTACATTGCATAGGTAAATTAATAATATTAGTTGCTGTAAGTTGTTTTAAACTTGTACAATGTTTTACAAATTAAAGGGAATTAGAGTGGCATACTAACCTGCACAGATTTGACTAGCACCTTTTGATGTGGTTGGAGGGCTGTTTGTAAGGGGGTGGGGGTAAATCAGGATGCTCACATGTTTGTAGACTTATATATTCAGTTCAGAGTAGGCTGCTAAGCTGGTTAGTATCTGAAATGTTTAGTTTTAAAGTGTATTGAGCATGTAAAATTAATATCGACGTCAGAGCCGTAACTAGACTTTTTGGTGCCCTGTGCTAGACAGAGCATTGGCTCCCCCCTCTCAATTTTTAACTAAGGACATAAGATAGTGCACCTGAAAAAGGGCCATGTCCTCATGGGGAACGGCCAGGGAAGAGATAGGGGAGGCCATGAGATGCTGGGGATAAAAGAAGAGCAAGCTACAAGTGAGAATGATAGTAAACAGGAAAATTGACAGACCCAAACAGCGCCCCCTGCCCTGCAGTGTTATGTGCCATGGCACAGGTCGCACTACCCTAGTTACGGCCCTGATTGGCATTAAACCGAAGGAAACAAATGGAAAACATACTGCAAGCCAACACTTACACAGATGGACTACACTCAAGCAACACAGTGAGTCAACAAAATCAACAAAAATAACTCCAGCAGTCTGAATAACCTGCACACTCTACACTGATCACCCTGGTTTGAACACTGCAACACTTTTCTCCTCAGCAGCAGCTACTTGCATTTGAAATTTCAGTTTCTGAGAAACATCTGAATGCACATCCAAAACAATGTCATTTTGCTTCTTACACACTTGCTTACCCTGTCTGAATTGACTTCAACATTATTTACCTACTCTCTTCCACTACTTCACCGATGTATTACACTGCCTAATTGTATGCCTCCCCTCTGCTGTGCTTTCCTGTCCTCCTCCTATTTGTTCACTTGTCATCCTTTGCTCTTGCCTATCTACTGTACCTCCACCATGAGTCAGCCACCATGCCTCCTTGCACCTGCCCCATACCAACCATCTCCACCAGCTCACACCTTCCCTATGATCTAGCTTACCCCCCATCACCCACAACCCAGCCAATCTCATCCACATATCCCACGTCCCCTCCCTCCCATTTTCCGGTGCCCTCTGGAATACCAGATCCATCTGCAATAAACTGCCCGCTATCCATGACCTCTTTATTTCCCACTCTCTAAATCATCTAAATCATCTCCCCATCACCAAAACCTGGCTCTCCTCCTCTAACACCACTACCCCTGCTGCCCTCTCCTATGGGGGCCTATTCTTCACCAATTCTGTCAGACTTTACAACCGCCAAGGTGGCAGAGTGGGCATCCTCTTATCCCCCAATTGCACCTTTTGCATTATCCCACCTGAGCGCTCCCTTTCTTTCTCCACCTTTGCGATCCACTCTATCCATCTCTTCTACCGAGTCATCTCCTTGTTGCAGTCATCTACCATCCCCCAGGCTGTCCCACTCAATTCCTTGACAACTTTGTTGCCTGGCTTCCCCACTTCCTCTCTGCTGACATCACCTCTATAATCCTTGGTGACTTTAACATCCCTATTGACATAACAAATCCTGCATCCACCAAACTTCTTGCCCTCTCCTCCTCCCTTAGCCTTTCTCAATGGACCTTCTCCACTACCCATTGACTCAGCCACTCCCTTGACCATGTCTTCACCCATCTGTGTGCTCTCTCTGACTTCTCCAACTCTCCCTTCCCCCTCTTACCACCATCTACTATCCTTCACTCTCTCAACTCCTCCCCTAACCAAAGACACCATCACCAGGCTCAATCTTGAGACTCTTGACCCTGCTGTCCTGTCTTCCGCACTTGACATTGTCTTCTCTCCTCTATCAACCATGGCCTGTCCCAACCAGTCAGTTTCCTTCTACAACATCACTCTCACTTCTGCACTTGACTCCATTGCCCCCATCTCCTCTGTCCCCCTCCGTCAGTCCAAACCCCAACCCTGGCACTCCAAACTGACCCGGTTTTTCCAAAAATGTACACGTACCACCAAGAACCTCTGGAGGAAATATCACTCTCTGGCAGACTTCCTTCACTTCAAGTTTGTCCTCTCTTCCTACAGCTCGGCCCTCTCCCTCGCCAAGCAATCCTTCTTGTAGTCGCTCATCTCCTCTCAGTCCTCGAATCCCTGATGCTTTTTTGTACTTTTAACACTCTCCTTTGCCCTCCTCCACCCCTCCCATCCTCCCTCACTGCATTTGACTTTGCCTCCTTCTTCTCTTCTAAAATTGAAGGAATCTATCACATTATATCACCCAATCTCCCTGCTGAAACCCCACCTCCCCCACCATCTGCACCCCCGAGCCACCTCACCTTGTGCTCCTTCAGCCCCACCATAGGTGACAAGGTCCACTCCCTCATCTTGTCCTCTCCCCCCACCCCTTGACCCCTCCCTTTTCACCTTCTATGCTCCCTCTCCACTACCGCCTGCTCCCACTTTGCTCACCTTTTCAACATATCTCTCTCCACTGGCATCTTTCCCTCATCATTCAAACATGCACCTATTCTTAAAAAATCCAACCTCAAACTATCCTCACCAATCAACTACTGCCCCATTTCTCTTCTCCCTTTCACCTCCAAACTACTTGACCAGCTTGTCTACAGCTTGTCTATCTCTCTGACAACTCCATCATTGTTCTTCTTCAATCTTGCTTTCGCCCACATCACTCCACTGAAACTGCCCTGGCCAAAGTCACCAATGACCTGCTTGCAGCCAAATCCAGGGGCCACTGCTCTCTGCTAAACCTCCTGGACCTCTCTGCAGCATGGACACCATGGATCATCCTCTCCTCCTCTGCACCCTTCAGACCTTTGGCATTTCTAACACCATCCATACCTGGTTCACCTCTTACTTCACCAACCGCTCCTTTTCTGTGTCTGCCTCTGGCTCCATCTTCCACCCTTTCCATTGGTGTCCTGCAGGGTTCTGTCCTGGGCCCCCTGCTCTTCTCCCTGTAAACCTCTACACTAGGAGAACTCATCAGCTCCCTCGACCTCCAATACAACTTCTATGCTGATGACACGCAACTATACCTCTCCTCTCCTGAACTCTCCCCATCTGTCCTCTCTCAGGTATCCAGCTGCCTCCATCATCTCTTCCTGGATGTCCGAGTGCTCTCTGAAGATAAACATGGACAAAACTGAACTCATAATTTTTCCCCCTAATAGTCTCCTCTCCAAACAATCTCGATATCACTGCTGACAACACTATGATCTCCACTGTCCCCAAACTTTGCTGATTGGGTGTCACCCATGACTCTACCCTCTCCTTTGCCCCCCACATTCAATCTCTGGCTCAATCCTGTTGGTTTCAGCTTTGCAAGATCACTCTCAGAATGCTCCCAAACTGATTATTCATTCACTAATCATTTCTCCTCACTGGCCTCACATGTTGCTATCTTGCTCCCCTCATCTGTTCTCAATGCTACAGCTAGACTTATCTTCCTCTCCTGCCATTCCACTTCTGCTTCTCCCTTCTGCCAAAACCTGCAGTGGCACCCATTCCCCTACAGAATCCTCTTCAAACTCCTCACCTTCACATACAGTCCCTCTCTAACTCCAATACTCCCTACATATCCAACCTCATCTCCTTACATATACCCTCCTGCCCACTATGGTCTGTCAATGACTGTTACCTCTCCTCCACCCTGGTTACTTCATCTCATGCTCATATCCAAGATTTTGCCCGTGCAACCCCCCTTCACTGGAATGAGCTCCCTCGCTCGATCAGGATCTCCCCGACCTTGCAGAGCTTCAATTGTGCACTGAAAACCTACCTGTTCATCAAAGCATACCCTTCCACCACATAACCGTGTCACCAGGTCACTCTCCCTCCTGCCTCAGCCATCTCTAACTTGCCTACTTCCTGCACTCAGGTCCCCATCTACACACTCATGCCTCATGTCATCTTTCTGTTTCCCTTCTCCCTAGATTGTAAGCTCCTAGGAGCAGGGTCCTCCTCCCTACTGTCTCACAGCCCTCTTCTCAAGCACTTCAATGACAGCCTTCACCTACCCAGCTGTATTGTATATGGAGAATTGTGTTGCTAATTGTTGCTTGTGTTTTGTTTATATTCTGGTTACTGTATTGTAAAGTAAGTTTCTGTGCACCCTGCACTGTATGTACAGCGCTGTGGACCACTTGTGGTACCCTATAAATTAAATATAATAATAATAATAATAATAATAGAAATCTGCCTACCTCTATGGGAGTTAGGTTGAGAGACTTAATAATTTACTTTGCCAACCTTTCTAATTACTTCAAATGGCCCTTGCCACTTTGGTAGTAATTTACTTCCCTGAGTAGGTAACAACAAAAGGAATTTATCCCCAGGTGAAAAAAACTCAAGTTTGGGCATTATGGTTTTAGAGTTTTTAAGCCTCCTGTGCATTTACCAAATTTTACCGGGCCAATTGACCTAGTAGGTCTATGTGATTACGCATCTGGACCACATATTAAAGAATGCTTTCGCCCTCTATTGGTTGTTCTTCCCATGCTTCCCATAGAAGGTTGAGAACACCCTGTGGCTTCCTCTCATAAAGAAGCTCAAAAGGGGCAAAGCCAGTAGAAGCCTGGGGCACTTCTCTGATTGAAAATAACAAATAGGGTAGAAGCTCATCCCTCCTTTTTTCTGTCTCTATAAACTTCTTTAACATACTTTAGTGTACGGTTGAATCTTTTGACTAAGCCATCCATTTGGGGATGATATACTGAGGTTCTGACAGATTTAATTTCTAACAACTTTAACACCCCCTGCATTAACTTAGACATAAAGTTTGTCCCTTGGTCATTAAGAATTTCTTTACATAATCCAACCCTGGAAAACAGCTCTATTAACTTAGTCGCTACCTGTTTGGCTGTAGCAACCCTTAAGGGAAATGTCCACAGATAATGGATGGCATAGTCAACTACAACTAAAATGAATTTATAGCCTTTAGATGGTGGTTCAATCAACAACTATTTTTTCAAAGGGGTCCCCTACAATTGGGAGAGGGATCAGTGGGTCAGGAGACAATCAGTTTACTGTTGTCTTTGGATATTCTGAACAAGCGGAACAGAACTGTGAGACCTCCTGGCCAATAGTACTGGGAGGTTATTCTCTCAGCTGCCTTATCCCGACGCAAATGACCACCCCAAGGAACTGCATGGGCTAAAACCAGAACATGCTTTCTGAAAAGTCCTGGGACCACCAACTGTCGTATTACCTCTCCTGTTTGTGCTTGTCTAGTCAATATAAAAACCTCTTTAAGCAACACAAAATGGGGATATTTTACTTCTGTTTCATGTGACAAGAGGACACCATCCACTGAAAGATCCTGTTCAAAGGCCCTTTTTAGGATCTTCCCATTGGGCCTTTCTTAAATCAGGTTGAGGCACAAGGGGCAGTGTTTAGACCTCTTCATTAATACTACTTAATTGAACCTCAGCATTATTCTCTGAGCTGCGAGGATTAGGCAGGCTACTAGACACATCATTGTTCCTAGACCTCTCAGCATTACCATGGACATCAGCATGCATAGGCACATTATTAATGATAGGTTCATCAGAATTATCAGATACATTGACATGAACAGGAACATCAGCATTTACAGGCATGTGAGCAGTAGCATTATGGGAAGAGACCTTTTTTTCCCAACAAAACATCACAAGCAAGCCAGTCTCTGTGATCCCTTCTCCTTTGTTTCTTAGATTTAAAACTGTTTACTTGAGACAGAAACAAACCAAGGGAAAAGGGAAATGTCTATCCAAGAGCTGCGGCAGGCACCTGTTCTTCTGGCAGAACAAGAGCCCAGAAGTGAGGCCAATCACGACCTATTAGCTGATAACCAAGGACACACACCCATATGAAGTTTGGCAGTCTTTTCCCTGATAATCAATGGGACCACTGCAACAGGAAAGGCCCAAACAACTCCATGCACACAACAGATGCGGTCTAGTTCATGGGGCAACAACAACTCTGGGGACAATAAATCCCTTTGTATCAGTGTAGTAAGTAAAAAAGAAAGTTTCTCTATACCATCCTGCGCCAGCAAGGCATTTTCCACTAGCCCCCTGACAGCGGAATCCAAATTCTCAACTCGATGCAGCCAGACCCAGCAAGCAACTTGGGCAGGGAGAAGTGCAACAAACTGTTGCAAAGTGACCAACATCACCAGCCAGGCGGAATTATGCAGTAGCCATTTAACTGTGAGGTCAGCCAGTTTCTTGGCCAGGACGCGTGGCCTTCTATCAGAATCATAGGACATAGACCTGAATTTCTGCTGGTATAATTCTGGATAGAGGCCAAACTGATCTGCTATGGTAGCCTTCACTCGGTCATATATTGGGCCATATCTTTGGGCCATGCTTGCAAGATAGCAACCCTTTCAAAAGTGGTAAGGAAGGCCGTCACATCATCTGAGGCCTGCATTTTGGGGAGTACTGGAGCTTTTATCACTGCTTGCTGCTGTTTAAAAAAGTCCAACATTTGTTGAAAAATGGCTTCCATGGTGGTCTCTTTAGGACCCCTGGCACAGGACCCACTTCAACCCACTTCTGACACCACAATGTAGCACGTAAGTTCAGAAGACCAATGGGAGACTGAGATGGTGCAAACAAGTAAGCTTTTTTTTCCAGAGTTGAAAAGGCAGAGCCAGTGTAATGGCTTCTTACATAAAGCAAACACCGTTCCGGAACAATAAATCATTTTACATGAGACAGCTGATCAAACGAGCAGAGTATTCACAGCAGTCATGGCTCAGATTGTCCAGCATAGAGAGAGCTGCTGAAGGTGCAACCTCTCCCTCACATTTTCACTGACTAACTCAACTTACCTGGTTTTTATACCTTAGCTGGTCTTAATAAAGGTAAGGGTGTGGTTCCTCCCTGGCTACAGGAGGTTAACCCTCTTCTCAGAATGTGGGAGAGGCCCACTCTGTCACAACACATCTCAGAGATATAGTAGTACATGTCCATTTACCGCCGCGCTCATAAGTGGTGCTTTTACAATCTCCCTGAAATGCTTTTTCAAAAGTAGGCAAGCATGTTTTGAAGATACAACTCAACCAATGTAATAGTGTGAGAGTTTACTGCTAAACTCTCACATTTTCTAAACTCTCAACATTTAGCCCCTGGTGTGGGAGTACTGTCAATATTTTAATATTCTCTTTACAGGATGACTACAGGTGCCAGCGGGCACTTAATGTCCGGACATGCTGGCGCTTGTTGTTCCACAAGAGCTGGCAATACGGAGCAAGCTTGCCGGGATCTGTAGTCCCACCGTAAAGAACAATATATGTTTACACCATTAACTCCGCATCCACCACCACCAGTGGTGTTGGAATTAGCCCCAGGCTTTCAGCCTAGGCTTGGGAGTTCCTTGGGAGTAGGACCTCTTTTTTTTGGGGGGGGGGGGTCCTGATTCCTGAGGAATTCCAGGCCTGGGCTGACCATTTTGGGGCCAGTTTATGTTATGGCAGGGGGAGCCCGCACTGTGGGCCTGATTCAGAGATGAACGCTATTGCAATTGCAACTGCGATTTTGTACGCAATGCAGCTACACAAATATGCTAATAGTTACAAAGCTTACCTGGCCATACAAATATGTGTGCAACATTGCATGCCTGTGTATATATTGGTAACATCAATGCACATTGAGTGGCCATCTTGCCCTTGCAGCAGGTTTAACCAGCAGCAGACTGGGCAGCTCTCCTGACATGCAGAATGCTCTCATGCTGTGTAGGACATCACAAGGGCTAATTTATGCCTGCTTTTTATTAACCACATGTTTAGAGGCTATAATAAGTTAAGAAATTTTAGCCTGTCGGTATATATCAGAGTTTAATGTTAGTTATAAATTCTTCACAATGGTGTTTAACATAGTCTGTGTGTTAGCTGCTTCACTGCTCACAAGTATAGTGACTGTTCTCTTAGGTCACAGGTTCTCAAACTCGGTCCTCAGGACCCCAAACAGTGCATGTTTTTCAAGTCTCCTCACAGAATCGCAAGTGAAATAACTAGCTCCACCTGTGGATTTTTTAAAATGTATCAGTGAGTAACAAATACACCTGTGCACCTGCTGGGTGACCTGGAAAATGTGAGCTGTGTGGGGTCCTAAGGACCGAGTTTCAGAACCACTGTCTTAGGTTAAATGTGATTATTAGTTTGGTGTAAGTACTTGCCATTATTGCTAGTCATCTTCATTGTTTTAGTCCTTTGCCTAAGCTTATGAGGAAAAACCTTGCCCACCGGGGCACCCTCACTGCTATTTATGCCATGTGAAATGTTGTAAATGTCTTTTACCCTAAGGTCAGCTAAATTCTATAGTACTGCATTTCAACTGGTTATAACTGTAAAGTGTACCTCTGCTTCTCTAAGGCACACTTTTTCCCACCATTGAATCACATTGCTTCAGCTTAGCAAAGACTGTGTTATTCAAGAGGCCTGCAAATGCTCAATCAAAGTTGCCTGCTGTGTATCCAAGTGTCATATTTGCAAGGTGTACCTCTGCTTCTCTGCCTGCACACTGCTTCCCGCCATTCAGCTACATTGCTTCAGCTTAGCAAAGACTGTGTTATTTAAGTGGCCTGCAGGTGCCCTGTTAAAGTTGTCTGCTATATATCCAAGTGCCATAACTGCAAAGTGTACTTCCTGCTTCTCTACTGCACACTGTTTCCCACCATTGAACCGCATTGCTTCAGCAGACTATGTTATTCAAGAGGCCTCTCTGGTCACTAGTACTCAGTTTTTGGATAGTCTGCATAGTGTCCTGTCCACCTTTAAATGGTGGCAATACCTTACAGTGATAAGCCTCTATTACTTGTACCATGGATATCTATAAAACTTGAACTGTTGGGGTGCCTTGAGGACTGCATTTGGGAACCTCTGCCCTAGGAGCATCCGAGTACTGGTAAGCAGGGCTGCCATAAGAAACTGTGGGGCCCGGGACAAAAAAATAGACAGGCCCCCACCCCCACCCCCACCCTGCCGGCTAGTAGCAGCCTTAATGGGGGCAGGTCTGTTGAGGGGCGGTGTCTGTGGAGGGAGTGGGACACTCCCTCACTCACCCACCTGGCAACCACAGGGTGATTATTCCTGTCATATATATATATATATATATACACACCAGGACAGGCATCACTCTTAGGACGTATTTGCATCAATAAATTACGCTATAAGTGGATCCTTTGCTCCAACAAGGATAAAGCTTTGGAGGAAAACTGTCATAGCAAAGGAGCCACTAATACCGTGATTTATTGATCTGTAAGAGAGCCAACGGTCCTGGTTTATATATTCATAAGTTTGTTTTGAGGAGGGTGGAGGGCACCTGGACATATATCTTCCTGTGAGCCAATGTGGTTCAATGTATATATGTATATATATATATATATATATATACATATGTGTGTGTGTGCGTGTGTGTGGTACCCCCAAATTTGTGCCAAAATAGGAGTCCCCCAATTTTTTTTATTATACAGATAATCACCGGAGGAGCTGAGGATTGTCTGCACAACCCATGCGGCATTTGTTTTGCCTGTCTGCCGGATCCCTCACACACACACCCACCTGCTCTCCCCTCTTGGTGACTGCTGACAGGACACACCGTGACCAGAGCTGTGCTGAGAGCAGAGTGGAGAGGTGCCCATCCCTGCTTGCCAGCATAGGAGAAGGATCCACCGTGGACTCCGCACCAGACCAGGGTGCCAGAGAAAGGACTAGAGGAAAACTGCCACCGAGAACAGCTGGGAGGACTGAAGGGCCCAGCCTCAAGAAGATCCCACTCACCACGGGCTGTCTGGAGAAGCGCTCGAAGACACGGAAGACCGGCGCAGATGATCTGCATGCTGGGATCGAGGGAAGGAGCCCACACCATGACTCTGCCAGCAGTGTTGCTCGGAGAAACACCCTCCTGGAGTAGAAACTTCATCATGGATGGCCCCTACAGGAGATCCGGAAGCCGTGGGCAGAAGAAGGGACAGCCCCTAAGGAAAGATTCCTCCTCACCCCTTATATATTTAATTAATTTCTCCCCCTCACCCCACTTTATATCCTTATTTTACCTACCTTCATGGGTGGTCTGGGTCCAGCTCAGTCCCCGCGGGCCGCGGCAGCCGGCATTTCTGAGCTACAGCCTCTCTAGTTAACTGTGCCTTCTTGGTGTTCCCAGTGCCGTGGAGCTTCCATTATCTCTAAGGAGGGAGGCCAGCAGTGACAGACAGGTGCCGGCAGCCATTCGTGTATTTGTAATGGCCCGGGAACCGGATGGACAGAGAGGCTGGGCTTGAGCGTCCTCTCTACAGCCCTGCTTCTGCACATGCACAGACGCTTCAAATTAGCTGCTCGAATGGAGGAGCTCTGCAGCCGGCCAGTTTATCCAGGGAGGCAGAGACTGTTCTGTTGCAGCATGGCAAGCCATTGATTGGAGCACGGGGCCCGGCCCAGAGGGTAGTTCTTAAGAGCGGTCCCGACAGTCCCCCCCTGATGGCGGCCCTGCTGGTAAGCAAGTCTTGCCGTAAGAGAAAGGTGATTTGTTAAAGTGAAGACCTCACAAAGTGGTAATAAAGGTTTCATCACATCTCTACAAGTATTGCCCTAACACATATTAGGGTAATAGTATATAAGGTTAAAAAGTGTTGTTGTTTCTTTACAAATGTGTATGTTATAGTACACAAGACATATGCACTGTTAAATAAGCATTACTCTATTCATGGACATTATGATATACTGTATGGAGTACTTTTCTAAATAAGTACAATCTTATATGCTAATATTGTGATACATTGAGATGCACCTGACTAAACATATACAATGAATACTTTTTTTGTGCATATTCCTGCATACAGTATACAGTGTTTTGACATCCCTGCATTTTACATTTGTGTGTGGAGATTTAATCTATGAATGTTGTCACTGTAATAAAAGTTGAATGTTTGATACAAATTACAAGTAACTATACTTTGCTTATATTTCCTGTTTTAACCTGGTAATTAGATTCTGATATTGCAAGAACTGTAACAGTTGATTATCTAATGCAAACAGTTGGTCAATTTAACTGAAACATAAAACTTAGCTGTAAGAATTTAACTGGTTTCCAGTTTTACGTGTAACTCCATTATAATTATCTATAACAATAGCATTTGCATAAGACTTTGCTCCAGGTGTTTTGTTTATGGGTTTTCTCTAATACATAATTGATTTTGTAAACATGTCCTTTTCAGTGTGTGTACAGAATAGATTTTAGTATACATTTTATAATCATACAAATCACAGTATTATTATAATGTAGTGCATGTTGTCACAACAACATTAAGGATGAATAATAAATTATATTGTGCATCAAAATATGAAGCATTAGTCTGTTTGGTAGATGAGCATAAATTACACAGAGCTCTTTTTCTGATGGTACTCAATGCTACCCAGCACCTGTACCTTTCATTCTGGAAACAGGAAGTTCTTCTGCTGCTATCACTGATATATTTTAACACTCCTGTCTGGAACTTGTATCACCAGACTTCTCTAGACCTGATAGATCAGCAAGAGACTTATCTGATCCCAGGACATTTGGGAAGTCAGAAATGTATTTAGATAAGTCTCAGCACCTTTTTCACAGTTCCAGTAAACTATTTTCATAATCTAGTACTTTTGTTTAGTAGATGAGCACAAAACCATGAAGCCAGGGCAAAATTGTTATTGTTCTTGTGGTCTATTAATTGTGGTGCAAAGCTAAAGAGCCATAGGGAACTTCACTTGGAAGAAATAAACACACCGCCTGATCTGTCTCAGTGCAGTGGACAGACTGCTAATTTGCCGGCCCTACATGAAGAGAAGAATGGTAAATCATATGAGTCAGGCTCTCAAACAGATTAGTTTACATATAAGTTATAATTACTTAGTGGGGCACCAGTGCTCTCTCATCCAGTTCTGTAAAGCTTTGTCAATGTATTCAGGACTCAGAACAAATTACTCTGATATTCTGGATCTTTGTCTCATTTACGGGGGCATCGGTATCTGATCACCATTTGTGCATCCCATACTTGCCTACCCTCCCTGAATGGTCGAGAGGCTCCCGAAAATCAGGTGATGCTCCCAGCCGCCAGGAAAGGTGGACAAGTATCTGGCCATGGCCACCCACTTCCCCAGAAAAGTGGCTGGCACAGACGGGCAAAAACTTAACTTTCTTTGCATCGCATCATTCAGGCTCAGCCCCTCGCTTCACAATACCACTAATCTTGGTATTGCATAGCGGGGGTGGGGCTATGATTATGCTATCATTACATAACACCACAGGCATACACACTGCAGCTGAGCCCAGCCCCCATCATCCCCAGACCCACCCACCTCCATCGAGCTTTTCCCCCTGCTACCAACCTGGCTGCCTCCTCCTTGAGGCGGTAGCCAAATGGTCGACAAGTATGATGCATCCTTAGACCAGAGGGACCAGTTTTCTTTGTATAATAATAATACCCCTTTTCCACTGCCTAAAAATATAAGGGTTATTGCCGTGTTTACGGCTCAGTGGAAGCTCCTCCAATGAAAAAATCCCGGGTCTACTGACCCAGGATTTTTTCCCGGGTATCAAGTAGGGTTTTTAGTGGGCAAAACCTGGTAAAACTGCAGTGGAAACAGGTCTTACCTGGGCTTTTTGACCCGGTAATTCCAAAAGCTGCTGTTTGGTCCTTCTAGGGTGCTGGCTGCTGATGTAAACACCCAGAGACCGGAGGAGACACGTCCATGCTGAAAGAGGCTGCTGAGAGAGGGACTGGAAGGAGGGCTGAGTGCACACAGGCAGAGCTGGGTGCAAACAGACAGAGCTGGGCACTGGGCACAGAGTGGGCCTGGAAGGAAAGCTGAGCATTTGGCACACAGGTCAACTGGGTGCTGGTCACACAGGTTTGGAGAGAGCTGGGCTCTGGGCATACACAGGCCTGGGAAGACATTGAAGAGCTGGGTGCTGGTCACATGGGTTTGAGAGAGCTGAGCACTGGGCACACACAGGAATGGGATGACATTAGAGACCTGGGTGCTGGTCACACAGGTCTGGAGAGAGAAGTCACTGGGCACAGGTCTGGAGAGGGTTTGGAGAGGCTTGGCAGCATGTGGTCTGATGAGGACATCCGGGAGCTCCTAAACATTAGGGGTGAGGAGATCATGCGTCAAATGATGGGCACAGTAAGGGATACCACTATATATCATAACATCACCAATATACTGGCAATGGTCCCAGCAGCAAGTAATAAACAAGTTAAAGTCTATGCACAAGATGTTTATCAAGGTCCATGACCATAATTGCAATAAAAGCGGTGTGAAAAGGATGGAATGGAAATACTATGATGCATGTTACTCCATCTTTGGCAAATCTGGGGTAACAAATCCGGTCAGCCTGTCATCTTCTTTATCCTGCACCACCAGCAGCACCAGTCAAAAACTGGAGGGGGAATGCAGCCAGTCAAGTCAGCAAAGTATGCCCAGCAGTCTAACCTGCCCTGAATAACCACTGCTGCTTTCTGATGAATGTGACACATGCGAGCATGATTCCTACATTGAGATGACCCCCATTGATGTGGAGGACACATGGACCACCATCTCGTAGAGTACCCTATCACAGCCCACCTGTCCTGAACCAGAGACATCGCAGACTACCGAGAATCCTACACTGCATAAAAATCATAAGTATAATAATAAGTATAGTAAAAAATTGTAAAATGGTATCTGTTGCACATGTACGCTACCTTTGCTATGTTAATTAAATATATACTACAGTCTTCTGTTCAGTGAAATGTAATTTATCTTTTGAACATATTTGCACCTATGGGGAATGCAAAGGTCCCAGCAGGCGGTACTAACCAGAGTGAAAGCCCTGTGCACAAACAATATCTTTTGCAGTGGGTAGCGGCAGAATGCCACAAACACATATATGTTTATACACACTTTTATGTCTATATATGTGTGCAGATTCTAATATTTTTTTTGTTTACCCCCTTTTCAGCAATAACCATTCCTAGTCGCAAGAAAAAAATTAATAAATCAGAGGGAATGGTAAAAGCTATGTGTACCCTACTGGTGGACCAGCTCTGTGAGATGGGCTCCGCCTTACAGGCTCATGAGGATGCACACCAATTACACTTCCTTGAAGCTGAAAAAGAAATGCAGCAATCCTTCATCTCACAGATCTTGACTATGCAAGAACGCCTAAGTAGGGAATCCCACAACAAACATATGGGGTAATGTAATTGGTTGCAAATTTGTAAAAAATGCAAGTTTTGTGCTAAACTCATATTTTTTACTTATTCGCAAATGTAATAGGGTGCGACTATAGTAAAACTCACAATTTTCGGGCTTTACCATATTACCATATCTCGCAAAAACATCTTGCATCCAGATGTTTTCCCATTCTCTAAATAGAACTTGGGCAATGTAATACAGTGTGAGTGCTTCACTCGCACATATAACTGCCTGAGAACTCACAAAAACAATAGACCAGCTTCAGGATAGCGAGTTTATCTTGAGAAGGTCAGAGTAACACAGGTACATGCACATATCCATGAGATACGTGCATGTTTCTGTGTGTACATATAAAAACACTTTTAAAATAAAAAAAAAGACATGCACCTCCTGCTCCCCATAAGCATAGCCAGCACTGGGCTATATAAAGCCTGTCCTGGTTCTAAAAACACAGGGGCCAAAATGCGTAGGGGCCCCTGTATATTAAGTACCAGCACAGGGCATTGCTGAGCTGGTCCTGGTTGTGGAAAAACAAGGAACAAAATGAGTAGGGGTCCCCTGTAAATTCCATAACCAGCACCGGACTCTTTCTAGTGGGGGGGTAATGCCACAGCCAGGGAAAACCTTTCACCAGTTTCCCCGACCAAAGCATTACTCCTGACCACTAGTCAGCCCAGGCCAGGGATCCCTGGGGAGGTGGGGACCCCCCCAATAAAGGGGTCCCCCCTCTCCAGGGCACCCCAGGCCTAAGCTGATAGCCTGGGGCTATCCCCGGCACCCCTGGCCATTGTGTGCTGGGTTGATAGTGTAAATGTGTTGTGTAAAATAGAAGTGTTAGTATTGTCTTTAGCTGTGGTATTACACATCCCAGCAAGCCTCCCCCGCATGCTGGTACTTGGAGAACCACAAGTACCAGCATGCGGGACATTACGGGCCAGCTGGTACCTATAGTTCAGGAGCCAAAGAAATACTTAAAAAAAACACAACACACACACCATGTCAGTAAAAGTTTATTATAACATACATGCACACACACATGCACACTCACACTCATACTCACTATAACACATACTCACCTAGTATCCCTGATGGCATCATATACCCTTGTCCAGTAGGCTTCCATAGGTGTACCTGTAATAAAAAATCCATGCTCACCTTTCCTATGCGATGTTCATGTCCTCTTCGGTCCCTGTAGGCATTCAAGTTGTTAAAAAAAAATACCAAACCCAAAACCATGCTGGACAGGAGGAAAGGTATGTGTTTCCACATACCTTTTCTCTATGCAAATGACTGGGGCCCACATGCCCAGTCATTGCAGGAGCCACCAGCCAATCAGCGGGCGTCTCCGTTGGAGTTGCTTGCTGATTGGTTGTGTGCGGTCAGCCTGTGTCCTCCATAGACTTCAATGGTGAGAAATCTCCATTGAATTCTATGGCAGGAACCACGACATTGTATCCAATGATGTAATGACAAGGTTCTCCTTCTCCTTCTCCTGCAGCAGCAGTGAGTATCAGTGCGTGTGAATGTTTGTAAGTGTGTATGAGTGTGTGTGTGTGTGTGTATGAGTGCCCCCCTAGAGTGAGTATGCCACCCCCCGTAATAAATGCTGGGAGAACTACATTTCCCAGCAGCCCCTGTTCCTCCCACCAGCCCCTGGAGCCTACCAGCAGCCCCCTCCCCAGTGAAAAGATAGAGGAGAGGTCACCAGGAGCCGGAGACCACTAGGCAGGTAAGTGTGAATTTTTTTCATTTTGTTTTTACGTGCCGCCGGGTTTTCAGAACTGAAAACCCCGTGACCACTTTTTTAAAATTGGATAGCACGGGTATCGGGAGCATGCATACCCGTGGTAATCCAAAATTGGGCTCAAGGGGCGTGAGGATTTTTTGCCTCGCTAAACCTTGCGCCCAATTGAATATGCCCCATAGTGTACAATACATCACACTCACACTTATGATAAACACTTGCTATTACAGTGTACTTGTGTGTGAGTTACTACTGTATTTGAAAAATGTTTGTGTGTTTTAACATTTTTGCTCAAACATTCTCATTAAAACAGTTTTATTGTAACAAGAAGTTGTTTGTGTCCTCTATACCATTGAGAGAAGGTTTGCCACCAGGGTTTCACAAATTCTTTCTCTCCGCTGTGTCCCCCATCATAGACCACAGAATCAGGTGCAGTGTTGTGTTCTACAGTGTCCCGCACAGTCCACTCAGGGAGAAAATGCTCCTTCTTTATCTCACAGATGTTATGGAGAATACAGCACACAGCAACAACATTGGGGATTAGCTTCAGGTCCACATCGTTCTGCTTCATTATGCAGCGCCAACATCCCTTTAAATGGCCGAAGGCATTCTCCACAACCATCCTGGCAAAACAGAGGGTGTGAGTAAAACTTGTTTTCTCCTGCGACAAGTGGACACGTTGAGTGAAACCCTGCATACGTCACTGCCTCAATGGTATGCAGTATCCCCAATCAGGTGTACTGGGATCTCCACCCCATCCACAATCTTCCATTTCTGTAAATTAATAAAAAAAAGAGTATCACTTTTTTGCAGAGGTGGGACATTTTTTCACATGGGGATTGATCATGTAGGTGACTGAATTGTTATGTGTAAATCACTGCAAACTTGTGTTTGAAAATATAAAATGTAATATTTGGTCAATGATGCACATATTCCGAAGTGCTTTACACATACTACCTTGCTAATTAACAACAGTGGCAACCTGGCTATTACTTGGAAACACATCATATGCAGTATCTGTATTTCCAAAGTTATGATTGAAAGTCACAGCATGAACACTGGATGCCACAGTGATTATGTTCAGAATGATAAGTTTGCAGGCAAACTGACTTCTGGTAATAGTAAAAATCGAAATTAGTAAGTTTGAGTAATGCTGACCATCACACCAACTACACTGCCACATATGCACATAGGGAAAAAAATAAAGGGAGCTGAACGCACTTTGGGACAGATGTACTAAGCTCTGGAAAGTGATAAATTGGAGAGTGATAAACTGCCAGCCACTCAGCTCCTAACTGTCATTTTTTAAACACAGCCTATGACATGTCAGTTAGGAGTTGAGTCCCTGGTCGTTTATCACTCTCCAATTTAGCACTTTCCAGAGCTTAGTACATCTCCCCCTATGCCTGCTATAATATATTATTACTACTATAATATACAATAATGTACAACAAAAAGTATTTAAATTTGTAGCTTTTAACATTTAGAACAACAATTCAAATAAACATAAAGTACAGATATGAAAATTTGAACAAGGACCAGATATTCTTAACTCGTTAGGAAAAAAGTATTAAAAATATGTGTAGCACAATACCTGTGGATAATAAATGTTTAGTTAATAGTAATACATTTGTTAATGTTTATAGCTGCTTTTGTTAAATGTGGACAGTCAGTGTAAGATTGTATCCAGGGTTCTGATCTTTGCCATAGATGAAAATGTGCAGTGGAAGGTAGCCTATGTTAGTAACTAACTGTCCCTATCTTTGTTTACCTTCACTTCCTCACTGCAATAGCCGCCGGCTGGTTCCCTTCACATGCGCGGACGCTCCGTCTCCTGCTGTTTGCAGTATAGAGTTATCCATTCTGTCTGCTTGCTAGTGCGGTGCTGGAGCGATACTCCACACGTACTGATGTCCACTGCTCTCCAACGCGTTTCAGGCTAAATGCCCTTTTTCAAGGATAGCATAGGTAGTCCAAGTTCTCCTTTTTATTTAGAAAAAGTTATTGTTTAATTAAAAATGGAAATCAGTTACATGTCCTGGTTAAAAAGCGGTAACCATGTGTTCCATTTAACATCAGCCGAGTCTGGTCACATTTATCTGAGCTCCTCTGTGCAGCTGACTTCGGTTCTGCCTAGCTCCCTGCTGGTTTCAGGTAGCCTTAGGATTCCCAGCACCTACCAGCAACTCCTCCTCCCGCTACTGTTGTGATCCCACTCACCTGCCAGACTACCTCCTTACCACATCGACCCCTGTCTACAGTTTGTTTCCCTCTGGACATACCTAAACATTATCGCTCCACTCCTGTTACCTTCATTCCGGATTTTATTATTTGCTCCTGGCCTTATTATTTGACTCTGACCCATCTCCACTTTTGCCCTAGACTTTGTTCTTTCATGTCTACAATTCCATTCATTAAACAACACAAGTTTTTCTACAGTTCTGATTCTGTGTCCCCGCCTGTATCCACCCCAGGTCCACAAGAAAACCAACCCCTGACATATAGTAAGAATGGTATTTAGCTGCAAACAATCTCATATATGTGATATGGTTATATAAAAGCATATGACATGCTATAGAGTGTTTTATGTGTTGTTTAGACTAATATATATATATATATATATATATATATATATATATATATATGGAATATGACATAAAACATTTATGCAAATAATAAAACTAGTATATCTGAATATGGATTATCACAGGAAAAAATTATGTAATTTTGTAGTATATATCGGTTGGATTTATAGAAATGTGTTAAATTCGATATCAATGTTTAATCCATTTGGTTCTAGAGTCTGCATGTGGTAAATCCATTATGTTTCTTTTTTCTTTAAAGGTTGTATTAGATCCCCTCCTCTCCAATGTTTGGAGCTTTTTTGAATTCCTGTAAAGTACAGATCAGTTGTTAACTTTTTTGTGGTTCTGCACAGTAAACAATTTAAACAAAAGAAACAACCTTTTTTCTCTGTTCTTTCATTATTCAGTTCTTCAGTCTGGGTGAAACTTTTTACCAGTTCTTGTCGTAAATTGTTTGATTTTTTTGTATATAATCTGAGGTCTGTCTTGTATAAATGGTTTTAATTGGCTGTCCAATTGTAGGATATGCCAATGTTTTTTTAAGTATGGATTTGAACAGGTGGTGCTGACTATTGAATTGAGTAATGAAAGCTACTTCAAATCCTTTTTTATCTCTTAAATGAGGTTGTGAGAACCTGCGCTCACTTTAGTAATGATAAGCTGCTGGTATTCAGGGGTCTATCCCATTTCCCCTAATTTTACAATATGCATAATATATCACGAATAACTGCGCTAGATGTATTAATTAATCTAAAGAGTGTATGATTCAACAAATACCTTGCCCATAATGAAATATGCACTAGTACCAAGGTGATACAAAAGGTATTTATTGTAAATATAAATCAGGTATATGTTATGGAACAGATAAAAACAGGTTCTCAGGATAGTCACAGTGCAAACCTTATCCCTAATGTACCTGCAGTGGTGTGGGGTCTTGCGAAAGGGAATGAGGGGGATGGAAAAAAAGTATGGAAATATATGGGATTAAGCTTTGACTTCCTGAATGGAAGGTGGTGAAATTGTCCAAGGGTAGTGCGTTGAGGCACTAATGATATACGTTAATAAAATGGAAATAGCTGTCAATCACTGTATGTGCCCCAATTCCTAATCAGAGGTGACTGTCTCATATCAATGTGAAGATCTCGTAAAGTACAAATACAAATGTTCCGGGTGTTGCACTCTTTAGGGGCGGCGTCCCATGCCCCTCCACTATGTCCCTGAAGAAGGCTGAAGCCACTACGCGTTGGACTCAATCAATCAAACTACATGACCCAGCATACCCCTGACTTCCGCATCCGCTCTCATCACTCGCAGCTCACAGCTCCCGGCTCATACTGAGCGTCCACACAGAGGGCGTAACTAGGCACGCACCTTACAACCATCTATACACAGACTAGTCTCCTCCAGAGTGAGTAGAGCCACCTAACAGCGGCAGTGGATGACAGAGGACCATGTGACCTCACGGAAGCATGGGACTTGAGCTAAGAATGTATTATTGGAAAGGAAGAATCTGGTTGCCTCACAGCCGATGTCATGGGCTATGCATGTGTATAACGACTATACGTCACTTGTACAGAGGATGTACCCATCATTCCATTGAATATTTTCCAAGTTCTGAAGAACATGTGAAGAGTCCTTCAGATAGCATTTTTGGTGCTATACAAGATCCTGTAGATATGAGTCTATGTATTTGGACACATTTGATGATAGAGATCCAATCCCAGATATGTGATCAACCGGTGGGATTCTTTGGGTCTTTATGGAGTTTAGGGAGTTGATAGAATGTGGGGATCTTAGGATGTTCTATATAAAGAAAGCTGTGTTCTTTTTCTGTTACGATTCCTATCTCCAAACCTTCATCCAGAAGTTCTTTTAGTTCTTTTTGATAGGTCAAAGTAGGATCTCCTTCTAAGAGTTCATATGTAAGACAATCTGATAGTAGATTCATAACTTCTCTTTCATAATTAACTTTACCCATAATGACCAGTCCCCCTCCTTTGTCTGCAGGTTTTAGGACTATTGTTTCTTTTTTAGCTCCTTTAGTGCTTGTTTTTCTTATTTTGTGAGGTTGTATTTTTTTATTTTCATTTCCCTGGATTGATCTGATATCTTTTTCCACTAGTTTTTGGAAAGTTTCTATGTGAGATCCTTTGATAAGTGATGGAAAAAATGTTGACAAAGGTTTAATAACACTGTGAGTGAAAATGTCAACCGTAGGTTTTTTGTGTTCTCTTTTTCTGAGAAGAATTTTTTTATACAAAGTTTTCCTACAAACTTTTGCGTAGAGGATAATTTGATGTTTAGTAAGTACTTTACTGATGAGGTTATATATACCATCTTTTTCTTGATCTGTTGTATTTTCTGTTATTGTTTTCTTATGTTTTCCACCTCTGACACCCCTTTTCCGGGTGAAAGAGTGATTTGTTTCTGTATTCGTGGTGTCTTTTCTTGTTATTGTGGTTTCTCCGTTCCCATGAGAAATCCTAAAAAATATTTGTTATTGTGGTTTCTCCGTTCCCATGAGAAATCCTAAAAAATATTCTTCATTATATTCTTCTTCATCGTCTATAGTAGAGAATAGGCATATTTTTCTTGTCCCCTTGTGGTATCCATCTTTTTGCAGTTTGCCTTGCGTCTATGTTTTTCATTAAAGTCTGGTACTCTATTTTTTCCTTATTTCTTGCTGTTGCTCTCCCTAAGTTGAAGGAATTTCTGATCATTTAATGTTTATTTTCATCATTGTACTGAACATTTTTTGGGTTATATGGAGGATATTTCTTTTGTTGCAACAAGGTATTTGGACATTTCTTTATGAGTGGTTCCCTGTAATTTTGTATTTTTCTAGTATCTTGTTTTTGTATGATGTTTCTTTTTTATTTCTTCTGGGTACGTTAAGTTGTGTTTGTGTATGTGAATTCCATGCTGTAGATGCATATTGTTTCTTTTTGTGTAATGGACTTCCTGTACTTCTCCTTTCATTTGTCATAATGTTTTGTTTTCTGTGTAATCCCTCTAGAATTTTCTTTGTTTTTGTTCTATAATATCATTTTCCAGTTTTTCTAGTTTAGTATTAGTCATTTTTATTAGATTTATATATTCTGTCATGTTATTTAATGGTTCAAATTTTCTCTCTGTGATTTTTATTTTTCATTGATAACTTCTAAGGATTTTTTTTCTATCTTGTATAATTAATGCGATCAATTCCTTGGCACAAATGTCTAGGGCATTGTTCCATTTTGTATAGAAGTCAGACTGGATTGGTTCAAATGTTGTTGTGTTTTTTGTATTCTTAGTCCCCTCAGAATGAGATTCATTTCTAAATATTTAGTCAATGTGGTCAATTCCCACCAATGTTTAAACTCCATATTATAATTTTTTTCAAGCAATAAAAATTTTCCACAGACTATTTCATCCTCTTATTCGGGTTCTGGTGGTGGTTTTGCACAACAAAAAATATTTTCTATGTTATTTCTATGTGCATGTGTGATATATTCATTCATTTTTCAAGCTGCAGTGATGATCATGTAGTGGTGTAATATTTATATAATAATCACAGCGCTAATGACTGTTATATCTATAAAGCTGCTTAATTAACAATAGATAATTAATACAAATAAAAAAGCACTTGTATTTGTCTAATAAATAAGTATTAAAAATATGTGTAGCACAATACCTGTGGATAATAAAAGTTCGGTTAATACATTTGTTAATGTTTATAGCTGCTTTAGTTAAATGTGGACAGTCAGTGTAAGATTGTATCCAGGGTTCTGACACTACAAAAAGAAATAGAAACAGGGTTTGCATGGCTTACCCAGGTTCAGTGAAAATGGAGTCGACCTGGGAAAAACCCGGGACGAGGGTGTAGTGGAAACGGGGTAAAAGCCGAGTACAACCTGGCAAAATACCGGATAAAAAATCCAGACACAGACCCAGGAATTTGGTGGAAAAGGGGTGTTAGTTGAGCACCTTTTAAACATACTGTATATAATTTTTGTTAGCTGTCATTCTACAAATAACTATTTCCTGTTTAAAATCTCTCTGGAGACAGGCAATGTTGGCTCAAGGTCTCGCATATCATGCGAACGCATGTCATGAGGGAAGGGAAGGATTTTACAGTGCAGACAGCTCAGAGGTGCATTCTGCTCACTACATCAAGAGTCATGTGACCATTTGACTATGGTAGTCATATGCCACTGAAAATGTTTAAGCATTCAAAATCATTAATAGCAATTTTAAGAAACAAGTCAAGCTAAACAGCTTCTTAACAAGAATTTGTGAGCCTGCAACAATGATGATTGTTAACAAAAAAAACACACCAAATTTTTCATGGGATTACTGCTTTAAGAAAGTTCATAACTCTTCAAAACATATTGACCACATTTTTTTTCACAGTGGCAGAATCTTTCCCATTAACTTAGTATACACATATTGTGTTAACTTTCCAGCCTTTTTAATGAATATACAGTGCCTCATTTCCCAATGCACACAGCGAGACTTAGAGAAAATTATGTATTTGTCGATATCAAATACAGGATTGAAGGGGAAAAAAAGATGTTTCTGCCAATGAAGAGGCTTTAAAAATGCTGGGTCCATCATTCAATTTATTAATAAACTTACGCAATCAAAAATGCATCTGTCCCTTGATTAAAACTTCTGTAATTATTGTTTGTTAGAATCAATATATCAAGCCTGAGGTAGGATTAAATAGAAATGATGGATTTATCTGGGAAGAGAAGACTAAAGTCAATAGAGCGGGTGGGTTGTTGTGAGGGGGTTTAATAGATCTTATACTTTCTACTTTAAAGTAACAAATATGTTACAACTTTTACAGAAATGTTTTGGTAACAAGAATCTATATTAAACACTCTAGGGCTGTTGTACACATTTGCGTACTAAATGTACATAGTACATAAATCACACAAAACATAATTAATTGTTCTTAAAATGTTTATTTTCTCAAAATGTATCCAAACTAAAAGGGTAGTATTTGCACAAGTGTATGTCCAGTATAGAAGTGTGTTTACTTACAACTGAGTACAGCTTTGAGATTTTGCATAAGTCCTGAGTCCATGTTAGTAGTAAATGCATGAGTTATATATGTATATAATATAGTAATAATCATGATTGTGTATTGCTGCACTAGCCTTCCCCTGACTGCAAGAGATATGTGAGGTATGAAAGCAACCTTTGCACCTATATCAGACAAATATTAAAAGGATGGTATGTATCTTTTGTCAGTCAGGGTGATGTGAAACCAAATGGAGAGAGATGTCCTTTTTCAATTCTGATGAGAGTACAGTAAACAAGAGTGAAAAAGGTAAGTACCTGTAAGTGAGATGTGCTCACAAGAGGTAACGTGGTATCAAGAGGGTCTCTGGGTGTCCTCCAAAGCATCTATCCCTTTCATATTCGTCTGATATAGGTGC
The DNA here is from genome assembly GCA_031769625.1 of Taudactylus pleione. Classification (NCBI taxonomy): domain Eukaryota; kingdom Metazoa; phylum Chordata; class Amphibia; order Anura; family Myobatrachidae; genus Taudactylus; species Taudactylus pleione. Next base: position 1,522,807 of record JAUIMM010000241.1, read on the forward strand.
AAGGAGTGCTCGCATCCCTCGTTCTCTGACCTATTGCACATGAGTGATAGCAGAAGCTCAGCACCTATTGTTAGGATGCTTTTACACACACATACTATGGTACACATATTGAGCTGGTCATCACTTATGTTTTATTTTATGTAATGTTATATATATGATGATTATGAATTTTGTGATAATGACACAATGTGTTTGGCAGTGGACGCACTCACAACACCCTGGCAGTTCCTATTCATCTATCCGTTTCCACCAATTCCTCTTCTGCCTCGGCTTCTGCAACACATCAAGAGGGAAAGGGCCAGGATTCTGTTAGTGGCTCCAGAATGGCCCCGCAGAGCTTGGTATTCCAACCTGCGTCTACTGCTGAAAGATGATCCGTGGCCTCTACCAATGCAAGAGAATCTCCTGCAGAAGGGACCTTTTGTTTATCCAGACTTAAGGCGGCTATGTTTGATGGTTTGGCTGTTAAAAGGGCAATCTTATGGCAAAAGGGGATCCCCTCTACTGTGATCCCTTCCATGCTCCGGGCCCAGGAGAATGTTGCTGCCGGACACTACCACCGTATCTGGAAGGCTTATGTGATCTGGTGTGAAAGGTGGGGATCGCCCCCTACAACATTCAAGGTGTCCAGGCTCCTACTTTTCCTGCAGGCAGGCTTCTCAGCATGCCTACGTCTTGGATCCCTAAAGGTTCAGGTTTCAGCACTGCCCATTTTCTTCCAGAAGAAACTGGCCTTACTCCTGAATGTTCAGACTTTTTTGCAAGGGGTGGTCCCTTTGTAACCACCCTTTGTCCCTCCCATGGCTCCATGGGATTTGGATCTCATCCTCACTTTCTTGCAGTCTTCGCTGTTTGAACCATTACAGACGGTACCTCTCATGGAAGGTGGTACTTCTCCTAGCCCTGGCTTCAACCAGGCGAGTGTCAGAGCTCAGGGCTCTTTCCTGTCATCCTCCATCCTTGCTATTCCATGCAGATAGGGCTGAAGTCCGTATACAGATAGCATTCCTTCCTAAAGTGGTCTCTGCGCTCCACATAAACCAGCCTATTGTGGTGCCGGTTCTTCCAGAGTACTCACCAGCTTCCAAAATTCCTGAACATCATTAGAGCTCTCAGGATCTATGTGGATAGGACCGCATCTCTACGGTAAACAGATTCCTTGTTTGTTTGGTATGATGTTGCTCATCCTGGTTGGCCAGCTTCCAAGCAGACTATTGCACGCTCGAACCATCTGACCATTAGGCAGGCCTATGTGACCTCCTCCAAGGAACCTCTGGCTTCCATCACAGTGCATTCCACACGCTTGGTGGGTCCCACGTGGGCGGCTGCCTGCAGGGTTTCCATGGATCAAATTTGTGGAGCGGCCACTTGGTTGGGCCAACATACCATTGTCTGGTTTTATCATTTTGATACATTTATGGCCTCTGCCTCGCAATATGGCCTTGCTGTTTTGCAGGGTTCTCAGCGATCTCCTGCCCGGGATGGGAGCTCTGGGACGTCCCCACTGTCATGAAGCCTTCATTATCCCTTATTGGATGAAGGAGAAAACAGGATTTTGTAACTTATCGATAAATCCCTTTCTCCGATTCCACTGGGCACACTGGATACCCACCCGGTGCGGTTCCTTCCTGTCATGGTTGGTTGTCATTCTACGTTATGACTGGTTGTTTTTCTTTGTTCTACTGATTTTTTAGAACCTTTTTACAAATGTTATGTGTTGTTTGTCATTATGTGTACTTGCCTCACCTCCTCCTCTGCAGTTTGTCTTTCCAGCTCTCCTCGCGCACAGTTTCCTAAGACTGGCTTGTAGGGGGGTATAGAGGGGGAGGAGCTAGTCACACTTTCTAAATTTAAAGTGCCAGCTTCTGGTTAGCATACATCTATACCCCACTGTCATGAAGCCTTCAGTGCCCCTGTGGAATCGGAGAAAGGGAATTATCGATAAGTACCAAAATCCTGTTACTTATTATTAGTTTTAGACCTGATAATTATAAATGTTGATTATCGCAGCAATAAGAAATTAAGGGTTATTGGGAAGTATCAAAAAGCATGTGCAGGGACAGGGGCTCCAAAAGAAGCCCATCCCTGCAAAGTGTTACAAGTGAAGTGGCCCTAATGTGATCATTTACCTTTTTCGAGACATCAGCATGCTACTGCACATGTGCAATCTGTTGACCATGCCTATGCTGGTGGCCATTGCCGGGCTAAATTGTCGGTTATGTAGCGCATAGGCTACAATGGATAATGCCATCTAAAGAGCTTCGTATCCCAGAGTTTGGTAAATTCGACAATAAAGCAGCCCCCATAGACACCAATGTGGGTTGCTTTTGAGGTCAAACACATCTCTGATATCTGCTACGGTCCCCCGTATATACATCCCGGGGATATTTAATATTTACGGGTACCTCTGAAAATTTATGTTTTTGGGTGATATCTCACAAATATTCATTGATAAATAGGCCTCTAATGGTGTTAGTTATCATTATTGCATTTTATTAAACATGTGAAATGGTTAATGCTTTTAATCAAATTAAATAAGGGTGAATAGGTTCATTTGATTAGACTGAGGGAGCTAATTTGGGGGTTTATGAACATGAATGGAATTGATGTGGGAGTTAATAATGTGGATGAGGCAGTTAATGAGCAGAGATTAATTTGTGTTGTATTGGGATGCTAATATGAGGATGGAGGTATGATTTTGTTTGAAGAGGATGAATTGTCTAGTGGTCACAAAAAATGTTCTCTATTATATGTCGGATACTAGGATGTTCTCTGTATTGTATGGCAGTCACTGTGATAGTGTCTAAATTTCCTCTTTGTATTGTAAAATGGTCCCTTGCTCTTTGTATTTTAATGTTGTCCCTAGAATGCTTCCTGTATTAAATATCTGTCTCAGTGATGGTCTGTGCATTGTAAGGGTGTCTCTGGAATACTCTCTGCATTGTATATCAGTCTCTGGAATGTTCCCTGTATAATATATCTGTCTTTGGGAAGCTCCGTGTATTGTGAATCAATTTTTAAAAAAATATTTTCATATGTGTACATTAGGATCTCCTTGAGATCTATAAAGTATATAATATTTGAGGACCACCTCTCCCAATTGCTACATTTGCAGTTTTAAACAAGATGTTCTTACTACTATACATATTTTGGTTTTAGGACTACACAATTGTTTTCAAACTGGCATTAGGTTAGGCATTTTATTGTGGGATAACAGCATTGGAAAATGCCTCATGTTTGGTGGAAGTTAGTCTTTATTTATGAAGCTTGAGGTGTTGATTATAATAATTGATTATCTAGTTCTGTTAATAAAGTTATAGGCGAGTTGCACATACTGGCACGATTCTGGCATTTTAGCCTTTAGTTTTACCTTAAATTATTACAGCTTTAGATCTAAATCGCCGGAATCGCCCCTGTGCCTGCAACTTGCAGCTATTACATATGGCCATAAAGGTATGTTGTCAAACTATTTATTTAAATAGGTAACTTGGGTTGATAAGACCCAGCTGAAGTTTGGTTAAATGTACATTTATTTATGTTGTAACAATGTTTATGATGTGTTATGTTGCTCAGCAAAATTGTGTCCTTTCCACCAAACATACCAGTGCACATGTATTACATTGTTATTATATGATAGTTTTATGGTAAATTAGCACATTCACCTTACACTGTCCCATGTGTTATCACCAAGGCCACCTTGACACATTTATTATAGAGAAATTGAAGGCAGACAGATTTAATGATTTATGTGTAGCAATTAACAAAAATATTGTACACAGTAATGTGATGGATAAAACAGTAAAGGAATCATTGCGCATGAAGCAGTAAACATGCAGTACAAAACACAGATGTGCAGTTAATTGTCTAGTGATTAGTAGGAAGTAATATAAAGTACTATAGTAACTCTTTAGTAGTCAATATTTTGTATAAATCACTTATAGAAAATCTCATACTCCCATGCTTGAATATAAGGAGGATTATAAAAAAGAGATCTACTGTAGGTTGAATTTGTTCAGAAGTTCAAATCACCCAAGTCATCCACTTTATCTAGGGTGAACGATGAGGAGTCCCCACTATTTGGCAATGTATCTGCAGGAGTTGGGCAGAATTGGATTAACAACCAACCCAGGAAAGGATTTTGTTAAGGCAGGGACGAAACTAGGATTTTTGTCACCCGGGGCAAGGCCATAGTTTGGCGCCCCCCCAAAAATGGTGTGTGGTTTTGTGACACAGTAATGCCCCTTGTAACACATTATGCCACAGATTAATGACCCTTATAACACATTATGCCACAGTAATATCCCTTACAACACATTATGCCACAGTAATGCCCCCAGGGGCATATCTACCCATTGGCCAGGATGGCACTTGCCAGGGGCGCCAGCCAAAGGGGGGGCACCGTCCAGCAGTTCCACCAGCAGCCAATGGGTGGGCTACCCCAGGGACTTGAACTAGTCCCGCTAGTCCCCCGGGCCCCACAAGTGTAGGGCAGACCGCTCTCACTGCAGCGGCTGTCTGTTTGTTATAGCAGCCAGCCAATGAGAGTCAAACAGACTCTCATTAGCTGCAGCGTCCACGAAGGGAGCCGGCTGGAGCTCACTCATGAGCTCCACCTTCCGGCTCCCCCCGCAGCGGGTGATGGGAGAGACGTCATGCAGAGCAAGAGCGGGCCCAGAGGAGTGGGCAATGGCTGACGTTGGCAAGAGCAGGGATCAGGTAAGTTGCTTTTTTTTCTGTATGAGTTTCTTTTTCTGGCACAGAATGGGGGGGCTACTAGGGGGCACTGTATAGGGGTACCTGCTACTGAGGGCATGTTATGGGGGGATGGACGCTACTGGGAGGACTGTATTGTGGGTGCCGCTACTGGAGACACATTATAGGGGGATGGCTGCTACTGGGGGCACTGTATAAGGGGGACTACTACTGGAGGCACTGCATAGGGTGGACTACTACTGGGGGCAATGCATAGAGGGGACTACTGCTGGGGGCACTACATAGGGGGGACTACTACTGGGGCACTGCAAATGGGGGACTACTACTGGGGGCACTTCCTGAAATTATGGGGGGAGGGGAGTGCCAGTCCATTACCTTGCCAGGGGTGCTTGGATCCCTAGATATACCCCTGAATGCCCCTTATACATTAAGCCACAGTAATGCCCCTGATTCATTAAGCCACAGTAATGCCCCTTATATATTATGCCACAGTAATGCCCCTTATACATTTATGCCACAGTAATGCCCCATATACATAATGCCACAGTATTGCCCCATACACATTATATCACAGTAAGGCCCCTTACACATTATGCCACAGTAAGGCCCCTTACACATTATGCCACAGTAAGGCCTCTATTACATTAAGCCACAGTAAGGCCCCATCTCCCTTCTCTTACCTGCCAGAGCCATGCTGTGGTTGAGCTCAGGGTGGTGCGGGACAGGGCTGTCAACACTGGGGAACTCTCAGTACTGCCGTCATTGTAATGTGGTGTAGCTCGCAAACCAATTGGAGCTCACGGGCCGGCAGCCTCTGCTGACTGGCTGCCAGTCCGCGAGCACTGTTTGGCTTGTGACCAGCACCACATTAGACTGACGGTGTCTCTGTGAGTCTCAAGGCTGGGATGCGGTTCCAAACCCACAAGAGCAGCAACCTAGCCTCCCGGCAGTCTCTCCCCAGCACCCCCTCAAGTCCCGAACCTGGGTCACATGCCCCATTAATGCCCTCTAGATGTGGCCCTGGTGAAGTGGCATGGTCTGTGGAGGGGGTGGAATCTTTCTCCTGGAAATATGAACACAACTAGCCCTAATATTAAATCAGTGGCAACTCATTTTTATAATTGTCATCCTTCCCGTAATGAGAACTGTCATTATTTTAATCCCTTATCAAGTACACATTGCAATAATATCCCACTATATACAGAAATGTTAATAGAGATAATCACACTAATAGCACCAACACGTTACATCACACGTCTACACAAATTATATTAATACAGACATGCCGACATTCTGGCTGCCCCTTCCGGTAGGGGGCAGCCAGATCGGCAAAATCGGGGGGCGTGGCCTGTGTTTCTGGGCGAAACTGGTGGCGTGGCCATGAGTTCCATCATTCTGCCCCAAAATGACGCGATTCGGCGTGAATCATAACACAGGCCCCCTGCTGCTGGGAATTTTGTTGTAATTGCGGTGGTGGGCAGGGGGGGTCGGCAGCTGCTGTCAGACTTGCCTGCCTTCCCAGGAGGCTGGGAGTGGCACCAGATTTTCGGGAGGCTCCCGACCAAATCGGGAGGGTAGGCAAGTATGTCATCAGCCTGAGGAAGCAGGCACAGGGTCTGTGAAATGCATTGCTGCTATTGGTGCCTTCTTCACATTTTTTACATTACGGTTTGGCACTATATATATGGTTATTTTATAATTTATAATTATATTATATTTTATATTTTTGTTGATTTTCTTTTTTTTTTGTACGGCCATATATGAAATTATTTTAATGGAAGTTAAATAAAATTATTTTTAAGAGATATATATATTTTTTCATTACCGACGGACATTGGGATTTAAAATGAATGTCTAAGGTGCTTATGCAATTGGAATAAGGTGAGCAGGATATTATTTACTATTATTCTGACTTGATGACAACCGATTTGCACTATGGAGGCATGTTTTATTTTCTTCACATAATGACCACTGTCAGGATTTGAGACCCATCCAGATCGAGTCATCATTGCTATTGCAACCACCGTAGGACCACAGTGTTGATTTGTGTCTATTGTACTGATCTCACCTATAAAGGGTGAGTTTAAGTCTATATACTTTCTTGTTTGGTTTTAATCATAGATTTACACTATATTTTTTTCCATTCTCTTTTTTTTCCCCAAAACAACACTGATCCTTGGGAGCGCCGGAATACTTCTATACAAAAAAGTATGTATTAATACCATCACACAAACACATTATAATTATACCATCACACACACAGGGCCAGCAACAGAAATCATGGGGCCCATTACACCCATTTTTTTAGGGTCCCCCCATCCCAGGGTCCCTGGCAGGTACAGGCCAGTTGCTTGAGAGTTTGCCTTAACTATATGTGGTTTCTCTGGGGAGTATCTGAGCCTCAGTGTCCCTCCATGCCCCACACTTACCGTATTCTATGTCTGACTGCCGCTGCGTCTGCTTGGGTGTCTTTTCTTTAGGTCAGTGCCACTTCTCAGCTCGCCAAGCATTGGATCCTCTCTTGCATCTCGGTGCTGCCTTGACTCAGCTGGCTACTTCTTGATTCTCGACGGCCTTAAGCTAAGCAGCATGGGGCTGGTATTAGCTCCTTTGCTTAATAAATGTATATTTTTCCCATTATTTTTACACATACACATAACCTCCCAATCCCACACTGTGCTTCCTTATCCCACTGTGCTCCCCCATTCCCCCATCTAACACTATGCTCTCTTGTATCTCATGCCACAATGTGTTCTCCCATCCCCAACCCCATACTGTGCTCTCCCATCCCCCACCCCATACTGTGCTCTCCCATTCCCCCATCTCACACTGTGCTCTCCCATCCCCCATCCCACACTGTGCCCTTCCATCCCCCACTGTGCATTCCCATGCCCCATCTCACACTGTGCATTCCCATCCCCCACCCCACACCCCACACTGTGCTTCCCAACCCTATCCCCCACTATTCCCTCCTATCCCCCACTGTGCCCTCCCATCCCCATCCCACACTGTGCTCTCCCATCCCCCACTGTGCATTCCCATCCCCCATCTCACACTGTGCATTCCCATCCACCACCCCACACTGTGCTTCCCAACCCCCATATCACACTGTGCATTCCCATCTCCCATGCCACACTGTGCTTCCCAACCCTATCCCACATGTTGTGTTCCCCCCTCCCTCCCCCATGCTGCACTTACCTGCTGGAGGGTGGAGCTTCTTTCTGAATCCGGACTGACTGCTGCTGCTGGGAGGGACTGGAGAGGCAGAGCACTGGGGTGGAGGTGGGGCTGCTTAATGACTGCTTCTATCTCTCAGCCAGTGAGCTGAGGAGACATCAGGCAGCAGTAATGCCCCCACCACAGTGCTGAGCTTCAACAAGCCCCGTCAGCCAGCCAGCAGTTAGTGACACAGACTGGCTGGGCCTGCTCCTATGAGCATATACAGCGTGCGGACGGCTGCAGGTATGCCTACAGTCCTGTTCCGTCCTGTCCCCCCCCCTTCACCCAACCCGATCTGCACTTGCTGCTGCAGTGATCAGTTCATGTTTGCACCCTGCTGATCACTGCAGCAGCAGCGCAAGCAGCGGTACACTCTAGGGCCACCTAGGACCTTGGGGCCCAGTACAGAACCCCCTGTCACCGGGCCTGCACACACACACAGCCCAGCAACAGAAATCTTAGGGCCCAGTGCACTCATGATTTTTGGGCCCCTTCAGGTTAAATTTCTCTCCCCTTTTGCTATGTTATAATAAGCCCCTCAGGTCCCAGGGGACAAGCTGGATTTTTTAAAAAGAAGTTCCCCCAGTATACACAGTACTGCCCCTAACACACAGTTGGGCCTGTAATTCACATAATGGGTAGGATTCATCAATCATCATTTTGGATATGATGCATCCTGGCAATCATCCCATGCATACCGACATAGTAACGCCGTCTGCATGATGATTTTCAAAGGACATCTCTCCCGATAAAAGCTGTCCTCTGCGGCACTGGGACTTCTGGGTTTATGACCCTGGACTCCCTCTGCGTATGCAGAGGGAGTGCAATGTGCAGTGCTTTCACTTAAAGGCTGCACATTACACCTCCTCCTCCATGCAGTGTAGGCGCTGTGCAGCTTATTACTATAAAGCTGCACAGCCCTGACAGTCTGTGGCCGCTGCTCCTTTGAAATGTTAGGGGTGTGGGGGGGAGAGTTGCCCCCTTGCCCCCCCAGTTCCGACCCCCATGTGTGCCATCTCATAAATGTGCCGCTGCCTGATTGCTTCTGCAGCTATCTTTAGCTGCAGGAGAGCTGGTATGTGGCACTCTGCTCTGCCATCGGGGACCCTCGGAAACTTGGGTCCTGGCACATATGTACCTCTTGTACCTCTCTGTCACGGCCTGCACCAACACACACACAATCATAATAACATTATACGATCACACACACAAAAACAATAGCAATATGATCACACAAACACATTATATACCAACTCCGCAAACATTACATTAATTTCATAGCACTAATATTATTTTTAGAGATGAGCGGGTTTGGATTTCGGAGATCCGAACCCAACCGAGGCAAAACTATAGAGTTGGAAATCTCGCGGTTCGCGAGCTAACGTCTCTATGATCAATGTAGTATATAGGGTCCACGCGGCAGACGCCATTTCACTCCGGCTGTGGAGACTGAACAGGGAGGGTGGGAAGTGTAGGGCTGGGAGAGTTGCTGGTGTTGTTTGGTGTTGTACTGTCTGCTGTCTGCTGTGTCCTGGGCTGGTGGTGCTGCTGTGCTCTCTGCTGTGTCCATCAGGGCTGGTGCAGAAGCAGAATACATCTGGGCTCTGCTGCGTCCATCTGGACTCAAAAAAATAAATAAATAAAATTGTCTTTTTGTGTAATATTTTTCTGTGTGTGCATGTTAGGCTTAACCGCACAAAATCCAGCCAGCAACGCAAGTTGCAACCTAGTGCCCCCTGACTCCAGTTGTGATCAATCTGTGCTCTGGGCCATAGTTCTGGAGCAGAAAAAAATATATATATATTTTGTCTTTTTTTGTCAAATTTTTTTTGTGTGCATGTCAGCCACACCTGGCTGTCACTGTCATCGGCATAGATGCGCAGGGGTGCTGTGCTCCTGTCTGTCAAGGGGCTGCTGCCCAAAATAATAAATAAACAATTTTTATTGTGTGAATGTCAGCCAAACCTGGCTGTTGCTGTTAATGGCATAGGTGCGCAGGGGTGCTGTGCTCCTGTCTGTCGAGGGGCTGCTGCCCAAAATAATAAATAAACAATTTTTATTGTGTGCGTGTCAGCCACACCTAGCTGTCACTGTCATCGGCGTAGGTGCACAGGGGTGCTGTGCTCTTGTCTGCCGAGGGGCTGCTGCCCAAAATAATAAACAATTTTTATTGTGTGCATGTCAGCCACACCTAGCTGCCTCTGTCATCGGCGTAGGTGTAGGTGCACAGGGGTGCTGTGTTCTTGTCTGCCGAGGGGCTACTGCCCAAAATAATAAACAATTTTTATTGTGTGCATGTCAGCTACACCTGTCATCGGTGTAGCTGCGCAGGGGTGCTGTCAAGAGGCTGCATGAATATTGCAATGAAAACTCTCTTTTTTAAGTTATTGGGTTACAAAAAGTTTTTTTTTTAATCTTAAACATAGCAGAAATGTTATCCTAACAGCTTATAAAGTTATATGCTCTAAAAAACTAAAGCTTATATTTATTTACGAACCTATATAGAGTAGACATCCTAAATTCTAAAACTGTTCTATTCAAAAACATAAACAAAAGCAAAGATTATAAGTCTAGTGTGTTATAGTGTGTTATTAGAACAAGCGGAACAGAGCATTAAATGCATCATTTCATTCTAAGGTTTAAGTTTTACATTGTATCTGGAGATCATTTAGAAAGCAGAAAAAGAGATCCACCACAAGCGGCAGATAACTAAACTCACACACAATGGTTTAATAGAAATAGATACAACACCAGATCAGATGTTTACCCTGGAGGATCTGTCTTATTCATCATGGTGCCCCCAAGACCAAGATTGTGCAAATTCTGCCAAAGGATAGACTGACACCACAGCTAAACATAAGAGTCACCTTCTGGATATGAATTGTCCCATTTGCATTGGGAAAACCCAACCTTCAGATGAGGTGGATCTCAGCCAGTGGACAACATTGAATTCACCATTAAAAAGTCACAATGTAAGACTACAGTATGAAGAATATTTCTTCACAGTCAGGAGAGGCCTCAGAGAACATGAAAAAAGATGCTCTAGGTGCTGAACTTCAAGGGATTTCGCCATTATGTTCTGCAGTGTGGAAAGGTTTAATTCACATGTTTTCTATAAAGCAGTTCAAAGTTACAGCTTTCAAAGTGTCTGGCTATAACACCCACCTTTGCCAGGAATTACCAAAGATTATTACAAGCAAAGGATTCATCTGTACTGAATCTGTCTGGGAATTCATGGATCATATTTGGCCTGAATGCACTAAGACATCCAGTGATTCTGTCTCTGTAGCCGACTTTATTCCTACCTGAATCGCAAACTGGAATACGGAATAGTAAGCACAGACAACATGGAGGCCTTTGTTATTCTGCTGCCTGCATGCCCACCAATACCTCCCAGACTACACCCACTGGGGGGACCAGGTCTTGATAATGACCATCCCCATCTGTTGGTAGGCCTTCTTCTTCCATACCATCCATCCTGGACTTCCTGTCCAAAAAGGGTGAACAGGGTACAGAAATAGGAGCTAGATGTCACCAGTGACATTTTTTTTTCATCTATAATAGATGATGTGGAGAGATAAGAGCTTCAGATGTTGGAACAGGGACTCCCACCTATTTGGCTTCCCTCCAGAGAACAGAGCTCTGTTCCTCAGGAAGTGTCTATGCCTGAGCTGATTGGTAGGTAGTCTCTGTTGCTAAACACCCTTCAGGAGATGGCAACCCAAAATAACAACTATAATAATAATAATGTGTCCACTGATAATGATAACCAGCCTGATCCCTTAACAGCAACATACCCCATATGGCCAATTCATAACATGACACCCAGTTTGCAGCATCCTCTTCCTTATGACACTAATCCAGTTGCCATGGTTGATCAATCAGCCATGTGTGGTCCACCCAATTTTTGGCCTTCTACATTCTAACATCATATTCACATAACTAAGAAGTGGACAGTGGGAACAATGGCAATTTGAAGGCCACTAACTAACTCTGTTTTTTTTAATGTCCCTGTACAGGTTGGGAAATTTCTTTACAGAACAGAAGGTTTGCAAAGGATTATTTAAGTCAATTGTTTATTTATTTTTGAAAGCACCCTTCCTGGTCCCCTTCTGGGATGAAAAAAATCCACTCTTAGCAAGCAGGCATGGCGCTCAAGAAAGAATTCCCAAGAAAGACACAACATAAGACTTAAACCTTAAATCTGAAATGTTGCATTTAATGCTCTGTTACACTTGTTCACATATCTCATATGGTTAAGTGGACAGTGGGAACAACAGCAGTTTGAAGGCCTCTAACTAAGGGCCTGATTCAGACCCACTCGCGAGCGGCTGTCTGCTCGCAAGTGGGTCGATGGTCTGCACTGAGCATGCGCACGACGGAGGGAGCTCCGTCGTGCGCATGCGCCAGACGCGACGAGCGAAGGACTTTCCTTCGCTCGTTGTGTCTGATCAAAGGGGGCGTACTGTCGATGTTGATTGACAGCACGCCCCCTTTGGTGGGCGTGCCGGGGGCGTGCCTCCCTGACATCAGAAGCCGGCCCACTGACATCACTAGTGATGTCAGTGGGAGTGATTTTGGCTCTGATAGAGCCAAAATCACTCCGGACCTTCCGGTTGAAAACCTCAACCGCAGGCTCCGGCTCGCAGTGGCGATGGTCGCAATGGTCACGACCATCGCGGCCATCAAACTGCACGCTCGTATAGGCTGTGGGTGGTGACCCACAGCTATACAAGCGTCCAGGAGGACGCTCCATAATTATGGAGGGCGGCCCTCATTCAGAGCGTGCGCTCTGCTCAGAGCGTACGGCTCTGAATGAGGGCCTAAATCTGTTTTTTTAATGTCCCTGTACATGTTGGAAAATGCCTTTACAGAAGGTTTGCAAAGGATTATTTAAGTCAATTGTTTATTGGAAGCACTCTTTATGGTCCCCTTCTGGGATGAAAATCCACTCCTAGCCGCAGAAGCAGGCACAGGATTCTCAAGGAAGACACAACGTAAGGCCTTAAATCAGGGGAAGCCAACCTCAGTCCTCAAGAGCTCACGTTTTCCAGATGGACCGAGCTGGTGCACAGATGTATTCATTACTCACCAAAACATTTAGAAAGATCCACAGGTGGAGTTAATTACTATAGTTTTGATTCTATGAGGAGACCTGGAAAACATGCACTGTTGGTAGCTCTCGAGGACCAGGGTTGGCTACTCCTGCCCTTAAATCATAGATCTTATGCTTGTCTACATATCTGTGCTGGTTAAGTGGCATTTTGAGGCCACTAACTAACTATGTTTTTTTTTATGTCCCTGTACAGGTTGGGAGATGCCTTTATAGAAGGTTTGCAAAGCATTATTTAAGTCAATTGTTCAGTTTTTTTTGGGAAGCACTCTTCCTGGTCCCCTTCTGAGATGAGAAAATCAACTCCTAGCAGCAGCAGCCATGCTCAAGGATTCGTCTGTGGCAAGGACTGATCTAAATGTACTGTATAAAAATTTTTTGTAAATGCCTCCTCCCCTTCCCTTCTCCCTCATAAATTTTCTTTGGAATCAAAAAACAAAATTAAATTTACTACCAATCAACCCTTTCTCCCTCAGTCCTCTCTTGAATAATAAAAGTGTTTCCTGATGTGCCATGTTTGAAGTTGAACTGCCATGTGTTTGTGCCGCCCACTGCTGCAGCTTAGCTTAGTCAGCCAACTATCTTGGTGCAAATTTTGGGCCTAAACTAGATGAACAAATCAATATTGTGAGCTGTGAGGTTTTCAAAATTGACTGAATATGAGTGGAAATAAATGTTATTGAGGTTATTAATACTGTAGGAACAAAAAAGGCCCATTTTATGTGATTTTAGCTGTTTTTTTATTTTTTAAGAAAAATTCCAGATCCAAAACAAAAACAAAAACATGAAAACAAAACATGTAGGTGAGGTTTTGGCAAAACCAATCCAGATCCAAAACCAGGGGAGATCCAGATCCAAAACCAAAACACAGGGCCGGCGCACAGCTCTAATTATTTTAGCACCATCAAGCACACACATGCACTTTCTCACACACACAGGCATATATATAATACTAATAGTATTACTAATACTATTAATACCATGACACACACAGTGGCATCATGAGGGGGGTGACACCAAAATACCGGCTCCTCTGCAGTGACAGGAACAGAGTACTGCAGTGTGACATTCTCCTGCAGCACCAGGCTCTTGTCATAGAAGGGGAGCCAACAGTGCTGACAACCAGGTTCCGGGGGCAGACCAGCATCTCCGGCGATGCTGGGATGCCCCCGGAATGAAGTCATCGAGATCCCCTGTGAGGCCATGCCCCTTTATTTTAGGCCATGCCTCTATTTTAGACAGGCACGCCTCTGGTGCACAGGGATAGTGTGGATAGTCAAAGTGCGCACCGGGAGTTACCAGAACTGTTGACGCCTCTGGGGACACACTCACATTTAATTAATATATTACACACACAATATTAATACCATCACACACATACACACAGTGATATACATATCAAATTAATACCATCTGTGTCACTACCAAATGATTGTCAGAACAGCAGTGCCAGTGGAGCAGAGCAACCTCTATTCTGTGTCTTTGATTATCTGCAATATTACAGTAATGAAGCATACAACACTCACTGTGTCCAGGTAATTAAGGAACTCTTATTGAAGTATAAGTCACAGACTTAACAGCGATGGTGCTGGAGACACACATAGAGGATGGTAGGACCGCTGGTACTATTAGAAGAAAAGAAGGGGACAGAAATCATCAGTAAGACAACAATTCTAATGAAACCATATTACTGATGCAAATGGTACAAAATGAGCAAATATATTTTATTAATATAAAATTGTTTGATAAGGGAAACTCACATTTTGTCCTGCCCCAAACTTCTGTTACTGGCACTGGTTGAATCTATGTTACATGATGATGACATTGGCTTTATTGCGACACAAACAGGCGTCTTCCAGACCATGTGATCTCCTGCATGAATAGTGAATACCAACTCAATACACTGCCTGTCCTGGGAGGAACAATTTCCTCAGAGGTTTTCCATGGCAGAGAAATCATATAGGTAAGAAAATACTCATTCACATGCTTGCTGTGCTTATTGGATGGAGAGAAGGACTGTGGGCATGCACCCAGCATAACTCGCACATAGGGCCACTTTCAGAGTATTTTCCTGGGCCTTTTTAAATTTCCAATCTGCCCCTGTGCACACCTATACATTTTCACAGTAACTCAGTATTATTTAGACCTTAACTTGAGACAAAAATCCAATTTTTCCTATATTACAATATTTTGCGATATTTAGGCCTAAAATAGCCTAGGTGCATTTTAAAAAATAGTTTCAAAATCTTCTTTAAATAAGTCTGCCATTTCTAAAAGGAAGCAAGTAAAGGAAATTTGTTGTGTTTTTTTATTGGCATATAAGGGTAATAAGTAAAGAAAAAATATATATATATACATATATATATATTTTTTTTAAATGGTCAAACAATTTGTGTTGGACCACTCCATCTGGACTGACCCAAGAACAACTTTATAATAGCCGCAGAGTGCGTCGGGGAAAAACGCTTAATTTCTACTGTTATACATTTCAAAGAATCATTTAATCATTTGGTGCTACGATTTGACAGGGAATTATTGAACCTTTCCACCTGCATCAGGGACAGAACTGCTACAATACACTGCACACTGCACACTGTCTACCTTCTAGTCTTACTCGCAGGAAAGGAGCTAACTATGCTTACCTTAATAACAGTCAATAAACACTCACATAATCTGTGAAATAACAGTACTTAGGTATGTGAATTGCTATGTGTTCCATGTGGAGCAAAATGCTAGTGTATAGCACACTGCATGTACTGTGAGGCATATGCTGTACTATATATTTCTTTCCCAAAAGCTACACTGGTTTCGTATTATTTAGTTTAGGATCACTGAAATTCCTGTTTGTTTTTAACATCCAAAAGAAAACAAATTAATTTGAGATGTGCCATGAAAAAAGCGAGGGACCTGGGCAATGCAACCTCCATACAATCTGATGCACAACTTGCACCCATATTTGAGCATACCTTATACCGTGGTTGCACGCAATTGCACATTGTGAAGCAAGTCAAGGACATGTGTACGTTGAGTATAGTAGCGGTGTGGAGACCACAAGTCAACCATGTCCTTTAGTGAAGCATCCGATTTTAACTTGCTCGTATCTTTAATAGTTTTTCAAGTTTCTAAATTAATGATGATGACTGCAATTTTGCACTAAATGCATCTATATCCAAAAGACATAAGACACAACAGAAATATAAGTGCACTGTCACAAAAGTTACAATTAAATTTAACTCCTCTGGGGGTATCCAATTAGCCATGATAACGATAAGTTTTCTCCAGAGAAAATTTTTGGACCTTTCGTCCACATTTGCCACTCATTGCATGTTTGCGCACTGCTGTTTATAGTGCTATCCTATTGCTAAACTGGAGATAACCAATTTGCACGATAAGTATTGCATGGATGACAGGCGATAAGTGCAGGTGAAAATGGGGAAATCGACCTGTACCCAAAAAAAAGTAAATGAAGGTAGGGTAATGGGATACAAATGTGTTAGTGGCCATAATTCAAGGGTTTGGGATTCTTAAAAATTGTGTCAAATGGCTGTTATGTGCATTTTACTCTAACAGTGAAACAAATTATAGAACACAATATTTTTTGCCCAAAATAAATGCTGTAGGTAAATTAGGGGTACATTAAATTGGGTGTTAGTATATTTTTGTGTCATTATAGGGCATTTTTTAAATATTTAAAAAAAAAACCTGTTACTTGTACCTGTAATGCTTAAAACACCTGTCCCATCCATATAGCACTCCCATGTACCTGTCCCACTTTCTTACATTTTCCAACACTTCTTACTATTTCACCTCAATAATGACATGTCATTATTGACCAAATGAAGCTAATTAAAAATGATTTTTTCCTAATTAATAAATAAGGAGGGTGTCCCAGTGGTTCTGCACCAAGTCCAGACATTTGTAGCCAAAAATAGGGGTTTTGCACTTTACCACTTTTTGCATATGTGAAAATCGCGGCTAATAGGATAGCCCGATAACCATATTTGGGAAAAGTTGACTCCTTGAAGAATTTTCAGAGAAAAACGGGTTATCAGAGCTAATTGGATCCCCCCTTAATTTAGGCCCAAGATATGGAATATATATAATTTATCTCTACTCTTTCTTTTCTCCAGTTATGTTTCTGAACCTGCAATAACTCTCATCCTCTATAGCTGATATACATCAATCTGTACATTTGTCAGTGTATGGAATTGTCATTTGTTACCAGTTTCTTAACTCTGTTAAATGCTTCTCAGTGGTGTAATTTTTTTACTCTGCACTAGTTAGAGCTTATCAGCTCTTGCTCCTAACACTTCCATTCCTTTGATCAGATGACCAATCAACTTTCACAAAGCTTAGCCACACCTGAACGATGCATCAATCTAGTGACGGTCCAATATGATGTAACTATATATTGTGCACATTGCACAATCCACCATATGATGTCACGATACATAATTACAGAGGTAATATTAACTAGAGATGAGCGGTTCGGATTCTGTGCAATCCGAACAGCTCCAAACATTGGGGATCCGAGTCCACCCGAACCCTGTTCGGGTGTTCACCGCCTGACTCGGATCCCCGTCCGGGGCCGAACGGCGGCCGCCTGATGTCGGATTCTCACTAGAGAATCCGACATCAGGGCTCCTATTGTGTAGGGCAGAGCGCTGTGATAGCGCTCTGCCCTACACAGACACAAACACACAGCCGCCAGCGGCAGCTGTGTGTTTGTTACAGCAGCCAATGAGAGTCACACAGACTCTCATTGGCTGCTGCACGGAGGGAGCCGGCTGAAGCTCACACATGAGCTCCGTCTTCCGGCTCCCTCCTCAGCGTGTGACAGCAGAGCGGACGGCGCGGGAGCGGGGATACAGGTAAGTTTTTATTTATTTTTTTTTACTTGTGCAAGGGTGGGGGGCACTACTGGGGGGGGTCTGCTACTGGGGGGGTCTGCTACTAGGGGTGCAGGGGGGCCATACTACTGGGGGGGCCTGCTACTGGGGGGGCTATACTACTGGGGGGGTCTGCTACGCTATACTACTGGGGGGGCTATACTACTGGGGGGTTAAAAAAATCCCCAAATCCCCAAAATCTGACCTGTTGGGAGGACTTGATGTGAGAGCCACTGCTCGAGGAGAATGCAATCACTAGAGTCACAATTGTGACTCTTGCAAGTGTAAGTAAATAGCCCAGTTATAAATACAGTGAAACAATCAGTCAACAATATTTGCAAGCATCCAGAAACTATTATCACATGGAACAGCCTGACACTGCACAGCTTATTTCACTGCTCTGGACAGTTCTCTTCGATTATTGGTTGGCTGCATCTGGCAGTGTATGTGCTGCCTACCCGCCTGGCATTTCAATTGTTCCTTTACAGGGAGGAATGCAGATGTCATAGCCATACAATGCAGGGCCGGCAACAGAAATCTTGGGGCCAGGTACACTCATGTTTTTGGGGCCCCCTATCCCCTCCCGGTAGGTACATGCAAGTCGGAATTTGTCTCATCCTGTGTCTCTCCAGCCTCATCCCCAACTGTTTCTCTCAGCCTTATCCTTGCCTGTGTCACTCTAGTACCATCCCTGTCTCAACCCTCATCTCTCCAGCCTCTTCCTCACCTGTGTCACTCTAGTACCATCCCTGTCTCCAGCCTCATCACCTGTGCCTCTCCATCTGCAGCCATCCACTCACATTTCCTGTATCTCTTAGCATCATTATCCCCCCACCCATGTATCTCAGCTTCATCTGCATCTATCAGATTCACTTCCAAGCCCCCGTGTCTCTCATCTTTTTTCCCGTAACCCTGTGTCTCTCAGCTTCATTTTCCTCAGCCCTGTGTCCATCAGCTTCCCAGCCCCTGTGTCTCTCAGCTTCATTTTCTGCAGCTGTGTCTCTCATCTTTTGCCTAGCCCCTGTGTCTCTAAGCTTGATTTCCCGCAGCCTCTGTGTCTCTCAGCTACATTTCCCCCAGTCCTGTGTGTTCCCCCTCTTCCCCAGCCCCTGTGTCTGTCACACATACCACTCTTCCCCTGCCCATGTCTGTCACATCCCCCTCTTCCCCTGCCCCATGTCTGTCACATCCCCCCTCTTCCCCTGGCCCATGTCTGTCACATCTCCCCTCTTCCCCAGCCCCTGTGTCTGTCACACATACCACTCTTCCCCTGCCCATGTCTGTCACATCCCCCCTCTTCCCCTGCCCCATGTCTGTCACATCCCCCCTCTTCCCCTGCCCCATGTCTGTCACATCTCCCCTCTTGCCCAGCCCCTGTGTCTGTCACATCCCCCCTCTTCCCCAGCCCCTGTGTCTGTCACATCCCCCCTCTTCCCCAGCCCATGTCTGTCACATCTCCTACCTCTTCCACAGCCCTTGTGTCTGTCACATCCTCCCTCCTCCACAGCCCATGTCTGTCAAAATTTCTCCCTCTTCCCCACCCCTTTGTTAGTCACATTGCCCCCCCTCTTCCCCAGCCCCTTTCTGTCACATCCCTCTCCTCTTCATTTGTCACATCCCCCCCTATTCCCCAGCAGCTGACAGACACACCCTGTGCCCCTCCCCCCTCATCTGCAGCTCCTCACTACCTGCCCTGCAATTCTCTAGCACAGCCCGGCCCCGGATGACACTTACCTGCTGCACTGCTCAGTCTGCTCTTCCCTGGCAGCTTAGAGACCTGGCCGGCAGCTCCTCCCTCATTCAGCGGTGCAATGTCATGATGACATGCACACTGAGCTGGCTGTTATACTCTTGCTGACTCTGCACCGTAGTGGACACTGGATAGATGTTCCCCTGACTAGACTGCCTGCGCCAGGTGCCCTGCTTACTACTGTTGTCTCTGCCACCTGCTGTGTAAGCAGCTTACACAGCAGGTGACAGAGGCAAGGGGGGCACATGAACTGGGCTCCCGAAATTCCTGAAGTGTCGGGGCCCAACAGAATCTCAGGGCCCGGTACAAGTGTCCCCTTTGCACCCCCGTGTCGCCGAGCCTGATACAATGTGACTGTCTATGTCCAAGATATTTCATGGTTTCATCTTGTCAGATAAAAAGTCTATTGGTCTGACAGACAAATTATCTGAGAATGCATGTCCACGATTAGGGTGTAACATCCCGTAATCTCCCAGTGTTACGTCTAAATGGCCTCTTCACTAATCCACTCATCATTCATTAGACACTTAGGGCTCTATTTACTACAATCCGCAATTTGAATGCAGATTGTAGTGTGATATTACCGACTGAATTCGCATTGTGAATTCAGGCAATATCACAGGGATTTACTAAAAAATCCCTTGCAGGGACAGAGCTTGCGATAAAGCTCTGTCCCTGCGAATCCCCTAAGCAGCCTTATCATGGTATTTTCACAACAAAAATACTGTGACAAGTTCCCGAGCATGAGCCGACCGGCCGTCCCTAAGCCCTGGCCCCACTGCTAAGCCCTGCCCCTGGACTCTGGTAAGTTTTTTTTTTCTAGTTTTTTTTTATTTTTTTAACAGTGTATCAGCGTGTGGTTTGTTTAGACCACACAGCTGATCACCGGCATCGGGCTCTGCTCTGTGTGTTAGAGCAGAGCAGGTCTGGTAACCGGGGAAGACCCTGGATAACGCCATCTCCAGGTGGCGTTAATATCACAGGGCTTTCCCCGGTATTTTTTTACAATTTATTTTTAGTAACTTTGGCCAGATCACATATCCCATTACAATTATGGGAAATGCGATCTGCTTACTAAAAATAAGTGATAATTAGGGCTTGGAGCAGAATTTTACGAATTCTACTCCAATTGCCCTTTAGCGACTTTAGGTGATACTAAAATAATGTGAAAAGGGTGTGAAAACACCCTTTTTCACTTTATTTGAGTAAATATAATGTTAATAAATAGAGCCCTTAATGAACATAAATAGGAAATAAGTTTATAACTGTAACATCATCAAGCTGTCACCAGAAAGTAAAGATCACACATTCTAAAATCTTATTTTATATATCTCTCCTCCTGCTTCTATTATCTATCACAAAATCCAGACACTCCACACTTCTCCAATGTACACACATCTGATTCACAACAGTTTGGAATTCCAGAAAACCTCACCTGTCTATAAATCCTTTAAAGCAACCAGCATTTACTGTTGGAAGAGGAGTGTGCTACTGAGCAGACTCCCGTTTTCCTTTCCCTCCAGGCAGGTTTCATGCCCTGTTCCCAGATTGCCACCGAGCTCACTACTGAGCATGTGCAGGGTCCATCTGTCTGTATTATGTGGAGTGACATGGTGGGAGACAGAAATCTCCTACTTAGCTCCTATGAAAGAGGTTATACCTGAATATAATGCTGTTCCAGCATCCTGTACCACTACCCGTCTGCAGCATACACTCAGCAGCTGTTGAGCTTTGCTCAAGCTCTGCTCCATTACCAATGTGCATGTAACAGCGAGATTGCTATATGTATATACATATACATATATGCTATATGAAGCTATACTTTAAGAAACCAACAACACTGGTTTAGTAACTGGGCTGTTCATAGATTGAGTCATTCGTTGTCATGTGTGGTAAACCAAAATATGTTCCCGATTTCAATGATATTTTTACTCAAGTTTATTTTAAAGCAGGTAAAACCAATAAGTACTGATGAAAAGGAAAATGCATCAAGTTTCTTCTCTCAAAAAAATGTTCAATGTGTGCTCCAATGCGTAGCATGGCACCCATCCAGTTGGTTCTTCCCAAATCCTTTGTAACGTGGGGGTCAATTTCTGTGATGGCTGCTTTGTTGAGCATGCACAAGGTAACCAGTGTCGTTGCAAGTGGTGGTACA
This sequence comes from Taudactylus pleione, assembly GCA_031769625.1. NCBI lineage: Eukaryota > Metazoa > Chordata > Amphibia > Anura > Myobatrachidae > Taudactylus > Taudactylus pleione. The sequence goes on from JAUIMM010000241.1 coordinate 1,544,646, forward strand.
AACACACAGTCATTGAAGTTGATGTTTTGAAATTGTGAATACCTCTTCTAAATTCACTTACCGCTGGGTGAGTCTCTCCCATATTTTGTTCATAATGCCTTATGCTGTCACCTAGTCGTCATTTTACTCAGCTGGCTCCTGATGGATGCTAACGGAATTAACGTGGAACCGGCAGCGGGGAAGTTGAGAGATTACTGTACCTTTTAAAGCATACATCTCGCAACAAGAAACCCTCATTACTTTTTGCATAAGAAATCATAGAAATTGAGAACATCAATGTAACTTACGCTGTATAATTCTCAACACCAGCATACACATAATTTCCAACATTTACTAGAGATGAGCAGTTTCCCTCACTCAGATCATCACTTAATCACCTGCAATTTCTCCTCCATTACATCAAACTCTCTGCTGAAAAACTGTACCAAAGTTCCTCATACTCGCAGAAAACTAAGTTCTATTAATTATCAACAATTCTCCACCTCTTTGTAACAATTCCTCTCCCCAATTTCTACATTACCCTGTCCTAAACCCAAGCAAAAGCCCTTGATCAAGAGGCATCAAAAACTCTCCACAGCCTCGAAGTCAGCCATGGCACACTAAATAATGTGACATCTGCAAATTCTCTCACAAAAAGCTGAATGTCATGGCATAAATTCCGTACTTCCCTTGACTTCCTCACATAGGGGGAGATGTACTAAGCCTTGGAGAGAGATAAAGTGGATGGAGAAGTACCAAACAATCAGTAATGTGACAGTTAGGAGCTGATTGTTTGGTACCTTTACTCTACTACCTCTCCTCTTGAACCTATAGCCTCACAAATCTGTTGATCCCTGTCTCCTTTACTTATCCCAACCTTAAATAAAATCTCTCTCTCTCTCTCTCTCTCTCTCTCCCATGCAGTGATTAATCTGAAAAATGAAATTTTTACCATAATTTTCTCTCAAATTACAGTCCCATCTCTCGGCTCTCCGGCCCCTCCAAACTTCTTGCATACAACCACCCCACATGCTTCTTTCCTCATACAACCTACTTGAGGTTGAGTCAGGATTTCATTCCCAACTCTCCACTATCTTGGTCCTCATTATACTTATAAAATGGCAACTTCAGTGTTTGCTTCTCTCGATCCACCTACTCTCTGCATCCCTTACAAGTTGGCGTACCACAAAGCTCAGTTCTAGGTCCCCTGCTTTTGTCTATCTATGCCACATCTTTTGGAAAATAAATACGCACATTTGGTTTTCAGTATAATCTCTAGGGAGATGACCACCAAATTTACTGATCCTCTCCAGATCTTTCACTATCTGTGTTATGTCCTGTGTCATTGACTTTCTCTCTGCCATCTCTCTGCCACCCCAAACTTAATCTTTCAAAAATGGAACCAATAATATTCTCACTACCCAACAAATTTTATCTTTCTGATAACTCTCTGTTGAAAGCACAACAATCAACCCTACTTCTCAAGCTCGCTGCCTAGGTGTCATCCTTGACTCTATTACATATTGTAAATAAAATAAATATTTCCAGAATACGCCAATATCTCACACAAGACACTGCAAAAACTTAAATGCATTCACTCATTATCTCTTGCATTGACTATTGCAATAAGCTCCTTACTGTTCTTTGCCTATCCAGACTTTCACCTCTACCGTCTATTTTGAATGCAGCACCTAGACTGATTTTCCTCGCAAAATGTTCAGATGCTTCTGCTCCACTCTGTCAGTTTTTACATTGGCTGCTTGTATCTTATCAAATTGAATATAATATACTTTTGCTGAAATACAAATCCATGAACAACACTAGACAAACATACAACTGTTAACTTATCTCAAAATGTTTCCCAGCTTACAAAATTTCATGAAGTATGGACCCCTTGGTATTCTCATTTTAATAGAGCCCCTTTCAGGCCTGGTTTGACCCTTATCTTAGAATACAAGAACCGAGTGTTACCTTTTTAAATCTGGTCTCACTTTTGGTAGTTTGTTGACTCTGGTGCCCCCCCGGTTCCCCCTTCCACCCCATTTTTTCGTATCTTACATCCATTATTGTATTTGGCAAATGTTAAAAAACACACAAAAACAAGGTAGTTTGACGCCTTTTATTATCGTTTTTGCAGAATCGCATATTACAGTTTCTTATTTTTGAAACCATATTCAGTTTCGTATTTTTATTGTTACATATAATGAGTGGCACTATTGCCTAAATGCAACCTTGTATTTTTTTTCTCTCGCTTTTATTACTTCCCTTTGCTGTATGTATTTTTCTTTTTTTTCTTTTGCTTGTTTTCTACCATTATAAATAAAGAGATTAAAAAAAAACGCTCCCAGCTTGACCCTTCTGATCTGTCTAAGGACTATGCCTTTCATCCACACTGATTACTTGCTCCCATTGCACGGTTATCAGTATTTTTGGGGGGCTGCACCCACTCTTTGGAATGCCATCCCTTGCACGACAGTCGCCTGCCCTCCAACATGTCCCCTTCCATCAGGTACAAATGCTCTGCTCCTAGGCATCCCACCTAATTAATGATTGCAGACACCTGTGTTGAGCTTGTTAATAGATGAGGCAGGTGTATCACCACAGGTGGCTGCAATCATCAATTAAGAGAGAAATCCAGGAGCAGAGCTTTTTGTACCGGATGGAAGGGGCCATGTTGGAGAGTCTGCAGTCTTTCTTCTTGCCAACAATTATGATCCTTGCAGAATCAGGCCCTGTGTTCGAACAGCATCATTATGAATACTACAAACTAGGGGTGAGCGGGTTCGGATTTCTGAAATCCGAACCCCCCCGAGCCCCCCCGATCCGAGTCCGATCCGAGTCAGGCTCGACTTTTCCCGCCTGACTCGGATTCTGAAATCGAGGCAAAACGTCATCTTCCCGCCTTCCGAGTCTCGCGGGTTTTGGATCCTATATAAGGTACCCACGTCGGCGCCATTTTCTCACTCGGCTGTGGACAGTGAAGAGGGAGGGTGGGAGTTAGGTCTGTGTAGTGTAGTGTAGTGTAGTGCTGCTGTTGTCCACTACTTCAAAGTCCATAGGGGCTGGCTGTGTTGTGCTGTGCTGCTGTTGTTAATAGGGGCTGTGTCCACTACTTCAAAGTCCATAGGGGCTGGCTGGACTGTGTTGTGCAGTCAGTTCTCCATAGGGGCTGTGTCCACTCCAAAGTCCTGTGCAGTGTCCCAGTCCTAAAGGAGTGCTGTAGTGTTGTCCAGGGGGTGCTCTGTCCATCAGGGGTGCTCCCCCCAAGTGCTAAAAAAATAATATATTTTCTGTGTTTGTGAATTGTGTGCGCAGTAGCCGCACGTGCATCAACAAAGTAGTGCCAAGCGTGCGCCTGTGTCATAAGTAAAGGGCCGGCTGGCTTGACCGTTAAGGGTGCTGTAACCCCCGAAAGTACACTCCAGTCCAAACCAAAAAAAAAATTATTTTCTGTGTTTGTGAATTGTGTGCGCAGTAGCCGCACGTGCATCAACAAAGTAGTGCCAAGCGTGCGCCTGTGTCATAAGTAAAGGGCCGGCTGGCTTGACCGTTAAGGGTGCTGTAACCCCCGAAAGTACACTCCAGTCCAAACCAAAAAAAAAATTATTTTCTGTGTTTGTGAATTGTGTGCGCAGTAGCCGCACGTGCATCAACAAAGTAGTGCCAAGCGTGCGCCTGTGTCATAAGTAAAGGGCCGGCTGGCTTGACCGTTAAGGGTGCTGTAACCCCCGAAAGTACACTCCAGTCCAAACCAAAAAAAAAATTATTTTCTGTGTTTGTGAATTGTGTGCGCAGTAGCCGCACGTGCATCAACAAAGTAGTGCCAAGCGTGCGCCTGTGTCATAAGTAAAGGGCCGGCTGGCTTGACCGTTAAGGGTGCTGTAACCCCCGAAAGTACACTCCAGTCCAAACCAAAAAAAAAATTATTTTCTGTGTTTGTGAATTGTGTGCGCAGTAGCCGCACGTGCATCAACAAAGTAGTGCCAAGCGTGCGCCTGTGTCATAAGTAAAGGGCCGGCTGGCTTGACCGTTAAGGGTGCTGTAACCCCCGAAAGTACACTCCAGTCCAAACCAAAAAAAAAATTATTTTCTGTGTTTGTGAATTGTGTGCGCAGTAGCCGCACGTGCATCAACAAAGTAGTGCCAAGCGTGCGCCTGTGTCATAAGTAAAGGGCCGGCTGGCTTGACCGTTAAGGGTGCTGTAACCCCCGAAAGTACACTCCAGTCCAAACCAAAAAAAAAATTATTTTCTGTGTTTGTGAATTGTGTGCGCAGTAGCCGCACGTGCATCAACAAAGTAGTGCCAAGCGTGCGCCTGTGTCATAAGTAAAGGGCCGGCTGGCTTGACCGTTAAGGGTGCTGTAACCCCCGAAAGTACACTCCAGTCCAAACCAAAAAAAAAATTATTTTCTGTGTTTGTGAATTGTGTGCGCAGTAGCCGCACGTGCATCAACAAAGTAGTGCCAAGCGTGCGCCTGTGTCATAAGTAAAGGGCCGGCTGGCTTGACCGTTAAGGGTGCTGTAACCCCCGAAAGTACACTCCAGTCCAAACCAAAAAAAAAATTATTTTCTGTGTTTGTGAATTGTGTGCGCAGTAGCCGCACGTGCATCAACAAAGTAGTGCCAAGCGTGCGCCTGTGTCATAAGTAAAGGGCCGGCTGGCTTGACCGTTAAGGGTGCTGTAACCCCCGAAAGTACACTCCAGTCCAAACCAAAAAAAAAATTATTTTCTGTGTTTGTGAATTGTGTGCGCAGTAGCCGCACGTGCATCCACAAAGTAGTGCCAAGCGTGCGCCTGTGTCATAAGTAAAGGGCCGGCTGGCTTGACCGTTAAGGGTGCTGTAACCCCCGAAAGTACACTCCAGTCCAAACCAAAAAAAAAATTATTTTCTGTGTTTGTGAATTGTGTGCGCAGTAGCCGCACGTGCATCCACAAAGTAGTGCCAAGTGTGCGCCTGTGTCATAAGTAAAGGGCCGGCTGGCTTGACCGTTAAGGGTGCTGTAACCCCCGAAAGTACACTCCAGTCCAAACCAAAAAAAAAAATATTTTCTGTGTTTGTGAATTGTGTGCGCAGTAGCCGCACGTGCATCAACAAAGTAGTGCCAAGCGTGCGCCTGTGTCATAAGTAAAGGGCCGGCTGGCTTGACCGTTAAGGGTGCTGTAACCCCCGAAAGTACACTCCAGTCCAAACCAAAAAAAAAATTATTTTCTGTGTTTGTGAATTGTGTGCGCAGTAGCCGCACGTGCATCAACAAAGTAGTGCCAAGCGTGCGCCTGTGTCATAAGTAAAGGGCCGGCTGGCTTGACCGTTAAGGGTGCTGTAACCCCCGAAAGTACACTCCAGTCCAAACCAAAAAAAAAATTATTTTCTGTGTTTGTGAATTGTGTGCGCAGTAGCCGCACGTGCATCAACAAAGTAGTGCCAAGCGTGCGCCTGTGTCATAAGTAAAGGGCCGGCTGGCTTGACCGTTAAGGGTGCTGTAACCCCCGAAAGTACACTCCAGTCCAAACCAAAAAAAAAATTATTTTCTGTGTTTGTGAATTGTGTGCGCAGTAGCCGCACGTGCATCAACAAAGTAGTGCCAAGCGTGCGCCTGTGTCATAAGTAAAGGGCCGGCTGGCTTGACCGTTAAGGGTGCTGTAACCCCCGAAAGTACACTCCAGTCCAAACCAAAAAAAAAATTATTTTCTGTGTTTGTGAATTGTGTGCGCAGTAGCCGCACGTGCATCAACAAAGTAGTGCCAAGCGTGCGCCTGTGTCATAAGTAAAGGGCCGGCTGGCTTGACCGTTAAGGGTGCTGTAACCCCCGAAAGTACACTCCAGTCCAAACCAAAAAAAAAATTATTTTCTGTGTTTGTGAATTGTGTGCGCAGTAGCCGCACGTGCATCAACAAAGTAGTGCCAAGCGTGCGCCTGTGTCATAAGTAAAGGGCCGGCTGGCTTGACCATTAAGGGTGCTGTAACCCCCGAAAGTACACTCCAGTCCAAACCAAAAAAAAAATTATTTTCTGTGTTTGTGAATTGTGTGCGCAGTAGCCGCACGTGCATCAACAAAGTAGTGCCAAGCGTGCGCCTGTGTCATACGTAAAGGGCCGGCTGGCTTGACCGTTAAGGGTGCTGTAACCCCCGAAAGTACACTCCAGTCCAAACCAAAAAAAAAAATATTTTCTGTGTTTGTGAATTGTGTGCGCAGTAGCCGCACGTGCATCAACAAAGTAGTGCCAAGCGTGCGCCTGTGTCATAAGTAAAGGGCCGGCTGGCTTGACCGTTAAGGGTGCTGTAACCCCCGAAAGTACACTCCAGTCCAAACCAAAAAAAAAATTATTTTCTGTGTTTGTGAATTGTGTGCGCAGTAGCCGCACGTGCATCAACAAAGTAGTGCCAAGCGTGCGCCTGTGTCATAAGTAAAGGACCGGCTGGCTTGACCGTTAAGGGTGCTGTAACCCCCGAAAGTACACTCCAGTCCAAACCAAAAAAAAAATTATTTTCTGTGTTTGTGAATTGTGTGCGCAGTAGCCGCACGTGCATCAACAAAGTAGTGCCAAGCGTGTGCCTGTGTCATAAGTAAAGGGCCGGCTGGCTTGACCGTTAAGGGTGCTGTAACCCCCGAAAGTACACTCCAGTCCAAACCAAAAAAAAAAATATTTTCTGTGTTTGTGAATTGTGTGCGCAGTAGCCGCACGTGCATCAACAAAGTAGTGCCAAGCGTGCGCCTGTGTCATAAGTAAAGGGCCGGCTGGCTTGACCGTTAAAGGGTGCTGTAACCCCCGAAAGTACACTCCAGTCCAAACCAAAAAAAAATTATTTTCTGTGTTTGTGAATTGTGTGCGCAGTAGCCGCACGTGCATCAACAAAGTAGTGCCAAGAGTGCGCCTGTGTCATAAGTAAAGGGCCGGCTGGCTTGACCGTTAAAGGGTGCTGTAACCCACAAAGTACACTCCAGTCCAAACCAAAAAAAAAATTATTTTCTGTGTTTAGCCGCACGTATATATCAAATCGATATAACATAAATGGAGGACCAAACTTTCTCCGATAAAAATAAAATAGAGAAAGATCAAGAACCACTTCCTCCTAGTGCTGAAGCTGCTGCCACTAGTCATGACATAGACGATAACATGCCATCAACGTCGTCTGCCAAGGCCGATGCCCAATGTCATAGTAGAGGGCACATACAATCCCAAATGGCAAAGTTCAGGAAAATGACCTTGAAAAAGACATTTAAATCAGCTGAAGAGAAACGTAAACTTGCCAATATGCCATTTACGACACGGAGTGGCAAGGAACGGCTAAGGTCGATCCCTAGTATGTTCATGACTAGTGGTTCAGCTTCACATGACGATGGAAGCACTCCTCCCACTAAAAAAATCAAAAGAGTTAAGCTGGCAAAAGCACAGCGAAGAACTGTGCTTTCTAAGAAGATATCACAAATCCCCAAGGAGAGTCCAAGTGTGGTGGTGGTTGCGATGCCTGACCTTCCCAGCACTGGACGGGAAGAGGTGGCTCTTTCCACCATTTGCACACCCCCTGCAAGTGCTGAAAGGAGCACCCACAGTCCACTTGCTGATATGCAAATTGAAGATGTCACTGTTGAAGTACAACAGGATGAGGATACTGGTGTAGCTGGCGCTGAGGAGGAAGTTGGCGAGGAGGATTCTGATGGTGATGTGGTTTGTTTAAATCAGGCTCCGGGGGAGACAGTTGTTGTCCGTGGGATGAAAAAGCCCATCACGGTCATGCCTGGGCAGAAGACCAAACATTCCACCTCTTTGGTCTGGCAATATTTCTATCCAAATCCGGACAACAACTGTCTTGCCATATGTACCATATGTAAAGGTGAAATAAGTAGGGGTAGGGACGTCAACCACCTAGGAACATCCTCCCTTATACGGCACCTGCAGCGCGTTCATAAAAAGTTACTGTCAAGTTCAGAAACTTTGGCTCAGACCGTAAGCAGTCCAGGGACACCTAAATCCCGTTGTCCTGTTGTATCCAAGCGCCTGCAAACCACACCGTCAACTCCCTCCTCGTCAATTTCCTCCTTAGTCAGGATCGGAAGTAGTCCTGCAGGCCATATCACTGGCATGACTGACTCTCCTATCCGGGATTCCTCCGGAGGATCCTGCATTGCTACGCCTACTGCTGCCGCTGCTGCTGTTGCTGCTGCTGGGAGTCGTTCATCATCCCAGAGAGGAAGTAGGAACACCACTACTTTTACTAAACAATTGACCCTCCAACAGTCCTTAGCGAGGAGGATGAAGTACGACAGCAGTCATCCTGAAGCAAAACGTATAACTGAGGCCTTGACTGCTATGTTGGTGTTAGATGTGCATCCGGTATCCGCCATTAGTGCAGTGGGATTTAGACAATTGATGGAGGTAGTGTGTCCCCGGTTCCAAATCCCGTCTAGATTCCACTTCACTAGGCAGGCGATACCGAGACTGTACAGAAACGTCAGAAAAAGTGTCCTCAGTGTCCTGAAAAATGCTGTTGTACACAATGTCCACTTAACCACGGACATGTGGACAAGTGGAACAGGGCAGACTAAGGACTATATGACTGTGACAGCCCACTGGGTAGATGTATCACCTTACGCAGCAACAGCAGCAGCGTCACCAGTAGCAGCATCTCAGAGACGCCAGCTCGTTACAAGGCAGGCTACGCTGTGTATCACCGGTTTCAGTAAGAGGCACACCGCCGACAACCTCTTAGAGAAACTGAGGGAAATCATCGCCCAGTGGCTTACCCCACTTAGACTCTCCTGGGGATTTGTGATATCTGACAACGCCACCAATATTGTGCGGGCATTACATCTGGGCAAATTCCAGCACGTCCCATGTTTTGCTCACACAATAAACTTGGTGGTGCAGAATTTTCTGAAAAGCGACAGGGGCGTGCAGGAGACGCTTTGGGTGGCCCGAAAAATTTCTGGCCACTTTCGCCATTCAGCGACTGCGTGCCGAAGACTGGAGCGCCAGCAAACACTCTTGAACCTGCCCCGCCATCACCTGAAGCAAGAGGTTGTGACGCGGTGGAACTCAACCCTCTATATGCTTCAGAGGATGGAGGAGCAGCAAAAGGCCATACAAGCCTATACATCCACCTATGACATAGGCAAAGGAGGGGGTATGCACCTGACTCAAGCGCAGTGGAGAATGATTTCCGTGTTGTGCAAGGTTCTTCAGCCCTTCGAACTTGCCACACGTGAAGTCAGTTCAGACACTGCCAGCTTGAGTCAGGTCATTCCCCTCATCAGGCTTTTGCAGAAGCAGCTGGAGAAAGTGAAGGAGGAGCTAAGACGGAGCGATTCCGCTCGGCATGTGGGACTTGTGGATGAAGCCCTTCATTCGCTTTGCCAGGATTCCAGGGTGGTCAATCTGTTGAAATCAGACCACTACATTTTGGCCACCGTGCTCGATCCTAGGTTTAAAGCCTATGTGGTGTCTCTCTTTCCGGCCGACACAAGCCTGCAGAGGTGCAAAGACCTGCTGGTGAACACACTGTCAGCTGAAGCGGAACGTGACACGTCAACGGCTCCTTCTTCATTTTCTCCCGCAACTGGGGCTGCCAGGAAAAAACTTAGGTATCCTAAGCAACCCGCTGGCGGTGATGCAGGGCAGGCAGGACCAAGTTTGGACATCTGGTCCGGACTGAAGGACCTGGCAACAATTTCTGACATGTCTACTGTCACTGCATATGATACTGTCACCATTGACAGAATGGTGGAGGATTACATCGGTGACAGCATCCAAGTAGGCATGTCAGACAGTCCATACCTGTACTGGCAGGAAAAAGAGGCAATTTGGAGGCCCCTGTACAAACTGGCTCTATTTTACCTGAGTTGCCCCCCCTCCAGTGTGTACTCCGAAAGAGTGTTTAGTGCAGCCGGGAACCTTGTCAGCGAAAGGCGTAGGAGGTTGCTTCCACAGAATGTGGAGAAGATGATGTTCATCAAAATGAATTATCAGCTCTTCCAGGGAGACCAGCCTCCAGAAGGTACAGAGGGACCTGTGGTGGTGGATTCAAGTGGGGACGAGTTAATACTTTGTGAGGATGAGGATGTACACACTGAAGAGGGTGAGGAATCGGTGGATGAGGAGGATGAGGATGACATCTTGCCTCCGTAGAGCCAGTTTGTGCAGGGACACATTAATTGCCAGCTTGTTTTGTGGGGGCCCAAACGAACCAATCATTTCAGCCACAGTTGTGTGGCAGACCCTGGCGCTGAAATGATTGATTTGTTAAAGTGTGCATGTCCTGTTTATACAACATAAGGGTGGGTGGGAGGGCCCAAGGACAATTCCATCTTGCACCTCTTTTTTTCTTTGCATTATGTACAGTTTGGGGCCTAGTTTTTCTAACTGCCATCCTGTCTGCCACTGCAGTGTCACTCCTAGATGGGTCACGTGTTTGTGCCGCCCACTCGTGTCGCTTAGCATAGTCATCCAGCTACCTCGGTGCAACCTTTTGGACATAAAAACACTATTGTGAGGTGTGAGGTGTTCAGAATAGACTGGAAATGAGTGGAAATTAAGGTTATTGAGGTTAATAATAGCATAGGAGCAGAAAAACCTACAAATTCTGTGATTTTAGCTGTTTTTATGCTTTTTTTCAAAAAAATACAGATCCAAAACACAAAACCCAGAACCCAAAACACGGAAGGGTGGTTTTGGCAAAACCAATCCAGATCCAAAACACAAAGAAAGATCCAGATCCAAAACCAAAACACGAAAAGTGGCCGGTGCACACCCCTACTACAAACAATGCTGTCTCTGATTTGTTCATTGGTGATAAAAAAAAAAATTTTAAGCTAGAAGCTTTAAAATAGACACATATGATTTAAGGTCTGGGGTCCCATTTTCTATACTAATCACCATAATTGGGATTGGCCTCTATAAAGTAGTTCTTTATAGAAAACAGAGCATGCTAGTGCTGATGGTGAATATGAATAAATATGAATGCTTGATTGGTCTCAATAAACAGGCTTCTCTAAATGAAACATGATTATTTATTAAAACACAAACATAACATACATTGCATATAAATAGATAAGATGACAACTCATTAAGGTATATTATTGTTACACTATATCCAGCTCACTGCTGCACTTAGATCTACCTTGTGGACTTCTACTGCTGATTAGTAATCAAAAAGTCAAAGTCCCATATGAAATGAATTGGTTCATAAAAAGTATTTTGCAAACATAAGCTTAATAGCACAGTTTGTGCTCACCGGTAATATAGGGCAATTGCTCCCAATGATAGTTTCACTGTGCTGGAAATCCGTATCTTGAACCTGCCCAATGTAGACAAGCAGCCTTGTAATGTGACCGCGGCAGTATGGTAATTTTAGTGCGCTGGTCCTCCGGTAACTCCAGGGACCACGGTGTGCAGTTAGTCGTGGAGAGCCTTAAGTTTCAGCAGTGGCAGTAAGCGGTAAGGTAGCAGAGGATGACAGTTCTCTGCAGCAAACGGAGACCATGGCGTAATGCCCCCCTTATGTGTCCGCTGTCCTAGCTATGCGAGCTTCTCCTTACCTTGATGCCACGGCATCCATTCACTCTCTGGGGTCCGGCACCAGGCCCGCAGGTGGAACAGCGGGACAGTACTGCCCCACTGAAATCGGGATGCTGAGGAGGGGTGCCGCCATCTACTGGTGGCGCCCCTGTGCGACCACACTGGTCGAACACCCCTAGAGCCTGCCCTGATAATGGGTGCAGGGTGTGCGGGGAACATGGGGCCCTGGGTCCAGGGGGGCACAGCACAAACTGCACCCATAATATTACTTACCGCTCCGGAGTCCCACGCCAGCGCGGGGGTCCGGCACTGTAAAACGACTGGAAAATGGCCGCAGCGGCCATCTTCCCATCGTTTGCGCATGCGCAGTACAGGGAAAATGGCCGCCGCAGCCATTTTCATGGTGACCTGTGCATACATTATAGACTCTGAGCACACTCTAGTGCCCAGAGTCTATAACTCCGGTGCTGGCCACGCACACAGCTCAGTGCACTGCCGGCCGCCGGGCGGAGAGGAGGGGGCCTGTGTCAGAGACTGCACCCTCCTTTCTAGAAATACCCCCGGCGGGGAGCAGGACCATTGCTACGTTTCTAGGCACCCTAGGCAAAGCTTCACTCAACCGCACCTGATTTCCCCAGCGCATGTGCTATAGTCGCGCGCACCCCACAAGCATAAAACAGTTAGTATACTCCACACATCCCTTGTGCATATCTATGGATGCAGGGACGTATCTATAATTGGTGCAGGGTGTGCGGTGCACCCATTTAGTCTTATACTAACCTGCCCCTAGTCTCCAGAGTGCTACAGGGCCGGGTTGGAGTTACAGAAAAAAAAAATCACTGTGAAAATGGCGGCGGCGCATGCTCAGTACTGCTGTCCACCAGAAACCTATGCATACAAACATACTCATATACATGCATATACACTCATATATAAATATTTAACCTTTTAGAGTGGAAAACATACAGTACTGCCTTCTGTTTATTTATGCTGTACATGCATTATAACATGGGTACACATATACTCATATACATAACTAAACACACAGACCCTAACATACATAGGGAAGCTAATATACACAGATACATAGGTACATATACTGTACAATCATAAGGTGCCTACACACTGGGTCTGATTCAGGTTGGTTCGCAAGGCTGCATTCGCATGCACCCCGCTCGCTGCGAAAATATGCTAATGAATGCAATCGCACGGCAACCGCAGCTCTATACCAAGACACCCATTACTGTATAAAGCCGCCCACTTCCCATGATATGCATCAGCAAGTCAGCGAAAACATCGGTAACATTGAGTAACATCGGAACCATACGCACAGTTGCGATTGACCTGACCCTACCGCACAAACTTCTAAACTTTCCAATCGCAGTGGCCAGTTCGCGCACGCACACTGCATCTTATACGCATGCGCAGAATGCAAACCTCGGCTGGCTGCGTGCGGACGCTGCCTTGCGATCCAACCTGAATCAGGCCCACTATGCGATGTGCTCACGATGCGATCTCATGTCCGATTTCCCCTGAACTCTTCCCGGCAGCTCCCCAGCAGTCGTGGGCATGATTTCGTGTAAAAACTGAAATTGACCCACTTTCTCACGATCTATCATGCATCGTGTCCAATGTCTAAATCGTGAGATCGTACACGATAAATCGTTAGCTTACCAAACACATCACGATGATTTGCCAGATTTCAAATAAATTTAAATAATGGGCGGGCTTAAGTAGGGGGTATATAAAGCAGGTGCTATTTTAGGTCTGTGCACTTCTGCTCTGTGGGCCTGATTCAGAGCCGGACGCTATTTGCGGACGGTCGTTCCAAAAAAGGGGCCTGCTATTTGAATTGAGTGCTCGCTCTTTGCGGTTTGTTGACGCCTCTATGTCTGAGCGAGCGAACAAAAAATGCGCTCGCTATTTTGTAAAGACGCCCCTTTGCCGTTCGCATCACACGTCATCTCTGGTATTTATTAGATTAATCGGGTACATCGAAAGGCATCTGAACTGCTCGCAGTGCTTGTGGTAGGTTTTTCCTACAGCAATCACTGCGAGCAGTTCAGGCTAAAAGACAACCAAGTGACGTGGTCGATGACGCTCCTTCACTCTCCCATTAAACGCCCTTTTGACCGTTTGGCACGCCTGCGTTCGGATCTACACTCCCCCGTTTTCAAGCACCTTCCCCTGTTACCACCCACAAACAGTACATTCTGTCAATCAAATTAGCAGCCCCTCGCTGTTTTGCGAGCGCACAATTTCTGACCGCAATGACTGGTTTGCGCCTGCGCATTATGAGCCATACGCATGCGCAGTTGTGCGAACATCGCTCAGAGAGAACGAGCGGCCGCTAACGAGCGGCTCTGAATCAGGCCCTGTGACTAGTGAGGCTTGGTGTATATCTGCTGAACGCTGTACATTGCTATTGTGCTGTGCTTTGTTTTGCTGCATTCTATCCTGTATTCTGTGCTGATGGATCCCTATCGGTATAGAGTTATGTTCGCCAATGCTGGGGTTAAGGTGATGAAGGAGAGGGACCAGCAAAGGAGGAGAGCATGCTGGACCAAGGAGTGGTTGCTGCAGAGGGATACTCGTTCTCACATGTCCCTGCTGATAGAGATTCGGGAGAACAATCCGGATGACTATCGCAACTTCCTGTGCATGGATGACGCCACTTTCCAGGAGTTGATGCGTCTGGTGACCCCCTATATCCAGAAGCAGTATACTAAGCTGCAGAGAGCTAGCCCTACTGAGGAGAGGTTGGTGACTACCCTGAGGTACCTGGCTACAGGAAGGTCACTGGAAGACCTGAAGTTTGGGACCCTCATATCCCCTCAGGCTTTGGGCGTCAACATTCCGGAGACCTGCAAGGCTATTGTGAAAGTGCTGCAGTACCAGTATTGCAAGGTAAGAAAACAAAAACACTACACATTTGTTTCTTGTGAAAGAAAAAAGTTTTATTTTTATTTTTATTTTTTTAAATGTAGAAAAGTACTGTATAAACACGTTAAAACAGTTTTATATTTTTAGCGAATATTGCCAATATGGCTGCGAGTGATAAAACTGTCTTTATGACGACAGTATACAAAAATTTGCATTCCAAACATGAAATTAATAACTTTGCAATTTTATATTTTAAATAACCTATATACGTTTATAATGTAAAACTGCATTATCACCAAATTTAATCAGTCCCAATACCTAGCCTACTCTACGGTATACGGTGGGTCAGATGTCAGATTGAATAGGCCAATACACACATGGCACACATGGCGCAAGGATAGATTGTGGCCCCGGCTTCCAACAATCTGTTCTTGCACCATGTGTATATTGACCATGTCCAATCAGCGTCATCACCATAGGGGAGGTATTGGGAGTGATAAAATTTGGGGATACTGCAGGCAACAACAACAATAAAAGTTTAGATTTCATAAAAAACCCTGAAATATCTTCCTCTTCTTCTAAAAGGGCACTATACGGTTTGCAGTGGGAGGATTAGTGGGTGGGGGAGTAGGCTGCAACTGAGATGTAGGCATCACAGAGGTGGTTGGGTCAGGTGGGCAGGGCACAGGTTCACCAATATAGGTAGCTGGATACAAATTGTTACGCAGTGCCCTGCTGAGCAACTCACAGACATACTTGCTGACAATCAGCTCTCTCCTTCCGGGAGGGAGCTGATTGTCGGCTAACAGCGGGGGGCGTGACCGGTAATTGATGTCATATTGGAGGCGGAGCCGGGGGCATGATTGCATCATCATGGCCCCGCCCCATATTCACAATGCTGTTATTTTCGGCATTGTGAAGCAGGGGGCGGGGCCACGATGACGCGATTCAGCGTGAATCGTGTCACCTGCCCCCCCCCACTGCGGGGGTTTCTAGTTTAATCTGGGTGGAGGCTGGGAGGGTCGTGGCTGCCGGTAGGCTTGCCTACCTTTCCGGGGGGCCGGGAGCGGCTCCCTGCCAAATCCGGAGGGTAGTCAAGCCTGTTCATAGACCAGATACTGGAATTCGGTTTGTGTTTCAGTACTCATTTGCTGCATGGTGCTGTTTATATGTATGGTGAAGTTATCTAGGTGGTCTGGGGGCCTTTTTAAAGCTTGTCTGCCTGCTCTAAAAATGTGTCTGCTGGCTGCCTGCTTTACTTTTTTTTCCCATGGCGCTTTTTTTGCTGGGGTGCGGTAGGTGCTGGGGGTGCTGCAGTTGGTGGTGGGCATGGGGATATCGACACATCCCCCTCACTGTCAGCAATGGTGCTTAAATCAGGCATAGACGCCAATTCCAGTTCTTGTGTTGGAGTCTGTATTGAAAGAAAAGATAAAAAAAATTATGTTCATGTCTTAACCAAATTTCTTTGTGGATGTTGGCAAGAATGGCCGTGCTTCGGATTCAGCGATTCAGCGTGAATCGTGTCACCTGCCCCCCCCCACTGCGGGGGTTTCTAGTTTAATCTGGGTGGAGGCCGGGAGGGTCGTGGCTGCCGGTAGGCTTGCCTACCTTTCCGGGGGGCCGGGAGCGGCACCAGAAAATCGGGAGGCTCCCTGCCAAATCCGGAGGGTAGTCAAGCCTGTTCATAGACCAGATGCTGGAATTCGGTTTGTGTTTCAGCACTCATTTGCTGCATGGTGCTGTTTATATGTATGGTGAAGTTATCTAGGTGGTCTGGGGGCCTTTTTAAAGCTTGTCTGCCTGCTCTAAAAATGTGTCTGCTGGCTGCCTGCTTTACTTTTTTTTCCCATGGCGCTTTTTTTGCTGGGGTGCGGTAGGTGCTGGGGGTGCTGCAGTTGGTGGTGGGCATGGGGATATCGACACATCCCCCTCACTGTCAGCAATGGTGCTTAAATCAGGCATAGACGCCAATTCCAGTTCTTGTGTTGGAGTCTGTATTGAAAGAAAAGATAAAAAAAATTATGTTCATGTCTTAACCAAATTTCTTTGTGGATGTTGGCAAGAATGGCCGTGCTTCGGATGGTGGGTTGTACAAACCGATGGCATTCTACCAGAGGCTCACCTCCAAAACCCTCAACTTGCCGTCAGTGGAGGAGATGAAGCATGACCTAAACTTTGTTTTTGTGGTTGACGAGGCTTTCCAGTTACATGAAAATGTGATGAAGCCATATGAGGTCCTTGATGAGAGAAAAGCGCATCTACAATTATCGGATTTTTTCTCAGGCACGCAGGATTGTGGAAAATGCATTTGGAATTCTCAGTAACCGGTTCCGCATTTTCCACACCAGCATAAACCTGCATGTGGACAAGATAGACTGGGTCGTGTTGGAGTGCTGTGTTCTGCATAACTTTTAGTGGTGCAAGACAACCCAACAAAGGGCATCAGGCACAGTTATGCCAGAAGACCCAGACCAGCGGGAGGAGATTGCCCAGTTAAAATCAGTGGCAGCACCATCATGCAAGCCACCAGGACTGCACGGGCCAAACAGCTGAGGGAGGAATATATGGGCCGGGTGCAGTGCCATGGCAGGAGGACTGTCTCAGATAATTGCCAATTAAGTGGAAATTTGTGGAACATTAAACAAGTGTTTTAAAAAAAAAAGAAAAAAAAAGGTGTGTGCACTGTGGGCCTGATTCAGACCTGCTCGCAATCGCTATGCGCTCGAAAGCGGTTGGATAGTTGTGCATTGCGCACGCACCGAATTTCACTCGCTCCAGGGCTCGCTACAAACGGGGCGGCTGTCAATGTTGATCGACAGCTTGCCTCATTTTGTAGGCGGGGTGGGGGGGGTGGCAGGACAAACCATTTGTTGGTGGTCCTACTGACATCACCAGTGATGTCAGTAGTGAGCTTCTGGCTCTATTAGAGTCGGAAGCTCACTGGGGCTTGCGGCAGATGAGACCCTACCACAAGGGTCTCGTCGCAAGGCAGATGGTCGCGATGGTCGCGACCATCGCGACCATCACCTGGCCGCTCGCAAAATCTGTGAGTGGTTACCCACAGCTTAGTGAGCGGCCAGGAGGACGATTTTTTATTTTAAAAAGTGGCTGCCCTGATCAGAGCAAGCGCTCGCTTTTTGCGAGCGGCTCTAAATCAGCGCCTGTGGACCTCATTCAGAGTCTCTTGCTAAGGCATGCCCGCTCGCTGGGAGCGATATTCGCACATCTGTGCAAGCATATAATTCGCAGTGCGCATGCGCAAGTAATTTGTTGCGATCTGATTTTGGTAGCTCGCAAGCCTCTTTCAGGTCACTGCTTTGAGTGACAGATAGTGCCGTTTGTGGGTGGAAACAGGGGAAGGTGCTTGTGAATGGGGGTGTGGATGTGCGAACTCAGGCATGTCTGACTGTCAGAACGGCATTTAATGGGTTTTCATAATCAGCAAAGTAGCGTCATTCCACACGTGACTTGGTTGTTTTTTAGCCTGAACTGCTCGCAGTGCTTGGGGTAGGTTAGGTCAACCCCAAGCGCTGCAAGCAGCTCCGATGGCCCTCGATGTTCATGATTAATCAGACTCTTCCCGAAGATGACGTGTGCTGCGAGTGCCAGGTGGGAGGTTTTATAGTCCAGCGTACGCTAACTGCCATCACTCACTGAGACATAGAGGGCGTCCTTTCAGCGCAAAGAATGATTACTTGATTTGCATACCCGGCCCCTTTTTGCAAGCGAGCGATCGCATCTTGCGAGAGACTCTGAATGAGGTCCTGTGTCTCTACTTACCAAACCTGCCTGGGACGGTCCACTGTGACTTTCAGCCGCCTCCTCTTCTCCCTCTCGCTCAGCCATAAGGACAAGAGACTGATGCTGTGGTTCTTGTTACATGATAAATGATATTAGAGGATAGTACCAGAGGGTGGGCTGATACACATCATCAGCGGACGCTCCAGAACGTTTTGACTCCTCCACCTTCTTTCGTTCTTTGACAAACACTGTACTGTAGAGATTTTGGTGTGCACGCATTTCACAAATGCATCAATACAGTATTGTCGTCTGTATTCCACCAATTCCTCCAATGCCAATAGTTTTTTGGACTTATTGGAATAGTCGCAACAACTAACTCTCCAAAGACACTCCTTTGCCTCCAAACACTCCCAGGAAGCCGGTGATAAACTCACAGTCCTTATCCAAAAACATTGCTGGTGACAAAATAATTTTTTTCATAAAAATATGGACGCATATAATGTTCTCATAATTTTTAATAGTTTGGTTAAATTTAAAGTATTTTTAATGTTGATATGTTTGGTTGTTTAGTAATGTTGTGTGTAGTTTAACATTTTTAAAAGTTGTTTTTGGTTTGGTTCTTTTCTTAAGGTGTTTTATTTATTTTTAATCCAGATTGCATTTGGCAATAAATTTTAAAAATGCAGTAATTTATTTTATTCTGTTCCAAATATGATTTAAATATATAATATATAGACACATTACACATTGGTGGTCAGTTAATGTATGATACACATAGGTGGTCAGTGGGTGGGTGGGCTAAGCTTATACACATAGGTGGTCAGTGGGTGGGTGGGCGATGCATTAGACACATAGGTGGTCAGTGGGTGGGTGGGTGTGCGATGTATTATACACATAGGTGGTCAGTGGGTGATGAATTATACACATGGTGGTCAGTGGGTGATGCATTATACACATAGGTGGTCAGTGGGTGGGCGATGCATTATGCACATGGTGGTCAGTGGGTGATGCATTATACACATAGGTGGTCAGTGGGTGGGTGGGTGATGCATTATACATATAGGTGGTTAGTGGGTGATGCATTATACACATGGTAGTCAGTGGGTGATGCATTATAGACAGAGGTGGTCAGTGGGTGGGTGGGCGATGCATTATACACATAGGTGGTTAGTGGGTGATGCATTATACACATGGTGGTCAGTGGGTGATGCATTATACACATGGTGGTCAGTGGGCAGTGGCGGATTTAGACTTTTCTTTTAGAGGGGGCGGTTCCCGTTTAGCGCCGACTCCTTACCTCTCCAGTTCTGACTCCTCCTCTCTCCAGTCCAGACTCCTCCTCCCCTCTTCATTAATTTAATTAACACCTTGCCTTGCCAGCCAATGAGGTGAGCTTGGAGGGGGAGGGATGGCCCTGTGACTCTGTAAGTCTCTGCACTGAGCAGCAGGGAGCTCAGCTCAGCAGGGGGTATATATGCTGACAGGCAGTCAGTAAGGATGGAGGAGAGAGGGTCCGGGAGGCAGGAGCAGGACTGCTAGGAGTTGGACAGAGCATGTGCATTCATGTCGCAGTAAACCCTAAAATTTTCTCTAAATACCCCATTTTTCTGTAGGCAAAGTTAACATCTATGTATATATAAAGTATGAGGGCAGGTGTTATAGGAAGCACACACACATACAGTAAATGTAACATGTCTATGTAGATGGCACCCTGATAGCCTGTACTAACAGACACGCATGTCCTATGTGTCTGGTGTCTCCATGACCACTACTCATGTGCTATTCCTACCTGCCATGCTGCTCTGCCCAATCACTGCCTGGAGCCTGCTATCCCTGTGGGGCACACATCTCACTGCCCAATCCAGCCTGATCATCCACTGGCAGCAGCATAGACTTGCCCCAATAACAACTGTGACTGGTGATGCATCTGTGGTACTTTCTAATAGGGTCTGGTCCTCGGGAAAATGGCCGCCGCTCCTTGTCTCTAGAGACAGCTAGGGTACATCTGTTACTGCTACTGTTCACCCTCTAGTGCCCCGATCTCTACCGCCCGATGTCTGCAGCAGTGTGCAATGACCGGCTGCTGGTTGTTATGGGGACAGGAGTGCTGTCCAGCGGCAGCCGGGTTTGTCCTGCACTGTATGTTAGGGGGGGTGATCGCCTCAATCGCCCTCCCCCCACTGGATCCACCAGTGTCAGTGAGTGGGTCACATTGGTGGACAGTGGGTCAGGCATATTCATTGGTGGACAGGGTCTGCATATACATTGCTGCTCAGCAGCACTAGTATCAAATACTCACCCAAAAAAAACAGGTTGCACGATCAGGTGTGCTGAATCAATCAATCAATTTCATCCATCTTCCTTGAAGTTACGATGCTGCACAAAATGGAGACTGGGCGTGTACAGGGGTATGTCAGTCACGTGATGGAATGGACGATAGATCGTGCGATACATCGTGAGTACAAACTCACATACGATCCGCACCACATCGGGTCTGAGATTGGCAAATCTTGCTGATCGTGAGTGGACACTCACGATTTGGACATATTTTACTTGATTTGTCATTTCGAGGTGTCGATATCAGCAGAATCGTGTAAAAAAATCGCATAGTGTGTACTGTGTAGGCACTTATATACATAGAAATTCACATATACATATATATTCTCTTTTCTAGTAGAAAACATGCTACCTCTTGTTTATTTATACTGTACGTGCTTTATTACATACGTACACCTATACATATATATTTATAAGTAGATACATACACAAATACAAACACACATTTACATAGGTACATACATACACACACCAGATACATACAGTAAGTACATACATACATACACACTCATATACAGATTCTAGATGATCATATTATAGTTACATACATGCATACACACATATACCAGATGCACACATACATAGGTACTGTACATACATGCACACATACATATACCATATATATATATATATATATATATATATAAAATGAGTGTCAGTGCATTAGCGGTTAAAATGGGTTACCACGCATGCGCAGAGGTGAGCGGTGCCATTTTTAAAGTATATTCATTCTAGTGGAATATCACTAGCTCTCGTGGGACCATCACCGATCCCGCGCATGCGCATGCACATAAGAATCCAACATGGCGGCGACCACCGGAAACACCATGTATGGACTTGTTTAATTAATTTAAAGGATATATAAGTATGCTTTATGGGTTATAGATGCATCCTCCTGAAGAAGTCCTGCAAATTTGCATAAGAGACGAAACGCGTTGAGGGAACAGCGACCTCCATTTTCACAGCCATTTACTTTGAGCAGATAAGCCAATTTGAATATTTTTTAATGTAATTCTCCATTTTTATGTGTCAGTGTTTTGTGTATGTGATTAAATACTTTTAATACTACACTATGAGAGTGCTTTTTCTCTCTTTTCTGTTTATAATTGGGAGTGTGACATCTCATATTATGAAGTAAGCAAAGGACCACAGTCCATTGTCTGGAAAAGACATATAAACCCAATGTACAACTGATTGGGTTAATACGGTACGCTTATATTCATTACAAGCAGGACAGAGATTTATATTACTATCTACTACACTATAAGGCTCTTGTTCTCACCCTTTTGTCTTTCATAAATTCTTGGGACTATACAACAATGGTTCACTTGCAGAACAGACAGCAGCCCCTGTGATGACAGGACTATAGTGTTCATTATTGACTTTGTATTTGTCACATCAGTAAAGATTCCTATAGGGTGGAGCACTTGTCAGTACTATTGTATCAATTACACAGATTTGTTGTTTGACTGTAATAGCTACATACCTCTTCTTGTGTAACCCTTGTTTATATACTTAAAAATGTTTAGAATACATACAAGGGGTGAAAATAGATCTGGGATCTGTAAAAGAATATTCAGTGAGAATCCTGAAACAGTACACCCTAATCCTAGTATAGAGATGGATGACCTTTTTAGGGATCTTGAAAAAATATTAAGTAAGGAAATTCATAATTGGTGGGATGTTGCAATCCTGGAACAATACATAGCAGTAGGTCGAGTACCAAGGGGTTTGCGGTTAATAAAAAATCCTACCTTTGGACTAAATAATAATAACTTTCGCAAAGAATGGGAGAGTATATTGCATGATAGTTCTGTTAAACTTATGCAACTAATTGTCAAGGAGAAAAAAATGGAACTTGAGACTATTGAGAAAGAGATTAAATCCAAAGAGTTAAGTTTAGAGCTACAGAAAAATGAGGAAATATTTAAACTTAACCCTCCAAAAATAAAAATATTCAGTCCCCCCCTCGGAGAATTTTCCCAATAACACAGAGAAATAGATTTACAGCTCTAAACAGACTTGACTCTGTTGAAGATAGCTATGGGGCTACATCAGATTTTTCTCCTCACCCTCAGGATCGTACAACAAATATTTGTTCAAGGAAGAGATCTCAAGGGCTTCCCCTCTAAAAATAGGGTACAGAGAGGACAAGGAACTAGAGGTGGAAGAAAGAAATCTAAAAAAGAAAAGAAACCTAAAACACCATTGACAGATTTAGAAATTAAGGAACAAGGTATTTTTAATTTATCTAACCATACATTATCCAATATTGAGGTTTCATTATTAAAGAAGGGATTTTCATATGCTTCTACGGCAAGAGTGAATAATTTTCAAATGTTCATTGATTTGAACAAATTCACGAGGAATTTGACATTAAAAAGGCATTTTCTCAAAAAAGATACGGGAATATTGAAAAATTATGATAATTTATTAACTTCAAAATCAGGGTTGAAACCCCCCTCAAAGTTTTACCCTCTAGAGTCCAGAAGCACGCAGATAGAAACATTTCATGATTTGGTGAAAAGGGATCTGTGTGCTATGAATAATGAACCTCCTAAAAAATCAAATTTAACTAACTTTGAGAAGGAGGCTTTTTTACGAACCTGAGAAGTAATGAACAGTTAGTCTTCAAACAGGCAGATAAAGGAGGTGGCCTAGTGATAATGAATTGAGAGGACTATACTAAAGAAGCCCTGAGACTATTAGGAGATGAAGTCTCATATAAGAAATTAGAACAAGACCCAACTATTCCCTTTGTTGAAGATTTACGAAAAATTCTGGTTGACGCCTTGCATAGTGACATTATAAATAAGGAGGAATATCAATTTCTAATTAAAAATAATCCGGTCATTCCAACATTTTACCACTTGCCCAAGATCCACAAAAGATTAGTGGACACGCCAGCACGTCCTATAGGGGCGGGCATTGATTCCCTGACTTCATGTTGTTTTGAATATGTGGAAAAAATGTTAAACAAATATGTGGGATCCCTGAAATCTTTTGTGAAAGACTCCACATATATATAACAAACACTCAATGGGGTACAGTGGAATGATAATTACAAATGGGCTACTGTGGATGTACAATCCTTGTACACCTCTATTCCACATGAGGTGGGCATTTCTAGTTGCCATGAGTTTTTAGTTAAAGATGAATTAATTAGTGATATGCATAGGGATTTTATTTGCAATTTAATGAAATTCATTTGAAGCCATAATTATTTTAGATTCCTTGAGACGTTTTATTTACAAGTAGAAGGCTCAGCCATGGGTACAGTTTTTGCTCCCAGCTTTGCAGAAAAACTGCAGAAATATATCTATGGTGAACATCCCTTTAAAAACCATATAATTCTATATGCTAGGTATATCGATGATATACTAATTATATGGAGTGGTACAGAAGGTGAGTTTGTATCTTTTATGGATCTTTTACTGTTTGATGAATATAATTTATCCTTTACTCATAAATTTAGTGAGTCTGAAGTTGAGTATTTGGTTTTAGTTCTCAGTGGTGAGGTCACTAGTGTAATTAATCGGAATTTTGTTAAACCCGTTGATACAATTAGCTATGTCCATTTTAAGAGTGGACATGGAAAAGGTTGGAAAAGCAATATACCTTTCTCCCAATTCTGCCATATACGCAGAAATTGTAGTGACAATAATACCTTTGAAGAACAGATGGCTACCTATTCTAAGAGATTTCGGGTTAGAGAATACCCAGAGAAGATTATTAGTGAAGCAGTATCTAAAGCAAAGGATTTAAAATGTGATGATCTATTTCTGTATAAAAAAAGAACTACAAATGATAATAAAATAATTTTCATTACACAATTTAATCATAGGGAAAAGGAAATAAAAAGAATCTTCAATAGACATTGGGATATACTAAAAACTGATAATCTCCTCAGAAATGTGCTCCCAGACAAACCGTTTCTGGCTTTTAGAAAAGCCAGAAATTTGAAAAATTGTCTGGCACCTAGTAATTTAAAAACTTTGGAATCACCATCGGCACAATGAATAAAAAACACAAAAGGTTTTTATAATTGTAATAGCTGCAATACATGTAAATTTGTTAGTAACATCAATAACAAATGTTTTAATCATGATAACACGAATATTTTTAGTATTAAGAGTCTCATGAATTGCATGACAACTTGGGTTATATATGTGTTGGAATGCCCATGCCATCTGAAATATGTGGGCAAGACAAAAAAATATTAAATTAAGAATCCAGGAACATGTCCGTGGTATAAAGAATAAGGTAGAAAACCATTCCATCCCTAAGCACTTTACTAGATATCATGGTGCGGATCCCTCTGGCTTACAATATAAAGCCATAGAGCATGTGCAAATGGGTGACAGAGGAGGTGATAGGGAAAATAAATTATCTCAAAGGGAATGTATTGGGTTTTTACACTAAATACTATGGTTCCATATGAGCTTAATGAATCATATGAAATTGCACCTTTTTTTATAAACTTTTGGTTTCTAAATGTATGTATTTTATAGGGGTTTATTTGGAGTATATTTATATATTTTATATATATTTATTTGTGTTAATACACATGTACCTGTAGTTTTTGGAATTAGTGTTGATAATTGCTTTGTTCATTAATTGATTGTTATTATTATTATTTCTACTTATGTACCCTGTTTTTATTCTATTTTATTCCTCATTCCATGTAATAATGGGTTTTAAAATAATTGTATTTTTTATATGTATGTACATATATGTGTATTTGTGTGTATATGTATATAGATTTATATGGCATATGGCTTTAGCAAGTAGGATTAAGTATAAATTGTGTATGTTCCAAAAAGTTATTATTGAGAATGGTGCTTAGTCTAAGGTAAAATGGAGTCCTCTTTGAAATATGGAGGACTCCACAAAAATGGCATCCGTTTGTGAGGACTAGAAGTTTCAGTATAGATATGCTAACATCTTTCACCGAGGGCGCCTTTTAATTAGCTCTGACTGAAGAGAGATGAAATTTACACTACTGGCTTTGGGTTGCTAGTGAGCAGTATCCAAATGAGTGTCAGCATGTTAGCGGGTAAAATGGGTTACCAGGCATGCGCGGAGGCGAGTGGCACCATCTTTAAAGTATATTCATTCTAGTGGAATATCACTAGCTCTCGCGTTGAGGGAACAGCAACCTCTGTTTTCACAACCAGCTACTTTGAGCAGATAAGCCCATTTTAATATTTTTTTATGTAATTCTCCATTTTTAAGTGTGTCAGTGTTTTGTGTATGTGATTAAATACTTTTAGTACTACACTATGAGAGTGCTTTTTCTCTCTTTTCTGTTTATAATTGGGAGTGTGATATCTCATATTATGAAGTAAGCAAAGGACCACAGTCCATTGTCTGGAAAAGACATATAAACCCAATGTACAACTGATTGGGTTAATATGGTATGCTTATATTCATTACAAGCAGGACAGAGATTTATATTACTATCTACTACACTATAAGGCGCTTGTTCCCACCCTTTTGTCTTTCATATATATATATACATATATATAAGTAAGAGGGTTCGGTCCAGCACTCTTTCTGAAAATGGGTTATTTGCTCCGGTGCCTTCAGCAAACGCTGAATTTCTAGAACACAAAAAGGCTGCGGCACTCTGAGACTGATAGCAAATTGAAATATATTAAATGGTGTCACATGAAACAAACCAATGTTTCGGAGCGATTGAGCCTCTTTGTCAAGGTGTGAACAAGAGAAAAGCAAAATGACATACCTTAAATACAAAAAGAGTAACACCCACTTACGTGCACGAACAAGGCTAGCTACTCCGTCACCGTCCGGTTCCCGGGTCTCCCAAGGTCGCAGACTGATGGCGTCACGCGTCGTCAGCGCTGGGTTGCCATGACAACCACAGACGCTATCAGGCGCTGTTTGAGCTGGCCCTGTAACAAATTAAAAACAAGAGTAAAAATGACATTGATTAATGAGTAAGAATGAAAAAGAGCATGGCGCCATCTGCATCACTGTGATATGGAATAGACATAAAGATAAATGTAAAACGAGTGCAAGGGGAGGAAAACACCATGTATCAAAGACCACAAACATCAGAGATCCTACAAGTTCCAAATGAAACAAACTGAAACAAAAAAAATGTATAATTATGTGGAAATAATATGTACCTGTGTATGAAAAGAAATGTAATAAGCTGGAAAAAGTGAATGTATGTGACTATGTGTTGTCATATTGACATGTAGTGCAGTGAAAAAATTAAAAAGTGAATAAGACTCTGGAGAGAAAATACAAAATAGAAAGTGAAAAAATGTCTGTGATTGGTCACATTTGTATCACAGACATGTTTTCACTTTCTATTTTGTATTTTCTCTCCAGAGTCTTATTCACTTTTTCATTTTTTCACTGCACTACATGTCAATATGACAACACATACTGTTAAATTGGATGGATGTCACATTCACGCAGTGTATTTGCATATTTCATGTTCGCACAACCAATCTTTTTAATACCACATAAGCTCTTAGAACGGGATGCAAATCAGTACACATACTGTACATAAATGTACAGTAGTGTAATTGCCTTGTTCTTATGATGGTATAACCGATACTATACATTAATGAGATGCATGCATGGCTTTCAATGAGATGGGGTGAATTATTCTCTAATGGTGGGGTACTGTGTATATACTGTATGTACCAGTATAATATTTTGTAAGGAAGACACATTTTTCTATTATTAAAAACAGCAGCGGGTGGGTGGAGTACACAAGGATGAGTCTGCTATTGACATTGTACACATTGCCTGATGTAATTCACAGACGTCACATCACATACACGACAGGTGCAGCTCTTGATATGGCTGGCGTGTGGCCTGGAGGTTAGGTGATCGCCTTGCTACAGTGCTTGTCCCGGGGGTTCGAGACCTGGAAAAGATTTTTATTTTTAAATCTTCACTACAGGATTCTAAAGAAATCACTTGGTGGTGTGTGAGTTCTGTCATTTATACAGATATCTGTGTTGACCAAAAAGACGCACTCCCAGCATTGCATAAAGACCAAGCTATTGAAGTTCAGTATTGTTATCCAACCCTTACTGAACTCAATGCATTATTCACAACTTCTCACCACCTGGCATTTCAATGCTACTTTATGCCACTGTACTGCTGATGCACTGTGTGCACAAGAAAATGGTGTGCAGCGCTGCATATGCCATGTAGCACCCTGCTAGTCGTACTATGCTGTGCCAGGGGAAGAACTATGGAAGACAATGGAGGCGCCCGCCACCGGGCTCCAGCTCTGAAGGGGCACCTCCTCCACTGTCCACATCATATTCACCCCACTTAGGGCTGTAACTATGTACCCTGAGTGTACTGTCACCTCTGCCCAATACATGGCACCATTTTCTGACACCTGAAAAGCCACCATAAACTAGTGGAGAACTCCATGTCAGACCATCAGCTGCTGCCTTCATCTATCTATAGTCTGCCTGCATGTGAATTGCTACATTACAGTGTCAGCGGCTGTGACGGGGGGGCACCAAATTATAACTTGCCTCCGGGCGTCTAGGATGAACTTACGCCACTGTGCTGTGCTGTATGGAGGCTCATAGTACTGCCCATGCCCAGTGGGTTGGGAGTCACACACTGCATCCCAGACTTTAGAAACTAGTAGTGGGCTCTGTTTAATAATGGGGTCTCTATATTACAAACTGACTGTGCATTTGAAGCTGCAATCTTGCGTCATTGTCGGCACTGTCCCATACTTGGACACTATAGTGATTTCATGACTTTAGAAACCAGCAGTGGGGTCTGTTTAAAAGTCCAGTCTCTGTATTACAAACTGTGCATTTTAATCTGCACACTTGCGGCACCGTCCGCACGTCGGCCCTGCTAGTCGCGCTATGTTGTGGCGCATGCCTAGTTGAGCCGGTTGAGAGTCACACACAGTGGATCAGGTCCTTTCCCCCAAAGCAAGCAAGAGCCTTTCATTACCATAATAAAGGACGCTTTGTTAGCCATTTATGCAGTCAGCTCAAGGTCTGTCCTTGTGTCCTGAAAAGGCGACAAATGTTGACCATTGCCAATGACACCATCCCCCATCTGCTAGGACAACTAATGTGCCGCTATGAATGTGTCGGTCGCTGCAGCAGTGCAGAATATGCGATGGCATGTTTTAGTAATTGTAGTGTTGTCTTAACAGTGGTGCATAAATTCATACATAACACACACATATACAAATACCAGATACATATATACATACATAACACACACACATACAAATAACAGATACATATATACACAGGTACATACATAACACACACATACATACAAATACCAGATGCACATATACATAGGTACATACCACAGTCGTACAATGCAAACTTTTAATTCTCACCCCATGCCTGGCAGCTGGCTCTTCGTCAGTAATATCAGTCATGTTGTTTCCCCAAATAAAGAGGGGAGGAGGAGAGAGAAGGGGAAGAGCTGGATACAGGCGCCCACCCTGGTATCACAGAAGAGCGGATGTCAGTGCTGTGACTGCCCAGGTGTCAAACGGACCTGGAACAGTCAGTGTGAGTTGGGGTGATGTTTCACAGAGGCGTCTGGGAAAATGGCAGCTGCGAGGGTAGCGGCGGCAGAGTGGACCCACAGGGTTACAGCTAGATCCCCTTCCGTAGATTGACCCTGACATCATCAGTTACTGTCCAACGTCATTCCCTACCATCCACGCATCCATGTGGGCATAGAGGGGGAATATAATCTTGTGGCAAGCACAGCGAGCCAGTGAGCCCGAAGCGTGGCGAGCGAAGCGAGACGGCAATGGGACAACTTTCCTCTTTTGGTGGACAGTATGGGCAGAAAACTGCACTTCCTCCCTCACTCACGTCACTTTCAGGTATAGAATCTGAAGGGGAAATATACCTTACCAGACACGCAGTCGCTGCCAATGCCATAGAGATGAAGGCTATCTGTCAGAGACATTCTTAATTTTTTGCAGGGGGACTCAGCAGCTCCCTCCACAGGCCAGCGCTCTAGGCAACTGCCTAAAGCTGCCATAGTGGTAGCGCCGGCCCTGACTGGGAGGTGTTATAAGCCTCAGGGTATAAAGTCAGTCCATATAGAGGTAGCAGAAGCTGGAAATTTAAATGAGTATGGTCTCCATTATTGACTTTGTTATGTAATAAATTGGTAAAAGAGGCTTTTGTTATTCCATTAAAATATTTTATTCATGGTGCGTGCTGTTAACAGTCTTTTTTTTACTTTGGAACAGTCTTTTTTATTATTTAGCACTATTGGTCTGAATGGGGCCTGGATGCCAGGGCAGTCTGGCACTAGTTGTTCTACAAATGCCAGCACGCTCCAAGCCATGCCAGCATACCCAAGCAGTTTATGAAAGCCAGAGCTTGCTGGGACTTGTTGGGAATGCTGAAATCAAATCTTTAGCTATTTTATAACCCAAAACACACTGGGCACCAGTGTTGATAAAAGCCGTATTGCTTTCAGCATTTGTCTTTTTCCAAGGGTTAGGGTCCTGCATTTTTCTTGTGGATCTGAGTCTCATAGAGAATTCAGCCAATGCCAAAAAGGACAGCCTTTACTTGACAGTATGACAGGGAGACCCCGCACTGGGGATTTCCCTGTTACAGTATCACCAGCCCAGCCTATCCTATCCCAGTCACACTGTTTGTCCCTGCAATATTTCCTTTTCCCCGACTGGTATGTCTCTCCAGACTCATGAAGGCACTAGCCAGGGACACGCAAATATATACTATAATATGGACCCACAGATATGCAGTTTTCATGTGAAGAACATAAAACATATTTTCCAAGTAAATAGTTGCCTTCTGTCTGACTCTTTGTGAGCCCCTAATTCATTTAAGAGTTATGGGCCTGATAAAGAGCTGGATGCGATCAAATTGCGACTATGGACGCACAGAAGAGTGACAGGTGGTCAGCATTTGGGGGTGGTGACAGGGGCGTTCTGAGAAATGCAGACGTGTCTGTTCTTTTGAACGCCGTTTCATGGGCGTACATAAATTAGCCACTGTGATTGCATACACAGCTCTGCGTGTCAGAAGAGCTCCAAAGGCTGCGGCAGGTCAGACCAAGATGGCTGCTCATTGTGCGTCGATGTTACCATTACTTACACAGGTAAGCGACTTTGTACACATATGAGAAGGCAGCAGTGGGCGTCTTTATGCTCGGGTAAGCTTTGCAAGCATTACCATATTTTTACAGCTGTGATGCATACGAAATCGCAGCCTGTATCGCATAAGCTTCCGTCTCTGAGTCAAACAGTATATTCATATACAGTAATGAAAGTTTGTTTTGTCTCCATAATGTGCAGTGCTGAATAATATTTTTACACTTTATGTACAAAGCATAGTAAAATATAATAATAGAAAATCACTAAGGTCAATTATTGCCATGAAGCACTACTAATACCCTTATATCTTGTAACAGGGTTTAATTTACTTCAGATAATATATATAGTCTGTTGTGTTTTCATCTTCTTTGTCCAATTTTATAAATGTAAATGTAAATTTTCACTTCCAAGATACATTTTGATTTATTAAATGAGTTATCAGGATCTCAGAAGCCAGAACCAGAACAGATGATCTTTGTGCCATTCTAGGGTAATAAGTGTCAATTTAATGTGATGTGATGACAATTATATAGCAGTCTGTATTGCCAATGTAAGTGTGGTCGCTCACAGATGGGTTAAATGTACATTTACCTCTAGTGTAGCACAAAAAATATGAAGCTGCAGTGACCCGGAAAACAAATTTTATCTGGATGGTGATACAGAAAATGGAGCCAAGTGCAGAGACGCTGAGAATATTTCCCACAGATTGTCACAAAGCAGAAGGAGCAGCAGATGAAGAATCAAGGACCCCAGGCTGTGCAAGGGTTGCAAATATGCATACATATATTCCTTTTATTTTAATTAAGGACATGTCATCTATTGCAACGCCTCATTCCCTCCAAGGCATCTTCTTTGCAGGTGGACTGGTCCATTGCCAGCTTCTGGAAGATTCAGTAATGCTCACTGGTTAATGCTGCTGGGGCTCTTAATTATAACCTTGCATACTTTGCTATACATCATGATGATAAGCCATTAACATTGAAAAGTGTAATGACCTAGGGCAAAAAGATAAAACACATATCATTTTTGAATGCTATACCACATGGATCCTGTATAATACTGTATGAGCCCGATTCAGAGCTGGACGCAAAGGAGATTGCACACGTAGATCGAGCGGTTGTTTGCCATCACGCATGCGTATAGACTCCAGACACACAGAGGAACCCATCACAGAGTGAGTGACAGGTTGTCAGCATTTGGGGGTGGTAATGGGGAGTGGTCAGAAAAATGCAGGCATGTCTGTTAGTTTCATGGGCGTGCATAGATTAGCCACTGTGATTGCACACAGTGTTCTGCACATCAGAAGAGCTCCCAATGCTGTAGCAGGTCAGACTTTCCGCAAGGGCAAGATGGCTGCTCGATGTGCGCCGATGTTACCAATATTTACGCAGGTAAGCAATGTTGTATGCATATGAGAAGGATGCAGTGGGCATCCTTATGCTCGGGTAAGCTTTGCAACCATTAGCTTATTTTTGCAGCTACGATGCATACGAAATTGCAGCTTCGACTGCATTAGCGTGCATCTCTGAATCAGGCCCTACATGCGCTATAACTGTTAATAAATAAATAGAAACATGGTAGTAACTAAAAGCAAAAGAAGGGTAGGTACTGAAATATACTTCATATCCTTCTCCTGTTCAGCTTTTTCTGTCAATGTTTATTACTGAATCGGGTTTTCCATCCACAGCAATCAGCTGAACAGTGCCATCAGATTGTTGTCTAAAAATACAGTATTTACTAACCATCGGATATGAGTGTCAATAGAACACTGATGGTGCTTTCAGCCAATCAGAACTTCTCCATTGATCTCATGTAGAGTGACTGGTAGTGACCCGTTTTTCTGTCAAGATTTGCCATTGGGAAGGAGGACTTCATTTTTGGGGGGAGGGGAAGGGTCACGACTCTCTGATTCCAGCCCTGGGCTGACCAGTATAGGGCTGGTTAATGTTATGAGAGGGGGACCCCCACGCTGTGTGTATCCCTGCTTTAGCATTATTCCCCTGACTGGTTCAGACTGGTGCTGGTTTTTGGAAATTAGAGGGAACCCTATGCCATTTTTTTTCCTCGATTTTCCAATACCAGCAATGCTGAGAGGTGTGGGGCTGGTTATTGATTTTGGGGACACCACACATTTAAAAAAAAAAAAAAGTTACCTTTTAATAATTTTTATACTTTTTTTATATTTTTATACAGGTATATTTTGTGCTGCAATGTATATGTGGGTTCTATCATGTTATGAAACCCGATGGTTAGGTATACCAGTTTTTCTGTTTTTGCCTATGTTATAATATCGATGTTTGAGCCAATTGTCTATTGCAGTCTAAAGTCATATTTTTTTGTGATTTGCTGTCAGATTTAACTTTATTACATTTCTGGATTGTAAAATCAACAGAAAATCACAAAAAAAAAAACCACCAAATCAATACAGTAAATTTACTCCTAGTTGTCACTGTGTACTTCTTCCTGCAGTGATTGTAGGAGTGGTGGTACTGGGGAAGGCTGGAAACCATGTACTTATAGAGGCAAGATAATCTCTGTTACCACATAAACATACAATACACTCCATTTGCTTGTACTTAATGATGACTGACCCTCCTCCATGTGAAGTAAATGTCTCACTCACATAACGTGTCTTGCTAATTGTCTTTGATCTAAAGTCATGTGAACATTCTTTAAAAACTTGCCTGGCATGGTCGCATTTTTCCAACCACACCAGGCAGTGCTTTATCTGATCTGGTCGCAATATCTCGACCAGTCAGATAAACAATGTGGGTGGCTGCAGGAAGAGAATCTTCCCACAGCTGCTGCTCTCAGAGGGACTTTACAACAGGACCCCCCTGCCTAACCGTAACCTCCCCCCTGTGCCTAACCTAATCCCCCCTCTAAGTGCCTAAACCTAACCAGACCCCCTTCCCCGCTGCCTAAACCTAAGTCCCCCGGGGGGGGTGCCTAACCCTCCCTCCCCCTAGCCTAACCCTAACCTCCCAGGGGGGTGCCTAACCCTGTTCCCCCCCTGGGAGCCCCTAACCTAACCCTCCCCCCCGCGCAGCTGTCCACGCCCGGCACCCGGCATCACTTCGATTGGGATGCCGGACGCCGATCTCCTGGCGTCGGTAAAATGACAGGCGGCTAGATTTAGACGTCTGTCATTTAACCCTCGTCAGGATTAAGTAGTTGGGAAGCTGTCTGTCGGCATTGCGACGGCCGGCTTCCTGAACGTATACCCACACTTTTAAATGCTTACTTGAGTGCGGAGCTCCACAGTGATAAGGGTGAGGGAAAGCAACAGGGAAGCCTAAACCTAACCCCCCCCTTCCCTGCCGCCTAAACCCGGGGGGGGCTGCCTAACCCTAACCTCCCTCCGGGGGTGCCTAACCCTAACCCTCCCTCCCCCTAACCTAACCCTAACCTCCTGGGGGGAGCCTGACCTAACCCCCCCCCCGGGAGCCCCTAACCTAACCCTCCCTCCCCACGTGGCTGTCCACGCTCGGCATCACTTCGATCGGGATGCCGGGCGCCGGTCTCCAAGCGTCGGTAAAATGACAGGCGTCTAGATTTAGATGTCTGTCATTTAACCCTCGTCGGGATTAAGTAGTTGGGAATCCGGTTGCCGGCATTGCAACGGCCTGCTTCCTGAACGTATATACCAATACTTTTAAATGCTTACTTGAGTGTGGAGCTCCACAGTGAAAAGGGTGAGGGAAAGCAACAGGGAAGCCAATGTAATGAAATGCAGCCTGTTCATTCATGGTAGACACCACTAGTGCCTTTTTGAAACTGTCCATTGATTTGTCATCAGCTATTACTATGCATTTGTTTTTGTTTATTAAGTTTCTTGTTTTATTTATTTACTTTTTCTGAACATCATCATCCTCTTTGGTTTATTCTGTAAGTAAGGTGGTATCTTCACAAAAGCATAATGTATTTGCAGCATACGTTTCTCCTTCATGATTCTATTAGAAACCAGGAGAAAATCACTGGCTTGTTAATTTGGCCCTAAGGGTTAACTAAATGGGAGGACAATGGAACTGAGCCTACTGATATAACATGGAACAAATGAGTTTTATCTAATGAAAGAGTCATTATCTACAAAACATGGATATTATAAAATTAATAAGAGGTTTATTGTTTCAGTAACTTAAGAACCATTAGTATGATGAATTACATGAGGGTTCATTATAGATATCTACGAAAAGAATCTATAAGAGGTGTTTATTTATGCAGAGGACCTCATTTACAAAGTGTTCTACATGGTCATTTCAAAACCCCCTTTATTTGAATCAGAGCTCCTTGATGGACAATCCAATGCATGTCAAGGTGAACACATACTTTTGGCGCTCCAGGTGGAAGCGCAAAAGGGAGGTGGAAAAACCTTACATGAAAGACCAAACTCCTGTTAATGTTTTGTTTAGCCCCCTTAAATAGTCATGAGGGCAACATTGATATGTATTTTCACATTGTGCTAAGCCAGGGGCTGGCTGGCAACTTTCAGGCTGGGGGGCAAGCCCAAGTGTGAGTGGCCCCAGGTTTTCTCCCAAAAAGAAAAAGTGACAGGAAAGTATAGTGGAGCACCCATAACTTATTTATGAACAACACATGACAAAGGCTAATTTCTTTGAATTAATATATATTATAGACTGTACATATATATATATATATATATATATATATATTGTGATATAGTTGGGGTAGGGGGTCCCTCTCCTGTGGTAAATGGACACCTCCTTACACACAGCAGCCAGGAAACAGCACACAAGTCCAGGGTTTTCGTGCAAGCTGGTCGGAACCAGTTTTATTGTGCAATATACACAACAAAATAACAAAACATAAAAATAAATCCTAGCCCGTCTGGGCACTAAATAGACAGGGTATTCCCTCTCTACAAGTGGCAGGGCCTACTGCCTTACCACAAACACAGCACTTTCAAATATCACAGTGTCTTTGAACAAACCTCAGTATCTGTTTCTTCCCAGGGTATGTGAGACACTGAACCCAAAACCTAACACAGCTTATCTGAGCCACTTCCAGGTGCAACTACTAATCAGCCTGCTCTCAGACTGAAAGGCCCAACACCTGGAACGGCCTGTGGATGGAGCCCTCCCTTCTCTTCTCACATCCACACCCCTAGGACCCATTATCCGTTTTTTACCAAACGCCGACACTTCTGGTCTGTTTGGCATAACAGACTTTTCCTGGGGTTTTAGAACACATATGATAGGAATCTGGGACATACATATATGCCATCCCAGACTTCTCCAGTGCTTCTATGACAATATATATATATATATATACATACACACACATATGTATATATACACATATACATACAGTATATACTGTATATATACACACACACAGTACAATAAAATTTACATTGCTGATTTCTGATTTCTAACCTGCGACCCAAAGGCACTCACCCTACCAGCAGCCTTCTCCATTGCTAGTTTGTCTCTGCAGCCTCATGCATTCTGATTGGTGGATAGCTGATTGGTGGAAATCCCCGCCACTGTGACTTGTAAATGAACAGAGCCTTCGACCAATCAGCAGCCTATTAGCACGGCCGGGCGGAATCATCATATACATGCTGCGGCCGGGAGAGACAGCCAGAAGATGGTATCAGTTGCTCTAATTATGTGTGTAACACAAACGGAATGGTATCCTCTACCTGTCTCCAGCCACAGGGGCAGATCCAGAACAAAATGCCAGAGGAGGCACCATGACAGAAGGAGGGCTTTTTTCCGTGCGCCCCTGGGACAGTCGGTGATGCCAGGGAATGGGTGACAAGGGGAGTCAGAAGGTGGCAGTGGGTGATGTAGAGGATGATGGGGACAGCAGAGATGGGTGGTGGGTAGCGATAGTGGGAGATGGAGAGGCAGTGGGTGATAGGAAAGGGTGATGGGGAGACTGTGTCAGGGAGAGGCAGTGGGTGATAGGAAAGGGTGATGGGGAGAGGGTGTCAGGGAGAGGCAGTGGGTGATAGGGAGAAGCAGAGGGTGATGGGGAGAGGGCAATGCCTTGTAGAGGGCAGAGGGTGACTGGAGAGAGGGGGAATGGGGAGAGACAGAGGGTGATGGGGAGAGGGTGACAGGGAGAGGCAGTGGGTGACACCAGGGTTATAGTGTCAGGGAGCTTTAGTGGATGACAGGGAGAGGCAGTGAGTGACACCAGGTAGAGGGTGAAAGGCACTGGGTAACAGGTAGAGGATAAGCAGTGGGTGATATATAGGGAGGCACTGGGCTGGATGGAAAGAGGGCTGTGAGATGGTGGTGGGATGGGGGAACACTAGGCTGAATGATGGAGGGATAATGTGACTGGAGTGGTTGGGGGTGTTCTTGTTGAGGGGCTGTTAGATGGAGGCAGTGGGCGGGCTGGGGAGAGAAGGGGGTAGACACTGGGATGGGAAGTCATTGAGATGGTGGGGGACACTGGGCTGGATGAGGAAGCACTGGGCAGGATGAGAAGAGGCAGTGAGAAAGGGATGAGAGGGGGGATCACTGTGACTGGACTGTTTGCATAGTACCTGTGACAAATAGAATTGCACATAGTACATGTGCTGGGGTTTTGGAATTGTAGAAAGAAGCAGAGCAATGGACCGCAACACAAAAGATGTCATCTGTGGGATTGCATTTCCACATCTTTTGTTTTGCAGCTCATTGAACTCTCTCTCTCTCTCTTCAATACCAAAACCCCGGCACATATAATATCTATGTGCAATTCTAATATACATGTATTTGGCACAGGCACAGCGTGTAAATATGATATAAAAATACACCTGACCTTATCTATATGATGGTTTCTTTACGAAGGGGAACCTCTGAAGAATTGATTCTCCCTTTGCAGACTGGGTCTTCAGTCAGTATCCACTATTCATGTAGGAAATCCCACTGCCTGGAAGATGCCTGTTTGTGTAGGAATATAACTAATGTCATTATAATTCAACATAGGTTCAACCAGACTCACCACCTGTGTCCCCTCCAGTCTCCTGTCCATATGTCACTCCAGACTCCTGCTCTGTGTCCCATCTATCCTCGTGTCTTTCCAGCTAA
This sequence comes from Taudactylus pleione, assembly GCA_031769625.1. Lineage (NCBI taxonomy): Eukaryota > Metazoa > Chordata > Amphibia > Anura > Myobatrachidae > Taudactylus > Taudactylus pleione. Next base: position 1,582,279 of record JAUIMM010000241.1, read on the forward strand.
ATGCCCCATGTCAGCCCCAGCATCCTGCTCCCTGTCATCTCCTGCCTCCTGCTCCCTGTCATCTCCAGCCTCCTGCTCCCTGTGTCACCTTCTGATCCCTGCAGCATTTCAGCTTCCTGCCCTGTGTCTCCCCCAGATATCTGCATCATTCCAGCTTCCTGTCCTGTATCTCCTCCGGCTTCCTGCCCTGTGTCTCCCCCAGATCTCTGCATCATTCCAGCTTCCTGTCCTGTATCTCCTCCAGCTTCCTGCCCCGTGTCACCTCCAGATTCCTGCGCCATCCCAGCTTCCTGCCCATGTCTCCTCCAGTCTCCTACTCCCTGTGTCACCTTCAGATCCCTGCAACATTCCAGCTTCCTGCCCCATATCTCCTCCAGCCTCTTGTTCCATGTGTCACTTCCAAATGCCTGCGCCATTCCAGCATCCTGCCCTGTGTCTCCTCCAGCCTCCTGCTCCCTGTCCCCTCCAGCCACCTGTCTCTCCAGCCTCCTTCCCCATATCGCCTCCAGTTCCCAGTGTCATCTCCAGCCTCCTGTCCCATGTCACCTCTAGCCTCCTGTTTCTCTCCTGCCCCCTGACCTGTGTCGCTTCCAGCTCCATTTCACCTCTAGCTCACTGTGTGATTTAAGAATACTACTTCATGTCATTCTAGTCTCCTGATCCATGTCACCTCCTACCCCATGTCACTTGAGCTTCCAGCCTCCTGCCCTCCTATCTTTCCAGCCTCCTGCACCCCTATCTTTACATACTCTGCGCCTCCTTGTCTTTCCGGCCTCCTTCTATTCCCTTATCTTTCCAGTCTCCTGCACCCCCTCTTTACAGACTATGTGCCTCTTGTCTTTGTCTTTCCAGCCTCCTTCCTATCCCGCATCTTTACAGCCTCTTACCCCTATCTTTCCAGCTTCCTTCTGCCCCCCTATCTTTACAGACTCTTTGCCCCTTACCATTTGGTTGTTGCTAGATCAAAGGCATTCATGTAGCGTTCGGGCAATGGCACTCTGCCCCCCGGCCCGCTCTCCGCCTGAGCTAAGCACACCTAAAAATACATTACCTTGCTGAAGAACAACTGGAGGTGCAAGATCTATACCATGGGAAGGCAAACTATGGCACTCCAGCTGCTGTGGAACTACACATCCCAGCATGTCCATCTTTTCAGCATAGGACCCGTTCCCATAAGAAAGAGCAGAGGAGGCATGTGGCGGCAAAAAGGGGGCAAAGCCTCATGGGTAGGGGGTGTGGCCTCGCGGGTTGGGGCATGGCCCGAACCCCTGTTTTAGTCACTTGGGGGGTCCCAGAGATGCGGACTGCCCCCGGGGAATAGTCTGTGTGCAGAGCCAGTTCCATCACTGTGTCAGTAGCCGAGTGCTGCACGTAATGCTATTGCCCGGGCTTCCAGAGGGGCCAGCGCCGCCCCCCCCCCTCTCTCCTGTTTCCCTTGTAGCAGCCCAGCACACAGCTTTCCCAGCATGCAGCGATGCTGCAAAAGTGTGGGTTTTTTTTCAAGGGGATGTGGCCATGCCTCCCGCAATTAGGCCACGCCCCCTCTTTACCTGGGCCCGGCGGCGCTCTCTGCGGCCCTGCTCCTGTCACTGAAAAAGAACTCAGCACTTTGGTGTCACTCCTCGGCGGGTGACACCTGGGAGCGGCCTGCACCACCCTTGTGACACCACTGATGAATGAGCAAATAGGGAGGTCCTTATTTCATTGAAATCTCCTGCGTTACATGTTTAATGAATGGGGAAACTACTTAAGTTTTACAAAAGTGGGTGAAAATTTATATTTTCACCTACTTTTAAGGATAATGAATAGGCCCCTCTATTTGAAACTTTGCCAGAACATGTATTTTCTGTAGTGATAGATGAGACAACGGATGTCTCTGACAAAAGGCAGGTTGCAGGCTGTGTTCTATTTCATAATGATAAGCTTGAATATGAAAGTGATGTGTTAGATCTTGTTGAAATTGCTGACTCTAACGCAAAATCTGTACTGTTAGCAATAAAAAATGGTTTCTTGACAGTGCATAAGTTACATAGGGAAAAATGAATTGGCTTCTGCTACAACACTACAAAATCCGTGATGGGTTCTCATAAAAGCATACCTCCTAACATGACCTATTCCATGAGGGACAAAGGCCTTCATTCAGAGGCGCTCACAAAATGCGAGCGGTCGCTCTGAATGTGGGCGGCCGCTTGGGTTTTGAAGTGCGGCCTCCTGGTCGCTAGCTAAGCTGTAGGGTACCACCCACAGCTTTAGAGACCAAACAGGTTGATGGTGGAGATGGCCAAGACCATCGCGACCATCGGGGCTTGCGACAAGACCCTAAGGTTGGGTCTCGGCAACCGCAAACCCCAGGGAACTTCCTGCTCTGGTCGAGCAGGAAGCTCCCCACTGACATCACTGCTGATGTCAGGTCGGCCTCCCACAAAGCAATTTGTGAAACCACCCCCCCGCCACGCCTACAAAACGGGGCAAGCTGTTGTTCAACATCGACAGCCGTCCCTTTTGTAGTGAGTTCCGGAGCGAGAGAATTTCTTTCTCACTCCAGGGCTTGCGCATGCGCAGTGCGGCCGCTGCGCGTGTGAAGGGCATAAACATTGACCCGCTTGCGAGCGCTCAGCACCTGCGAGCGGGTCTGAATGAGGTACAAAGTGCTCTGTTCCTGGACTTACCTCTTAATTTATGATGATGTCGTCACCTGTGTTGAACTAGTTAATTGATAAGAAAGGTGTTTCACCACAGGTCATACAGACAAAGAATGTATAGGCGCTGGTCAGTATAAAAAAGATTTAATAAATATATATGAAAGAGACAATATAAAGAAAAAATACTCTAAAAATTAAATAAAAAACATATATTATAACAATAACAATTAAAAACATGGTTCGAATCTCAAGTAATATATATGTTACACTGATATACACCAATATATATAGTCTATCAGTTGGAACTGTATTATTGACTGGTGCTTGTTTCTGAGAAAAAAATGTCAAACCTATAAACTGATTTACTATATGAAAATAACCACCACTGGTCTAGATGATTAGTGTCAAAGATGATATCTGGTTAGTAAATTCAATTTTATTGCCCATCTCAAGGGCTGTTTATACCAAGATGAAAGAAAGAAAAACAAGAAGGTGTCAGAACATTGTATCAAACTAAAGGTATTTAAGAAAAACACAAATTGATAATTTGATAGTTGATACAGTGTTTAGAAAATTATTACTCCCAATATCATTTCAGCATTTGGTTAAAACTTCACAGTATCCAGAAAAAGTAATAATTCATCAGACACACATCCTGCTAAAAACTGATATAAACCACATAAAATTATTATTACAATTATGGCGTTTTGATTACATTTTTATAATATAGTCCAGAAAAAATAATAAATGTTGAACAAAAAAGAAAAAGAAGGGGGTGATAAACCACAGAGAATTGATGTCACAATTGTGGCGTTTTGATTTAATTATTGTAATATTGTCCAGAAAAAATAGATAAATAATGAGCTCACTGGAACCTTATAGGTCTCCCATCCATTCATCAGCCACCTTTATGTAATATTAGTTATTTTGCTCTAATGCTGCCCCCGCATATATGCTACTGCAAGAGGTTTCTTAGATGGTTCTATTTCTCTGCATACAAGGGAAGTACATCTGATCCAATATAGATATTGATGATTCAAGTGTTTAGTTTATGTACATAATTGTTAAAACTCCGTATCACACAAAAAGAGAGTTTAATGTCCCGTTATTCTGGGGCTATCAATTGGTGGAGAGTAGTGTTCTCAGGAATAGAACAAAAGGAAAAAGACATGCATGCACAAAATAGGTTATATAACCTGTATCCTTTTGATTACTTTAAATGAAATCCTTACGTGATCAGGAGAGGGTCCAATCTGTCAGTAGGTACCACTTATACTGACTAGCGGCCCGACTGCTGTCCGTATCTAGCAGCTACGGGACCGCAATGAGGAGAGGTTACAAATGAACAGAAAAAATACCTCCCTCCGCAGACGGCAGATGCTGGCTATATGTCAGCCTCTTCGTATGTGTCGCCTCCTGTACCATAGTATTAGATGTAAATTGTGATCCTGGTAAGTATATCACCTTTTTTCCTTCTTATGCTCCTCTCCACTGCAATAGATATTAGATATTAATGTGATGGCATCATAAACTAATGCTGGGTACACACTAAACAGATATATCTGCAGATGATGATTGTTCGTACACACTGAACAACCATCATCTGTGTTCAGAGTGTAGGAGGAGGCTGGTCTCGCTGTCAGGGGGGCGGTTCGGGGGTGTGACCGCCATACACACTTGTGTCAATGGACAGATATGTCTGCAGATATATTTGTCCATCGGCTGTGCAGCACAGCCAATGCAGTATGTCTGTAAACAACATCATTCACAGACATATAGCGGGTACACACTGGCCGACGGGCAGCAGATATATTGGCCGATCGGCCAATATATCTGTCAGTGTGTATCCAGCTTAAGAGGGAAGTCCAGGAGCAGAGCATTTTGTCCCTCCTGGAATGGGTCATGTTAGGAGGTTTGTGAAAGTGTAGCCACATATATGGCAACTGAATTCCTTTGGGTGATTATTATCAAAAGAGCAAGTCACCGAGTCATCTTGTAGCATCCTATGGGGCAATCCTATTGTAGGCGAGTACATCACACCCTCGAAAACAAATTAAGCTAATTCAGGCTCGGAGCGGGCTGCGAAGGGTGCAATGTGCCGCTCCATTGCTGGCGTTTTAACGCCGTTACAATGGAAACTCGCACCCTTCACATGGAATAGGATTGACCCCTAAGTTTGTAAACTACTTCCAAAGTCATTGAAGCATTTTGCGAGGTTTGTGCACAGTTATTTAGGCCAGAGTTTCTAAATGCCAAGAGAACTTGTGTAAATTTCAAGGTTTTTTGATGCACCAATCGACAAAATGTTAAAAGGTGGTCAGACGTGGTGGCTTTCACTGAAATAATGTGTAGACAGTGTACTGGAACAGTGGGACGTATTACACCTGTATTTTAATGGACTTGTACTTGCGGTTCCTAGCCATACAACAGACCAGGCCTTGAAAACCTTGTCATTTCCTATCAATCGTGTACTTTTTGTGGTTGTGTCTTAAGCTCTTGGTTTGATCACAGATTACAATTTGATGTTTCAGGCAAATAAATCAATGTTTCACAGGCTGCAAAGAGAAACTGGAAGTCTGATCAAAAACTTGGCAGTCAATTTTATGCAGCATGATTATATTAAGAATACTGCTGCAATGAAAATAGATCCTATGCTAAAAGAGAAAAGGGTTCCTCTTGATAAATGCAGAATGGTGAAAGCAAAGTATGGTGAATGTTCCTAGAGCCTGATTCACTACAGAACGTAATTCTGCTTATACGCACGCACCGCGGTTGCTAATATTAGCCGTGCTATTTCAATGTTCGCATTCACATTGTAAACACAGCAAGACATAAGGACGCCCACCTCCACTTACTCACATCCGTATACTAGGGCAACATAGCGGAACCATCGGTAACATCGAGGCACATCGCACCCATATGCACACTTGCACAAGCCCTGACCTTACTCAGAAATTGCTAACAGCCACACACGCTATTAGTGCTATGGCTGCTTATGGCCACGCAGTAGATCATTTATGCACGCCCCTGCAACGGCGTTGCAACACACTGACACACCTGCATTCACCTGACCACCCCCCGTCACCACCCACAAATAGCACTTCCTGTCAATCAATGTGCTCTGGGTCTGCGTAGCCTCTGTAACCGCAATTCTGTTTGCAAATACTAGTTCGCGCACTTACACTGCAATGCATACGCATGCACAGAACGCAACAATCGACTGATTACATGCCTCTTTGCAACTGCGACCCGTGATGAATCAGGCCCCTAGTTTGGAGTCAGTGACTGTGCTGTGCTGTAGTACTGGAAGCATACTGTATATTTGAAATGCAGAATTCTGCAAAGGAACCTGCATTTTTTAATTTGAGACAAGTGGTTATGTATTTACTAAAGGACTCTGGCCCTGATTCAGAGCCGAACGCTCTGACAGAGCGCTCGCTCTGAATCAGGGCGTCTTTTTTTTTTGTTATGGAGTGGCCTCCTGGCCGCTCGCATTGCTGTGGGTTGCCACCCACAGCTAATGCGAGCGGCCAGGTAGATGTTCGCAATGGGCAAGACCATCGCGACCATCGGGCTTGCGACGAGACCCTTGTGGTAGGGTCTCGTGGCCGCAAGCCCCAGAGAGCTTTCGGCTCAAACCGAGCCGAAAGCTCTCCCACTGACATCACTTGTCATGTCAGTGGGGCCGCCTCCAAACGGTAGGCATTCTCATGGGAACGCCTCCGTCTGGGCAGCCACCGCCCCCCTGGCCCGTCCACCAAAGGGGGCGTGCTGTCACTCAACATCGACAGCACGCCCCCTTTGGTGCAAGACCCGGAGCGACGGATTGCCCGTCGCTATCCAGGTCTCGCGCATGCGCACGACGGAGCCAGCTCCGTCGTGCGCATGTGCTCTGGGCCACCATCGACCCGGTTGTGAACGCTCATCGCTTGCGACCAGGTCTGAATCAGGCCCTCTGTCAGAGGTGCATGCTTGTTAACAGCAGCTGTGTGTTTTGGACGCAGCTGCTATGAAAACAGATGCTAATGCCTGCAGGAGTAGTCTAAAGGAAAAAGACGCTTACTGCCAGCATCTTAGATCTGATTCCTGAGTCCGAAGATGTAGGATCTGATCAATAATGTGACCATCGATGGTGATGTTTGCAGCATCAGCCATCTGAGTAAGCCTAGAGTAAGCTTACTCAGAATGGCCATAAATCTGCAAGTTTTAAGCCATAAATATAGAAACCAAATTTTTTACACAATATCAATATTAATATCAATATTATCAATGTACAAAGCCTTTGTCTAGTGTGTTCATACGTTTTTCAGGAGATTTTTCAGTTATTCCATGTTAACCTTTATTGTTGACCTACAGTATGTATATTATCTGTTATTCATGTATTCTAAGCACCGTTATTTGCTGTTGGAATTGGAATGGGAGGGCGAGATAAAGTCCAGCAATAATATATGTATAACACCTAGACAGCAGCTAGGATTTTCATGTAATTAGCATTTTTGCTGGCTTCTGAGTATTAAAAAAGCATATAAATTCCTACAACACTGTGATGACTGAACTGTTCAGTTAAATTTGCAGGAAACAACTGACTTAGGGGTAGATGTACTAAAACCAGGTATATAGTTATATACTAGACAACATTTTAAATTAATTTGCCGATAACGACCATTCATTACGACAAATTCTTTAAGTCGTCCAGTGTGTAAGCACTATGGGGCTGATTCAGACCCGCTCACGAGCGCAGGACGCTCGCAAGCGGGTCTATGGTGCCGAATTGCGGAGGGAGCTCTGTCGTGCGCATGCGCGATACCCGAATAACGACGGCCAAGCCGTCGTTATGGGTCTCGCACCAAAGGGGGCGTGCTGTGTTTTCAAGCACCTTCCCCTGTTACCACCCACAAACGCCTCAATCTGTCACTCAAACTACCGACCTGGCTGTTTTCAAGGAGAGAGAAATTTCTGATCGTAGCGGCTAGTTTGCGCACGCGCATTGCGAACTTTACGCATGCGCAGTATAGAGAACATCGGTGGTGTACGACCATGCGGCCGCTTCGACCGACTCTGAATGAGGTCCTATGTGTGGCATAATATGAATTGGGAGCATTGTATTAAAGTATATGTAATGTTAAATTGATTATATCAATTATATTTCTGATGTATACATAACTGTACACATCATCTTCAATGATGTGTCCAATATTTTGCCCTTTCGATTCAAATATGCACTCCTCAGTGGTCAGCACCCACTTCTCTGGGCACTCCTAAAATCTGTTACAGCTGCCGTGATGCACACTTAGAGGGGTATTCAATATGAAACGTTAACTTCACTGTGTTAAAGTATCGGGCGCGCGCCCGCTTATCTCCGTATTCAATATAAAATTAACGAAAACAGGAGCCTCCGAAGTTGGATTTGCGTAAAGTTACGAATTTTCCCTTAAAAAAATTGTAATACCCCCCAAAGTTGTAAAAACATGGGGGATCACTATGGGTACCCCCGTTTTAGCCTTTAAATGAAAGTCGGGGCTTTAAATAGCCGCAGCAGGTGTTTTTTCCCAACATTGAAGAAGTGATGCAGAAGAGCACTTAGGTTTTTTTTTTCGTTTTTTTAAGTGGTCCCATCAAATTTGGGGTACATGAAAATGGGTACTAGCATATTTTGATGTCCCTAAAGTAAGTTTTTAAAAATTCTGCATTTGTGCACCTGCCGCTATAAATCTATTCTAGAAAACACCTGCCGCATACTTGCAGAATAGCCCTGAACCTATTTCCCTATTGTTAATCATTTTTTTCCCTTTTTTTTTACCCCAATTTTTAAATTAATTTTTTGGGGAGTCCCTATTTTTTTTTTTTTTACTTTTTTTGACAGTTCTTTTTTAAATGTCTTTCCCAGGGGTGCAGGCTATTTTTTTTAAGCCTGCACCCCTAAACCCCAATTCTGCACTTTTTTTCGACACCTATTCAATGGTGAAAAGTTATCACCTTTTTTTATCAAAGACTTTTCAAAACTGCGATAAGTCTTTGAAATTGAATACGGTGTAAAACTAAAACCTGCGATAATGACGTCATAAGTACGATATTAACGCAAAAACGATGTTATCGCTCCCATATTGAATACCCCTATTAGTATAAGTAATACAAACACAGATAGAGTGGCACTCTCTGGACTTCATTAATTAAAGAACTGACACTTTACATCATAGGGTTGATTCATTACCGTACCCAACTGCGATTACGCACGCAATCGGCCGATTGTTGTGTCCGGCGCATGCATATGCATTACAGTGTGCATGTGCGAATCGGTCGCTGCGATCAGAATTGCAATCACAGTGACGACGCAGATCCATCACAGAGTGATTGACAGGAAGTGCCATTTGTGGGAGGTGACGGGGGTGGTCTGCGAAATGCAGGAGTCCATGCGCCATTGCAGGGGTGTGCTTAAATGAACCACTGTGATGGCTTACGCAGTCTGAGGCCTGATAGTGTGCGTGGAAATTGGTAATTTATAAGTAAAGTCAGGGCTTGTGCAAGTGTGCGTGAGGCTGCGATGGTACTCCATTGTACCGATGGTTTTGCAGTCTTGCTAAACATTAATTATGTGTGCTAAGTTCAGTGGCGTCCCCGTGTAGTGCTGTGACGGGATAGCGATCGCAATGGATTAGCATACTATCGCAGTTGAACTGCGTGCGTAATCGCAATTGCATACGCAGTTGCGATCCATAGTAAATCAGGTCTATAGTCTCCTACTCCTCCTATTACCTCGTCTTCAGGAAAGTAAACTCAAACGATGGAGTAGGAGGTTGTGATGTGAAATGTCAGTTCTTTACTTCATGAAGTGCCACTCTATCTGTGTAGATAGATAGATAGATAGATAGATAGATAGATAGATAGATAGATAGATAGATAGATAGATAGATAGATAGATAGATAGATAGATAGATAGATAGATAGATGATAGCGTATCTGTGTGTGTTGGGGGGAGTGGGGGAGGAGAGCAGCATAATTTTGCACCTCGGCCAACAGCTCACTAGTTCAGCCACTGTGTTAGAATATGAATTTCATATACTTAGAAGTACTAAACTGTTATGTTAATGCAATTGCATTCACCAAGCACTACCATGTATGTTAAACAAGCTGGTAACAGAATTGTATTCACAGTTTCACACAGTGACACTTTACTGTGAGTGCCACAGTATTCTTATGTGCTGTGACTTCTAAGCAGGGGTGTATCTAAGGGTCCGAGCACCCCTGGCAAAGTAACGGACTGGCACCTCCCCCCCCTCATATTTTCTGAATATTTACACTCTGTATTTATAATGTTAAGAACAACAAACTTAAAATAGAGATTCATTTAATCTACAAAAATGATGATGGATATAGTATAATATAATATTAGTATTATTATTAGTTTTATTATTATGAATAATAATAACAATAACAATAATAAAACCTTTTTCCTATTTCTCTCAGTCGGATTTCCCAGGTGCCTTTCTTCCAATTCCAAGTTGCTGCTGCTGCTCGTGTTGCCCCTGCACAGCTGGGGGAGCAAAGGAGTTAGTAATGTGCCAGTAATCCTGCCAGTTGAGAATAATCTTCAGCCTCATCCCTTGTGTTTCTGTAGCTCCAGCCCCACAGTGTCTTTTGAGCACCAGCCAGCACCCTTCTGTCTCTCCAGCCCCAGTGTCTCTCCAGCCAGCCTCCCTTCTTTACACCATAAAGCCCCCTTTCTCTCTCTCCAGCCAGCACCCCCTGTCTCACCAGCCAGCACCCCCTTCTGTCTCCCCAGCCAGTCCCCTTCTGTCTACTCAGCCAGCAGCACCCCTTCTGTCTACTCAGCCAGCACCCTCTTCACACCATACAGCCCCCCTTCTGTCTCTCTAGCCTTCACACCCTTCTGTCTCACCAGCCAGCACTCCCTTCTGTCTCCCCTGCCAGCCCCCTTCTGTCTACTCAGCCAGCACCCCTATCTGTCTACTCAGCCAGCACCCCCTTCTGTCTTCCCAGCCAGTCCCTTCTGTCTACTCAGCCAGCACCCCCTACTGTCTACTCAGCCAGCACCCCCATCTGTCTACTCAGCCAGAACCCCCTTCTATCTTCCCAGCCAGCACCCCCTTTTGTCTTCCCAGCCAGCCCCCCTTCTGTGTACTCAGCCAGCACCCCCTTCTGTCTCACCTGCCAGCCCCTTTTGTCTCACCAGCTACACACCCTTCTGTCTCCCCAGTGATCCCCCCTTCTGTCTCACCAGCCAGCATCCCCTTCTGTCTCACCAGTTAGCCCCCCTTCTGTCTCTCCAGTCATCACACCATTCTGTTTCCAGCCAGCACCCCCTTCTGTCTTTCCAGCCAGCTCCCCCTTCAGTCTATCCAGTCAACACCCCCTTTTGTCTTTCCAGCTGCAGCCCACGAACCCCCATATCCAGCCCCTGCAGCCCACAGATACTTACATCTCTTGTATCTTATGTCTGCGGCTGTGCCCTTTGTGCTGTGGTGGTTCCTCAATGACAGTGGAGTGACACGGCACATGTGACATCATGACATCACACATGCCTTGTCTCAAACTAAAACAACTTTATTCATTGTACCAGGCAGTTGTCAGCAAGCGCCAGCGACTGCCCGGCCCTAGACCACACACAGCTACAGCAACACTGGGTAGGAACCAGGGATGGGCGCAGGACTCCAGTCCTGGCAGTTCCACCCTGATTCTACCTCCTGGCGCAGGTGGCACCACTGTATGGTGCCTTCCCCCTTAGCTGGTGTCCCTGGTGAGTGCCATCCTGGCCAAGGGGTAGATATGCCCCTGCTTCTGTGTGCTATCTTTCTCTTATGCTCCAAGAGACTGTGCATACATTAAATGCATTTGCAACTGTGTTCAAGACTGTCAGAAAATAACATTTAGTTGTACCAAATTCTGTATTTGCTTTTAAAATCACTTAATTCTGGTATTTTAAGAGGGTACATCTCTTCTCTAATTCATTCTATATGGCAGAGGGTCCCAAACTCTGCCATTAAAAACCAGGTTTTAAGGATATCCATGTTTGAGCATAGGTGACTTAATTAGTACCTCAGCCAATTTGATTTAACCATCAGTACTCACACATGGATATCATTAAAACTTGGACTGTAATGGTGGAGTTTGGGAAACTCTGCTATGGCCATTTAGCATGGGGGAGGGGATGGAGCATGGAGACGAGCAGAAAAGAGGAGGGAATGGAGAGGATAGGGGTGGAGTAGTTGAACAGTACAAGCAGCAGCAGAAATCTATACACTCTAGCTTTTTTGAACACTGATCACTGCACATAGGAAATCATACAGGGACATTCATTTTGTAAGATCTGACAACAAATGAAACTTTTAAAGCAACTATTGCAGTGTTTTAACCAATATAATGGACAAGGACGAAAACCAGGAAATTTTAGATTTTAACCAGGAAAAACCAGAATGACACAGTTCAGAACAAGGAAATCCAAGATTCCAGAGTGGAAACACAGGCCCTGATTCAGAGCCGGACGCTCTGACAGAGCGCTCGCTTTGAATCAGGGCCGTCCTTCTTGATTTTTAGAGCGGCTTCCTGGCCGCTCGTATAGCTGTGCGTGGCCACCCACAGCTATAGCGAGCGGCCAGGAAGATGGTCGCGATGGTCAAGACCATCGCGACCATCGTGCTTGTAACGAGACCCTTGTGGTAGGGTTTCATTGCCGCAAGCCCTAGAGTGCTTTTGTCTCAAACAGAGCCGAAAGCACTCCCACTGACATCACTTGTGATGTCAGTGGGGCCGGCCCCAGACGGTAGGTGTTCCCATGGGAATGCCCCCGTCTGGGCAGCCACGCCCCCGGCACGCCCACCAAAGGGGGGGTGCTGTCACTCAACATCGACAGCACACCCCCTTTGGTACGAGACACAGAGCGAAGGTTTGCCCGTCGCTATCCGGTTCTCGTGCATGCGCACGACGGAGCCGGCTCCGTCGTGCGCATGGGCACTGTGCCAACATCGACCCGCTTGTGAGTGCTCAGCGCTCGCGAGCGGGTCTGTGAGCGCTCGCGAGCGGGTCTGAATCAGGCCCACTGTGTGTAAGAGCCTTGTCACTGATCTTGGCACTAGTGGGGATCCAAGTAACCTACAGCCCAGGCAACACACAAACTGAATGCGCTTCTTGCTTTTGATAAAGCAACTAATCCTGAATGTCTCCTGCTCTCAGGAAAATCTGGATTCTCATACTGCTGTGCTGAGTGTAATAAAAACAATGCTAAATATAAAAAGATCAGCTCACCTGGGAGGCGCAGCTTGTGCCCATTTTTCTAAAACAGCAAAAATCTTACCCAGTATAAACAGTATGTGACAAAGCCATAGATATCACTGCAAACAGATTCACAGTATTACTAATAACCAAGGAGATTTATATTTTCTTAATACTAATTAGCTCATGTCTTTAAGATTAAGGGGCCTATTCATCATACCTTAAAAATCGATGGAGGTAATTAGGTTTAGAATTCACATGGAGTTCTTCCTAATGACCGGAGGAATTCATCATTCATCATACCTCCTCTCCATCAGTATCTATTCCGAAAAGCTGTCATTTTTGCGATGACAGCTTTTCGGGAAATAGATACTTTTCCCTCTCTACTCTAAGTTACCGCGCTGTTACATTCGTAAACCCAGTGCATGCGCAGCACTACCTACAGTGGCGGTAAGTTTGTGTGCCCCCCTCCGCTCATCTCCCCCCCGTCCCGCACTTACCTGCCCGCGCAGCAGCCTCTGGCTCTGTCCTGCTGGTCTGACACGTGGTCTCCCAGCACACCACAGTATTTATTTATTTTTTCTAAACTTTATTGTGTTCTGCTGGGAGAACACAGTGTGCGAGCAACCACCGTAGCCAGAGGAGGGATCAGAGCGCCGGAGGGAGCTGCAGGGGACCTGTCCAGCTGACCGCAGGTAAGTCTCACCTGCTATTCACCACCTCACAGTGGCGGATAGTACCTCTATCAAATTCCGAAAATACATAATATTCGGCATTTGATGAATACCATAATTTCCATATCCCCCTACTGATGTATGGGGAGTGTGGAAATTAACGCAGGGGGACTTAGCAAGGAGATATCAGTGTTATCTCCTGTGCTAAGTGTCATCATGTCAGTGTTATCTCCTGTGCTAAGTGCCATCATGAATACTAAAATAACGTTATTTAAGGAAAATGTCCTAACAAATTTTATTTTAGTGTTGATGAATAGGCCCCAAAACCTTATAAGAAGACAAACATATAGACAGTCTGAGGGGTTGGGTACGGGATGCCGGTGCTCAGGATCCCGGCGGTCAGAATCCCGACACTGGCATCCCGACAGGGTTAGGATACAAACACCTGTCGGTTAATATCCTAACCCTACTTTTAGACCTACACCTACACCTAACCCTCCCTCCCCACACCCTAAACCTAACTTCTCACCTAGTGTCTAACCCTAATCCTCCACTACTAGTGCCTAACCCTTCCCCTAGTGCCAAACCCTTCCCCTAGTGCCTTACCCTAACCCTTCCCATAGTGCCTAACCCTTCCCCTAGTGCCTTACTCTAATCCTTCCCCTAGTGTCTAACCCTTCCCCTAGTGCCTAACCCTAACCCTCCCCCTAATCTCGCTCCTGGGATTCTGACTGGTGTCGGGATTCCAGCGCTGGCATTGTGAGCACCTGCACCCCGGCTGTTGGGATTACAATTACCTCCCACTCTGAGCTACAGTATAAATCAGGTATTCTGAAAGATAACATGTTGGTAAAAGTGTCCCTATCAGGACAGAACTTGATGTTTGACGTTATATTTGCCGTGCACCCAAGTGCAAACTTTATAAACCTCCATACAGCACTTCTATATTCTGACTTCCACCACTGATTGGTGCTGTATAAATGATAAAGATTAATATCAGAATCAGGAAGTGCACAAATGTATTTATTAAACCCTTATCACTTTAAAAATACATTTTGATGCAGGGAACAATTAAACAAGGGATATGACTAGAGGACAAAAATACTTAAAAAACTGACATATAAACACTAAGATGTTTTATAAAATATGGTGCTCAGGTTTCATTACTATTAGATCAGATTTTACTACACTTTTATAAATACACAAAGTCTCCAGGTGTTACTGTGCCCTTTAGCTAGTAACCAGACCTCAGCAACAGAAAACATATTAAAACCAAGGGTAACAGGTTTATTCACATATATCAGTGATGACTATGTTGGAAGATCTATTTTTTTAATATTTTGTTCCGTCAGTATGCCGTGCTATGAGATGGATTTATAATGTTTTCCACCACTCTGCGGTCATTAATGCTGGGTGGATTCGTACATAATGTACAGTATCACACCTCTAGACACCTCCCTTATCTATACAGCCTTTTACAGCAAGTTGCTCTTTTTGCTAGTCTTTGTCAATGTTTGTAAATCTTCCATGTGAGCAGGAGACACTGATTTCCATTCACATGCTTTTTACTATATTTGTATATGGATTTACTATGTGTATAAGAATTGCACATTAATATTCTGTAGGTAGTGTACTTGTCCTGGATATGAAGCATAAGGAGTACAGTGTAATACTATAAAGTACTTTTCCTTTCCTGTAGCTTAGAATTGTAGGTGGGCTATAATATTGTATATCTTTGCACACTAGTATAATAGATTAAATAAAAAATGTGAACTTTTGAAGACTGTGCATGTGTCCATGTTATAGAACGTGTTGATACATGAGTTTAGTGGTAGAGGTCACACCAGTTCAGGGTGTGGCCATGTATCATTTCTGCAGGGTCCTCACATAACAGAACATTTATACAGAAAATGCCTACAGTAGGTGATCTTGTTCCCAACAACAATTTATCATTTTTAGTTTAGTTTAGTGGTGCAATAAAAAAGATATTATATTTTACTTTGAGAAAGCTAAGTTCAGACTGAGTTGGAACAAAACTCATTGTTCTATGCTTCCAGCCCTTAATGTTCACCGCCTTCCAAGAATATATTGGTCCATCTGTTATCTGTCGTGTTGGCAGTGCCTTCCTTCTCTTGCCATTTGTTTCTTTCCATCTCGTTAATGAACTTGTTAGCTGGCATTTTGTCATACCCACCATTGCCGTCTTTTGCACTGAAAAATCTTTGTCTACTAAAAGTTTTAGCCATGAGGATGTGTTGGAATGCATAGAGCAATATTTACATTTAGGGATATTACATGTAACTATTGATTTGATCTTGCATGTGGAAACTTTGTTTAATGAACTTGCACATTGTATAGTCCTTTAGATTTAATAACCCATATGCTCAGGAACTGACTGAGACCTCTGTTATACAGCATGCTTGTTGGTGCACAGTATATTTATTACATAAATTGAGATTTAGAGATCATTTTATGCTAATCCTCATTTTTATCTTACATCTGTGTTTTGCTCATTGAATTTTGCCAGCTCATAACAGATGCCAAGTAACTGTGAATCGAGCTATGTAACAAAGAACAGGACGCATGTTCAAAAAAACCTGTAAAATACAGTTAGACCCTACTTTGGTATGCTGTAATACCGAAAACAAAATTCCTACATGACTTTTATCAAGCTCTATTGTACTATATAAGCCTTGTGTATTGTCTCATATGTTCACTAGAACACAATCATTCCAAAATTTTGATCTTAAATATATAATCCTGACCTGAAAACAATTCTTGAGGGTCCAGGGAAACCAATGACTAACTGCTTATTTCCACTCCCTCCTCTCCCCCAATCTCCAATCTGTAATCTGGAAGTGTAGCAGACAGACAAGAGTTTGCATGGCTATTGAGCTAAGGTTTGGACAGGCTACAAATGAAAAAAGTTTGTTAATCTGGCAGGGTTTTTCACTGATGCACTATCCAACCAGTAAACCAATAAACCACTGAATTTCTCATTTATACAAGCAATGGGATTTGTAGTTGCTTGAGTGTGGAGATAAACTACAATGTGATGTTTTTGCAGATGAACCTGTCCAGCAGGTATGTGTTACTGAAAATGTTATTTAAATGGTATTCCATTTGTTGGTTCATTCTCTCTCAGTCGATGGTACTAAGGAATGCAATAAGGTGGGAGCAGTCCAGTCCTTTTAAATCAAATGAATTTAGTGATTATGATGTAAATCGGTTATTTGCAGAATTGAATGTCATCCTTCCTGTGTTTATGCATTTATATGCCAAACGCTATCTCTTGTTATGCATGTGCAAAGATGGAAGGAGAAGCATAGCACAATAAATGTGTTTTAAGGTATATTTATTATCCATGGTTTAATAATATTCCTGGAGCTAAAGATGGTTACCAACTCTGACTGACTCATAAAATCAATATCTAGCCCAAATCCCTGTACATAGAAACATGAAATTCGGGGACTACAGGCCTGATTCTGTAAGGCTCATAATTGCAAAGCTGCACACAGGCTATAGATATATGACGTATGCACACAGGCAACTTTGCCATTGCGATCCTTGCAGGTATGGTAATGCAGCAGGAGGCATCACACCTCCTGTGCATTACTTAACTGAGCTGTTTGGCCAACGCATGCATCGGTTAATCTGCGTACCATCGGCCGGCTGCTGTGACCCATGGGATCCGGCAGCCGGCCGCCACAGTTTAGGGGAAGAGGCCAGGAAATCTCAGTCAGCTGATGGAGATCCTGGCTTCTTCCCTCCCCCGCAACGGCGGCGACATGCCTCTGTTTCAGGAAACCGAGGGCATCGCTGCCCCTTCCCCGCCCACAAACGGCAGCAGACTGTCAATCACTGACAGTCAGCTGCCAGTTTGCATGCAGCCTCGCAGGCCTGTTCTGCACATGCGCATAAAAGGTCTGGCGCCTGCGCAGATTCCCAAACATCGGGAATCTGCATTCAGCCCTATATTCCTTCCATGATGTAGGAGCCCAATAAGCAGGGATTTTTTTAAATTCGACTCCTAAGGGGGTGAAAATGGCTAAAATGTTTGCTCCCCCTGTGCAATGTCCTGACTGACTCATCGTGGCTGCAGAACATTTGAATATTCAACAACACCAACTGTCACCCCAATTGCTGTCCAGCTGTCACCCCAAACATCACTGCCAGTTGTGTGGTTCCCCTATTTGAGTAGTGAGGGAAGGGAATGTGTTACTACACATGTTTGAGAGAGGAATGTGTTACTACACAGGTGAGGGAGGGTAATGTCAAATATGTTACTACAGGGTGAAGAAAGGGAATGTGTTATATTATGGGCAAGGGAGGGGAATGTGTTACTACAGGGGTGAGTGGAGGTAATGTGTTACTACATGGGTGAGGGGAGGTAATGTGTTACTACAGGTGTGAGGGAGGTATTGTATTTCTACACATGTGAGGGGAATGACGAATGTGTTACAACACAGGCTACAAAGGTGAGCAAGATTAATGTGTTAGTACACAGATGAGGGAGGGTAATGTCTTACTATAGCAGTGATGCATTACTATACAGGAAAAGGGTTAATGTGTTATTGGAGTGGTGAGATGGAAATGGAAATAGTGAATATCTAAGGTCTACTAGGTGAAACCGGTACATCAGCTAGTATATAGTGTCAGCTTCCAGAGTTTGAAAAATCTATCTTCTACACATGGAGCCTCCATAGGCTTAAAGTAGTTTACACCATCTGAAGGGTATGCAGTTATGATGCCGGTCTCAATACCGACAGCATAATCCCAGCATCGAAATACCTACAGCTATATTAATCCCGACGCAGGGACCCCAACAGGATGCTGGACCGGTCATCCAATGCTGGGGATAAGTATGTATGTAGCTGGGAATGGGGGGTTAGGTTTAGGGCACCCTGGGGGAATTTAGGGTTAGGCACCCCTTCTCCCCCAGGGAAGGTTAGGCTAGGAGAAGGGAGAATGGGTGGTTAGATTTAGGCACTAGGGGGGAAGGTTAGGGTTTTGCAGCCCCCCGGGAGAGTTAGGTTTAGGGTGTGGGGAGGGGGGGTTAGGTTTAGGCACTTACGAGGGAGGGTTAGGTTTAGGCACTATGGGGGGAGGTTAGCGTTAGGCACCCCTAAAGGAGGGTTAGGGGGGAGAGGGTTAGAAATAGTTAACTCCGCTGTCGGAATCTTGTGCATCGGGTTACCGGCTTCGGGATTTGAACCGACGTCCAACGGTCAAACATACTGATTTATGGTGTAAACTACTAGGGCTAAACTCCAAAAAATCTTATCAATGCATACTGGACTGGTAAAATATACAACAATACAATAGATCTATTAAGCACATAAAATGTCTCGCATGTGGGAAAGATTATAGCACTAATTAAATGAACGACATGTTAAATCTATTGTAAATATACAACTAAACATGACATATCAATGGAATTGCAAACAGTATGTGTGCATGAATACTGATCATTCCCACTATGGCATGCACAGAAGGAATCCCAGGTATTAAACCCAGAAGTCCCTTCTTCGGTAAGGACAGCTATTTTAGAAGAGCTGTCCATTGCAATTGTAATCGCATTTGTTTGTGCATACCGGCATTATTATGCGGTAAGTGGCGGCAGGGCCATCTCTACCTATAGGCTAAATGGGCAGTTGCCCAAGGGCCCCAGGAATCTAAGGGCCCGTGACTGATAGCACCTCTACCCCCCATCGCATAGCTGCCACCGCTGATAGTCCTGCATGGGGAGGAGGCAGAGACGGGTACCGGCTCACGGGGGAACTAGCGATGGTGCAGCCGGTGCATTGCAATGGGGCCCACTGTGGTGCGGGGGCCCATAGCCACCGCTGCACCCCCGCTAGTCCCCTGGGCCCTAAGTGTAGGGCAGACCAGAGTGAGTAGCGGTCTGCCCTACACAGTTTACAAACACACAGACACCAGAAGCTGAGATCAAGTAAGTTGCTTTTTTTTTTCTTGGTGTGTGTGTGTAAGGGAGCACGGGGACTGGCAGAGCATAGGGGGGGCACTACTAGGGGCACTGTATGGGGATAGTGGCTGCTACTGTTGGCATTGCATAGGGGGAGGCGCTACTAGGGGCACTGTATAGGGGGGGCTGCTACTAGGGGCACTGTATAGTGGGGCCACTACTGGGGGCACTGTATGGGGAAGGTGGCCGCTACTGGGGGCACTCTATGGGGGAGACTACTACTGGGGGCAATTCAAAGGGGGGATTACTACTGGGGGCACTGCATAGGAGGGATTACTAATGGGGCAATGCATAAGGGGACTAATGCTGGGGGCACTGCATAGGGAGACTACTACTGCGGGCACTGCATAGGGGGACTACAACTGGGGGCACTGCATAGGGTGATTACTACTGGGGCCACTGCATAGGGGATACTACTGGGGAAACTGCATAGGGGGACTACAACTGGCGGCACTGCATAGGAGAGACTACTACTGGGGGCACTGCATAGGGGAGACTACTACTGGGGAAACTGCATAGGGGGACTACTACTGGGGAAACTGCATAGGGGGGACTACAACTGGGGGCACTGCATAGGGGGGACTACTACTGGGGGCACTGTGTAGGGGGGACCACTTCTGGGTGCACTGTATAAGGGGCACCACTGGGGGCACTGCATTGGAACTTTGTTGTACTGTACATGTTCAGACTGTGACTTGTGTTTTTTTCCTGTAAATGACTTCTGCCGATAGCCAACACCCCCCCCCCCTCCCCCGGCACAGCCTCCACCAATAGCATCCCATCCCCAGCAGAGGATTGTTTAATAGGTGCCCCAGTGCATTGCATTGCCCAGGGGCCTGTTCTGCTGTTAAGGCAGCTCTGAGTGGCGGGATGTATTGCATCCATAATGCGATGCTTGTTACATCCGATCCTGCCCTCAATCTGATATAACAAATCAATTAGCTTGAAGTTAAAATAGAAAGATACATGATAATCCAGGAAATCTACTTTATGGATGAATTTGTTCTAATATAAAAAGTAAATACAATACAATTGCGAAAGGTACCAAATACAGAATACAAAAAAGAATATTCTAAGTTCATAAATACTGTATATAAGAAAAAACCTGATGTGGGCAACCAGCAAAACTGAAAATAAAAAATATAAAACATAATGAAAAAATATTCACAGGGTAGCCAATAAAGACAGCCTAAGGAAAACTGTGTGTAACTGACACCAGTGCAAACAAAGATTAGCTAACCAAGAAGAGCAAACCTTTAATTTAGAGAAACACATTGAATGATAGCTCAACATTAAGACCACTCAGCCTAATGGTATCTAATTTAAAGATCCAACATGCCTCCAACTGGAGTAGTTTCTTACCACAATTACCCGCACATCACATCTCAGGGACGTGGTCGATTATGATATACTTGAACATCTCTAGACTATGCCTTGCTTCAACAAAATGTTTAGCTACTGACTGATCCCATTCTTTGCCATTGATTGCACCTTGCTTGGCCATGCATAGTCAAACGGACCTTGAATTGTCGGATCATCTTCCTTTTATAGTACAGCCCATGTGGCCATTTAATCTAATAGATAAAAGGTTCTGGTGCATGTCAATAGGAATTTTATGTTACATTTCTGCCCAGAGTGAGGATGAAAGAAGACTTTGGTACAATCCATGTAGCAACAAGTAGTACACCCCAAGCATCGGAAGCACCCTCCTTGCCTGGTGAGCAAGTGGGGATCCATTGGTCAGTGATTGGTGAAATCTGTGTGGACTAAGAGGTTTCTCAAATTCCTCCCACGTTTGTAGCATGACATAGTATGAGTTTTATTAAAAGATTTGAGATCTTCGTCATTTTGCACTTCAGCACAGCACCTATTGATGGATTAATTGATGACAAAATTTGAGGTGTTGTACTAGTGCTGGTGTACCCAATAAAGACGTTTTCCATAGTGTCCAATCTCTGTACCACATCTACCTTCATGCTGTATTTCTCAAGGTCTTTTCAGAGTATCGACGTTATATGAAATTTTCCATCATTTTATCCATGCTAGAATTAGTTTCATCTGTTCAGCTGGTAATCCCTTTGACTCTAAGCAGTTGTGAATATGGCAGGCCCCTTTTGATAGCCAGAGGATGGTGACTCATTTAACATAATAACATATTTCTATCAGTAATTTTACTGAATAAAGTAATAGAGATCATGTCTCGGACTGTAATACGTGCATCCAATAAATAGAGTAGGTGATACTGGCTTCTAGGTTTATTTCAAAGTGGGTTTTTTTCTAAGTGGGACTACATGTACAGCATAACTTAAAGAGTTAGTCAGGAGTTCTTACTAGCTATATCCTCTGCGATCAGTGAGGGATGATGATTTGACGGATTTTTCCATTCTTTCATTGCAGGTAATCATATATTTGCACCAGGCATCTATTATAGAAAAACCAATGCTGTTTGGAATTCTCATTTGCTAGGTAATCATATATTTGCACCAGGCATCTATTATAGAAAAACCAATGCTGTTTGGTATTCTCATTTGCTAGGTAATCATATATTTGCACCAGGCATCTATTATAGAAAAACCAATGCTGTTTGGAATTCTCATTTGCTAGGTAATCATATATTTGCACCAGGCATCTATTATAGAAAAACCAATGCTGTTTGGAATTCTCATTTGCTAGGTAATCATATATTTGCACCAGGCATCTATTATAGAAAAACCAATGCTGTTTGGAATTCTCATTTGCTAGGTATACTGTCTTTAATATCTGTAAAATCCAGAGTAACTTTAAATGTAAATATCTAGTCAGATCTTATCTCCTAGCTTCATGGGATGCTGTTTTGGCCTTGCTTGTTTGTATTAGAATTTTATGACTTGTTTCTGGTGTGGGTGAGGGTAATGAGGGTGGGTGTAATCAGTGACTACACATGTTATGCTTAACTATATAATCAGTAGGTTACAAGGCTTTAGGCTTGTACAAGGCTTCTAGGTTTATTTCAAAGTGGGTTTTTTTCTAAGTGGGACTACATGTACAGCATAACTTAAAGAGTTAGTCAGGAGGAAGACAGGAGGACAACATTTTAAAAGAACTCTCTATAACTTTGAAAAAGCAAAGGATCTTCTGAGCTTCTGGAAACCCTGCTACTTCCATTATAACCTGGACACACCTTTTGCCAACACCCTGCTTCATCACTGTATGCAACTACCTGCTTACTGAACATTTAATACTTGTATGTTTGCGTTTCTTCTCTACATTGTTTAAATCATTCCAATACCACTGTCAATTTATCTTTATACCACTGTAGTACCTACCATTGTTTCACACGTATACCTTTTTTTTTTATATATATATATATATTCATGCTTTAGACTAATTCTCAAGTCTTGCTACTTTAGCAGCTCTAAACTCTTTTTTTGGTTATAATATACTATTGTAGTTGTGCCTTTACATCTTCCTGCACTGTTCTTCCTTTTATCTGACTTTGACCTTTGACCTGTACTGCTCCCTCATCTCACACTCATTACTACTACTGACCCCCCCCCCCCCCGACTGCCTCATCTACACGATGTCTCTTTTCTTCTACTCCTCCCTCACTCAGCTGCTACATTATTTTCTCCTCTACCACCAGTTTTCACCTCTTTTCTCCATCCATAGTCCCCTCTACATTCTCCCCCTCCTCTGTCTCTCTTCATCACATATTAGTCTCTCAACTGCATCTCCCACAACTCCAGTATTATTCACTACTCTTCCACCATGGTCCTGCTGCACCACCACTAAACCCTGCACCCTCTCTTTTCTCCAAGATACTTATCCTTCTCCCCCCCACACCACACTAAACCTCCACCTTACCCATCACCTGCTGTCACCCTTCCTCATTCAGAAGCCAGCAACATAACCCCACACTCCTTATCCCCCTTCTCTAGATCAATATCACCTCCACACTACATCAACCCTAATAATCTCATTCTCCTCTCGCCTCTTAACTCTATCCCTCTCTCCTGTTCCTTCTGGAAAGCCAGTTTTGTCTATAATAAACTGGTCCCTGTTCATGAGCACTTCATCTGTAATGCCTTGATTCTCCTTGCCATCACCAAACCCTGGGTTTACCCCTCTGACACCACTGCTCCTGCAAAATTCCTCCATCACTTGGCTTCCTGGCTTTTAATCTTCAACTGGGCCCTCAAGACCCATTTCTTCCTCAATGCTTTCCAGCGCTCATCCTAACCCACTACTCTATGCTCCTTCCTCACTATCTAGCCCATCTGTGTCACCCCTGTTTGTCTGACCCTCCCCTCAGAATGTAAGCTCTCACGAGCAGGGCCCTCTTTCCTCACCTGCTTCTTCTTGCCTTACTTTTACTTTCATTTACAATGGTGCCTAAAACTGCTTACTGACACCCTGCTGCTTATTTAGGTGTTATGCAGCATTGTTTATAAATCATGTGCTTGTCCTGCATTGTCTGTACTGTTAATAACTGTTGTCTTGTGTGCTCATTTGTTTTTGTACTTTGTAAGGCGCTGCGGAACCCTTGTGGCGCCATATAAATAAAGGATAATAATAATAATAATAATACTGTCTGTTCTGTAAACACAGATATTTTTAACAGATCACAAACATTAAATAACTGCTTTTTCTTTGAATGAAGCATTTATTTATAATGTCGTACTGCTCACATTATATTATTCATAAAAAATAACAGCTCTGGTTACTGACTTACAATGGTGCCTGTATAAATAACAAATAACTAAATGAAACAAACATTATTTAATGAAATAAGTTTAAATTATTATTTTTTTATTTTTTTATCTTGTTATGTCATGTATCTAAAATATTCTGTGGCTGAAAAAGTTATTTCTTTATAGCAGGGATGGGGAACCTCCTGCCCAGGGGCTATATAATGCCCCGGAATTATTTGGTCTGGTCCTCTGAGCTTTTTTCTGTTAGCCTCATCTGGCTAGCAGGGTGCCTAGCATGGCACCCTGCAGCCAGAATCTATGCAGTAGTGCCACCTCGAGTGTCCTTAGGACGCTTCGGACGGTCACACTGCTGCCCTTACAGCTCCTCAGGATGTTCAGGGCATTGCTGTAATCACCGGCGATTGTGACCCGTCCCCCGTATGATGCCACACAGAGGGGGCGTGGCCTGCACCGGGCCTACAAATATGTTATATATATATATATATATCAAAATGGCCCTCGGCAGAAATAAGGTTCCCCACCCCTGCTTTATAGTAAACAATATCAATAAATATATTATATTTTAAATTATAACAATATATTAAAATACTTAAGGGGGAATTCAATTCAGCAAGACGCGATGTGTTGTTCCAAAGACCTGGCTATTGCAGAATCTTATTTTTGAAAAGACTCCCATTCAGGGGCATATTAAGAGAGGAGAGGCCCGTGTTCGCTCCCCGTCCTGGGTCCCCTTCTCTCTCTCTTCGGCTGCCGTCAGCGAACTGACAGCAGCAGCAGACTCCGGATACTAGAGTGTGCCCGGAGTCTACTGCGCATGCGCAGTTCACCAGGAAAATGGCGCAGCAGCTATTTTCCAGGTGATTTCCTACTGTGCATGTGCAAAACGCCTGGAAAATGGCTGCGGCACCCATTTTCAAGGCATTTTCAGTAGCGCTGCTCCGTGGGATATCGGAGAGATAAGTATGAAAAAAAAGAAGTATGGGTGCAGGGTGTGCCGTGCAGGCTCCCCCTGGACCCTGGGGCCCGTGTGCACCACACACCCTGCACCCAATATAAATGCGCCCCTGCTCCAATTAAATGCCTTGGGCAGGAATCAGGTCTGTCGTAGTGGTCGGTCACCACCAGCAAAATATTGGAGATATACTCCTGTAGGCTATGGGAACCCAGTAGGACTAATAAACTAATGAAGTGACAGTTAATGGCGTACCCATATCAAGCATGCCAGCCAAAGCACTCCATAGGAGTACAGCCTGACGACACAGTATACATTCAAAATGTCAACATGGTCTGAGTGTCAACATGTTGACATGACAAAATGTCGACAGCCTTTTCTTATGAATTTGGGACTAGGGTTAGGCTGTGTTTAGGGTTAGTTTTAGGGTTAGTTCATGCAAAACCGCATGTCGGGCATGCCGACTGTCGACATTCGCATTATGTCAACTTCCAGTCCATGTCGATATTCTGAATGTTGACATTTTGTACCACACTCTGACATTATACATTAACTTCCTGAATGAACTCTCTCCTCAACTCATAATCTGCCAGGTGTCCCAATAGGTTGCTGTCAATATCCCGACAGTGGGGTTTCTGGCGCACAGTGTGCTGGCGCCAAAATCCTGATACTTGTCAGAATCCCGGCGCCAGCATCCCAACCACTGAAATCCCAAAGCTAAGTAGCGGGGTTGGGGGGAGGGTTAGCGGTAGGGTTAGGGGGGAAGGTTAAGCATTAAGGGGTGATCTCCTACTCAGCATGAGAGCCCTCTGCATGTCAGGAGAGCTGCAGTGTTTGTGGTTGGTCAGATCTTCCACAAGGGCAAGATGGCTGCTTGATGTGCAGCGATGTTACCGATATTTACGCTGGTAAGCAACATCGTAAATAGATGAGAATGCAGCAGTGGGCGTCCCTATGCTCGGGTGATCTTTGGAACTATTAGCATGTTTTCACAGCTGTGTACCATGCAAAAATGCAACTGGGATTGCATTAGCGCCATTTATAAATAATACCCTAATTAGTGCTGTGGCCAGTGGATGTATCTGTTCGAATCCCATCGGCTGCGCCACTTGCATAAAAATGAAGTCGAGGCTGCATTAGAGTCCACCTATGAATCTGTCCCACAGTGTATTATTCTGTAGCATGTTTATATTATTAGCCTACTCAGTAAACACATTACTGTGTTCCCCTCTAATAAATACTTTATGGGACCTATTAGGTAATAATATTTGTTTGTTATAGAAGGTAATAAATTCCAGTTTTTGCTTGACAGCGATAACTCCTGTAATGAGTTACAGCAGTATGTGGCTAAACATGGTAAAGACCTAGAATGACAGGTTCTGTGCTTACTGGCACTCTACATTTCCATCTGGCCATGCCAGTCAGACAGAATGGAAATACTCCTGCTTGTGCATTTTGCCATAATATTGTTAGCATGCACTTAAAGGGCCACAGTGATCACATTTGTATATAATTTTTGTTTTATATAAAATATAGTTCTTATTTGTGTTGTACTGGTGAAACATTATATCAAGTGGAAATATCTACTGTCTATTATTTTGATTACAATTTAAATAAAAGTCCTCACATGGTAGAACTACAGCTTTTATCACTGATGATTTGTAGCACTTCACAGTAATGCAAAATAATAACATCCTGTATTTTCAATAAAGAGCTGATGAAAATGTATATGGTTACATCTATGTTACACGTGTGATGATGGGAGTGTAAGCGCACTGAAAATAGGGAGTCAGCCTGTTGGACACCTCTTCTCATTCAAATTGTGTTTAACATTGCATTGCTTGTATTTTATTGTGTTACCCATGTATGTATGTATTTTATGCCCCTCAGTGTATTTGGGTGCTGACAGTGGACACCTCAGTTCCTGCCAGGGCCGGACTGGCCATCGGGCACTTCTGGCAAATGCCAGAAGGGCCGATGGCCAAATGGGCCACTTTGGCTGAGCACAGGCTTATCCGGCAGTACAGCCTCCCGGGCGGCGCCTTGCTCAGCAAGCAGATTTCAAGAATGCGCGGCCGCGTCATTGCGTAATGACGTTATGACGTCATGACGCAGTCGCATCATGATGTGGCCGCGCATATGACTGCTGAGCAAGGCGCTGCCTGGGAGGCTGTACTGCGACCAAGCCCCACCCGCGCACGCAGGGGGGGTTTCCGAGTACCTAGACACCCCCCTGGCTGTGTACCCCCCTGGCTGCCTATCTATTGCAGCTGACCAGTGCTCAAAGGTCACTTCACTTTGGCAACTGGCAATATAACCGTCCCCTTTAAATCTGGCTGGTTGCGTGAGCCAATCACGGCTCGCGGACCGGCAGCCAATCAGGGAAGGCCACGTGGCCACACCCCTAATTGGCTGTCAGTCCGCGCGACCAGCATGGTGCACCGGGAACCCAGATGGAGAGGGAGCACGGCTCAGCGCTTCAGGCGATCAGGCGAGTGATGCGGGGCCATAATGTGCGTAACTGTGTTCACACCGAGGAGGTAAGGGGGCTGTGTGGAGTAGGTAAGGGGGCTGTGTGGAGGAGGGAAGGGGGCTGTGTGGAGGAGGGAAGGGGGCTGTGTGGAGGAAGGAAGGGGGCTGTGTGGTGGAGGGAAGGGGGCTGTGTGGAGGAGGGAAGGGGGCTGTGTGGTGGAGGGAAGGGGACTGTGTGGTGGAGGGAAGGGGACTGTGTGGAGGAGGGAAGGGGGCTGTGTGGTGGAGGGAAGGAGAATGTGCACAGATAGAGGAGGGAAGGGTAGTGTGTGGTGGAGGGAAGGGGGCTGTGTGGCGGAGGGGAGTGGGCTGTATGTGCACAGATAGAGGAGGAAAGGGTAGTGTGTGGAGGAGGGGAGGGGACTGTGTTCCTGATTCAGAGCCGCTCGTAAGCGGCCGCTCGTTTGTTCCGAGCGATGTTTGCACAACTGCGCATGCGTACGGATCGTAATACGCATGCGCGAATCAGTCAGTGCGGCCGAAAATAGTTTGTTCGCTAAATAGCGAATGCCTGCTATTTTGAGTGGCAGGAGGAGGCGTATGTGGGTGGTAACAGGGGATGGTGCTTGAAAACGGGAAGTGGAGATCCGAACGCAGGCATGCTTGAAGGTCAAAATGGGCATTTTAAGGGTGTGCATAATTAATACAGCAGCGTCATTGACCACGTCACTGGGTTATTTTATAGTCAGAACTGCTCGCAAGATTGCGGTAGGAAAAACCACCCACAAGAATAGCGAGCAGTTCATACGCTGGTCGATGTACTCGATTAATCTAATAAATAGTGGACATGACGTAGGATGCGAGCGGCCAGGGGGCGTAGTTTTCCAAAAAACGACCGCATGTTTTGTTCGCTCGTTCAGACCTAGAGGCGTGAACAGACAGCAAAGAGCGAACGGTTCATTTGAATAGCCACCCCTTTTTTCTGAACGAGC
This sequence comes from Taudactylus pleione, assembly GCA_031769625.1. NCBI lineage: Eukaryota > Metazoa > Chordata > Amphibia > Anura > Myobatrachidae > Taudactylus > Taudactylus pleione. The sequence goes on from JAUIMM010000241.1 coordinate 1,610,915, forward strand.
GAGCACATATAGCTCTGAATGAGGTCCAGTATGCACAGAGGAGGAAAGGGTAGTGTGTGGAGGAGGGGAGGGGGCTCTGTGGAGGAGGGGACTGTATGTGCACAGAAAGAGGAGGGAAGGGTAGTGTGTGGAGGAGAGGAGGGGCTGTGTGGTGGAGGGAAGGGGCTGTGTTGAGGAAGGGAGGGGGCTGTATGTGCACAGATGGAGGAGGGAAGGGGACTGGTGTTTGCACAGATGGAGGAGGGAAGGGGGCTGTGTGTGTACAGATGGAGCAGGGAAGGGGGCTGTGTGTGTACAGATGGAGCAGGGAAGGGGGCTGTGTGTGTAGAGATGGAGCAGGGAAGGGGGCTGTGTGTGTACAGATGGAGCAGGGAAGGGGGCTGTATGTGTACAGGCTTATTCTGGTCAGACATTTGTCATTGGTTCTGTAACCAATTATTTGGAAACCCCCCATTCAAAATCCAGCGTTTGCCACTGAGCCCCATGGCAATGGGAAGGAATCTGGGGCGGAGGAGTGGTTAGGACTAGACTATACAGCGCAGATGTGACGTCACACCCACGTGACCCGGCCTGAAAGTGGGAGGGGCAGGGATGCTAACGGGGGACCAAAAGTGTCCCCTCGTGGGCTCGCCACGCTTCGGGCACGGTGACTCGCTGCACTCGCCACAAATATTTATTTCCCCTCTGTGCCCTAGTGGATGGTAATGCAGGAGCGGTCCAGCCTCCTGCAGTGGTCACGTGGTGGATACGTCACAGAGGTCCTTTCTAAAACTAGGAAATAGCAGCAACCGCGGGGGAGCGCTATGCAGACGGGAGGCGGACACGCCATTCCGAGGAGCCTGCATATGGTGACACTAGGTAAAACCTCTGCACACTCCAAAACTACTGTACATGAGGTATCTCTCTCTGCCATCTCCGCCATTAATTTCCTTCTGTCTCTCTCCCATCTCACCTTATTCCTCCTCCTCTTACTCTCTTTTCTATCTCCCCTGATTTCTTCTCTCTTTTTTCTGTTTCCCTCTATTCCCCTCTCATCTCCCCCTATTCCTAAACTCTGCTGCCTGCCCTTATTCCTCCTGTCTCCATTCTCCCCCTATTCCTACCCTCTATCTCCCATTTCCCCCTATTCCTGGTCTCTCGCCCAGCTCCCCCTCTTTCTCCTATGGAATAGAAAAGAAGGGAGCGCTGATAGAAGTCATAAAATATTTAATATTCGAGAACTGGCATTCTCTGACTAAACTTCCCGGCATGATGCTGTTTCCGCCGCGCTAAGTGCAGAAAACAGCATTGCACCTGGACTTTGGTTGGATTTTTGCTTGCATCCCAGGAGGTATGCGAGAAGAAATCCTTAGTCGGGCGCACTGATTTGAATAGCTCCGGGAGCTCATTTCCGGAGCTATTGAATTTATGTTGAATTGAATCAAGCCCAATGTCTCTTTCAGCTTCCCCTCTTTATCCTATGTCTCTCCTGGCTTCCCCTATTCCTTTTCTCTCTCTCTCTCCCAGCTTCCCCTATTCCTCCTCTCTCTCCCGTCTCCCCCTATTCCTTCTCTCTCTTTCCCAGGTTCCCCTATTTCTCCTATGTCTTTCCCAGCTTCCCCCATTCTCTCTCTCTCCCCTCTCTGTCCTATGTCTCTCCTGTATCCCCCTATTCCTCTTCTCTCTCCCAGGTTCCCCTTTATCTCCTATGTCTCTCCCGTGTCCCCCTATTCCTCTTCTCTCTCCCAGCTTCCCCTCTTTCTCCTATGTCTCTCCCATCTCCCCCTATTCCTCTTCTCTCTCCCAGCTTCCCCTCTTTCTCCTTGCTCTCTCGTCTTTCCCTATTCCTTCCTACTCTCTCCCAGCTCCCTTCTCCTATGTCTTTCCCGGCCTCCCCAATTCCTTCTCTCTCCCCAGCTTCCCCTATTCCTTCTTTCTTTCTCTCTCAGCTCACCCTATTTCTCCTATGTCTCTCTAGCTTCCCCAGTTCCTCCTCCCTTTCTCTCTGCTCAACCTGTTCCTTCACTCTCTCGTGGCTCCCCCTTTTTCTGCTCTCTCCCGGTTCAACCTATACCTTCTCTTTCTCTCCTGGCTCTCCCTATTTCTTCTCTCTCTCTCTCTTCCCACTCCCCATATTTCTCCTATGTCTCTCCTGGCTCCCCATATTCTCTTGCTCTCTACCCCAGTTCCTCCTATTCCTCCTTTCTCTATCTCCTGGCTCTCCCTAATTCTCCTATGCTGTGTCCCCTCTTTCCTTCTCTCTCTCCAGCTACACAAATTCCTCCTCTTTTTCTCCTGGCTCCCACCCTTTCCTCCTCTTTATTTAGTGTCTCTCTCTATTTCTTTTAGTATGTTACTATTACCGTGTGACGTAATGTGTAAAAGAAACACTACTGTGTGACGTAATGTGAAAAAGAGATACTACTGTGTGTCATAACATGAAAAAGGGACACTACTGTCTGACGAAAGGTGAAAAAGGGCACTACTGTGTGATGTAACATGAATAAGGGACACTACTGTGCAGTGTAGTGTGACTAAGGGACACTACTGTGTTTTGTAGTGTGACTATGGGGTACTACCGTGTGACATAATGTGAAAAAGGGACACTACTGTGTGACTCAATGTGAAAAAGAGACATTACTGTGTGCCGTAACGTGAAAAATTAGGTGGCTACGTCCCTTCCCAGCAAAAACCACACCTGAATTTGTTTGCACTCTCTGCTTCACCTACACATGGCGGAACAAATGCTCTCTTTAAAATGTGTAGTTACAGCTCTGCTTTGGTGTGCACAGATGTGTCCTCTGCGTATAGCACCCCTGTCCTAACAAAGTCCTATAGTGACCACTATCTAATCTTCTACAATTGCTAAACTAGGGCTTGGGAAAATGCCTTCCCCTTTCTTTGTGTATGACCTACACCAGTGAAGTGCCAGCTTTACCTATAGATATCTGTCAAATCTGTCTGGTGGGAAAGAAAATCTGGTCCATTTTCCAGCATCTGGGAGCAAATTTCTATTGTTATTTGCTCCCATACATTCACAGATTTTCTGTCCCACCACACAAATTGGACAGATATATCTATAGGTGTCTACACAACTTAACAGAACCAACACAATACCAAATGTTTGACTCCCAGCAGGATGTGCTCAGTTGTATGTATTTTAAGAGAATGATGTGTACTTGTCTGTTGTTCTAATATTAATTCTATTTGTAAGAGCATAAACTAAGAAGTGGGAGGAGCCAGGAATAGTTAGGGGAGGAGTCTATGCTAGGAGCCAGATGCTGACGCAAGGTGGGCCTGTGTGTTCTTTAAATGCCAGGGCCTATTTTTAGTCCCAGTCCGGCCCTGGTTCCTGCGCTTCCAGATGCACGGATGTACACCAGGGAAGGGCTTTGTAGTGGCATTTTCATAAAGTCACAGACGTGCGACTGAAAAAAGGCGCAGACGCGGACGCCGCTGCATCCGACTCACAATCAGGCTCAGCATCTCTTCATACGCATCATTCTAATATACTGTAGTACACTATTTAACATTATTCTCCTCTTTTCTATATTGAAACAGTGAGGATATGCCCATCTGGCAAATACTGCATCTGGAGAAGAGTCAGAACTTGGGGCCTGATTCAGACCCGCTCGCAAGTGCTATGCGCTCGCAAGCGGGTCGATGGTGGCCCAGTGCGCATGTGCACGACGGAGCCGGCTCCGTCGTGCGCATGCGCGAGACCCGGATAGTGACGGGCAAACCGTCGCTCCAGGTCTCGTACCAAAGGGGGCATGCTGCCGATGTTGAGTGACAGCACGCCCCCTTTGGTGGATGGGCCGGGGGCGTGGCTGCCCAGGCGGAGGTGTTCCCATGGGAACGCCTACCGTCTGGGGCTGGCCCCACTGACATGACAAGTGATGTCAGTGGGAGTGCATTCGGCTCTGTTAGAACCAAAAGCACTCTTGGGCTTGCGGCAATGAGACCCTACCACAAGGGTCTCGTCGCAAGCACGATGGTCGCGACGGTCTTGACCATCGGGACCATCTTCCTTGCCGCTCGCTATAGCTGTGGGTGGTCGCTATGCGAGTGACCAGGAGGCCAGAGGGCCGGCCCTGATTCAGAGTGAGCACTCTGTCAGAGCGTCCGGCTCTGAATCAGGCCCTTTGTTCACTGTGGTACGTGAGCACTTGGCACATTACCATATATATATTTGCTGTGTTTCAAATAGACTACACTATCATGTGCCTGCACTTATTTAGAAGAGGAAAAAGCCTGCACTCAGTATATCCCAAACTGCCCATGGTACCAGCTGCAATTAGATAGCAATAGTAACATGGAAATGTAAAGATACTAAACCAAAATGTCCTCAATAAAGCTTGCAGCCAAGGCAAATGTAGTCTCCATGAGATAAGCCTTGGGGGTATACTTACTTAAGAGCAGGATTTTAGAAGTGGAGATGTTGCCCATAGCAATCAATCAGATTCTAGCTATTATCTTCTAGAAGGTGCTAAATAATTGTTAAGTAGAATCTGATTGGTTGCTATAGGTAACATCTCCACTTCTAAAAACTCTCACTTTAGTAAATATACCCCTTGGAGAGAGATAAAATGGAGAGAGATAAAATACCACCCAATAAACTCCTAACTGTCATTTTTCAAACACAGCTTGTAAAGTGACTGGAGCTGATTGGTTAGTACTTCATCTCTCTCCTTTTTATCTCTCTCCAAGACTTAGAACATCTCCCCCTGGCAGTGGCATATCTATAATGGGTTCAGTGTGTACGGGGCACACGGGCCCCACACCACACACCCTGCACCCATATTTTTTTTAACTTACCTGTCCGTGGTCCCGCGTCGGGTGTCGGCGCTGCTCAGAACATGGGAAAATGGCAGCTGCGGCCATTTTTCCGGTGTTCTACACATGTGCAGTAGGCTGAGGGCACACTCTAGTACCCAGAGTCTACAGAACGCCGGAAAATGGCCACCGCGGCCATGTTTCCTGCGTTCTGCGCATGTGCAGTAGACTCTGGGCACACTCTAGTGCCCGGAGTCTCCTAACACTCCGGTGGCTGGCCAGCCGCATCAGTCGGCTGCCAGCCACCGAGGGGAGAGGAGGGGGTCCCACACGTGGAGTGCACATGGGCTCCCTCCTCTGCTAAGATGCCCCTGCCCCTGGATACCTTAAAATGGGTGTGGAATGTTACGTCGACAGTTGCCATGTTGACATGCTTAAGGGCATGTTGACATGGTTGTAATGTGACCAGTAACCATGTCGACATTCATCATATTTACACGGATGATATGTTGATATGATAGAATGTTGCCATAACATCCCTGGCGACCCAATGGGCACTTACCTGGTCTCGGCATCAGTGACATCTCCAGCTTTGTCTTCTGGGTTCCAGCAGTCATTTAACTAGAAGTACTGATGCAGATGCCTGAGGAGCAGCGGTTATCCCTAGTATCTAACCCTAACCCCCCCATTCAGCAGCCCAATCCTAACTTCCTACTAGTGCCTAAAACTAACCCCCCCTTCAGTAGCCCAATCCAAACCTCCTAGTGCCTAACCCCAGTGCCGTATCTGTACAGCAGTGCTCCCTGTGCTGCACTGCCACCTCTCACACTCCCCCCCACTCCCTCCTCCCCCTGAGCGCTTACCTATTTCCACCTGGGGCTGGGTGGAGGGCAGGAAACTTCTTCGGCGTCGCTCTGTGAGCACCAAGCAGCACTGCAGGAGGTCTCTCTACAGACCTCCGGAGCCAGACAGGTTGCGGCTGGTGACCTTGGATCCTTCCGCCCTGTACGGAGGCACCGGCCGCACCACCGTCCCTACGGCCCTGCCTAACCCTAGCCTCCCCCTTCAGCAGCCCTATCCTAACCTCCTCCTAGTGCCTAAACCTCCCTTCAGCAGCCCAATCCTAACCTCCTCCTAGTTACTAAACTTACCTCCCCCTGCCATTCTGCAGCCCAAACCTAACCTCCTCCTAGTGCCAAACCCTAACTCTCCCAGCAGCACCTAAACCTAAGTGTTGGCATTCTGGGAATGATGACATTTCACCTGGAGACATTTCAGATGTCGACATTTTGTACATGTTGGCATTGTGCCTGGGGACACAATGGGGGAGATGTATTATAGCGGCACTTAACGTGCCACTATAACGCTTCCTGCTTTGCCTCTTTACTGAGGCGAAGCAGGAAGCACTAATGATGAGATGTATTAATATCTCATCGGCCGGAGTGGGGGAGTGTCTCACTCCCGTCCGACTCCACTGAGCATGCACGGGATCTCGCAAGTATTGCGAGATCCTGCATGCAGCCCTAGAGCCGGCAGCCACCGCAGCAGGGACAGCGCTTTTCCTGCAGTGGGGATAGGGCATCGCCAAGCTGACAGCTGCAGCGGGTGGAATGGTCAGGCAAACTGACCGCTTATACATTGCCCTGCCTATCGGCGTCCTGTCTTGTAGATAGCAGCGCCGATAATGACAGAGGCCCCTGCCATTTACCACCCAGCCCCCCATTAATACATGGGGGAGAAATGGTATCAGCTTACATAACGTTCATACATCTACCCCATTGAACCATATTGACATTCCTGGTATGACATTATGAATGTTGACCTGGTAACTGTCAACAATGTGAACACAGAAAAAAAAAAAGAGATTTGCCCCCAGCACACTGCAGCAAAAACAATACTTAAATCCTACATGATAATAGTGATTCAGAGGTATTAGTTACATACATTTGCAAATATATGAATAAACGCCAGGCCAATCGTCAAGGCTCCTCTATACTGGCGTCCCTAGCATTTAGGGGTTCACGTCCGAGAAGCAAGGCACCCCAAAAAAATTCCAACCAAGGGCCATCCCCAGGGCATCACACGAAAAAGGGAAAAAGGTGATAGTGAAGTATAAAGAAAAGATGTGTAAGTATAAATCAATAAGTGTTAATGAAATGAGAAATAATTAAAATGACACAAATAATATACAAACAAATAGAGAAGTGATAAAGGTATTCTATGTGAATTAAGTGGTGATGCCATGAGAAAGGCCCAGTCAGAACCCCCCCGGGGGCCCCACTCCCAAACGCTCACCCCAAAATAATTATTGCTACATAATGGTAGCACCCACTCTGGGTCATATAATTACACTTGATGTACTGCATGATAACAGTACATATAAAAGCTGAGAGCTAACTTACCTTGGAGGTACCCCAAAAAACCTCCACATGGCACTATAAGCATCAGCACATCCTCCTAATGCTGACTGCCTTCATGCCTCTCCAAACTTGCAAAAAAAATGGTAGTTGCTCAGATCAGCTTAATTGCATAACACAGGTGCTTGTAAAGGGCGGGGTTTACTCTGAACACAGAAAAAAACAAAAAGAGATTTGCCCCCCAGCACACTGCAGCAAAAACAATACTTAAATCCTACATGATAATAGTGATTCAGAGGTATTAGTTACATACATTTGCAAATATATGAATAAGCGCCAGGCCAATCGCTTTTCCTGCAGTGGGGATAGGGCATCGCCAAGCTGCAGCTGACAGCTGCAGCGGGTGGAATGGTCAAGCGAACTGACCGCTTATACATTGCCCTGCCTATCGGCGTCCTGTCTTGTAGATAGCAGCGCCGATAATGACAGAGGCCCCTGCCATTTATCACCCAGCCCCCCATTAATACATGGGGGAGAAACTGTATCAGCTCACATAACGTTCATACATCTACCCCATTGAACCATATTGACATTCCTGGTATGACATTATGAATGTTGACCTGGTAACTGTCAACAATGTGACCAGATACCCTTAAAACAGGATAATCAGATAAGGTAAAGTAAGGTTTAAAGCTAGTTCCGGGTACAAAGCTTCAGATCAGATCAATGTTATGATAAGACTGCCAAATGCTTTCCTAGTGTTTCATATCCTGCACACCAAATCACCTGTATGAAACCTATAAGTTACATTTTCAGAGGGGTTAAACATTTCCTGACTTGTGGTGGATAAATTAAAGGATGTTGGACCAGTAACATGTGCATTCCCACTTGATATATACATATTTTTTCTAAAATATACTCGCAATTTCTGCACAAGAAAGAGAAGTCATTTTATGAAGTGAGAATTCTTCCTATTGCTGCAGAATTACTGTATATATATGGATTTGATTAAATGCTTCTGCTTCATTAAACCCTCAAGCTTTGAGAGCTAAAATCATCATACATTACAGCAATTAAAATGTGACCTTAACAGCTCAGCATCTCACTGATGAACGCACAAAATCATGTTCTTCTTGGATAAATAGGAGAGATTTGTCCCTTTCTCTTGTTTAATTTAATTAATTCAGGTTTTTAATTTTCCTCATCAGGAAGAGAGGCATGAGGGGCAGGTTCACCTGTCTGTGCTTTCATACTGCGGCAATGAGATGGATCTTAGTGGTGTGACGCTCGCTGGATAAATCACAGCTCTTCTAGAGGAAAAGCTGCCAAGAAAATTACAAGAATCAGATGGAAAACGTCTCCCTCCTTATGATAAAATACCACCAGAGAGCAGATCTGTTTTCCTCTATCCCTTGATAATACTTATTCCACTACATGATACATTTTCAATTATATTCCAGAAGCCCGTTTGCATCCATCTGTGAGATCTCCATGAAATTCTAAGCTGCAGAACGAACTAGATCACTTCTGAGGAGAAATATTACATGATACAATATTTTAGACTGTAAGCTCCAATGAGCCAGGAACTAATACATATTCTCTGCACAGCATTGCGTATTATGTTTGATGTTTGGGAATCTGTGCAGGTGCCAGACCCGTTCTGCGCATGTGCAGTCAGTGATTGACAGTCTGCTGCCGTTTGGGGGTGGGGAGGGGCGGCGACAGCCTCCTTCACCTGAAATGGAGGCGTGTCGCCATTGGGGGGGAGGGAAGAGGACAGGATCTCCATCAGGTGATGGAGATTTCCTGGCCTCTTCTTCTAAACTGTGGCAGCCAGCTGTGGGACCCTATGAGTCACCGCAGCTGGCTGATGGTACACAGATTAACCAATGCTGCTTTGTTTTAACAACACAGCTCGGTTAATTAATGCACAGGGGCTGCGATTCCACCTGTGCATTACCATATCTGCAAAGGATCGCAATTGCAAAGCTGCCTGAGTGCATACATCATATCTATAGCCTGGGTGCAGCTTTGCAATTATGATCCTTACAGAATCAGGCCCTATGACTATATGATTGGTACCATATAAATAAAAAAGAATACAGTATATATATATATATATATATATCCAGACCATGTATGTGTAGATATACAGCATGTATATATATATTATTTATATATATATATATATATATATATATATATATATATAGTATATATATATATGTTTTTTATATATATAAAATATAGAATGTGCACTAATTCCAATAACACACTGTATATAATCATTCAAACATAGGACCTGATTCAGAGTTGGGAACAGAGAGAGAGAGAACACTTAACTGTGAACCTGGACAAACCATGTTGCAATGCAAGGGGTGTAAATACATAATTTTTTTACATGTGGGGTAAATACTGGCTGCTTTTGCATGTAGCCCACAAATATTGCACAGCTTTATTATTACGCTACAATTTAGATGTCAGTTTGGAAACACTCCTCTCAAATCTAAATCTCTGCACATTTTATATCTGCCCCACCTGCAGCGCAGCATGGTTTTACCAAGATGATCAGTTGAGAGAGATATCTCACTCTATTCCCAAGTCTGAATCAGGCCCATAGTCTACAGTAATTGTAAAGGACAACTTATTTCCTTCATAGATCCCATAGAAGTGTAGTTTGCAGCAGTGTCCTTCAGACTCTGGACCGCAGCTCCCTATATAAGTGTCCCGAGTCCTGCAGGTCAAAAATCTGTCTATAAAAGATATATTGGCTCCCCAGGATACATAAAAACTTGTTGATGAATAAATCAATTCATAAAAAACTTCAACTTGATAGATATAACTCCTACCATAAATAAAATGATATGTCAGGGGTCTAATTGCATCCTTGGAGCCTGGAGGTGAGATAGCTGTTGGTGCCCCTTTGCTCACATTCACTACTAACACACCAGCAGCACCCAGTCACACACACTCATCCTACTGTATTCACTTCCAAAACCCCAGCAGCACCCAGATACAAACTCTCAACCCTTCTCCCTCCTCATTCACTATCAACACCCCTGCAGCACCCAGACACACAATCTCACCCCTCCACATTAATTTCCAACACACCAGCAGCACCCAGACACACACTCTCTCTTCCCTGCTTTCGCTGCCTATCCCCAGTAACACCCAGAAACACACTCTCTTCCCTGCTTTCACTGCCAACACCTCAGCAGAACTCCCTGCATTCACTGCATGCCAACACTCCAGCAGCATCACCTAGACAAACATTCCTCCCTGAATTTACTACCAACATCCCAGCACAAAAATACTACCTATTGCTGATTAGGGTCTTATGTTCTTGCTATTTGTTGCTCCCACAGCAAGAGCAATTGCAGTAGGTCCTGCATGTGTGAGGGAGAAGAACCAGCAAAGGAGGGAGGGGCCATGCACTCCAGGCTATGCCCTGCCCTTTTATGTACATTGGTGTGGTTTCCTTGCTGGAGATCCTTCCCTAGAGACCCAACTCCAGGGTGGAGTCCATGGGAGAGGGGGGACAGCGGCATATGCTTTCTGCTTATTCCTGCTCTGCGGCGCATAAAGCAGAACCTGGAACAATGGAGGAAGTCAGTGTGCCCCCTTTAGGGCTGGCACGCAGAGGCGACTGCCTTCCATTGTATTTACACCCCTGATGCATGCATATCACCAATAGTATGGTCAGATGCTCCAGTCACAGAGAGTACCACCGATGCTGGTTCTACACAGACCTCTATGCAGCTCTAATTGCAAAAAGAAAAAGTCTGAAAGTATTTTTACATAATGTTAACTATGAATTGTTTGAAAGCAGCATAAAAAAGCCATTTATTCAAACAATAAATATAAGATAACAAAAATATCAGACAGACGTGTCAAAACATATGAGCAGGGAAATTAATATCCTTAGAATCCTGCAAAGCTTATTTTAAACCTCAATTGGTTTCGGTAGATTGATATAAAAGCTCACAAGCTTACAATGTAGCAAAATGTTGCAATAAGTATCCAGTTTATAATTACCACTCCTTTGCAAGAGTCCCTATTGTGTAGAGCAATGCTGCAGAGAACTCCCCAGTCCTCCCCGAGTGTAGATGGTAAGAGCAAGTGAAGTGATGTGCTCTGTTGTTGCTCCATGCGATGGACTGTATCTGTTCTATTTACCAGGTGCTGACACCCACTTCACTCCCAATAGAAACTCTGTGGTATGCTGCGGTGTGGATAATGAGGAAATGTACACTTGTGTGGTGTTAGTGGATATGTTTGTTTGAATAAATTTAATTTTAAATGTTGCTTTCAAACGATTGACATGGTTACTACTGAGTAACAATACATAACAATCAGAGGGCCTGCCTCAGAGCTGCACGCAATGCTGATGTTCACACCTCTTGCAGCTGCGCATGCGTGAAGATGTCTGACAACTCCTACAGTGCATGCATTACACAGAGTGTACACACAGAGGCGCTGTTGTGATTGAGAGAGACAGTATCAGAAATGCTGTGGAAAACTGATGGGCATAACTGGAATGTGACTGTTAGCACTGGCGTCACTAGGAGGTTGCGGGGGTGCGGGCCACACTGGGTGACACCAAAATAGCAGAGCTGCTCTGCTATTTTGGTGTCACCCTGTCGGATGGTGTCACGTGACATGGAGACAGGCAGGGAGAGATTGTAGCAAAAGTGGTCAGATCAGTAGGCATTTTATATGAGTGTCATGGGTGTGTCAATGCAAGTGGCTATGTTCCCAGACACATAGCTGCAGGCATAGAAGGATGTTGGTGTATGAGGATGCACATATCGGTATTACAGCGTGCATGGACGCTAACAGTGGGCATCTCAACATTCTACCGCACAAATGTAAGCAAGGGAAGCAGTTTGTGATGACATTTGCATAAACTTTTGCGTGCGACTCAGTATCAGGCAAGATTGATTTGTGGGACATTTGGCACTGTTTTAAACATATCTCTTTGGTGTCTGTGTGTCAACCAACTTCAGGTTGTGAAAGGAAACCTCCATATACAGCATGCAGTCGTGCGTGTCGGCTGGATGGCTACACTATTGTGCAGTCTATGACCAGCTTAACTTTTAAAGTCAACTTGTCTTAATTACTAATGATATTAATATCAATAATACAGTACTTTGTATAACCTATGTCACATTCAGCAGGGGGTGGTACATACAGTATAAGCTTAAATAGAGAGGAGAACCTGCTTAGCAACCACAGTTTTATGAATATTTCACTTCACTTTGTGGTTCACACAGGAATAAATTTTATGTTGAGATGGAGAACTCCTAGTAAGAGTGTGTGATCTATGTTCTAAGCCTTGGAGAGAGATAAAGTGGGTGGAGATAAAGTAATAACCAATCAGCTCCTAACTGTCAATGTACAGGATGTGTTTAAAAAGTGACAGTTAGGAACTTGGTACTTTATCTCCGTCCACTTTACCTCTCTCCAAGGGTTAGTACATAGACCCCTCTGTCTGCTGACAATGAGTCAGTGGGGTTTATTTACTAAGCGTCATGTTCTAAAACCTGGCATTTCTGATCATGTTTATGCCTGAAATTTAAGAGGGCAATGCTTTTACTCGCCATATTTTGCTAGAAAAATCATTTACCTTTTTAGAACCCGACGTTTAGTAAATAAACCCCAGTGACTTTCATGTTCCCGTGTTGAGCAGAAAGGGTTATTTTTCAACAACATTAAATGAAAGTGTCAGATGGGTATTTTTCTGACAGGAAAGAGAATGGTGAACACCTGAGCCTAAACTTGGACACCAAATTGATTTGAATGTCGAAACAACACATGCAGCAGTTTCACAGAGTAACCATGTTTGTGTGACAGGGGTCTATCATTCACAACAGCTTTTATGTTTCTTTATTAGAGCGCAGTATTTCTTCAGAGAATGCAAACGTCTGATCAGACATTGTCTGACATTGGGCCTGATTCTGAAGTGGAAGCAAATCGTGTCGGCTCTTCGTCTTTGATCGCAGTGCATCTGAGAAGATATGCAAATGTAGCAGAAGCCATCTTTTGCAATAAGACACCCACCTCCAGCTTCTCAGATCTGCTGCATGTGTCTGAAGACGTAGCATCGGAAAACATCTGGAACGTCTCTCAGCCATCGGATCTCTGGGCAACCCTATGATTGCTCAGAATGTCAGCTGCAACTTTGCTGCCTGGGCCAGTGAATCTGCATCGGAAGATGCAATCACTGCCTACGGCACAACCCCAAAATGCAGATGACACTCCTGTGTTTTATACACACCTCCCCCAAATGCCTGTAGTCTGTCAATCAAACTGCCTCACTGCAACTGGAATTCCAAGACCATTGCAACACATGGGCAGAACGGCTCAGGGGCATGCGCAGACCACAAAACATTGGCCAGTTCTAAATGTAAACTGCATTCACCTCTGCATCAAGCCCATTGTCATTTATTTTCCAGAGATGTACAGTACATTTGTGGTAAACTGGGTGATGTAGTGGGCACAGGTAAATTAGGTATAGATGGAACTTTACAGATATGATGGCAGCTGCAGAGGATCTTCCTTTTTCTTTGGCAAAGACTCCATGGGCTTTATTCACCTCAGTAAACATGTATATATTGTGACAGTATCGCCAGAGATGGTGCTGGTGAGCAGCACATTCTGTGTGGGGCAGGAGAGATCTTCCCACAGAGAAGAAAAGGAGTGTGGCAACACACGTAAAGCCTGTCCAGTGGATTCAGAGCACAGGTGGGGCTGGAGCAGTCATACAGTCCATGTGGGGTTGTTGAAGCCAGACAGAGCTCATTGTGCTAGCAAGCAATTGAGGGTCAGGAAGACTGAGTCTAGACCTGTGGGAAACAGGGAAGGCCACCAAACTCTGGGACGGAGCTATGTGAATGTGTGTAGGCCAGATCCTATGCAAGGAAGCAGGCCAGATTGTGAGGCTATACATGTGAGCAGCTATGGCAGCCAAAGGCAAGCCAGGCTGGAGCCTGTGATATACTTGCCTAGACTTTGAGAAACTTTATGTTTGCAGATGAGCTGCTCACGGATATTGAGGGCTCAATAAGTGAGATAGTTGCCCTTAGAGAGGGATAGGTGTTTGTTTTGTTACTTTCTGCTTGATATATGCTGCCAGTTAAAGCAATATTTTCATTTACTTAAACCTGGGAAACTGTGTGGACCGTCATTCGAGTACATAACACTGCACCACTGGCACCCCTCCACCGAGCTAATTACCCCATATCATTACAATACAGTATACAGTAATGGGAAAATGTTTTAGGCAGGTGTGGATAAAATGCTGCAAAGTAAGAATGCTTTCAAAAATAGAAGTGTTAATAATTTGTTTTTATCTATTAATAAAACTGCAAAGTGAATGAACGGAAGAGAAATCTAAATCAAATCAATTTTTGGTGTGACCACCTTTTGCCTTCAAAACAGCATCAATTCTTGTAGGTACACTTGCGCAAAGTCAGGGATTTTGTAGGATTATAGTCATGTGTATGATTAACCAATCATACCAAACAGTTGATAATGATCATCATTTTCATATGTAGGTTGAAACAGTCATTAACTGAAACAGAAACAGCTGTGAAAGAGACTTAAACTTGGGTGAAGAACCGCTAAATTCAGCTACAAAGGTGAGGTTGTGGAGACAGTTTCGTGTCACAGGTCATAAACCATGGCAAGACTTAGCACAACAACAAACACAAGGTAGTTATACTGCATCAACAAGGTTGCTCCCAGGCAAAAGATTTCAAAGCAAACGGGGTTTCAAGATGTGCTGTTTAAGCTCTATGAAGAAGCACAAAGAAAAGGGCAATGTTGAGGACTGTAGACGCAGTGGTCGGCCAAGGAAACTTAATGCATCAGACAAAAGACATCATGCTTATTCCCTTTGAAATTGGAAGATATTCAGCAGTGCCATCAGCTCAGAACTGGCAGAAACCAGAGGGACCCAGGTACACCCTCTACTGTATGAGAAGTCTATCCAGAAATGGTCTCCATTGAAGAACTGTGGCCAAAAAGCCATACCTTTGATGTGGAAACAAGGCCAAGCGACTCAACTATGCATGAAAACATAGTAACTGGGGTGCAAAAAATGTCAGCAGTTGCTCTGGACTAACGAATCATTTTCCCTACAACGGGAGACCGACACCCGGCTTACCGATCGAAGGTAAGCCAGGCGACTGTCCGTGGGGGAGGAGGGTTAGGTTTAGGGTTCCTGGGGAGGACTTAGGGTTAGGCACCCTCCCAGGGGACTTAGGTTTAGGCGGTGGGGAAGGGGGGGTTAGGTTTAGGCACTTGGGGGGGAGTTTAGGGTTTGGCATCCCTAAGGGAGGGTTAGGGTTAGAGGGTAAAATTAGGTTAGGAAATACTTACCTAGGACGATCAGGATTTTCAGCCTTGTCAGGCTGCCGCTGTCGGGATTTGAACCACCAGCCGCATGGCCGCATAAAGAAACCCTTCTGTACTGTCGAACTTTTGCCATGTCGACCTTCTTCCATGTCGACCTTCTGGTGTTCACCAAATGATTGTTGACCTATTTATTGTCAACCTTTTGTATGAAACCCCAACATTATGTCATGCCGACATTCAGGGACGTGCAGTCAGGGTAGGCAGGGGAGCTAGAGCCTCCAATGTTATACTCCCTCCCCTATCATACTACCTGTCATGCTCCAGAATTTAAAATAAAAACTGTGTTTTTATACATGTGTGCCTCCCCAGCCATTGACCTCACCGCACATCACTGCCGACATTGTGTTATTGTCGATATTTTGGATGTCGGCATTTTTAATGTGTATGTTGACATTATAAATGCATACCAGTTACTGGCTTTATATTTGTAAATGTCATCGTTTTACTAAAGAAAATATGCCACCTGCAATAAGTAACATTGTTAAATGGAGCCCTAAGCAACACATTAGCTGTATTTATTATTTACAATATAATATTTTAAATGAAAATTATAAATGATTATTAGGATTACTGCACTTGGGTCTCTGAGAAGGTTTCTTATATAATTTATGTACTCCTTATAATTTTTTGCAGCTGTCCTTGTCTTTGTGTTTTTTTAATTCAAAATATTATATTCTGTTATAGTGACATAAGGACAAATGCTTGCATTTGCAGAGTTGTGCATC
Organism: Taudactylus pleione; assembly: GCA_031769625.1. Taxonomy (NCBI): domain Eukaryota; kingdom Metazoa; phylum Chordata; class Amphibia; order Anura; family Myobatrachidae; genus Taudactylus; species Taudactylus pleione. The sequence goes on from JAUIMM010000241.1 coordinate 1,627,170, forward strand.
AGACATCACTGTATCTGAACTGCAGCCTTGCCAGCCAGCCAGGAACAGGTAAGCAGAGCCGACCCTAGCCAAATTAGTGCCCTAGGCAAGATTTTGGGTGGTGCCCACCCCCCCATGGGATTCTGAAAAAGCATGTGGCCTCACAGAAGGGGATGGTCTCACTGTGCTGTAGCCCCTTCCCCCATTGCGCGGCGCTCCCAGCACCCCTCAGCCAGCACAGATCACAGCACAGCACCCATCACCCAGCACAGCACCCTTCTCCCAGCACAGATCACAGCACAATACCCCTCATCCAGCACCCCTGTCCCAGCACAGCACAGAGCACAGCACCCTTCTCCCAGCACAGCACCCTTCACCTCTCTCCCAGCACAGCATCCGTGCTAACCACTAGCTGTCATCTAGGTGCCCCATCCCTGCAAACCGCCGCTGTCCGCTTACTGTTTGCTGCTGCCATTCCCAATCTGAGCTGTCAGCTGACAGTAGCAGCTGCCATAGTCTCTGCCCAGCCAGCAGCAGGTGCTCCGGCCTTGCCTGCCTGAAACCTCTGCTGGCCTTGGGTGCCCCTAGGCATTTGCTTAGTTTGCCTATGCCTAGGGCCAGCTCTGCAGGTAAGAGTTATTATTTTTATTTTACAAAAGAAAAGTCTGTGAGGGGCTGGGAAGTTTGTTCTGGTGGAAGTAGGGGCGGTAGTCTGGAGCTTGGTCTAGGGCAGCAAGAAACCAAGTGTCATACCTGAGTACAGGAACAGGTTCATCAATAATTAGCTGGTCAAGCAAGTTACTGAGTAAGAATTAATTGTCACAAATATGTCATTGCCACGGCAATGTGCTGGAACTTCCCATCACATCCCACCAGGGATGATTTTGTTTTAGATGAAATGGAAATGGGATTCTCCACAAACAAATACCTGGTTACATTTGTTTTGTTAAATTGTAGCGATAACTGATTTTTTTTTTATCACCACGATAGGTGTCACGAAGAGACATCAGACTTATTGCCGCAAAAGTGTTCACAATGATAAACAGGCCACTAGACGTTTAAGAAGCACCTTTTTGGCTTGTAGCATCACTCACTTATTTCTGTTTCCCTGTTTATGGGTGCTGTAAAAGAGTTAACAGGACGGTCTAACTACCTGCCCAATGTCTCTGGATGAATTTTGCCCCAGGGTGACATAAACACCTTTATATTGTTATTTCGAATATGAGTTTGTTGTTCTCCAGCGGAAGCTGATTTATATGAAATGTTATTAGTCGCAACCTCCTAATCTCTTTGTAATAATTCATACAGTGGAGATTACAGCCTTGGAGCACTGCCCAGCTCTGCCGAAATCCTATTTATGGCTTAAAGGATTTGAACAGTCTTTCCAGCCCCCAGTTCTGAATAGTTGGATAACACAGACCCGTTCCATATAAAATGCTTTACCACCGCTTTACACACTCTAATTAACCAGTTGAAAGAAGTGTTAGTATTAAAGTCATTGAAGCTACTTGTGATAGGTAACTCTTTCAGTGACAGTCAGTTCTGTCTTAACAGCGCGCATGGTCTTGCAACTAAATTAACAACGGCAATCAGTTTAATATTTGCTCAATGGTAGAAAAATAAGATAATGAATAGCACTGTGAAGTCACTTCAGTAAGGCTTTCCTGGCAGTGGGATAAATGCTATACGTTTAGTATACTGATGTCACTGGTTTGAGACCGATTACTTTTTTCCTACAGGTGTGACATGTCACCAAGATTATTTTTTTATTGGAGTGAATGCTAAATCCAGCACACTATCTGTTTTAAGCAGGGTACTCAGTACATCATAAATGCAGTTTTCTGTGTGGAAACAATCATAATCTTCTTAAATTTAAAGGAGGTAATCTCTTCTCTAACAAGGTGAAGTTTGTTAAACATTATTTGGAGTCAAATTCTATGTGTTCTTATATTAGACTGTTGAATAAAATGGGTTTTATTTAAAAATGGCCCACTAATTTTAGTGGAATTTATTGTGGATTTGTAATGCTATATATAAACCCGATGGTTTGCATACATCTACGATTGTTAGGGGTTTGTACACGTGCAGAACAGTTTCTGTGTGAACCTTCACAGTCCCCCATTTTGGAGGTGTACTGACCCCAGGGTCTGTGTCATTAGATGCAAACAGCTGTCCAGTTATGACGGCCAGGCTAAGTAGGCTTCAGACACTTCCTGCTGCATTCGTATTTTAATTGGATGGAATTGCACAGCTGCTTCCCTGTGGCTATGTATTACAATCCATCTCTGAATCAGGCCCTGAATCAATTACAAGTGAACTGCCCCAGAACTGGCTTCCAGTGGGTTCGTTGGATGTGTTGCCAGGGACGTATTTATAATGGGTGCAGGGTGCCTGGGTCCAGAGGGGGCCCGCAGGACACACCTTGCACCCATATTGTACTTGCCTCTCCGGAGTTGGTGCCGGTGTCAGCGCTGTAAAACATCTGGAAAATGGCTGCCGTGGCCATTTTCCCGTAGTTTAGCGCATGCGCAGTACAGGGAAAATGGCCGCTGCATGCGGTATAGACTCTGGGCACACTCTAGTGCCCAGAGTCTATCAGTCCGGTGCTGCACTCAGTGCGCTGCCGGCTGCCCGACTGAGAGGAGGGGCTCGTGACAGATACTGCACACGGGCCCCCTCCTCTCTAGAAATGCCCCTGTTTGTTGCTCTCTCATTTCTACTTGCAACCCATGGAGGTGTGAGCAGAAGTGAGCTACTGAATTTGCCATTATGTGCACATTGAGGGGTCCCCGAGCAGGTTGCATGTAACTGACTCTTCCCCAAAGATTGAAACCTGTTCAAAAGTATAGCTTAAAGCTTGCAGAGATACATTACATATCTACAGTGATGGAAGTAGCATTCCACTTCAAATAGTCTATTAATTGTGTCTCTAATTAGTAATTAGTGATGTGCGGTGAGGTAAATGGCTGGGTTGGCACTGGCTAGTATCAGAGCCAGATTTACAGATACAAATATGAACCTGAGGGTTCATGTGGGCATCATACAAAGGAGCAGCAGTATAAAGTGCTGGACATTTGATGTGTTTTGATCAGGGATGTGCAAAAAAGGTAGACAGGAGAGGCAGTGCCTCACCTGCCATACGCTTTTTACTCCAGTTTTGTCTCTAAAAACTTTTAGAATAATACAAAGAAGATGTTTATAATATTTTCTTTAACTTTTTCTTAGGATTGTTATAGTCAAAACTCTGCAGTATACCTAAGTATGACAGGAAAGGCTCTGTCTCACCTGACCGCACATCACTGTTAGTAATTAGAGTTCCCATCATGAACACCCCTTGCTCCCTGTTTCCTGAAGAAGGATTTAAGGCTTCACCTTGCAACAGCCAAAACTGGGTGGAAAATTCATATCTCCATATCCAAAGCCAGGGCTGGATTATAGGCAAGGCAGCCAGAGCAGTTGCCCAGGTATTCCACACATAGGGGAGCACCACAAGACTGCAAACCTGTTTTGCTACCAGTTACTGACCCGACCATGCCACCATATGGAGTAATTATGCTGCTGTCAGTAGTTTCCAGACGCCTAGCCTCCCACCAAGGGCGTAGTTAAAGTAGGTGCAGAGAGTGCAGCTGCTACAGGGCCCAGTCTGCATCTCGGGCCCGGCTCTCTCCCTGCACTGAGTTACACTGCCGTCTCCTGAGCCCCATCTTTTTTATTCTACTGCAGGGCATCTGAGCCCACAGCTAATCTAAGATACAGCCATCTCTAGCTGCTGCCTGCATGCATTGTGATGTCACAATGCAGGTCACAACCCTATATAAAGAATGCCCAGCTACTGGCAGCCATTTTGTGGTAACATTTTGTCCTACTTTGATGCTCTCAGAGTAGTTCCTGCTTTATTTAGGTTACTTAGGATAATGACTACCTAGAAGGACTTTGGATTACATCTTCCAATAAGGTCCTCAACAACAAAATTTTCAGAAAAAGAATCTGAATAACATCTTCAGGTAAGGGCTATATAACAACTTGTGCCCTGTCACCCTTGCCTCTTCAGACACCTCCCTCTGTTTTATTTGCAGCTTTTAATTTAGAAACAATGAATAGAGCAAATTATTTATCTGATGTGACACTGCATGACATGATGGGTACACACTTGTCAAATCCTCCAGGGATCCAACTCTAGACCAGACTGTTGACACAATCCTACTGGAGACCTGGTTGCAGATTCAACACCCAATATATGCCTCCATACCTGACCAATTTTGCAGCAGATCTCAGATCTGCATCTGCTAAAACAATCTACTAAAAGTATTGTGCCACCGTACAGTAAACACTCTTCCTATCTTTGGCAGACCAGCTGCTACTCACAGGCAAGGACCTAGCTAAAGTAGGTGCAGAGAACAGGGCTGCTACAGGGCCCGGCCCTCTCCCTGCACCGAGTTACACTGCCATCTCCTGAGCCCAGGCTTTTTTTATTCTCACCAAAGTGCTACTACAAGGCATCTGCTGTAACTAGCTCAGCCACCTCTGTCTCTCCTCACTGACTGATTTATTAGTGAATCATAGCCTTCTTATATACACGTTATATCATAAACATTTAAGACTATAAAGACCAGATAATTTTTTTAATATATATATTTCCATTTATAATACTTACTATATACTAATTACCAATCATTTAATCCTGCATTTCACCTAAGTAGGCAGATAGTGCAAATATTAGATAATTTACAATAAAAATGGATAAACTGCAAAATAATTTGCACGGGGGGGGGGGCCCTGTGGAAATTTTGCTATGGGGCCCCCACAGATCTAGCTACACCCTGACTCCCACACACCTTAATCAAGAACCATATTTATAATTTAGGAGTGTCTCATATATATCAATTCCAAGTACTTTACCATGTGCTCTGCACATACATGTTTAACCTTATGCATTGCATTGTGTTTGGGCATGACCAAAGCTGCCTTGTGTGTGCAGGCTAATTTAAATGCTGTAAACCATTACACTTGGTATTAATGATTTTCTTAGGCCTTTAAAAGCCCACTATTATTAGTCACAGGCAATTGTATAGGAGCTATGGGATATTTTGATTTCTTTCCTGGCTTTTGGCAAATAGTTCTAACTTATTACAAACTTCCAATGCACAAGGTAGTAACTAAAAAATATGGCCAGTTAGCTGCTATCCTTTGGACATGCAGATAGAGTAGTCAGTTGTAATTTCAGGAGGGAAATGAGCCTTGTTTTACTAAGACAGTCCAACACCAGTACACAACCCTGAAACACTTGCTGGGAATTTAATATCCCCCAAATGTTTTGGTGGTTTTCAAAGTCTACCACACCGCATTTACTATCCTATGCTTTGGAGGCTACAAACCCAAACTGCTGGATAGAGAGACTGCTCCTGATTGGTCTGCCCATAAATAAGGTAGGTGAGATTATCTGATAATAACTGATGTAGTGATGGGAGCAGACTGCTTTGTGTATAAGAGATGTTTTATTCATCATGAATTATGATGAGTCAAGACAAGTAGATTCCAGGTAAGCAGGGATGGACTGGGCTGCTTATCAGCCCTGGCACTCCCCACATGCACACGTGTCTGCAAAAGGGGCTTGGCCTCACTACAAAAAGGGCCTGGTCATGTCTCATGAGGCATGCTGCGAGTAAGTATCCTGGATGAGCAGAGTGCAGAGGTTCTTGGTGGGCTATATGATTTAGTCACACAGGAATCTTGGCCTAGAGTTGGGAGGATGTCAAAGTGAAGAAAGAAATAAGACTGTAAGAAGGGATGTGTTAGATAGGGAAGCTACAGTATGAAGGTTATGTGGGCGGTTCTAGAATATGATAAGCTTGAAAGTTTGGAGACTAGAGGAAAGTCTTATTGTGCATGGGAGGGCATTCTACAGAGTGGGTGCAGCCCAAAAAAGTCCTGTAACTGTGAATGAGAAAAAGTAATGAGTGTGGATGAGAGACACAGATCTCGTGCAGAGCGTAGATGTCGGGTTGGGAGATATTTTGAGATAAGTGAAGAGATATATGTTGGTGTAGTTTGGGTAATAGCTTTATGTGTAAGTAAAAGTATTTAATATTGAATACGGTAGAAAACCTGCAACCAATGGAGGGATTGACAGAGTGGCACAGCAGACAATGAACGTTTGGCGAGGAAATTAAAAGTGATAAAATAGTGGATTGCCCTTGGTGCATACGGGTACGGAAAGCGGCACTTAATTTTTGTCTGTGATTACACCCAATAATCAAAATATGGAATATGCAAGAAAAATATATAGACAAAAATCCAGTGTGCTACTATTCAGAAAATAATCAAGTAAGATATAACAGTGAATCAGCTTACATATTAACATAAATTGTTCCTTAGAAAATATATATAAGGACTTGCACTTCCCTTAAATGATGAATTTCATCTTGTGTGACATTGCATAGATTCAGAAAATATTAAGAAGTTTCAAGGTAATATGTAAGATAAAAATAAAATCCAAATACCGTAACACAGTACTGCATTCCAAGACCAGGAGATGCTGACTTTTGGTTCCCATTAAATTCAGTTCATTGGGGAATGCGGCTATTGCTAAAGGTTCCTTTTATTTTGTAAAAATGCAGGTTGTGTCTATTTACATAGATATGATCATCCAATCATGGCACAAAGTGCTGGAGTATAAAAATCATAAACGGAACATATAATTAATATGTGCTACAAAATGTATATGTTTAAAACACTATTGCAAACTGGAAAGTTTATATACAATATATTCTAAATATATAAATAAAATAAATATATTTAAACATACGAAAGTGGATATAGAGAATGGTATAAAATGGATATAGCTGCCAAATCCTAATAATTCAAAGAATGATAAAAGTAAATGAAATGAAAGGTAAATGAGAGGTGGACATGGGAGGTAGGGTGGGAATTAAGGTTTCAAGCTTTATCGGAACCACTTTATCTAAAAATCCTGGTTTAGACTGTCTGGAGATAACATTTCAAGTCTATGGATCCAACGCAACTCTACTTTGGCTAACATTGCCTCTTCATTCTTATCCCTCCAATTTCCCCTTATGTTCTCATTTGCCATAAATGTCTCAATGGCTTTTGTAGAACAATCATGCTTGTCTTTAAAGTGGTTGGACAATGAATGTGTTGTCAGGCCCTTATTGATGTTTCGTAGATGTTCGCAGAGATGTGTTTTCAGCGATCTACTTCTACGCCCAATGTATAGTAGGCCGCAGCTACATTGGATCAAGTATACGACATTGCTCGTGTGGCATGTTGTGAACTGTTCAATTTTACATTACTATTTTTCACTGAGAATTCAGGCTTGACACATTCCACACCTGTGAAATCCTTTGATCCTTTCTGGGTGTGTAGTGTTGACTGTAAGTGCGCTTTTGGTTAATTTATTCTTAAGATTAGGTGCTCTCCTGTAAACGAAGATTGTTTTCTCTGGGATTATATTCTTTAGTACAGAATCCTTTTTGAGCAGGTGCTATTGTCTTTTTAATATTGCTACAACTTTCCTATGGTGGCAGGTTTATCCCGAAAAAAAGGCCCACTGATGGTCACTTTTTGTTGCTTTCTTTCTATTTTCATTTTTGCTTTACAGAAGTAGCTTTCTATAGAGTTTTATCCAGTTTTTTTTACATTGTATCCATTAACTGCTAATCTGTTCTTCATTATTGACATCTGATGTTCACATATCGTGTTCTTGCTGCAATTTCTCCATAACCCTAGGAATTGGCTCCCTGGAACACTATTGAAACAATTTACATGATGCTCACTGGATGATGTAATGTAATTATTAGCATCTGTAGGTTTACTATAGCATTGGGTCTCCAGAGCTCCATCCTCCACATATATTTCTAAGTCCAGAAACTACACTCTCTCCTTGTTTATATTGAAAGTTAATGAAATGTTGGAGTCATTCTGATTCAATGTGGTTCAGAAAGTATCCAAGTCTTCCTTTGATCCTCTCCAAAGAAACAGGATGTAATCTATATAGTGATACAAGGCAACCAAGTCCTTGCCCCAAGCTATTTTCCTCTCCCAATAAGCCATGAAGAGATTTACATAGCTTGGGGCAAACTTTGTGCCCAATGCTGTTCAGGTTTTTTTGCATGTAATATTGCCCATCAAAAAAGGAGTAATTATGTAAAATAATCTTGATACCTTCAATGATAAGTTCTTTCTTCTCTTCAGTTAAGTGACTTTGATCACTAAAACCATTTGACTGCCTTGATACTCTTTTGATGAGGAATGTTAGTGTACATGGCTGCCACATCTACCGTTACCAGATGCATATCCTCCTCGCAATGGATACCCTTGAGTTAACATAATGTGTCCATTAATTAAGACTTAGTCTTTACTATGATAGGCTGTAACTGTTTGTCAATATATTCTGACAAGTTAGTGGTCAGACGTCCTACACCCACCACTATCGGCCTCCCTGGGGGCTTTGATGTATTCTTATGCACTTTAGGAAGTGCGTATATTGTTGGTATAGAGGTATCTGTGACATTAATATATTCCCATTCTTTTTTGGAGATTGTTCTCTTTTCTAGGTGTTCTTTGAGTAGTTTCAATTAGTTGGATAACTGTGTTACACTATTTGGATTTTATTTTTATTTTACATATTACCTTGAACTTCTTAATATTTTATGAATCTATACAATGTGGCACAAGATGAAATTCAACATTTAAGGGAAGTGCAAGTCCTTATATATTTTTTCTAAGACACAATTTATGTTTATATATAAGCTGTTTCATTGTTATTACTTGTTTATTTTATGAATAGTGGCACACTGGATTTTTGTGTATATATTTTGTTTGGTGAGGAAGAACAGCCTCACAGCTGCATTCAGAGTGGATTGTAGTGGCAAGAGTCTGTTTTTGGGAAGACTAGTAAGGAGACTAGTGCAATAGTCAAGATTGGAAATAATGAGTGCATAGATTAGAGTTTTTGCAGTGTCTTGTATAAGATATGGTTGAATTTTGGATATGTTTTTTAAATGTATGTAACATGATTTGAAACAGATTGAATGTGGGGAACAAAGGACAGTTCACAGTCAAGAATGACATCTAGGCAGTGGGCTTGTGGGGTGGGGTTGATTGTCGAGTTATCAACAGTGATAGAGATATCAGGTTAGTAACTATTATTGGCCAGTGGAAATATAATTAATTCTGTTTTAGAAATATTAAGTTTGAGTTGACAAGATGCTATCCAAGATGAGATGGCAGAAAGACATTCAGTGACACGGACCTGTACAGATGGTGACAAATCTGTGGAGGATAGGTAGATTTGAGTATAGTCCCCATACAGATGCTACTGAAAACCAAAAGAGCTGATTAGTTTGCCAAGAGGTGGTATAAATTTAGAAGAGCAGATTACCGAAGACTGAGCCTTGCTAGAGGTAGCAAAGAAGAGGCATTATATTATTTGGGTTTGATTTCTGTCACCAACATATTGTATAGTGATCACTACAATGTTCTCTGTGTTTTATGTCAGTTACAGAAACACTCTTTGTATAGTAAATTGATCATTATAATCCTCTCTGTGTTATATATTAAGGATGGGAATTACAGTGCTCTAAATCATTTGTTGGAATCTCCCTAGCTGCTCCACTGGTAGAGATATCCCGACCTCTATGAAATCATAAACTATAAATACAATAGTGGTGCGCTCTGGGTTATTCCTAATTAGTGGTGTGCAATCTAGTATGTTTCCTTCAATAATTGTGATCAAGTATTGTCCTGTAACCTCAAAAGAAAGTCCCAAATATTAATTTGTAGGTAGGGTGTTCTTTAAAGAATAACCATAAAGTCTTAATATGTCCCTGTCCCTGATTGGGAGATGTCTCTAAATGTGTCCACGATTCCAATGAACTCTTACGGAGATTGGATCATGGATAGTCCCAGCAAAGTGTTCTTGTAAAATCTGTAGGATGGGTGTTCTGCTGTAAATGTTATACCTCCTCGCTCTCCTCTCCACCTCTCCTCTCTATGTTATATGTCAATCACTAGAATGCTCTTCGTACTGTTAATTGATCACTACAATGTTCTCTGTGTTGTGTCAGTCACTAGAACACTCTTTGTATTGTATATTGATCACTACAATGCTCTCTGTGTTGTATGTCAGTCAATAGAATGCTGGTCATACTGTAAATTGATCACTTCAATGCTCTATGTGTTGTGAATTGGACATTTGAATAAGCTCGGCATAGAATTCTGGTCAGTTGTGAGTGCATTGTATTTGATGTTAGTTCTTTGAAATAAGTTTTTTCATATATCTTATTACTATCAGAATCCCATGTCCATCAGCCCCGTCACATACACATTGGACCACCCACATACCCATGAGACCACCCCAAATGAGCTTACATGTCTTCAGCACCCTCTCTTGCACATCATTCCCCCCACCCATCAGGCCTCAATACATGCTCATCATATTTTTCCAAATGCCTGTAAGACTTTATCAAATGTCATCAGACCCCCCTCCACATGCCAGTCTCCATTCCTATTAAGTTAAGCATATCACTGCATTTATTGTCATACTTCCCAATATTCAGTTTTTGCTTAGGGATTTAGGCAGGGCTGGTGCCACGTCCATGAGCACCCTCAATGAAACCTCATGAGGCTGCTGATCTATAGAGGATCTATAGGTGTCAAATATGCAATTGTGTAATTGGGTATACATGGGTGTGATCAAACATGCAGATGTGGTTTGTATTATGTGGATGTTGTTTTATGTATCCTATACAGGGTATATAGGATAGAATTATATTGATAGCTTAAAACAACAATCACATAATACAAACCACACCTTGATGTTTGATCACACCCATGTATACAGTGTCGGACTGGGGCAGTAAGGGCCCACCAGGGAAATGCAGAGGCAGGGGCCCACTGAAGGTCACTGATGGGAGGGGAGCGATCATTCCACAAAGGAAACATAATATTATACATTCTCAGACAGCACTATGCCCAATTTAGTTTAATAGATGTGTAGGGGGACAGAGGGGCATATTGATCATAACTAAAATGGCCCCTTAACCATGTGGAAATGCTAGTTTCCGCATATTTAAGGTAACGGGCCATTCATCATCAGGGGTCCCATAGGACCACCTGATATTCAGCAAATTGTGAAAACTTGTAGGTTTCATGGTTTGCTGATGAGAACAAGTTCCATCTTCAGATGGTGCTTGTTCTCTGAGCCCCGCTCCTTCCTATGGGAAGGAGTTTTGCAAAGAGAGATCCAAACCTGTATAAGGTGCAGAAGGACAGCTGAGAAAAGTGGAGGGGGACAGCTGGGGAAGGTGCAGAGGGACAGCTGGTGAAGGTGCAGAGGGACAGCTGGTGAAGGTGCAGAGGGACAACTGAGGAAGGTGCAAAGGGACAGCTGAGGAAGGTGCAGAGGGACAGCTGGGGAAGGTGCAGAGGGACACCTGGGGAAGGTGCATAGGGACAGCTGGGGAAGATGCAGAGGGACACCTGGAGAAGGTGCAGAAGGACAGCTAGGAAAAGTGCAGAGCGACAGCTGGGGAAGGTGCAGAGGGACACCTGGGGAAAGTGCGGAGCGACAGCTGGGGAAGGTGCAGAGGGATAGCTAGGGAAGGTGCAGAGGGACAGCTAGGGAAGGTGCAGAGTGACAGCTGGGTATGGTGCAGAGAGACAGCTGGGGAAGGTGCAGAGGGACAGCTAGGTAAGGTGCAGAGGGACAGATGTGGAAAGTGGCAAAGAGACAGGTGGGGAAAGTGACAGAGGGACAACAGTGGAAAGTGGCAGAGGGACAGTGGAGGAAGGTGCAGAGGGACAACTGTGGAAGTTGCAGAGGGACTGCAGTAGAAGGTGGCAGAAGGAAAGCCATAAAAGGTGACAGGAAATTTGGGAAAGGGGGCAGAGGGACGGAATCAGTATGACATACCGCCGAACCTAAGCCCGGCAGATGTTATACTGATGCCGGAATGCCGAACTATGAAGATCCTGACTAGGTGAGTATTTTAACTATCTCTAACCCTCTCCCCTCCCTAACCCTCCCTTAGTGGTGCCTAACTCTAACCTCCCCCCTAGTACCTAACCCTAACCTCCCCCCCAGGGGTGCCTAAACCTAACCCACCCTCCCCACACCCTAAACCTAACCATCCCAGGGGGGGTGCCTAACCATAAACTCCCTCGGGGGTGCATAACCCTAACCCCCCCTTCCCCTAGCCTAACCCTCACGGGGGAGTGCCTAACACTAAGTCCCCCTGGAAGCCCCTAAACCTTACCCCCCCTCCACAGCTAAGGGGTACTGGCGCCCTGCATACCTTCGTTCGGTATGCCAGGCGTCAGGATTTCGGCGTGAGGATAATGATAGGTGTCAGGATATCAATGCCTATCATTAGTCCCATGCCAGGATTTCACAGTCGGGAAGCCAGCGGTTGGCATTTCGACCACCGGCTTCCTGACCGCACACCAGAGGTACAGCCAGGAAAGGGTGCAGAAGGACAGCCGGGGAAGGTGGACAGAGGGACAGCCAGGGAAGGGTGCAAAGGGACAGCCAGGGAGAGGGGCAAAGGGACAGCTGGGGTAGATGGGAAAAGGGGCAGCTGGTGAAGGGACAGAAGCACTGCTGGTAAGAGGGTCTGGAGACATGCTGGTTTAGTATGTATTCAATGGAAGCTACTTTATGGGAGGATTAGAGCTAGGGGTGGGTTCAGATGGAGAGGAAGAAAGTACAGCTGGTCTGGGGGGCCCTCAGAGAGATGAAATGTTGCCCCCCAACTACCACCGACTGTTCTGTCACTGATGACAGGTGGGACCACTGCTGCTGGAGTATAGAGGAGTGTTGTAGAGTCAGTAGGGTGTGAATAAAAGCCATGTACACTATACACATGCAGGGATCAGTGGGGTGTAGGTACAGTACCTGGATAGAGAGGTCCCCAGTACTGTAACACTCATTAGTTAGCCCATCACTCATTCTCCAAGACCTGCAGCTGCCACTGTTGATTGAAGGTGGGGGCGCTTTTGCCATTGCTGAGAATGAGGAAGCTCAATGCTGCCAGTGCTGAGGACGTGGGATGGCCCGCTGCTGAGGTCGAGGGGAGAGGGTTGCTGCCGACGACGCAGGTTGAGGGGGCTACTGTCAGCACTAAGGATGCGGGTAGGGGGGCGGCGCTGCTGAGGATGCTGGGGTGGGCGGCGCTACTGCGGCACTAAGGATGCGGGGTGGCCCACTGCTGAGATCGCGGAGGGACCACTGCTGCCGACACTGATGATATAGGGGGACCTCTGCAGAGCACAGGGTCCCAATGTTGCCGCCGCTGAGGACGGGGTCCCGATGTTTCCGGCGCAACATCTGAGGCTTCCTTCCTTGTTGCTTTGTGCTAAATACAATATGCTGGCCGTAACCCTTGAAGGTGGCCCTGCTCATAGAACCAGTCTGCCTCTACATGGCCCCACCCCCCGGTTAAAGTGGGTGGAGTTACAAAGCAGGAGGGCCCACCGGGTATTTACACGATTCCCCGCTGGCCCAGTCCAAGCCTGCATGTATACCCAATTAAACAATTGCATATTTGACCCCTATAGATTAGCAGCCTCATGAAGTTTCATTTAGGGTGCCCATGGACCTCGTACCAGCCCTGCCTAAATCGCTAAACAAAAAAGGAATATTGGGAGGTATGAAAATAAATGCAGTGACATGCTTTGCTTAATAGGAGTGGAGACTAAAAGATGGCATGTGAAGTCTTACAGGGATTTGGAAAAATATGGTGAGCATGTTTTAAGGCCTGATGTGTAGGTGGGGGGACTGATGTGCAAAAGAGGAGGCTTAAGATATGTAAGCTCATTTGGGGAGGTCTCATGGGTATGTGGGTGGTGGTCTGGTGTAATGAGAAGGAGGCCTGATAGCATGTAAGGGCATGTTGTGAGGTCTTATAGCATATGGGTGGGTCTGATGGACATGTAAGAGACAAGAGGGAAAGTTTGATGGCATGTGAGGATGTCTGATGTAATGTAAAGGGCATGTGGTGATGTCTGATGGCATATAAGGGGCAAATGGGAATATCTAATGGCATGTAAGGGGCATGTTAGAGGGACTGATGAGCATGTGAGAGATCTGATCTGCATGTGAGTGGCTAATGGCATATAAAGAAGTATTCTGATTGCATGTAGGGAGATGAAAGGGGTATGACAGGGGCATGTGGGGAGGACTGACGGGATTTTTAAATAATTGATGGGTGCATGGGGTATGTTGTCCAAATACAACTTATTTTTCCCCAAATTCAATAGTTCCCTCCACAGTGATTGTGAATGTAGAGTGCGTGAGCATCAAGATTCACACTGGACACTGCAATAAGGAAAGAGCTCTGCTAATGATTTTTGCTAACATTTTGATATGAAGGGAGATCTGATGGACATGGACTGTAGAAAGAAATGGGGAGGTCTAAGTGGCATGTGTGGAAGTGTGAGAGAGTTAGCATTACTTATACCCTTTAAGAACATACATGTTTAAGTATGTGAGTGGGGGGGGGTCTTGCTTAGCATTGCCCATGGAAAGCAATAATTGAAAACTGAACCCATGATGAATCACAGCCAGATTTATATGTATAGGAATAAACCTGAACCTATAAAACCCTCCATCTGTATCAGGGCATATTAAGAAAAGAGAGGGCCCATATGCAGTCTCCGTCCAGGGCCACCTCCTCTATCTATGCAGCCGACAATGCACTGAGCGCAGTGCCACAGCAGTAGTTGTCTGTGCCCAGAGTCTACGGCGCATGATCAGGTCACCGGGAAAATGGCATGGCAGCCATTATCCTAGTGATTTCCCTGCAGCGCATGTGCAAAACGCTGAAAAAAAGGCCACAGGCGGCCATTTTCCAGCTAATTTCTTCAGTGCTGGTACCACCAATGTGGAACTCAGGATCGGTAAGTATTAATAATATAGTTTCAGGGTGTGTGGTGTGGGCCCCCCTGGAGCATTCTGCATAAGCCAAAAGTGACCTAACTTTAATACCTGTTTTCTCCCTTCTGAGGAAACTTTCGGCTTACGCAGTACTTAATATTATGCAGGTATTTTTAAATGGCTCTCATTATAAGTACACAACTGAATTTGCCTGACACAACAAAAGTTACAAACCTTGCACCAGTTTCATACACCCTCATGGTCCAGCTCCATCAGTTTATTGGCCACTGAGAAAAGATTCCTGTTTGTTGCAAATGAGCATATTATTACTAATATTCCTGCAATGTCAAAGGGATGTCCATATAGACTATTGTCAAAAACATTGTTCAGTATTGATAAAAAAAAAATTCTGCTGCTATGAACTAATCAAGCAATAGCTCTGGCTTGGGAAGCATTAAGAAACCCCAAATCAGGCTTCAGATCCTGTTGTAAAGAAACCCAATTTAAGGCTTGGGATCCTTTGGCAAACAAACCCAATTTCAGGCTTTTTTTGATAACTTTCATCTTAATTTAACAAAATATGTTAGTCTTTATTAGTTCAAATATATATTTTTAAAATTAGCACTAAAAGTTGTATAGCTGTACTTAAATACAAGTTCTCATTGCCTTATATTGAGAGCCATTTAAACATGCCTCGTTGTCCATAATATTAAGTACTGAGTAAGCCGAAAGTGACCTAACTTTAATACCTGTTTTCTCCCTTCTGAGGAAACTTTCGGCTTACGCAGTACTTAATATTATGGAGGCATGTTTAAATAGCTCTCGCTATAAGTGCACAACTGAATTTGCCTGATACAACAAAAGTTGCAAATCTTGCACCAGGACAGTTTATTGGTTGTTTTTATGACAAGTGGTGGATTGGGAACATTTGTGAAACATCTGTTGAGCATCATGATGCATTAGTCAGTTTCAGCCACCCTCATGGTCCAGCTCAATAATTTTACTTGTCACTGAGAAAAGATTCCTGTTTGCTGCAAATCAGCACATATTATTGCTAATATTCCTGCACCTTCAGCAACGTCAATGAGATGACCATATAGACTATTGTCAGAAACATTGTCGAGCATTGATAAAAAAAATTCTGCTGCTATGAATTAATCAAGCAATAGCTCTGGCTTGGGAGCCATTAAGAAATCTAAAATCAGGCGTGAGATCCTGTGGTAAAGAAACACAATTTCAGGCTTGGGATCCTATGGAAAAGATACCCAATTTCAGCAGGCTTAGGTTCCTGTGGTGAGGTAACTAAATTTCAGCAAACTTGGGATACTATGGAAAAGAAACCCAATTTCAGCAGGCTTGAGATCCTGTGGTACAGAAACCCTATCTCAGCAGGCTTGGTATCATGTGGTAAAGAAACACAATTTCAGCAGGCTTGGGATCCTGTAATAAAGTAACACAATTTCAGCAGGCTTGGGATCCTAAGGAAAAGAAAACCAATTTCAGTAGGCTTGGGATCTTGTGGCAAATAACCACAATTTCAGGCTTAAGATCCTAAGGAAAAGAAACCCAATTTCAGCAGGCTTGGGATCCTATGGTAACGAAACCCAATTTTAGGCATGTTATCCTGGTAAAGAGACCCACCCATTGCTGTTGTTGCATGGCTTAAGGGTGTGGCCCCTAAGCAATAGAGACACAATTTCTTTAGGAATTGGTAGTGGTAAAGCCACCATGGGCCAGTTTGTTGAAAATTAGCATATTATTGCTAATATTTATGTACCTTCAGCAACGTCAATGGGACGACCATATAGACTATTGTCAGAAACATTGTTGAGCATTGATAAAAAAAATGCTGCTGCTATGAATTAATCAAGCAATAGCTCTGGCTTGGGAACCATTAAGAAACCCAAAATCAGGTTTGAGTTCCTATGGTATAGAAACCCAATTTCTGGCTTGGGATCCTATGGAAAAGAAATCCAATTTCAGCAAGCTTGGGATCCTATGGTAAAGAAACACAATTTCAGCAGGCTTGGGATCCTATTGAAAAGAAACCCAATTTCAGCAGGCTTGGGATCCTATTGAAAAGAAACCCAATTTCAGCAGGATTGGTATCCTGAGGTAAAAAAAAAACAATTTCAGCAGCCCTGGGATCCTATGGTAAAGAAAACCTATTTCAGCAGGCTTGGGATCCTGTGATAAAGAAATCCAATTTCAGAAGGTTTCGGATCCTATGAAACAGAAACATAATTTAAACAGGCTTGGGATCTTGTGGTAAAGAAACTCAATTTCAGGCTTGGGATCCTGTGGAAAAAAAACCAATTTTAGCAGGCCTGGGATTCTATGGGAAAGACACCCAATTTTAGGGTTGGGATCCTGAGAATTAGACCCACCCTTGGCTTTTGTTGCATGGCTATTAGGCATGGCGCCTAGGCAATGGGGTTTCTATTTCTTTAGGAAGTGGTAGTGGCAAAGCCACCATGCACCAATGCAACACATTAAAAATAAATTTAAACAAAATCTCATCAAAGTAGTCATGTCCAAATTTTTTGATAACTTTCATCTTAATTCAATAACTAAAATTAGTCTTTAAACCATGCTGAAACCCAACTTCAGCAGGTTTGGGATCCTGTGGTAAAGAAACCCAATTTCAGCAGACTTGGGATACTGTGGAAAATAAACCCAATTTCAGCAGGCTTGGGATCTTGTGGTAAAGAAACCCAATTTCAGAAGGCTTCGGATCCTATGAAAAAGAAACACAATTACAACAGCCTTGGGATTTTGTGGTAAAGAGACTCAATTTCAGGCTTGGGATCCAGTGGGAAAAACCCAATTTAAGCAGACTTGGGATCCTATGGGAAAGACACCCAATTTTAGGGTTGGGATCCTGAGAATTAGACCCACCCTTGGCTTTTGTTGCATGGCTATTAGGCATGGCGCCTAGGCAATGGGGTTTCTATTTCTTTAGGAAGTGGTAGTGGCAAAGCCACCATGCACCAATGCAACACATTAAAAATAAATTTAAACAAAATCTCATCAAAGTAGTCATGTCCAAATTTTTTGATAACTTTCATCTTAATTCAATAACTAAAATTAGTCTTTAAACCATGCTGAAACCCAACTTCAGCAGGTTTGGGATCCTGTGGTAAAGAAACCCAATTTCAGCAGGCTTGGGATACTGTAGTAAAGAAACCGAATTTCAGAAGGCTTGGGATCCTTTGGAAAAGAAACTCAATTTCAGCAGGCTTGGGATCCTATGGAATAGAAACTCAATTTCAGTAGGCTTGGGATCCTGTGGTATAGAAACCCTATTTCAGCAGGCTTGGGATTATGTGATTAAAGAAACCCAATTTCAGCAGGCTTGGGATCCTATGGAAAAGAAAACCAATTTCAGCAGGCTTAAGATTCCAACGAAAAGAAAACCAATTTCAGTATTCTTGGGATCCTATGGTAAAGAAGCCCAATTATAGGCATAGAATCCTGGTAAAGAGACCCACCCATTGCTGTTGTTGCATAGCTTTATGGCATGGCACCTAAGCAATAGGGACACAATTTCTTTAGGAAGTGGTAGTGGCAAAGCCACCATGGGCCAGTTTTTTGCAAGTGAGCATTTTAGTGTTAATATTTATGCACCTTCAGCAACGTCAATAGGATGACCATATAGACTATTCTCAGAAACATTGTTGAGCATTGATAAAAAAAAATTCTGCTGCTATGAATTAATCAAGCAATAGCTCTGGCTTGGGAGCCATTAAGAAACCCAAAATCAGGTCTCAGATCCTATGGTAAAGAAAACCAATTTCAGACTTGGGATCCTATGAAAAAGAAACCCAATTTCAGCAGGCTTGGGATCCTGAGGTAAAAAAAAACATTTCCAGCAGGCTTGGGATCCTATGGTAAAGAAACCCAATTTTAACACGCTTGGGATCTTATGAAAAAGAAACACAATTTCAAAAGGCTTGGGATCTTGTGGTAAAGAAACTCAATTTCAGGCTTGGGATCCTGGGAAAAAAAACTCAATTTCAGCAGGCTTGGGATCCTATGGTAAAGACACCCAGTTTTAGGCTTGGGATCCTGGGAAAGAGACCTACTTGTGGCTTTTGTTGCATGGCTATCAGGCATGGCCCCTAGGCGATGGGATTTCTATTTCTTTAGGAAGTGGTAGTGGCAAAGCCACCATGCACTAATGCAACACATTAAAGTTTTATTGCAAAGAAATTTAAACAAAATATTCTCAAAGTAGTCATGTCCAATTTTTTTCATAACTTTCATCTTAATTTATCAACTAAAATTAGTCTTTAAACTCTGCTGAAAACCAACTTCAGCAGGTTTGGGATCCTGTGGTAAAGAAATCCAATTTCAACAGGCTTGGGATACTGTGGTAAAGAAACCCAATTTCAGCAGGCTTGGGATCCTATGGAAAATAAACCCAATTTGAGCAGGCTTGGGATCCTGTGGTAAAGAAACCCAATTTCAGCAGACTTGGGATACTGTGGAAAATAAACCCAATTTCAGCAGGCTTGGGATCTTGTGGTAAAGAAACCCAATTTCAGAAGGCTTGGGATCCTATGAAAAAGAAACACAATTTCAACAGCCTTGGGATTTTGTGGTAAAGAGACTCAATTTCAGGCTTGGGATCCAGTGGGAAAAACCCAATTTAAGCAGACTTGGGATCCTATGGGAAAGACACCCAATTTTAAGCTTGGGATCCTGGGAAATCGACCCACCCTTGGCTTTTGTTGCATGGCTATCAGGCATGGCCCCTAAGCGATGGGGTTTCTCTTTCTTTAGGAAGTGGTAGTGGCAAAGCCACCATACACCAATGCAACACATTAAAGTTTTATTGCAAATAACTTTAAACAGAATCTTGTCAAAGTAGTCATGTCCAATTTTTTTCATAACTTTCATCTTAATTTATCAATTAAAATTGGACTTTAAACCCTGCTGAAACCCAACTTCAGCTGATTTGTGATCCTGTGGTAAAGAAACCCAATTTCAGCAGGCTTGGAATACTATGGTAAAGAAACACAATTTCAGCAGGCTTTGGAACCTGTGGTAAAGAAACCCAATTTCAGCAGGCTTGGGATACTGTGGTAAAGACACCCAATATCAGCAGGCCCTGGATCATAAGGAAAAGAAACCCAATTTCAGCAGGCTTGGGATCCTGTGGTATAGAAACCCTATTTCAGCAGGCTTGGGATTATGTGATTAAAGAAACCCAATTTCAGCAGACTTAATATTCTAAGGAAAAGAAAACCAATTTCAGTAGGCTTGGGATCTTGTGGTAAATATCCCCAATTTCAGGCTTGGGATCCTGTGGAAAACAAACCCAATTTCAGCAGGCTTTGGATCCTATGGAAAAGAAAACCAATTTCAACAGGCTTAAGATTCTAAGGAAAAGAAAAACAATTTCAGAAGGCTTGGGATCTAATGGTAAATAACCCTAATTTCAGGATTGGGATCCTGTGGAAAAGAAACCCAATTTCAGCAGGCTTGGGATCCTATGGTAAAGAAACTCAATTTTAGGCATAGAATCCTGGTAAAGAAACCCACCCATTGCTGTTGTTGCATAGCTTCATGGCATGGCCCCTAGGCAATAGGGACATAATTTCTTTAGGTAGTGGTAGTGTCAAAGCCACCATGGGCCATTTTGCTGCAAATGAGCATTTTAGTACTAATATTTATGCACCTTCAGCAATGCCAATAGGACAAACATATAGACTATTCTCAGAAACATTGCTGAGCATTGATAAAAAAAAATTTGCTGCTATGAATTAATCAAGCAAAAGCTCTGGCTTGGGAACCATAAAGAAACCCACAATCAGGCTTGAAATCCTAAGGTCTAGAAACCCAATTTATGAAATGGGATCTTATGAAAAAGAAACCCTATTTCAGCAGGTTTGGGATTATGTGGTTAAAAAACCCAATTTCAGCAGGCTTGGGATCCTATGGAAATGAAAACCAATTTCAGCAGGCTTAACATCCTAAGGAAAAGAAAACCAATTTCAGTAGGCTTGGGATCTTGTGGTAAATAACCACAATTTCAGGCTTGGGATCCTATGGAAAAGAAAACCAATTTCAGCAGGCTTAAAATCCTAAGGAAAAGAAAACCAATTTCAGCAGGCTTGGGATCCTATGGTAAAGAAACCCAATTTTAGGCATGGCATCCTGGTAAAGAGACCCACTCATTGCTGTTGTTGTATGGCTTAAGGGCATGGCCCCTAAGAAATAGGGACACCATTTCTTTAAGAATTTGCAGTGGCAAAGCCACCATGGGCCAGTTTGTTGCAAATGAGCATATTATTGCTAATATTTATGTACCTTCAGCAACGTCAATGGGACGACCATATAGACTATTGTCTGAAACATTGTTGAGCATGGATAAAAAAAATTGTGTTGCAATGAAATAATCAAGCAATAGCTCTGGCTTGGGAACCATTCAGAAACCCAAAATCAGGCTTGAGATCCTATGGTATAGAAACCTAATTTCTGGCTTGGGATCCTATGAAAAAGAAACCCTATTTCAACAGGTTTGCGATCATTTGGTATGGAAACTCAATTTCAGCAGCCCTGGGATCCTATGGTAAAGAAAACCTATTTCAGCAGGCTTAGGATCATGTTGTAAAGAAATCCAATTTCAGAAGGCTTCGGATCCTATGAAAAAGAAACACAATTTAAACAGGCTTGGGATCTTGTGGTAAAGAAACTCAATTTCAGGTTTGGGATCCTGTGGAAAAAAAAATATTTTAAGTAGGCTTGGGATTCTATGGAAAAGACACCCAATTTTAGGGTTGGGATCCTGGGAAAAAGACCCACAATTGGCTTTTGTTGCATGGCTATCAGGCATGGCCCCTAGGCGATGGGGTTTCTATTTATTTAGGAAATGGTAGTGGCAAAGCCACCATGCACCAATGCAACACATTCAAAATAAATGTAAACAAAATCTCGTCATATCCAATTTTTTAGATAACTTTCATCTTAAATTATCAACTAAAATTAGTCTTTAAACCCTTCTGAAACCCAATTTCAGCTGGTTTGGGATCCTGTGGTAAAGAAATCCAATTTTAGCAGGCTTGGGATACTGTAGTAAAGAAACCCAATTTCAACAGGTTTCGGATCCTATGGAAAAGAAAACCAATTTCAGAAGGCTTGGGATCCTGTGATATAGAAACCTTATTTCAGCACACTTGGGATTATGTGATTAAAGAACCCCAATTTCAGCAGGCTTGGGATCCAATGGAAAAGAAAACCAATTTCAGCAGGCTTAAGATTCTAAGGAAAAGAAAACCAATTTCAGTAGGCTTGGGATCTTGTGGTAAATAACCCCAATTTCAGGCTTGGGATCCTGTGGAAAAGAAACCCAATTTCAGCAGGCTTGGGATCCTGGAAAAGAAAACCAATTTCAGCAGGCTTAAGATTCTAAGGAAAAGAAAACCAATTTCAGTAGGCTTGGGATCTTGTGGTAAATAACCCCAATTTCAGGCTTGGGATCCTGTGGAAAAGAAACCCAATTTCAGCAGGCTTGGGATCCTGGAAAAGAAAACCAATTTCAGCAGGCTTAAGATTCTAAGGAATAGAAAACCAATTTCAGTAGGCTTGGGATCTTGTGGTAAATAACCCCAATTTCAGGCTTGGGATCCTGTGGAAAAGAAACCCAATTTCTTCAAGCTTGGGATCCTGGTAAAGAGACCCACCCATTGCTGTTGTTGCATAGCTTTATGGCATGGCCCCTAGGCAATAGGGACACAATTTCTTTAGGAAGTGGTAGTGGCAAGGCCACCATGGGCCAGTTTGTTGCAAATGAGCATTTCAGTGTTAATATTTATGCACCTTCGGCAACGTCAATAGGACCACCATATAGACTATTCTCAGAAACATTGTTGAGCATTGATAAAAAAAATTCTGCTGCTATGAATTAATCAAGCAATAGCTCTGGCTTGGGAGCCATTAAGAAACCCAAAATCAGGCCTGAGATCCTATGGTAAAGAAACACAATTTCTAGCTTGGGATCCTATGAAAAAGAAACCCAATTTCAGCAGGCTTGGGATCCTGAGGTAAAAAAACATTTTCAGCATGCTTGGGATCCTATGGTAAAGAAAACCATTTTCAGAAGGCTTGGGATCCTATGAAAAAGAAACACAATTTCAACAGGCTTGGGATCTTGTGGTAAAGAAACTCAATTTCAGGCTTGGGATCCAGTGGGAAAAACTCAATTTAAGCAGGCTTGGGATCCTGTGGGAAAGACACCCAATTTTAAGCTTGGGATCCTGGGAAATAGACCCACACTTGGCTTTTGTTGCATGGCTATCAGGCATGTCCCCTAGGCATTGGGGTTTCTATTTCTTTAGTAAGTGGTAGTGGCAAAGCCACCATCCACTAATGCAGCACATTAAAGTTTTATTGTAAATAAATTTATACCAAATCTTGTCAAAGTAGTCATGTCCAATTTTTTTGATAACTTTCATCTTAATTTATCAAATGAAATTAGTCTTTAAACCCTGCTGAAACCCAACTTCAGCAGGTTTGGGATCCTGTGGTAAAGAAACCCAATTTCAACAGGCTTCGGATACTGTGGTAAAGAAAGCCAATTTCAGCAGGCTTGGGATCCTATGGAAAAGAAACCCAATTTGAGCAGGCTTGGGATCCTGTGGTAAAGAAGCCCAATTTCACCAGACTTGGGATACTATGGAAAATAAACCCAATTTCAGCAGGCTTGGGATCTTGCGGTAAAGAAACCCAATTTCAGAAGGCATGGGATCCTATGAAAAAGAAACACAATTTCATCAGCCTTGGGATTTTGTGGTAAAGAAACTCAATTTCAGGCTTGGGATCCTGTGGGAAAAAAAACAATTTCAGCAGGCTTGGGATCCTATGGTAAAGAATACCTATTTCAGCAGGCTTGGGATCCTGTGGTAAAGAAAACCATTTTCAGAAGGCTTGGGATCCTATGAAAAAGAAACACAATTTCAACAGGCTTGGGATCTTGTGGTAAAGAAACTCAATTTCAGGCTTGGGATCCTGTGGGAAAAACTCAATTTAAGCAGGCTTGGGATCCTGTGGGAAAGACACCCAATTTTAAGCTTGGGATCCTGGGAAATAGACCCACACTTGGCTTTTGTTGCATGGCTATCAGGCATGTCCCCTAGGCATTGGGGTTTCTATTTCTTTAGGAAGTGGTAGTGGCAAAGCCACCATGCACTAATGTAACACATTAAAGTTTTATTGCAAATAAATTTAAACAATATCTCGTCAAAGTAGTCATGTCCAATTTTTTTGATAACTTTCATCTTAATTTATCAACTAAAATTAGTCTGTAAACTCCTCTGAAACCCAACTTCAGCAGGTTTGGGATCCTGTGGTAAAGTAATCCAATGTTAGCAGGCTTGGGATACTGTAGTAAAGAAACCCAATTTCAGCAGGTTTGGGATCCTATGGAAAAGAAAACAAATTTCAGAAGGCTTGGGATCCTGTGGTATAGAAACCCTATTTCAGCACACTTAGGATTATGTGATTAAAGAAACCCAATTTCAGCAGGCTTGGGATCCAATGGAAAAGACAACCAATTTCAGCAGGCTTAAGATTCTAAGGAAAAGAAAACCAATTTCAGTAGGCTTGGGATCTTGTGGTAAATAACCCAAATTTCAGGCTTGGGATCCTGTGGAAGAGAAATCCAATTTCAGCAGGCTTTGGATCCAATGGAAAAGAAAACCTATTTCAGCAGGCTTAAGATTCTAAGGAAAAGAAAACCAATTTCAGTAGGCTTGGGATCTTGTGGTAAATAACCCCAATATCAGGCTTGGGATCCTGTGGAAAAGAAACCCAATTTCTACAGGCTTGGGATCCTGGTAAAGAGACCCACCCATTCCTGTTGTTGCATATCTTTATGGAATGGCCCCTAGGCAATAGGGACACAATTTCTTTAGGAAGTGGTAGTGGCAAGGCCACCATGGGCCAGTTTGTTGCAAATGAGCATTTTAGTGCTAATATTTATGCACCTTCAGCAATGTCAATAGGACTACCATATAGTCTATTCTCAGAAACATTGTTGAGCATTGATAAAAAAAATTCTGCTGCTATGAATTAATCAAGCAATAGCTCTGGCTTGGGAGCCATTAAGAAACCCAAAATCAGGCCTGAGATCCTATGGTAAAGAAACACAATTTCTAGCTTGGGATCCTATGAAAAAGAAACCCAATTTCAGCAGGCTTGGGATCCTGAGGTATAAAAAAACATTTTCAGCAGGCTTGGGATCCTATGGTAAAGATATCCAATTTTAGCAGGCTTGGCATCCTATGAAAAAGAAACACAATTTCAACAGGCTTGGGATATTGTGGTAAAGAAACACAATTTCAGGATCAGGATCCTGGGAAAGAGACCCACTTGTGGCTTTTGTTGCATGGCTATCAGGCATGGCCCCTAGGTGATGGGATTTCTATTTCTTTCAGAAGTGGTAGTGGCAAAGCCACCATTCACCAATGCAACACATTAAAGTTTTGTTGCAAATACATTTAAACAAAATCTTGTCAAGTAGTCATGTCCAATTTTTTTGATAATTTTCATCTTAATTTATCAACTAAAATTAGTCTTTAAACCCTGCTGAAACCCAACTTCAGCAGGCTTGGGATCCTGTGGTAAAGAACCCCAATTTCAGCAGGCTTGGGATCCTACGGAAAAGAAACCTAATTTCAGCAGGCTTGGGATCCTGTGGTAAATAAACCCAATTTCAGCAGGCTTGGGATTTTGTGGTAAAGAAGCCCAATTTCAGAATGCTTGGGATCCTGGTAAAGAGACCCACTCATTGCTGTTGTTGCATGGCTTAAGGGCGTGGCCACTAAGCAATAGGGACACCATTTGTTTAGGAATTGGTAGTGGCAAAGCCACCGTGGGCCAGTTTGTTGCAAATGAGCATATTATTGCTAATATTTATGTACCTTCAGCAACGTCAATGGGACGACCATATAGACTATTGTCACAAACATTGTTGAGCATGGATAAAAAAAATTGTGTTGCTATGAATTAATCAAGCAATAGCTCTGGCTTGGGAACCATTAAGAAACCCAAAATCAGGCTTGAGATCCTATGGTATCGAAACCTAATTTCTGGCTTGGGATCCTATGAAAAAGAAACCCTATTTCAACAGGTTTGGGATCATTTGGTAGAGAAAGTCAATTTCAGCAGACTTGGGATCCTATGGAAAAGAAACCCAATTTCAGCAGGCTTGGGATCCTGTGGTAAAGAAACCCAATTTCAGCAGACTTGGGATACTGTGGAAAATAAACCCAATTTCAGCAGGCTTGGGATCTTGTGGTAAAGAAACCCAATTTCAGAAGGCTTGGGATCCTATGAAAAAGAAACACAATTTCAACAGCCTTGGGATTTTGTGGTAAAGAGACTCAATTTCAGGCTTGGGATCCAGTGGGAAAAACCCAATTTCAGCAGGCTTGGGATCCTGTGGTATAGAAACCCTATTTCAGCAGGCTTGGGATTATGTGATTAAAGAAACCCAATTTCAGCAGACTTAATATTCTAAGGAAAAGAAAACCAATTTCAGTAGGCTTGGGATCTTGTGGTAAATATCCCCAATTTCAGGCTTGGGATCCTGTGGAAAACAAACCCAATTTCAGCAGGCTTTGGATCCTATGGAAAAGAAAACCAATTTCAACAGGCTTAAGATTCTAAGGAAAAGAAAAACAATTTCAGAAGGCTTGGGATCTAATGGTAAATAACCCTAATTTCAGGATTGGGATCCTGTGGAAAAGAAACCCAATTTCAGCAGGCTTGGGATCCTATGGTAAAGAAACTCAATTTTAGGCATAGAATCCTGGTAAAGAGACCCACCCATTGCTGTTGTTGCATAGCTTCATGGCATGGCCCCTAGGCAATAGGGACATAATTTCTTTAGGTAGTGGTAGTGTCAAAGCCACCATGGGCCATTTTGCTGCAAATGAGCATTTTAGTACTAATATTTATGCACCTTCAGCAACGCCAATAGGACAAACATATAGACTATTCTCAGAAACATTGCTGAGCATTGATAAAAAAAAATTTGCTGCTATGAATTAATCAAGCAAAAGCTCTGGCTTGGGAACCATAAAGAAACCCACAATCAGGCTTGAAATCCTAAGGTCTAGAAACCCAATTTATGAAATGGGATCTTATGAAAAAGAAACCCTATTTCAGCAGGTTTGGGATTATGTGGTTAAAAAACCCAATTTCAGCAGGCTTGGGATCCTATGGAAATGAAAACCAATTTCAGCAGGCTTAACATCCTAAGGAAAAGAAAACCAATTTCAGTAGGCTTGGGATCTTGTGGTAAATAACCACAATTTCAGGCTTGGGATCCTATGGAAAAGAAAACCAATTTCAGCAGGCTTAAAATCCTAAGGAAAAGAAAACCAATTTCAGCAGGCTTGGGATCCTATGGTAAAGAAACCCAATTTTAGGCATGGCATCCTGGTAAAGAGACCCACTCATTGCTGTTGTTGTATGGCTTAAGGGCATGGCCCCTAAGAAATAGGGACACCATTTCTTTAAGAATTTGCAGTGGCAAAGCCACCATGGGCCAGTTTGTTGCAAATGAGCATATTATTGCTAATATTTATGTACCTTCAGCAACGTCAATGGGACGACCATATAGACTATTGTCTGAAACATTGTTGAGCATGGATAAAAAAAATTGTGTTGCTATGAAATAATCAAGCAATAGCTCTGGCTTGGGAACCATTCAGAAACCCAAAATCAGGCTTGAGATCCTATGGTATAGAAACCTAATTTCTGGCTTGGGATCCTATGAAAAAGAAACCCTATTTCAACAGGTTTGCGATCATTTGGTATGGAAACTCAATTTCAGCAGCCCTGGGATCCTATGGTAAAGAAAACCTATTTCAGCAGGCTTAGGATCATGTTGTAAAGAAATCCAATTTCAGAAGGCTTCGGATCCTATGAAAAAGAAACACAATTTAAACAGGCTTGGGATCTTGTGGTAAAGAAACTCAATTTCAGGTTTGGGATCCTGTGGAAAAAAAAATATTTTAAGTAGGCTTGGGATTCTATGGAAAAGACACCCAATTTTAGGGTTGGGATCCTGGGAAAAAGACCCACAATTGGCTTTTGTTGCATGGCTATCAGGCATGGCCCCTAGGCGATGGGGTTTCTATTTATTTAGGAAATGGTAGTGGCAAAGCCACCATGCACCAATGCAACACATTCAAAATAAATGTAAACAAAATCTCGTCATATCCAATTTTTTAGATAACTTTCATCTTAAATTATCAACTAAAATTAGTCTTTAAACCCTTCTGAAACCCAATTTCAGCTGGTTTGGGATCCTGTGGTAAAGAAATCCAATTTTAGCAGGCTTGGGATACTGTAGTAAAGAAACCCAATTTCAACAGGTTTCGGATCCTATGGAAAAGAAAACCAATTTCAGAAGGCTTGGGATCCTGTGATATAGAAACCTTATTTCAGCACACTTGGGATTATGTGATTAAAGAACCCCAATTTCAGCAGGCTTGGGATCCAATGGAAAAGAAAACCAATTTCAGCAGGCTTAAGATTCTAAGGAAAAGAAAACCAATTTCAGTAGGCTTGGGATCTTGTGGTAAATAACCCCAATTTCAGGCTTGGGATCCTGTGGAAAAGAAACCCAATTTCAGCAGGCTTGGGATCCTGGAAAAGAAAACCAATTTCAGCAGGCTTAAGATTCTAAGGAAAAGAAAACCAATTTCAGTAGGCTTGGGATCTTGTGGTAAATAACCCCAATTTCAGGCTTGGGATCCTGTGGAAAAGAAACCCAATTTCAGCAGGCTTGGGATCCTGGAAAAGAAAACCAATTTCAGCAGGCTTAAGATTCTAAGGAATAGAAAACCAATTTCAGTAGGCTTGGGATCTTGTGGTAAATAACCCCAATTTCAGGCTTGGGATCCTGTGGAAAAGAAACCCAATTTCTTCAAGCTTGGGATCCTGGTAAAGAGACCCACCCATTGCTGTTGTTGCATAGCTTTATGGCATGGCCCCTAGGCAATAGGGACACAATTTCTTTAGGAAGTGGTAGTGGCAAGGCCACCATGGGCCAGTTTGTTGCAAATGAGCATTTCAGTGTTAATATTTATGCACCTTCGGCAACGTCAATAGGACCACCATATAGACTATTCTCAGAAACATTGTTGAGCATTGATAAAAAAAATTCTGCTGCTATGAATTAATCAAGCAATAGCTCTGGCTTGGGAGCCATTAAGAAACCCAAAATCAGGCCTGAGATCCTATGGTAAAGAAACACAATTTCTAGCTTGGGATCCTATGAAAAAGAAACCCAATTTCAGCAGGCTTGGGATCCTGAGGTAAAAAAACATTTTCAGCATGCTTGGGATCCTATGGTAAAGAAAACCATTTTCAGAAGGCTTGGGATCCTATGAAAAAGAAACACAATTTCAACAGGCTTGGGATCTTGTGGTAAAGAAACTCAATTTCAGGCTTGGGATCCAGTGGGAAAAACTCAATTTAAGCAGGCTTGGGATCCTGTGGGAAAGACACCCAATTTTAAGCTTGGGATCCTGGGAAATAGACCCACACTTGGCTTTTGTTGCATGGCTATCAGGCATGTCCCCTAGGCATTGGGGTTTCTATTTCTTTAGTAAGTGGTAGTGGCAAAGCCACCATCCACTAATGCAGCACATTAAAGTTTTATTGTAAATAAATTTATACCAAATCTTGTCAAAGTAGTCATGTCCAATTTTTTTGATAACTTTCATCTTAATTTATCAAATGAAATTAGTCTTTAAACCCTGCTGAAACCCAACTTCAGCAGGTTTGGGATCCTGTGGTAAAGAAACCCAATTTCAACAGGCTTCGGATACTGTGGTAAAGAAAGCCAATTTCAGCAGGCTTGGGATCCTATGGAAAAGAAACCCAATTTGAGCAGGCTTGGGATCCTGTGGTAAAGAAGCCCAATTTCACCAGACTTGGGATACTATGGAAAATAAACCCAATTTCAGCAGGCTTGGGATCTTGCGGTAAAGAAACCCAATTTCAGAAGGCATGGGATCCTATGAAAAAGAAACACAATTTCATCAGCCTTGGGATTTTGTGGTAAAGAAACTCAATTTCAGGCTTGGGATCCTGTGGGAAAAAAAACAATTTCAGCAGGCTTGGGATCCTATGGTAAAGAATACCTATTTCAGCAGGCTTGGGATCCTGTGGTAAAGAAAACCATTTTCAGAAGGCTTGGGATCCTATGAAAAAGAAACACAATTTCAACAGGCTTGGGATCTTGTGGTAAAGAAACTCAATTTCAGGCTTGGGATCCTGTGGGAAAAACTCAATTTAAGCAGGCTTGGGATCCTGTGGGAAAGACACCCAATTTTAAGCTTGGGATCCTGGGAAATAGACCCACACTTGGCTTTTGTTGCATGGCTATCAGGCATGTCCCCTAGGCATTGGGGTTTCTATTTCTTTAGGAAGTGGTAGTGGCAAAGCCACCATGCACTAATGTAACACATTAAAGTTTTATTGCAAATAAATTTAAACAATATCTCGTCAAAGTAGTCATGTCCAATTTTTTTGATAACTTTCATCTTAATTTATCAACTAAAATTAGTCTGTAAACTCCTCTGAAACCCAACTTCAGCAGGTTTGGGATCCTGTGGTAAAGTAATCCAATGTTAGCAGGCTTGGGATACTGTAGTAAAGAAACCCAATTTCAGCAGGTTTGGGATCCTATGGAAAAGAAAACAAATTTCAGAAGGCTTGGGATCCTGTGGTATAGAAACCCTATTTCAGCACACTTAGGATTATGTGATTAAAGAAACCCAATTTCAGCAGGCTTGGGATCCAATGGAAAAGACAACCAATTTCAGCAGGCTTAAGATTCTAAGGAAAAGAAAACCAATTTCAGTAGGCTTGGGATCTTGTGGTAAATAACCCAAATTTCAGGCTTGGGATCCTGTGGAAGAGAAATCCAATTTCAGCAGGCTTTGGATCCAATGGAAAAGAAAACCTATTTCAGCAGGCTTAAGATTCTAAGGAAAAGAAAACCAATTTCAGTAGGCTTGGGATCTTGTGGTAAATAACCCCAATATCAGGCTTGGGATCCTGTGGAAAAGAAACCCAATTTCTACAGGCTTGGGATCCTGGTAAAGAGACCCACCCATTCCTGTTGTTGCATATCTTTATGGAATGGCCCCTAGGCAATAGGGACACAATTTCTTTAGGAAGTGGTAGTGGCAAGGCCACCATGGGCCAGTTTGTTGCAAATGAGCATTTTAGTGCTAATATTTATGCACCTTCAGCAATGTCAATAGGACTACCATATAGTCTATTCTCAGAAACATTGTTGAGCATTGATAAAAAAAATTCTGCTGCTATGAATTAATCAAGCAATAGCTCTTGCTTGGGAGCCATTAAGAAACCCAAAATCAGGCCTGAGATCCTATGGTAAAGAAACACAATTTCTAGCTTGGGATCCTATGAAAAAGAAACCCAATTTCAGCAGGCTTGGGATCCTGAGGTATAAAAAAACATTTTCAGCAGGCTTGGGATCCTATGGTAAAGAGATCCAATTTTAGCAGGCTTGGCATCCTATGAAAAAGAAACACAATTTCAACAGGCTTGGGATATTGTGGTAAAGAAACACAATTTCAGGATCAGGATCCTGGGAAAGAGACCCACTTGTGGCTTTTGTTGCATGGCTATCAGGCATGGCCCCTAGGTGATGGGATTTCTATTTCTTTCAGAAGTGGTAGTGGCAAAGCCACCATTCACCAATGCAACACATTAAAGTTTTGTTGCAAATACATTTAAACAAAATCTTGTCAAGTAGTCATGTCCAATTTTTTTGATAATTTTCATCTTAATTTATCAACTAAAATTAGTCTTTAAACCCTGCTGAAACCCAACTTCAGCAGGCTTGGGATCCTGTGGTAAAGAACCCCAATTTCAGCAGGCTTGGGATCCTACGGAAAAGAAACCTAATTTCAGCAGGCTTGGGATCCTGTGGTAAATAAACCCAATTTCAGCAGGCTTGGGATTTTGTGGTAAAGAAGCCCAATTTCAGAATGCTTGGGATCCTGGTAAAGAGACCCACTCATTGCTGTTGTTGCATGGCTTAAGGGCGTGGCCACTAAGCAATAGGGACACCATTTGTTTAGGAATTGGTAGTGGCAAAGCCACCATGGGCCAGTTTGTTACAAATGAGCATATTATTGCTAATATTTATGCACCTTCAGCAACATCAAAGGGACGACCATATAGACTATTCTCAGAAACATTGTTGAGCATTGATAAAAAAAAATCTGCTGCTATGAATTAATCAAGCAATAGCTCTGGGTTGGGAACCATTAAGAAACCCAAAATCAGGCTTTAGATCCTATGGTATAGAAACCAAATTTCTGGATTGGGATCCTATGAAAAATAAACCCTATTTCAACAGGTTTGGGATCATTTGGTAATGAAACTCAATTTCAGCAGACGTGGGATCCTATGGAAAAGAAAACCAATTTCTGCAAGATTGGGATCCTATGGTGAAGAAACACAATTTCAGCAGGCTTGGGATCCTATGGAAAAGAAACCCAATTTCAGCAGGATTGGGATCCTGAGATAAAAAAAAACAATTTCAGCAGTCCTGGGATCCTATGGTAAAGAAAACCTATTTCAGCAGGCTTGGGATCCTGTGATAAAGAAATCCAATTTCAGAAGGCTTGGGATCCTATGCAAAAGAAACACAATTTAAACAGGCTTGGAATCTTGTGGTAAAGAAACTCAATTTCATTTTTGGGATCATGTCGAAAAAAAAAACAATTTAAGCAGGCTTGAGATCCTATGGTAAAGACACCCAATTTTAGGCATGGGATCCTGGGAAATAGACCCACACTTGGCTTTTGTTGCATGTCTATCAGGCATGGCCCCTATGTGATGGGGTTTCTATTTCTTTAGGAAGTGGTAGTGGCAAAGCCACCATTCACCAATGCAACACATTAAAGTTTTATTGGAAATAAATTTAAATAAAATCTTGTCAAAGTAGTCTTGTCCAATTTTTTTGATAATTTTCATCTTAATTTATCAACTAAAATTAGTCTTTAAACACTGCTGAAACCAAACTTCAGCAGGTTTGGGATCCTGTGGTAAAGAAACCCAATTTCAGCAGGATTCGGATACTGTGGTAAAGAAACCCAATTTCAGCAGGCTTGGGATCCTATGGAAAAGAAACCTAATTTCAGCAGGCTTGGAATCCTGTGGTAAATAAACCCAATTTCAGCAGGCTTGGGATTTTGTGGTAAAGAAGCCCAATTTCAGAATGCTTGGGATCCTGGTAAAGAGACCCACACATTGCTGTTGTTGCAAGGCTTTAGGGCATGGCCCCTAAGCAATAGGGACACCATTTCTTTAGGAAGTGGTTGTGGCAAAGCCGCCATGGCCCAGTTTGTTGCAAATGAGCATATCATTGCTAATATTTATGTACCTTCAGCAACGTCAATGGGACGACCATATAGACTATTGTCAGAAACATTGTTGAGCATTGATAAAAAAAAATCTGCTGCTATGAATTAATCAAGCAATAGCTCTGGGTTGGGAACCATTAAGAAACCCAAAATCAGGCTTGAGATCCTATGGTATAGAAACCCAATTTCTGGATTGAGATTCTATGAAAAAGAAACCCTATTTCAACAGGTTTGGGATCATTTGGTAAAGAAACTCAATTTCAGCAGACTTGGGATCCTATGGAAAAGAAAACCAATTTCTGCAAGATTGGGATCCTATGGTAAAGAAACACAATTTCATCAGGCTTGGGATCCTATGGAAAAGAAACCCAATTTCAGCAGGATTGGGATCCTGAGGTAAAAAAAACAATTTCAGCAGTCCTGGGATCCTATGGTAAAGAAAACCTATTTCAGCAGGCTTGGGATCCTGTGATAAAGAAATCCAATTTCAGAAGGCTTGGGATCCTATGAAAAAGAAACACAAATTAAACAGGCTTCGGATCTTGTGGTAAAGAAACTCAATTTCAGGCTTGGGATCCTGTGGGAAAACCCCAATTTAATTAGGCTTGGGATCCTATGGGAAAGACACCCAATTTTACTCTTGGGATCCTGGGAAAGAGACCAACTTGTGGCTTTTGTTGCATGGCTATCAGGCATGGCCCCTAGGCAATGGGATTTCTTTTTCTTTAGGGAGTGGTAGTGGTAAAGCCACCATGCACCAATGCAACACATTAAAGTTTTATTGCAAATAAATTTAAACAAAATCTTGTCAAAGTAGTCATGTCCAATTTTTTTGATAACTTTCATCTTAATTTGTCAAATAAAATTAGTCGTTAAACCCTGCTGAAACCCAACTTCAGCTGGTTTGGGATCCTGTGGTAAAGAAACCCAATTTCAACAGGATTGGGATACAGAGGCAAAAAAAAACCAATTTCAGCAGGCTTGGGATCCTATCGTAAACAAAACCAATCTTAGTAGGCTTGGGATCCTGTGGTAAAGAAACCCAATTTCAGCATGCTTCGGATACTGTGGAAAATAAACCCAATTTCAGCATGCTTGGGATTTTCTGGTAAAGAAACCCAATTTCAGGCTTGGGATTCTGTGGGAAAAAAAACTATTTCAGCAGGCTTGGGATCCTATGGTAAAGACACCCAATTTTAGGCTTGGGATCCTGGGAAAGAGATTCACCCGTGACTTTTGTTGCATGGCTATCAGGCATGGACCCGATGGGATTTCTATTTCTTTAGGAAGTGGTAGTGGCAAATCCACCATGCACCAATGCAACACATTAAAGTTTTAATGCAAATAAATTTAAACAAAATCTTGTCAAAGAAGTCATGTCCAATTTTTTTTATTACTTTCATCTTAATTTATCAACTAAAATTAGTCTTTAAACCCTGCTGAAACCCAACTTCAGCAGGATTGGGCTACTGTGGTAAAGAAACCCAAATTCAGCAGGCTTGGGATCCTATGAAAAAGAAACAAAATTTCAACAGGCTTGGGAATTTGTGGTAAAGAAACTCAATTTAAGGCTTGGGATCCTGTGGAAAAAAAACAATTTCTGCAGGCTTGGGATCCTATGGTAAAGACACCCAATTTTAGGCTTGGGATCCTGTGGTAAAGAAAACCAATTTCAGCAGGATTGGGATACTGTGGTAAAGAAACCCAATTTCAGCAGGCTTGGGATCCTATGGAAAAGAAACCTAATTTCAGCAGGCTTGGAATCCTGTGGTAAATAATCCCAATTTCAGCAGGCTTGGAATTTTGTGGTAAAGAAGCCCAATTTCAGAATGCTTGGGATCCTGGTAAAGAGACCCACACATTGCTGTTGTTGCAAGGCTATAGGGCATGGCCCCTAAGCAACAGGGACACCATTTCTTTAGGAAGTGGTTGTGGCAAAGCCGCCATGGCCCAGTTTGTTGCAAATGAGCATATCATTGCTAATATTTATGTACCTTCAGCAACGTCAATGGGACGACCATATAGACTATTGTCAGAAACATTGTTGAGCATTGATAAAAAAAAATCTGCTGCTATGAATTAATCAAGCAATAGCTCTGGGTTGGGAACCATTAAGAAACCCAAAATCAGGCTTGAGATCCTATGGTATAGAAACCCAATTTCTGGATTGGGATTCTATGAAAAAGAAACCCTATTTCAACAGGTTTGGGATCATTTGGTAATGAAACTCAATTTCAGCAGACTTGGGATCCTATGGAAAAGAAAACCAATTTCTGCAAGATTGGGATCCTATGGTAAAGAAACACAATTTCAGCAGGCTTGGGATCCTATGGAAAAGAAACCCAATTTCAGCAGGATTGGGATCCTGAGGTAAAAAAACAATTTCAGCAGTCCTGGGATCCTATGGTAAAGAAAACCTATTTCAGCAGGCTTGGGATCCTGTGATAAAGAAATCCAATTTCAGAAGGCTTGGGATCCTATGAAAAAGAAACACAATTTAAACAGGCTTGGGATCTTGTGGTAAAGAAACTCAATTTCATTTTTGGGATCCTGTCGAAAAAAAAACAATTTAAGCAGGCTTGAGATCCTATGGTAAAGACACCCAATTTTAGGCATGGGATCCTGGGAAATAGACCCACACTTGGCTTTTGTTGCATGTCTATCAGGCATGGCCCCTATGTGATGGGGTTTCTATTTCTTTAGGAAGTGGTAGTGGCAAAGCCACCATTCACCAATGCAACACATTAAAGTTTTGTTGCAAATACATTTAAACAAAATCTTGTCAAGTAGTCATGTCCAATTTTTTTGATAATTTTCATCTTAATTTATCAAATAAAATTAGTCTTTAAACCCTGCTGAAACACAACTTCAGAAGGTTTGGGATCCTGTGGTAAAGAAACCCAATTTCAGCAGGCTTGGGATCCAATGGAAAATAAACCAAATTTCAGAAGGCTTGGGATCCTATGAAAAATAAACACAATTTCAACAGGCTTGGGATTTTGTGGTCAAGAAACTCAATTTCAGGCTTGGGATCTTGTGGAAAAAAAAACAATTTAAGCAGGCTTGAGATCCTATGGTAAAGACACCCAATTTTAGGCATGGAATCCTGGGAAATAGACCCACACTTGGCTTTTGTTGCATGTCTATCAGGCATGGCCCCTATGTGATGGGGTTTCTATTTCTTTAGGAAGTGGTAGTGGCAAAGCCACCATGCACCAATGCAACACATTAAAGTTTTATTGCAAATAAATTTATACAAAATCTTGTCAAAGTTGTCATGTCCAATTTTTTTGATAACTTTCAGCTTAATTTATCAACTAAAATTAGTCTTTAAAACCTGCTGAAACCCAACTTCAGAAGGTTTGGGATCCTGTGGAAAAGAAACCCAATTTCAGCAGGCTTGGGATCCTATGGAAAACCACCACCATGGGCCAGTTTGTTACAAATGAGCATATTATTGCTAATATTTATGCACCTTCAGCAACATCAAAGGGACGACCATATAGACTATTCTCAGAAACATTGTTGAGCATTGATAAAAAAAAATCTGCTGCTATGAATTAATCAAGCAATAGCTCTGGGTTGGGAACCATTAAGAAACCCAAAATCAGGCTTTAGATCCTATGGTATAGAAACCAAATTTCTGGATTGGGATCCTATGAAAAATAAACCCTATTTCAACAGGTTTGGGATCATTTGGTAATGAAACTCAATTTCAGCAGACGTGGGATCCTATGGAAAAGAAAACCAATTTCTGCAAGATTGGGATCCTATGGTGAAGAAACACAATTTCAGCAGGCTTGGGATCCTATGGAAAAGAAACCCAATTTCAGCAGGATTGGGATCCTGAGATAAAAAAAAACAATTTCAGCAGTCCTGGGATCCTATGGTAAAGAAAACCTATTTCAGCAGGCTTGGGATCCTGTGATAAAGAAATCCAATTTCAGAAGGCTTGGGATCCTATGCAAAAGAAACACAATTTAAACAGGCTTGGAATCTTGTGGTAAAGAAACTCAATTTCATTTTTGGGATCATGTCGAAAAAAAAAACAATTTAAGCAGGCTTGAGATCCTATGGTAAAGACACCCAATTTTAGGCATGGGATCCTGGGAAATAGACCCACACTTGGCTTTTGTTGCATGTCTATCAGGCATGGCCCCTATGTGATGGGGTTTCTATTTCTTTAGGAAGTGGTAGTGGCAAAGCCACCATTCACCAATGCAACACATTAAAGTTTTATTGGAAATAAATTTAAATAAAATCTTGTCAAAGTAGTCTTGTCCAATTTTTTTGATAATTTTCATCTTAATTTATCAACTAAAATTAGTCTTTAAACACTGCTGAAACCAAACTTCAGCAGGTTTGGGATCCTGTGGTAAAGAAACCCAATTTCAGCAGGATTCGGATACTGTGGTAAAGAAACCCAATTTCAGCAGGCTTGGGATCCTATGGAAAAGAAACCTAATTTCAGCAGGCTTGGAATCCTGTGGTAAATAAACCCAATTTCAGCAGGCTTGGGATTTTGTGGTAAAGAAGCCCAATTTCAGAATGCTTGGGATCCTGGTAAAGAGACCCACACATTGCTGTTGTTGCAAGGCTTTAGGGCATGGCCCCTAAGCAATAGGGACACCATTTCTTTAGGAAGTGGTTGTGGCAAAGCCGCCATGGCCCAGTTTGTTGCAAATGAGCATATCATTGCTAATATTTATGTACCTTCAGCAACGTCAATGGGACGACCATATAGACTATTGTCAGAAACATTGTTGAGCATTGATAAAAAAAAATCTGCTGCTATGAATTAATCAAGCAATAGCTCTGAGTTGGGAACCATTAAGAAACCCAAAATCAGGCTTGAGATCCTATGGTATAGAAACCCAATTTCTGGATTGAGATTCTATGAAAAAGAAACCCTATTTCAACAGGTTTGGGATCATTTGGTAAAGAAACTCAATTTCAGCAGACTTGGGATCCTATGGAAAAGAAAACCAATTTCTGCAAGATTGGGATCCTATGGTAAAGAAACACAATTTCAGCAGGCTTGGGATCCTATGGAAAAGAAACCCAATTTCAGCAGGATTGGGATCCTGAGGTAAAAAAAACAATTTCAGCAGTCCTGGGATCCTATGGTAAAGAAAACCTATTTCAGCAGGCTTGGGATCCTGTGATAAAGAAATCCAATTTCAGAAGGCTTGGGATCCTATGAAAAAGAAACACAATTTAAACAGGCTTGGGATCTTGTGGTAAAGAAACTCAATTTCATTTTTGGGATCCTGTCGAAAAAAAAACAATTTAAGCAGGCTTGAGATCCTATGGTAAAGACACCCAATTTTAGGCATGGGATCCTGGGAAATAGACCCACACTTGGCTTTTGTTGCATGTCTATCAGGCATGGCCCCTATGTGATGGGGTTTCTATTTCTTTTGGAAGTGGTAGTGGCAAAGCCACCATTCACCAATGCAACACATTAAAGTTTTGTTGCAAATGCATTTAAACAAAATCTTGTCAAGTAGTCATGTCCAATTTTTTTGATAATTTTCATCTTAATTTATCAAATAAAGTTAGTCTTTAAACCCTTCTGAAACACAACTTCAGAAGGTTTGGGATCCTGTGGTAAAGAAACCCAATTTCAGCAGGCTTGGGATCCAAAGGAAAATAAACCAAATTTCAGAAGGCTTGGGATCCTATGAAAAATAAACACAATTTCAACAGGCTTGGGATTTTGTGGTCAAGAAACTCAATTTCAGGCTTGGGATCTTGTGGAAAAAAAAACAATTTAAGCAGGCTTGAGATCCTATGGTAAAGACACCCAATTTTAGGCTTGGGATCCTGGGAAATAGACCCACACTTGGCTTTTGTTGCATGTCTATCAGGCATGGCCCCTATGTGATGGGGTTTCTATTTCTTTAGGAAGTGGTAGTGGCAAAGCCACCATTCACCAATGCAACACATTAAAGTTTTATTGCAAATAAATTTATACAAAATCTTGTCAAAGTTGTCATGTCCAATTTTTTTGATAACTTTCAGCTTAATTTATCAACTAAAATTAGTCTTTAAAACCTGCTGAAACCCAACTTCAGCAGGTTTGGGATCCTGTGGAAAAGAAACCCAATTTCAGCAGGCTTGGGATCCTATGGAAAACCACCACCATGGGCCAGTTTGTTACAAATGAGCATATTATTGCTAATATTTATGCACCTTCAGCAACATCAAAGGGACGACCATATAGACTATTCTCAGAAACATTGTTGAGCATTGATAAAAAAAATTCTGCTGCTATGAATTAATCAAGCAATAGTTCTGGCTTGGGAGCCATTAAGAAACCCAAAATCAGGCTTGAAATCCTATGGTAAAGAAACAAAATTTCAGGCTTGGGATCCTATAAAAAAGAAACCCAATTACAGCAGGCTTGGGATCCTATGGTAAAGAAAACCAATTTTAGGAGGCTTGGGATCCTGTGGTAAAGAAATCCAATTTCAGAAGCCTTGGGATCCTATGAGAAAGAAACACAATTTCAACAGGCTTGGGATCTTGTGGCAAAGA
This sequence comes from Taudactylus pleione, assembly GCA_031769625.1. Classification (NCBI taxonomy): domain Eukaryota; kingdom Metazoa; phylum Chordata; class Amphibia; order Anura; family Myobatrachidae; genus Taudactylus; species Taudactylus pleione. The sequence continues at coordinate 1,667,010 of JAUIMM010000241.1, forward strand.
AACTCAATTTCAGGCTTGGGATCCTGTGGAAAAAAAACCAATTTCAGCAGGCTTGGGATCCTATGGTAAAGACACCCAATTTTACTCTTGGGATCCTGGGAAAGAGACCAACTTGTGGCTTTTGTTGCATGGCTATCAGGCATGGCCCCTAGGCAATGGGATTTCTTTTTCTTTAGGGAGTGGTAGTGGTAAAGCCACCATGCACCAATGCAACACATTAAAGTTTTATTGCAAATAAATTTAAACAAAATCTTGTCAAAGTAGTCATGTCCAATTTTCTTGATAACTTTCATCTTAATTTGTCAAATAAAATTAGTCGTTAAACCCTGCTGAAACCCAACTTCAGCTGGTTTGGGATCCTGTGGTAAAGAAACCCAATTTCAACAGGATTGGGATACAGAGGCAAAAAAAAACCAATTTCAGCAGGCTTGGGATCCTATCGTAAACAAAACCAATCTTAGTAGGCTTGGGATCCTGTGGTAAAGAAACCCAATTTCAGCATGCTTCGGATACTGTGGAAAATAAACCCAATTTCAGCATGCTTGGGATTTTCTGGTAAAGAAACCCAATTTCAGGCTTGGGATTCTGTGGGAAAAAAAACTATTTCAGCAGGCTTGGGATCCTATGGTAAAGACACCCAATTTTAGGCTTGGGATCCTGGGAAAGAGATTTACCCGTGACTTTTGTTGCATGGCTATCAGGCATGGACCCGATGGGATTTCTATTTCTTTAGGAAGTGGTAGTGGCAAATCCACCATGCACCAATGCAACACATTAAAGTTTTAATGCAAATAAATTTAAACAAAATCTTGTCAAAGAAGTCATGTCCAATTTTTTTTATTACTTTCATCTTAATTTATCAACTAAAATTAGTCTTTAAACCCTGCTGAAACCCAACTTCAGCAGGATTGGGCTACTGTGGTAAAGAAACCCAAATTCAGCAGGCTTGGGATCCTATGAAAAAGAAACAAAATTTCAACAGGCTTGGGAATTTGTGGTAAAGAAACTCAATTTAAGGCTTGGGATCCTGTGGAAAAAAAACAATTTCTGCAGGCTTGGGATCCTATGGTAAAGACACCCAATTTTAGGCTTGGGATCCTGTGGTAAAGAAAACCAATTTCAGCAGGATTGGGATACTGTGGTAAAGAAACCCAATTTCAGCAGGCTTGGGATCCTATGGAAAAGAAACCTAATTTCAGCAGGCTTGGAATCCTGTGGTAAATAATCCCAATTTCAGCAGGCTTGGAATTTTGTGGTAAAGAAGCCCAATTTCAGAATGCTTGGGATCCTGGTAAAGAGACCCACACATTGCTGTTGTTGCAAGGCTATAGGGCATGGCCCCTAAGCAACAGGGACACCATTTCTTTAGGAAGTGGTTGTGGCAAAGCCGCCATGGCCCAGTTTGTTGCAAATGAGCATATCATTGCTAATATTTATGTACCTTCAGCAACGTCAATGGGACGACCATATAGACTATTGTCAGAAACATTGTTGAGCATTGATAAAAAAAAATCTGCTGCTATGAATTAATCAAGCAATAGCTCTGGGTTGGGAACCATTAAGAAACCCAAAATCAGGCTTGAGATCCTATGGTATAGAAACCCAATTTCTGGATTGGGATTCTATGAAAAAGAAACCCTATTTCAACAGGTTTGGGATCATTTGGTAATGAAACTCAATTTCAGCAGACTTGGGATCCTATGGAAAAGAAAACCAATTTCTGCAAGATTGGGATCCTATGGTAAAGAAACAGAATTTCAGCAGGCTTGGGATCCTATGGAAAAGAAACCCAATTTCAGCAGGATTGGGATCCTGAGGTAAAAAAAACAATTTCAGCAGTCCTGGGATCCTATGGTAAAGAAAACCTATTTCAGCAGGCTTGGGATCCTGTGATAAAGAAATCCAATTTCAGAAGGCTTGGGATCCTATGAAAAAGAAACACAATTTAAACAGGCTTGGGATCTTGTGGTAAAGAAACTCAATTTCATTTTTGGGATCCTGTCGAAAAAAAAACAATTTAAGCAGGCTTGAGATCCTATGGTAAAGACACCCAATTTTAGGCATGGGATCCTGGGAAATAGACCCACACTTGGCTTTTGTTGCATGTCTATCAGGCATGGCCCCTATGTGATGGGGTTTCTATTTCTTTAGGAAGTGGTAGTGGCAAAGCCACCATTCACCAATGCAACACATTAAAGTTTTGTTGCAAATACATTTAAACAAAATCTTGTCAAGTAGTCATGTCTAATTTTTTTGATAATTTTCATCTTAATTTATCAAATAAAATTAGTCTTTAAACCCTGCTGAAACACAACTTCAGAAGGTTTGGGATCCTGTGGTAAAGAAACCCAATTTCAGCAGGCTTGGGATCCAATGGAAAATAAACCAAATTTCAGAAGGCTTGGGATCCTATGAAAAATAAACACAATTTCAACAGGCTTGGGATTTTGTGGTCAAGAAACTCAATTTCAGGCTTGGGATCTTGTGGAAAAAAAAACAATTTAAGCAGGCTTGAGATCCTATGGTAAAGACACCCAATTTTAGGCATGGAATCCTGGGAAATAGACCCACACTTGGCTTTTGTTGCATGTCTATCAGGCATGGCCCCTATGTGATGGGGTTTCTATTTCTTTAGGAAGTGGTAGTGGCAAAGCCACCATGCACCAATGCAACACATTAAAGTTTTATTGCAAATAAATTTATACAAAATCTTGTCAAAGTTGTCATGTCCAATTTTTTTGATAACTTTCAGCTTAATTTATCAACTAAAATTAGTCTTTAAAACCTGCTGAAACCCAACTTCAGAAGGTTTGGGATCCTGTGGAAAAGAAACCCAATTTCAGCAGGCTTGGGATCCTATGGAAAACCACCACCATGGGCCAGTTTGTTACAAATGAGCATATTATTGCTAATATTTATGCACCTTCAGCAACATCAAAGGGACGACCATATAGACTATTCTCAGAAACATTGTTGAGCATTGATAAAAAAAATTCTGCTGCTATGAATTAATCAAGCAATAGTTCTGGCTTGGGAGCCATTAAGAAACCCAAAATCAGGCTTGAGATCCTATGGTAAAGAAACAAAATTTCAGGCTTGGGATCCTATAAAAAAGAGACCCAATTACAGCAGGCTTGGGATCCTATGGTAAAGAAAACCAATTTTAGGAGGCTTGGGATCCTGTGGTAAAGAAATCCAATTTCAGAAGCCTTGGGATCCTATGAGAAAGAAACACAATTTCAACAGGCTTGGGATCTTGTGGCAAAGAAACTCAATTTCAGGCTTGGGATCCTGTGGAAAAAAAACCAATTTCAGCAGGCTTGGGATCCTATGGTAAAGACACCCAATTTTTACTCTTGGGATCCTGGGAAAGAGACCAACTTGTGGCTTTTGTTGCATGGCTATCAGGCATGGCCCCTAGGCAATGGGATTTCTTTTTCTTTAGGGAGTGGTAGTGGTAAAGCCACCATGCACCAATGCAACACATTAAAGTTTTATTGCAAATAAATTTAAACAAAATCTTGTCAAAGTAGTCATGTCCAATTTTTTTTATTACTTTCATCTTAATTTATCAACTAAAATTAGTCTTTAAACCCTGCTGAAACCCAACTTCAGCAGGTTTGGGATCCTGTGGTAAAGAAACCCAATTTCAGCAGGATTGGGCTACTGTGGTAAAGAAACCCAAATTCAGCAGGCTTGGGATCCTATGAAAAAGAAACAAAATTTCAACAGGCTTGGGAATTTGTGGTAAAGAAACTCAATTTAAGGCTTGGGATCCTGTGGAAAAAAAACAATTTCAGCAGGCTTGGGATCCTATGGTAAAGACACCCAATTTTAGGCTTGGGATCCTGTGGTAAAGAAAACCAATTTCAGCAGGATTGGGATACTGTGGTAAAAAAACCTAATTTCAGCAGGCTTGGGATCCTATGGAAAAGAAACCCACTTTCAGCAGGCTTGGGATAGTTTGGTAAAGAAACCCAATTTCAGCAGGCTTGGGATACTGTGGAAAAGAAACCCAATTTCAGCAGGCTTGGGATCTTGTGGTAAAGAAACCCAATTTCAGCAGGCTTGGGATCTTGTGGTAAAGAAACCCATTTTCAGCCGGCTTGGGATCCTATGGAAAAGATACACAATTTTAGCAGGCTTGGGATCTTGTGGTAAAAAAAAACTCAATTTCAGGCTTGGGATCCTAGGAAAGAGACTCACCGTGGCTGTTGTTGCATAACTTTCGGGCATGGAACCTAGTTGAAGGAATAACTATTTCTTTAGGAAGTGGTAATGTCAAAGCCACCGTGGACCATCACAACACATTAAAGTTTTATTACAAATTAACAATTTAAACTAAATGTCGTCAATGTAGTTGTGACCAATTTTTTTGATAACTTTCATCTTAATTTAACAAAAAAATATTAGTCTTTAGTAGTCAAAATAGATATTTTTAAAATTAGCACTAAAAGTTGTATAGCTGTGCTTAATTACAAGATTCAAGCTCTCATTGCCTAATATTGAGAGCTATTTAAACATGCCTCGTTGTCCATAATATTAAGTACTGCGTAAGCCAAAAGTGACCTAACTTTAATACCTGTTTTTTCCCTTCTGAGGAAACTTTCGGCTTACGCAATACTTAATATTATGGAGGCATGTTTAAATGGCTCTCACTAGAAGTACACAACTGAATTTGCCTAATACAACAAAAGTTGCAAATCTTGCACCAGGACAGTACATTGGTGGTTTTTATGACAAGTGGTGGATTGGGAACATTTGTGAAACTTCTGATGAGCATCATGATGCATTAGTCAGTTTCATGCACCCTCGTGGTCCAGCTCAATCATTTTACTTGTTACTGAGAAAAGATTCCAGTTTGCTGCAAATGAGCATATTATTATTAATATTCCTTCACCTTCAGCAACGTCAATGGGACGACCATATAAACTATTGTCAGAAACGTCATCGAGCATTGATAAAAAAATTCTGCTGCTATGAAATTACTCAAGCAATAGCTCCGGCTTGGGAACCATTAAGAAACCTAAAATCAGGCTTGAGATCCTGTGGTAAAGAAACCCAATTACAGGCTTGGGATCCTATGAAAAAGAAACACAATTTCCACAGGCTTGGGATCCTGTGGTAAAGAACCCTGTTTTAACAGGTTTTGGATCCTGTGGTAAGGTAACTCAATTTCAGTAGGCTTGGGATCCTGTAATAAAGAAACCCAATTCAGCAGGCTTGGGATCCTATGCAAAAGAAAACCAATTTCAGCAGGCTTAAGATCCTAAGGAAAAGAAAACAAATTTCAGTAGGCATGGGATCTTGTGGTAAATAACCCCAATTTCAGGCTTGGGATCCTGTGGAAAAGAAACCCAATTTCAGCAGGCTTGGGATCCTATGGTAAAGAAACCCAATTTTAGGCTTGGGATCCTGGTAAAGAGACCCACCCATTGCTGTGGTTGCTTGGCTTTAGGGCGTGACCCCTAGGCGATAGGGGCACCATTTCTTTAGGAAGTGGTAGTGGCAAAGCTACCATGGACCAGTTTGTTGCAAATGAGCATATTATTGCTAATAATTATGCACCTTCAGTGATGTCAATGGAACGACCATATAGACTATTGTCAGAAACATTGTTGAGCATTGATAAAAAAAATCTACTGCTATGAATTAATCAAGCAATAGTTCTGGCTTCGGAATCATTAACAAACCCAAAATCAGGCTTTAGACCTGTGGTAAAGAAACTCAATTTCAGGCTTGGGATCCTATGGAAAAGATACCCAATTTCAGCAGGTTTGGGATCCTGTGTTAAAGAAACCCAATTTCAGCAGGCTTGGGATCCTGTGGTAAAGAAACCCAGTTTTAAGCTTGGGATCCTGGGAAAGAGACCCACCCATGGCTGTTGTTGCATGGCTATCGGGCATGGCCCCTAAGTGATGGGGTTACCATTTTTAGGAAGTGGTAGTGGCAAGTCCACCATGGACCAATGGAACACATTAAAGTTATATTGCAAATTAGCAATTTAAACTAAATCTCGTCAAAGTAGTTGTGACCAATTTTTTTTTATAACTTGCATCTTAATTTAACAACAAATATTAGTCTTTAAACCCTGCTAAAACCGAATCTCAGCAGGCTTGGGATTCTGTGGTAAAGAAACCCAATTTCAGCAGGCTTGGGATACTGTGGTAAAGAAACCCAAATTCAGCAGGCTTGGGATCCTATGGAAAAGAAACCCAATTTCAGCAGGCTTGGGATCTTGTGGTAAAGAAACCCAATTTCAGTCTTCGGATCCTGCCCGCACACCATGCGCCCATTATAGATATGCCCCTGATTCTACTCAGGGTTCTTTAACATTTAACTCAGATCATTCAATACTAATGGCCTGGTACAGAGTTGGGTGTTTTCCTGATTGCAGAAAATGTCTACAGTGTTTTCTCGCTGCTCATGCTGTCATTGTAAGTATAGGCATTGCAGGTTCATACACATTTCCAAATTGGGGGTTATGCATACTTGGGTAGAAGCATAATGAAAAGAGGCATATCAGCTGCATTAAGCATAGGTTATTGCAAGTGCCTGATGATGATGATGACGACGATGACAAGCATCAAACTAAGCTTATGGACAGGGTATGGGTGCACCTCAAACATGCCCACACATGAACGAATGTACATATTTATTTCTACTCACAGCACATGTACCAGATTTTTATCCAACTCAGCATCAGGCATTAAATATCAGACTCTTAAACAATCAAATCAATTTATTTTTGCATTGTAATAAGAGACTTTAAATATTAAAATGTGTAAGTAAAACAAGCTGTATATAAAATACTTGGATCTGGACCACGCATGATGAAAGCACTCCTAATTATAGGTGTTCAATCTGAACACATTCAGCAATTCAATTGTTTTGAAGTGATGGATGATTAAAATGATCAACTCAGAAAATTGTAGCACACTGTTAGCATGGCACTTTGTATTTTTCAGGTTAATATGACAGCCCAAGTGTTTTGTTGATATTCTATTTATGCAAGCCTGCATTTTCAGTGCTTGCACGGCTTCAAAATTCCTCTGTTGCTTTGTGATCTATGTGTACCCAAAGTTTTATGAGTTAAGCTATAGAATAAGTATTACTATATGTAAATAGAATAGAAACCTTAGGTATGGGGAAATAGAGGGAAGGAAAAAATAATGATACTGTGATATCATAAATAAAGGGTAGTAGTACACATTGTGCCCGCACATCCTGACAATTCATCCTGTCAGTATGTTTTTGACTGCTCGGTTCATATAGTTGAGCGTCTCCAGGCTCTGCAAATTTACGCTTGTTTTTCTCACACAATGCACATTTCCAGTGGTAAAATCATGAATAAATGTATAAAATACACTGGGTGGAACAGAGAGGAAAGATTTGGACATACTCCGATGAGAGGCATTAAAATACTATACAATGCTATTATCCGTGAACATAACATTGTTTGAACGGGAAGATAAATTTTGCGCAGTTGTTTTCCTGGCATTAAAACAGTCAGGAGTTCTGATTGGTATATGATAACATTTTATTTGGAAATATGGCTAACCTGTAAAAGATTCGCCCAGCACTAAGAGAAAGTGCTCAGTCAGGAAACAACTTTTCTAGTGTCGGCAATGTTTATTTATTTTTTGCAGGTGAAGATATATTCAGAAGATTTGTACTATGAATTCCAACTACCAAAAGCATTTGAGCAAAGGGATTTCTCATATTAACTCCATAAAAACTGCACTAAGTTTTATCTCCCAACACAACCCTAGCCACTATTTAAATTATTAATTTTGCCTTGGCGTGGGGCCTGTCGACAGGGCCATAATAAAAGGTTGGCCAGGATGGCACTCGCCAGGGGCACTGGCCGAGGAAGGGGGCACTGCAGGAGCCATGATTTATTAGCACATTAGATTAATTAGCATTTACATGATGCAGCCAAGCTGACCGGCATGCTTCCACACCCTCCTCTTCTCAACTTAATTTCAACCACTGATTTCGGCCTCCGCATCCGCCCCCCCCCTGACTAGTTAAGGCCCCCAGCTCCTGCCTCCTCATTCTCACACTCACTGAGGAGGGGCACTCGGAAATTACTCTGGCCGGAAATACTGGTCTGTAAACAGGGTTAGGGTAATCCTTACCCTAACCCACCCCTCCCACAGCCTAACCCTAACCCTCCCATCCCGCAGCCTAACCCTAACCCTCCTGTCCCGCAGCCTAACCCTTCTATTGCAAGTCTACAATAGGAGGGCAATTTTCAAAGGATTTTACCCCAAAACCATTTTGATACATCTCGCACTAAGACACAAATAGAATATAACAATGTAAACAGTATGCATACAGTATATAAATCAGAGATGAAAGGTACATATTTACAATATGTAGAGTCAAAAGCACCTGTGCAAAATGTATATAAGGCAGACAAGTGTGTAAGATTGACAATGTTATTAGTGAATGCTGACATTCCCCTTTATTGTACACAATATAATAATGGAATGTTTTCAATATAAAATGTTAGAAATGATCGGTTCGGTTCTGCTGAAAACCGAACAAACCCGAACTTTGGGGTCTCAAATCAAACTGAGTCATGGCTCAGGTCACTTGGGGGGTTTTGAGTAGAACCAAGTCCCGGCTCGGGTCTTCCTAAAAATCGGATCTAAAAAACAGATCTTGTGTGATTTTGATTACATGTAAGCAGAGCCGTAACTAGACTTTTTGGTGCCCTCTGCCAGAAAGAGCATTGGCGCCCCCTCATTTTTCAAAGGGACATAATGCACCCAAAAAAGGACCATGGCCTCATGGGAAAGGGCCAGGGAAGAGATAGTGGAGGCCAGGAGATGCTGGGGATGAAATAAGAGGAAGCTACAAGCAAGAATGATAATAAACAGAAATTTGACAGGCCCAAACAGCGCCCCCTGACCTGTGGTACCCTGTGCGATGGCACCGGCCGCACTACCCTAGCTATAGCCCTGCACGTAAGTTCCTCCATAGTGATTGCAGTTGTCAAAATTGACTGGAAATGACTAGGAACAAATTATATTGTGTTAATAATATAGGAACAAAAACAGGTCCAAGTTACACGATTTTAGCAGTTTTTATTAAAAAAAGAAATATGAAACCAAAACCGAACCAAAACACTTGAAGGTTTTTACAAAAACACGACTATGCTTTAGAACCAAAACCAAAACAGGGGAGTGTGCGTGCATCTCTATAAAATGTACACACACTAAACTAAATTAATCTAAATACAAACCTTTTCCTTACAGTAATCCTAATGGAAATGGTAAGTAACACAAATAGGCAGCCATGACTATATATAATATAGTCGTGATGCTAATAATTTAAATACTGTCAACTGGAGCTGTCAAAACACAGTCAGCCAGTCAGAAGTCACTTGATAGTGCTGTTGTAGACATCATTATCATTGTGTATTGCTTTCTCAGTTCTCTAGATTCAAGCCTGCAAGAGTCACACTTCTTAAGTCGTATCTGCAGATGGATTTGTATTTAATTGTGTCACCATTACTGTACTTTACTGCCAAGATGAAAGTGTCTGCAGAAGTGCAAAACTTTGTTCCATCAGATAAGAGGAGTTGGGCAGAGTGGGGGAGTTTCTAGCTCTCAAAGGAAGTACAGAAAGGAAAATAGGGAGGAAGGGGTAAGTGAGAAATTCAGCTTACAGCACATAGGTGTTCAAAAATATTGAATGTTGGTCGGAGAACATCATAAGAATTAAACAAAGAATCAGAAGTCAGTGACAAGCTATAAATGTAGAGTTACAACAGCAAATGAACATCAGCATAGTCACAGGTAGCCTGGGCTCCAGACGCAACTGCTCAGACGGGCTATAGGCTTAATGAAAAACATGGAGGGGTCGCCTTATAACCCAGCATACAGCATAGATATAGATAAAGAGATTCATTGTACATCGCAAACTCTTAGCAGTGGATCAAATCCAACACAATGATTATTTAATTACTACATTTGCATTTGCATTTAGGTTTCATCAAGTCTGCAAATCTGGAGAGCAAACATTTGCAGCCTGGCCCAACTGTAAAGTGCACTGTAAAAATACAGCTAGCCAGTATTTGTGTACAGAATACAATGGTAACGCAGTATGTGTCATGCATACAAGTAAAGGGCCTGATTCAGATATGGACGCTAACGCGATCGCAGATGCGATTCCACAAGGAATGCAGCTGCGAAAATATGGTAAAGATTCCAAAGGGCATTCGAACATAAGGACACCCACTTCTGCCTTCTCACATGCATACAACGTTGCTTACCTGCATAAATATCGGTAACATCACCGCACATCGAGCGGCCATCTTGCCCTTGTGGCAGGACTGACCTGCCGCACATTTGGCAGCTCTCCTGACACGCAGAGCAGCGTAGAAGATTGGAAAGGGCTAATTTATTCACGACCATGTAACGGCATTTAGACGGGCAGACACGCCTCAATTTTTATGACCACTCCCTCTTATCACCCCCAAACGCTGACAATCTGTCCTTCAGTTTGCGATGGATACCCCTTACATCCATAATCACAGTGCAATCACTGCACACGTGCAGTGCGGCTTATATGCATGTGCAATAGCAAGCAATTGCTCAAAGTGCGTACGTAATTGCCATTGCATTAATCTCTAAATCAGGCCCAAAGTTTCTACTGTACATCTTGGCAAAATTTGCACCTAACTCTAAGGGCGGGATGTATTAAGCATCACATCCGCGATGCCGTAGATTCCGCCACTTAACCAGCCTTAATTACGCCGCTATGTACCTAGATTTGCGATTCTAATCACAAAGGACAGCTCTGTCAATAAGAGCTGTCCTTTGCGATAGAGAGACTTCCGGGATTATGACCCAAGAGAGCCGCTGGCGTCCTCTGCGCATGCGCAGAATGATACGTGCACAGCCGGGGGTTCTGGGAGGGATCTGATTGGATCCCTCTCGGTTAGGAATGCAGAAAGAAGCTAATTGGTTCCTATTGAGTAATGCCATCAAAAGATAGCGTTACCCACCGTGCCTGAGCTCCAGAATGTACATCCCACCCTAAATCAGAATCATTATCTAACTCTAAATCAGCACCAATATCCATAAAGAGACTGGAAACGGGCTTTGTCATAAACACATGGTTTTCACTGAAATAATTACAGCAGAAGTTTCTGTTACTGAATATCAGATTGTACACACATCTATCTTTATAGCAAATACATAATTTTCTTTATGTTCAGTTTAAAAAAAACATTGTTCTCTGTAAATTGTAATATAAGTTTTACTACTAGTGTGAGCAACATAATTGAAACAAGAAACAGTCTGCAATAAGGAAGTAAAGCAAACACAAAAATAGATAAACAGTCTGCAATAAGGAAGTAAAGCAAACACAAAAATAGATAAACTGTCTGTAAGTCAACATGAAGCTTTTGTAGATATGACTGTAACACACAAAAATGTTTCTATCTGATCATGTTGGCAGTTATAAACATAATGCAACATACAATTGTTTATTATTACCTTAATCTTATTATGACACTGAGCTTTTTTTATTTAGTGAAAAATTTGGGGATTGTGATAAATATATGGAATGATATAACAGCAGTGACAACAATGTGAATTACAAATTACACTGAAGGGTGAGAATCCACAGCAGGTGGCAAATGGGGCTCAAGAGACATTACTGCAAAATAATATTCCTAATCATTCACAGAAGAAGATGAAGTTTACTGTCGTGTAATGCTCAATGGTGGGAGGTGAGGTTGAAACATTAATGCTGTGTGAGAAACAAGACTGTTACACGATCAATTGATAGATACCATGCCTAGATAACCCATCGCCACAATATTAGTAGTAGTGTCACTATTGACTAAATCATTTCATATAGTCATAACATGCTTGCCTATATTTTTAATTTATCAATTTAAGAGATATACACTTCAAAGTCATGTGTGGGGCATGGTCAGGGCCGCCATCAGGGGGGGACTGCTGGGACTGGAGTCCTGGGCCCGGACACTTGGCACAAATGGTGGGTGGGCCCGCTCCACCCCCTTTACTTTCTGGCATTTATTTATTTTTTTACGGAGAGCGCTGCTGCTGTCTCCATTAGATTAAGTTGAGCTGGCGGGCACTAGGACCTGCTGCAGCTCTAACAGTCTCAGTCTGGCTCTGCCTGGCCGGCAATGTAAGCTGGCGCGTCAATGCCTGGGGTCCAGGACTCAGCAGAGGAGACAGCACAACAGCAGACGGTACGTTTAAACGTTCTGTGCTGTGCCTGTGAAAGCAGGGGAGAAGGGGGGCTGGACACACACAGAAGGGGGGCTGGTTGGACACATAAGGGGGCCTGGCTGGACACACACATAAGGGGGCCTGGCTGGACACACACATAAGGGGGCCTGGCTGGACACATAAGGGTGCCTGGCTGGACACATAAGGGGACCTGGCTGGACACATAAGGGGGCCAGGCTGGACGAACACAGAAGGGGGGATGGTTGGACACACAAGGGGGCCTGGCTGGACACACACAGAAGGAGGGCTGGTTGGATACATAAGGGGGGCTGGCTGGACACACAGAAGGGGGGCTGGCTGTATGCACATAAGGGGGGCCTGGCTGGATGCACACAGAAAGGGGGCTGTTGGACACATAAGAGGGCCTGGCTGGATGCACATAAGAGGGGCCTGGCTGTATGCACATAAGGGGGCCTGCTGGACACACATAAGAGGGGCCTGGCTGTATGCACATAAGGGGTGCCTGGCTGGATGCACATAAGGGAGGCCTGGCTGGACGCACATAAGGGGGGCCTGGATGGACACACATAAGAGGGGTCTTGCTGGATGACCATAAGCTGGGTAGGTTGGACGCACATAAAGGGGGGCTGGCTGGAAGCACATAAGAGGTCAGGCTTGATATTTTTTGGGCAAATTTTTTTTGTAGGAATAAGGTAGTGGGGGAAGGGGTTCCCTGCCGATTATGTGAGACCCAGGCCTCACAATTTCTGATGGCAGCCCTGGGCATGGTCACTATAATACTATTCACTACAAATCATGTCCTTAAACATCCGAACTGCATACTCCACTGGAGAAGTGGACACAATCTGGAAGACTGGTCTCCTTTCCAGGAAAAAATATTTAAAAAGAAATGTTGTGTTGGCCCAACCCAGTGGTTGCCATGAGGTGTCACTGACTAAGGATGTGGTTGCCTTGGTAACCTGGTTACTGACATTACAACTCCCATGGGGCCATGGAGTGGATTGATGGTGAAGCAAGGATGCTAGCCAATCAGCAGCCGCTACTATAGTAAGCAGCTGCTGATTGGCTGCGAGTGGTCTGGCTGTCAATCAACAGCCAGACCACTGATTTAATGGGGGGCCTCCACTTCCTGAGGACTCCCCGGCCTAGGCTGACTAGTGTGGGATGATTAATGCTTTGGCCGGGACCCCCACCGTGAAGTGTGTCCCCTCGCTGTGGTATTACACACCCACAAGAAAGAGCCTGGTGCTGGTTGTGCAAAATATGGGGGACCTCTACATTTTTTTTCCCTGTATTTTAACAACCAGAACTGACTCAGAAAAGCCCAGTGCTGGTTGTGCTTTTGGGGAGAGGGGACCCCACGTCCTTTATTTTCTTTTCTAACACTTTCATACACAAAACACACCACCAGCATGAAGCAGGTATATTATTTAGGGGATTTTGTGTTCAATTTTGTGTTCGGTTTAATTTTTGTGTTGGATTTTCATTCATTTAACCATTTAGTATGTGCTAAATTTTTTGCATGTATATATAAATGGGTTGCAGTTATGCCAAGTACAACAGTTGCTTATATAGAGCAGCATAGAAGAATCTGAGCCCGACTGTACTGTGACGCCACATACTCTCATGCATCACACATATAAGTCATTCCACACAGGAGTTAGAATTGGGGAAGGGCTTCCAAGTGCACTTATTTTATTAGGACAGTCAAGGCTTTTGGCGCAGAAAAGCATATGTTAATTGTGTGGTTACATATGTGTTCTGGTTTCCAATTTCAAAATAATCCCTGTCTGGAAATTATAAAAATTACCACTTATAAACTCCCTCATGGTGAATTTCTGATAAAACAAGCTGTTAAGATATCACTACTTCAGTGCAAATGTGTCATCCAGAGGTCAGTCTGTCTGAGCGTGCACTCAGGCTGACGCCTCCTGAGGTTCTGTAGCATGTGGGTTTCAGCAAAGAATGATTAGGAAAACCCATCCCACTCTATTTGGATAAACTTTTTACACAGCATAACTGCATCTTTATGCTAATACCATGGCCGATAGAATTCGTACAGAGATGCCCTCTGGCTGTGGTGCTAATCTGCTGCTTTGCATATAAAGTTGCACCATCAGTCACACCATTGAACATTGCACCAGTCCTATGGAGGTGCAGAATGTCCATCTGAACATGGACGCTGGAATCAGTGCAACTGCGGAAAAGGTCACAGTCGCCAACCGCAACCTACACACGTCTGGTCAGCCACCCCACTCCCTGTTAATAACCAGAAATACCCACTGAAAATCCACCTCTCTACATCCAAATTCGTTCTATGTCCCTCAGTGGTAACGATCATCAGGGGCGCAGAGACGAGGGATCGGGTCAGTGGTCTCCCCACCTGCTCTTCCCACCACCACTGTCGGCACCTGTATAGCAATACAGCCACAGCGGCACATTGGGCAGTGAGAGTGGAGACTGCTGCTCACAGGGGGAGAAGTACTAAGCCTTGGAGAGATATTGAGGGGTATTCAATATGAAATGTAAACTTCGCCGTCTATGCGTGTCGAAGTTTTCACCGCACATCGGCACCCGGCGAAAGTGAAATCTGTGAAAACTTTGCTGATTTTTGGGGAAATCACCCTAACACCCCCAAAAAGATGGTTTGACATGGGGGATCACTCTGGATACCCCCGATTAGCCCTGCTGAAGGTTTTGGGGGTCTTTAAATGGGCTCGATAGCTGCTATTTTGGGGATTTGGGAAGGTGGTGAAGAATATTATTTAGAAGGTTTTTTTGCAGAAAATAAGTAGTCCCATCAAATTTTGGGTACTTGAAAATGGGGGTGAGCATATTTAAAAGTTGCTAAAGTGAAGTTTTAAAAAACGTGAAAAATCCACCTGCCGCAAACACCTGCAATGAAAAAAACACTTGGGGCATACTTGGGGACCCCCCTTAGATTGTAGTTCGCTAGTTTTTAATTTTGCACCCCCCAATTTTTTTTTATTTTTTTTTTCGCACCCAAAATGAAAGTGGTTTTCTTGGGGTCTTCTGAGGTATTTTTTTTTTTTAAATTTGACACAGTTTACCTTTGGGGGACTGTCTGAAGGTTGCAGGGTGATTTCCGAAATGTTGCACCCCAAAACCCCAATTCTGCACTTTTTTTTGCCACCCATTCCTTGGTGATACTTTTTCGCAGGGTCGAATGCAATATACTTTTCGCACCGGCGAAAAGTTTTCAAATTGAATATGGTGTAAAAGTCAAAGCGGCGAAAATGACGTCATCCGAGCGAAAACATCGCAGAAACTGAGTTTTCGCTCCATATTGAATACCCCTAATAGAGTGGTTTCCAATTAGCTGCGATAGTGAAAACTTTTCGCACCTATGACCAAATTTGTCACTTATCCCATGTTTATCGTGCTCCCGTTTATCGTACTAAACCTATTGTAAAACCAGAGATAACCAATTCGTATAATAAGTATTGCATGGATGACAAGCGATAAATAGAGGTGAAAATGGGAAAATCAGGCTGTACCCCAAAGAAGGTAAACTAAGGAAGGGTAATGGTTTAGAAGTGTGTTAGTGGCCTTAATCCAAGGATTTTGGTTTATTAAATTGTGTCCAATGGCTGTTATGTGCATTTTTCACTAACAGTGAAAAATATTATAGAAAGCAATATTTTTGGGCCAAAATAAATGCTGTAGTTAAATTAGGGGTACATTAAAATGGGTGTAAGTATTCATTTGTGTTATTATAGGGCATTTTTTTTAATTGCTAAGAATACACCTATCACTTGCACCTTCAATGCTTAAAACACATGTACCATCAATACAGCACCCCCCATATACCTGTTCCACTACTTTAAACCCATTTTCCAACAATTTTTTTCCCAAAAATGACATGTCATTATTGACCAAATTAAGCTAATTAAAAAATATTTTTTGCCTAGTCTTTAAGGAGGGTGTTCCAGTGGTTCTGGTTTTTAGACAAAAATAGGGGTTTTGCACAACCTGTCACCTGCTCAGAAGTGGTGAAAACAAATTTGCGATAATTGCTATACCACTTTTCCCATATGTGAAAACTGCAGCTAATAGGATAGCACAATAACCATTTTTCGAGAAAAGTTTTCACTCGTAAAAACTTTTTGGAGAAAAATGGGTCAGCGCGGCTAATAGGATACCCCCATAAAGTGGATGGAGATAAAGTACCAACCAATCAGCTGCTAACTGTCACTGTTAGTTTGAAAAATGACAGGAGCTGATTGGTTGGTACTTTATCTCCATCCATTTTATCTCTCTCCAAGGAGTCTATTCATCATCACTTACAATTTCTACAAAAACACCTGTAATTGTAGAAATTAATTTATCGGGCCATTCATCAGGAAGGTAAGGAAGGAAATATCACAGATATCCAGGCCCGCCAAGAGCCGTGGTGGGACCCGGTAATAGGGGGTGTGGCCTAATTGTGGGAGGTGTGGCCACGCCCCCTTGCTGTGAAAAAAAAAAAGATTTGCAGCGCCGCGAAGGGGGGGTGCTCTGAGCCCCCTCAGCCCGGCGCAAAGCCAGGAGGGGCACGATCAGTGTGATCGCTCCCCTGCACAGGCATAGGAGACTGCTGTGGCTGCTGCTCAGCAGCCACAAGCAGTCTCCAACTGCAGCTCAGCACACACTGTGTGCTGGGCTGCTGTGAGGGGGGGGAGTGGCGCCAGACCCGGGCCCCCACCGGGCCCCTCAGGAAGCCCGGGCCGGGTAATCTGTACCTTCCCCCCCCCTTCTCGGCGCCCCTGCAGATATCTACTGCTTATCTTTCTCTCATGGAACGGCCCACACTCTCCAGATAATAGTTGGGGACAGAATTCATCAGGCTTCAAAAACACAATGATTTTCGGGTCAGCTGTCTCCGCGCCGCGGCAATGACGAATGGCGAGTTAGTATGTTAATTATCGGGGTCCGTGATAATTAATTAATAGGCCCCCAAGGCTTAGTCAACTGTCTAATGTGTCACAAAAGCGGCCAGCGGTAGTGGGGAGTGTTACAGGTGGGGGCAATCGCAATCCTCGCTCCCCTCTCTTGAAGCCGCTGCCTGTGCTCAGCACAGGTTACCGCAAATAGTAGTTTCTTACGTTTTTTGGGGGATGGAGCCACACCCCCCACAGTACCTGTGCCTGTCAGAGCTCTCAAAGGCCTTCACCATCATCTCGGATCATACCTGCCTACTTTTTTTTCTCCTTCCCAAGAGAAGCCCGTGGAGGAAAAGCAGGTGGGTTGCGATGGGGGTGGGCCTGACAGTTTGCGTCATTAAGCCCTGCCCCCTTCGGTAAATCGATGCGATTGGGGCAAATTTAAATAGGGGTCGGGGCTAAATGCTGTGATTCTTGATTAATCGCGTCATTTAGCCCCACCCCCTACACAGGGACCCGCGATCGCTGCGGAAATTCTCCCCATTCTGCCCATTTCACTAGGAAGTGGGAAGAATGCAGGAGAAATGCCTACTCTACCAGGGGTGCGGGGGGTTACCCGAATAATCGGGAGCCTCCCACGACTTCCGGGAGAGTAGGCATATATGTCTAGGATGCATGCACAGACTGAAAACATCGCCCACTTGCATCTGACATCGACACTGCATGCTCCTCTGAATCAGGCCCTGAATCTTCTATAACTGCTTACAATCATTTCTCTTATAACTGACTCACATCTCTTTAATCATTTCAGTGAGCTAAAAATCACTCCCTCCAAATACTCCTGCAAACTGACCAAAGCATTCAGTCATAAAGTATTTGTCTCTTATAGTAAAATTACTAGTGTCACTCTAAATAGGGTATCAGGCAGCCCTGGATCACCAAATGGTTCCCGTTTAAAAACAAATGAGTAATTTCTTCACTTTAGAGGGGAGGGGGAGTCTGAGAGGCTTCAGTTACACAAAGGCTTAAAGTGATTTGGACAGGAGCCCATATGGTCATGATTTTACGCTGACTTTCCTAATGAACACTGTGATTGGCAGGCTACATTATAAAAAGACAAAACTGTCACTTTGGCCAGGTCTTCCTGTAATGTCCGTAAACACTTTCATTACTGGCCCTTTACCGTATGTAAGCAAATGCAAGGCAGTGTGATCGAAGTTGACATATATGTAACACCTATTTTATTATTTAGACGCCAGTGGGTACAGGTCCAGAGGCCCCTATTCCTCATTTGAAATGCAGATTGTAGTGTGAAAATTATCACGAGAATGTATCAACATTTTCAAGCAGGGACAGAGCTTGCGAGAAATCTCTGTCCCAGCGAATCTCCACCGCACAATTCTCACTGTATTTTTTGGAAAAAATACAGTGGGAGTGCCCCCGCGCATGCACCAATGGCGGCATGCGCAACCTCCCTGCGCGGCCAGCCTCCTCCATGATCGCACGCCCCACTGACAGGTACTTCGGTGATCAGTGAGTTCTCTGGGGCTCCTGGTCTGTGACCCCAGTCAGCTGTGCTGTAAACTGAGATGCCGGTTTGGAGCACAGCTGACTGTAAGAAAAAAAAGATTGATAAATAGAGCAGTTAGGAAGATTTAGGGGATTAAATTGTAAGGGGTATATTTACTAAAGTCCAGGATTACAGAAGTGGAGGAATTGCCCAAAGCAAACAATCAGATTTTAGCTATTATCCTCTAGATGGTGCTAGATAAATGATAAGTACAATCTGATTGGCTGCTATGGGCAACATCTCCACTTCTATAAACCTGTACTTTAACTATACCCCTAAAGGTGCCCATCCACTAGACGACAGGCAAAAGACTGCACGATTACAATATTATAATTGTGCAGTCGTTTGCTCATTCAGTGAAGGGACATCACAGACAGACAGTCGTAGGCACATCAATCATCTGCAAACAGGTTGAACCTGATGATATCGTCAGGTTGTACAACATATTTGTACGATGATAGAGTCTAGACGACAAGGGGGAGCGCGCATCGCTGGTCGTTTTAGATATTTTTTTAACATTCTGCAAACGATTTTAAAACGATTATCGAACAATAATGGGCACCTTCAGGATCATTTTCTAAATCCTGGTGCTTCCGGTTGTGTCTATGGCTGAAATTTAAAAGGACAATGCTTTTACTAGCCGTGTTTTGTTAGTAAAACCTTTGCCCTTTTAAATTTCGGGCATAAACATGATCGGAAGAACCAGGATTTAGAACCCGCCGCTTAGTAAATAAACCCCCTACTTTAATGACATAGTGAGTGACACATATGTAATAACAGAGCATAGATACTCAGCAATATTGGCAAAATTAATTAGGAAGGACAGCTCTGAGAAAGGTTGATGGCAGTTTGTTGAACCAGCTTGATTCCCTCAACCAGTTGGCTGTCAATGACTGCTCCATATATAACAGATGTTAGTTTACACTAGGGACACACAGTAAGACAGCTGAGATACCCTCACTGACAGCTCTGTGAAAACTTTCAGAGTACAGCTAGCCTAATCCATCTCCCACATCACACATTCCATGTGTCCATGTAACTAGTATTAGGAAACAACAGGAACATTGTCTGCAAGCAGGCTGGACCACCTGTCTGTTCTTATAGCTTCATCATTGTTATTAACCTATTCATTGACACAGACCTCTATCACATTGTGTACATCATACTGAAGCAGTTGTTTTGCTTTGTTCTCTTTTTTTATAAACTGCAAATCTCACCAGTATTACTATGTAGAAAAGTCTGGTAGTACAACACACTATGACATAAGATTTTATCATATTTTGACAAACCTAAAGTACTGTACAGATTTTCCTGTCGGGTCTAAAGGTGCCCATCCACTAGCAGACATGAAAACGACTGCACAATTACGACATTATAATCGTGCAGTCGTTTGTCAGTCTGTGATGAGCCTGTGCTGAACGAGCAGTCATTCAGTGCAGGCTCATCAATCATCTGCAAACATGCTCAACCTGACGTTATCGTCAGGTTGACCAGCATATTTGCACGATGAAAGATGTCTAAACAACCAGCAGGCACGCGCATCGCTGGTCGTTGTGGACATTTTTGTAAACAATTTGCAAATTATTTATGAACGATTGAATGATCGTTATCGTTCAATCGCTCAACTTAATCGTTTAGTGCACAGGTTCTCAAACTCGGTCCTCAGGACCCCAAACAGTCCATGTTTTGCAGGTCTCCTTACATAATTACTAGTGAAACTGATAGCTGCACCTGTGGATCTTTTAAAATGTGTCAGTGACTAATGAATACACCTGTGCACCTGCTGGGTGACCTGCAAAAAGTGAACTGTGTGGGGTCCTGAGGACCGAGTTTGAGAACCACTGCTTTAGTGGATAGGAATCTTAAGAGGATCCCATAGGCAGCATCAATGAATCCTCTGTCCACTGAGCCATTTGCTTGTAAGACTGAGGTTTTATGTTATCCATCCATCCAAACAGTGAGGAGAGAATGTGTATTTACTAGTATGGTGGCAGTAGCATATCAATATACACTAGTTATACACTAGTTAATTGCTTGCAACATTATACATACCTTGTTATGGCCTTCTGGAAGTCTGGCCGTAATTGTCTTAATATTTATTTATTATTATTCACCATTTTGTAAGTCTATATTTGCTCATAGGCAGAGTTGAGTAAATCATACAGTGCACCCGCCATCTATCCGTATGCTTGGTTTGGTGCTAGTTATCATCATCAGAGCACACTATGCTTGGGATGAGAAATAAGCCTGGAAACAGGTCTATTTACAAGTTGCATTGACACTTTGCCTATGTGTCCCACTACAGCCTAGCTACACCTCTCCAATTGTATTTGTACAGTAAATACACTCTGACTTGCCCATATTGGTGTACACACGCTCCAGAGCATGCACCAGAGACGTGCGGTCTGGGAAGGCAGGGATACTCCAACCTCTATCATACTCCCTGTCATGCTCCAGAGTTTTGATATAAAAACTGTGTTTTTATACATGTGTGCCTCCCAAACATTGACCTCACTGCACGTCACGGCATGCACAGTGTGAGAACATGCAAAATACACTCTGCCAGCATGTGTATGTTCAACACATCATCAGACTGGTTTGGAAAAGGGGTTTTAGGGTCTGTACTAATTAGGGATGAGCGGGTTCGGATCTCAGAGATCCGAACTACGGGGATCCGAGGCAGAACCGAGTCGGCTTTTCCCGCCTGACTCGGATCTGAAAACGAGGCAAAACGTCATCATCCTGCTGTCGGATTCTCACATGTTTTGGATTCTATAAAGGTCCCGTGATCGTCGCCATTTTTTCCATCCGGCTGTGGAGAGTGAAGAGGGAGGAAGCTAGGATCTGTGCTGTTGCTGTTGCAAGCTGACGCTGTGCATAGGGACTGGCTACTGTTGTCCATATAGGGGCTGGCTGTTGTCCTGTTCATTAGGGCTGGCTGTTGTCTACAGAAGGGTAGGCTGTTGTCCTGTCCATAAGGGCTGGCTGTTGTCTATAGAGGGGCTGGCTGTTGTCCTGTCCATAGGGTCTGGCTGGCTGTTGTCCTGTCCATAGGGGCTGGCTGTTGTCCTGTCCATAGGGGCTGGCTGGCTGTAGTGCTGTGTTGTCCAGGGGGTGCCTTGTCCTTCAGGGCTGCTCTTCATCCACCCCCAGTGTGAAAAAAATAATAATAATTTTTCTGTGTGTTAGCCACACTTGTCATCAGTGCAGGGGTGCTGTGCTGCTGTCTGTTAAGGGGCTTCTGCCTCTTTCAGGGGTTCACCCCAGTGTTCACATACCTGTCATCGGCATAGGTGCACCGGGGTGCTGTGCTGCTGTCTGTCAAGGGGCTGCTGCCACCCAAAAAATAAACAATTTTTTTGTGTGCGTGATAGCCACACCTGTCATCGGCGAAGGTGCACAGGGGTGCTGTGCTGCTGTCTGTCAAGGGGCTGCTGCCCAAAATAAATTAACATTTTTTTTGTGTGCATGTTAGCCACACCTGTCATCGGCGTAGGTGTGCAGGGGTGCTGAGCTGCTGTCTGTCAAGGGGCTGCTGGGCAAAAAAAATAAACAACACTGGGACCCGCGATTGCCACGGAAATTCTCCCCATTCTGCCCACTTCACTAGTAAATGGGCAGAATGCGGGAGAAATGCCTACTCTACCAGGGGTGCGGGGGGTTACCCAAATAATCGGAAGCCTCCCATGAGTAAAAAAAAATTATTTTTGTATGTGTTAGCTACACTTGTCATCAGCGCAGGGGTGCTGTGCTGCTGTCTGTTAAGGGGTTGCTGCCTCTTTTAGGGGTTCACCCCAGTGTTCACACACCTGTCAGCAGCATAGGTGCGCAGGGGTGCTGTGCTGCTGTCTGTTAAGGGGCTGCTGCCCCCAAAAATAAACAATTTTTTTGTGTGCATGTTAGCCACACCTCTCATCAACATAGGTGTGCAGGGGTGCAGCGCTGCTGTCTGTCAAGTGGCTGCTGTCTCATTCAGGGGTTCACCCCAGGTGTTCAAATAAAAAAAAATGAAACAATTTTTTTTGTGTGCATGTTAGCCACACCTGTCATCAGCGTAGGTGCACAGGGGTGCTGTGCTGCTGTCTGTCAAGGGGCTGCTGCCTCTTTCAGGGGTACATCCCAGTGTTCCAAAAATAATAAAAAAAAAATGTTGTGTGTGATTGAATGCGTAGTTAGTATGGAGGACAGTCACATGACCAGAGAGCAGGATCCACATACCAGTCTTGTAGCTGACAGCAGCAGTCATAATGACAATGCAAGGCCGTCAACGTCATCTATGAAGGCCGATGTACCAGGGCTTAAGTCAGGCTAAAAAAAAATCAACTTTTACCCTGTTAAAGCAAAAAAAATGTAAAGCTAAGTCAGCTTTAGAGTCAATAAGCCATTCACTACACGAAAGTGGCAAGGAAAGGATAAGGCATTGGCCTGTATTTATGATGACTGATGGTTCTAATGATAATTTAAGCCCCTCTGCTTTTAGGAGAGGTACGAAAAAAATTGTTAAGACAAGTAAGACAACAGAACCAACTGTGTTTTCTGAAAAATCACAAATCCCTGAGGAGAGTCCAAGTGTGTCTGCTTTTGCTATGTGTGAGCCTGACCAGTCTAGTAATACTGTACTTGAAGAGGATCCTCCTTCCACCATTTGTGTACCTTCTGACATAGAAATCGAGGATGCTTCTGTGGAATTGCACGAGGAGGATGAGGAAGATATTTTATCTAGTTGGCGATAACAACAAGTATCATGAGGATGTTGGTGATGATGAGGATGTTGATGGCGAGGATATTTGTGTAAAAACTGTAAATCAGGCAACAGTTGTTGCCCATGGAGGGAAAAATCCCATTGTTGCCATGCCTGAGCAAATTTCTAAAAAATCCACATCTCATGTGTGGAATCATTTCCACCCAAATCCGGACATCTTTTGCCAAGCCATTTGTGACCATTGCCAAGTAACAGTGAGTAGAGGTAAAGACCTTAACCATCTTGGAACCTCCTCCCTGTTACATCACTTGCAGCGCATTCATCAAATTGGAAAGGGTATTGAAACTTTGGGGACAAAAAAACAAACAACAATCAGTCCAGTGTCACCAAGCTGCTCCCTTCTATCTGGATCTAAGCACCTGAAATATCCACCACCAACACCTGTATCATCATCAACATCCTTATTTGTGATCAGAAGTAGTCCTGCATCCAATATCATAAGGACTGTCTCCTCTCATATCCGTTGTTCCCCAGAAGGATCCTTGATTGTTACACCTGCTGCTGTTGCTATAAGTGGGTCTTCATCCCAGAAGGGGACCAGGAGGAAGACTACTTTTAGTAGTTCAGGAAGTTCAACCAAACAATTGACTGTCACACAGTCCTTTGCATTGGCGAACAAATATGACAGCAAACACCCAGCTGCACAGTGGATTACTGATGCCATAACAGCTATGCTGGTATTAATGTGCAACCAGTGTCCTTCATTAATGTAGTGGGTTTCACCCAGTTAATGGATGTCCTGTGTCCCCGCTACAATGTGCCTTCTAGATACCACTTCTCTAGCATAGCAATTCCCAATCTGTACAAGGGCATTAAAAAAACGTATTAATGTCCTCCGCCTTGCCGTTGTGCCCACTGTCCACTTAACCACAGATATGTGGACAAGTGGTGACAGGGCAAACTAAAGATTACATGACTGTAACAGCCCACTAGGTAGGTGTATTGCCTCCAACAGTGCAAACAGCAGCAGCAGCTAACAAATGCCAGCTCATTCAAAGGCAGGCTACTCTGTGTATCACCATTTTCAGTAAGAGGCATACCACTGAGAAAATCTTAGGGAAACTAGGGAAATCATTGCAAAATATCTTACCCCACATAGAGTCTCCTCGGGATTTGTGATTTCTGACAATGCCAACAATATTGTGCGAGCATTACATGTGGGCGAATTCGATCACATCCCATGTTTTGCTCACACAATTAATCTGGTAGTGCAACATTTTTTTAAAAATGACAGGGACATGCAGGAGAGGCTCTCGGTGGTCCAAAAGATTTCTGGACATTTTTGACATTCAGCAACTGCGTGTCAAAGATTGCAGCACCAGCAAGAACTGTTGAATTTGCCCTGCCATCAGATGAAGCAAGAGGTAGAAACTAGGTGGAATTCTACCATCTATATGCTTCAACGGATGGAGGAGCAGAAAAAGGCCATCCAAGGCTACACTACGGTCTATAACATAGGGAGAGGAGCTGGAATGCACCTTAGTCAAGGGCAGTGGAAAATAATTTCCATGTTGTGCAAGGTTCTCAAGCCCTTTAAACTTGCCACACGTGAAGTTAGTTCAGACACTGCCAGCTTGAGTCAGGTCATTCCCCTAATCAGACTTTTGCAAAAGCAGCTGGAGAAACTGAAGGAGGAGCTGAAACTGAGTGATTCCGCTAAGTATCTGAGACTTGTAGATCAAGCCCTTCATTTGCTTCGACAGGATCCAAGGGTCATCAATCTCTTGAAATCAGATCACTATATTTTGGCGACCATACTTGATCCTAGGTTTAAGGCATACCTTGTGTCTTTCTTTCCAATGGACATAAATCTGAAAAGATGCAAAGAGCTGGTGGTGAAAAAATTGTCACCTCAAGTGGAATGTGACATGGCAGCATTGCCTCCTTCAGTTTCTACAGCTGCCACGAAAAATCAAAATTTTCCTAAGAGACCCACTGCTGGTGGTGATGCAGATCAGTCAGCAAAATCTAATTACATCTGGCTGGGTCTGAAAGAACTGCCTACAATGAGTGACATGTCTACCGTGACTTTGTTTGATACGGTCACCATTCATAGAACGGTGGATGACTATTTTAGGGATAGCATCCAAATAGGCATGTCAGACAGTCTGTTTCACTTCTGCCAGGAAAAAGAGGCAATTTGGAGTCCCTTACACAAACTGGCTTTGCTGTACTTAAGTTGCCCATCCTCCAGTGTGTACTCTGAAAGAGTTTTCAGCGCAGCTGGGAACCTTGTCAGTGATTGTCATAGGAGGTTACTTCCCCAAAATGTGGAAAAGATGATGTTCATCAAAATGAATTACAAATTCCACGAGGCAGACCTTTACCAGCACTTAAGTCCAAAAAATATAGAAGCGTCTGGTGGATTCCAGAGGGGACGAATTCATATTGTGTGAAGAAGAGAAGGATGCACACACTGATGGGGATGACGATGATGACATCTAATCTAATGTATTGTAAAGCCAGTTTGTGTATGGGCTCATTGCCACCAATGTCCACTGCGCATTGGCAGATTGTTTTGTGGGGGATCCAAACAAACCAATCATTTCAGTCACAAGTGGCAGTCCCTGTCGCTGAAGTGATTGGTTTGTTAAACTGTTGTCGAAGCCGGATGATTGGCTACGACCAAATCTTGCAAATTAATATCTGGCAACGCCATTTTGTGTCGCCTCAAACAACGCCATTTTGCGTCCTCAGTACGATACCATTGTGTACGATGCTATATTTTATTATTAGTGTTGTGTGTCTGTTTTGCTACCTCGTAATGTTGAAAGTCCAATCAAAACCTATATGCACATTAGATAATACATATAAAACATACCAGGCGCACAACGCATAGTTGCGCTGTACATCAAAGCAGATAAGCACAAAACACATAGATGCACAACGCATACTAGCAAATTTATACAATATTCTCACACTCACACATGCAATCACTTATAAAAAGGTTCCCAAGCATTAAGGTTAATATTAGAGGTTTTATTAGCAAATACTTATCTTGTGAAATGTAATGTATATGATATTTAAGGTACATAAGCTAGTAGACATGTCAAGTTTGATACCATTCTAAATCACTGTTTATTTGCAAATCTCTGGTTCTATCGGCAAGGAGATCGCATCATGCGTCTGCAAGTTATGAATTATAGGAAATTAGTGGTTAGAATGTATATCTGTATGTAGTGTCTTTTGATTAGTTTAAACCAGTTCTCGGTGGGAAAAACACACAAAGCAACATCTGAGGACTGGGACATACCCCCAGTGATGCTGTAGGAACTGTCCTATGACCTGTATTGTACCAGAATGTCCAGGAGCAAGACCCAATAGAAATCTGTCAACTAGTTTCTTTGTTCTGTAAGGTATATAACTTGAGTTCTGATTATAGTATACAGCCATTCTTCTTGGATGACCACAGGCTTCTGGATAGACGACTGTATACTGGGACCAGTGCGCACGCGTATGTATCGGCTTGTACCTTTGTATTTACTTGTTTTTTGCGCTAATTGTCTAGATCACAGCGTGTTACACTTTTCATTGAATAATATAACTTTTTGTGCTTTGGAACCACAATTGGATTGGAAAGCAATTATTTCTTATGTGACCTGTAGCGCTAAAAGGCGACATTTGGGTATAGAGATTTAGGGGTGTCAATAGTTGGGGGCTCGTAGTTTTGGAGGTCACATTACCAAGATTCGCACGATAGCGTACGGATCTCGATTTCTCAACAAAGGGTGGAATAAGGCACCATATGCAGGAAAGAACGCACTGTGTTAACCTGTACCATCTAGTGTTGTGAAACCGATATCTGTTATTGTGTGATTTCAAGGAGTGCTGACTAGGACCTGGGGCAGGAGAGAAAAGTTAATTTCTTTCATTGTCTGTCTTGGCGCTATAGTGCGAGTCGAACAATAGCATATATGTGTTTCCTGTA
Source organism: Taudactylus pleione (assembly GCA_031769625.1). Classification (NCBI taxonomy): domain Eukaryota; kingdom Metazoa; phylum Chordata; class Amphibia; order Anura; family Myobatrachidae; genus Taudactylus; species Taudactylus pleione. Next base: position 1,694,395 of record JAUIMM010000241.1, read on the forward strand.
TTGCTGCTACGTGTTCAAACAATCGTTCTGACGTTCTGATAGTATTGTTGTATTGATAGCATGATTACATTGTTTAAAACCTCTGAATCATACTGCCATACTAGCGAAAAGTCTATTTTTCTGCACAGAAAACTAAAGGTGTATGAAAGCAAATGTGTGATTGTAACATGAAAGAGGCTACTACTGTGTGTGGAGCCTATGCTAGGTACCGTGTGTTGGTCCTAAAGACTCGGTAGGTGTTTGACGAGGCAGAAAGCTACTGAGTGTGTACACATAGCAGGTGTATTGCAGCGAGGACACGGATTTTGTACCTCGAAGAAAACCAGGGGTATTCGAAATTCAGCTCCCAATAGTAATCGCAGAGCCCTTTGATCAGTTAGGTTCTCTGAATACTGTGAGTAGACCGCACAGTTGGGTAGACCGTGATTGTGACTTGGGTTGTAGTGGAGAAAATCACTGGAAAGGGTAAGTCTTATTGGAACACTTAAATTCTAACAGGGGAGAGTACTCAAAAAGGGTAAGCTACCAGACAAAGGCTGAAAGGTGTCCGGAAAGACAGTATAATCGTATAAGACGTTATTCTGTTCCTCGTTGTGCACGCTGTCCATAACGTTTAGTGGGCCAGTTGTGCACAACGGGATAGGAGTGCATAAACGTAGCTCCATTGGAATCATTCACCGGTCCACATTCACTTGTGATAAGCTGCCTAGCGTTTTCCCAGATGGGTGCTAAGCAGACACTGGGAATGGTCGACAATGCGCTGCTTATGGAAGGACCGACAGGTTTGGCAAGGAATATAATGTATACAAAGTATGGTGCGTATGCAACTGCGTACTGTGATGTATGGGCTAAGATGACCAAGTGATGTGTGAAACCTTTTCCTAAAATTGCCAGTTTTGATGTGGAGGTGTTGAATAATGTGAGAGATAGCATCTGTGTGGTGAAATCTCTAAAGAAACGAGTAAAGTATAATGATTGTTTGAAATGATGGCAGCATGAGGGGAAAATGTGGTTGAGTGGCGTGCTCACACCGCTAAGTAGCGTCACGAGCACTATGCAAAAGAGTGTGCACACGCCGCAAAACAGCGTTACGCATACACCACAAGGGAGTGTGCACGCAATGCTAGTTAGGTAGCTAGTTGCAAGGTAGAGGTGCCAAAGGTATAGGTATTAGCACATGCGCATCTATGCAGCTGAAGGTGACGGTACAGTCGATACTAAAAATTATAAAAATGTAGCAAGTACTTTGTACCCTATCCTGAGTAATCATAAGGAAAATGTTTGTGTAGATGATGAACCTGTTGAAATGTCAGCTATTGCATATGCAGTAAATCTGTTAGAAACAGCATTGAACCCAGAAAGGAAAGTGATCCAGCCAACTGTATCAACAGAAGGGATGCCATCAGTTATACCAATGGTAGAAATTGATGAAGGTAATACAGTGCGTTGTAGTAACAGATTGAACTAAGGTAAAAGTTCCCATAAGTAACCCTAAAAACAACAAAGTAGTAGGTGTTCATCCTATCCGGGCAATAACAGTTCCCAATGGGAATCCGGACGGAAATGGTGTAGTACCCACAAGGGATATAGCAATGCATTGTCCATGGACAAGAGCAGAATTACATTCAGTAATGACAGAATTTCCTGACCCTAGAAAAGAATTAGCTAAGTGCCAAAAATTTGTAAAAGATTTAGGTAATGCTCATGAGCCAACCAACAAAGATTGGCGAGTGGTATTACGGGCATGTCTTCCATCCAATACCGATGTGAAAAAGTTTATCACATATTGTGTATTGGATGGAGATAGTCCCTTAACTGATGAGAACAACCAAGGTAACATTACATGCATAGTCACCCAACTGGCTGTATATTTTCCAGTGGTAGTGAACTGGAGTAAAATTTTCACCATCAGGCAAAAGGATAGTGAGTCTGCAGCAGATTATTTCACCCGAGCACTGCTGACAATTACCCAGTATACAGGTATAGAAAATATAAAAGACAACACACACCACAGGGAAGTAGCTGTCGTGTTACTTATGGATGGTCTTAAAGATACTCTAAAGACCAGGGTTCAAACCTCACAGCCTAACTGAAAAGAAATTACTGTAGATGCCCTCAGGGAGTCAGTATAGAACATGATAAAAACATCCTCAGGAAGAGAGAAACACAAAGTGAGAAGCTAATGGCTGGTAGCATTCAAGCTTTAGAAGGAATGTACACACAGCCACAAAACACATATCAACATACCCAGCCACAAACCTCATACCACACACAACCATAAACTCTCCATGCACAACAACCTACACAGCGACAACTTTCCAACATAGGATGTTACACATGTAACCAGAAAGGACACATAAGTAGATACTGTCAAGAGAGAAATTTGTGGACAAATAATAACAAAATACATAAGTTCACACCAAAAGGATACCAGCAGAATGTAGGAAATTCTCAGCAGTCGCCGGCTCACATAGTGGCCGTGAATGCTTTACTGGAGAATGATAGTCAGCTCTAGGGGTCAGGTCATACCTGTAGTCTACAGCCAGTCAGGTTAACAAGGAGTACTAGGGAAGAACCTACAATGGCAGTAGATATAGCTGGTACAAAACACTCTTTTCTTGTAGACACAGAGGCGATCATATCCATGTTAAATTCTCCATCAAATTTACAGGTGACCAACAAGACAGTACCAGCAATGGGAGTAACGGGTAAAGTGCAGCATTATCCTTTAACCAAATCTGCAGAGGTTACTATCAGGCCGCTGCAAACCAAGCATTCCTTTCTTCTGGCGGCAGCGGCTCCTACTAACCTACTGGGAAGGGATTTGTTATGTAAAATGGGATGTGTCATTTACTGTACTCCTGATGGTATATTCCTAGATATCCCAGAGAAGGTTGCTCATGAGGTAAGGGATATATTGGACACTCCACAAAGGTTAATGCTTCACTTCACTTTGGACCAAGGATGGACAGGACACTGGATTGATGACAAAAATGTATCTCCTGTAATAGTAAATTTCAAAAGTAATAGGCAAGCTCCAAAAATCCCTCAATACCTGTTAAAGCCAGAGGTAGAGCTAGGGGTTTATCCAATAATTGAAAGGTTGTTACAACAGGGGATTCTAATCCGTACAGCTAGCCCAGCTAATAGTCCCATTTTTCCAGTCAAGAAGGCTGGGGGGAGGGGCTATAGGTTAGTACAGGATCTTAGGGGTGTAAACAAAGTACTTGAGAGCCAATTCCCCATAGTGCCCAATCCAGCTGTCATCCTCATGCAAATTCCACCATCGGCAACCCATTTTACTGTCATTGACCTATGTTCTGCTTTCTTCTCTGTCCCTCTTCACCCTGACTGTCAGTATCTCTTTGCATTCACCTACAGGGGGTTACAATATACATGGACACAATTTCCCCAGGATTCCATAGATAGCCCCAGTATTTTCTCTCAAGCCTTACACGACTGTTTGCAATGTTTTCAACCAAGCAATGGATCTGTTCTAATTCAATATGTAGACGATTTGTTGTTGTGCTCTGATTCGTTTATGTCATGTTTAAATGGTACTAAACTTTTGTTGCTTCATTTATCAAAGACAGGATACAAGGTTGCTAAGGACAAATTACAGCCATGCCAGACTAAGGTTAAATACTTGGAACACTGTTTGACCCAGGGGCTATGACATTTGATAACTGACAGAATACAGGCCATACAGATCATGACACTGCCACAAAACCAACAGCAAATCCGTACCTTTATGGGCATGTGTGGATACTGCAGGATGTGGATCCCAGGTTTTTCTATTTTGGCATTACCTTTGCAGGAATTGGTGTCAGCTTCAAAACCCGACCGTGTCACACAGACTGAGGAAACAGAGCAGGCTTTCCGTAACCTTAAGGACAGTCTGACAAAATAACCTGCATTGGGAATACCAGATTATGAAAAACCTTTTGATTTATATTGTACGGAGGCCGATGGCTGCACAGCAGGTGTCCTAACACAAAAACATGGTGACGCTAGTAGACCTGTAGCATACTACAGTGCACAATTGGACACTGTGGCAAGATCCCAACATGTTTAAGAAGTGTAGCAGCAACCGCTCTTTTGGTCAGTAAGAGTGAGGATGTAGTATTAGGGCATGATATGATTGTTTATACACCACATGCTGCTTTGCTGAATTCTGCCCAAACCAGACATGTTTCCTCAGCTAGGTTCACGAAATGGGAACTAGCTCTAATGGCACCTTCAAATATCACCATTAAATGGTGCAGTACATTAAACCCAGCAACGTATTTACCGTATGTGCCTCAAGATGCACAAAGGGTGGAGAGAGGTGAGTCGCTTGTTGAAGGTGAGTTTTGCAGGTATACTGAAACACATGATTGTATGAAATATTTGAATCAGACCTTTACTGCAAGACCTGACATACGTGATACACCATTAGAAAATGTAGATGTGACAACTTACTCGGATGGGAGTTGTCATAGACAAACTGACACAGGAGAATTATGCACAAGTTATGCTGTTGTAGATGACGAGGATGTTGTAGAAGCTGAACCACTTGGTCCAACTCATTCAGCACAGGTAGCTGAACTGGTGGCATTAAGGAGAGCGTGTGAGCTGGCAGAAGGTAAGTCAGCTAATATCTACATATGCCTTCGGGGTAGTTCACGATTTTGGGGCTCTTTGGCATCCTCAAAATTTTATGACAGCAGCAGGCACACCAGTTGCACACTCATGCCACATAAAAGGACTCTTAACAGCAATCCAACTACTAAAGGCAGTAGGTGTCATCAAATGTAAAGCCCATACATGCGAAGAAGACCCGGTGTCACTGGCCAATAACAGAGCAGACGAAGCTGCAAAATGGTCAGCAGAGTTAAAACTAAACATGCAAATTGATAAAATGATGGTTTTTCAAATGATTGACACCCAGAAATTAATTGAGAAGCAAAATTTGTGTTCCATACAGGAAAAGGCAGTCTGGAGATCAAAGGGATGTGGTCAGGAGTCCTCTGGACTCTGGAGAGATGGACAAGGTAGGCCGGTTGCTTCCAAGGCATAATACCCAACCCTGGCTGAGGCAGCGCATGGTTTGACTCACCTGGTAAAAGGAGGTATGTGCAAGTTAGTGAGAGCATATTGGTGTGCACCTGGATTTTCTTCCCAAGCTGAAAAGAGGGCTATGTCCTGTTTGACTTGCTTGAGGAAGAATGTCAGGAAGACAATCCCTACCGAACCATCCCATATCCCTCCGACAGATGGTCATTTTCAGGTAATACAAATTGATTTAATCCAATTACCACCCTGCAGGAATCTCAAGTATATATTAGTTTGTACTGATGTGTTTTCAAATTGGGTAGAGGCATATCCAGCTGCCACTAATACTGCTGTTTTTACTGCTAAGAAGATTGTTCAGGAATTTGTATGCAGATACGGTATCCCTAGAATCAAAGAAAGTGATAGGGATACTCATTTCATTGGAGATGTTTTCCAGAACATGTGTAAGCTTATGGGTATTAATATTAGACTTCAAACCCCCTACCGACCGCAATCCAGCACCAAGGTGGAGAGGGTTATAAGAATAAACTGAGTAAGGTCATGGCTGAAACTGGATCAGGATGGCCAGAAGCCTTATCGCTAGTCCTCCATAGCATCAGGACCAATCCTAGACCTCCTCTTAATCTGTCCCCCTTTGAGAAACTGTTTGGGAGACAACCTCATTTGATTATAAGTCTACAGGATGATCTGAAGAGTAATAACGAGGTTACTGTGAAATATCTTATAACCATGAGTAAACATTTGAAACAGCAGCAACAGAAATTGAAAGTGTTGTTACCTGATATGCCAGAAACAAACTGTCATGATGTTGAACCTGGAGAATATGTTATGATCTGAAATTTCTTACGTTCAGGTCTGTATGAAGTGTTACTGACAAGTATGACATCGTTGAAAGTAGCAGAGTGAGATACCTGGGTCCATTCCACTCACTGCAGAAAAATCAATCATCCAGAGGAGATACAAGGCGGAGTCGAGACAGATAACGTGGACCTGTCGAATGCGAGCCTGTACTGGGAGAGTTAGAGATTGCAGTGGAAAATCTGAGCTAGGGAAATTTGCAGACCACTATTCCAGCAATGGAGTGGTGGACTGGGGTTGTGTTTGTGTTTCCTTCCAGGGTTCTCATCATACTCATTTGTTTCGGGATTTTCTGTTTCTGTGACAGAGGACAGATGACGGATAGGGAGGTTGATGGTGATATCGATGGAGTGGGGTCAGGAGAAGGAGTGATAAAACCATCAGGGCAGTATTTGGTCAAACTCAGGACCTCATTCAGAGATGCTCGCAAAATGTGAGCGCTCACTCTGAATGAGGGCGGCTGCTTCTCTGTAAAGCACTGGCCTCCTGGCCACTCGCTAAGCTGTGGGTGACCACCCACAGCTTTAGCGAGCGGCCAGGTTGATGGTCGGGATGGTTAAGACCATTGCGACCATCGAGGCATGCGACGAGACCCTTGTGGTAGGGTCTCATCTTCTGCAAGCCCCAGTGAGCTTTCGGCTCTAATAGAGCCAGAAGCTCGCCACTGACATCACCACCCACAAATGGCAGGCATTACTTCGGGAATGCCTTCGTTTGGCCAGCCACCCCCCACCCCGCCTACAAAATGGTGCGAGCTGTCGATCACCATCGACAGCCGCCCCTTTTGTAGTGAGCCCCGGAGCGAGAGAATGTCTCTCTCGCTCCGGGGCTTGCGCACGCACAGTGCGGCCACTGCGCGTGTGCAGGGCCTCAACATCGACCCATTTGCGAGCACTCAGCGCTTGCGAGCGGGCCAGAATGAGACCCTCAGTACAGTAATTGTTAAGAGATCTGTCATCCTAGAAACTCGGAGTCAGTGTGAAGGTCTATTGTCTGAGGAATACTGTATGTGTGCAACCTGTGGATCCCTAATTGATGAAAGTGCATCCAACAATGCCAGTCCAAGGGTAATCTGTATTTGGGCGACCATCCTTTAGAGGATTACCATTCCTTAGTGGGTAAGGTCTTCAACTAGACTGAGTGTTGGGTTTGCACTCATGTGCCTCAGGGACAACATAATGTAGGTTTAGTACCACTCCCGTTAAATGTCTCTGAGGTTCTTGGATTACATAAGGGGAAAATGCTGGATGGGAAATCCATTAAGTCCAAACCTCCAAATTTTAAGCTCCATCCGAACCAAGTAGATAGAACTCTTTTATGTTTAAACTTCACCAATTTCAATAAACCAGGAAGTTGGGAGGTGATCGGGAACAATCAGACAATGACCTTCTCACACAGAGCTGATAATAGACCACTAGATGATAAACTTGTACACTTGAGGTATACTCGCAGTCCCATCAAGGAAATGGTTGGCTACTCTGCCAGTAGGGTACTGTGCAGATATTATACAACCAGAGACGTGTATTAGCCAAATGGGAGAACCTGGGATAGGATCCTTTGTCAGAGAAATGTGTTTAATGGTAATGATGCATTCTATTCCTTATGTACTCCCAGACAATGTGTATTTTATATGTGGAAGGAAAGCGTACAAGTGGCTCACTCCGAGTTCTGAAGGTTTATGTTATCTGGGATGGGTACTCCCAAAGATCATGACCTTTACACATGGTGAAATGCTTGGTATTCATAAAAACACACATCACCATATCTTCAACCGGGTTGATGGTGGCCCACAGCGCATGCGCATGACGGAGCCGGCTCCGTTGTGCGCATGCGCGAGTCCCAGCTAGCGACGGGCACTCCGTCACTCTGGGTTTCGCACCAAAGGTGGCAAGCTGTCAATGTTGAGTGACAGCTCGCTCCATTTGGTAGGCAGGCTGGGGGGTGGCTGCCCAAATGGAGGTATTCCCATGAGACTGCCTGCCATTTGGAGGCAGCCCCACTGACATCACATCTGTTAGAGCCGAAAGCTCTCTGGGGCTTGCGATGAACGAGACCCTACCACAAGGTCTCATTGCAAGCCCGATGGTCGTGATGGTCTTGACCATCGCGACCATCATCATGGCCGCTTGCTATAGCTGTGGGTGGCCACCCACAGCTATGTGAGCGGCCAAGAGGCCGCACCAAAATAAAAAAAAAGCCCAGCCCTGATTCAGAGTGAGCGCTCTGTCAGAGAGAGCGGCTCTGAATCAGGCCCTCAGAGACAAAAGAAATATGATACCTGGTGATGTACATACAGCCACACAGTTGATTAGCGAAACAACTGGCTTCCAAATTTTGGTAGCATTAGATCCCACCAAGATCGTTCGGGGTACTTTAAATTTTAGATACATCCAAGATCTTGCTAAATTAATAGATAATATCACCGAGATGTATGATGACACGTGTAAGGAGCTACAGGCCTATAAGAAAGAACTTGTGCAGCATAGACTAGTGTTAAATTATTTAACAGCTGTTACTGGTGGGTACTGTGTGACTCTAGACACCCAAATTGGTGTCAAGTGTTGCACTTACATCACAAATAATACTAGTGATCCCAAAGAGGTGATAGACCGGAAGATGGATGAGATTCTGCAGCTGAAATGGGAATTTCGAAAGAACCATAATACCTCATTGACTGAGGTGGAGGAAAAGGTAGAAGAGTGGATCTCATGGTTGAACCCTGTAAAATGGTTCTCCAGTCTAGGAGAGTGGGTCCAGGAAATGGTTGCTAGTGCAGGTAAGCTCCTGATCCTCATATTGGTTGTCATCTTAGTAATTGGCTTATGTGTCAGATATGTTCCTACTGTGTTGAAATGTGGAAAATGTAATGCTAAGGTAAACCAGGAGAATAAAATTATGATGGTGGTTAGTAGTAATAGTATGAATACCAAGGTAAATGAAGAACTGCATTTCAATCCTGAACTAGAATGTATCCTGAACTAAATCTACACATCAGATGATGTGTAGATTTAGTGATGCATGAAATGTATTAGCAAATGTTATTTTAAACATCTTAAATAATGAAGTCCCTATCCCTTTCAAGACTTCCTTTTTAGGTTAGGTGCATCCCCACATCTTTCCCATGATCTTCCGAGATCTGCGGTGTGCGTATAAGGGTAGTTTTATGTCCCTCCCAGGGGCGCATTATTGATGGTTTAATGATTGAATTGTGCCATCCCATAATATAACATTAAATAATATTTTATAGTGTATGACTGAATAGATTAAGCCTAAAGTGTGATAGCGCTTTGTTAGCTATGAAAGTCTGGACTGTCGAAGCCGGATGATTGGCTGAGACCAAATCTTGTAAATTAATATCTGGCGATGCCATTTTGTGTCGCCTCTAATGATGCCATTTTGCGTCCTCAGTACGATACCATTGTGTACGATGCTATATTTGATTATTAGCATTGTGCGTCTGTTTTGCTACTGCATAATGTTGAAAGTCCAATCAAAACCTATTCACACATTAGATAATACATAAAAAACATACCAGGCGCACAACGCACAGTTGCGCTGTACATCAAAGCAGATAAGCACAAACCACATAGATGCACAATGCATACTAGTGAATTTATACAATATTCTCACACTCACACATGCAATCACTTATAAAAAGGTTCCCAAGCATTAAGGTTAATATTAGAGGTTTTATTAGCAAATACTTAAGTTGTGAAATGTAATGTATATGATATTTAAGGTACATAAGCTAGTAGACATGTCAAGTTTGATACCATTCTAAATCACTGTTTATTTGCAGATCTCCGGTTCTATCGGTAAGGAGATCGCATCATGCGTCTGCAAGTTATGAATTATAGGAAATTAGTGGTTAGAATGTATATCTGTATGTAGTGTCTTTTGATTAGTTTAAACCAGTTCTTCAGCGGGAAAACCACACTAAGCAATGCCTGAGGAACTGGGACATATCCCCAGTGATGCTGTATGAACTGTCCAATGACCTGCATCGTACCAGAATGTCCAGGAGCAAGACCCAATAGAAATCTAGTTGTTTCTTTGTTCTGTAAGGTATATAACCTGAGTACTGATTATAGTATACAGCCATTCTTCTTGGATGACCACAGGCTTCTGGATAGGCGACTGTATATTGGGACCAGTGCGCACGCGTATGTATCGGCTTGTACCTTTGTATTTACTTGCTTTTTGCGCTAATTGTCTAGATCACAGCGTGTTATATTTTTCATTGAATAATATAGCTGTTTGTGCTTTGGAACCACAATTGGATTGGAAAGCAATTATTTGTTATGTGACTTGTAGCGCTAAACAGCGACATTTGGGTATAGAGATTTAGGGGTATCAATACTGTGAATTACCTGTTTCATATATACAGCGTAAGGGGTGGGTTGGAGGGCCCAAGGACAATTCCATCTTGCACCTTTTTCCTTTCCATTATGTGCTGATTGGAGCATTGCTGTCTGACATTTTAATGTTATGGTTTATAAATGTCCAGAAATTGTAATGGCCACAGACAGAATCTCCTGGCAGCTGTCGTCACTCCTCACCAGCTCTCAAGGCTGTAATGGCCGCAACTTGCCAAGAGTTCCAGGCCTCAAGGCTGTTGCAGGACTAATCATAGCTCTGTATTCCACTACTACTCAGCCTGGAGGCTGCATCAACAATTAACTATAAACTATCAATTCTTTAGCCAGTGGCTGCACCAATTATCAATTCTTCAGCCAGGGGCTGCACCAATTTTCAATTCTTCAGCCAGGGACTCCACCATTTATCAATTCTTCAGCCAGGAGATGCACCAATTATCAATTCAGCCAGTGGCTGCACCAATTATCAATTCTTCAACCAAGGGCTGCACCAATTATCAATTATTCAGCCAGTGGCTGCATCAATTATCAATTCTTCAGCCAGGGGCTGCACCAATTATCAATTCTTCAGCCAGTGGCTGCACCAATTATCAATTCTTCAGCCAGTGGCTGCACCAATTATCAATTCTTCAGCCAGGGGCTGCACCAATTATCAATTCTTCAGCCAGGGGCTGCATCAGTTATCAATTCTTCAGACAGGGGCTGAACCAATTATCAATTCTTCAGCCAGGGGCTGCACCAATTATCAATTTTTCAGCCAGGGGCTGCACCAATTATCAATTCTTCAGCCAGTGGCTGCACCAATTATCAATTCTTCAGCCAGGGGCTGCACCAATTATCAATTCAGAATTGTCATCACCAACTATCAATTCTTCAGCCAGGGGCTGCATCAGTTATCAATTCTTCAGACAGGGGCTGAACCAATTATCAATTCTTCAGCCAGGGGCTGCACCAATTATCAATTTTTCAGCCAGGGGCTGCACCAATTATCAATTCTTCAGCCAGTGGCTGCACCAATTATCAATTCTTCAGCCAGGGGCTGCACCAATTATCAATTCAGACTTGTCATCACCAACTATCAATTCTTCAGCCAGTGGCTGTACAAATTATCAAGTATCAACTCTTCTTACTTCAGCCAGTGTCTGCGCCAACTATCAATTCTTCAGCCAGGGGCTGCACCAATTATCAAGTATAAACTCTTTTTACTTCAGCCAGTGTATGTGCCAACTATCAATTCTTCAGCCAGTGACTGCACCAATTATCATGTATCAACTCTTCTTACTTCAGCCAGTGGCTGCGCCAACTATCAATTCTTCAAACCTCAAGGGGTACCCCAACCATCATCTTTTCACAGCCCTCAACTCTATTTATCAATAAGTTTTGAGCCAGCTAGCTGGATGCAACCTTTTGGCCCTTAACTAGATGACACAATCAATATTGTGAGCTGTGAGGTGGTCAAAATTGACTGGAAATGAGTGGAAATAAATGTTATTGAGGTTAATAATACTGTAGGAACAAAAAAGGCCAATTTTCTGTGATTTTAGCTGTTTTATGATTTTTGAAGAAAAAATCCAGATCCAAAACCGAAAAACAAAACACGGAGGTGATGTTTTGGCAAAACCAATCCAGATCCAAAACCAGGGGAGATCCAAAACCAAAACACGGGGGTCAGTGAACATCTTTATTCCTGATGTGCTACTAGTCCAAGGAAAGTCTAGGGAAGTTGGTGCAACCAACCCTGCAAACTCCTCAGAGGCTATCCCTATTGATGGGAGCTGAAGACGGTCCCTTGGGAAAAGCTTTGACCTTCGGTGTGGAGGCTTGGGAATTCATTTACTGGCACCTTATGACCCTACAGATCAAAAAGTAAAGGGCATCTTCTCTATTTGTACACTGAACCTCACTTGACCAGACTATGGACATACAAAACACCAAGGCTCATTGGCAAAAGTGAAAATATGATATTGTTAATGATAGATGTTACAGTAATTAACTCCTCTGGCTACCTCTCTCCTCCTTATGTTGTTGGATGAGGAGCGCTCTGGCCAGTGGCATTACTAAGGTATTTGGCATCCAGGGCAAGATGAAAAATGGCGCCCCCCCAAACTGTGTGCTCGTGCTGAAGGCACGCGTGCCAAAAAAGTAGGAGTCACCACATGCCAAAAAGGGGCATGGGCACTAAAAAAATGTCAACATGAACATTCCTTTCTATTCCATATGCACCTTAATGCCCCCAGTAGTAGTGCCCCTTTTGCAATGCTCCAAGTAGTAGTGCCCTTTATGAATGCCCCCAGTAGTGCTACCAGGTGTCAACTGGAGTGTTTATTATAGTATGTAGTGCTGCGGACCGCACTGACCTGGACGGCGGCCATGGTGGCCCTCCGCCGGGTCCGACAGGGCCTAGGGCATGTGCCCCCCTCGACACTCGCCCCCACCCCCTGATGCATCTGTGTGCATAACCCCAAGACATGACTCCAAGACTCTCCAACATACTGACCATGCAGAGCCTATACATAAACCACAAGTACACTATGTTACTACTGGTATAGTTTATGGGCATATTGCTAGCACTACAAAGCCCAGAAAAATCTTACAGCTCCACGCTACTTCCATTTGCTACAGTAATACCTATCATATCCCTGTGCCTTATGCTACTTGTTGTTCTACCTGGTATAATAAACCTAAGAACTGGTTAAGCTGAATCACATGTGGACTAACCACCACCAGCACCAAGCAACTGCGCAACACACTCAATATTCTACAATATATACTTCTGCCATGTGTATTCGCTCCTGGAGGGCAAATTGTCTGGCGGACTACTACATCTAGCATCACTGCTACACATCGCACTGTTACAGAGATCTGCTAATTTCAAGTTCCCATACACCTACCTATACTCTGCTAGTATAAATTGCATTAGCCTTGTGCTGGCGCAATACGGAATGCATGTTGTGCAAACTAGACATCTCAATCAGCATGGACAGTGGGACTGGTAGGTGAGTGGTGACCATAGCGCCATCCTCAGATGGTGCTATGTGTTAGTGGTCAAGCAACAAATGCTTTTTCTTTTTGCTTAATGAGTGTCCATGACGCTTTTCTGCCGAAGTTCTGTTATTAACAGAAGCTGAAGGCACCACTGAAGAAATCTGATTTCAACACCGTATGCCCCTTAATACATTTTGAAGAACTATGAATTATCCCTTTTTTCACCAAAAATGCCATAAAAAGAGGCACCGCTTCATACATTGGTCCCTTGGATTTTACTCTTCCTCTGAGGTGAGACTGAGTTCATAATATTTTTTCAACATGACACATTGTACACCTTTCCAGTGCCATCTTTTTGTAATACTAATGTAATAAAAAACATCTAAGCAAAGAAATGCGGCACATATATTAAAGGCATGTCTAATCATTCTTATGAGTTCTTTAAGACTAAATTAATAAATTAAGTTAAACCATGTAGTAGTAAATTGTACTTTTTAAGTTTCTATTATGTACTGTACAATTTTATTTGGAGACTCAAACCTGCAAACCTATGAGCATACTGTACCATTTTACCGTGGACAGCTTTAATGACAGGTATGTACGCATACACAGTGAAACCCTTATCCTAACCTTAAACTGATTTAAAAAAACATGGAAAAAACATGTCGACCATTTTTGTGTTGACCTTATGTATGTTGACCATTAGAACTGTCAACCTTTTTGACCATGTCGACCTATTGCCTGTCAAATATCTGGTGTCAACATAGTGACTCTCGATCTACTGACTGTCGATCTTCCATCCAGATACCAGTGATATAAGCTTGCTTAAGAAAAAAGAAATCTGTACAGATAAAGAAGCATTATAGGTCTCTCAGGGGTAAATTTACTAAGAATCGTGTCTGCCCATATATGTGTTGGAAGTCTTCAGAGCATGTCAAAACATACAGTACATGAATGAAATGTGGTTTACATGGATATTTACTTGTGTTTTAACATGCTTTTAAAAATACATTACAAACATGTGTTCTCCTAGCACTAACTGGTACTGGGGATGGCATAGAAACATTGTTCTCAGCCCCATTCAATATCATGAATAGCTCCACCAGAATTGGTAACATAAGTTACAGCAGGTGATTTAATGAGATCCAGCAGAACATGACATACAGGAGATAATACCCAGAAAGACATAGTAATTCCTCACCTGTGAATGTCGATCTTTTTGGAATAAAAAATTTTGAGAAAGAAATAAGTCTCCTGTGCGCCAATAAATACATGAGCAAAATAAGGGGTATAGGTGACATGTTGTCTTTCGCCCTCATGATCATTTCATTTTCAGTTGCGGCCTCCATAGAAAGAACCATTAAACCTAACTAAATACAAGTTAATCTAATATGAAACATTCATATATTTAATAAGATCAACTCTAATACGAAGCATTTAAATAAGAGACTTTTCATGTTAATCTTGATTTAGTTATTATAGAAGATTCTCAAGGGAGGCGGCTGAAAAACCAAGAGGAATAATGTAATGGTAACAGCGGTAGATTAAGGAAAAAATGGTTTACATTAGATGTAAATGGTATGGGTTTGATGCAGAGTGAAATTGCTCTGACCATGCCAGAAAAGTGGGCACACACATTTGTGCTTATGCAGTTTTGTGTGTTTCAGTCTGTGTGTTGAGAGGCAGGACAGTGAGGGCCCTTTCTGGCACCTGTGAACAGGGCCAGATTAAGGGAGGGGGGGCGACAGGAGCTGTTCCCGGACTGGGGATGCCACGGCTGTTCTGCATGCACGCACAGTGAGTGCACTGTACACATCACTCAGCGACTCTCGAGTTGCCTGATCAGCATCACGTGACGCTGATCGTTGATGAAGGGACCTGGGAGCTGCTCTCCGCTGTGTATACTAATGGTGGGTACACACTGGGCGATTAAAGTGGACGACTGAACGATAAAGATATTGTTATCATTTAGTCGTCCACTTTATCGTCCATTTTTTACACAAAAGCGATGAACGATAACGACGACGCGTCGTTCGTCATTATTGTTCATCTGGATAACATGCAGGCCAACCTGACGATGTCGTCAGGTTGCTGCATGTTGGGGAATGGGGGAGAGAGCCCGGTGCTGAACGATATCGTTAATGATATCGTTCAGCGGGTGTGCTCAATGTCGTGAATGACATTGAGCACACCCTGCAGGGACACACTAGACGATATCGCTCAGGGAGCATATTGTCTAGTGTGTACGCACCATTATGTGTATGCGGAAGTTGAACACAGGTCCGGCAGCCAAGGTGAGTACTCAGGGGCACTAGGCGGGTCACTGTATATTATATGGGGGGCACTGTGGCTCATATTGGAGGTGGCAATGGGGCGTAGGATGTCACTTTTATTGTAGGGGACCCATACAACTTAGTTGCCTCGGGGTCCCCACAAGTCTTAATCCGGCCCTGCTTGTGAATACACGCAGACTGGGGCACAGATACTTCTATGCCTAGGAAAGCCATATTTGGAGATCAGTGCAGACATATATAGCAGATGATGATGATGACTGTCAGCAGCTGTAGCAGACTTCTTCTGACTTGCTGTTGCATATTGGTGCTTTCTTTTTTTTATGTATTTATTGAGTTTTTACATAAAATAAAACATCGTACAATAACAAAAAATTCTGACTGGAGTGTCAATGTTCTTCCTCACAGCATATACCAGTATTCAGAAAAAGGGTCCATATTAAACCACCTCAGAAATTATGAAAAGAGAAATGTTAAGGCTTTGTGAAGAGCTAAATAAGAATACAGACATGCTATGCTTATGTCACAAACACAACATCTCTCCCACTAGATTACAGTCTCTATACCAGAAAAACAGAGCAAGGAAACAAGTACACAGTGATAACACAGTCTTTTAAAACATAGAAACAAAAAATACAAAATATAAAGCACATACATAGACACAAGACAGGATATGACAGGGCAAAGGAGGGAAGGGGAGGGTTTCCATTTTGATGGAATGTAGATATTCCAAAAATTGTAATTAACATAGTCGTATATAGTGATAATGAGCACTGTACATTAATTTATCACGAGGCAGAGTGTATTCTCCTATAAAGATACCAATTAGTAGAACATACTGGCCTACTTTTTCTTTTCTCTTCCCGGGAGAAGCCTGGGTAAGAGAAGCAGGAGGGAGGCGATGGGGGACAGGGCCTGACGATTCACGTCATTAAGTCCCGTCATCTTCCTAGTAAATTGCAGCGATTGGCTTGAATTTAAATAGGGTGCGGGGCCAAATGACGCGATTCATGAATAATCGCGTCATTAAGCCCTGTCCCCTACACGGAGGCCTGAGATCGCCACGGAAATGCTCCCCATTCTGCCCACTTCACTAGGAAGTGGGCAGATGTACGGGAGAAATGCCTACCCTTCCGGGAGCCTCCCGCGAATTCCGGGAGGATAGGCATGTATTGTAGTAGACTCATACAGGGCAAGATGCATCAAGGGTAAAAATGCGGTCAAACCCGAAAATGCGGGCTTCTACCTCATTTTTCATATGCACCAAGCCCCGAAGTGCAATGCAGCCTATGGGCTTCTCTCCGCTGAGTGCTGATAGAGGGATCCAATCGGATCCCTCCCAGCACCCTCTGCGGCAGGCACATCCTTCTGTGTATGCGCAGAAGGACGCCGGAGGGGATTCTGGGTCATAGACCCAGAAGTCCCTCCACCGCAAAGGGCCTCCTTTACCGACAGAGCAGTCCTTTGCGGGGATCGTCATGCATGCCGTCCACAGACTTAAAATATGTTTCAGCTGTGAGGATTCCAAGGTGTCTATATAAGGCCTCCACTTTTTATAGAAATTAAGTACATTCCTTTCAAGATCTGGAAGAGTGGATTGGCGTTCAAAATGTAAAGTACGAGTAAGAATAAGACATAACTGATCTAGTCTAGGGGAGTCTTAATTGTCCAGTTGGTAAGTATTAGTTTCTTTGCCAAAGTAAGAAGGACATACAAAAATGGAATAAGGTGGTTATGAGTAGGTGGTCCCCAATCAGAAAACAGTAAATCTAGCATTGCTCCTTGCTCCAGCATTAAGAAGTAAACATAAGTTAAATGTAGTATTAGTGAATCATAAAACCTTATGCCGGAATTTTCTGATCCTCGGGCAGTGCCAGAAGTTATGGAACAATAATGCATTAGGGGCCTACACTTTGGGCAGCACCCTGACACTGCTGGCATTATGTGTTTCCTCTGACCCGGGGAAATATAGGCCCGATGTAGAAATTGTATATGTATCTCCTGTAATTGGGAATAGTGAAGGGATTTAAGAATTAAAGGAAGGTTGTCTAAGAGATCTTTGACTTATATGTTCAAAGAAAAATCAGAGGACCATTTATATATTGCAGAAAACCACAATTTTTCAATTTTCATTGGGATAAGATCCCAATAGAAAAATTTAGTTTTATATGAGACTACTGAGATTAGGGAGAAAGAGAAGTTAAAGGGTCTGTATCCAAAGAGGGGTCATATGGGGCACGTAAGGACAGAATATAGTGACGAATTTGGAGGTAGATGTAGAAGTCAGAGCAAAGTACTCAATATCTGTCCACCAGCTCACTAAAGGAAAAAAAAGCACCACCTGGGTCAAAAATGTATTTTATGGCACTAATACCTTTAAGTTTCCAATGGGAAAATTTCACTTTGTCATTTGGGGATAAAAATCACAGGTAGCCAAAATATGTAATATATTTGGAATGCTTTGGATTGCTACATAAAGCTTTATTAATAGACCACCATGCTAGATAGGAATCCCAAAATAATATATTAGTACGCATATAGGGAGGTAAAGAGGATTTAGTCGTGTGTAGTAAGGCTCTTAGATCATAGGGTTGGACTAAGGCTTGCTCAATATAGTAATTAGCATAAGTGGAATGGGCTAAAAGCCAATCAGAAGTATATTAGAAAGTTATGGCTCTCGAGAAAGCGAGCAGACCATCTTTCATTGAACTTTACATTTTGATGATGCAATCCGAGGTCTTGAATTGTTCGATAGAAACTTAGTAAACATTTTGTCACAAGCTGCTAAATCCACTTTACTCAGTTGTAAGGGAAGCATTTGGATAACATATATCATTTTTGGAAATAAAATACTTTTCAGAATAGCAACTCATCCTAAGAGGCCCAAAAATCAAGAAGCTGAGAAATCTTAAAAATCACAGGTGTATAACTCTCTATATAGAAATTAGAAATTTGAGCAGGGATGTGAACACCAAGATATTTCAGTTTAGAAGTGTTAAATTGGAATTGGGATAAAATAAAGAGAGAAAGCTGAGGAAGTAAGAGGGAGGAGATCAGATTTGGTAGTATTTACACAATAACCCACAAAGGAACCAAACGTCTGAATGGTTTGTAAAATAGCTGGAACAGATGTCAAGAGATTAGAGACTAAAAGCAGCATGTCGTCTGCAAATAATGCTATTTTAATGCCACCATAATTCCCTTAAACTGTGAAAGTTGCCAAAGAGCTATAGCTAGGGGTTTAATTGCAATTGCAAATAGTAACAGAGAAAGAGAGCAGCTTTGCCTGGTACCCCTGTGCAACAGGACAGGATCTGAAAGAAAACCATTACACATTATAAGGGAACTGGATGTCTCATTTAGCATTTGCGGCAAGGTGATTAGTCCCTCCAGAAACCCAAACCTTGCAAGTTTAGTATAGAGGTGATCCAATGACACAAGATCAAAAGCCTTTTCTGTGTCTAAAGAAAGAACAAAATGTGGGTCTGGGTTCTCAGCAGAATCCAACCACCAAGCAACTGAAAGAGTTTTCCATAGAATGGCGGCCTAAAATAAAACCTGTTTGGTCCGGGTGTACAATGGAAGGGAGGAGAATTTTAACCTATCAGCTAGGATTTTTGTAAGAAGTTTATAATCCACGAATAAAAGTGAGATAAGCCTATAAGAGTCAGGGAGGACAGGGACCTTACCAGATTTGGGGATTAGTCAAACAATCACATAGTTAAAATATTGGGAATCTTGTGAGATTGCAAAATTGTATTAAATACTGCTGTTAAAGAGTCAATTAGTCTAGGTGTAAGAATTTTATAGTACTCTTATGACAATCCGTCAGGGCCCGGGGCTTTCAAAGGTTTAAGAAGCTTGATAGCAGATTCTACTTCTTGTGTAGTAATAGGGGAGCAGAGAGAGGCAACTGCTTCACTATCTATCATAGGTAGAGTGATACTGTTCCAAAAGGCGGATTTGGAGTGACCATCTATTTGAGGTTGAGCATAAATGTCAGTGTAAAAATTACCTGTGCTAAAACTTTAGAAGATGAAGCAAATGTATTATCAGAGCGTTTAGAGAGTGAGGGAGGAGTAGAACCTTTTAAAAGATTTGAAAGAAGACGGGCCGTTTCATTCCCGAATTTATGAAATCTATGATTTTTGTGAAATGTGTGTCTGTCCCCTAGGGGAGATAAAAGAGCATCAAATTTAAGTTTAGATTCTGTATAGTAACATTTGATGATAGGAGTGGAATTTTGTTTGAAATTCTGGTACGCCTCCGTTAACTGCTGTTGTAATTGCTTAAAATTAGAAACAAATATTTTTTTTCTGCGTGACACATATTCAATAATACGACCGCGAATAACCACTTTGGAGGCCTGCCAAAACATCAAAGGGTCTTCTTGAACTATTTGTATATTGTTCAATTGGAAACTCCTCCCAAAAAACTTCCATTTTTTTGCGAAAGCCTAAAGGAGAAGAAAATTCAGTAGAAAAATTACTAAGTTTAAAGGATCCCATATCCAGCATGGCAGAAAAAGATACCCAAATTAACGATTGTTTTGAGAGGAACATAAGTTCTATATTAGTGTCTATGACATTAGGAACAATAGAATCTGACATCAAAAGGTACTCGATTCTAGAGAGGGTGTTGTGAGCAGCAGACAGACATGTCTGTCTATCGGATGAAAAGACCTCCAAATATCAGTGAGGAGTATTGTTCAGCAATAAAAGATATACTAAGTTTAGGCAGGGATCTAGAATGGGAGTGTGAATTAGTATCCATATAGCGTGAAGATATTATATTAAAATATCCACCTAATATCATAGACAAAGAAGAGAGACGGTATAATTTGGTCAATAAAGAGGGAAAAAATTGTTTGGAATAGAAGTTAGGTACATAAATAGTACATAAAAGAAATTTGCCTTTAGGATTAACAAATGAGGAAACAATGTCCAACTGAAGTCGTTTCTTAGCTAATAGGAGAACACCCCGTGCTTTTGAAGTGAATGAAGCTGCAGAAACTACAGACCATCCTAACATATTAAATTTTTGAGATTCTGGGAGGAGAAGATAGGTTTCTTGCAAAAAAATTAAATCCAGCTGGAGTTTGATCAAATATATAAGGATTTTCTTTCACTTAACAGGAGAATGAATACCGCCTATGTTCCATGACCCTACCTTGACATTTCTCAAGGCAGAGTAAAGGAGTAGCCCCAGAGAAGTAGCACACCACCACTCTGAAGCGAAGCATACTGTATGCTATATATCTGTGCCATCAAAAGGGCATTGATCAAAATGGAGAAGGTAAAGGAAGGGAGTTGGGAAACACAGGACACATGAAACATAGGGTAAATAAAGAAAGATCACCAATAGATCCTACAAAAATTTTGGACAAAAACTTCACGGTAAATATATTACAAACAAGTACTATAGGGTAGGAGTAACCTTTCTCCTAGCCCGAGACCACCACATAGCTCGGTTAATGCTGAAAAGATTGTAACCCTTGGTGTTACAGAAACAGGTATCAATCCGTATTGTTTTCAGTAAATAATGCATCAAATGATCACATTGCATGTCCATGACAATATAAGAAGAGAGAAAGACAATAGTCAAATAAAACTTAGAAGTATACCTCAGAGATATGGAAAATAATAATGTACAATAATACTTCACCATCAAACGAAACATGAGCATAGTCCCAAGTTATCCAGAAATATGTCTCACATGAGCTAAATTCAAATAGAGATTAACAATAAACAGCATGTAGGAAAGAAAAACTTTAAAAGTTCAGCTCAGTGTTAAGCATCGAATGCAAAGGGGGTGCAATGTGAACCATAAGATCAAGTAGACTCAGACTCAGCCTGAGACTCTTCAGCTAAATAGGCTTCTGTATCAGCAGGGGTAGTAAAATCTTCAAAGACGTGCAGGTTACAAGATTGCAAATTTTCGGCCAGACTGGGCTAGCTGCAAGCAAATTGTTGAGAAAGCTTTTCTAGCTCTGGTCAGTTCCGGGAAATAATCTTGGAAGATAAGGAGTTTAGAATCATTCCATACAATATCTCTCTTTTGCGAAGGGATGCTGACCATATAGTCTTTTTTTGTAAAAAATTAAGGCATTTAAATAAGACAGCTCCCGGTGTGATCATAGCGGTAGACCTCTCCAATCAATACAGGTAGAGTTTGACGCAGAAAGTGGTATAATGCAGGACCTCAGAGGGATTCTGAAAGCCCAATTACTCCTAAGTCTGTTTTCGAGATAATCTAGTTTAGTCAAAACCTGAGTATCAGACTTCTGGAGTGTAGCTGTAACTTCTTTGAAGTTGGCAATAGCCTGAAAGTTTTCTCCCACTTTATTTTCAACAGCCAAAACACCTTTTGCTAATTGTTTACATTGACTTTTAATGTCAGTTACTGCCTGGTGCAAGGCTGTAGCATGTGTCTGAGCCTGTTCAGCTAATAATGGCAGTACAGTCTCTCTAACTGCTTTCACAACATCCTCATAAGATAATAGGGCAAGAATAGAGCCAGTACCTGAAGTTGCAGGAGAAGGAGGTCTGTTCAGGCATTTCTGTGGCTGTGCAGACACTGCAACTTCTGAGTCTGTGTGAGTTGCGGTGGCCATCTTAGCAATGGCGCTGTGGTCAGCGTCTGATCTGAAGCGGGGAGGCTTCCCTGGTATGCCCGCAGATAGAAATCTCTCCATACAGGGAGAGACAGGTTTCGGGGGACTCGGGAGGCATCTGGGCCACAAAGTGAAGCCAGAGAGGGCTTTAGCAGGGTGAGCGGAGGTTAGGCACCATAGCAGCGGGGAGACGCGCCTTACTCCATAAAACGCCAGAACCGGAAGTCTGTACTTTGGTGCTTTCTATTTGTTCCTCAGACATAGATTTAGTTTTGTGTACATATTAAGCATATTTTTCCTACACAAGACAAGAAGTTTCTGATTTATAAAAGAAACAATTACAATCTTATTGATGTCTAACAGCCAAGATGCATTTTGCAAACACTGCAAATGGCTATTCTCATGGTCGTCGCAAGCAGTCGGATTAAGAGAGGGCCCCAGGGCATATGCCCCAGGACTACTTGAGGTCTCCTGGACACAGGGACCAATCAGGGCAAGTTGTTGTCAAGCATCCCAGCTTCACCACCCCTGGCTGCCCCCCCAAAAGGGACCGTGTGGATTTATTGATATTTGTATATGCATTAGACAGTTATAACATAACAGAAGGGTAACATATAAGTAGTGTTGTGATTTACCACATAGCAATATAATGTATTCTGGTATCAGACATTACATGTACCAAACAGTTCCCTGCAGTATTCTTTCATAGAGTTACTTAAACATTACATAAAACAATATATGTTATGTATTTAAAACAAGTGTGTTCTAGTGCTATGAATTACAATGGATGGCATATCATGGTACAAAATGTTTTTTTTTTCCTTAAACAACATAAACATCCTAAGTTATTCACAGCCTCATTATTCAAAGATCTGTTATAACATAATCATGGCTGGTTCGAGGATTGATCCAGTGGAGCAGCCGCACGGAGGCACCATCCCATAGGGGGCGCAATGTGCCTGCCACCTAGGGTTACCACAGGCAGTGTTCTAAGATCACCCCCTTTCCAGCTGCTCCACCTCCTCCCACCTCACAGCCATTCTCGACCCACCTTTTCCCTCCCCCCAGCTCTTCTCTGCCTGTCTTCTCCCTCCCCACATCTCCTCTATGTCTGCCTTCTCTCAACCCACAACAGTTCTCCTCCCGCACCTCACCATATGCCCTCCAGGCTGGACCTCTGTGAAGCGCTTTCGGTTGGCATTAAGCACAAAGCACTTCACAGAGGCGCTATTCGAGTTCCAATGTTGCTATACAGATTGAGAGCCAGAAAGCAGTCACAACTTAACTACCTGGGAGCCGGATGAAAGACAAAATGGAGCTACATTGTGCAAAAATACTAAGGGGTCTATTTACTAAGCAGTGTTAGGAGACAGAGTGAAAAGTGATAAGAAAGTGATAAGGTGACAGCCAATTAGCTCCCGACTGCCATCTCACAGGCTGCGTTTGAAAAATGACAGTTGGGAGCTGATTGGCTGGCAACTTATCACTTTCTTATCACTTTTCAGTCTGTCTCCTAATGCTGCTTAGTAAATAGACCCCCGAGAGAGATATGGAATCGCAAATCTACCACATCTCTATGGAGACTTTCTTTATTCCACCTACTGACACCACAGTAAAAGAGATCAAACCCTGCACGCTGCCCATCATTGGTTTGCAAACTAAACATGTATGTCTTAATCACACTTTCCTTTATAATGTTATACATTTTTGCTTGATTCACTAATATTAATTTTAATTATTTTTCTAATATGTATTTCATATTCAGTATATATTTTATAGTTTCTATGATTACCTCAGAAAATGTTAGCTCAGTAGAGCTTTCAATTCAGAAACTCCCTCCTGACCAGTTATGATGTGCCTTGAGCGTCATATAGGTTTTGCCATTACCTGAAATGCCACATTGGTGTAGTGAAGTTTAAGGGCGAGGTATTGTACTTCTTTGCATGTCATTGATTATGTTTTTTTATTTTAGCCCTCTCTAAATTATAGCCGTTTTACTTGTGTTTATAAATATTGCCATGCAGAACTGAAAGCTCAGTTTTGGCTGGAATATTTTAGGTACAATACAGTTACAAAAGGGTATTTACCTGGTGTCTGGTGTTCAGGTTATGTGGCGGGACATCAAGAGATGCTTGATAGCTTTGGCCTATTCCCCTTGCCAATCAGAGGCATGCCGAACTCGCTACAGCCCCTGTGGGCTGCTCTCAGCTGCAATTGGCACCCAGATTTTTTCAATCTCTGATTCAGCCCTGGAAATCGAGGCTTTGGACCCACATTATTACAGTACTCTTGGGGTCCAGCCTTCGGGCTTAATTTGGGATGGTCCCAATTAGTTGTTCCACACAATTCAATCTCTGTCTGAGACAGCCATTACCCGCTGATCACTGAGGGCTTTCCCGTCACAGCTCAGATGAACTATGTGTTAATCTAGGTAACTTGAATAACAAATATTATTGCATATTATATTACCTGTAGATTAGTACAATTACCTAGCTCAGTGGGCAACAAATTATTCAAGGTCTTTTCACTGCACCAGCCTACCAGAGTAAGGGCTTAATTGTCAAGGTGGGGGCAGCCTTACGCTAGGCATAGGTCAGCTTGAGGTGGAAGAATGCATGCTAGCCAATGGTTAGGAAGTGCAGTTCATAAGGCAGTATAGTGTTTCCTTCCTAGAGGATTTAGTATGTGGACTAAAGTGCATTTAAAACAGACACTTTTCCAGCAGTTCCTGCATTCTTATGATAATTATTATCTACCCAGATGCTCTCTTGATTAAAGTCTCTGCTTCTGCACCAAGCATATTACCAAGAGACGGGACATTCTGGCCCTCATTCAGAGGCTCTCGCAAAATGCAAGCGCTCGCTCTGAATGAGGGAGGCCACTTGTCTTTTGAAGTGCGGCCTCCTGGTCGCTAACTAAACTGTGGCGTTGGCACCGCTTTAGCGAGCGACCAGGTTGATTGTCGCGATGGTCAAGACCATCGCGACCATCGGGGCTTGCGATGAGACCCTTGAGGTTGGGTCTCGGCAACCGCAAGCCCCAGGGAGCTTCCTGCTCTGATCGATCAGGAAGCTCCCCACTGACATCACTGCTGATGTCAGCGCGGCCGCCCACAAATGGCATGCATTCCTTAAGGAATGCCTCAGTTTGTGAAATCACCCCCCGTCCCCGCCTACAATCAACATCAACAGCTGCCGCTTTTGCAGCGAGCCCCGGAGCAAGGGAATTTCTCGCTCCGGGGCTTGCGCACTCGCAGTGCAGCCACTGCGCGCGCGCAGGGCCTAAACATCGACCCGCTTGTGAGCGCTCAGTGCTTGTGAGCGGGTCTGAATGAGGTCCTCTGTTCCCTAACTAGAGACGTGGCTTCCTGTGTTCTTTGTCACTGTAGTGGTTGGGGGGGGAGGTAGTTGGACTTTGTAGGGGGGGAAGTGCTCCAAAAAATCCTGCATGGAGTGCTAGTAGACCTGGGGACAGCCATGAACATAATAACAGGAATCACCACTTGATCCTTGTCAATGGTGCACATTCCCAATTGCAAAATTAGGACATTATCAGCCCTGCTCTTGATTCACAAAAGTCACGCCCTGATCTGACTAGACTAAAATCTAAACTACCCAAATCACATACGTTTCTAAGAAAGAAATGCCTCAACCATACTTTCAATTCAAACATTTTTTACCTCCACTCCGGGATATTCTGGAAAAAAGGTCCACATGGTAAGTGTAAGGATAGTTACATTGCAATTTATGTAATCATAGTAACATACCCCTACTGAGCAAAGCCACAATTCATGGGGGCAGGCACATGTTGATGCTATTCAGAGCTAATAATTTCATTAAACCCCATCCTCTTCACTAGGAAAGGAGACAGGATGTGGGGGAGTGTTCTGCTCTTCTGGGGGTCCGGTAGACCTCCTCAAAATTTGTGAAATTCAAGGAGAATAGGCAAGTATGACAGTTCATAGATATGCAGCTGTATTTTATGAAAGCCCAGCATGCATCCTACAAACTTCCTGTGAAGCGGGGGTGCATTATTCCATTAGTCTATTTTTTGTATTTAATCCTTACTTTAACTGAAAAAGCAGAGAGAATAGCAGAGAGGTAATGATACCTATCCAGAATGGCTTTTTCTTGTATGTTTTACCTAATACTGCAAAGAAAACTAAGTAAAATATATATGTATATGGATCCACAAAGTATATATTGAAACTTCTTGCCATCTCCTAGCTTTTAATTGCCTGACCTTTTTACATAATTCTTATTCAAGTTACACAATAGTTAGGTAGCCTGCATGTACTCCCACATCACTGTGTGATGCTAACAGCTACCTTCCAGTGTCTCTCATTCATTTCAAACCTCACAGGGAATGTGTATTTTTTTTTAATGCACAGGAGCAGAGAATGTATTAACTTCTAATATTTATACAATGGTTACAATGTTTAATTATTTCCCACCAGTAGTTTTTAAAGCTGCATGTAATTTCTATATAAAATGGATCAAAAAACTGAATTTGTATAGAAATCACTAATAATAATAATTACATGCTATATAAAGCTGTAGAATTCATGTCTACTTCTAAAAGGCTCTAAAGAGGCCAATACACAAAAGAAAATTTAGCTGATCCTATGTATACCACAACAATACCACTATCAAATAAAAAATATATATTTATATATTTCAACTATTAAAATCAGTTATTGACACCATAATAAATATAATTGTTATCCAGTTGAATGGAATGTTCAAAAATAAAAAATAAAATCTATTAGAAATCAATGAGCTTCACACAGTCCTATTATATTATGAGGAGTAAATAACACCACCGCTTAAGATTTTAAAGATATCCTCTAATTTCCACATGAAGAGATGTCCCATATTTTATAACTGAACAGCATCCACAATATCAGACTGAATGGAATTCAGAAGCAATATGCCAAATAATCCAGCCTGAATATAAATAAATATATATACACATATATCTCAATTAAAAGTCACATAAATAACAGCAATAATCTCATGAGACAATTTGCATTCAGTTACATGAAAGCATAAGGTACAGTGGCATATCTATAATGCGTGCAGTGTGGGGGGGGGCACACGGGCCCCCGGGTCAAGGGGGGCCCCGCACCGCACACCCTGCACCCATATTTTTTTAACTTACCTGTCCGTGGTCCCGCGTCGGGTGTCGGTGCTGCTCAGATCACAGGAAAATGGCCGCCACGGCCATTTTTCCGGTATTCTACACATGCGCAGTAGACTCCGGGCACACTTTAGTGCCCAGAGTCTACAGAATGCAGGAAAATGGCCGCAGCGGCCATGTTTCCTGCGTTCTGCGCATGCGCAGTAGACTCTGGGCACACTCAAGTGCCCAGAGTCTACTAATGCTCCGGTGGCTGGCCAGCCGCGTCAGTCGGCTGCCAGTCACCGGGGGGAGAGGAGGGGGCCCCGCACGGGGAGTGCACAGGGGCCCCCTCCTCTGTTAAGACGCCCCTGATAAGGTATAAAAAGTTTAGGACACTGTTATAATTAGAGATGTGCGCCGACCCTTGTGTTTTAGTTTTGGATCTGGATCTCCCCTGGTTTTGTATTTTTTTCCTTGGTGTTTAGTTTTCGTGTTTTGGATTTGGATCTAGATTTTTTTCTTAAAAAATGTAAAAAACAGCTAAAATCACATAAAATGTGCATTTTTTTGTTCCTACAGTATTAATAACCTCAATAACATTTATTTCCACTCGTTTCCAGTCAATTTTGGTTACCTGACAGCTCACAATATTGATGTTTATTCATCTAGTTAAAGGGCCAAAAGGTTGATCCAGCTTGCTGGCTCAAAACTAGGGGTGTGCACCGGCCACTTTTCGTGTTTTGTGTTTTGGTTTTGGATCTGGATCTTTCTTCGTGTTTTGGATCTGGATTGGTTTTGCCAAAACCACCCTTCCGTGTTTTGGGTTCTGGATTTTGTGTTTTGGATCTGTATTTTTTTTTTAAAAAGCATAAAAACAGCTAAAATCACAGAATTTGTGGGTTTTTATGCTCTTATTCAATTATTAACCTCAATAACCTTCATTTCTACTAATTTCTAGTCTATTCTGAACACCTAACACCTCACAATATTGTTTTTATGGCCAAAAGGTTGCACCGAGGTAGCTGGATGACTATCCTAAGCGACACGAGTGGGCGGCACAAACACGTGGCCCATCTAGGAGTGACACTGCAGTGGCAGACAGGATGGCAGTTTGAAAAACTAGGCCCCAAACAGAGTACTTACTGCAGAGAAAAAAAAGAGGTGCAAGATGGAATTGTCCTTGGGCCCTCCCACCCACCCTTATGGTTGTATAAATAGGACATGCACACTTTAACAAACCAATCATTTCAGCGCCAGGGTCTGCCACATGACTGTGGCTGAAATGATTGGTTCGTTTGGGCCCCTACAAAAAAAAATGGCAATTAATGTGTCCCTGCACAAACTGGCTCTACGGAGGCAAGATGTCGTCCTCATCCTCCTCATCCACCGATTCCTTGGATAAAACAGGAAAAAGGGATTTAGGTATCCCTGGACTGCTTACGGTCTTAGCCAAAGTTTCTGAACTTGACAGTAACTTTTTATGAACGCGCTGCAGGTGCCGTATAAGGGAGGATGTTCCTAGGTGGTTAACGTCCCTACCCCTACTTATTTCACCTTTACATATGGTACATATGGCAAGACAGTTGTTGTCCGGATTTGGATAGAAATATTGCCAGACTAAAGAGGTGGAATGTTTGGTCTTCTGCCCAGGCATGACCGTGATGGGCTTTTTCATCCCATGGACAACAACTGTCTCCCCCGGAGCCTAATTTAAACAAACCACATCACCATCAGAATCCTCCTCGCCAACTTCCTCCTCAGCGCCAGGTACACCAGTATCCTCATCCTGTTGTACTTCAACAGTGACATCTTCAATTTGCATATCAGCAAGTGGACTGTGGGTGCTCCTTTCAGCACTTGCAGGGGCGTGCAAATGGTGGAAAGAGCCACCTCTTCCCGTCCAGTGCTGGGAAGGTCAGGCATCGCAACCGCCACCACACTTGGACTCTCCTTGGGGATTTGTGATATCTTCTTAGAATGCACAGTTCTTCGCTGTGCTTTTGCCAGCTTAACTTGTTTCATTTTTTTAGCGGGAGGAGGGCTTCCATCGTCATGTGATGCTGAACCACTAGTCATGAACATAGGGAAAGACCTTAGCCGTTCCTTGCCACTCCGTGTCATAAATGGCATATTGGCAAGTTTACGTTTCTCTTCAGATGATTTGAATGTTTTTTTTAAGGTCATTTTCCTGAACTTTGTCATTTGGGATTGTATGTGCCCTCTACTATGACATTGGGCATCGGCCTTGGCAGACGACTTTGATGGCATGTTATCGTCTATGTCATGACTAGTGGCAGCAGCTTCAGCACTAGGAGGAAGTGGTTCTTAATCTTTCCCTATTTTATTTTTATCGGAGAAAGTTTGGTCCTCCATTTATGTTATATTGATTTGATATTTACGTGCGGCTAAGGCGCACACAAACACAGAAAATATTTTTTTATTTTTGCTGGAGAGTAGTGCACTTTGTGGGTTACACCACCCTTTAAGAAATGAGCCAGCTGGCTCTTTACTTATGGGACACAGGCGCATGCTTGGCGCTGCTCCTTTGTTGATGCACGTGCAGCCACAGTGCACACAATTCACAAACACAGAAAATATTTTTTTATTTTGTTTGGAGTGTACTTTGGGGATTACAACACCCTTTAACAGACAAGCCAGCCGGCCCTTTTCTTATGGGACACAGGCGCACGTTTGGCGCTGCTCCTTTGTTGATGCACGTGCAGCCACAGTGCACACAATTCACAAACACAGAAAAAAAAAAATTATTTTGTTTGGAGTGCCCTTTGGGGGTTACAGCACCCTTTAGCGGTCAATCCAGCCGGCCCTTTATTTATGGGACACAGGCGCACGCTTGCCACTACTTTGTTGATGCACGTGCAGCTACTGTGCACACAATTCACAAACACAAAAAAATATTTTTTGACATTTTGTTTGGAGTGCCCTTTGGGGGTTACAGCACCCTTTAGCGGTCAATCCAGCCGGCCCTTTATTTATGGGACACAGGCGCACGCTTGGCACTACTTTGTTGATGCACGTGCGGCTACTGCGCACACAATTCACAAACACAAAAAAATATATTTTTTTATTTTGTTTGGAGTGCCCTTTGGGGGTTACAGCACCCTTTAGCAGTCAATCCAGCCGGCCCTTTATTTATGGGACACAGGTGCACTCTTGGCACTACTTTGTTGATGCACGTGCGGCTACTGCGCACACAATTCACAAACACAAAAAAATATATTTTTTATTTTGTTTGGAGTGCCCTTTGGGGGTTACAGCACCCTTTAGCGGTCAATCCAGCCAGCCCTTTATTTATGGGACACAGGCGCACGCTTGCCACTACTTTGTTGATGCACGTGCGGCTACTGCGCACACAATTCACAAACACAAAAGAAAAATTTTTTTTATTTTGTTTGGAGTGCCCTATGGGGGTTACAGCACCCTTTAACGGACAAGCCAGCCTGCCTTTTACTTATGGGACACAGGCGCACGCTTGGCGCTGCTCCTTTGTTTATGCACGTGCAGCCACAGTGCACACAATTCACAAACACAGAAAAAATTAAAAAAAAATTTGCACTTGGGGGGAGCACCCCTGATGGACAGAGCACCCCCTGGACAACACTACAGAACCCCTTTAGGACTGGGACACTGCACAGGACTTTGGAGTGGACACAGCCCCTATGGACAACTGACTGCACAACACAGTCCAGCCAGCCCCTATGGACTTTGAAGTAGTGGACACAGCCCCTATGGACAACAGCAGCACAGTGCAGCACAGCGCAGCACAACACTACACTGCACTACACTACACAGCCCAGCCAGCCCTAACTCCCACCCTCCCTCTTCACTGTCCACAGCCGAGTGAGAAAATGGCGCCGACGCGGGTACCTTATATAGGATCCAAAACCCGCGGACCCGGAAGGCGGGATGATGACGTTTTGCCTCGATTTCAGATCCGAGTCAGGCGGGAAAAGTCGAGCCTGACTCGGATCGGCCTCAGATCGGGGGGGCTCGGGGGGGTTCGGATTTCAGAAATCCGAACCCGCTCACCCCTACTCAAAACTGATTGATATAATTACTAATAGAGTTGAGGACTGTGCAAAGATGATAGTTGGGATACCCTTGAGGATTGAAGGCATGGGCCTTCATAGAGGACAAGGATGTTGACGGCCTTGCATTATCATGATGACTGCTGGCAGCAGCTAGAACATGTGGTTCTTGGCCTTGCTCTCCTGTCATGTGACAGCCCTCCATATTTTCTGCGTTCTTGAAGCAGTGTCACAAGCACCAATAGTGTAGACAAGGTGTGGTTACAAAATTCACACACGTGCAGGTGTGCGCACACAGAAAAAAAATATACAAAAGACACTATTTATTTTTTTTCGGGTCCAGAACTTGGGCCCAGAGCACAGATTGGTTATGACTGGAGTCGGGCAGAACTAGCTTACAACTTGCGTTGCTGGTTGGATCTTGTGCGGTACTGTGGTTAAGCCTAACACGCACACACACAAACAGAAAAATATAAAAGACACTTTGATTTTTTTTTTTTTTTTAGCACGACTGGAGACAGGCAGCACTAGCTTACAACTTGTGTTGCTGGCTGGATCTTGTGCGCTACTGCGTGCGGTTATGCCTAACAAGCACGCACACACACACACACACAGAAAAATATAAAAGACACTTTGACTTGATTTTTTTTTTGACTATATATTTATTTTTTTATTTTATTTTTTTAGTCCAGAACTTGGGCCCAGATGGACACAGCACCAGCCCAGATGTATCTACAGTTCTGCACCAGCCCAGATGGACACAGCAGACATGAAAAACACCAGCCCAGGACATAGCAGACAGCACAGACAACCCAGATGGATCAGCAACAGCCCAGTGGACATAGCAGAGACAGCACAGTGACAGCTGTCACAGGCACCAGCCCAGAATGGATCAGCAGTCACCAGCCCAGGACACAGCAGACAGCACCAGCACCTCTCCCAGCCCTACACTACCCACCCTCCCTGTTCAGTCTCCACAGCTGGAGTGAAATGGCGTCTGCGCGTGGTCCCTTATGTACTACATTGATCGAACCGCGAGATTTTGTCTCTATGGTTTTGCCTGGATTTGAGAGATCCCAGTAAGGCGGGAACATCCAAGCCTGCTTGGATCCGACATGGATCTCTGGAAACCGAACCCGCTCATCTCTAGTTATAATAGCCAGTTCTTGGGCTCTCTAAAAGCCACATATCATATATCAAATAATGTCTTTGTAATTAGTAGCAACTCTGCAAGTCTTGAGAAAGTCCCGGTGTCCTACGGGACGAAACACATTGATTGCTACTCTGCAAGTCTTGAGAAAGTCCCGGTGTCCTACGGGACGAAACACATTGATTGCTACATCCATTACTACTCTGGCTCCGGTCACCTGTTGTTTTTCACCATGAGATTGCTGTTATTTATGTCACTTTTAATTTAGATATATGTGTGTATATATTTATTTATTTATTTTGTGTTTGAATAAAACCTATGTGGTATAATTGAAACCAGCCTCCTGTTTGGATAATAGAGAGCACACTTTTCATCATATTATTGCGGAATCATTGGGTTATAGATCAATTTATACCAGTGCAGTGATTATACTTTCTAGACATTTTTGGATTTTTTGGGTCCTAACTAGACCCTAAATTACTTGCAGCAGGTATCAATTAAGACCTTTTATGTGTATTACCAGCGCCAGAAATTGTAGTGTTATACTACTTTGTGTGTAGATAGTGGGGAAAGTATAATATGAATAGGCCTACTACCAGGTGGGTAAAACTGGTCAAAGCTTAATCCACTTTACTTACAACACCAGTACCAAAACACCAGATGTCAAACACCATTCCGCATCATGCCTTGCACACCACTTTGCCTGCCTGCTCACACTGACTGTGACATTTGTGAAATTGCCACATCACAGTTTTTTAACTGCTCTATCTATTCATATATCCTTCATAGGTCTTTTTTTGTTATTTATATATATATATATATATATATATATATATATATATAACACCAATAGCCCGGCACTCACATTCAGGGTATATGTTACTTGCTAAGGTGCCCTTCCAGAGTCAGCAAACTCCAAATAACGATCCCGCAGGACGGCACTCAATAGACTTCCATCAGTAAAAAGGTCCGCGGCCGTTTGGAGTTTGCACCATGGGACACAGACACGTTCAATGGTGCAAACTCCAAACGGCCGTGGACGAGGCGGTCCAAACTGAATTTACGGCAAAACAAACAAAAGACCACCTCGCAGATAAATGATCTTGTATTTAACTTGTCTGACACTCCATTATCTAATGCTGAGCATAGTTTATTGTCTAAAGGCTTATCGTTTATTCCATCCATAGGCAAGGAATAAGGTTGACACTTACAAGTTAAATCGTACTTTGCGTTTAAAAGATCACTTTGGCAAAAATACAATTGCAAGTGGCCAAAATAACAATTCTGTTCCAGAGTCTGTTAAAAGAATCATCCCTCGCTCTAAATTTGATCCGGTATCCCATAATGCCTCTATAAAAACATTCACATGATTATTGGACCAGGAGGGCTCTTATCCTGTTCATGGACATTATTACCATCATAATTTATCTATGGATGAAAGATTTGCCCTCAAATCCCTCTCAGCAAGAAAGGATACTGTTGTCCGGAATGCAGATAAGGGGGGAGCAGTGGTGGTACAAAGTTTAATACAGTATAAAGATGAATGTTATCGTCAGTTAAATGATCCATCAACATATCAACTCCTAGTGGGGGATCCCACCATTGGGTATAAGAACAAATTGGATGGAGTATTAAACCAGGCAAATATGAGTGGTATCATCTCAGCGGAATTAAAATCAGCACTGTCAGTGGAATATCCTATCACTCCATTGTTCTATACTCTACCCAAACTGCACAAAAATGCACAAGTGCCCCCGGGGCGTTCTATAATATCTGCCCGAGGGTCACTTTACCATCCCATTTCTGTATACCTGGACTCTATATTGAACCCTTGCATCCAGAGACTAACATCTTATTTGAAGGACACCAATTCTTTGTTGTTAAGACTTAGGGATCTCAAAGTAGATAGTGACACATTGACTATGTGTATGGCGGATGTCACCAGCCTCTACACCTGTATCCCGCATGGGGCAGGTGTGGAGGCTGTTAGACAGGTCATTTGTGATGATTCTGAATACAGTGGTCCCTCTGTTGATTTTTTTATACAGTTATTGTGGTTAGTGTTGACCAGAAATTATTTTTTATTTGACGGTAAATACTATCTTCAAGTGTCCGGGTGTGCAATGGGGTCCTCTGTGGCCCCATCGTATGCCAATGCCTTTATGAATTCTATCGAGCAATCTTTGTTTTTTTGAACATAAGCATTTAAGATCTGAAGTAGCATTATATCTGAGATTTATAGATGACCTACTCATTTTTTGGTTGGGTTTTGATTCTGAGTTGATTGAGTTGCTCGATAAGCAGAATTCCTCCGATAGTGTGGTAAAACTCACATACCAGATGAGCTCTTCTAGTATTAATTTTCTGGATGTGCACATTTCGTACGATGGGGAATGTTTTCAGACATCCCTATATACGAAGGCAACTGACAGAAATACTTTGTTAAGAAATGACAGCTTTCACCGTTATGCATTAAGAAAAGGGTTACCATACTCTCAGCTATTAAGAGTGAGACGCATTACCTCCGATGAAAATGAGGTAGAACGAGCTCTACAACACATAGTAGAAAAGTTCGCGTGTCGGGGTTATAAACGACAAGAATTGAATATTATTAAAAATAAGGTGTTGAGCATTCCACGTGACGTTCTGTTACCTGGAAATAAGCAGGGTAAAATTTTGGATAAGAATTGTGTACCCTGGGTGAATCGATTTAGCACACAAAGCGCATATACAGTGAAACATGCCAAGCAATGGTGGCCCATAGGGAGTTCTGATAAGGAACTACCTGCATTACATAATTCCAAATTATTGCCAAGCTTTTCGAGGAATAGGAACTTAAGGGACCAAATTGTTCATTTGGATATTACTAATTTGAGTCGTCCACAAAAATCGACTCATTTTTTAAGCACTAGAATGGGGTGTTTCCGTTGCCTGGGATGTGTGACGTGTAGGTCTCTGTCATCAGGTACCTATTTTTGTCATCCCCATACTTGCAAAAAATATAAAATCAATTTTGCGTTGACTTGTTCAACAACATATGTGATTTATATGCTAACTTGTCCCTGTGGGCTGTCGTATGTGGGGAAGACACAACGTCAATTTAAAGAGCGGATGGCAATTCACCGTACCACAATACGCCAGGCAATTGATAGTGGCATAAGTGAGCAACCAGTTGCTCATCATTGTGCTCAATATAAACATGGTGTTGCGTCCATAAGATCTATGATTATAGATCATGTGCCTCCTCTTTTGAGAGGTGGGAATAGGAATAAGATTTTAATGAAAAAGGAGAGTAAATGGATATTTACATTAGATACGATTGCCCCTATGGGTTTAAATGAGACACTAGGATTACAGTGCTTTCTATAATCTCTTTATGTGCTTATTCCTTGGTATTTAGGCCCTCATTCAGAGCCGCTCGTTAGCGGCAGTACGCTCGTTCCGAGCGATGTTTGCACATCTGCGCATGCGTACGGTTTTTAGTACGCATGCGCGAACCAGTCAGTGCGGCCAAAAATCGTTTGTACGCTATATAGCGAGTGCCTGCTATTTTGAGTGACAGAATGAGGCGTATGTGGGTGGTAACAGGGGAAGGTGCTTGAAAATGGGGAGTGGAGATCCGAACGCAGGCGTGCTTAAAGGTCAAAACGGGCGTATTATGGGTGTGCATAATTAATACAGCAGCGTCATTGACCACGTCACTGGGTTATTTTATATCCAGAACTGCTCGCAAATTTGTGGTAGCAAACACCAACCACAAGAATAGCGAGCAGTTCATACGCTGGTCGATGTACTCGATTAATCTAATAAATAGCGGACATGACGTATGGTGCGAGCGGCCAGGGGGCGTTTTTAACAAATAAACGAGCGTATGTTTTGCACGCTCGTTCAGACTTAGAGGTGTGAACAGACTGCAATTTGCGAACGGATCATTTGAATAGCCACCCCTTGTTTTTGAACGAACGACCGCAAATAGCGAACGTCTCTGAATGAGGGCCTTAGGCGTTTGTTAAATACATCATATATATGCCTTTTTTTGATGATTATTATTATTATTATGATCGTGGGCCTTGCATTATATTTATGAATATGCTTTGGTTGTATACCTATATTGTGATAGATTTAAGTATATGCCGCTAACAGTTTCCAGATGTTTTTGTATGTCTTTATGTATTTTATACTTTTTTTAAACTTGATGAGATCATTAATGTTTCTCTGTTAGTAGAGAATTATGTTGATGATGTGCGCTTTTTCATAGTTTTAAGTGTTGCTAGGCAACACAGACTGTTTGTCAATAGCCCCTACAGGCGCGGGCTGATGACTTCTCTGTTGCTGGGCTGCTGCTGGTGACGCGCTGTCCGGGAGGTCGGAGACAGGTGTGTGAGAGACTCTGTTTGATATATCACGGGCGGTGCGACGCCTTGTTGTGGCACCCGGCGCGTGGAGTTGGAGGTGAGCGCACTGCAGGTGAGTTGGATTATTTTAATTGTAATTATTGTGATGGCTATATATGTCTGTTTGTGATGTTATTGCTGTGCTGCTGTCCCTGACGACGGGGGAAACCTCGAAACGTTGGAATAATAAAGGACCTTTTTACTGATGGAAGTCTATAGAGTGCCGTCCTGCGGGATCGTTATATATATATATATATATATATATATATATATATATATATTAGGGGTGTGCACCGGCCATTTTCGTGTTTTAGTTTTGGATCTGGATCTTTCTTCGTGTTTTGGATTTGGATTGGTTTTGCCAAAACCACCCTTCTGTGTTTTGGGTTCTGAGTTTTGTGTTTTGGATCTGTATTTTTTTTAAAAAGCATAAAAACAGCTAAAATCACAGAATTTGTGGGTTTTTCTGTTCCTATGCTATTATTAACCTCAATGACATTAATATCCACTCATTTCCAGTCTATTCTGAACACCTCACACGTCACAATATTGTTTTTAGGCCAAAAGGTTACACCGAGGTAGCTGGATGAGTATGCTAAGCGACACAAGTGGGCAGCGCAAACATGTGGCCCATCTAGGAGTGACACTGTAGTGGCAGACAGGATGGCAGTTTGAAAAACTAGGCCCCAAACAGTACATAATGCAAAGAAAAAAAGAGGTGCAAGATGGAATTGTCCTTGGTCTCTCCCACCCACCCTTATGTTGTATAAACAGGACATGCACACTTTAACAAACCAATCATTTCAGCGCCAGGGTCCGTGTCACACGACTGTGGCTGCAATGATTGGTTCGTTTGGGCCTCCACAAAACAAGCTGGTAATTAATGTGTCCCTGCACAAACTGGCTCTATGGAGGCAAGATGTCGTCCTCATCCTCCTCATCCACCGATTCCTCACCCTCTTCAGTGTTGTGTACATCCTCATCCTCACAGAGTATTAATTCATCCCCGCTGGAATCCACCACCACAGGCCCCTCTATATGTTCTGGAGGCTGGTCTCCCTGGAAGAGTTGATAATTCATTTTGATGAACATCATCTTCTCCACATTTTGTGGAAGCAACCTCCTACGCCTTTCGCTGACAAAGTTCCCGGCTGCACTAAACACTCTTTCGGAGTACACACTGGAGAGGGGGCAACTCAGATAAAATAGAGCCAGTTTTTGCAGGGGCCTTCAAATGGCCTCTTTTTCCTTCCAGTACACATACGGACTGTCTGATATGCCTACTTGGATGCTGTCACCGATGTAATCCTCCACCATTCTGTCAGTGGTGACAGTATCATATGCAGTGACAGTAGACATGTCAGAAATTGTTGCCAGGACCTTCAGTCCGGACCAGATGTCCAAACTTGGTCCTGCCTGCCCTGCATCACCGCCAGCAGGTTGCTTAGGATACCTAAGTTGTTTCCTGGTAGCCCCAGTTGTGGGAGAAAATGAAGGAGCTGTTGACGTGTCACGTTCCACTTCAGCAGACAGTGTTTTCACCAGCAGGTCTTTGCACCTCTGCAGGCTTGTGTCGGCCAGAAAGAGACACCACATAGGCTTTAAACCAAAGATTGAGCACGGTGGCCAAAATGCAGTGGTCTGATTTCAACAGATTGACCACCCTGTAATCGTGGCAAAGTAAATGAAGGGCTTCATCCACAAGTCCCACATGCCGAGCGGAATCGCTCCGTCTTAGCTCCTCCTTCACTTTTTCCAGCTGCTTCTGCAAAAGCCTGATGAGGGGAATGACCTGACTCAAACTGGCAGTGTCTGAACTGACTTCACGTATGGCAAGTTCGAAGGGCTGGAGAACCTTGCACAACACGGAAATCATTCTCCACTGTGCTTGAGTCAGGTGCATACCCCCTCCTTTACCTATGTCATAGGTGGATGTATAGGCTTGAATGGCTTTTGCTGCTCC
This sequence comes from Taudactylus pleione, assembly GCA_031769625.1. Taxonomy (NCBI): domain Eukaryota; kingdom Metazoa; phylum Chordata; class Amphibia; order Anura; family Myobatrachidae; genus Taudactylus; species Taudactylus pleione. The sequence goes on from JAUIMM010000241.1 coordinate 1,733,247, forward strand.
TCCGTCATCTGAAGCATATAGAGGGCTGAGTTCCACCGCGTCACAACCTCTTGCTTCAGGTGATGGTGGGGCAGGTTCAAGAGTGTTTGCTGGTGCTCCAGTCTTCGGCACGCAGAAATTTTTCGGGCCACCCAGATCTTCTCCTGCACGCCTCTGTTGTTTTTCAGAAAATTCTGCACCACCAAATTTATTGTGTGAGCAAAACATGGGACATGCTGGAATTTGCCCAGATGTAATGCCTTAACAATATTGGTGGCGTTGTCAGATATCACAAATCCCCAGGAGAATCTAAGTGGGGTAAGCCACTGGGCGATGATTTCCCTCAGTTTCTCCAAGAGGTTGTCGGCGGTGTGCCTCTTACTGAAACCAGTGATACACAGCGTAGCCTGCCTTGGAACGAGCTGGCGTTTCTGAGATGCTGCTACTGGTGACGCTGCTGTTGTTGCTGCGTAAGGTGATACATCTACCCATTGGGCTGTCACAGTCATATAGTACTTAGTCTGCCCTGTTCCACTTGTCCACATGTCCGTGGTTAAGTGGACATTGGGTACAACCGCATTTTTTAGGACACTGAGGACACTTTTTCTGACGTTTCTGTACATTCTCGGTATCGCCTGCCTAGTGAAGTGGAATCTAGATGGGATTTGGAACTGGGGACACACTACCTCCATAAATTGTCTAAATCCCACTGCACTAATGGTGGATACTGGATGCACGTCTAACACCAACATAGCAGTCAAGGCCTCAGTTATCCATTTTGCTTCAGGATGACTGCTGTCATACTTCATCCCTTCATCCTCCTCGCTAAGGACTGTTGGAGAGTCAATTGTTTAGTAAAAGTAGTGGTGTTAATACTTCCTCTCTGCGATGATGAACGACTACCAGCAGCAACAGCAGCCGCGGCAGCAGTTGGAGTAGCAATGCAGGATCCTCCGGAGGAATCCCAGATAGGAGAGTCAGTCATGCCAGGGACATGGCCTGCAGGACTACTTCTGATCCTGACTAAGGAGGAAATTGACGAGGAGGGAGTTGACTGTGTGGTTTACGGGCGCTTGGATACAACAGGACAAAGGGATTTAGGTGTCCCTGGACTGCTTACGGTCTTAGCCAAAGTTTCTGAACTTGACAGTAACTTTTTATGAACATGCTGCAGGTGACATATAAGGGAGGATGTTCCTAGGTGGTTAACGTCCCTACCCCTACTTATTTTACCTTTGGTGGAATGTTTGGTCTTCTGCCCAGACATGACCATGATAGGCTTTTTTATCCCACAGACAACAACTGTCTCCCCTGTAGCCTGATTTAAACAAACCACATCACCATCAGAATCCTCCTCACCAACTTCCTCCTCAGCGCCAGCTATACCAGTTTCCTCATCCTGTTGTACTTCAACAGTGACATCTTCAATTTGCATATCAGCAAGTGGACTGTGGGTGCTCCTTTCAGCACTTGCAGAGGGCATGCAAATGGTGGAAAGATCCACCTCTTCCCGTCCAGTGTTGGGAAGGTCAGGCATCGTAACCGCCACCACACTTGGACTCTCCTTGGGGATTTGTGATATCTTCTAAGAACGCACAGTTCTTTGCCGTGCTTTTCCCAGCTTAACTCATTTGATTTTTGTAGCGGGAGGAGGGCTTCCATCGTCATGTGAAGCTGAACCACTTGTCATGAACATAGGGAAAGACCTTAGCCGTTCCTTGCCACTCCGTGTCATAAATGGCATATGTCCAAGTTTACGTTTCTCCTCAGATAATTTCAATGTTTTTTTTAAGGTCATTTTCCTGAACTGTGTCATTTGGGATTTTATATGCCCTCTACTATGACACTGGGCATCGACCTTGGCAGACAACATTGATGACATTTTATCGTCTATGTCATGACTAATGGCAGCAGCTTCAGCACTAGGAGGAAGTGGTTGTTGATCTTTCCCTATTTTATTTTTATCGGACAAAGTTTTGTCCTCCATTTATGTTATATTCATATATACGTGCAACTAAGGCGCACACAAACACAGAAAAGAAGAATCTTTAATTTTTTTTGGAGTGCACTTTGGGGGTTACACCACCCTTTAACAGACTTATGACACAGGCGCACGCTTGGCGTTGCTCCTTTGTTGATGCACGTGCGGCTACAGCGCATACAATTAACAACACAGAAAAGAAGATTTTTTTTATTTTTTTGGAGCGCACTTTGGGGGTTACACCACCCTTTAACAGATGAGCCAGCTGACCCTTTACTTATTACACAGGCGCACGCTTGGCTCTGCTCCTTTGTTGATCCACGTGTGGCTACTGCTCATACATTTCACACACAAACACAGAAAAAAAGAAAAATTGTTTATTTTTTGTGTAGTGCACTTCGGGGGTTATACCACCCTTTAACAGACTTATGACACAGGTGCACGCTTGGCACTGCTCCTTTGTTGATGCACATGTGGCTACAGCGCATACAATTCACAACACAGAAAAGAAGAATATTTTTTTTTGGAGCGCACTTTGGGGGTTACACCACCCTTTAACAGATGACCCTGCCAGCCCTTTACTTATGACACAGGCGCACTCTTGGCGCTGCTCCTTTGTTGATGCACGTGCGGCTACTGCGCATCCATTTCACACACAAACACAGAAAAAAAGAATTGCTTATTTTTTGTGGAGCGCACTTTGGGGGTTACACCACCCTTTAACAGACTTATGACACAGGTGCACACTTGGTGCTGCTCCTTTGTTGATGCACGTGCGGCTATAGCGCATACAATTCACAAGACAGAAAAGAAGAATTTTTTTTGGGGGGGGGGCGCACTTTGGGGGTTACACCACCCTTTAACAGACGAGCCAGCCGGCCCTTTACTTATGACACAGGCGCACGCTTGGCGCTGCTCCTTTGTTGATGCACGTGTGGCTACTGCGCATAAATTTCACACACAAACACAGAAAAAAAGAATTGCTTATTTTTTGTGGAGCGAACTCTGGGGGTTACACCACCCTTTAACAGACTTATGACACAGGCGGATGCTTGGCACTGCTCCTTTGTTGATGCACATGCGGCTACAGCGCATACAATTCACAACACAGAAAAGAAGAATTGTTTATTTTTTGTGGAGCGCACTTTGTAGATTACATCACCCTTTAACAGACTTATGACACAGGCGGATGCTTGGCACTGCTCCTTTGTTGATGCACGTGCGGCTACAGCGCATACAATTCACAACACAGAAAAGAAGAATTTTTAAAAAAAATTTAAGTGCACTTTGGGTTTTACACCACCCTTTAACAGACTTATGACACAGACGCACGCTTGGCATTGCTCCTTTGTTGATGCACGTGCAGCTACAGTGCACACAATTCACAAAAATAAATGTTTTTTTTTGCACTTGGGTGGAGCACCCCTGATAGACAGATCACCCCCTGGTCAACACTACAGCACTCCTTTAGGACTACAGCCTTTATGGGACACTGCACACACAGCCCAGCCAGCCCCTATAGACTTTTGGATTGGACACAACCCCTATGACTGACTGCACAACACAGCCCAGCCAGCCCCTATGGACAACAGCAGCACAACACAGTCCAGCCAGCCCCTATGGACCACTGACTGCACAACTCAGCCCAGCCAGCCCCTATGGACAACAGCAGCACAACACAGCCCAGCCAGCCCCTATGGACTTTGGAGGAGTGGACACAGCCCCTATGGACAACAGCAGCACAGCACAACACAACACAGCCCAGCCAGCCCTAACTCCCACCCTCCCTTTAACTGTCCACAGCCGGAGTGAGAAATGGCGCCGACGCGGGGACCTTTTATAGAATCCAAAACCCGCGAGATTCGGAAGGCGGGATAATGACATTTTGCCTTGATTTCAATTCCGAGTCAGGCGGGAAAACCTGAGCCAGACTCTGTTCCCGGCTCGGATTGGGGGAGCTCGGGGGGGTTCGGATTTCAGAAATCCGAAGCCGCTCATCCCTAATATATATATATATATATATATAAAAAAAATAAAAACATATATATATACACACACACAGTATACATTTTTTATATATATATATTGTGACACAGTTAGGTTAGGGGGTCCCTCTCCTGGGTAGAGGACTCCTTCCTTACACACACACACAGCAGCAGGGAAGCAGCACACCAGTCTGGATGCAAGTACAAGCTGGTCGGCGCCAGTCTTTATTGTACAATGTCAGAAACATAAAGAAAACATAAATATAAATCCTAGCCCTGTCGGGGCACTAACTTCACAGGTAGTTCCCTCACTACCAGAACCTGGCAGGGCCTAATGCCCTTGCCAGCAACAAAAGCACAGCACAACACTCACAGTTAGGTATCCAAGTGTCTCTGAGCAAACTCCCTGTCTGCTCTCCCAGGTGAGACAATCAGCCCTCAACACACTAGGCTTATATTGGCCACCCTCAGGTGGGAACCCAATCAAGCCTGTTACCAGGCTGCGAGAACCAAAACCTGGAGTGGCCGTGGGTGGAGCCCTCCCTCTCCTCTCACCCACAAGCCCCAGGTCCCAAACTGGCTTTTCAAAAAGCCGAAACTCAAGCCTGCTACACTGCAGACTTTCTCCTGGGGGTTTAAAACACAAAAGACAGGAATCTGGGACAAATGTACCTGCCACAGACCACTTTACCAGTGATCCTATCACAATATATATATATATATATATATATATGTGGAGAGAGGGGGGGGAAGGAAAAGCGCCCAATAGTGTAGTATATTAAGTATCAATTAATCTCAGCAAGATACTCCAATATATATGCGTACCATGGATACACATGTCGGGTAAGCATATATAGCAGTTTTTAGCAGTCAGCTTCACGGTATCCCATCAGGGAGCAGTTTTAGAAGCCCTCCTTCCACTTGGAAATCTGTTCACCGCCAGACAGTATCACAGCTAAAGCAGCTTCTGTTCAAATTGTACTTCTGGTTGTGAGTTAGTAAATATGAAATACCAATAAAATTTCAACGGTGCAGCTGTGTGATACTAAGGTCTCCGGCAATACTGGCTAGCAGTGGTAAGAGGACTCTCACCACTTCGCTGGTCACTGCACACTGGTCATTGGTGTTGTGCTACTACAATTGGGCTAGGCAGTCACTAATTTCTGGCATCACGCTCATTACCAACACAACAAATAGAAATGCCCATCTCCGGGATGCCAGGACAGGGACATATGAGAACACCCCATGTGGCTATAGAGGGAGCTGATTGTCGGCAAGTATGCTCTATCCTATCACCTGTCTGGACAAACCTGTGCACTTTCCCTGCAATTACACTCTGAAAACTGCTGCCCTGCCTGCATCCGTGAAATTAGGCATTAGACCATAAACGCGCCATTTTGGCCTCCTGCACTTTCATTAGGGATGAGCGGGTTCGGTTCCCTGAGAACCGAACCCACCCAAACTTAGCAAATACGAGGCAGAAATGAGTCGGCTCGGGTTTTCCCGCCTGACTTGGATCTCAAAACGAGGCAAAATGTCATCATCCCGCTGTCGGATTCTCGTGGGTTTTGGATTGTATAAAGGTCCCGCGGTCGCCGCCATTTTTCATTCTGGCTGTGGAGAGTGAAGAGGGAGGGAGCTGGGAGCTGTGCTGCGCTGCTGTTGCATAATTGTGACTTGTGAGGTGCTGGGAGCTGTGCTGCGCTGCTGTTGTGCATAATAATTAGGGGTGAGCGGTTTCGGATTTCTGAAATCCTAACCCCCCCGAGCCCCCCCGATCCGAGTCCGATCCGAGTCAGGCTCGACTTTTCCCGCCTGACTCGGATCTGAAATCGAGGCAAAACGTCATCATCCCGCCTTCCGAGTCTCGCGGGTTTTGGATCCTATATAAGGTACCCGCGTCGGCGCCATTTTCTCACTCGGCTGTGGACAGTGAAGAGGGAGGGTGGGAATTAGGGCTGGCTGGGCTATGTAGTGTAGTGTAGTGTAGTGCTGCTGTTGTCCACTACTTCAAAGTCCATAGGGGCTGGCTGTGTTGTGCTGTGCTGCTGTTGTTAATAGGGGCTGTGTCCACTACTTCAAAGTCCATAGGGGCTGGCTGGACTGTGTTGTGCAGTCAGTTCTCCATAGGGGCTGTGTCCACTCCAAAGTCCTGTGCAGTGTCCCAGTCCTAAAGGGGTGCTGTAGTGTTGTCCAGGGGGTGCTTTGTCCATCAGGGGTGCTCCCCCCAAGTGCTAAAAAAATAATATATTTTCTGTGTTTGTGAATTGTGTGCGCAGAAGCCGCACGTGCATCAACAAAGTAGTGCCAAGCGTGCGCCTGTGTCATAAGTAAAGGGTCAGCTGGCTTGACCGCTAAAGGGTGCTGTAACCCCCAAAGTACACTCCAGTCCAAACCAAAAAAAAAATTATTTTCTGTGTTTGTGAATTGTGTGCGCAGTAGCCGCACGTGCATCAACAAAGTAGTGCCAAGCGTGCGCCTGTGTCATAAGTAAAGGGCCGGCTGGCTTGACCATTAAAGGGTGCTGTAACCCCCAAAGTACACTCCAGTCCAAACCAAAAAAATATATATTTTCTGTGTTTGTGAATTGTGTGCGCAGTAGCCGCACGTGCATCAACAAAGTAGTGCCAAGCGTGCGCCTGTGTCATAAGTAAAGGGCCGGCTGGCTTGACCGTTAAAGGGTGCTGTAACCCCCAAAGTACACTCCAAACCAAAAAAATTTATATTTTCTGTGTTTGTGACTTGTGTGCACTGTGGCTGCACGTGCATCACCAAAGGAGCAGCGCCAAGCGTGCGCCTGTGTCCCATAAGTAAAGAGCCGGCTGGCTCATTTCTTAAAGGGTGGTGTAACCCACAAAGTGCACTACTCTCCAGCAAAAATAAAAAAATATTTTCTGTGTTTGTGTGCGCTTTAGCCGCACGTATATATCAATATAACATAAATGGAGGACCAAACTTTCTCCGATAAAAATAAAATAGGGAAAGATCAAGAACCACTTCTTCCTAGTGCTATTGCTGCTGCTGGGAGTTGTTCATCATCCCAGAGAGGAAGTAGGAACATCACTACTTTTACTAAACAATTGACCCTCCAACAGTCCCTAGCGATGAGGATGAAGTACGACAGCAGTCATCCTGAAGCAAAACGTATAACTGAGGCCTTGACTGCTATGTTGGTGTTAGACGTGCGTCCGGTATCCGCCATTAGTGCAGTGGGATTTAGACAATTGATGGAGGTAGTGTGTCCCCGGTTCCAAATCCCGTCTAGATTCCACCTGCATCCTCAAAGCAGCAGCGACAAGCGTGCGTCTGTCTGTTAAAGGGTGGTGACACCCTCAAAGTGTGCTACACAAACAATAAAAATATTGTTCTTTTTTTTTCGGTCTTTGTGAAATGTGTGGGCTGTAGCCGCACCTGCATCCTTAAAGCAGCAGCGACAAGCGTGCGTCTGTCTGTTAAAGGGTGGTGACACCCTCAAAGTGTGCTACACAAACAATTAAAATATTGTTCTTTTTTTTTCTGTCTTTGTGAAATGTGTGGGCTGTAGCCGCACCTGCATCCTTAAAGCAGCAGCGACAAGCGTGCGTCTGTCTGTTAAAGGGTGGTGACACCCTCAAAGTGTGCTACACAAACAATAAAAATATTGTTCTTTTTTTTTCTGTCTTTGTGAATTGTGTGGGCTGTAGCCGCACTTGCATCCTCAAAGCAGCAGCGACAAGCGTGCGTCTGTCTGTTAAAGGATTACATCGGTGACAGCATCCAAGTAGGCATGTCAGACAGTCCGTACCTGTACTGGCAGGAAAAAGAAGCAATTTGGAGGTCCCTGTACAAACTGGCTCTATTTTACCTGAGTTGCCCCCCCTCCAGTGTGTACTCCGAAAGAGTGTTTAGTGCAGCCGGGAACCTTGTCAGCGAAAGGCGTAGGAGGTTGCTTCCACAAAATGTGGAGAAGATGATGTTCATAAAATGAATTATCAACTCTTCCAGGGAGACCAGCCTCCAGAACGTACAGAGGGGCCTGTGGTTCCAGCGGGGATGAATTAATACTCTGTGAGGATGAGGATGTACACACTGAAGAGGGTGAGGAATCGGTGGATGAGGAGGATGAGGATGACATCTTGCCTCCGTAGAGCCAGTTTGTGCAGGGACAGATTAATTGCCAGCTTGTTTTGTGGGGGCCCAAACGAACCAATCATTTCAGCCACAGTTGTGTGGCAGACCCTGGCGCTGAAATGATTGGTTTGTTAAAGTGTGCATGTCCTGTTTATACAACATAAGGGTGGGTGGGAGGGCCCAAGGACAATTCCATCTTGCACCTCTTTTTTTTCTTTGCATTATGTACAGTTTGGGGCCTAGTTGTTCAAACTGCCATCCTGTCTGCCACTGCAGTTTCACGCCTAGATGGGTCACGTGTTTGTGCCGCCCACTCGTGTCGCTGAGCATAGTCATCCAGCTACCTCGGTGCAACCTTTTGGACATAAAAACACTATTGTGAGGTGTTCAGAATAGACTGGAAATGAGTGGAAATTAAGGTTATTGAGGTTAATAATAGCATAGGAGCAGAAAAACCTACAAATTCTGTGATTTTAGCTGTTTTTATACTTTTTTTAAAAAAAATACAGATCCAAAACACAAAACCCAGAACCCAAAACACGGAAGGGTGGTTTTGGCAAAACCAATCCAGATCCAAAACACGAAGAAAGATCCAGATCCAGATCCAAAACACAAAACACGAAAAGTGGCCGGTGCACACCCCTAATAATAATTGTGGGGCTGGCTGGCTGGCTGGCTGTTGTCCATAGGGGCTGGCTGTTGTCCTGTCCATAGGGGCTGGCTGGCTGTTGTCCATATTAATCCATATAGGGGCTGGCTGGCTGTTGTCCTGTCCATAGGGGCTGGCTAACTGTAGTCCATAGAGTCTGGCTGGCTGTTGTCCATAGGAGCTGGCTGGCTGTTCTGCTGTGTTGTGCAGGGGGTTCTCTGTCCATCAGAGGTGCTCTTCACCCTAAGTGTAAAATAAATAAAAACCACACCACCAGTGTGAAAATAAAAACAATTATTTTGTGTCTGTTTTTAGCCACACCACCAGTGAAAAAATAGAAAAATTTTTTTGTGTGTGTGCGTGTTAGCCACACCACCAGTGAAAAAATAAAAACAATTTTTTTTGTGTGCGCATTAGGCACATTTATCAGCAGCGTAGGTGCGCAGGGGTACTGTGCTGCCTGTGTCATTTATCAAGAGACTGCTGCCTCGTTCAGGTGCTCACCCTCCCAAGTAACCCAAAAAAATTAATTAAATTAATCAATCAATCTATTTTTTTGTGTCTGTGTCAAGGGTGCTGCCTGTGTCATTTACCAAGAAGCTGCTGCCTCCTTCGGTGCTCTCCCTCCCAAGTGCCCCCCAAAAATTAATTCAATCAATCTTTTTTTGTCTCTGTGTGTCAGGGGAGCTGCCTGTATCATTTATCAAGAGGCTGCTGCCTCATTCGGGTGATCTCCCTCCCAAGTGCCCCCCAAAAATTCAAACAATCAATCTTTTTTGTGTGTGTGTGGGGGCCCAAACGAACCAATCATTTCAGCCACAGTTGTGTGTGTGTCAGGGGTTCTGCCTGTGTCATTTATCAAGAGGCTGCTGCCTCGTTCTCTCCCTCCCAAGTGCCACAAAAAAATTAATTCAATCAATCTGGTTTTGTGTGTGTGTGTGTGTGTGCGCGTTAGCCATGGCATCACAAAACGCCTCTGCTGAGATTTGGATAAACATTTTTGAAGGTGAAATTAGAGGATATGGTTTAAAAAATGGAATAAAGAAGCTAATACTGCGTTCTCTGATTATAGTGTCCCTACTCCCAGTCCGTACCCATGGCCCCTCTACCTGAATTTCAGCGAGGCAGAGGGGCAACTCCATGCAACCATTCTCCAGAGTGCAGCTGCTCCTCCTGTAGCCCAGGTCAGAAGATGTGTAGGAGGTGTGGTGATGATATGGACTAAAATGGAGCTTACATCCACTAAAGTGGACAATGAATCCCCAATCTAACAGGGAGCGCAGCTGTAATTTATACACAACACAGGATGGGATGAAGATATAGGCTTGGGTGATGGTATAATCTATGGTGATGTATAAACATCATCCTCTTCACGCATATTAATTTCTCCCTGCTGGAAACCACCATTACAGGTGCCTCTGTAATTTTTGCACGTAATTGATGGTAAAGGTCTTTCTCATAGAATTTGTAGTTCATTTTAATGGGCATCATCTTTTCCACATTTTGGGGAAGTAGTCTCAGGCCGATCACTGACAAGGTTCCCGGCTGTGCTGAAAACTCTTTCTGAGTACACACTGGAAGGTGGTCAGCTCAAGTAAAGCAAAGGCAGTTTTGTATAAGGGCCTCCAAATTGCCCCTTTTTCCTGTCAATAGTTAGTAACGTCTCTTCAGATCTTTGTCCGTTGGGAAGAAAAAACAATGTCTTCATTCCTTCTGGGATACAAATCCACTCCCAGCAGCAGGCATGGCACTCAAGACACAACGTAAGACTTAAACCTTAAAACCTAAATGTTGCATTTGCTACTCTGTTCCGCTGGTCCACAATATCTGCTCCAGTTAAGTGGACAGTGGGTACAATGGCGGTTTGAACTGAATGCTACTAACTAACTATGGGTTTTTTTATGTCCCTGTACAGGTTGGGAAATGCTTTTTCGGAAGGTTTGTAAAGGATTATTTAACAGTCATTTGTTTTTGGAAAGCACTCTTCCTGGTCCCCTTCTGGAATGAAAATCCACTCCTAGCCGCAGAAGCAGACGCAGGATTCTCAAGAAACACACAAAGTAAGGCCTTAAATCAGGGGTAGCCAACCTCTGTTCTTGAGAGCTACTAACAGTTCACTTTTTCCAGACCATCTAGCAGGTGCACAGGTGTATTCATTACTCCAGTGATTTTCAACCTTTTCGACTCGAGGCACACTACACAAGAGTTTAAAATTGCAAAGGCACACTATCCAGCTATGCGGTGTGAGTGACCAATGAAAAACATAAACACTGGCTCCCACATGAAAATAACCACACATATTTGCCTCCACAGGAATAACATACACTATATTGGCCTCCACAGGAATAAAACACACCACATTGGCCTCCTCAGGAATTAAACGCACTACAGTACAAGCGATCTGAGCTGACCACCGCAGCACACTTGACAACCGCACACGGCACACTAGTGTGCCACGGCACAGTGGTTGAAAAACGCTGCATTACTCAGTACCACATTTGAAAAGATCCACAGGTGGAGTTAATTATTACAGTTGTGATTCTGTGAGACCTGGAAAACATGCACTGTTGGTAGCTCTCGAGGACCAGGGTTGGCTACCCCTGCCTTAAATCATAGATCTTACGCTTGTCCACATATCTGTGCTGGTTAAGTGGCACTTTGAGGCCACTAACAAACTATGGCCCTCATTCAGAGCCACTCGTTAACAGCAGTACGCTCGTTGCATTCTGATGTTGAATAACCGCGCATGCGTCGGAGTAACACTGCGCATGTGCGTACTGCAGATTGCGAGTTTTTTGGGACTCGTTCCTAAAATAGCGTACAGGAAGTGACATGTCAAATGTGATTGACAGAACAGGGCGTTTTAGGGTGTTGACGAGGGTGGAGATGGAAAAACGCAGGCGTGGCGAGGCGTTCTTGGGGCGTACATACATTAGCAGATGCGAGCGTAAAATGTGTACGGACCGACTCCTACATCACTGGATTTCTACGTCACTCTTTCCCTTCCAAATGCTCGCACAGCTTAGGGTCTGGATTACTCAACCACATTGGCGATGGCCTTCTCCTCCGTCCCTGGACTCCACGATGTTGTTGCGATTAATCGCGGGCGGGCAGAAAAGCAATTAGTGTTGGATTGAGAACCGGCTTGGTATGTGTTTTGAAATCAGTTTTTTGGGATAGCACAAAACGTACGCAGGTGGAACTCAGAGCTGCTAATGTCAGGATGACACAGTCAATTTGCGTACATTTGGGGGGGTTTATTTGGGCAGCAATTTGGTGGTTAGGGCCTATTGTAACAATAATTTCATCATGTTTTCAGTTTCGCACCATTTTATTTGTGCCTCTTGAATTTGCCGAATTATATGAATTTTTAAACGTTCCTTAAAGAGCCCTTTTTTTTTTTTTTTGGCCGAGTTTTTGCCTTTTGGCCCAGGATTAAATGTAACCCATTTGTAAAATAATTTCACAATCCAATGTCATTGTTTAATTTCCAATTTATTGCTCAAACAAAAAAACTTATTTTTAAAATTTTGGGGACATCTTTTTTGCCCAAAGATATGTTCCCAAATCAAACAAATTGGCCCAACATAACTGTTGACATAAACATACATCAAAAAAATAAAAACATTTCACAAGAAAGGAGAGGGAAGTTTTGACCCGAAAGGAATATGAGCCAAGCACAGAAGGATTGTGGGAAAAGTCACCATTGCTGTCACCGTTTTTTCACCCGTTTGGATGGGGGAGGGAGGGCGCCAGACCGGGTCCGGGATGTCATCGGGCTGGCCTGTCCAGAGGCAGATGTTGTGGCCTCTGGACTAGGCACAGGGCTAGGCACATTTGGAGGATTGGCTGATGTTGTGCCAGAGGTGGAGGATCCTGATGTTCCGGCAGGAAGGGAGGTCGGCTCCACCATGTGCTGGCGAACGAGCTGCTCCAGGGCATTGGCGATGCGGATGTTGGCCCTGGTATTTTCCGCCAGGGCCTGACCAATGGTCTCGTTGGCCGCAGCATTTTGCTCCAGGGCCTCAGCCACCCGTAGCAGACTGGCGTCCATCCTCTGCAGAATCTCCGTATGGGAATCCGATTTGAAATTGAGTTCTGTGAGGAGGGCTACTGCCTGCGAGGGGGATTGTCCTGGACTGGCTTCTGCAGGGTCCTCAGCCGGATGTACTGGTTCCTCCCCTGCAGAGCCAGCAGAAATTCGGCGGCCAAGGCTCCCCTCTGGAGCAGACTCATCCGCCTGTGTCTCTGTTAGGAAAAAAGAGAAAAGCCTCACATTACAATCTACATATTGGCACAATAACATTTCAGAGTTGATGACATCCAAAGATTTACCTGGGACAACATGAGGAGCCGCAAAGTCTGGCATGTCCGTATCCATGTTGGACACGCCAAACACCTCCACAGGCTGCACACACCCCTGTGCCAGCTCTTCTAAATCCGTCAACTCCAATGACACAGGGGTGGGACCCCCACCTGTCCCCCTTGCATGCCTAGCCCTGTCCGCGAGTTTTTGTTTTAAGCGATATTTGAAGTCGCCCCATCTGTGGGAAAAAATGGAAGCCATTATCCTTTGGTTTAAAATGGGGTTTGTTTTTAGGGGGGGCAAGGGTTTACTTACCGCCATTTGACATCCCGGGCTAGACGGACATAATCACCCACCCTATTGGCAGCAACGGCTACCTCTTCCCACATTCTCCACTTCTGGCTTACACTCATATTCCTGTCTGCCTGTGGCAGGATGTCCACACACTTCTGGATCAAAACCTCCTTTCTTGTGAAATGTGGCTGCCTTTTTTTTTGGCAGCTTTGGCCGGAATACTGGGCCCAGCAGCCTCTTCCATGTCATCCTCCTCACCTATTTGTGTAAATTTACAGAATTCACAAAATCACAACTTGCCTAATCTTATGTTTCAAATTAATCGTTGATAGAAAATGCATGAAAGACTTACCGCCTGACTCTTGGGCATTTTTTCCCTGGTCTGTCGCCATGTCTGAGGTCCAAACAAGAAATACAACAGAATTTGAATGTGTTTTCGTGACGTATTTATACATGCGTCCTTATTTTGCAGCCGCATCATTGATTGTGCGGCCCTATGATCCCTCCTTAATTTGTGCGGGAAACGAAACACTATTTATGGCTTGGTGTGTCTCAAGTCGAGGTGGCGTTTTTGGATTGTTGGAGGTTATCTTGGCTGGAGTTTATTGATTGCGTAGAAAGGAGTTGGCGGTTGTAGATTCGTTTGTTGGTTTGATTTGCGTTTTTTTTTTCCGTTATCTTTGTAGGTTTATATTTTTGGGACCTCGTTTCTTGATTTGGTAAGTTTTGTGAAGTCTAACTTTTGTTCAATTGTTGTTTCATTGTGTTTCTTATTTTTTTTAAATTTTGGATCCATAATTTCTTCTATTTTAGATTTTGTTTATTTTCGACCCAAAAGACCTTTTGTTTTTGACTCTTATATATTTGCTCTTGGTAAGTCCATTTTTTATCTTGTATTTGCGAACTAATTAGCGCATTTTTAGTAGTTACTCTTGTGACTTGTATTAGCGAACTAATTAGCGCATTTTTAGTAGTTACTCTTGTGACTTGTATTAGCGAACTAATTAGCACATTTTTAGTAGTTACTCTTGTGACTTGTATTAGCGAACTAATTAGCGCATTTTTAGTAGTTACTCTTGTGACTTGTATTAGCGAACTAATTAGCGCATTTTTAGTAGTTACTCTTGTGACTTGTATTAGCGAACTAATTAGCGCATTTTTAACAGCTTAATAATAATTCTAACTTTTTGGTGGTTTCTCTTTCGCTTTTTGTGCCAACATTTCGACCCATTTTGATGTACTGTGTTAAATGTCGCTTTCCTGTTTTGCTAAATGGGTGTTTGGCATATTTTAACTTTGGTCTAGCACAAAATTTGTAAACAAAAATGCACAGAGTGAAATGTGTCAAGTAATTTTGGTGTTTATTTTCAGTTTGGACGTATCATGACAATACCCCGGCATGTAAGCAGCAATGGATGGTATCATCAAGCTAAGTTGTTTTAATATAGTTTTGGGGTGGGTCAAAAGCCTTACTTTAAAATCTTTGAATTTCAGGTTGATCTGGGGCGGATTGTTCTGGCCATGCTCCCGGAAGCCGACCAACCTCAATCTCGTCCCAGGCGTAGGCATCGTAGGCATGCAAGGCCCCAGATATTTCGAACACGTGTCACCCTTTTTGGAATGCCCGATGAGGTTTTAAGACGCTACCGTCTACCTCCCAAAATCATCATAGACACTCTCTCATTAATAGAAAGTGATCTTGAGCGGCAAATTGACAGTCCAACAGCAATACCACCACTGACGCAATTTATGGCGGTGTTACATTTCTGTGCCTCAGGATCGTTTCAAACAACGGTGGGAATAGTGGCGGGCATCTCCCAATCCTCCTTTTCCCGGATCCTGAGGGCAGTGATGGAGGCACTTTTCAAGCACCTCCATCATTTTATTCAAATGCCTTTGGATATGTGTGCCCTTAGTGTGGCCAAGGCCAATTTTTACCAAATAGCTGCCTTCCCACACATCATAGGGGTTGTGGATGGTACTCACATACCACTTCAGCCTCCAGCCCGGCTGGAGGCCATATTTAGAAACAGGAAACACTATCACTCCCTGAATGTAATGGTGGTATGTGATGCCTCCCTCCAGATCCTGTCCCTGAATGCTAAATTACCCGGAAGTGCACATGACTCCTTCGTCATCCGGCAATCAGGGATATGGCACAAATTAACCAACCTACAAGCTGGTGATGCATGGCTTCTGGGTAAGTGGAGACCTTTAGTACATAACAATGTTAAGCTTGATACACAGTGTTCCTGATGTTGTCAATTCTTTTCCATAGGAGACAGTGGATATCCTTGCATGTCCTGGCTGCTCACTCCTTATTTGGCTCCCACACCAGGGCCACAAAGTGAGTATAATTCCGCACTTACAGCCACCAGGCAAGTGGTGGAGCGCTGTATCGGCCTTTTAAAAGGCCGATTCAGATGCCTCCACCGCTCTGGTGGCGAGCTCATGTATTTGCCGGATATGGTGTCGAAAATTGTGGTCCTGTGTGGGATATTTCACAACATCGCCATAAGGAGTGGTGTCCCAATGCAGCCAGAGGATGCCTTACCTGAGGATGGCCCCCCCGAGGTTGGTCGGAGGTCAGTATGTGGGGGGGCCATACGCGATGATGTGGTGGACAGATTTTTTAGGTAAGTTTGAACAAAACAGTGTTTTAACCTAATGTGTTTGTGTTTGTTTGCGAACATCTAATTTTGTTTTCTTTTTTTCAACATCTTCGGTTTGTTCACATAATCTTTGGCCCTACAACGCTCACTACTTCATGCTACCCTTACCAAAATTTGGATCTGCTCATTTTGGGAATATATTCTGGAACCCATATCGCAACGCCATGTTTGTGGAATCATTTTGGCATGGTCCTTCCTCAACCAGTTCTTGATTTTTTTTTTTTGTTTTTTTTTTTCTTGGGTATGTGTTGTATTTGAGATTCTCACTGTGTGTTTTTTTTGTGAGTGACCACTTTGATTTCTCAGTTATGTTGTGAATAAATGTTTGGAGAGTTAAATGTTCTTCCTTTTTTGGACGTTACCAGCAAGTTTAACCAGGTTAACACACCTTACATTTGACTAAGGGGTAATCCAGTACTGACGCCAGTTGAGCAAAAATGAAATATGTTTTCAGGTTCCCAACCCACACCAAAAGGAAGCCTGTCCAATCATTTGGCTTTGTAAGATTCGCCTAAGCAGCTTGCCCACCAACTAGGAACCTGTAAAATGTAGAAATATCTAATTGCCACTACACACAAAAAGGGAAATGACATTGTTACTGTTATGTGTTTCTTGAGGGTGTTTTACATACAAATACAAAACCCACTCTAATTTTTAAAAAATGCAAAACCTTGCAGGAACAGTCTACTTATGTCAGGGTTAACTATCTTTGGTTTTGAAAAAACGAATGAGGCAGAACGTATATTAGAAATAAACAATTTATTTTGAAAAATATAAAAACAAAAAAAAACTACTGCCGAAGGATGCCAGACAGCCGGTCAAGGGCCACAAGCACCCCAATTACATTTTGGCGCATGTGTGCCACACAATGTTCGACCTCTTGCCGACGCCTCTGTTCCTCTGTGGGTGAGAAAAGTGTGTGGATTAATCAAACAATAGGGAATCCACATTAAAAAAACAAAAACACAACGAAATCACTCCAAAACCAAAATTTAAAAAAAAAAGGGGTGCTGCAAAAATTACAAGGCCTATGTAGAAATACCCACAGGTGTGATATGTGTATGTTGAAATCAGCAGGAAGAGGTAAAGGCAAACTGCTAAATCACCAAAAAAGAACCCAAAAATCACGAATAAAGGAACGACACATGATTACATACAAACAGTTTGTGGTTAAAAAATACGCAAAATAAAAACATACAGGTAGCCAAAACGGCAGATCCCGAAGTCCCTCCATCTTCATCCTCGGAGGAGCCTTCATTCCCCAAAGAACGGGGCGGGGTTATCACGGACTCCGGGGAGGGGGTAATTGGAAGAGGGGTGTTTGGAGGAGAGGGGGAAGGGGGACGGAGGGGAAGGAGGCCCGACAGTTCCGGGAGAGGCTCTTGGAAGGCTTGGGAGGAGGGGGGAATAGGGGAATTATTTGGGGTGGAGTGTTGGCTGGGGGTGGGTGAGAGTGGGCGGGACCGCCGTCTGGCCGGACGGTGACGGCGTAGTCTTGCCTGTCCCCCTAAAAGATGTCAAACAAATTGTGGTTAGTTTCTGGCCAAATCCTGCCCAAATAACATTTTAAAATCACCCACCACCAACAAAAAACATGCAAATATGAGTAGAATGAATATATCAGAAATAGAGGGAAAACATGGTCATGCAGATATGAGGAGAATGAATAAATAGGACAGACATAAAAACATGCACACGCAGATATGATGAGAATGAAAAAATAGGACAGACATGAAAACATGCACACGCAGTTTGCCCCACAAAGACAAACATGAAAACCACAATACATAACACTTACTTTCCAATATCTGCATGCGAAAGCATGCCAGCAAGCGGGGCGTTCGCCGTTGCAGATCAGACCACCTGCGCTCCAGCTGGCCGATGTTGCGGCGTGAGCCGAAGGAGCGCAGGCGGGCCCGTGCCTCCGCATACGCGGAACGCTTCTGCCGGTTGGTGATGGGTGGAGGCTGGCTGGTGATACGCCGATCCAGCACCTCCGTTAGCACCAGCAGCTCGCGCCTGGTGAATGCGGAGGCTCTCATGATGGCAATGGTGTTTTTCTTAAAATTCATTTTTGATAAAGTGTGGCAAAAATTTCTGATTGGCTAATGTAGCTTGGAAATTAACAGGAGCAATTTGATTGGTTAGTGTATGAGTCATGTGTTCGACAGGGCCAGAAATCTCTGGAGAGTTATGATAGGCTTGATGCAGTGACATGCGTAAGCAAATTTAAATAAAGAAATGAACCCCGGAAAATATGCGGGGATCCACAGCAATAGAACAATTGTCTCATTGTGGCTAACATGTTTTTTGAGCAATAAAAGCGAATGTTTAAGCCGTACGTATTCTGCGGGTAAACACAAACACGGACAAGAGTAAAGTTTCTTGCATTGTGTTAAAAAAAAAAAACATTAAGCTAATTGATACATTGATTGGCATGATACGATTGATGGAGGTAGGCAGAATAAAGGAGCAGGTAATCGACATCTGACATGGCCTCTTCCGGTTTATACTTGTGCGTGCGTTCCCTTCAAGCCATTTCGGGGATGTACGCTCGCTATTTCGCACGCTCGTTAGTTAGAGGAGGGGTCGTCTGAGTTTGGGGAGGATTTTTAGATGCGTTCGAAAATACGAGCGAGCCCTTGAATTTAAATATTTTTGTACGTACGCCTAACGTACGTGCGCCCGCTTGCGAGTGGCTCTGAATGAGGGCCAATGGGCCTGATTCAGACCCACTCACGAGCGGCTGTCCGCTCGCAAGTGGGTCGATGTTATGCACTGAGCATGCGCACGACGGAGGGAGCTCCGTCGTGCGCATGCGCCAGACGCGACGAGCGAAGGAAAGTCCTTCGCTCGTTGTGTCCGATCAAAGGGGGCGTGCTGTCAATGTTGATTGACAGCACGCCCCCTTTGGTGGGCGTGCCGGGGGCGTGCCTCCCTGACGGGGGCGTTCCCACGGGAACGCCTCCCGTCAGAAGCCGGCCCACTGACATCACTAGTGATGTCAGTGGGAGTGATTTTGGCTCTGATAGAGCCAAAATCACTCCGGAGCTTGCGGTTGAAAACCTCAACCGCAGGCTCCGGCTCGCAATTTCGATGGTCGCGATGGTCTCGACCATCGCGGCCATCACAAAGCACGCTCGTATAGCCTGTGGGTGGTGACCCACAGCTATACGAGCGTCCAGGAGGACGCTCCATGAAAATGGAGCCCGGCCCTCATTCAGAGCGTGCGCTCTGCTCAGAGCGTACGGCTCTGAATGAGGGCCTATGTCTTTTTTTAATGTCCCTGTACTGGTTGGGAAATGTTCAATGTGGAAGCTTTGCAAATGATTATTTTACAGTCAATTGTTTTGGCAAGCAGTCTTCCTGGTCCCCTTCTGGGATGAAAATCCACTCCTAGCAGCAGAAGTTGACACAGTATTCTCAAGAAAGACACAACGTAAGACCTTAAGGAAGGGATGGGGAACCGTATGCCATATAAGGCACCCAGAATCATTTGGTCTGGCCCTCAGAGCTTTTTTCTGCTAGATTAGAATGACACCTGCAGCCAAAATCTGTGCAGCAGGGCCAGAGACGGATTTAGACCTTATGGG
Organism: Taudactylus pleione; assembly: GCA_031769625.1. Classification (NCBI taxonomy): domain Eukaryota; kingdom Metazoa; phylum Chordata; class Amphibia; order Anura; family Myobatrachidae; genus Taudactylus; species Taudactylus pleione. Next base: position 1,752,816 of record JAUIMM010000241.1, read on the forward strand.
GCCCTAGGCAAGATACTGGTTTGGAGCCCCCATCCCTCAAACAATTCTGTGCATATATTACAGTAGGTGTTGCTGAAGCAAGATACATACATCATATTATATACCAGCATCATATATAATATAATATATATATTTATGTATATATATATATATATATATATATATATGTGTGTGTGTGTATATATTGCTCCAGTCACACCGACTGTAATATATGCACAGTTACTACAGTGTTAGTAAATCACATATATATATTTGTATATGATCCTGTAATAAATATATATATGTAGCCAACTGTGTATACACATATATGTATGAAAGGAGTGTGCACATATGTGTGTATGAACAGAGGTGGACTGGAGGAGAGTGGGATAAACAGAGGGAGACAGGAGGAAAGGGAAACAAGTAGAGGTGGATGAGAAGAAGGGCGGGGCGATCTTTGGGAGATAGGAGGAAAAGGGGAAGAACATGGTGAGACAGAAGGAAAGGGAAAAGAATAATAGGTAGTGACCCAGCAAAAAAAAAAATATATATATATGTATATATATATATATATATATATACAATCCATGTTACCGGCACTCCTGCAATGCGAGCAATAGATACCTTGCTGCGGTGCTCACCCTGAGAATGGAGGTCCCCTGCATGTATAAATTTCCAATGAGGAGGCACTCACAGGCTGGATAGACATGAAAAAATTCTAATGCTTTATTGCATTAGTGCATCTACGTTTCGGGGTACACTCCCCGTCATCAGGACACGTTTCGGGGTACACTCCCCTGATGACGGGGAGTGTACCCCGAAACGTAGATGCACTAATGCAATAAAGCATTCTAATTTTTTCATGTCTATCCAGCCTGTGAGTGCCTCCTCATTGGAAATTTATATATATATATATATATATATATATATAAAATCCAAACTAGCCCGGCACTCGCAATAGAATGGCAATGCTCCGGTGCCTTTTCCAAAAATAACATATAGGACAGAATACGCAGAACGGCACTCAGTGAGACTTCACAACCAAATGAATGACAGCACAGCTTTGCTGAAGGTCCTTCAGCAAAGCTGTGCTGTCATTCATTTGGTTGTGAAGTCTCACTGAGTGCCGTTCCGCGTATTCTGTCCTATATATATATAAATATATATATATAAAAACCACATAATGTCCACACTCACGTCTTATTAAAATACAATGCTGGGGTAGCTATCCCAAGCAAGGAAAAAACCATGCCAAAAGACAATCTCCAAAAAATGAGGGTGCACTCACCAGGCTTCAAGAAATGTTCATAAAATATTGATTTTATTTAGATCATCATAAAACGTACAGCCATCGACGTTTCGGTCCAGTCCAGGGACCTTTGTCAAGATGCACCTGACTATATATATATAGTGAGGTGCATAAATATTGGGACATTGACAGAATTTTCATATTTTGGCCTCTATTCACCACCACAATGGCTTTGAAATTAAACAAACAAGATGTGCTTTAACTGCAGACTTTCAGATTTAATTTGAGGGTAATTACATCCAAATCAGGTGAACAGTGTAGGAATTACAACGGTTTCTATATGTGCCTCCCACTTTTTAAGGGGCCAAAAGTAAAAGGGACTATCAACTGAAAAGCTATTTCATGGACAGGTGTGGGCTTATCCCTCGTTATTTCATTATCAATTAAGCTGGTAAAAGGTCTGGAGTTGATTCTAGGTGTGACATTTGCATTTGGAATCAGTTGCTGTCGACTCTCAATATGAGATCCAAAGAGCTGTCACTATCAGTGAAGCAAGCCATCATTAGGCTGAAAAATCAAAACAAACCCATCAGAGAGATAGCAAAAACATTAGGTGTGGCCAAATCAACTGTTTGGAACGTTCTTAAAAAGAAAGAACGCACCGGAGAGCTAAGCAACACCAAAATACCTGGAAGACCACGGAAAACAACTGTGGTGGATGACAGAAGAATTATTTCCCTGGTGAAGAACAACCCCTTCACAACAGTTGGCCAAATCAAGAACACTCTCCAGGAGGTAGGTGTATATGTGTCAAAGTCAACAATCAAGAGAAGACTTCACAAGACAACATCTAAAAAAGCCATTACAGTTCTGGAACACCATCCTATGGACAGATGAGGCAAAGATCAACTTGTACCAGAGTGATGGGAAGAGAAGAGTATGGAGAAGGAAAGGAACTGCTCATGATCCAAAACATACCACCTCATCAGTGAAGCATGGTGGTGGTAGTGTCATGGCGTGGGCATGTATGGCTGCCAATGGAACTGGTTCCCTTGTATTTATTGATGATGTGACTGCTGACAAAAGCAGCAGAATGAATTCTGAAGTGTTTCGGGCAATATTATATGCTCATATTCAGTCAAATGCTTCAGAACTCATTGGACGGCGCTTCACAGTGCAGATGGACAATGACCCGAAGCATACTGCAAAAGCAACCAAAGAGTTTTTTAAGGCTAAAAAGTGGAATGTTATGCAATGGCCAAGTCAATCCCCTGACCCGAATCCGATTGAGCATGCATTTCACTTGATGAAGACAAAACTGAAGGGAAAATGCCCCAAGAACAAGCAGAAACTGAATACATTTGCAGTAGAGGCCTGGCAGAGCATCACCAGGGATGAAACCCAGCGTCTGGTGATGTCTATGCGTTCCAGACTTCAGGCTGTAATTGCCTGCAAAGGATTTGCAACAAAATATTAAACAGTGAAAATTAGATTTAGGATTGTTTAGTTTGTCCCATTACTTTTGGCCCCTTAAAAAGTGGGAGGCACATATAGAAACCATTGTAATTCCTACACCGTTGACCTGATTTGGATGTAATTACCCTCAAATTAAATCTGAAAGTCTGCAGTGAAAGCACATCTTGTTTGTTTCATTTCAAAGCCATTGTGGTGGTGGATAGAGGCCAAAATATGAAAATTCTGTCAATGTCCCAATATTTATGCACCTGACTATATATATATATATATATATATATATATACACACACAAGTAGAGAAAGCAGTGTTAATTAACAGTATAAGAATATTTTTTAAGGTAAACTTACCCAGGCTGGGGAAGTAGTCGGAGGAGGCTGTCCACACTGCAGGGGGGGAGGGAAGGATGGCTACACTGTGGTGGGGAGGGGGGGCTGGCCACACTGCAGAGGGGGAGGAGAGGATGGCTACACTGTGGTGGGGAGGGGGGCTGGCCACACTGCAGAGGGGGATGGGAGAATGGCTACACTGTGGTGGGGAGGGGGGCTGTCCACACTGCAGAGGGGGATGGGAGGATGGCTACACTGTGGTGGGGCGGGGGGCTGTCCACACTGCAGAGGGGGATGGGAGGATGGCTACACTGTGGTGGGGAGGGGGGGCTGGCAGCACTCACACACTGAGTGAGGAGCAGGTGCTGACTATAGCAGCGCAGGCTGCAGGGAGGGGGGTTGGTTGGACTAAGCTGCCGCTGACTAGATCAGTGCATGCTGCCTGGGAGGCTGGCTACATGGGGGAGCGGCTACAATGCAGGAGGCAGGCAGCACTTACTGTGACTGCAGGGGCTGGCTACAGCAGCGCAGGCTGTGGGGGGGAGGCCTGCTGCTGAGAGGATCTGGCTACAATGCGGGGGAGGGGGAAGCTGAGGAGACTGGCTGAACTCACTGTGCCTGCTCACACTGCATATCACAGGGGTGGTATTGTTTGGAGATGTCGCGCTGCAGTGGTGAGTGACACTGATCCCCGGGCTGCCAGCTGAAGGACTGTAACTCCGCCTACGAGTCCTCCTTCCCAGCATGTTAAAGACAGAGCCCTGATCGTGCTGCTGCTGCTGCTGAGTGATATATATTGTGTGTGTGTTACCTCTCCCCGGCCGGTGCAGTAGAAGTTGAAACACAAAGCAGCACATTTTCGGAGGGGGAGAGGGAGCAGCCACGGGCCCCTTAGGATCCGATGGGCCCTAGGCGGGTGCCTAGGATACTTTATGGTTAATCTGGCCCTGAGCAGGGCCACCTGGAGCATCCATAGGATGCTTCAGACAGTCACACTGCTGCCCTCAGGATGCTCTGGGCATTGCTGTAATCATGATCGTGATGTCACACAGGGGGTGTTGCCTGCACCAGGGCCGCAAATAATGTTATATATATCAAAATGGCCCTCGGCAGAAAAAACGTTCCCCACCCCTGCCTTAAGTGGTAAATTTAATTTACTAAAGTGAGAGTTTTTAGAAGTGAGTTTTAGAAGTGATGTTGCTTGCTCATAGAAAATAATCAGATTCTAGCTATTATCTTCTAGAAAGTGATGTTAAGTAGAATCTGATTGGTTGCTATGGGCAACATCACTTCTAAAACGCACTTCTAAAAACTCTCACTTTAGTAAATTCAATTTACCCCTTAATATCTTTGTGCTGGTTAAGTGGCAGTTTGGAGGCCACTAACTAACTATGTTTTTTGAATGTCCCTGTACAGGTTGGAAAATGCTTTTTCATGTGGAAAGCACTACTAGAAGTCTTCCTGGTCCCCTTCTGGGATGAGAAAATCCACTCCCAGCAGCAGGAATAGCACTCAAGGATTCTTCTGGGGCAAGGACTGATGTGAATGAGTAAAATATTTTTTTTGTAAATGCCTCCTCCCCTCCCCTCCCCTCCTCACTCATAAATTTACTTTGGAATAAAAAAAATGTAATAAAATTTACTATCAAACCCTTCCTGTCCCTGCCTTCAACTACATACATACTCCAACTCCCTCAGGCCTCTCTTGAATAATAAAAACATTTCTTTCCTGATGTGCCATGTTGGAGTTGATCTGCCACATTTTTGTGCCGCCCACTGCTGCCGCATAGCTTAGTCAGCCCGCTAGCTTGGTGCAAATTTTGGGCCTAAACTGGATGAAAACAATATAGTGTGCTGTGAGGTGGTCAAAATTTACTGGAAACGAGTGGAAATAAATGTTATTGAGCTTAATAGTACTGTAGGAACAAAACCAGGCCCATTTTATGTGATTTTAGCTGTTTTTGTGATTTTTTAAAGAAAAAATGCAGCTCTAAAACCAAAACCGAAAAACAAAACATGGAGGTGAGGTTTTGGCAAAACCAATCCAGATCCAAAACCAGGGGAGATCCAGATCCAAAACCAAAACACGGGGGTTGGCGCACATCTCTAACTTCCATTGTCTAATTTTGAGTGTGGCGTGTGTGGAAGCCATTTGTGATACTGCTGTTTATGTTGGCAGTGATTGCAAAAGCCTGTGTGTTATTTGTATTTAGAAGGAAGGTTCTATAAAGGAAAGACAGAAGAGAACAGGTTAATGTGCTATTTTTTTTTGTACATTATCAACTGTTTAATTTAACTCTCTGGTGTATATTTACTAAAGTGAGAGTTTTTAGAAGTGGAGATGTTGCCTATAGCAACCAATCAGACTCTACTTACTAACATTTCACTAGCACCTTCTAGAAGATAATAGCTAGAATCTGATTGGTTGCTATGGGCAACATCTCCATTTCTAAAACTCTCACTTTAGTAAATTTACCCCTCTATGTCTATATTTTATGTTTTTTGTAATTCATCTTACAAAGTTAATTTTGATATAAAACACATAAAAGCAGTAGCTATCCAAAACCCTTTAATAAATGTGCCAGGGTGGCTTATGCTACATATCTGTGTAATACATTCCTTTGGCAGTGGCGTCACAAGGGGGGTGCGGGGGGTGCGCGCCGCACCGGGTGTCACCCTCCAAGGGGGTGACACCAAAAGCCGCACACTCCTGCCCGCACCCCCCTGCATGCGTTGCCGCCACCACACTAATGCAGCTGCCCCCATCCCACAGTCTGCTCCCCGCTACTGGACAGAGAGGGGGGCCCGCGGCGCGGAGTAATGGGCCAGTGGTGGCCGGGATCCCAGTGCATGCCGTCAGTGGCAGTGGGGATCTGCAGAGCCGGGCAGCAGCTCACTGCCACGGAGGTAACTAGATTCCTCACTGCCACACTGACTGTAGCTGTACTTCCTGATGGCTGGCCCCTCCCCCGGACCAGCCACCTTACAAGGAGCTCAGAGCAGCCAAGAGCAGTACATGCCTGAGCTGAGCTCCGTGCTTCTCCACTGCTCTGCCTCTGACTGCTCCTCAGTCATTACCCTTGAAACAGACTTCAGCAAAAGCACACTAGAGGTAAGGAGGGGATGGGCACAGAATGACAGAGAGGGGAATGTCTGTGGGGGGCTCACTCACAGAGGGGAATGTGGGGGGATGGGGGCTTACTGACAGGAATGTGTGGGGGAGCTCAACTGGGGGGAATGTCTGGGGAGGGGAGCTCATTGACAGGAAGAGAATGTGTGTGTGTGTGTGTGTGTGTGTGTGTGTGTGTGTGTGTGTGTGTGTGTGTGTGTGTGTGTGTGGAGGGGGGCTTACTCATGGAGGGGGGGAATGTGTGTGTGGAAGTGGGCTTACTCATGGAGGGAAGTGTGTGTGTGGAGAGGGGGGCTCACTGACAGAGGAATGAGTGTGGGGAGGGGGGCTTATTGACTGAGGGGAATGTGTGTATGTGGGGACGGGGGCTCACTCATGGAGGGGAATTTGTGTATGTGGGGACGGGGGCTCACTCACGGAGGGGAATGTGTGTGTGTGGGGGGAGGAGGGCTCATTGACAGAGGGGAATGAGTGTGGAGAGGGGGGCTCACTGACTGAGGGGAATGTGTGTGTGTGGGGGGAAGGGGGCTTACTGACTGAGGGGAATGTGTATGTGTGTGGGGAAGGGGGCTTACTGACAGAGAGAAATGTGGGTCTCATTCAGAGCCGCTCGTAAGCGGCCGCTCGTTCGTTCCGAGCGATGTTTGCACATCTGCGTATGGGTTTTAATACGCATGCGCGAACCAGTCAGTGCCGCCAGAAATCGTGTGCTCGCAATATAGCAAATGCCTGCTAATTTGAGTGACAGGATGAGGCGTATGTGGGTGGTAACAGGGGAAGGTGCTTGAAAACGGGGAGTGGAAATCAGAACGCACGCGTGCTTAAAGGTCAAAACGGGCGTTTTAAGGGTGTGCATAATTAACAAAGCACGTCACTTGGTTGTCTTTTAGCCAGAACTACTCGCATGATTGCGGTAGGAAAAACCAACCACAAGAATAGCGAGCAGTTCATACGCTGTTCGATGTACTCGATTAATCTAATAAATAGCGGACATGACGTATGATGCGAGCGGCCAGGGGGCGTTTTTTACAAAATAACGACCGCATGTTTTGTTCGCTCGTTCAGACATGGAGGCGTCAACAGACCGCAAAGAGCGAACGGTTAATTTAAATAGCCACCCCCTTTTTCTAAACGAGCGAGCGCAAATAGCGTCCGGCTCTGAATCAGACCCTGTGTGTGTGTGGGAAAGGGGGCTTACTGACAGAGAGAAATGTGTGTGAAAATCACAGAGAGAAAGAGGGGAATGTGTCTGTGTATGTGGGGGTAATCAGTGAAACAAAAATGGCACAAAGTAGAATGTGGGGAGATTGCTGAGAGAGAGGAGAATGTGGGGGTGATCGCTGAGAGAGAGAGAGAAGTGTGGGTGGGGGATTGCGGCTGCCTGATACAATACAGTTTTTTATTTTATTTGAGCTTAGGCGCTAAAGACGTCATGATATCACGCACGCTGCACCACTGACAGGATCCAGCCATAGCGTGAAGAGGAGCAGCCAGAAAACATAGGAGAAGGTAAGTGTCTGTGGTCTGTTAGGGCTGTATGTGAGTGCTGCCTAGAGACAGAAGGGGTGCTGGCCGGGGAGATGCTGCGGAACTGGAGTTGCAGAAACACAGTGAGTGGGAGGCCCTGCCTATATTGCCAGTCCTGGTCCCCACGATTTCTGATGGCTGCCCTGCACTTTGGTCCCAATTTTTTTTTTGGTGGAGGAGGAGGGGGGGGGGCGGGTGTCACCATGCGTTACAGCACCGGGTGACACCAACCCTAGTGACGCCTCTGTCCTTTGGTGTTTGTGGTCTGACTACATGTTGAGCAGGGGGTTCCACAAATATTCCCTTGGTGTACCTGACCCTGAACACTTCCCAGAAGAGCACGTTGTGTAAAGATGCGGGTGGAGGCTCTGCAACTAAGAGAACCACCAAGTGAGAAGCATTACAAGTGGAAAATCTAAATACACATGATTACCCAGAAGACCCAGGGAAAAGGTGTGTTACATAAATCAATATTGTCTTCTCTTCAGATATATGAACACTACTATGCCTACTCCATACATATCAAGGGCCTTACAACATACTTGCCTACTTTTGATTGTGAGAGCAAAACCTATGAGCGTGTGTTAAAGTGAGCGTGTGCAGGGCCGGTTTATCAATGGGGTGGGTGGAGCTACAGCTCTAGACCCCCCCATTGAAAATAAGCCCACAAGATACACTGACTGCAGTGCAGACAGGAAAAAAAATATATTATTATTTCCTGTGACCACCAACAGCCCAGTCTCACTCACCTCCCTGCCACTCGAAGTTTAGCCCATTGTAACCCCCACTCACCCCCTCGGCTGGGCGACCGTCCATCCGTCTCGAAGCCCCGCCCACCGCTGGCCTGATGAAGCTCCACCCACGAGTCATCTGAAGCTCCACCCATGTGTTGCCCTACTGCTATTATGCTGCGTCTCCTAGCTCAGGAAGGAAAGCAGCCCAGGCACCAGCATGTCTAGAATCCCTCCACAGGTCAGTGTAATCTCTAGCCATATAGATTTATATATATAATATATATATATATATATATATATATATATATATATATATATATATATATTAGGGGTGTGCACCAGCCGCTTTTCGTGTTTTGTGTTTTGGTTTTGGATCTGGATCTTTCTTCGTGTTTTGGATCTGGATTGGTTTTGCCAAAACCACCCTTCCGAGTTTTGGGTTCTGGGTTTTGTGTTTTGGATCTGTATTTTTTTTAAAAAAAGCATAAAAACAGCTAAAATCACAGATTTTGTGGGTTTTTCTGCTCCTATGCTATTATTAACCTCAATGACCTTAATTTCCACTGATTTCCAGTCTATTCTCAACACCTCACACCTCACAATAGTGTTTTTATGTTAAAAAGGTTGCACCAAGGTAGCTGGATGACTATGCTAAGCGACACGAGTGGGCGGCACAAACACGTGGCCCATCTAGGAGTGACACTGCAGTGGCAGACAGGATGGCAGTTTGAAAAACTAGGCCGCAAACAGTACATAATGCAAAGAAAAAAAAGAGGTGCAAGATGGAATTGTCCTTGGGCCCTCCCACCCACCTTTATGTTGTATAAACAGGACATGCACACTTTAACAAACCAATCATTTCAGCGCCAGGGTCTGCCACACGACTGTGGCTGAAATGATTGGTTCGTTTGGGCCTCCACAAAACAAGCTGGCAATTAATCTGTCCCTGCACAAACTGGCTCTACGGAGGCAAGATGTCGTCCTCATCCTCCTCATTCACCGATTCCTCATCCTCTTCAGTGTTGTGTACATCCTCATCCTCACAGAGTATTAATTCGTCCCCGCTGGAATCCACCACCACAGGTCCCTCTGTACGTTATGGAGGCTGGTCTCCCTGGAAGAGTTGATAATTCATTTTTATGAACATCATCTTCTCCACATTTTGTGGAAGCAACATCCTACGCCTTTCGCTGACAGGGTTCCCGGCTGCACTAAACATTCTTTCGGAGTACACACTGGAGGGGGGACTGTCTGACATGCCTACTTGGATGCTGTCACGATGTAATCCTTTAACAGACAGACGCACGCTTGTCGCTGCTGCTTTGAGGATGCAGGTGCAGCTACAGCCGACACATTTCACAAAGACAGAAAAAAAAAGAATAATTTTTTATTTTTTGTGGAGCGCACTTTGGGGGTTACACCACCCTTTAACAGACAGACGCACGCTTGTCGCTGCTGCTTTGAGGATGCAGGTGGAATCTAGACGGGATTTGGAACTGGGGACACACTACCTCCATCAATTGTCTAAATCCCACTGCACTAATGGTGGATACTGGATGCACGTCTAACACCAACATAGCAAACACAGAAAATATTTTTTTATTTTGTTTGGAGTGCACTTTGGGGGTTACAGCACCCTTTAATGGTCAAGCCAGCCAGCCCTTTACCTATGACACGGGCGCACGCTTGGCGCTACTTTGTTGATGCACGTGCGGCTACTGCGCACACAATTCACAAACACAAAAAAATATATATATTTTTTTTTGGAGTGCACTTTGGGGGTTACAGCACACTTTAATGGTCAAGCCAGCTGGCCCTTTACCTATGACACAGGCACACGCTTGGCGCTACTTTGTTGATGCACGTGCGGCTACTGCGCACACAATTCACAAACACAAAAAAATATTTTTTTTTATTTGGTTTGGAGTGCCCTTTGGGGGTTACAGCACCCTTTAATGGACAAGCCAGCCGGCCCTTTACTTATGGGATACAGGCGCACGCTTGGCGCTGCTCCTTTGTTGATGCACGTGCAGCCACAGTGCACACAATTCACAAACACAGAAAATATTTTTTTATTTGGTTTGGAGTGCACTTTGGGGGTTACAGCACCCTTTAATGGTCAAGCCAGCCGACCCTTTACTTATGACACAGGTGCACGCTTGGCACTACTTTGTTGATGCACGTGCGGCTACTGCGCACACAATTCACAAACACAGAAAAAATATTAATTTTTTTGCACTTGGGGGGAGCACCCCTGATGGACAGAGCACCCCCTGGACAACACTACAGCACCCCTTTAGGACTGGGACACTTCACAGGACTTTGGAGTGGACACAGCCCTTATGGACAACTGACTGCACAACACAGTCCAGCCAGCCCCTATGGACTTTGGAGGAGTGGACACAGCCCCTATGGACAACAGCAGCACAGCACAACACAGCCAGCCCCTATGGACTTTGGAGGAGTGGACACAGCCCCTATGGACAACAGCAGCACAGCACAACACTACACTGCACTACACTACACTACACAACCCAGCCAGCCCTAACTCCCACCCTCCCTCTTCACTGTCCACAGCCGAGTGAGAAAATGGCGCTGACGCAGGTACCTTATATAGAATCCAAAACCCGCGAAACCCGGAAGGCGGGATGATGACGTTTTGCCTCGATTTCAGATCCGAGTCAGGCGGAAAAAGTCGAGCCTGACTCGGATCGGCCTCGGATCGGGGGGGCTCGGATTTCAGAAATCCGAACCCGCTCACCCCTAATATATGTATATATATATATATATATATATATATATATATATATATATATAAATTGATCTATCTGTCTATCTATCTATTTATCTATCTATCTGTCTAAATTAGGTGGGTACACAGGTGCATATGAATGTATGTGTATGTATATATAAACACAAGGAATTGGTATGAAATACCGCCGGCCCCCGGGGGGGTGCCTAACCCTAAGTCCCCCCCGGGGGTGCCTAACCCTAACCCTCCCTCCCCCTAGCCTAACCCTAACCCTCCCGGGGGGCTGCCTAACCCTAAGTCCCCCCCCCGGGAGCCCTAAACCTAACCCTCCCCCCCGCGGCTGTCCGCTCGCGGTGCCCGGCATCACTACGATCGTGATGCCGGGCACCGCGTCGGGGAAATGCGTGCGTCTACATCTAGATGCCCGGCATTACACCCTTGCCGGGATAAGACAGTCGGGAAGCCGGCTGCCGGTATTTAGGCAGTCGGCTTCCCGATTGCCTCCCAACACATACCTTCCAACTTTTGATATTGGAGAGCAGGGACAGTTGCGTAGGCGCGTGTGCAAAAATAGGGGGTGTGGCCTATTGATAAGCAGCGTGGTTTTGCAAGAAATGCCATGCCCACGAGCCACGCCCTCGTTTTCGTCATACTAGGGGCTTGCCCAGCGTCCCAGGAGATGCTGGACAGCCCCTCAGCCTCTAACAGAGCCATCGACAATGTGTATGTGGATGACGCGGCATGCGTGCGTCATCCAGTCACCACTGCTCAGCTATGCAGAGCAGCAGTGTGAGTGTCCTCTCCAGCTTCCCCCCGCCCGCGGGACACTGTGGCCTGTGGGTGCGACAGCAGGAGAGTGCATCTAAAATGGGACTGTCCCGCTGAAATCGGGACAGTTGGGAGGTATACATATATATATTATATATATATACACATCAGTCACACTACTGTGTCACTTGTCACACCCCCTGCAGCAGAACACAATAGGCCCATCATAAATTTCAGCTCCAGGCACATGTGGACATTAATCTGGCACTGTGCGTGTGCTGCTACATCTGAGAGGCGTGTCATAAAAATTGATTTGCAAACAAATGTAAATGAGCCTCAAAGCAGTTAGTAAGATGGGTATGAAAACACACTGATACTTTTCAGAAAATGCATTTAGCCATAGGGATCATTGTGCCTTATAACCAATGCAGGGAAACGATACTAATGATCCCATATGGAAGTATATATCTCTGTTTCTTTTTGTATATAACAGCTACATAAAAGGGGTTTGGTGCAATCAGGGAGATTGCTAGACTCTTCAGGGAGTAAGGGAAATTGCTACTATTTCAGGGAGTCGGCAAGTATGCCTCCAATCACTATATAGTTATCATGAAGATAAAGTGCATCCGGAAAGTATTCACAGTGCTTCACTTTTTCCACATATTGTTATGTTACAGCCTTATTCCAAAATTGAATAAATTAATTTTTGTCCTCAAAATTCTACACACAATACATCATAATGACAATGTGTTAAAAGTTTTTTTTCGAGATTTTTGCAAATTTTATTTAAAAAAAAAACTAAGAAATCACATGTACATAAGTACTCACAGCCAGTAGCGGGCTGGGCCAGGGGGCAGGGTGCCATGTGCCCCTCGGGCCGCAGAGTCATGCGGGCCGCGGGCAGTCTGTGTCACTGTGACACAGACTGCACCGCATGTGTAGCGCTGACCGGACGCAGTACGGTCAGTGCTACACAGCACAAACACACAGCCGCCGGAGCCGGCAGCTATGTGTTTGCGGTAATCAGCAGCCGCTGAGAGTCTGTCAGACTCTCATCGGCTGCTGCTGCTCCCACTGCAGGAGCCATCTTCTGGCTCCCGCAGTGGGTAATGGGATAGACGTCGTCATGACGACGTCTCTCCCATAATGCAAAGCGGCCGGAGGAGCCGGTAGAAGCGTCGGGACCAGGAGCGGGAGTTTCAGGTAAGTGTTTTTTTTATTTTTTATTAAGTCTCTCTCTACTGGGGGGGGACTACTATGGGGGCACTACCAGGGGGGTGGATTACTACTGGGGGCACTACCAGGGGGGTGGATTACTACTGGGGGCACTACAAGGGGGGGACTACTACTACTGGGGGCACTACTACTACTGGGGGAAGTACAAGGGGGGACTACTACTACTGGGGGCACTACAAGGGGGGGGCTACTACTGGGGGCACTACAAAGGGGGGGACTACTACTACTGGGGGCACTACAAAGGGGAGGACTACTACTACTGGGGGCACTACAAGGGGGGACTACTACTACTGGGGGCACTACAGGGGGGGACTACTACTACTACTGGGGGCACTACAAGGGGAGGACTACTACTACTGGGGGCACTACAAGGGGGGGCTACTGCTGGGGGCACTACAAGGGGGTACTACTACTACTGGGGGTACTACAAGGGGAGGACTACTACTAGGGGCACTACAAGGGGATGGGACTACTACTAGGGGCACTTCATGGGGGGAGGGGACTACTACTAGGGGCACTACATAGGGGGAGGGACTACCACTGGGGGCACTGCATTGAGGGACCACTGCTGGGGGCTCTATATAAAGGGCAATACTGGGGGTACTGCATAGGGGGGAGACTACAACTGGGGCCACTATTTAAGGGGCATTGCATAAGGGTTACCACTATTGGGGGCACTGCATGGGGGGTGGACTGCTACTGGGGTCACTGCATAGGGGGCACTATATAAGGGGCTTACTACTGGGGGCACAAGGGGCACTGCACAGGGGGGACCACTACTGGGGGCACTATATAAGGGGCTTACTACTGGGGGCACAAGGTGCACTGCATAGGGGGGGATCACTACTGGGGGCACTACTGGAGGCCTGCATAAGGGTGTTCTCTCCTGTGGCACACGGGGGCACTGCATATGGGCACTACGACAGGGGACTGCCCCTAATCTTTATTTTTACCTTAAAATTAATCCAATATGGACCCGCCTCCTCCCTGAAACACTTGAGGGGGGGCGGCGCCGTAGCACGCACGTTCTTCGGGCACCTTGGCTGCACGCTAGTCCTCTGCCATGGCCGCCTGCATGCATTTGCCCCCCAGGCTAAAAGTTGCCAGCCAGCCCCTGCTCACAGCCTCTTCAGTCCGCATATCTACAAGAAGTTCACCTTCGTTTTATTCATAGGGCATATATTCCTCCAGCTCAGAGATCTCATATGTTACCAACCGAATCTAGATCATGCTTAAAATGCCACATTTCTAAAGCCTCGTTCCTACATTGTATTTGGGAATGCACAAAAATGTTAAAATATTGGAACAAAATTATTCAATTTATTAATGGTATGTTTTCTCTTCATTTAATTCCTAACCCAGAAGCAAGTTTATGCGGAAATTTTAATTCTTGGGATCTAGGTACAGATAAACATTCCAAAATACGCCTTATAACTATACTTCTCACTGTTGCAAAAAAGATAATCCTAATACACTGGACAAATTCATCTTCACCATCTCTTTCAGAAGTACAAAGAAAATTGTTACAACTTCTTTACTTTGATAGACGCTCAACGATACCTGATATCAATAAAGGCGTTGAGAAATTTTATCAGAAGTGGGAACCCTTTATTAATACATTAGAAGGAATTTCTCAAGAACATATTATAAAATTATATGAAAACACAGATTAGTACTTACTTAGACGTCTCACCATATCAGACCCTGGATAAGTTGTTTCCCACTCTTTCACTATTTAGTATATATTAATTTAATGGAAGTCAATAGATGTCAGACTATATATTTTTGTATTCACCCTCCCCCTCTTTCTTACCCCTTTGTGTTCCCCTCTGTCTCCCTATATGCTTACAGATACTGATTGTATATCTTTATTTTTTTTTATTTTGCTAATATTTTGCATAGATATTCATAATACCCTGTTATTAGTATCTTTATTGATGAAAAGTTGTCTCTAATGTTACATCTTAGATGTTAATTATGACTTCTAATAATTATTGAGACTTTAATTTAGCAAAATGTACAATTTGTAGTTCTATGCAAATGTATAATGTTCTGTGATGTACTACTTTGACTATGTTCTCTTAATGTGGAAAAAACAATAAAGAAATTTGAAAAGAAAAAAAAAAGTATTCACAGCCTTTGCTCAATACTTTGCTGATGCACCGTTGGCAGCAATTACAGCCTCAAGTCTTTTTGAATATGATGCCACAAGTTTGGCACACCTGTCTTTGGGCAGTTTAGCCCATTCCTCTTTGCAGCACCTCTCAAGCTCCATCAGGTTAGTTGGGAAGCGTCGGTGCACAGCCATTTTCAGATCTCTCCAGAGATGTTCAATCGGATTCAGGTCTGGGCTCTGGCTGGGCCACTCAAGGACTTTCATAGAGTTGTCCTGAAGCCACTCCTTTGATATTGTGACTGTGTGCTTAGGGTCGTTGTCCTGCTGAAAGATGAATCGTCACCCCAGTCTGAGGTCAAGAGCGCTCTGGAGCAGGTTTTCATCCAGGATGTCGCTGTACATTGCTGCATTCATCTTTCCCTCTATCCTGACTAGTCTCCCAGTTCCTGCCGCTGAAAAATATCCCCACAGCATGATGCTGCCACCACCATGCTTCACTATAGGGATGGAATTGGCCTGGTGATGAGCTGTGCCTGGTTTCCTCCAAACATAACGCCTGGCATTCATGCCAAAGAGTTAAATCTTTGTCTCATCAGACCAGAGAATTTTGTTTCTCATGGTCTGAGAGTCCTTCAGGTGCATTTTGGCAAACTCCAGATGGGCTGCCATGTGCTTTTTACTAAGGAGTGGCTTCAGTCTGGCCACTCTACCATACAGGCCTGATTGGTGGATTGCTGCAGAGATGGTTGTCCTTCTGGAAGATTCTCCTCTCTCCACAGAGGAATGCTGTAGCTCTGACAGAGTGACCATCGGGTTCTTGGTCACCTCCCTGACTAGGGCCTTCTCCCTCAATCGCTCAGTTTAGACAGCTGGCCAACTCTAGAAAGAGTCCTGGTGGTTCCGAACTTCTTCCATTTACAGATGATGGAGGCCACTGTGCTCATTGGGACCTTCAAAGCAGCAGATATTTTTCTGTACCCTTCCCCAGATTTGTGCCTCGAGACAATCCTGTCCCGGAAGTCTACAGACAATTCCTTTGACTTCATGCTTGGTTTGTGCTCTGACATGCACTGTCAAGTGTGGGACCTTATATAGACAGGCATATGCCCTTCAAAATCATGTCCAATCAACTGAATTTACCACAGGTGGACTCCAATTAAGCTGTAGGAACATCTCAAGGATGATCAGTGGAAACAGGATGCACCTGAGCTCAATTTTGAGCTTCATGACAAAGGCTGTGAATACTTATGTACATGTGATTTCTTAGAGGTTTTTTTATAATTAAATTTGCAAAACTCTCAAAAAAACTTTTTACACGTTGTCATTATGGGGTATTGTGTGTAGAATTTTGAGGACAAAAATGAATTCATTCCATTTTGGAATAAGGCTGTAACATAAAATGTGGAAAAAGTGAAGCGCTGTGAATACTTTCCGGATGCATTGTATGTGTAGATATACACATTTCTATGTGTATGATTTGATTGCATCTGTGTTTATATTATTAATATAATTCCCAGCTCCATAAAGAGTATCGTTGCCTCCAGCAAAGCTGCAAATTCTGTTCTGCTCATTGATAGCAATTAAAAAAACAATAATCTTATTCCATAAAAATAGCCCCACTTGTTAGTCTCCTGCCAACAGCAGCAGAATCACAGCCTCCTAATTAGGATCTCTTAGCAGGATTTGTACTTGTCCTGCCAACCAGAGAGACTGTTTTCATCTCCTTTCAATTTTCTTTTGTCTTCCACAACTGAAAATATTGGGGCCTAATGGAAAATATTGGTGCTGCTTTACCATCAGATTTTAACCCTTTTGCTGTCATGGAGCCAAAAAAAAAACAAATCAAGAATCAATAAAATGTATGCATTTGTGTAACTAAGCATAATTTATTGTAATATTTGTTAACCAATTTCCTTTGTACCCTTTCTTGTTAGACATAAATTCATTTTTATGCCAATTGTAATATAAAAACAGATCAATTTAAAGATGTATGATTAAAAGTATTATTTCAAGTGCTGTGTTAATATATTAGCGCTGTCCCCTGAGCACAATGATTCTACTACAATCAGAATAATTATTACTATTAGAATCAAATTTTCTCTATCAGCTTCATACTCAAATAATTCCCCTTTCACACTGTAAGCAATATCCCGGGTTATTGCATGTGAACGAGCAGCAACCCGGGTTACTGTGCAGTGTGAAAAGGGCCAGGTTGAAATAAGTTGGGTTGAGCGACCCGACATTTCAACCCTGGTCACGAGGAGCGTGGAACACCTGGCTTGCGGTGCAGTGTGAACGGGTAACCCGAGTCAATGCAACCCGGGTCCCGTTTACTACAAAGGAAGAGCCGACGCTTGGAGATGAACGCATGAACTAATTCCCGGCATTCAGATGTGAAAGAGGTATTAGACAAACAGTGATCGCAAGGCAAAGGATTATGATAGCAATTGTGTGATATCATCTGGACAGTAATAACTGTGATAACACAAGGTTGCTCATTGTTGTTTGCTATATGTTGACGAGTTATTGATCATTCTAATTCATCCCTATTATTATTATTATTATCATCATCATAGATATTTAAGTCGGTAAGCAGTCAGGAAGCCGACGTTCGAAATGCTGACCACCGGCTTCCCGACTGTGCAATCCCGACAGGGGACTAATGATAGGTGTCGAAATCCCGACGCCTAACATTATCCCTACGCAGGGAGCCCGATGCCTGGCATACCGAACGAAGGTAAGCGGCGGGGGGGGGAGGGTTAGGTTAGGGACTCCCGGGGGGACTTAGGGTTAGGCACCACCCCGGGAGGGGACTTATGGCTAGGGGAAGGGGAGGTTAAGGTTAGGCAACCCCCCGGGAGACTTAGGTTTAGGCTGCTGGGACAGGCAGGTTAGGTTTAGGCACTTACGGGGGGTTAGCGTTAGGCACTGGGGGGTGGTTAGGGTTTGGTACCCCTAAGGGAGGGTTAGGGTTAGGGGGGGGAGAGGGTTAGGGTTAAGGGGGGGGTTAGTTATACTTACCTTAATTACCTGTCGGGATCAAAAACTGCTGACGGTCTTCCGGCTTTGGTCATTCATACCGAACCCATTTAAGTCACCACTGTGATCCGCAGTGCCAAACATTGAGGAAAACAGGGACAATCAAGGTAGACAAAATAAATACAGACATGAAAACAAAGGGTAGAGAATGCACTGCTCGTTAAAGAGCTTGCAATTTAGTTGGAAGACAGCACTACTGAAACAAAAGAAGTGCATGTACCTCAGAGTGTAGATTGGGGTAATTGTGATGGTGCACTAGTGTGGGTAGTATAGATGGCAGTAGGGTAAGCTCTACTAAAGAGATGGGCTTTCAGAGAGCATTTAAAGACCTGATGGCTGTGGCAGAGTCTGATCGGGGATGGCAGACATTATATAAGTGGGTAGCGGCACAGGAAAAGTCTGGTGAGAGTGAAGGCCTCCACACAGGGGAGTCTTAAAAGAGGAGGGGCCCGTGTGCACTCCCCGTGCGTGGCCGCCTCCTCTCTCCCCGGTGGCCGGCAGCCGACTGATGTGGCTGGCCAGCCACTGGAGCATTAGTAGACTCCAGGCACTAAAATGTACCCGGAGTCTACTGCGCATGCGCTGCGGCCATTTTCCAGCGTTCTGTGCATGCACAGTAGACTCTGGGCACTAGAGTTTGCAGAACACCGGGAAAATGGCCATGGTGGTAATTTTCTCGTGTTCTGAGCAGTGCTGACACCCGATGCGGGACCACGGACAGGTGAGTTTAAAATAATATGGGTGCAGGGTGTGCGGTGCGGGGCCCGTGTGCCCTGCACACACTGCACCCATATAGATACGCCACTGCCTCCACACACTGGACAACTTGCAAAAGATGCAATGTCGTCAACAATTTCCCTTGAACTCCCCAGGCAACTCACCGGCACTCCTGGGCAGATGATATGTTGCTAAACTGTGCAATGTGACTAAAGACCTAACTTACGCCCTTAATGATTTCCTGTGCGTCATTAAGGAGATTGCCAGATCTTACCTGCGGTAGGTAAGATCTGAAGATACAAAAAACAACCCAGGGGACCACGCATCAGATCATTATCGTTCCTGGAAGCTGCACGATTTGCATGTTTTTAAACAATGTATCGTTCTGATGTGTCATTTTCATGTAAATAGTACCAAAAATTGTTTTCGTGCAAATCGTTTTTGTGCAAATCATGGAAAATATCGTCCAGTGTGTGGACACTTTGAGAAGTGGTTACCAGAGAGAGTAGGGGTGCAGGTTATAGGAGGCTCTAAGAGTGTTAGCAGAAATGAGCAAGGTTATCATACCTGGATAACTTGCATTATGGTATCCCAAGAGGTTCAGACTAAACCTTGCGGCTAACTGAATTTCCCCCAAATTTGTCTGTTTCCTGTTAGTGTAGCTGAGGGAGTTTATCATTCATAAGATAGGGCTGCATTGTCAAAGGAGGTTTCTGTAAAGAAGGTTGAGAGACTTTGAAATGGATATGTGTTAGCTTGGGAAAGGGACATGGGAGATACTCTGTAGCAGGAGGAGTGTTTAAAAACCTCTATTTGCTTTAGAATAAAAGAAAACACCTATAAGCATTTATACAGATGGTATCCGAGCCATTTTTCCCCAGTCTTCGGATAGATGCTGGAGGGACTATGGAGAGGAGGGCACCTTTGCTCATATTTGGTGGCACTGTCCTAAGATTAGATGCTTTTGGGACATGGTACGCCATCTGATTGTCTCCCTCACGAACATCTCACTTCCACATTGCCCCTCTTATAGTCTACTACCGAGGCCCATCCCTCATGGGGATAAGCCCACTCAAATACTTATTAGACACATTCTTAATGCAGCTAACTGTGCAATTGCGGCTTCCTGGAAAAACATTTACACCCCCTCCTCCCCTGCCTTGCACAACTCTATTTGGCACACCTATCATTTGGAACATATTAATAGCCGCTTACATTAATGTCCTCGCAAATTCACTGAAATTTGGTCTCCCTGAACTTCCTATCATGAGGCTCATACTTGATATTTCATAATCTCTCCTCCTGTGTGTAGCTTACGAACAACTCCCCCTTTCTCCCTCCACCCCCCCTTTTTTTTTCCCTTAATAACACCACCCAGGCTCCTCGCCCCTCCTCTCTCTCCCTTTTCACACCTCTTTCCCCTTGCCTTCTCAATTCGACTATTTAAATTCTTTACTTCTCCATGATGTATCTTGTTTTTTCTGTATGCTCATACTAGGATTGTGTCTTATTAATAGGTTAATAGTACATACTATCAAATCTCTTTATGCTATTTCTTTTTTCTGTCTGTCATAAAATTTCAATCCATTTATCTAAAAAAAAAATAAAAATGGATATGTTGGACAAAATTTACTAAGCGGCGGGTTCTAAACACCAGCGGTTTGGTGGTGGTTTGGCGGCGGTTTTGCTATCCACAGATTTACTAAGGCCAAAACCACTGCAAAACCCTGCAAAACCACCGTCAAAATACATTTTACAATAGAATAGAACAGGGCTGTCATTTAGAAACAGCGGAAAAACCGCCACCAAATCCCCGGGGTTTAGAACCTGCCGTCAAACCGTCAACAAACCAACCGCTTAGTACATTTTGCCCATCATTTCTAAATGTGAGTTAATTTTAAAAAGATTTCACATTCTAATGTGCAAATGAAAAGATGAGAGCTGACAAAGTATGGTCCTTCAATGCTCCAATCACTATGGAACCCTGTAGGTCCAATTTTGCATCAATGGATTATGTTGCTGCATTGGGCAGTGGCTGATGTGGATGTTCTGCGCCATGTTCTGATGTGGATCACTGCTGTTCTGCGCCATGTTCTGATGTGGATCACTGCTGTTCTGCACCATGTTCTGATGTGGATTACTGCTGTTCTGCGCCATGTTCTGATGTGGATAACTAACTGTTCTGCACCATGTTCTGATGTGGATCACTGCTGTTCTGCGCCATGTTCTGATGTGGATCACTGCTGTTCTCCACCATGTTCTGATGTGGATCACTGCTGTTCTGCACCATGTTCTGATGTGGATAACTAACTGTTCTGCACCATGTTCTGATGTGGATCACTGCTGTTCTGCACCATGTTCTGATGTGGATCACTGCTGTTCTGCACCATGTTCTGATGTGGATCACTGCTGTTCTGCGCCATGTTCTGATGTGGATCTCTGCTGTTCTGCACCATGTTCTGATGTGGATCTCTGCTGTTCTGCACCATGTTCTGATGTGGATCACTGCTGTTCTGCACTATGTTCTGATGTGGATAACTAACTGTTCTGCGCCATGTTCTGATGTGGATCACTGCTGTTCTGCGCCATGTTCTGATGTGGATCACTGCTGTTCTGCACCATGTTCTGATGTGAAACTCTCTGTTCTGCACCATGTTCTGATGTGGATCACTGCTGTTCTGCACCATGTTCTGATGTGGATAACTAATTGTTCTGCGCCATGTTCTGATGTGGATCACTGCTGTTCTGCGCCATGTTCTTATGTGGATCACTGCTGTTCTGCACCATGTTCTGATGTGGATCACTGCTTTTCTGCGCCATGGTCTGATGTGGATCACTGCTGCTCTGCACCATGTTCCCGGTGACCTGCGCATGCGCAGTAGTCCCTGGCACAATGCCAAAGTCTACTGTGGCGCCAGAGAGGAGAGGGCCTGTTTGGAGCCTGCACACGGTGCTTAAAGCGCCTCTGGGTCTATACTAATAACCCAGGCCCGGCATTGTCAAAGGAGCCCGGAGAGGGCCCAGCAAGCTGTGGAGGAGGAGAAATTAAGTATTTTCAATAAATGTTACCTGGGCCCATGAATGTCGTGCGGGCCCTGGTCCTTCAATGCTCCAATCACTATGGAACCCTGTAGGTCCAATTTTGCATCAATGGATTATGTTGCTGCATTGGGCAGTGGCTGATGTGGATAACTAACTGTTCTGCGCCATGTTCTGATGTGGATCACTGCTGTTCTGCACCATGTTCTGATGTGGATCACTGCTGTTCTGCGCCATGTTCTGATGTGGATCACTGCTGTTCTGCACCATGTTCTGATATGGATCACTGCTGTTCTGCGCCATGTTCTGATGTGGATCACTGCTGTTCTGCACCATGTTCTGATGTGGATCACTGCTGTTCTCCACCATGTTCTGATGTGGATCACTACTGTTCTGCACCATGTTCTGATGTGGATCACTGCTGTTCTGCGCCATGTTCTGATGTGGATCTCTGCTGTTCTGCACCATGTTCTGATGTGGATCACTGCTGTTCTGCACCATGTTCTGATGTGGATAACTAACTGTTCTGCGCCATGTTCTGATGTGGATCACTGCTGTTCTGCGCCATGTTCTGATGTGGATCACTGCTGCTCTGCGCCATGTTCTGATGTGGATCACTGCTGTTCTGCGCCATGTTCTGATGTGGATCACTGCTGTTCTGCACCATGTTCTGATGTGAAACTCTCTGTTCTGCACCATGTTCTGATGTGGATAACTAATTGTTCTGCGCCATGTTCTGATGTGGATGACTGCTGTTCTGCGCCATGTTCTTATGTGGATCACTGCTGTTCTGCACCATGTTCTGATGTGGATCACTGCTGTTCTGCGCCATGGTCTGATGTGGATCACTGCTGCTCTGCACCATGTTCCTGGTGACCTGCGCATGCGCAGTAGTCCCTGGCACAATGCCAAAGTCTACTGTGGCGCCAGAGAGGAGAGGGCCTGTTTGGAGCCTGCACACGGTGCTTAAAGCGCCTCTGGGTCTATACTAATAACCCAGGCCCGGCATTGTCAAAGGAGCCCGGAGAGGGCCCAGCAAGCTGTGGAGGAGGAGAAATTAAGTATTTTCAATAAATGTTACCTGGGCCCATGAATGTCGTGCGGGCCCTGGCCAGGGCCTCAACTGTGTGGAGCTTTTTTAAGGGTTTACTCCCTCAATGCAAAAACATAGTGGTAGGTTAATTGAATTTCAATAAAAAATGTACCTTAGCATGTACTCATATGTGTCCATGGGAATATAGATTTTAGCTGCATTGGGACTGGGACTTATATGAATGACTAAATATTTGTTTTTTTAAAGTTCAGCATAATATGTAAGTACTATTTAAAAAACTGTTAAATAAATTAAATGTATAATAAACATTGTAGCAATAAACACTAAGGGGATTGATGCAAGAATGTTTAAAAGTGCAACTTCGGTGGTGATGCATTTGATACTCTCCTTTATCACTCTGGGGCCTATTTATCAATCTTTTTTTACTAAAATAATGTGAAAAAGGGTGACCCTTTTCACATTATTTTAGTATCACTCAAGTGTATCAAAGTGCTTTTGGAGCAGTTTTCGTAAAAAAACTACTCCAAGCCCTTAAATACACATCCTTTTATTAAGCAGATCACATTTCCCTACTTGTAATGGGAGATGCGATCTGTTTCAGTGTTACTAAAATAAATCGTAATAAAAAACCGGGAGGGAGCCCTGTGATAATAAAGCTATCTGGAGATGGCATTATGCAGGCTTCCTCCCCTGTTTTGCTTACTCTAGTTCAGCCTTTACTGTCTGCTGATAGGGAAAGCAGAGCCCGGAGCAGGTTTCTGTAATCAGCCTGTGAGTCTGATAGACCACAGGCAGATTACAAAGAAAAAAGTTAGAATAAAAAATGACAAAATTACACTTACCTGCACCAGGGGCCAGTGGTCGGTGATCGGTGAGCTCCTTTGTGATCCAGTCAGCTGATCTTTGTGCTCCTTCTGTAACCCCAGACATCTGCTCTGTGCTGTTAACTGAGATGCAGTGAAGTCCTGGCCAGCTGACCGGGGTCACAGTGCAGGAGCATAGCGACCACTGAGAAGTTTACTGAATCACGGATCACCTGAATGGCACATGCGTAGGCACAGTCTCATGGTATTTTTCTCTATGGTTTGCTGACCATTGATAATTTTTTGCGATTGTAGTGTTTTTACCATTCGATGGCGGCAGTTCGAATGGTAATCATTCGATGGTGTTCCGATGGTGGCTTGTTTTTTTTTAATTCTTAAAGCTATGCCTCCCCTGGCTGCTGTGTGCTATGTCTCTGCATCTGAAAATCTTCATGGTTCATGCTGGGTTCGTTGGAAGCTGTCTCTCACTGCCTCAGAGAGGTGACCCTCAGTCCCCCCCTCCCCTCTCTCTAGGCTGCTGCTAGGCAACAGGGCATATTGCTAGCTCTGATTGGCTCTCACCGTTTCAGAGAGCCAATCAGTGTGCAGCCCTCGTCCTGCAGCAGCAGTCACTCACACAGCACACAGAGCAGGCCAGGGTGGATATAGGACCTCATTCAGAGTCGGTTGTTGCGGGCGCACGGTCGTACGCCACCAATGTTCGCTATACTGCGCATTCGTAAAGTTCGCAATGCGCGTGCGCAAACTAGTTGCTACGATCAGAAATTTCTCTCTCCTTGAACACAGCCAGGTCGGTAGTTTGAGTGACAGATGGAGGCGTTTGTGGGTGGTAACAGGGAAGGTGTTTGAAAACGGGGGAGTGGAGATCCGAACGCAGGCGTGCCTCATTATGCGAACGGCGTTTTATGGGAGTGCATACGGATTATGGGAGTGCATAATTAACAAAGTAGCGTCATGGCACATGTGACATGGGAGGTTTTTACACTGACATGATCGTAGAGCTTAAGAGAGGGTATGGTCAACCTTAAGCTCTACAACCAGTTCCGATGGTTCCCGATGGTCTCGATTAATCCTTATATGCCCGGAGATGACGTGCAATGCGTTCGAGAAGGGGGCGTATTTTTTTGTCTTCCGACCACTTCCTGCCCTTGGTCGGCCAACTACCGATCCGAACTTAGGGACGCAACTTGCGAGGGAATCATTTGCATATCCGGCCCCTTTTTCCGTACGACCGTGCGGCCGCTTCGACCGACTCTGAATGAGGTCCATAGACCTGAGTGGCGTTTTCAAGTATGTGCTCATCATCTGTACCCATGTAAAGGAGGGCTCAGCGTACAAGAACATTGTGAGGGGATACGGCTGGCTGAGTACCATAAAAAGGGGACAGCCGCCATGCTTACTAAATGATCTATTGTGCCCCACCCCCTTCATACATGTGACTGATAACACGCACAACGTGGGTACTCCCAGTGCTGCACTGCTGCTACAATAAAATATATTATATTATATATATATATATATATATATATATATACTACTTAATCACTGACCATTGTGCATATATATTAGGGGTGAGCGGGTTCGGATTTCTGAAATCCGAACCCCCCCGAGCCCCCCCGATCCGAGTCCGATCCGAATCAGGCTCGACTTTTCCCGCCTGACTCGGATCTGAAATCGAGGCAAAACGTCATCATCCCGCCTTCCGAGTCTCGCGGGTTTTGGATCCTATATAAGGTACCCACGTCGGCGCCATTTTCTCACTCGGCTGTGGACAGTGAAGAGGGAGGGTGGGAGTTAGGGCTGTGTAGTGTAGTGTAGTGTAGTGCTGCTGTTGTCCACTACTTCAAAGTCCATAGGGGCTGGCTGTGTTGTGCTGTGCTGCTGTTGTTAATAGGGGCTGTGTCCACTACTTCAAAGTCCATAGGGGCTGGCTGGACTGTGTTGTGCAGTCAGTTCTCCATAGGGGTTGTGTCCACTCCAAAGTCCTGTGCAGTGTCCCAGTCCTAAAGGAGTGCTGCAGTGTTGTCCAGGGGGTGCTCTGTCCATCAGGGGTGCTCCCCCCAAGTGCTAAAAAAATAATATATTTTCTGTGTTTGTGAATTGTGTGCGCAGTAGCCGCACGTGCATCAACAAAGTAGTGCCAAGCGTGCGCCTGTGTCATAAGTAAAGGGCCGGCTGGCTTGACCGTTAAGGGTGCTGTAACCCCCGAAAGTACACTCCAGTCCAAACCAAAAAAAAAATTATTTTCTGTGTTTGTGAATTGTGTGCGCAGTAGCCGCACGTGCATCAACAAAGTAGTGCCAAGCGTGCGCCTGTGTCATAAGTAAAGGGCCGGCTGGCTTGACCGTTAAGGGTGCTGTAACCCCCGAAAGTACACTCCAGTCCAAACCAAAAAAAAAATTATTTTCTGTGTTTGTGAATTGTGTGCACTGTGGCTGCACGTGCATCAACAAAGGAGCAGCGCCAAGCGTGCGCCTGTGTCCCATAAGTAAAGAGCCGGCTGGCTCATTTCTTAAAGGGTGGTGTAACCCACAAAGTGCACTACTCTCCAGCAAAAATAAAATAATATTTTCTGTGTTTGTGTGCGCTTTAGCCGCACGTATATATATCAATATAACATAAATGGAGGACCAAACTTTCTCCGATAAAAATAAAATAGGGAAAGATCAAGAACCACTTCCTCCTAGTGCTGTTGCTGCTGCTGGGAGTTGTTCATCATCCCAGAGAGGAAGTAGGAACATCACTACTTTTACTAAACAATTGACCCTCCAACAGTCCCTAGCGATGAGGATGAAGTACGACAGCAGTCATCCTGAAGCAAAACGTATAACTGAGGCCTTGACTGCTATGTTGGTGTTAGACGTGCGTCCGGTATCCGACATTAGTGCAGTGGGATTTAGACAATTGATGGAGGTAGTGTGTCCTCGGTTCCAAATCCCGTCTAGATTCCACCTGTATCCTCAAAGCAGCAGCGACAAGCGTGCGTCTGTCTGTTAAAGGGTGGTGACACCCTCAAAGTGTGCTACACAAACAATTAAAATATTGTTCTTTTTTTTCTGTCTTTGTGAATTGTGTGGGCTGTAGCCGCACCTGCATCCTTAAAGCAGCAGCGACAAGCGTGCGTCTGTCTGTTAAAGGGTGGTGACACCCTCAAAGTGTGCTACACAAACAATTAAAATATTGTTCTTTTTTTTTTGGTCTTTGTGAAATGTGTGGGCTGTAGCCGCACCTGCATCCTTAAAGCAGCAGCGACAAGCGTGCGTCTGTCTGTTAAAGGGTGGTGACACCCTCAAAGTGTGCTACACAAACAATTAAAATATTGTTCTTTTTTTTTCTGTCTTTGTGAATTGTGTGGGCTGTAGCCGCACCTGCATCCTTAAAGCAGCAGCGACAAGCGTGCGTCTGTCTGTTAAAGGGTGGTGACACCCTCAAAGTGTTCTACACAAACAATTAAAATATTGTTCTTTTTTTTTCGGTCTTTGTGAAATGTGTGGGCTGTAGCCGCACCTGCATCCTTAAAGCAGCAGCGACAAGCGTGCGTCTGTCTGTTAAAGGGTGGTGACACCTCAAAGTGTTCTACACAAACAATTAAAATATTCTTCTTCTTTTTTCTGTCTTTGTGAATTGTGTGGGCTGTAGCCGCACTTGCATCCTCAAAGCAGCAGCGACAAGCGTGCGTCTGTCTGTTAAAGGGTGGTGTAACCCTCAAAGTGTGCTCCACAAACAATAAAAATATTCTTTTTTTTTTCTGTCTTTGTGAATTGTGTGGGCTGTAGCCGCACTTGAATCCTCAAAGCAGCAGCGACAAGCGTGCGTCTGTCTGTTAAAGGATTACATCGGTGACAGCATCCAAGTAGGCATGTCAGACAGTCCGTACCTGTACTGGCAGGAAAAAGAAGCAATTTGGAGGTCCCTGTACAAACTGGCTCTATTTTACCTGAGTTGCCCCCCCTCCAGTGTGTACTCCGAAAGAGTGTTTAGTGCAGCCGGGAACCTTGTCAGCGAAAGGCGTAGGAGGTTGCTTCCACAAAATGTGGAGAAGATGATGTTCATAAAATGAATTATCAACTCTTCCAGGGAGACCAGCCTCCAGAACGTACAGAGGGACCTGTGGTTCCAGCAGGGACGAATTAATACTCTGTGAGGATGAGGATGTACACACTGAAGAGGGTGAGGAATCGGTGGATGAGGAGGATGAGGATGACATCTTGCCTCCGTAGAGCCAGTTTGTGCAGGGACAGATAAATTGCCAGCTTGTTTTGTGGGGGCCCAAACGAACCAATCATTTCAGCCACAGTTGTGTGGCAGACCCTGGCGCTGAAATGATTGGTTTGTTAAAGTGTGCATGTCCTGTTTATACAACATAAGGGTGGGTGGGAGGGCCCAAGGACAATTCCATCTTGCACCTCTTTTTTTTCTTTGCATTATGTACAGTTTGGGGCCTAGTTTTTCAATGCCATCCTGTCTGCCACTGCAGTTTCACGCCTAGATGGGTCACGTGTTTGTGCCGCCCACTTGTGTCGCTTAGCATAGTCATCCAGCTACCTCGGTGCAACCTTTTGGACATAAAAACACTATTGTGAGGTGTGAGGTATTCAGAATAGACTGGAAATGAGTGGAAATTAAGGTTATTGAGGTTAATAATAGCATAGGAGCAGAAAAACCTACAAATTCTGTGATTTTAGCTGTTTTTATGCTTTTTTTCAAAAAAATACAGATCCAAAACACAAAACCCAGAACCCAAAACACGCAAGGGTGGTTTTGGCAAAACCAATCCAGATCCAAAACACGAAGAAAGATCCAGATCCAAAACCAAAACACAAAACACGAAAAGTGGCCGGTGCACACCCCTAATATATATATATATATATATATATATATATATATAGATAGATAGATAGATAATGCAATGCAGGTACTCCCAGTGATGAAGTAGTATATTCAGAGAGTACTCCCAGTGCTGGAACAGTATTTATAAAGCATACGCAGCATGCACTGTAAGATAGCGTCACTGAGCAGATCGCTTTGACTAGTCTAGTGTTGCCTGTGCCAGGCATGCTAGGTGGGAGTAGGACTGTCACTGTATATGTTACTACGTATATTTAGTAGTGTCTAACCACCGTCCAGTCCCTGCAGTACAGTGCGGCAGCAGCGCTGCTATAGAGTGTGCAGTAACGTGACAGTCACAATGACAGACTACTGTATATGTAATTATGTATGTTTGTTTTTTGTTGCTCCATCTCCAGGTCCCACCCCTAATCCTGCCCCAATTCTTGCCCCTCACCAATCCTGTCCCCGACCCCGCCCCTCGCCAACCACGCTGCAGGGCTTTTTGCGCATGCACACATCATATATACTGTATAGTTTTTACCATCAAATTCTTTTGATGCAATGGTTAGTTACCATCGCATCGAAAGTTTTAATGGTGGAAGTCCAGTCATCATTTGATGGTGGGCTATTCGATATCTATCCCTAGTGCTGAACCCTGATTGGAGGAGCCCAGCACACATGCTCTGACCTGAGCAGGGGGGGGTTACACCGTCTTGTTCTTCAACTCCTTAGTCCAGGGCATCAGGCAGCATGGGGGATAAAGGAACTACTGGAGACTCCGCATCAAAGTGAGACTACAGGGGAACATATTGCTTGTGTCCTGTGTATGACCGTACCTGGATGTATTTGTATATGTCTTTATGTAACCCTGTCTGTATGTCTCTATATGTAACACTGTATATGTATGTATGTCTCTATATGTAACCCTGTCTAGATGTGTGTGTGTATATGTACACCCAGAATTGGGGACACACTGTGCCATATAAAGCATATTGAATAGAAAGTCTGAAGATCTGATTTCAGTCCAGTGCTATTGTAGTGAGTGGTGACATATATAAAGTCAAATAACCCACCCACTTGTGGTTTGTACTTGTATATGCCTGGATGATGGATAGTGTGTTTTCCAGTCATGCATGGGGTTCTCTTTACCTTCTGGAATTAGGGAAATTATTTACTCCTCTCTTTGCCTCACTCGCTCTCCTCTCGTTGCCTCTCTTTCTCTCCCCCCCTTTCTCCTTCATCTGCCTCTCTCTCTCCTCTCTGTGCGTCTCTCCTCTCTCTGCCTCTCTCTCCTCTCTCTGCCTCCTTCTCTCTCTCTGCCTTTCCTGTTCTCTCTCTCTTCTTAAACGTCTTCCACCTGTCTACGGTCTCTCTCCCCTTTGTTGTTGGCCCCCTTTGGCTTCCTTCTCTCTCACAGGTCGATGGGCATGCCTCCAGTGTGACAAAAATGGGGTGTGGCTCGTGGCTGAAACTTTTCTCATGAGACCACGCCCCCTTAATTTTTTCAGGTTCGCAAAACTGCTCCATTGGGCACCAAAATATATATTCACTTACCAAGCAAATTCGGTTGGGGATGGCCCTGAGCAGAGTTGCATTGAATGTAGCTAGGTTTGCCACCTCATCCCTTTAATAAAGGACACATATGATTCACACAGATTCTATGGCTGGCTGACTTCAAGTCAAGTAGTTTTAGGGGCAGGGATTGGAGTTACA
Source organism: Taudactylus pleione (assembly GCA_031769625.1). Classification (NCBI taxonomy): domain Eukaryota; kingdom Metazoa; phylum Chordata; class Amphibia; order Anura; family Myobatrachidae; genus Taudactylus; species Taudactylus pleione. The sequence goes on from JAUIMM010000241.1 coordinate 1,783,324, forward strand.
GATAGGGCCAGTGTACTGAACGTCACTCCGTCAGATGACTCCACCGGAACTGACATTCACATGACCGTCAAGACCTGGATGTGCCCAGGTTAAGCACTAGAGGGAGGGTTGTGGGCAGGGATAGGGCCAATGTCCTCATCGAAACATCGATCCATTATTTGACTCCACTGGAACTGACAGGCACATAACTGCCGGGACCTGGAAGACGCCACAGGAGCTGTTGCAGCCATCGAAAGCAAGTAAGTCGCTGTTGGGCTACATGGGGTGATATGTCGACATTCTATCATGCTACATGCATGTTGACATTATGACCATATCAACATTCTCTTGTCGCCATTATGAATATAAACATGAATGTCAGCATACCACACTATGGGGAAGATGTACTAAGCCTTGGAGAGTGATAAAGTGCCAACAATCAGCTCCTAACTGCCATGTTACATACTGTTTTTGAAAAATGACAGGTTGGTACTTTATCACTCTCAACTTTATCACTCTCTATGGATTGGTACATCTCCTCCTCTGTACCAAACCTGTCTCTGCTCCAAACACTGAACATTGTGCTCTACATAGTGCCTATTCTTCATTCAGGTTTAAATTTGTTCTTATTCTATTCATTCATTTGTTCTCTTTTGCTGCCCTTACTTGTTCTCTGTGTTCCAATGTTCCTCTTAGCTTTATTCTAAATTGTTCTCCTCCCCATTACAGTCCAACACTTCATACAGTATTGGAACACAATGGCACATTCTCAGCCAGGATTCTGCATTCTGTACAGATTTCTTGTGTGGGTTTCTGAGTTCTGGCTACGCGACAGTGTAGATTCTATTAACATAAGGACTGCAATGTAGCAGATTGAGGGTTCAAAGTTTAAAAAAATATGTGCAGTATTGCACTGAATACAAGGACATCTATAAGTATCTAGTGAGTCACAGACCAAACCAATCCCGCATAAAATGTCTGGTGGTTTTTATTTATTTATCTACAAATATATAATATTCACAGACCTAAACATTCACAGACAGACCTAAAAATAGATTTTTTTTCCTTAAAAAAGGGAACTAATAAAAAACACAGACTGGGGCTGATGCAGAGCTGCAAGCTACTCCGATTTGCATGTTATCATACTGCTCATGTCCTGCAGCTGAGAGCACACATCTATGGACAGTTCAGAGTCATATGCAAATCAGTCACACCTTTGCTATATATATATATATATATATATATACATATATATATATATATATATATATATATAAACACCCACGCTGCTTGTACCCATGAACACATGACCAGCCACTCTACTTGCAGTATACCCATTTTTACCCATTTTTATACACTATATATTTGGAAGTAGCAAAGTAGCAGCAAAATCAAAGTAAAACTAAGCTGATTTATCACACCACAGTCTGTTGGTTAAGGCTTAGGCTGCTGAGTTGCCAGTCACTCTGGCTCCTGGGGGGAGACTGACGTCCTGGAAAGGTTTGTCTGGGGCAGCATCATGCATGATGACATCGTGCGTCGTGACATCATTCATATGCCCAGTACCGGACTGGACCAAGTGACAGCGGTAAGGGGGAGGTGTTAGTCAGCTTAATAATTTTATATTTTTTGCGGAATGCTCCTGATGGGCAGCCAGACCATGTAGTTTGTTAATAACTATTAGGTGCCAGGGCCCCATTTTGTGCCTCTGAACCTTGGGGCCTCATTGAACATCGGGTTCTGGAACGGGTGTACCCTTTGTACCCCTCTGTCGCCATCCTGACTACAGGCTCAGTTTAGTGAGGGCATGTAGCCATAGTTATGATTTCAGACTGATAGGGGTTGTGAACGTGCGTGCTGATAGTGAGGATGGCTATTAAACCAAGCATATAGATAGGGGCAGTGCGGTCGTATAGATGTGTACAACTATGCCTATAGGAGAATATACATATTTCTCTCTGTGCACACAATGTAGGGGTAATAACAGCCAATTATCATGCAAGGCTGAATAGGCCCCTTCATGTACGCATCACTTTATTTTTCATACATATCAATTTTAAAACAGTTTATTGTAGAAATACCAACTTATATAATTTCTTCAACCTCATGTTTTTATTGAAATTAAGGACAGAATTACTTTTATTTTGTCCTGCATGCCAAACTCTTTATAATGGAATCTACGTGTTACTAATAATGTCATGGATGTAATCATTCTGTAATAACTGTCTGCCATACTGCTATTGCTGTGATTAATACTCAATAATTACCAGCACTGCTGGATGGGAAAGACATCTGCTGGCACATAGATGGGAACCTTCCATCTGCACAGTGACTGGCCAATAGAATAGAGATATTCAGCCCATTGTTACATTAGATTCTCTCAGTATTCATATATATGTTGCTGTATGTGACAATAATCAAAACAGCATAGGGATATGCAGCACTATAAATCACTTCTCACTCAGATGTAGACATCAATAGAGAAAAACATGTTTTCTTTCCTATAGTAAGCAGTTTAGATATCTAGCAAGTCAATGTTCCAAGACACATATACAGAGTTTGCAAAACAAATAAACATATATATTTAAATATGCATAAATGCTCGCCCCAGATAAGGTACCCAATCACAAGCTTCATAAATGCATGATCAAGCTCCTACTCCATGTTACAAATCAAACCCACACTGCAGGAGAACGACGAACACCAGCGTAATGCATGCAACAACACGGGCCACAGGTGAGTTGCAATCACAGTAAATATTTCTAAAAGATGATAAAATACATATTACAATATTAGAAAAGATTCAGATAAAAATCATATAACATTAAAAATCATATATTATTGATATAGATAACTAATTTAGTTTTCATTTCCCTTACACATAGCTAAAACTGTGACATATTTGCCACAGAAAATCTTGATTAATAGAAGAGTCCAGGACCAGTGAAATAATTGTTTTCATATAGGAATAAACAACATATTGTATCATATAATTTATCAGCACAATCACCACAAAATGTAAATTAATGTCATTAAAAAATGATAGCACATGTTATAATTCATGAACTATACTCCCATACCATTAAAATACTATAAAGATTTACAAAAATGAATAGGATAGAAGGGAATTGAAAGATCTCCACATATTACCCTTGGTTATAAAGATGAAAAACGCAATCCCAAGGCTTACACAATCTATAAAAGAAATAATAAAAATACTATTTCAAAGAAATGACGGAAATTCATTATGCTCGTTATGCCCTTCAGGGTCAGACTATTCAATGTAAATATCCGAAAGCATTCCTTATTTTGTAACAATTCTATAACCATTTTTCTTCATTGGTGGTGCAGAATAAATTATTTGGTAGCGTAACTGAACGACACCAGGTTCCATCTGCCAGATATGCTTTGCGACAAGAGGAAATCAAAAGTTTCTCTAGCAAGATTTTTAAAGCTTCTCTTATATGAAGTGTATGTTCCGAATGCCAAAACTTCATAGGTAATAGCTTGGCAACATTAATCTTACCACAAAGCAACTTACCTACTTAAACAGGGATACATTCAGATGAGCATTTTTTGTCCCTTACCTACTGGGCAATCTACCAAAAAATGTTTACTGCTCTTGGCTTTTTGTCTAGGAGTACAGAGCAAGTTTTCTGAAGATCCTTGGAAGACTAGCATTGCTGCAAAGAAACCTGTGATTTTTTATAATAGCCCAGCCAATTGCATGGTATGTTATGGTATGCTTTTAGACAACAACAAAAAAAGACCAAGGGGGCGATTCAGACCCGGACGCTAAGCCGCGATCGCTCGCATCCAAAAGGGGCCGGGTATGCAAATTCCGAGATCGCACCGTCTGGTATAAGGACGCCCTCTATGTCTTAGAGAGAGACGGCAGAGTGAGCGCATGCCAGTAAAAAGACGCCCACTTTTCTTACTTAGCACAAGTCATCTCCAGGAAGTGTAGAGGTAGCCCCTACCCCACCGCAAGCACTGTGATCACTGCAGGCTGAAATACAACCAAGTGACGTGTACAATGACACCTCCATGCTAATTATGCACACCCATAATATGCCGTTTTGACGCCCAGACACGCCTGCAATTCACAGCACCACTCCCCCGTTCACAAGCACCTTCCCCTGTTACCACCCACAAATGGCACTATCTGTCATTCAAAGTAGCGCACAGTCTTTGTGCTACGAGCACACGATTCCCGATTGCAGTGACTGGTTCACGCATGCGCACTGCGATGCATACGCATGCGCAGATGGGCGACAATCGCCCATAGCGAGCGATCATGGATTAGCATCCGGGTCTGAATCAGGCCCCAAATTTCTTAGCTTTTCATATAGCTGCATCAACATGCTTAGCTTACCCACAATGTCTTTCGTGTAGCAAAATGTAATTAAATTTTGAGTGATTTCATTCAATTGGTATTCATAATTTTTGGATCACCACCTATCCTTCTAACACAGGTAATTTGTCCTAGTGGTAAATTATTAGGGTAGGGGTTAGAAAAGTACTTACCATTCCTTCCTATGGGTATCGGGATTCTGGATGTTGGGATGCCGCTGTCGGTATACTGATCAGTGGCATCCCGACAACCGGGATTTCATACCCTTTGAGCAACTTCTCTTACTCTCTCCAAGATTTGATATATTTCCCCCATATGTAATGTAAGATAATATCAGCACTTTAAAGAATTATAAATATACTGTCGAAGTCAAATAATTGAATATGATCGCCCACAATTATTATCTGACGATCTGGTCGTCTATAGACTGATGTCGAGTAAACCACGATGCTACTTTGCACAATCCGATGCGCTAAACTGCGTATTCACAACACACTGATGCACATAACGCACACACATATAAATGTATATATATACTTACTGTATATACACGGACGCTCATATGCCTATGCACATACTTACACATGGACGCTCATTATGTATATAGCTGCTCACAGACGAACATATGCGGACGAATATGTGCAAGATGGTTCCCACACATTATAGTTAATAACCAGTGTTATTAAAGGTATTTTTAAGTAATAATTATGATGTAATATGTACTTAAGCGAGATCTAAGGTTTAGAATATAGTGGACATGTCATGTTTGGTATCATACTACATCCCTGTTTATTTGCAGACTCCCGTTCCTATCGGCAAAGGAGTTGCATCTTGCGCCCGCTAGTTATGAATGATACGGATTTATTGCATTGAATATTATTATCTGTATGCAGTGTTGTAGCCAGTATTAGCCAGTTGTTCGGCGGGAAACTACACAAAGAGAGCGTTGGAGAACTGAGACATGCCCCTGATGACAAAGGTATGAATCAACCAATGACCAGATTATCCAGAAACAAGAACCAATGGAAACCTGTAAACTAGTTCCTTTGTTAACATAGAACTCTGTAAGGTATATAAACGGCATCCCGATCCCAGTGTTCATACATCCTCTTTGATGATCACAGACTTCTGGATTGATGACTGTATACTGGGACCAGTGTGAGTGCGTATGTATCGGCTTGTACTATTTTTGATTGCTTTTTACTCTAGTTGTTAAATCTTTCACCTTGTTACTTTTTCTTTACATAAATAACTTTTTGTGCTTTGGAACCACACGATTAGACTGGAAAGCAATTCTTTCTTAAGCGACTTGCAGTGCCAAATAGCGACTGGCGACTATTACGAGTCAAAAGATGGGGGCTCGGCCTTGAGGTCAAGCTACTGGAAATTACTCAAAGCGACGACTGGATTTCGATTCCTCAACAAAGGGTGGATGCGTCACATACAGGTAAGAATGCAATGTGTTTTAAACCTGTTTTGCACTCAGTGTTGTGAAATCGTATATCCGTTCTTTGGGTGATATAAGGAAGGCTGATTAGAATCCAGGGACAAGAGAGAAAAGTCAGTTTCTTTTATTGTCACTTTGCACTGCAATAGGCGATTCGGAAATAGCGTATGCGTCTTCCCTGCAATACTGCCACATGTTTAAGCAATCGTTTTGATAGATAGTCTTGTATCGCTTGTTAAAACCTCTGAATAGATATTGTCATGGAGGGAAAGCATTTTCCTGCACAGAAAACTAAAATATGGATGTGAACGTATGCTTGTGATGTGAAAAGAGGGAAAAGAAAAACGAAAAAGGTTTTTTCTTCACTGTCAGAGGGAGTGACAGGAGAGACTCGGTAGGTGTCTGACAAGGCACAACTACTACCGAGTAGGTATACACAGCAGGTATACTGAGCGAGAAAGCGAAGGAGCTTTTCTTGGCCGAACCCCCAATAGTAATCGCAAAGTCCATTGATAAGTGGTAGTGTCTCTAGGCAATGCGATCGGACCGCATGGTAGTGTAAACTGTTATTGTGACTTGGGGGTCGTGGGAGGAAATCCCTGGAAAGGGTAAGTTTTTTTGGAATACTTAAATTCTATCAGTGGAGAGTAACTCAAAGTAGGAAATTTAAGTTTTTTTGGAATACTTAAATTCTATCATGGGAGAGTAACTCAAAGTAGGAAATTTGGTAGAAGTTGTAAAGAAAGCAGAATAATTGCGTAGGCTATTTTCTGCTCCCTCGTTGTGCACGCTAACGGAAAAACATTTAGCGGTTGGTGGTGCACAGTGGGTTGAAGTGAGTGGACGCATCTTATTTAATTCATCCAACGCTGAAATCCCTAGTGATAGAAGCGAAAGCATGGGCCTAGATGGGTGCTAAGCAATGACAAGGGATGGGCGAGGGAGAGCTGCTTATGAATGGGCCAGTTGCATCGACAAGGTATATAATGAATGAAAAGTATGGCGAGTATGCTACTGCGTACTGCGACATATGGGTCAAGATGACCAAAGAATGTATGAAACCCTTTCCTAAAATTGGAGATACTGGGTAATGTTAGAGATAACACATGTTTAGTCAAATCTTTGAAAAAGATAGTAAGTATAATGATTGTTTAAGGCTGTGGTTGCAAGAGGGGAACACGTGGCGCCACAAAATGGTGCGCCGCAAAACAGCGAATGCGCACCACCTCCACTTTATGCGTCCGCAGGTGAAAGTACAGCCAATACCAAAAATAAAAAAATCGTAATAAGTAACTTATACACTGTTTTAAGTCCCCTCAAGGAAAATTTTATTGAAGATAATGGTGATGTACCTACTGTAATTTCAGCTATTGCACATGCTGTTAATATATTAGATGTTTCACAGAGAGGAAAGGCAGCGATCCAACCAGCAGGGCCAGCAGCTGAAATTGGTGAGACTAGTGGAGACCGTACTAGGAGAGGTAACACCCATAACACCGAAATAATTAGTAATCCTGAACAAAATGATGTGGTAGGTGTACATCCTGTCCGTACAATTGCAGTTCCCAATGGGAAACCGGACAAAGATGGTATAGTTCCCATAAGGAATGTAGAAATGCATTGTCCATGGACTACAGCAGAATTACATTCAATTATGTCAGATTTTCCAGACCCTAGGAAACAATTAGCCAAATGCCAGAAATTTATTAAAGATTTAGGTAATGCTCATGAGCCAACTAATAAGGATTGGCGAGTGGTGTTAGGGGCCTGTCTCCATTCCAATACTGATGTACAAAAGTTTATTAAGGATTGTGTATTGGAGGAGGATGAATCCTTAATGGATGAGGATAACCAGGTAAAAATAGAAAGTATAATAACACAATTGGTTATATATTTCCCAGTGGTAGTTAACTGGAGTAAAATCTTCACTATTAAACAAAAGGATAGTGAATTGGCATCAGATTATTTTGCCCGAGCGCTGCTAGCAATAACCCGGTACACTGGGATAGCAGATATTAAAAATGATGTACACCACAGGGAAGTAGCTGTTACGGTACTTATGGATGGTCTCAAAGACAATCTAAAAACTAGAGTGCAAACCTCTCTACCTAACTGGATAGGAACTACTGTAGCTACACTTAGAGAATCTGCCGTAGAACATTTATAGGAAAAAAGAGGCACAGAGTTAGAAGTTAATGGCAGCAAGCATTCGGGCTCTACAGGAAGCATATACACGGACCCAAACTTACAATACACATAAACCACAAAGGTGTTATAATTGTAATAAAGAGGGACACATAAGAAGGAATTGAAGATCAAGAAATTGGGGGTCACCTAAGAAGGGAACACCTAGGTACACTCAGAGAGGGCACTCACAAGATTCAGGAAATTTCCTATAGTAACCTGCTCACATGGTGACAGCCAATGCTCTGCTGGAGGATGATAGTCAGTGCTAGGGGTCAAGTACTCATTTTACTATCATTTATTTATGTTCTGCATTCTTCTATGTTTCTCTTCACCTTGACTGTTAATATCTGCTTGCATTTTCCTACAGAGGGGTATAATACACATGGACACGATTGCCCCAGGGTTTCATAGATAGCCTCAGTAGTTTCTCTCAGGCCTTACATGACTGTTTGCAATCTTTTCAACCAAGCAATGGGTCTGTCCTCATGCAATATGTAGATGATTTGTTGTTGTGCTCTGATTTGTTTATGTCATGTTTAAATTATACTAAACTGTTGTTGCTTCATCTCTCACAAACAGGGCACAAGGTTGCAAAGGACAAATTACAGCCATGCCAGACTAAGGTTCAATACTTGGGACATTGTCTAACCCAGGGGCTATGACACTTGACAACTGACAGAATACATGCCATACAGACCATGACACTGCTGCAAAGCCAACAGCAAATCCATACCTTCTTGAGCATGTGTGGATACTGCAGGACATGGATCCCAGGTTTTTCTATTTTGACTTTACCATTGCAGGAATTAGTTTCATCCTCAAAATCTGACCGTGCCATACACACTGAGGAGACAGAGCAGGCTTTCCTTAACCTTAAATATAGTCTGACAAAAGCACCTGCCCTGGGAATACCAGATTATGAAAAACCCTTTGCGTTATTTGCACGGAAGCTGATGGCTGCGCAGCAGGTGTCCTCACACAGGAACATGGTGATGCTAGCAGACCTGTAGCATACTACAGTGCACAAATGGACACTGTAGCAAGATCACTCCCAACGTGTTTAAGAAGTATAGCTGCAACTGCTCTTCTGGTAAATAAGAGTGAGGATGTAGTATTAGGGCATGATACAACTGTCTATACACCGCATGCAGTATCTACTTTGTTAAATTCTGCCCAAACCAGACATGTCTCATCAGCAAGATTACCATATGTGCCTCGAGATGCACAAAGGGTGGAGGAAGGTGAGTCTCTGGTTGAAGGTGAGTTTTGCAGGTATACTGACACACATGATTGTATGGAGTATCTGAATCAGACCTTTACTGCAAGTGATGTTTTACACGGATGGGAGTTGTCATAGACAACTGACAAAGGAGAAATATGCACAGGTTATGCTGTTGTAAATGACGAGGAATAATTTCTGTGCTGCCTATATCATATATGCAATAAACTCACTCACACTTGGTACAATAGATCTCTTTATACCGTCATGGCTGCATTACCATGAGACCCCACTAACCCACACACACACATACATGCACAAATAATTATTTCTCTAGATTGCTCTCCACAATTTATCTCTAGGCATGAGTCAAGCCGGAAATGCAGGTGAATAATTAAACTTCCCTTAAAATAGATATACAGTTTACCATATATTCCCCCCACACACACACGCATGTACACTTAACACACATACATTCATGGTATATCACTCCATTTTTATTCTGTTTGCTAAATCCTGCAGTTATAAAACTTATGAATTAAAGTTACCAAAGGCAGTAGTTGTCGTCAAATACTAAGCCCTCACATGTGAAGAAGATCCGGTGTCAATGGGCAATAACAGAGCAGATGAAGCTGCCAAATGGGCAGCAGGGTTGCGCATAAACTTAACAACTGATAAAGTGATGGTCTTCCAGACAATAGACACGCAGAAATTAATTGAGATGCAAAATTTGTGTTCCCTACAGGAAAAGGCAGTCTGGAGATGTGTTCAGGAGACCTCCGGACTCTGAAGAGATGGACAAGGTAGGCCCGTTGCTCCCAAGGCATATTACCCAAGCTTGGCTGAGGCAGAGCATGGTCTGACTCACCTGGGAAAAGAAGGTATGTGCAAGTTGGTCAGAGCAAATTGGTGTGCACCAGGCTTTTCTTCTCAAGCTGGAAAGATAGCAATGTCCTGTCTGACTTGTTTGAGGAAAAATGTCGGGAAGACAATACCTACCGAGCCATCCCATATCCCTCCGACAGACGGTCCTTTTCAGGTAATACAAATTGACTTCATCCAATTACCACCTTGCAGGAATCTTAAGTATGTATTAGTTTGTACAGATGTATTTTCTAATTGGGTAGAGGTATACCCAGCTGCCACTAATACTGCTGTTTTTACTGCTAAAAAGATTGTTCAGGGATTTGTATGCAGATACGGTATCCCTAGAATCATAGAAAGTGATAGGGGTACTCATTTCACTGGTGATGTTTTCCAGAACATGTGTAAGCTTATGGGTATCAATAGTAGACTTCACACCCACTACCGACCGCAAGCAAGTGCGAAGGTGGAGAGAGTGAATGGTACTATTAAGAATAAACTGAGTAAGATCATGGCTGAAACTGGATTAGGATGGCCAGAAGCCTTACCGCTCGTCCTCCATAGCATCAGAACCACTCCTAGGTCTCCTCTTAATCTGTCCCCCTTTGAGATACTGCTTGGGAGACCACCTCATTTGATTGTAAGTCCACAGGATGATTTGAAGAGTAATAATGAGGTTACTGTGAGATATCTTATAAAAATGAGTAAACAGCTGAAACAGCAGCAACAGAAATTGAAAAAGTTGTCACCTGATATGCCAGAAACAAACTGTTATGATGTTGAACCTGGAGAATGTTATGATCCGAAATTTCTTATGCTCAGGTTGTTTGACGGACCGGTGGGAAGGCCCGTATCAGGTGTTGATGACAAGTACCACATCGTTGAAGGTAGCGGAAAGAGATACCTGGGTCCATTCCACTCACTGCAGAAAGGTCAACCACCCGGAGGAAATACAAGGCGGAGTCGAGAGAGATCATGTGGACCTGTCAATTGCGAGCCTGTTCCGGGAGAGCTAGAGACTGCAGTGAAACACCTGAGCTAAAGATGTGTGCAGACCACTATTCCACTAATGGAGGTGCGGGCTGTTTTTGTGTCTTTGCTTCCTTCCAGGGTTCTCCTCATCCTTATTTGTTTCGGGATTTACTGTTTCTGTGACGGAGGACAGATGACGGAGAGGGAGGCCGATAGTGATGTCGATGGAGTGGGGTCGGGAGAGAGAGCGATAAAACAATCAGGGCGGTATATGGTCAAATTCAGTACAGGAATTGATAAGAGATCTGTTAGCCATGTAACTCAGAGACAGTGTGATGGGTTATTGTCTGATGAATATTGTATTTGCGAGTACTGTGGGTCCCTAATTGATAAGAAATGCATCTAACGTTGCCAGTCCAAGAGCAACCTGTATGTGGGTGGGCATCCTTTAGAGGATCACCATTCCTTAGTGGTTAAGGTCTTAAACCAGACTGCATGTTGGGTATGCTCACAAGTACCTCAAGGACATAGTAATTCAGGATTAGTGCCATTAAAGTTAGCAGAGGTACTTGAATTACATGGGGGAAGAATGGTGGACAAGAAATTTAATATATCTAGACCCCCTAGTCTTAAGCTCCACCAGTACCACGTAGATAGATCCCTGGTATGCTTAAATGTCACACATTTTGGAAAACCAGGAAATTGGGAGATGTCCAGGAACAATCAGACAATGACCTTTTCACACCGAGCAGATAATGAGCCTAACAATTCTGAACTTGTATGCAGTATTATTGCAAGTGGGAGATACCTCCGATATCGGTACACGCGTAGTTACAGCAAATTAATAGTAGCATTAGGATACTGTGCAACTGTTAAACAGCCAGAAACATGTACCAGTCAAATAAGAGAAATAGGGGCAGGATCCTTTGTTAGAATAATGTGTTCAATGATAATGATGCATTCTATTCCTTACATTCTCCCAGATGATGTGTATGTTATATGTGGAAGGAAAGCTTACAAGTGGCTCTCTCCGAGTTCTGAAGGTTTATGTTATCTTGGAAGGGTGGTACCAGAAATTATGACCCTTTCACATGATGAAATGATTGGTATCCATAAAACCACACCACCTCCATACATACACACACAGTATGAACATCGTGACAAAAGAAATATGATCCCTGGTGAAGAACATGTAGCCACACAGTTGATTAGTGAAACAACTGGCTTCCAAATTTTGGTAGCATTAGATCCCACCAGGATCACTCGGGGAACTTTAAGTTTTAGATACATCCAAGAGCTGGCTAAATTAATAGACATCACCGAGATGTATGATGACACTTTCAAGTATACGGGTAGGGAGCTACAGGCTTATAAAAAGGAATTGGTACAACATAGGTTAGTGTTAAACTACCTGACAGCTGTTACTGGTGGATATTGTGTGACTTTGGCCACCCAATTTTGGTGTCATCACCAATAATACTAATGACCCCAAAGAGGTGACAGACCAGAAAATGGATGAAATCCTACAACTAAAGTGGGAGTTTCAGAAGAATCATAATACTTTGCTGTATGAGACAGAGGTAAAGGTAGAGAAATGGTTCTCTGGGTTAAACCCTGTAAAATGGTTCGCTGGTCTGGGAGAGTGGGTACAGGAGATGGTAGCGAGTGCAGGTAAGCTTCTTATTTTATACTTATTGTCATCTTAGTAATTGGCTTATGTGTCAGATGTGTTCTTACTTTGGTAAAAAGTGGAAAATGTAACACCAAAGTAAATTGTGAAAATGAGATCATGATGGTGGTGAGTGGTGGTGGTATAGGTACTAAGGTTGATAAAGAACTGCATTACAATCCTGAAATTGAATGTGCCATCAGATAATAATATGTGAATAGGCTGAGTCATGTATAATAATAATTATTGTAAATTTCCATTAAACATCCTAGGTAATGTAGTCTTAGTTCCCCCAAACTTCCTTTATAGGTTCGATGAGGTCCCACATCTTACCAATGGTCCCCTATAGATCCGCTGAGTGCATATAAGGGTTGTTTTACCCTCTCTTGAAATGCATTAGTGATGGTTCCATGACCAAATTGTGTCACCCTAACTAGAACATTGAATAATAAATTATTATGCATGACTAGAAAGTTTAAGATTAGAAGGTGATAGTTTTATGTTTGCTGTCAAAGGGTGGACTGTCGAAGTCAAATAATTGAATATGATCACCCACAATTATTATCTGACGATCTGGTCTATAGTCTGATGTCGATTAAACCACAACGCTACTTTGCGTTGCACAATCCAATGCGCTAAACTGCGTATTCACAACACACACATACATTGATGCACATAACGCACACACATATAAATGTATATATATTTATATACACGGACACTCATATGTGTATGCAAATACTTACACATGGACACTCATTATGTATATAGTTGCTAATTTCAACACACAGACGCACATATGCGGATGCATATGTGCAAGATGGTTCCCACACATTATAGTTAATAACCAGTGTTATTAAAGGTATTTTAAACTGATAATTATAACGTAAATGTACTTAAGCGAGATCTAAGGTTTAGAATATAGTGGACATGTCATGTTTGGTATCATATTAAATCCCGGTTTATTTGCAGACTCCTGTTCCTATCGGCAAAGGAGTTGCATCTTGCCTCCGCTAGTTATGGATGATAGGGATTTATTGCATATAATGTTATTATCTGTATGCTCTGTTGTAGCCAGTATTAGCCAGTTGTTCGGTGGGAAACTACACAATGTGACCATTGGAGAACTAAGACATGCCCCTGATGAAAACGTATGAATCAACCAATGACCAGATTATCCAGAAGCAAGAACCAATGGAAACCTGTAAACTAGTTCCTTTGTTAACGTAGAACTCTGTAAGGTATATAAACGGCGTCCCGATCCCAGTGTACAGACATCCTCTTTGTTGATCACAGACTTCTGGATTGATGACTGTATACTGGGACCAGTGCGCATGCGTATGTATCGGCTTGTACTATTATTGATTGCTTTTTACTCTAGCTGTTAAATCTTTCACTATGTTACTTTTTCTTTACATAAATAACTTTTTGTGCTTTGGAACCACACGATTAGACAGGAAAGCAATTGTTTCTTAAGCGACTTGCAGCGCTAAATAGCGACTAGCGACTATTAGGAATCAATAATAACTAGCTATGAGGGTATATTTACTACAGGTCATATTTAATAAATTTTAATCGTATTAAATCGATTAACATCAATATTTGTTCTGGGACCTAATCACACATTTACTAACAGACTATTTTTTAATTTGTTTTTTAAGTATTAGTAAATTTGTGATTTAGTCCCAGAAACAAAATGTAGACGTTGATGATTTTGATCGATTTTAAATCGATTATAATCAATTAAAATCGACCTTTAGTAAATATACCCCTGAGTGTTTATCAAGGAGGTATTTGATAAAGTAAGTCAATAAGTCACAGGTTGTCACTATTCTCATGGGATACGTTCAATATCCTGTAAATGGTCAGAATGCAGGCGCTGAATCCCGACACCTGTCAGAGCCCCGGCGCAGGCATCCCTACCGCCAGAATCCTGAAGGTAAATAGCGGTGTTAGGGGGAGGGTTAGGTTTAGGGGTTAGGGTTAGGCACTAGGGGGAGGAATAGGTTTATGCACTGGGGAGGAGGAGATTAGGTTTAGGCACTAGAGGGGGAGGTTAGGTTTAGGCCCCGGTAAGGGAGGGCTAGGGTAGGGAAAGGGGGAGAGTTAGCATACCGGCCGACAGGTGTCAGTATCCTAACCCTGTCGGGATGCCGGCGCCGGGATCCCGAACGCTGGCATCCTGTACCCATACGTATTCTAATATTGTTCACTAAATGTATTAGTGTTAGAGAATGATTAACTGCCCCTTTAAATGTAAAGATTATATCAGTCTTGCCTTAATTCCTTACTGCTGGGTACCTGCTGTCCATGTCAGTGATGGGGCCAGAAACTGCTTTGTTTATTTCTTGTTCTACCAACTTCTGCAAACAGATTTAAAACCTCACCACTGTTAACACCAGGATATGTCTGTATTTTTAAAAGCAGCCCGTATGATATCACTATGTGAAGTGTACATTAACTCCTACTTGAAAGCCAACAGTGAATCATGCCTCCCATCAGGGTCGTAACAACAACCAAATTAGCCCATGCACTTGCAACAGACCTGGGGTCACAAGAGTATAGGTGAGATCTTGTGTCTCAACACTAATGGTATGTGAAAGCTCTGTGTGCCTATCTATATTGGCCTATGGAACTTATAGGGGTATATGTAATAGGTTCTGATTTGCAGAGACCTGCATTATTTCAGCGATATAGCCATTAAATGTAAAACTGCAATTTGTTTTAAGGCAAAGGAAGGTTCCAGAAAACCGGAGTCTAGTACATATATTCCATTAAATTCTCGCATGAAGCATATTTGTTATTTGGTATTCCTATACACAGATGGACTAGTTATTACATTCTTGTGTAATTATCTGTTGGAGAATTATTTATTTTTATTTATTTATTAACAGTTTCTTATATAGCGCAGCATATTCCGTTGCGCTTTACAATTGGAAACATTTTGTAGGGATGTGCAGGCTCGGTTCTACTCGGTTCTGTTCGTTTTTTTTTACCGAATCTTATTGGCTATCCAAAACTCGTGACAGCTGATACCCAATAAGATTCGGTAAAAAAACCCGAACGGAACCGAGTAGAACCGAACCTGCACATCCCTAATTTATAGAACAAAACAGGGTAATAACATGCAAACATAGAGGTAAGAGGGCCCTGCTTGCAAGCTTACAATCTATAGGGAACTAGGCATTGATACACAAGGATAGGTGCTATATATTGCAATTTGGTCCAGCCAGAATGCAGAGTTTCTTGGTTGGCTGCATGATCCAGTCACACAGGAATGTCGGCCAAATGTCAGGAGTATGTGAAAGAAAGACAATATGTGAGGTTATGTGTGGACTGTGAGTGGGGACGTAATAAGACATGGAAGCTATGAGGTTATGTGGTCAGTTCTGGAATCTGATAAGCTTGTCTGAAGAGGTGAGTTTTCAGGGAACGCTTGAAAGATTGAAGACTAGAGGTAAGTCTTATTGTGCGTGGTAAGGCATTCCATAGAGTGGGTGCAGCCCGAAGAAAGTCCTGTAACCGTAAATGGAAGCAAGTAATGCGCGTGGATGAGAGACGCAGATCTTGTGCTGAGCGGAGAGGTCGGGTTGGGAGATATTTTGAGATGAGTGAAAAGATGTATGTTGGTGTAATTCGGTTAATGACCTTATGTGTAAGTAAGTAACAGTATTTTGTATTGAATACGGTAGAAAACCGGCAACCAATGGAGGGACTGACAGAGCGGGGCAGCAGACGATGAAAGTTTGGCAAGGAAGATAAGCCTCGCAGCTGCATTCATAATGGATTGTAATGGCGATAGCCTGTTTTTGGGAAGACCAGTAAGGAGACTATTGCAATAGTCAACGCGGGAAATAATGAGTGCATGGATTAGAGTTTTTGCAGTGTCTTGTGTGAGATATGGTCGAATTTTGTACATGTTTTTTAGATGTATGTAACATGATTTTGAGAAAGATTGAATGTGGGGAACAAAGGACAGTTCAGAATCAAGGATGACACCAAGGCAGCGACCTTGTGGGGCGGGGTGGATTGTTGAGTTATCAACAGTGATAACGAGATCAGATTGGTAACTGTTATTGGCCGGTGGAAATACAATTAATTCTGTTTTAGAAATATTAAGTTTCAGGTGGCGAGATGACATCCAAGATGAAATGGCAGAAATACATTCAGTGACACAGACCAATACAGATGGTGATAAATCTGGAGAGGATAGGTAGATTTGAGTATCATCCGCATACAGATGGCACTGAAATCCAAAAGAGCGGATTAGTTTGCCAAGACAGGTTGTATAGATTGAGAATAGCAAAGGACCTAAGACAGAGCCTTGCGGTATTCCAACTGATAGAGGTAGCGAAGAGGAGACAGAATCAGAAAAACGAACAGAAAAAGAGCGATCAGATAGGTAGGAAGAGAACCAAGAAAGAGCTGTGTCCTTAAGACCTAGGGATTGTAATGTTTTTACGAGAAGAGAGTGGTCAACAGTGTCAAAAGCAGAGAGATCTAGAAGAATTAGGAGTGAGTAATGGCCTTTAGCCTTGGCAGTGACCAGATCATTTACTACCTTAGTCAGTGCTGTCTCTGTGGAGTGCTGGGAACGAAAGCCAGACTGAAGTGGGTCCAATAAGTTGTGGGTGTTAAGAAAGCATGTCAGGCGGGTGTAGACGAGTCTCTCCAGTAGCTTGGAGGGGCATGGGAGCTGGGAGAGAGGACGGTATTTTGAGAGAGTGTTAGGGTCAGAATTTTGTTTTTTCAGAATGGGAGTAAGCACTGAATGCTTGAACAGTGATGGAAAGATGCCAGTAGAGAGAGAGATTACAGATTTTAGTTAGGGTTGGGATGAGCACAGGAGACAGAGCTTTACTGATTTGTGATGGTATAGGATCTAGAGGAGAGGTAATAGAGTTGGAGGGGTCAAATGAAGAGAATAATTTATTTGTAGGGTACCCTATATTTCACAGCGCTGGACAGTCAGCATACAAATACATGATTAGAACCACTTGGCCCATCTAGTCTGCCCTTTTTAACCTTTTGGTAACCTCAACTCTATATAAACCTTAGTTCTTTGTAAGGATAATCTTATGCCTATTCCAAGCATGTTTAAATTGTTCTTCTGTCTTGCCTCTACCACCTCTGATGGGGGCTACTCCACTTATCCACTACCCTTTCCGTGAAGTAATTTTTCCTTACATTTTCTTTGAACCTACCTCCCTCCAGTTTCAGTGCATGTCCTCATATTCTAGTACTTCTATACCTTTGAAGAATGTTTCTCTCCTGTACCTTGGTAAAACCCTTGATATATTTGAAAGTTTCTAGCATGTCCTCCCTTTCCCTTTGGTGCTCCAAACTATACATATTAATATCTTTTAGTCTTTCCTGGTAGGTTTTGTGATGTAGGCCATGCCCCATTTAAATTGCCCTTTTTTGTACAGTCTCTAATGTATTAATATACTTCTAGAGATATGGCCTCCAGAACTGAACACAGTAGTCTAGATGATGCCATACCAATTACCTAAACAGGGGCATTATTAGGGCCGCCGCTAACCCTCCTGTCTGCACGTGATAAGCGAGGGGAAAGTGATCGCACTGATCAAACCCCCCCTCTGGATCTGCCCCTTGCTGAGGGACACAATGGCGTAGCCATTCCTCCTTAAATTAGGCCATGCACCCCAGTACCTGGCCTGGCCAGGCTCTCTAAAGCCCTGCCTATGCAACCAAGCATCTGGCTCATCTTTCTCATTACTTTGGTACATTGCTTACCTTCCTTTAAGTCACCTGAAATAGTGACTCCTAGATCCCTTCCTCCTCTTTAGTTTCCATTATAGTACCCTTGATACTATATTTAGCCTTTGTGTTTTTGAAACCAAAGTGCATAATTTTACATTTTTTAGCATTACACTGTAGTTGCCTATTTCTTGACTATTGCTGTAGTCCACCTAGATCCTCCATCATTTGTCTTACCTCTCTTCGTGTGTCTACCCAGTTGCATATTTTTGAGTCATCTGCAAAAAGGCATACTTTCCCTTCAATACCATTTGTAATGTCACCAACAAAGATATTAAAAATCACTGGTCCAAGTACAGATCCCTGGGATACACCACTTGTAGTCTTTTCCTCCTGAGACTGCACTCCATTTACTACAGCTAGATATCTCTGCTTCCTATCCTGCAACACAATTTTTATCCATTTAACTATCTTAGAATCCAATCCCAAGCTTTTGAGTTTATTTAACATTCTGTGGGATGTGGGACCGTGTCAAAAGCCTTTCTAAGTCTAGATAAGCTACATCTTCGGCCCCTACTTGATCTATTACTTTAGTCACCCAGTCAAAAAAAGTAAATTCAAGTACACAAATCTGATAGGGACTCTTAATGCTAATTGCCGTGTCTTGGTGGAGTTGAGTCTGCCTAGACTCAACTCCCAACTCCTTCACAAACCCCTCTGTAATCACCACAAATGTTCTGCAATGGCTGGCTATTCGCATCGCCACACAAACTCTCAGCACCAACAACAACTACACCTACTAGGGATTCACGATTTCTTTGGCATCCCGCGGCTCCAGCATGCAGGTGAGAGTTTGGATAGCCCCACGGACTTACATGGCATGTAGTCCCAGGAAGGGTGCAGAGACAGTTAAGCCGGGCACACATTACCCAACCTGCTAATGAAACGCCCGATATATCGGCGGTACACACTGCACGATCCGGTCTCTGACCACCCAATACATCGTTCACCTGCACCATTCACCTTCCTGGAATCGACAGCTGAGTTGCTCCATCTGCCGTGCATGCATGGCTGATGTAACAACCCTGATGTTGCTGTGCGGAAGCGTGCATAGTGCATGCACACTAGATCAGGGCTCGACAAATCCGGATTGCCAGGTTGCCATGGCGACTAAGATTTTAGTCCTGGCGACCGAGTTTCCAAGCCCCCCCCACCGCAGGGAGGTTCCATTTGCCGGGCGCCTGCCTGACTCCCCACACTCACTCATGAGCTCCAGCATCTGGCTACCCCCATGGGCACAATGGGAGAGATGTCATGACATCTCTCCCATAGTAACGAGGAGCGGCGGACGCCGGAGCTCACTCCTGAGCTCCAGCGTCCGGCTTCCCTCACAGGCACTATGGGAGAGACGTCATGACATCTCTCCCATAGTACCGAAGAGCGACAGACAGCAGCGGACGCAGGATCGGGACTTAGGTAAGTATTCTGTTTTTGGGGGGGGGTTTGTTTGTGTTCACATGGCTCTATTACAGGGGGCTCTATTACAGTGGGCTTACAACTGGGGGCTCTATTACAGGGGGCTTGCTACTGGGGGCTTTTTTACAGGGGGCTTACTACTGGGGGTTTACTACTGGGGGCTCTATTACAGGGGGCTTACTACTTGGGACTCTATTACAGGGGCTTACTACTGGGGGTACTTTTACAAGGGGCTTACTGCTGGGGGCTCTATTACAGGGTGCTTACTACTGGGGGCACTATTACAGGGGCTGGTATGGGCATGTTGCAGAATCATTAAAGAAGCATGTGTGGTGATTTGATGGCATGTGGGGAGGTTGAGGGGCACTGAAAGGGCATGTGTGGTGGTCTATACAAGCTTTCATATATTTTGGTAATGGACGATGGTCTGGCTCCTAAACTTTTACGATGGTTCCTAGATTTTACAAAAAATTTGTCGAGCCCTTATTTGTTTGTTACTTTTTTTATTATTTATTATTACATGCTATTGCCACTTATTTATACTGTACAAGGCATTGCCTTTCATTCTACAAAATATCCAAACTGAATATGAAATATAAATACATTGGGCCAAATGTAATAGGGTGAGAACTTAGAAAATGTGAGAGTTAACTCCCACAATTTTTAAACTCAGCCAATGTAAGAGAACATGCAAACTCGCATGTTTTTCAGACGCTAAAAACTCTCACGATTTAAACTCTCATCCAGGTGTTTTCCCATTTTGAAAATGCAACTCAACCAATGTATTAGTGTGAGAGGTTACTGCTAAACTCTTAAATTTTGTAAACTGTCACCCTATTACATTTCGACCCATTGGCTTCATAATCCCCTCATTTCATAATCCACTGAGGTTTTGCATAACCTCTGGGTAATTTGGTATCTATAATTATTATGATCTACAATAACATTCCTCAGCAGGCTATATCGATGTCGCTGGTTACTTATTTTAAAGCGGGAAGCACATTTTTATTTATTTTTTATTATTATTATTTTGATTAAATAAAAGTGAATAAGAGAAGATATGTACTCATACCGTCATCAACATCAGTGTTTATTGTCACACAAAAGCTTAGGGAGTATAACTAGACCACAAGACCAGATGCCCCACTGTACTCTACTTACACTTGGTCCCATTGAATTACAAGTTACTCCAAATGTAAAATACATCTGGATTTACTTTGCATGCAGAATAATAAAAAGAGGATTTTTGCAGCATTCAGCTGGATTTCTGTCCAACTCTAATTCTGGGCTCATATATTAAGCATTTGCAATTTTTGCAGTATGAGTCTGGATGTTCTATATCCTATTGTGTTCTGCATAACCTGCCACATATAGCCCTAGTATGTAGTTTAATATTGTCCTATATAGCCCCATATGACACCATAATGACTTGTGTCCCACTTATAATACTGTATGATGCACCATATTCCCCCTTATAACCTCATGTGCTAGACCAGGGTACATACACCTTGTCCTACATTACTTCTGCATTACCTATCTCCATCAAAAGTCAATGGACTCAATAGGAGGAAGTACTTACTTTACTGCTAAACATTGTACTTCATATTGATGTCTGAGGTGTTCATAATGAAGTAAAAGTAATCATTGTATTAAAGTACTACTTGCTAAATGTGGTGTCTAAGGCTTTTTACAGACAGCAAGCTCCAGCTAATACGTGACTGTGAAATGGACTCCCATACAGTACATTCATTAACAATTTACCATTTATCCAAAGCACATCTTAATAATCTAATACAAGCAACATGCAAAAGTCCAAAGGCAAATATTGGAGCTCCTCCAATGATACAGAATGAATCAGAGTTTGTAAGGACTCATGTAATCTGTCTTCGCTCTGGTCTGTTAACCGATAGGTGAAAAAAGCAGAGACGGCTACTCACAGAGATCATTAATCTCTATGGAGAGCCACCAGTGATCTCTATGTGACCATCCATCTCTGCATTCTTCACCTGTCAAAAAATGGAACCGAGTGGAGACTGATTAAAAATATTCTAATGTGCACCTAGATTTAAAGGTGCAGATGTTATTTCTCTTATTTGAAATGGGCTTTTTTTTATTTAAACTTAAATTAAGTTAAAAAAAAAATGAAAATGAATCAGTAGCTTATTGTTGTTTATTTGTTGTATTGTAGGTCTATAGTACTCACTGCTCAACCATTTGGAATGATTTCTGATGGCTTTTCAGACAGCTTTTCAACCCCCGCTGTTGCAACTTAAAGAAGAGGGAGCTCTGCAGGACACAATGACAGCAACATTAGTAAAGAATGGGTGAGAGAAATACAACATGAGTGGGGATGTGAGTTATGTGCTCCCAGTCACATTGTAGTGATTTCTGCAGCATCATACATGCTGATTTCTAACTGATTGTGCAGATGGGAAATTGATTTTGTGCTGTGTGCTGTGTCCATGTCTTTGTTGTCCTAGGTCATAGATGAACCATGCATGTTGTTCTGCACGCAATTTGTAGACCTCTTCACATGACAGTGCAGTGTCAATTCTACTCTGATCACTTAACATTTGACATATCTGTAGTTCACATACACCTATCATCATCATACTTCAACATTCTAAAATCTGAACACTCATTAATAAATATCTAAGCCCCAATGTATTCGTTAGCTGCCTCCCCTCAAAAGTGTGGAGACCTCATGGTTCTGCAGATAACCCATACCAAGATCTTCTCTAAAGCCATACAGGTTTTATGCTTAGGAGATTAATCATGCCACAACACCATCCCGTCAAGACATTTGCACTTAGATTAACCATTTTCCATAGCCATCCTTTCATTAAACTAATTAGGAGCGATTCTCTGGAAATCTGCTACAACAGATTTATCCATCTCAGATCTGAGAAGCAGATGAAGCAGATTCAATATAGCAAGAGAATCTGACGCAATGTGCGGCTGCTTACATAGGGCCTGGGTCTGAGTGACATGAAGTCCAAGTCCAAAAAGAGACACATCTTGAGATTTTTAGCAAACTACTAACCTTAATGGAGGCAACCAGTTCTCTCTGTCCATGAAATGGACAATTATGGGTGGCAACTGGTTGGATACCTTGTGAACACACACAAGAGATCCATTTAGTGGATTCTTGGGCATGAAGCCGGGATGCAGTCAGGAAGCCGACGGTCGAAATGCCGACCGCCGTCTTCCCGACTGTCAAATCCCGGCAGGGTACTAATAACTTGCATCGAAATCCTGATGCCTGTCATTAGACCTACGCCGCGAGCCCGCCGCCCGGCATACCGAATGAAGGTAAGCTGGGCACTGGGTGCGGACAGCCGCGGGGGGTAAGGGTTAGGTTTTAGGGCTCCCGGGGGGACTTAGGGTTAGGCACCCCCAGGGGGGAGGTTAGGGTTAGGCACCCCCCCGGGAGACTTAGGTTTAGGCTGCGGGGATGGGGGGTTAGGTTTAGGCACTAGGGGGGAAGGTTAGGGTTAGGCACCACTAAAGGAGGGTTAGGGGGGGTAGGGTTAGCATTACTTACCTAAATCCACTGTCGGGATCTTCACTCCTGCCAGGCTTCCACCGTGGGGATTTGGGATGCGGCCGGCGGTAATACATACTGATTCTGTGTAGCCATGGTTCCACGCTAATTATGAGTCATGTATGTGCCGTTGGGATGCCTGCTGCTGGTTATCTTTTGCACTCAGCATGGGGTACATGTAAGTGCCAATACTAATGATTACAGTTGCAGCTGTGGACGAAAAACATTGGGACCAATTGGAATTCCACCCTTCATATGCTTCAGTGACTGGAGGAACAGCAAAATGCCATCATGAGGTACACAATAAACATGAGATATAGTGAAGTGAGTTCAAACACTGCCAGCCTGAGTCAGGTCATAGTCTTAGTTAACCTTTGGTGAATTAGGTGGGGTGTGACATACCCCAGCAATTTAAACTCCTATAACTTTTTAAAAATACCATTCGCAAGTTGCTATTTCATGTAGCTGGAGTTGCGAAGTTGCCAGTTTGCGTAGTGATGGCAGTTTAGTGTGGCAAACGCTAGCACAGCGAGTACACATGCTTAAAATGCGTGTACTCCCCACCTAGTTCACCAAAGGTTAAACTAGAAGCTGAAGGACAAGGGGAAACTATAAGCAATCCTGCTAAGTATGTTGGTATGGGTTGGGTATGAAATGCCGGGTGAAATGCCAACGGCAGAAGCCCGAAATACTAGAATCTCAATTGGGTAAGTATACTAACCCTACTCTTCTACCCCCCTAACCCTTCCTTAGGGGTGCCTAACCCTAAACTCCGGGGGTGGTGCCTAACCCTAAGTTCCCCTGGGGGTGCCTAAACCTAACCCCCCCTTCCCGCACCCTAGACCTAACCCTCCCAGGGGGTGCCTAACCCTAACCTCCCCCAGTGGTGCCTAACCCTAACCCCCCCTTCCCTTAGCCTAACCCTAACCCACCCCAGGGGGTCCCTAACCCTAAATCTCCCCAGGGGTTCCTAAACCTAACCCTTCCCCCCCCCTCGGCTAAGAGCTAACCTCCCCGCTTACCTTCGTTCGGGAAGTCCTTTGTCAGGATTCCGTGGTCGGGCTAAAGATAGGCGTCGGTATTAGACACATATCTTTAGTACTAAGTTGGGATTTTGATGCCGGGATTCCATCAGACGGCTTCCCGTGTGTCGGTATTTAACTACATCCCATTGGTATGTATGTATATTAAGTTCTTTATTCACTTTGTCAGGACCAAAGGGTTTGCAGCATCTTGAATTGGATCACTACATTTTGCAACCATGCTTTATCCTAGTTTTAAGTCCTATGTAATATCTTTCTTTCCAACTGTAACAGATGTTGAGGATAATGACTTCTTGAACTTTGAGGATGAATAACACTATTAGCCCTAAGCCCCTTGGTAGCTTGGTTTAATCAAACCACCAAAATGTTTTCTTTTGAGAGGTCCCAAACAAACCAAGGACTCCAGGCACAAAAGTGGCAGTCGCCATCACTGAAGGACAATTGCATTGTGCCCCACTTTTCATGATAGGCATTGCGCACCTCCCTGTATTAGTGTAAAGACTGCTAGCCTGTTACTTCATCTCCATTTACCTGTATTGGCCTGGGGCCTTTGATTTGCTGGTTGGAGCAGATTGCTATTATCTGTTCTACTAGGCCGTTACTCTGTGTTAAATCGCCTGTATTGGCCTGTGACCTGTGATTTGCTGTTTGGCCAACTGTGTTGGTAATATATTATGTTTTCTACTAGGCTTTTTCTTAGTTCTTGATCAATTAAAACATTCTATTGGGTTGTATAGTTTATTAAACTGCCATCCAGTCTGCCACTGCTGTTCCCCTACTGTATTTTTCATAGATGTGCTATATTCTTTTAAACTGCCATGTGTTTGTGCTTCTGCTCTGTCGCTTAGTTTAGCCAGCCATCTCGCTGCAGCCTTTGGCCAATACTGATGAAAACAATATTGTGAGCTTGGAGATGGTCAAAATTTACTGTAAAAGAATGTTATTGATGCTAATAATGCTGTATGTCCAATTTACATGATTTTAACTGTTTTTATCATTTTTAAAGAAATCCAGATACAAAACCAAAACACTTGAGGGTGGTTTTGCCAGAAAAAAAAAATGGTTTTGCCGAAAAAAAAAAACAAGACAATTATTTAGGACCAAAACATGGGGGTCTGCGCACCTCTCTAATTCATTCACTAACCACCAGATTGAAGGTCTGCTTTACACTAGTCTCTGGATTGGAGTCCTGATTTATACAATATCCACCTGATTGGAGGCATGCTATATGCTAGCCAAAAAGTTGAATGTCTTCTATTACAGTAGACAACAGATTATAGGTATACTGTATTCTAGACAGTAAATTGATTTGCTGTACAGTATTGGTCTGCTATACTCTAGGCATCAGATTTGTGGTCTGTTTTATATATTCGCAACTGGATTGTGCCTGCTTTACAGAAAACCAAAAAAATGGGTTCTACAGTTTACAACTGCTGAGAGATGGGCTGTTTCCTATACTGCCTGTTCACCAAAATTTGGCTCAGCATGAAGGAAAAAGAGCTATAAACGTGAGAGGAAGCATCATTACTCTACTATTCCTATTACACTCGCACTGTCAGTAAATGTGATCCCAAATGCTGAAAGATGGTCAGGTGGGAGGAAACCAGAGTACCCGGAGGAAACCCACGCAAGCACATGGAGAATATACAAACTCCGCACAGTTAGGGCCATGGTGGGAATTGAACCCACGACCTCAGTGCTGTGAGGCAGTAACGCTAACCATTATACCGTCTGTCTTATGTAGACATACACGTTGCGAATTCAAAAGTGTAAATGAAACTGGATTTTTAAATTCTATAGCCATTTGTAATAAGAATGTGAGCAAATTATAACTACTATAACATTCATGAAATTTATATTTTGCTACTTTGTTTTCCTGAAATATTGAGGAAAAAGCAGTTGCAAAGGTTTTTCCAGTGTTAATTTTTCTGCTAAAGTGAACTCTTTAGCCATCCAGTCCCAATTTGTTGCCACTAGAGGGCAGTGCTTTGCAAGTCTCGGCTATCTACATTGTTCCTTGGGGCTAAATTTCAGCACGGGCCAGTAGACAAGCAGAATCCATTTGTTTTCTGTATACTATTAAGTAAGATCCATTAAAATGTAGAACTTGTTTTTAATTTATAAAACAGACAGTTCACGACAGTGCAGAGGACAAGAAAGACAGACTCTGATGTATTTAGCTGTCTTGTTGCAAACATTTTTAGAGAAATTAGAGTTTTATCAAGGACACCCTTATTTCTTTTTGCATTTTTAAAACCTCATTTACAAGTACAATGAATACAAACATCAAAATGCCTCAATTTCTGCAAAGTCCTTAGATGATCCGCTATATGCACTTCAAGGTGTACTCCTACTCTAGCTCCTACTCTAGCTCTCGGGGGAGACAGCAGTGCAAATCGAGCAAAAGTCACACCACAGTCCAAACTACGACCACTTTGGAACAACTTTTTAATTAACCTAAACTTTAAAAAATTTCTCCTATAAAATTACTGGTAGGTTAGTCTTATTTTTGGCTTAGATTATAAAGTGCAGGGATATAGGGACTGTTTTTATTAAATATGGCACTTTTGTGCATTTGGCTGGGCTTTGTTGTGCAGTCTGTTTTCCATAGGGGCTGTGTGCAGTCTGTTGTCCATAGGGGCTGGCTGGGCTGTGTTGTGCAGTGTCCCATAAAGGCTGTAGTCCTAAAGGGGTGCTGTAGTGTTGTCCAGGAGGTGCTCTGTCCATCAGGGGTGCTCCTCCCAAGTGCAAAAAATATATATTTTTCTGTTTGTGTGCGCTTTAGCCGCATGTACATCAACACAGTTGCGCCAAGCGTGTGCCTCTGTCATAAGTAAAGGGCCGGCTGGCTCGTATGTTGAAGGGTGATGTAACCCCCAAAGTGCCTGAAAAAAAATTTTTTTTTTTTCTGTGTTTGTGACTTGTGTGCGCTGTAGCCGCACGTGCATCAACCAAAGTAGCGCCAAGCGTGCGTCTGTGTGATAAGTAAAGGACCGGCTGGCTCGTCTGTTGAAGGGTCGTGTAACCCCAAAGTGCCTGAAAAAAAAAAATATATATATTTTTCTGTGTTTGTGTGCACCTTAGCCGCACGTATATATCAATGTCGCATAAATGGAGGACAAAAATTTGTCCGATAAAAATAAAATAGAGAAAGATCAAGAGCCACTTCCTCCTAGTGCTGAAGCTGCTGCCACTAGTCATGACGTAGATGATGAAATGCCATCAACGTTGAAACGGAAACTTGCCAATATGCCATTTACGACACGGAGTGGCAAGGAACGGCTAAGGTCCTCCCCTATGTTCATGACTAGTGGTTCAGCTTCACATGATGATGGAAACCCTCCTCCTGCTACAAAAATCAAACCAGTTCAGCTGGCAAAAGCACAGCAAAGAACTATGCTTTCTAATTCTAAGAAGATATCAGAAATGCCCATGGAGAGTCCATGTGTGGCGACGGTTGCGAAGCCTGACCTTCCCAACACTGTGCGGGAAGGGGTGGCTCCTTCATCCATTTGCACGCCCTCTGCAAGTGCTGGAAGGAGCACCCACAGTCCACTTGCTGATATTCAAATTGAAGATGTCACTGTTGAAGTACAACAGGATGAGGATACTGGTGTAACTAGCGCTGAGGAGGAAGTTGACGAGGAGGATTCTGATGGTGAGGTGGTTTGTTTAAATCAGGCACCGGGGGAGATAGTTGTTGTCTGTGGGATGAAAAAGCCCATCATGGTCATTCCTGGAAATATTTCTACCCAAATCCGGACAACAACTGTCTTGCCATATGTACCATATGTAAAGGTGGAATAAGTAGGGGTAGGGATGTTAACCACCTAGGAACATCCTCCCTTATACGTCACCTGCAGCGCGTTCATAAAGAGTTACTGTCAAGTTCAGAAACTGTGGCTAAGACCGTAAGCAGTCCAGGGACACTTAAATCCATTTTTCCTGTTGTATCCAAGCGCCTGCAACCACACCGTCAACTCCCTCCTTGTCAATTTCAGGATCGGAAGTAGTCCTGAAGGCCATGTCACTGGCATGACTGACTCTCCTATCCGGGATTCCTCGGGAGGATCCTGCATTGCTATGCCAACTGCAGCCGCTGCTGTTGCTGCTGGGAGTCGTTCATCATCCCAGAGAAGAAGTAGGAACACCACTACTTCTTTTCCTAAGCAACTGACCCTCCAACAGTCCTTAGCAAGGAGGATGAAGTACAACAGCAGTCATCCTGAAGCAAAGCGGATAACTGAGGCCTTGACAGCTATGTTGGTGTTGGACGTGCGTCCGGTATCCGCCATTAGTGCAGTGGGATTTAGACAATTGATGGAGGTAGTGTGTCCCCGGTACCAAATCCCATCTAGATTCCACTTCACTAGTCAGGCGATACCGAGAATTTGCAGAGACATCAGAAAAAGTGTCCTCAGTGTCCTATAAAATGCAGTTGTACCCAATGTCCACTTAACCACGGACATGTGGACAAGTGGAACAGGGCAGATTAAGGACTATATGACTGTGACAGCCCACTGGGTAGATGTATCGCCTTATGCAACAACAACAGCAGTGTCACCAGTAGTAGCATCTCAGAAACACCAGCTCGTTCCAAGGCAGGCTACGCTGTGTATCACCGGTTTCAGTAAGAGGCACACCGCCGACAACCTCTTAGGGAAACTGAGGGAAATCATCGCCCAATGGTTTACCCCACTTAGACTCTCCTGGGGATTTGTGATATCTGACAACGCCACCAATATTGTGCAGGCATTACATCTGAGCAAATTCCAGCAGGTCCCATGTTTTGCTCACACAATAAATTTGGTGGTGCAGAATTTTCTGAAAAACGACAGGGACCTGCAGGAGACGCTTTGGGTGGCCTGAAAAATTTCTGGGCACTTTCGCCATTCAGTGACTGTGAGCCGAAGACTGGAGCACCAGCAAACACTCTTGAACCTGCCCTGCCATCACCTGAAGCAAGAGGTTGTGACGCAGTGGAACTCAACCCTCTGTATGCTTCAGAGGATGGAGGAGCAGCAAAAGGCCATTCAAGCCTATACATCCACCTATGACATAGGCAGAGGAGGGGGGTATGCACCTGACTCAAGCGCAGTGAAGAATGATTTCCGTGTTGTGCAAGGTTCTCCAGCCCTTTGAACTTGCCACACATGAAGTCAGTTCAGACACTGCCAGCTTGAGTCAGGTCATTCCCTTTATCAGGCTTTTGCAGAAGCAGCTGGAGAAAGTGAAGGAGGAGCTAAGATGGAGCGTTTCCGCTCGGTATGTGGGACTTGTGGATGAAGCCCTTCATTCGGTTTGCCAGGATTTGAGGGTGGTCAATCTGTTGAAATCAGACCACTAAATTTTGGCCACCGTGCTCGTTCCTAGGTTTAAACCCTATGTGGTGTCTCTCTTTCCGGCCGACACAAGCCTACAGAGGTGGAAAGACCTGCTGGTGAAAACACTGTCAGCTGAAGTGGAACGTGACACATCAACAGCTCCTTCTTCATTTTCTCTCGCAACTTTGGCTGCCAGGAAACAACTTAGGTATCCTAAGCAACCCGCTGGCGGTGATGCAGGGCAGACAGGACCAAGTTTGGACATCTGGTCCGGACTGAAGGACCTGCCAACAATTTCTGACATGTCTACTGTCACTGCATATGATACTGTCACAAGGCATGTCAGACAGTCCTTACCTGTACTGGCAAGAAAAAGAGGCAATTAGGAGGCTCCTGTACAAACTGCCTCTATTTTATCTAAGTTTCCCCCCCTCCAGTGTGTACTCCATAAGAGTGTTTAGTGCAGCTGGGAACCTTGTCAGCGAAAGGCGTAGGAGGTTACTTCCACAAAATGTGGAGAAGATGATGTTCATCAAAATGAATAATCAATTCTTCCAGGGAGACAAGCCTCCAGAAAGTAGAGAGGGACCTGTGGTGGTGGATTCTAGCGGGGATAATTAATACTGTGAGGATGAGGATGTACACAACACTGAAGAGGGTGAGGATTCGGTGGATGAGGAGGATGAGTACGAGATCTTGCTTCCGTAGAGCCAGTTTGTGCAGGGACAGATTAATTGCCAGCCTGTTTTGTGGGGCACAAACGATCCAATCATTTCAGCCACAGTCGTGTGGCAGACCCTGGCGCTGACATGATTGGTTTGTTAAAGTGTGCATGTCCTGTTTATACAACATAAGGGTGGGTGGGAGGGCCCAAGGACAATTCCATCTTGCACCTCTTTTTTTTTCTTTGCATTATGTACTGTTTGGGGCCTAGTTTTTCAAACTGCCATCCTGTCTGCCACTGCAGTGTCACTCCTAGATGGGCCACTTGTTTGTGCTGCCCTCTTGTGTCGCTTAGCATAGTCATCCAGCTACCTCGGTGCAACCTTTTGGCCTAAAAACAATATTGTGAGGTATGATTTGTTCAGAATAGACTGGAAATGAGTGGAAATTAATGTTATTGAGGTTAATAATAGCATAGGAACAGCAAAACCCACAAGTTCTGTGATTTTAGCGGTCTTTATGCTTTTATCCAAAAAAATACAGATCCAAAACACAAATACCAGAACCCAAAACATGGAAGGGTGGTTTTGGCAGAACCAATCCAGATCCAAAACACAAAGAAATATCCAGATCCAAAACCAAAACACAAAAAGTGGCCGGTGCACACCCCTAATATACAGTCATTTTTTGAAGTATAAATGGGTATATTTACTAACGGTTAATTTTAATCAATTTTAATTAATGTAAAACCAGTAAAATCGATCAACAACGACATGTTTCTGGGTCTAAATCACACATTTGCTAACAGGCAATTTCTGATTTGTTTTTTTAAGTATTAGTTAATTCGTGATTTAACCCAGAAACACAACATCGATTTAAAAATCGATCAAAATTGCGTAAAATCGACCAAGAGTAAATATACCCCAAAGGGTCTATTTAAAATATATAGCATATTTTACATCAAACTAATAGGCAGTTTCCACTATTTTACGCATGCATTTCTCGGCTGCATTCTTCTGACGGGACAGATCTTGAAAAGAAAAAAAACACTGTCTTGGCAAAGATTTTTGTGACCAAAAATGCACCATTTAACCAATCTTTGCCAAATGCAAATGATTTCTCCATAGCAGTTTAGTCATTTGCACATGCACCAAGCCAAGTATGCGCATACAGGCTGTTGCAAAACCATCCGAAAACATTACAGCTGCCTTGTCAGTTCTCTGGACCCCGTAGTGTTGGGTGTTAATCCTTCTATTCCCATTAAGCTGTTGGACTTGCTACCCAGCTGCTGTCCCAAGTGCTGCCTGCAGACTAAACAGGGGAGGAGCTCTCTTCATTGCTTTTCTCCTCTTTGGGAGCATTTTTCGCAGATATAGGGCTCTATTCATGTACATAATGAAATGGCTACAGGCAGTGCTCAAAATGGGAATCTAATAGCAGGACACATCTTCACACAATGCTGCTGCTGTTGCTGCTGTCCAAGTGCCAGGCCACTTCTCCACACTGCAGCAAAAATGAAGTGGCAGTATGTCATACCATCGTATACCACCCCATTTCGAGCTCTGGCTACCGAAAAATTTTGCTATATATCGCATCATATTGATGCATTACTGTGTATAGTTATGTTTTGTAGCTATTCAGGAAAACTTACCTGTCCAACGATGTCCTCAGATAAACAGCCCCTCCATGATCCCAGAAAGCAGTGCAAATACTGACCTATTGGGAGTCCAGTAAGTCTTCTTCCCACTGCATATGTGCCGGCAGTGCCTTGCATGCCAGCTCCCACCTACTTGACAGGGCGGACACAAAGGGGGTGGAACGACAGAGATGGGACAGTGAACTGCACTGGTCCTCTCCCCACAGTGAGGTAAGCTTCAGCTCATTTCTCCATCTCCAGATGGCAAAATGAAATTGAGAAGTGAAATGAAAAAAAGTTTCTGTTCTTCTATGAATCGCTCCCACTATACTAGGGTATGGTACAGCAATTCTAACACTAATCAGGAACACCGCTGGAGAAATCTTCTCCATGGCATACCCCTTCTGGAATACAACGAAGCACTGAAAAGACGTTTTCGGAAGTGCTTCATGGAAAAGGACTTTTCACTGCTGCATAAATAGACCCCATAATGCCATATACAGGTGGCTTTGTGTTTTTAACAAAAGATGTGAACAGCTCTCTTTTAAGCATCTTAATAAATTAACGAAGTGTTCAGAGCCTGTTGCACATTAGGGCAACATTAGTAAGCAACAGGGGCGTATCTACTCACTGGCCAGGATGGTACTCGCCAGGGGCGCCGGCCGAGGGGGGTGCCGTCCGGCAGTGCCTCCCATGGTCAGTGGGTAAAATAAAGACAGGACTGCCGGGGAGTCCAAGGTACACCCCTACGATGTCCATCCAGGGCCTGGCAGCCACTGGTGAGTGAGAGAGATTCACCCACCCCCTACTTCTCGGCACCTCCTCCTCATCTTTCCCAGCACCTCCCCGCTCGTCCTGCCCCAGCCTCCTCCTCCCTGTCCTCGGATCCTCCCCGCTCTGCCTCTCCGGCTGCCATGGCTGACTCGCCGTCTCACATGCCGCCGGGCACCGGGGAGCAGAGGATGTGGGACGGTACCTGCAGGCTGCTCCTGCTCCTGTGCGGGCTGACAGCGGGACACCCGGGTGTACTGTTATAGGTTACAGGCTGAGTGTGAGTATGTGACAAGGTGTAGTGCGAGTGTGTGACGGTGTAGTGTTACAGGTGACAGGGTGAGTGTGAGTATGTGACAGGGTGTAGTGTTACAGGCGACAGGCTGAGTATGTGACAGGGTGTAGTGTTACTGTAACTGGCAGGTGAGACATGGGGGCTGGCTAGGGAGAGGTTTTAAGTACAGATTGTGTATTTATACAGAAAATATGGGGGGAGGGGGCGCCATTCCATTACTTTGCCATTGGCGCTCTGACCCCTAGATACACCCCTGGTAAGCAAACAGAAACGATACAGCAGAGAAATCAGTGATTTCTCCGTGTAGAGTTTATTAAATGTGAAGAAGTGGAAAAAAAGAAGTGGTTCCTCTAGCAACAAAGCTGGAGAAAAATATTTTCTACATTTAATAAATAGACCCTAAATGTGGTAGGTTTAATAGGCCAGGCTGCCTCTAAGCACAACAGTATTGGTTGCCACCCCACCCCCTTCCTTCATTTTAGGGCTGTTCCGATGCCAGGACAGCCCCAAACCTCACCATCCCACCTCTTTCATCACAGTTCTTCACCAATTACACCCACATAACAATGCTAGTGCCTACTCTGTACTTGGCTCCTCACCAGTTCAAATTGAGGTGCATGTTGCCAACAAAGGTACATGGAGCAGTGCACCAACAATTGTGTAGTGTTAGGTTTTTGCATGAAGTACCTTCTGTTTTTATAACGGAAGAATATATCAAATAAACAGTGTTTCTTTTCTATGGAAATAGGTGTCTGTACTAAGAAAACTGGTGCTGTTGCTCACCTACAGCTACACATTGATAGATTTATAGGAGCTTCCAGACTCTGGATAAGTGTTCAGATACTTATTTTATTCATCTCTGAAATTATTTCACTGATCACTTCCTTTTTCTGGAACTAGTTATAAGATAAGATTGCGGAAAAAAAAATTGCTACAGCTGAGTACACCCACAAAAAAGCACTTTAAAAAAATAAAATTGTATTATATATTACTAAAAAACTGTGTATAATGGATTAAACTTATTATACCAGACAATGAATCCTGCTGTAATAGAGATAGTATTGTTTGCTTACAGATCATGTTGGGAGTTGCTATGTGCCTAGAACTACTGTGAAGTATGATTGTTGGTTGGTATAATGTTCTTTCTAGTTTCAAAAATAACTCCGTTTTTATGGAATATTCTCCATGTCTCCTGTCCAGCTGAATGCTTACTGGAGGGGTATTCCATCTTCTCTCTTTTCTTTTCTCTTTCTGTATTGTGATTCCTCCACTGTATATTACACTTTTTCAAATTGCTCCATGGCTGCCATCAGGGGGGGACTGATGGACTGGAGTCCTAGGCCCATACAGAGAGTGGGGCTCGGCCAGCTCACACTGCCTGCCGACCCAGACAGACTGATTCATACGTCTGCCGGGCTGGCCACAGCACTTCCAGGATTTGCGTTCCACTGTGGAACTTAA
The DNA here is from genome assembly GCA_031769625.1 of Taudactylus pleione. Classification (NCBI taxonomy): domain Eukaryota; kingdom Metazoa; phylum Chordata; class Amphibia; order Anura; family Myobatrachidae; genus Taudactylus; species Taudactylus pleione. The sequence continues at coordinate 1,817,949 of JAUIMM010000241.1, forward strand.
ACCGGAAGCTGTCGTCTGTTCCGGTTAGCGGGCACTTACGGGTGCTGTTAGCTGAGAACAGCAGCGATCATAAACTGCACCACAGTGCTGGCTGCTCTTCCCCGCCCTCATCTCTCCACTGACCCAGCACAACCTTTTCTCTTCTCCTCCCCAGCAAGGAAGCTGCAGCAGGTGACCGATCATCACTACTAATCATCACTGCAACTAGCAGTAGAAGCCATCAATCATCACCCTACCCCCAGCCTCAGGGACATACACTACCCCCACGGCCCCATACACCAAACCCCCCCAGTCCCAGGGACATACACTGCCTGACTTCCCCTCCCCCCAACCCCACGGACAAAGTATACCCACCCCGGCCCGGGGACATACACTACCGCCTGGGTCCATATACCTAAACAACTGAGTAGTTAAAGAGCAGCTAGAGGGCTGCTTATTGCCCACCCATGAGCATATTGTAGTACACCCAAGAGGGCTTCCGCACATGCGGAGAAGCAAAAACAGTGGAGGTATCTAGAATACCCCTCTATACCCATATGTGATGTGTTATTACTTACTGCCTACATCCCAGGGGGAAATATATTTGTGAGAATGCTGGATATTAAACCATTAGGAAGTAATAAAACATTGAGGCATTTCTCACCATGTGTCACGTAGCAAGGGATTTTGGTAGTTGCTTACTAGTCTGGATAACAGAGCCATCCATAAAATAGCTGCTTACACTGTGTGTACTGTAGCGGGTAACAGGCAAGTCTCAAAATTTTGGTCCCCATCATCCAAATACACATGTTGTACTTTGTTATTAACATTCCACTGCTTAAAAAGAAAAACAAATGCATTAAAACAAAACTAAACAAAATGTAAGTAGATCAGTAAACAAAATGAAATTATAAAATTGAGTGCATTTATGTAAATATGTTTAAAAGATAAATACATTTACTTTCAGCAGTTAAGTGTATGGTATGGAGTGGTGGCTAACCATACTACCTCACAGTATTGGGGCAGGGCTTCTATTCAGTACAAGGCATTATCTCTGGTTAGAGATAATTTTTAAGTCTATTAATTAAAATGTGTCAGTCACCAATTACTTCAATTTACCATTAAAATCTCACCACGGCAACTGACCAATACTCAGCGATACTACCTTAGTGATACTAGCCTGCTAGGGGTTACTTCTTCACAAGGAAAGTCTGAAGGGTTAAAAATATAATAATTGAAAAAAGAAAAAAAAAAGATAAACATATGTTAAAATGAATAGTTAAAAAATCTTTGACTACTCTAAAAATGCTTTTTTCAAAGAATAAAGTAATTCTTCATTGATTTTCTTAGGTTATTGCCATTCTAGGATCGATAATAACAGAACAAGGATTGCAATGCTATGAGTGCCACCAAGATCCTTGTCAAATACATTTAACCACTGGTGTGGATTATCATTGGGGATATTACTGCTATCATTGTCGGTGCACCCTTGTTTTATAGGGCTGAGCAATATTGCCTGAGAAAAAAATGTATTCTCCAAAGAAAGGGCTTTTCTCTTTTTAACCAATAGACCCCTTAGACTCCAATAGGGCAGGTACTGATGTGAATGATGAAATATTCAGTGATAAGATCTGTGTAATATGTTGTATAAGTAAATATTAATAAACATAATAATATGCTAATAAAAATACATTTAAATTATGCGTGTTTTCTTGTGAGACAGTCAGTGATCCATTCAGTTTACTAATTCTGGAGTGGGCATCTCGTCTGTGATAGGAAGTGGCAGTGCCAGGGAGAAACTGCACTGCAGTCATTGACCAATGAAGAATAGGAACTCTGGGCTACTATTCATGCCCAATGCTTGGGCAATGAAAATCTTGTAATATCAGATAGCCAGTGTGTTGTGCAGACTTTGTTTTTCTTAAGTACAGTAGACAATATTAAAAACATTAAAACATAGGCTAAATAAGATGATAATTCTACCCTTTGAAAATAATGTGCTTTTCCCTGAATAGGGTACAGTGGTCAAAAAAGAAGCATGGGTGTCAAAAATAGGGCTCTTGCAAGTAGGTAGACATGAGGTAAGTTTGGGGGGCCAGCAAATAGAGGCATAGAGCAAACAAGAGAAGAGGGGCATACAATTCACAATGATAGGAGCCCACACATTGCTGGGAAGGCAGCCTGAGATGAGGTAGCAGTGATATATGTGGGTGTTTTATGTTTCATGTGTTTGTGTGATATTTGCTGGCCCAGGATCAGATTTTGTGGTCGTGACAAAGGAGTTTAGTTCCACAACTGGCATTAGACCTACCACATGGCTGTTTCATTCGGCATAGTCATGCTTTGGCCTAATTCAGAATTGGGAATAGAGTAAGATAGGGCAAGTAACTGTGCATCTTGGTAAAACCATGCTGCACTGCAGGTGGGGCAAATTTAAAGTGTGCAAAGTTAAGATGGGTTCACACTAAATACACATTACACGATCCGGTGCCCGACCGCCCAATATGTAGGCCAGAGCCGCATCCCGCTGCATGGGGTCGTCAGTCGCATTGTTAAAAGGAGTTGCATGTAAGGCTTATCTGACGATGCGAATGACGACACAACTGGAACGTGCAATGGCCGACATAGTGGGTACTCACTGGACGATTTTGACAATATGTCGGCCCAATCCGTCAGATCGGGCGAAATATCGTCTAGTGTGTACCCAGCATTAGATTTGGGAGGGATGTGTCCAAACTGAAATCTAAATTGCAGTGTACAAATAAAGCTGTCCAGCATTTGTGGGCTGCATGCAAAAGCAGCCAGTATTCAAACAAAATGTATATATTTGCACCCAGGGCCAGCTCCAGGTGTTGCCGCGCCCTGTCCGGAGAGGGAATCCGACGCCCCCACCCTGCGCGCAGCTTTGTGTGTCCAAAAAGGGGCATGGCCTAATTACCGTAGACCCCCCTAAGTGACTCTTATAGGGAGCGTGCCCATATGGGTATGCGCGCGCATCCATTCCTCTTCTCCGGGGCTGGCACCGCCGCACAGCTGCAGCAGTGGGGGTGCCCAACCTTCCGACCACCGGCGGGACACTTCAGCCCGCGGGTGGAGCGGGGCAGTGCCCGAAATACGAGACTGTCCCGCTGAAAATCGGGATGTTGGGAGGGGTGCGCCCTCTATTGGGTGGTGCCCCTGTTCGACTGGTCGGACATGTCTCTAGCCGGCCCTCTTTGCATCCCTTGCATTGCAACATGGTTTGTCCAGGTACACAATTACTTGCTATTTCTTACTCTCTGAAAAATGCCTTTTGTCTCTACTAACATTTTAAATGTTCTGTTTCTGTAATCACAGCTTTGTAGAGTACAGTATCTCTTACAAAACTAGAACAGATGAATTACATCCAAAATGGAGAACATACAGCTTACTACAGGGGAAACTCCCAACAAGTAAATCCTGTAACACAAACAGTATATGGCACCAATATACTTAAATAGACAGCTGAGGATTCTGTGATGCTGCTTCCCTGGTCACAGTTCCTCTCGTTAGGGCAGATGGTAAATTTCTTCTTGAACAATAGTAAATTTAATTTCATTTAATTCTAGTGACTGCACTTTTTGCATAGCTTGAAATGATGATAACCTTACATCCTGGCATGGTTCCTTAAGGAATGGTTAAATTGGATTTGTAATGCCGCGTATCCACTTGCCGAATAAAACGATCGATTGAACGATAACGATATCGTTACCGTTCAATCGCTCATTAATCGTGCATGCATCGGGTATGAAACTGTCGAAAACGACCAACGATGCGCGCTCCCGTTGGTCGTTTTCAACATCAATCAGCGCCTGAACATGCTGGTCACTCTGCCGATAACAACATGTAGACCATGTTCAGGGATGAGGGAGAGTGCACATATCGTTCAGTGTAGGCACTGCAGGGGAAGAAGAATGACTGTACGATTACAGTGTTGTAATCGTACTGTCGTTCCACTATCTGCTAGTGGATATGCAGCTTAATCCTTTTATTGTATAACAGTATAGCATTGCAATAGAAACGTGTCTATGCTTATTATTATAGCAGCAGAGTTTCAAATTCTTATCACGATGACAAAAATCCTAGTTCTAATTTGCAATACTACATTAAATCACACTCTCTAATTTCAGACAACTGGAAAGACAAGTCTGGAACTATATACCTTCATGTGAACAGGTTAAGTCGACAGCAACAGTAAACACTTGAATGTGACTCCACCAATGCACCCACGAGAAACTGCAAAGGTAAAATATTCACAAGTGCAGAGTTATTTCATTTTTTCTCTTTCTGACGATGATTAACACCTCACCTACTATCAGTTCTCACCACATTCTCTGCAATGTGCACATATTAGGTGCCTCTGAAAGATGTCTCTGGTAGTACATGGAATCTTGCATGAAAACGATGATGACGTCTTTTCAGTGTTTCGTTGACATTAAGACTAATATAGTTTTACACTGAGGGAGGAATGTGCTGTGAGTTGATTGTTATTGAGTGTCTCTCTCAATATACTCAACCCATCTAGTCTTTTTATATAAAGTAGGAAGCTCATTGACGGGGAGTTAAACTACCAAAGCTGGACTTCAGCTGTCCATTTGCTAAGCCATGAGTTCTCAACTGCATTTCTCACCTACATATAAATCCACAGAAGCTTTACTGTATTCTAGTTCTACCCCAAGTGGATATAAACTGCTGTGCGAATATTCAAAAAGCATCATAGCCATACATCCACACAAGCAAAATAGATGAGTGACTCCTTGTCACCTTTACATATAAACATAGGCAAACATAATCTTGTTACTAACAAGCTTGTTAAACATTGTAAATGGTCTGTACGGTAAACTGTTGCTATGGTAATATTAAGATATGTCATTTTGTTTTACAATACTTGTATTTCTTTTCAACTTTGCAGTTGCTTCTCAGCAATGAAACAAGCCCTTATAATTAACAGTTATACCAGTTACATTTGCCCTTAGGAAACAATTGTCTCGCCGCACCCTAAAAAAACTATCATTACCAGATCATCCAAGTGGTCAGTTGACTAATAGGTGGTAGATCCACTACCTGTCTCCAGTCAGACCAGTATGTCAGGATCTGACAGCAAGGTAAGGACACTGATGGGTCCCTCAGGCCAACAGAAAGGTTAAGAAAAGGAATTTGGCTCTGTCGAAACTGCCCAAGAAAAAACCAACTGCATTCCTCTGCAATATCATCAGACAGGACTATCTAGAAGTCGTACTGGCCACTCATCCTGTGATGATTATCTGATGTCATATACAGCAAAATATTATTTAAAGCTATACTATATAAGACTAGAAACTATACTATATAATACACTATAAAATATAAAAGTAAAATCAATCACTTAGTTGTACACAGGTATTTATTTGCATGTGCCCAGTGTCGTACTAAGGAGCAATGTTGTCCTGTCCCTTCAATGATACAGCGCTGGCCATTTGGCAGTAGAGCCTTATTGGAGGGACACATCCAGTAAGCGTAGGGTGTTATCGGCATACTGAAGAGGTGTACCCAGCACTCAGGTGGTATGTTGCACTGGAGGGCCTACAGATGAATAGCCATTATAGCCAGCCTTCAGTGATCCTCCTGTGCTGGATGATATATGTGCAATTCTTCCAGGGATGGGAGGAACTTCTTTTATTTTTATATTATTCAGAAAATCTGCCCAGCAGCGCATGAAGTGCCCACAGCACATCGCTCCATGCTCCACCATCGCTATGCTCCTGTATGTGCTAGTACTCTGATTCTGAGTTGCACACAGTCGCAGCTGCGACTATTGCTTCTTTATGCAAATGCTGCGGACGAATTTGTGAATAGTGAGAGAGCTACTTGCAGCGTCTTGCACTGGAACAAATCCGTCTCAGTGCATATTTAGACACACCATCAGTGCATTATGGGACGCACCAACGAAACTTGCACCAGCCCCATGGCAGGTTCTGTTTCTCCAACTATGGCATACTGTGAGAGCGATTATGCTGTCAGCGACATGCCCGCTTCTGCCTAGTCAACCCCCCGTTACCTCCCAGTAACGCCCACTGAAATCCATACTCCCTGCGTCCAAATTCATTCAACATATCTATGTAGTAACAATCGGGACACATGTGCACAGTGCTACTCGGATGCATACACAGTACTTAAGCATCACCCAACTGCGTGCTTATCGTCATAGCATGCAACTCAGAATCAGGCCTTAAGGAACACGCTAGAAAATAAATATTAGTGCTTCCGTAGGGCCTGATTCAGAGTCACATGCTAGGCGATATTCACACAAACAACAATGCTTTTTGTTTTGCTCATGCGTCTGCATCACACCCAGAGCCAGCCCTAATCAAATTAGTGCCCTAGGCAAGATTTTGGGTGGTGCCCCCTCCCGTTGGATCCTGAAAATGGGTGTGGCCCCATGAAAGGGGCATGGTCTCACTGTGCTGTGACTCCTTCCCCCATTGTGCTTTTCTCCCAGCACTGATCACAGCACCCCTCACCCAGTACCCCTCTCCCAGCACAGATCACAGCACCCAACACCCCTCTCCTAGCACAGCACAGATCACAGCACCCCTTACCCAGCACCCCTTACCCAGCACCCCTATCCCAGCATAGCACACCTCTCCCAGCAGTGAGCACCACAGCACCCCAGCCCTCACCCAGTTGCAGACTTACTTTACCTGAGCGCAGCCTGTAGAGCCGCTCGACTCGGGACAGCAAGCCGCGGGCGGTAGACCCATTTTTTCCAGCTCAGGCTGGCAGGCCATGTCCCAGTACATGCTGCCCCAGCGCTAACCACTAGCCACCATCCAGGTGCCCTACCCCACAAACCACCACCGGCTGTTCTGCCTCTGCCCACTCACTGTTTGCTGCTGAGCTCCGATCGTGGACACTGAGCAGCGGCAGTAGCAGCTACTAGATACACTGCAGGCAGCAAGTGTCCCCGCCGTGCCAACCAAAAACCTCCGTTGGCCCTAGTGGGGCTTGGATGCCCCTAGGCATTCCAAATTCCCTAGTATTTTACTTAGTTTGTCTATGCCTAGTGCCAGCTCTGATCGCACCACGCATTCTGTGGAGTGGCAGATGACATGGGAGTGTTGCAGGCGTCACTGAAAGCAGTTGCATACACAGACACTCATATAGGGGCCATACTCAGAACGAGAAACTGCACATACCATAGACTGGTGCAACTAATCATGCATCTAAAGGCGCAGCAAGCGGTATTTCAGCATCTATGGACGCTGACATTGGGAGTCTCAGTCCTTGCACATTCAGACACACCAGAGAAGGACTTTGTAGCATAATTATCATAAAGACACAGCTGCATTTGCAACCAACGCAGAATCAGCCCCTTAAAGTCACCCACAACCCCATATCATGAACAAAACCATATTATGACTAAGGGCCTGATTCAGCAGAGGAAGGAATTACAAAGATGCACATGAGCAGCTTTGCAATTCTGTCCTTGCTAAAATACAAATGCAATAGGAGGTGTCTGACACCTCCTGCCGCATCTGCGATCACAGCGTTACCGCCTGGGCTCACCATCGCGACGATGGACGGTACTGGCCAGCTATGTAAGCCTCAACTTACGGAGGCTGGCCAGCATGCGAGGCCAGGAATCTGCATAAATGGACGCAGCTCATTGCTTTGCCACTCCCATTAAACAGGGGCGAAACGCCCCCATTTCCAGGCCATCCCCACCCCCACACCGCCCCATAAAAGCCTCTGCCTTTCAATCAGGCAGATGTATACGGGGGCCTGCATAGGATAATTGGAAATCTGCAATCAGCAGTGCACCCTGAACCAAGCTCATATAACAACTCATATTTTAATGTGCATTTATTTGTTCTTCAATTGTATTTCTGTTTAGAAGAATGAGATGCCCATAGAGAATCCCAGGTTACTGATAATGTTGACCAGACATCAATATGTAATAATAAAACATTGAAAACTTCAGGCTACTTTAACCACTGAAGCCATATATATAGTAAAGAGTTGCATATTCATCCCATAGTGTCCATTTTAGATTATTTGAATGATGCCATGCATGTAATTATACAGTTTATTTACAAAATCAGCAATTGCTTTGCACATGGTAAATTACTTCCCAATATATTAAGTTCCCATATGTTCTATTACTAAAAAAAAAAAGCACTAAGGCTCTTTTGCTAACATGCACAGCATATTCCAAATGCTGTCTAGTGACTATAGAAGATGACTATGACTATGACCATGACTAGGGGCTCTATTTATTATCATTATTTTTACTAAAATAAAGTGAAAAAGGGTGTTTTCACACCCTTTTCGCATTATTTTAGTATCACCTATAGTTATTACAGGGCAATTGGAGTAGAATTCGTAAAATTCTACTCCAACCTCTAAGTATTACTTCTTTTTAGTAATCAGATCGCATGTCCCATAATTATAATGGGAAATGTGATCTGCCTGGTAGTTACTAAAAATAAAATGTGAAAAAATATCGGGGAAAGCCCTGTGATAATAATGCCACTTGGAGGTGGCGTTATCCAGGGTCTCCCCCGGTTACCGGGCTCCTACTATGCTGTAATGGGCAGAGCAGAGCCCAGAGCCAGTCCCAGTGATCAGCTGTGTGTTCTAAACAGACCGCAAGCTGATCTCTGCTAAAAAAAAAAGTTAAAGAAAAATTAACTTACCTGACTCCAGGGACCGGTTATCGGAGCTCCAGTGATGTTCTCCCTCCGGTCAGCTGGTCTCCCATAGTGCACTGCGGTCCGGTCATCAGGTGACCGTGTCCCAGTGCAGTATGGGATGTCAGCTGACTGGAGGCATGGAAGACATCACCGGAGCACCGATGACTGCAGGTAAGTGCTATTGAGGGAGGGGGGGTTGCGGGGGGGTCTGCGATCACGGAGCGGGGCTTAGCACCAGGGGGCGTGGCTTATAGCTGGGGGGTAGCAGCGACGGTCAGTCGGCGCATGCGTCTGCACTTTGTCACGGTATTTTTTGCGAAAATACCATGACTAGTGTGCGGAGGGGATTCGCAGGGACAGAGCTTTATCGCAAGGTCTGTCCCTGCAAGGGATTTGTAGTAAATCCCTGTGATATTGCCTGAATTCGATAATATCACACTACAATCTGTATTACAAATGCGGATTGTAGGAAATAGAGCCCTATAGGAGATGTATCAATTCCTTGGAGAGAGATAAAATAGAGAGAGATAAAGTGGAGAGAGATTGTACCAACCAATCAGCTTCTGTTATTTTTCAAACCCAGCCTGTAACATGGCAGTTAGGAGCTTATTGGTTGGTACTTTATCTCTCTCCACTTTATCTCTCTCCAAGGTTTGATACTCTATGTGATTATTGTGTAAATGCACCCACTTGTATGGGTATGCTCATAGGTTCACAAGCCAAAATGTGCATGTCCGCAGTGTTGGATGGGAGGAGTTGGGTAGATCGGGGGTGTTCCTTGCTGTATATATATGCTGCATATATGCAGGTTAGATAGGAGCTCTAACATCGCACCCACATGCAAAAATAAGATCAAGGAGTGGACAAGGGGCATTTGGAGGGGACATTCTATAAGCAGAAGAATTCACAGTCTTTTTCTTCTTGCAATTTGACTTGATAAACTTAACTGTAATAACAAGAATTGCATAAAAGTGACAAACGTAACAAAGGCAGTACCTGTGCAATCATTCTCTCACATTTAATTACGTAAATTAAATTAATCTATCCCCAAAATATATTAGTTGGGTCACCAAAACATGACATATTCACATTTCACAAATGAATGTGTCCTCTTCCAACCTAATACATTCTGTGTACAATCAATGGTGTTTTTCCATCATCTTTTCCTCTTGCAGTCACCTATACTGAATGTATAATTGTTACATGTGCGTGTTAACACCATATAATTATTCAACAGCACTTCCTTCATTTGGAAAATGAGTAGGAGGAGCAGATCACTGTGTAGCTGGCAATATGGGTCATTTTGGAAAGTGAGCATTCACTAGCCAAAATCAATTCTGTCTTGTGTTGCAGTGATGAAGTACGGCAATTGTTTTTAGATATTCTACCTAGAAGGTTTATATTTTTCCAGCTCTCTTCAATAAGTAAGAAACATGGAATATACAGTAGTAACGATACAAGGAAATGCAATGAAACAGACCAACCGAGAGTTCTAGAGCTTACAATCTAAAGCTGTAAACCAACTTCTGAAGATAAATCTTATGGTGCATACACACATAACGATCAGCCAGCGATACGATATCGCTGGCTGATCGTCCTGCACCCTCCCTGGTGTGCTGGATGATCGATATTGATCATCCAGCACACCACCAACTCACCAATGACTATATCTTTGGTCCCTATAGTAACCTGTTCGATATTGAGCAAGTTGACCTGCATGCACGGCCAATGGATGATATCGCTATCGTCCATTCGTGGCCGCGCATCGCTGGTTGATGGTGAGTTGAACGATAATGTAATCGTTCAAATCGCTCATTTATATCGCTACATGTGTACGCACCATTAGTTCAGTTCATCCTCTTAGTACTAACAATTTAACACACAAGAGAAAACTAACATTATAGTGAGTGTGGCATTATAAAATGTATATAAAATGTATGCATAAACACTATATGGCAGTGTTTATGCAGAGACCATACATAGTAGTCAATGAAGTGACATTATAAAGAAACGCACTTAACCTGTTTTCAGTATTTATAACTATCAGTATGCATTTCTGCAAATCGTAGTGATTCTCTTGGAGCCCCAGCAAAAACGTTGCACTTCTGCCAGGGAAATGCACATTTGCAAATGATGTCCAGGCATGTGTGAATAGATGTTTAGCCCAGTAGGGATCCAACAATGCCTCCCTGGTTTTCTGTATGGTAAATTGTGAGAAGTAAAGGGAAGCCTTTTCTCCAGCAGAAGAGAAACAACTTATCACAGCTTCATAAATAGACCCCTTATTCTGATTTATATATAGTATATATTTACCAATAATCATGTCATATTGGGAATCAGGGGGTGTCATTTTACATGTAATTGCTCATGTTTCTCCAGACTGTTGTCCAACATTGTGGACACTATGGTACTCTGTTTGGGTATCCAGTTTAGTGACAGAACGACAGTGTCATAAAGTTTGAACATTGCCATAAAGTAGATGACTTTATAAGCTTATAATGTCATGTTGAGTTGTTAATTAAATTAAAAAATATACATATATAATTCAGAGTACATATTATTGTTTTTTTTATGTTTTGCTATAAATCCATTGGCACAATGCCCAAGTCACAAAATGGCATCATGGGAAGTCCATCCCTTTTTCTTTCAGCCCTATTGATGCCCATTAACCTGCAGGTGTTAAGAACCCTCATTCAGAACTACCCTGTTTCTATGGAAACCAAAACAACCTTTGGCTCCAGTGTTGCATCATACAAAGGGAGACTTCGTTCACGTCCTGGCAAAGCACTCCGAGACATCAAACATACTACACTATACTACGAACAGAACATATTTAATGATTTCTGTATTCTGACAGTACTCATCATCACAAAGCTTTCATGCTTCCTTAAACTAATTATGTTTATTAGTATACAGAGTATGTTTGGTATAAAAAATACAGCTCTAACAAATCAGTGTTGCCAACTTTGCAAATGACAGCAGAGTTTAAGATTCTTTATTTTACACAACAAAATATAACTAATGGTCCCTTGAATTATGTCAGCCGTTACTAATGATGAGAAGCAACCTGGTAGTGGCAGAAAAGTTTACTTCCTACTCTGTCTACTAATAAATAAGCAGGTGCCTAAAGAGCTAATTGAAAACTATAACCAGAAGGCTGAAAATGTGTGTTACTGCTGTAACGTATAAATAATGAACACTTCAGCTTAATAAATGACAAAGTCTATTACAAGTACAGATATTTAGAATGTATATTTATTTGATAAATGAAGTCTTAAGAGAATAACTATATAATACTTTAAAAAACTCCTCTTGTCTGGAAAAGTTTAAGCCCACTGTATTATGCCTGCTTAAAGGGTTATTATTGATTGATCCACAGCAGTGGTAAGGAATCTGGGATTGCCGTTTACAGCAATATGGAAGCATGCAGTGGATCATTTTCTGGGTAAATGGAACTTTTATGACATTGAACAAAAGGTAGAACAGTTCACATCAGGGACAGAACACGGAATTACAAGGTCCTATAGCAAACCTTAGAGAGGGCCCAGGGGATGCCACTCCAACCTCCCGAGGCCTCCTCTGAGAGCAGAGCAGGATTTATTCTGAGCATGAGTGGGTTTGTCACTCAGAAAAGTCCCAACCAGAAGGAGACTCAGGAGAAGAGTGATCTGTAATTACTGTTCATCCTAACTTTCAGGCCTCATAGCGGCTGCACCCCATGTAGTATCACTAGTTCAGCCATTGGTCCATATCACAATCATCTATAACATACTGTATTTGTTGTTGTATTATATGGATTTATATCACTAGTAGTGATTGAAATCAGTTTGTAGGAAATGTGTAACCCATGTGTTCGTAGGCTAGTAGTATGCAGCGAGAAAATTAAGCAGACCTTGATGAAAAGAACCCTGACAAAATTATGGGCCTGATTCAGACCCACTCGCGAGCGGCTGTCCGCTCGCAAGTGGGTCGATGTTCTGGACTGAGCATGCGCACGACGGAGGGAGCTCCGTCGTGCGCATGCGCCAGACGCGACGAGCGAAGGAAAGTCCTTCGCTCGTTGTGTCCGATCAAAGGGGGCGTGCTGTCAATGTTGATTGACAGCACGCCCCCTTTGGTAGGCGTGCCGGGGGCGTGCCTCCCTGACGGGGGCGTTCCCACGGGAACGCCTCCCGTCAAAAGCCGGCCCACTGACATCACTAGTGATGTCAGTGGGAGTGATTTTGGCTCTGATAGAGCCAAAATCACTCCGGAGCTTGCGGTTGAAAACCTCAACCGCAGGCTCCGGCTCGCAATGTCGATGGTCGCGATGGTCTCGACCATCGCGGCCATCAAAATGCACGCTCGTATAGCCTGTGGGTGGTGACCCACAGCTATACGAGCGTCCTGAAGGACGCTCCATTTTCATGGAGGCCGGCCCTCATTCAGAGCGTGCGCTCTGCTCAGAGCGTACGGCTCTGAATGAGGGCCAATGTCTTCTTCACACATTCTATTCCAAAGACATTAGCAAATTTAGGAAAACTACTGCCGTTTGTTCAATAGCACATTGTCAATTCTCCAATGCACCTTCATTGTGTCCTGCTCAGGGTGCGAATCAGTTTCAGTTAGTGGATATAGCACAGCTGCAGGGTCAGAAACCAGAAGCTCTCTGTCAGGGGAGGCCAGACTTATGGCTGGTGTATTTCTCACAATGTTTTTGCAGTAGTCTTTTGTAAACAACAGACACCTAGTACTGCGGGTTGCAGAAATTACAAGAGGGTAGTTCCCATCATCTTACAGACATACATTAGTGACACTTTACCAATTTATACACTTTTTATAAAATAATTTCACACCTTTTAGTTTAGCAATATACAATCACACTTTTCCATGTACAGTATAGCATCTAAATATGCATTTATAATACAGGGCAGGCTGACAAGTGGAGCAGGAATAATTGCCAATCCTCCACCATTACTGAAAGGGGAGGGCTGCTGTACACACATGAGCCAGCCCCTGCTGGTGATGTTGTTGTTGGGCCAGTTGTGCTTTGTAGTAAGTGTGGTGCAAAGCTTTGCCAGCAATGCATTCCTATTAGGAGAAACAGCAATGAGAGTACAGTGATAGGATCTTGGTTGGCCTGTGCCATTCATCTCACTGCTGCTTTTTCCAATAGGCAGGTATTACTGCACACATGGGTGTATTACACCCAATAAGGAGCCTCCACTCACTGACCTGCTCCTCTGAGTCCTAGCAGACTCACTTATTGTCACAGTATTGCAAGATGAATATGTCATGTTAGGAGGAATAGGACTGAGAGCAGGGATGAAAGCTTATTGAATATATTTTATCCAAGTATATTTCTAGGGGTGGGCCCTGGCCCAGGGTTATGGTCAGAAGAGCGAGGGGGATGGTTGTCATGATGCCTGATGTACATATTGATTGCATATATTCCTACACAATAGAATACAGTCAAATTGTTCAGAGCTAGACAGCAGGGTACATTAGCCGGTGATCAGCCAGGTGGATATGCAGTCAATACGCTGGGGTATGTGACACGGAACAACCATACATAGCAGAACATGATGAATAGTGCACAGTGAGTGTTATGGGACAGGCACAGGGCACAATATCATCATCATCAGGCACAGCATCATCATCACTTACTTGTGAGGTGCCACACATTTCTGCAGCTCTGAAGTAATAAATAGAAATTTGATTGGACATAAAAACAAGTAGATACCAGGATGGCAAAAGTAAAGGAGGTGAGGTTGTTAGTCATTGGGTAGAGAGCGTTCTGCTTGCAAGAGTTTCCAGCCTATGGAGGACTGTAAGATGTGAGGTAAAGAGGGCAGAGGGGGCTATAGGAGGCAGGCATGAGACAAGGGGGAAGTAAGATTACACACACTTAACACTGGAATATATTGGTATTGTAGGGGAAATATCTGGGACAAGCTGTAAGTTTATGTGTTGTGTGTAGTGGGTCCTAAAACTGTTGCTAGAAAAGGAAGAGGCTCATTGGGTAGTCATGGAGATCACAAGTATATACTGTGAGCAGGGAATCTGCACTGTGGGTACAGGAGTGGCTATGTGTACATCCCAACTTTCCACATTTCTGCAGAAGAATCCCAAATTGTTTTTCTGCTATGCTTCTGGGTGTGGGCTGGGTTAAGGTGGTACATGGCCACTGGCACAAGGCCATACCCAATATGGGACACCCAATCCAACTGCCCTAATTCTGAATCTACCAATGTTGTTAGTTATGGCAATGTATTATTATTATTATTATTATCATTCTTTATTTATATGGCGCCACAAGTGTTCTGCATCGCCTTACAAAGTACATAAAACTGTACAACATAAACATGAAAGCTATTCTTTATACTGGGAACTGACATCATAACTTCTTGCATTTAATATATTCTCATCAGAGCATGAAAATGCATGTAAAAATAAGTGTGCTTTGAAATTTTTCATGCTTTGTTTTCATTGAGTTTCCTGAGTGGGAACAGATGATGCAATTTGCAACATGCCATATTGCTACATTGGAAAGTGGGCAACACCTATTTAAGATCACACCACAGAGATGAGACGTGCCATAATAGTCAATTTGTTCTATTTACAGCAATTTGGATCTAGTTTTCATGCATACAAATTACTGGAAACCAGATAAAAGAGCATAGAAATGAATTAGAATGTAAGCTCCTATGAGCAGGGCCCTCTACCCTCTTGTGCTTCTCCTTACTCTACCTTCATCTACTTCTTACTCTCTACCAGGGCACCTAACACTTGGTTGGTTTGCATTGTTGCTTATCTGGGTGTTATGGTCGCAAATGTAGCAATGTATATTATCCATGTCCTGTAATGTATTGTATTGTACTGTACTGTACTGTAAGTCACTGTAAATCAATCTTTGTTTATGTACTTTGTAAGATGCTGCGGAAGACTTGTGGCGCCATATAAATAAACGATAATAATAATGATAATAATAATAATAATAATAATAATGCAGGCTAACCTATGCCACTGATTGTTAGGCCACTGAATTGTTCCCCCCCCCCCTCCTCCCCACACCCATGCAAAATGTTGCCAGCAATCCGCTGCCTGTATAACACTATGGTTCAAACTGGGCTTTTGTAGTGATTATGTTTTTTCAGTAGTAACCCTTATGCTTTCCATGGTTTGTAACTGTGGGGCTTACTTATCAATCCTTAAATCATGCAGAAACAGCTACTTCCACATGGTTAATGCAGAATTGGGGACATTTAGCAAAAGCCGGATGCAGGAATGCGTCAAACACTAAAGACAGGACTGTGACCTGGGGTAATTTGTCAAGCTACTTTATGGGGCAAAAATGCAGGCATTCATAAATAGCCTAAGCAGTTATAATCTAATATACATGTGTTCTATAATCTATTCTGTGTCCTGGTACACAGGACAAGATGATATGGCGGTATCTCTACAGTATAATCAGTCTGAGCTTACCAAGAAGCATACACTGACCTGATAATCACACTGAGATAAAGAACTGGCAGTGTCTCTGGATCTGCAAGGCAGCGGCTATGGATATAATTATTATACCACAATCACAGTGTCTCATTGTGCCATCCATATGGCTAGGATCACACAGTCATCTCTGTACTCTTCCTCCTAGATGTGACACTTTCTAATTCTAAGGCAGTGAAATCAACCAAATGAACTAGGTCTTTGTGGCCTTATTACATCAGCATTTAATGCAAAAAGCTACCATTTTAAATGATCTTAGTACAGAAGTATGATCATTTAACATTACTTGAAATATATATGGCACAATAGTAAGGATTATTGAAGTATTAGACCAAGGGCTGAGCCTCAACTCAATGTGAGTGTTCATAAATATTGTTATTAAGTATAAATAAGTCAATTATAATGGACAATGAGAGACACATTAATTAAAGTAAACAACAATTTTCTGGGGGGTACCGGCAATATTAACGAACCCCAGGGTTTAAGAAGGAGGGACCGCAGCAGGTATCTCCCATATCTGCTGTTCTGCCGTGGTTCCTCCATTTCTGACCGCAAAGCAGTCCCCATAGGATTCTGAAAATGGCATTAGCCAATAGTAACCTATGGGCTACTATAGCGCAGATCCTTTCAGAGAGGGACACAGACAATGTTGCCTAGAATATTATTGGGGAACATCGTCAGGATTTTTTATCAAATATTAAAATTTATGTAAGCTATTAAGCAATAATTTTAGCAGGGACAGCGGTTGCACTAACTCACTTTCCCTGCGATGTTACACAAGGCATTGTTATCGGTTTCCGAAAACAATACCTTCTGGTTCTGCTTCTGCGCAAGCTCAGTCATGTGCTTGGGAGCAGTCTCCGTCCCTGCTTTGCGGTGACGGCCGACAGGTACACATAAGTGCATCTCCAGTCTGTCAAAATTGATTGACATGTGTTCACAGGCTTTATATTAGCCTGTATACATGTATATTTATGTGCTTTTATATTTATGTTTATATAATTTTAAATATTAATAGCACATAAACATAAATGTATAAAGGCTAATATAAAAGTTGTATACACATGTCAATCAATTTAGGGAGGTTTGACAATGTCTAGAGTGACTTACCTGTCCGCGGTCACAGCAAAGCAGGGATGGAGACTGGGCGGAGTTACAAGATGCTGCAGGGACTTATGGGAAAATGTCCCTATGTCCCTGCAGTTTTCGTGAAATTTTATGTATTTTCTTCATATAATCCATTCTGAGATGGCGTTATATAAAGTAAGTATTTTTCGAGTAATGTGAGGCTTTTTGCTTTGCTGAATAGCAAAGAGCGTTAAAGCACTGTAGAGATCAATTACTGATCCCTACAGTGCGGTACTCTGCGAGATGGGAATTAATGGAGAAGATAATGACGTTATCTTCTCCATTAACCCATTGCTGAATAGTGGATTTACATAAAAAAATGTGGAAATTATAGTTTCCGCATTTTTTATTTAAAAAAATCATTGCTGAATAAACCCTTATACATTCACATTGGGCTGAGTCACATTTGCGTTACAGTTTGAACAACGCAAGTGCTTATTTAATTTGTGAACTGCATTTAGAAATGTTATTTAAAATAACATTGGGGATATTTTCTGGAATAATTAAATTAGAAATATTCACACCCACATCAGGAATCTAATTTATCTAATTTTACCCTCATTACTAGCAAATAATCCAATAAAAACAACTCAGAATGACAAAAGAAAAAGTTTGCAAATGAAGAAAAAAAACAACAGTGTGAATAAAATTTAAGAATGAATTCTGCCGACATGACAAATCTTTTTCTGCAATTCAACAAAGGGTTAACAGAGTTGAACGGTCTTACAAATGCCATTGGTTAATGGAGCATAATAGTATAAAAAATTAGATTGTACATTATTCTAGCATATATCTCATTGTCAATCTGGCTGGAAATGAAAAAAAAAATGTCATATTTAGCTATTTATGTTATTCTACATGACAATGTCTCAGTCATGATAAATAAATAGCACAGAATTCCTTCCTCTCTGCTAACAAAGCGTCCTAACAATCTTGCCTTGGAAGAAGCCAAAGGCATCGCACAAAGAATGCTGAGGTTTTGTGACTTGCAGAGAAAAGCTATGGGTTTTTTTTTGTCAATGCAGACTGGAGTAACAAAACCCCAGACATCCCTGCTGACATAACGCCCCACTCAGTTTCATTGGTTAGCAGGGGTTAACAGTTTTGCTGATATTTCAGTTCAAGTTTATCTGGGCTATCACAACACTGCAAATTGATTTGACCCTCCAATATTTCCCAAAATAGTCTCTTCTTCCCACCAACATCAAAGAGGGAACCTGAAGAGCCTAGGTGAAGTGACAAAGTCACAAGGTGTTGAGACCTGGACTGGAGCTAGGTCCTCTCACTTCAAACACACAATCACTGGTACTAGTTTGCATTGCTGAGATGTTAACTAGCCTAACAGACCTGGTATTAAGTATGCAAAATACCTGGCAGAGGAAAGCAGACACACATTCCTGTGCATTGTAATAACGACCACTAATCAGTATATACAGAAACAAATGTAAAAAGTAAATAGTAAGATAAATATTATATTTAAAACAAAGATCAAATTTGGTGTAATAGGTTGTGGATACATACAGCATACTATAGTTACCTTCAATATGATGTCTATCTATCTATCTATCTATCTATCTATCTATCTATCTATCTATCTATCTATCTATCTATCGATACTCATACACACACATATATTTCTATTTGCTCTGTCAGGGAGGGGGTTAAGCTGCCCTGTGACAGTATGGTAATGATGTGCATGGTAATAGAGGGAGGCAGGCTCTGGCAGGCTAGTGTGGCTGCTGCTGCTAATACTGTGTGTGGATACAGAAGGGGGGAGTATCTCAGCCCGCATGTGAGAGAAGCCGGAGAGAGAGGGAGCTGCTACTGTAGATCTCAGCTGCTGCCTGGGAAGCGGAGCCTGGAGGACGCGGAGGGGAATAAGACGCTGTCTATACAGAAGGGCATGACACGGGCTCTGCCACCGGAGAGAAGGGCATAGAGCAAGGGACTGTGGAGGACGGGAAAGGAGGGAGCTGCCAGCTTCTTAGACCGGGCATGACTGAGTGATTCCCCACAGTGAGATACGTAAGGAATACAGATTGGCCCTGTGGATCTCCGCTGCCCCCCGCTTGTGGCTCCATGTGGATTACCCCTTTGGCATTGTGAGGTTGGGGCAGCAGCACGGGAGGAAGATGCCGAGGTGAGAGCCGCCAGCTGTGGGCATTTGGTGGCAGAGGATGCTGCTGGGGTGTAGTATGGGAGATGGCATTGGCATGTATAGGCATTTTACACCATAATAGTATTAACTCCTGGCCGCCGGCAGCAGGCTGGCAATGCCCCGCGGGAAGAGGTAATCGCTGTCTGGTGCTTGCCCCATGGCCGTCATATCCCCAGTCATCCTCAGCCTCTGCAGGGAAAGGGCCACCATGTGCTGCTTGTGGATTTTGGCTGAGATCAGAGGGACCTTGCTTGATCAGAGCTTCATCAGCAGATCTAGCACCATGAATATGTGTGTGACTGTGAGCGCTATAGGAAACAGAGGAAATGTATGTGTGAGCGCTATAGGAAAAAGAGGGAATGCATGTGTGTGAGTACTGTAGGAAGGATGTGCAGTATGTGTGTTAGTGCTATAGGAGACATAGGGAATGTGTGTGAGCACTATAGGAGACAGAAAGTATGTGTGAGCGCCATGTGAGACAGAAAATGTATGTGTGCGCGCTATAGGAGACAGAATGTATATGTATAAGAGACAGGTTAATGTATGTGTGAGCGCTATAATAGATGGAATGTATGTATGAGCGCTATAGGAGACAGAGGGAATGTATGTGCGTGTGAGTGCTATAGGAGACAGAGAGAATGTATGTATGAGCACTATAGGAGTTAGAAATAATGTATGTGTGTGAGTTCTATAGGAGACAAGGAATGTATGAGTGTTATAGGAGACAGGGAATGTATGTGTGTGAGTGCTATAGGTGATGGAATGTATGTGTGTGTGAGTGCTATAGGAGACAGGGAATGTTTGTGTGTGAGTGCTGTAGGAGATGGAATGTAAGTGTGTGAATGCTATAGGAGACAGACAGAATGGATGTGTGTGAGTGCTATAGGAGATGGAGAAAAAGTATGTGTGTGAGCGCTATAGGAGACAGAGGGAATGTATGTGTGTGAGTACTATAGGAGACAGAGGGAATGTATGTGTGTGAACACTATAGGAGACAGAGGGAATGCATGTGTGTGAATGCTATAGAAGACAGAGGGAATGTATGGGTATAAGCGCTATAGGAGACAGGGAATGTATGTGTGTGAGTGCTATAATAGATAGAGGGAATGCATGTGTGTGAGTGCTATAGGAGACAGAGGGAATGCATGTGTGTGAACACTATAGGAGACAGAGTTAATGCATGTGTGTGAGTGCTACAGGAGACATAGGGAATGTAAGTGTGTGAGCGATATAGCAGACAGAGGGAATGTAAGTGTGTGAGCGATATAGCAGACAGAGGGAATGTATGTGTGTGAGTGCTATAAGAGACAGAGGGAATGTATGTGTGTGAGCGCTATAGGAGACAGAATGTATGTGTGTGTGAGTGCTATAGGAGACAGGTGGAATGTATGTGTGTGAGCACTATAGGAGACGGAATGTATGTGTGTGTGAGTGCTATAGGAGACAGGGAATGTATGTGTGTGAGTGCTATAATAGATAGAGGGAATGTATGTATGTGAGTGCTATAGGAGACAGGGAATGCATGTGTGTGAACACTATAGGAGACAGAGTTAATGCATGTGTGTGAATGCTACAGGAGACAGAGGGAATGTAAGTGTGTGAGCGATATAGCAGACAGGGAATGTATGTGTGCGAGCGCTATAAGAGACAGAGGGAATGTATGTGTGTAAGCGCTATAGGAGACAGAATGTATGTGTGTGTGAGTGCTATAGGAGACAGGTGGAATGTATGTGTGTGAGCACTATAGGAGATGGAATGTATGTGTGTGTGAGTGCTATAGGAGAGGGAATGTATGTGTGTGAGCGCTATAGGAGACGGAATGTATGTGTGTGTGTGTGAGTGCTATAGGAGATAGAGGGAATGTATGTGTGTGAGCGCTATAGGAGACGGAATGTATGTGTGTGTGTGTGAGTGCTATAGGAGATAGAGGGAATGTATGTGTGTGTGTGTGAGTGCTATAGGAGATAGAGGGAATGTATGTGTGTGAGCGCTATAGGAGACGGAATATATGTGTGTGTGAGTGCTATAGGAGACAGGTGGAATGTATGTGTGTGAGAGCTATAGGAGACAGGTGGAATGTATGTCTATAAGCTATCTAGGAGACAGAGGGAATGTATGTGAGTGCTATAAGAGACAGAGAAAATGTATGTGTGTGAGTTCTATAGGAGACAGGCGGAATGTATATCTAGAAGTGCTGTAGGAGACAGGGTATGTATGTGAGTGAATGCTATTAGAGACAGGGAATGTATGTGTCCGAGTTCTATAGGAGACAGAATGAAAGTGCTATAGGTGGCAGTGAGACATGAACATGAAGGGTTATCAGTGGCATTAACCCATTCACCCCCCTACAATGGATAGAGACCTGCCAGCAGATACGTACTGAATTGTGGGTAATAGTGCACTGCAGGTGCTGTGCTATAGTCAAACCATAAAAAAATGTGATGTTGATGGTTATGATCATCATTATCGTAATTTCAAACAACTACTAATAACCACTTAAATGGAATCGATAGTGTACATTACTTAGAACAATTACATTACTGTAGCGTTAATAATGTTTTTAAAGACTTTCACTGTGCATTATAAAACATGAAAAAATGTAAATGCTTGGTATTTTTTTTTAACCGTGATGGTAACCTAACTCCACAAGCCTAGTAATGTGGTTGCTAGTGAGGCAGTGACCTCAGGCATGCGGAAAATGTGTTTTTACGGGCATACAGAATGAGTCTAATGTTGTAGAATACCAAATCATGCAAGTATTTTGTGTGAATTGTTTATCAGTGATTGCATTTATTCATTCATTCAGAACAACAAAAATCTGAAAAATGTTTCCTAACAACCAGAGATTTTGCACACGCTATGTTTGCTTTTATGGGTAGATAGCATGTGGAAATGTACTGTCCGCAAGTATGTTAAACACTGCTATCATTCATCTCTGAAGAGATATACTTTTAATGTTTTATAGATGTCACTTGACAAATTTGACTTTGTGTTTATATTTTATATATGTTTTTGTGTCTTATATGGTTCATTGTATAAGCCTCTGTATAGGACAATTACACAATACCAAATACTGCTCAAAAAACATTTTTCTTACTGTCCCCATACATCAGGAAGAGGTTAAAATAAAAGCACACATACATCACTATTCAAATTGCTTTCCATTGTGTGATTGTATTTTCCTCTTTAATATTAATACGTGGCATCCCATTTTTCAGTGCAAATGATGTGTGAGATACACATCTATTAAGATCTTCCACAGTTCATACATCGCGGCAATACCTCATCAGTGCACATTCTCTTGCTGTAGTCAGTGTGTTGCTGTAGTTTGGAAAAAAAAATGAATTCTAAATTAGAATATTAAGTTGAGTGATGAGCCGCACCGTTGAATCCTAAATGAAATCACTTATAATATACACGGAATATTGATAAGATGTAATTTGTAAATATGCATTACACTGGAAGTGTGTGGCATGTTAAGGTCTCACTGTTATTGCCTGGACAAAGCTAATAGTCCCATTTATGTGGCACAAATTATTCACATGTAGAGGTCATCTTTGTTGCTCACCTTCCTTTAAAAGGATATAGCAATATATGTATTTATTATGTATACCCAGTGACAGCAAAAGGAAAGCAAATATCCTGAAATATTAAACATTTCCTCCTTTTGTAAGGACTTCAGAATATTTAGCATGTTACTTAGAAGTCAAATAACTAATTCAATTACCATTACTACTAATTACAGTATGATGCCTGCAGGTCCAGAGTGACATCTGCATGGTGTAATTGGCAAGGTTGTGCTGGGATTTGTATTTCACTATGTCACTTTTCGCAAACTAATTTACAGAGCTAACGCTCTAATATTTGAT
Organism: Taudactylus pleione; assembly: GCA_031769625.1. Taxonomy (NCBI): domain Eukaryota; kingdom Metazoa; phylum Chordata; class Amphibia; order Anura; family Myobatrachidae; genus Taudactylus; species Taudactylus pleione. The sequence goes on from JAUIMM010000241.1 coordinate 1,841,258, forward strand.
GAAATAAAATGTCAGTGAAAAGCTATTACAAACTGCGGTTTGAACTTTTGTTACCATTATCCAGTATGGTAAATGGTCATGTCTCAGTCATGTATCCAAAGTTGATTATATTTATTAAAATACAAGAGAAGCAAAGTTTGTTAAGTGCACCCTTGGTTGAATGATTTCCTTATACCTAGAAATGGGCAATGTAACTAATTGTTGCGATTGAGGAAGCAGTTATCGGAGGGTTAGGTACCACACCACCACCTGCCTCTAGATCTATTCACTGGGATAACCTTTTCCCTGATTCTGTGCAGTCACTACCCAAGAAAGGCAAATACTAGATTATAAAGCAAACAGGGCCTTGCAAATATTTAAAGCACAAGTTTTGTTTATGCGATGTTTTACTGTGCAGCGCACACTGAGTAGGATGTTGGGTTTCAGCTGATGTCAAAAAGCAAACAGACTGTTTTTGTGTCTGTGTATAAGCATTGCGAGGCTTTGATAAAGAACTTCCCCTTATCCAAGAGTGTGTGCTTGTGATTTTTTCACCACAGAATTGAACTTTTGTCAGGTTATATGGGTTTGTTTTCAAGCATAAAAAGGTAGCTCTGTAATATATAACTTACGTGGTACCATCTACGCCATTGCATTAATAACTTGCTCCTTAAAGAGACGCATCAGTTTGAATTGTATGTTGCTGCTAATGATGTTTCATGGTTGTAGCATTGGGCACACTGTTTTTCATCATTTGGTAGGATAGATAAGTAACACTTGTTTTTCTGGAGTCAAGAAAGTAGGTTTGCAGTATGGTCTGTTACTTCTTGCAGTATATTTAGATATCAATGCTGGCCTTAATTGAATATTACTTGGCCGTGGCTTTATTTGGATTGTGAATCACCAGAGCCTAGTGTGAAATTGTGTAACATACTCCATTCATTAAAAAGGCTGTAGATAAATTGTCAGGTTAAGCAGGTAAGAAAGGAAATCACACCTCAGGGCTGAGTAGATGACACTGTAAGTCAGGTCTCAGGCATAAGCATTACTGGGTGTAATAAGCAGCACAGATTCTGGTTAGCTATTTGACTTTTCAACAGTTAAAAAAAATAGTTAAAAAATAGTTGACATTATGGTAACTCATCCAAAAGTATACACAAATGTAAATTGTCATTGTGTACAACAAAGCTTGTCAAACATTTAACTTGCAATGAACTAATGTCCCTACAGCGAGAGTGTGGATGTGTTTTGTCAATTGCCCGCACATATAGTAGGCCTATTAATGGGATGTAGTTGGCATTCCAACGGTACTAGTGAGTTCCTTAAAATTCAATGTTATTTCAGAAAAACAGTGACATAATGCGTTTTTCTATACTTTTGGTTGAATTGACAATGTCTTAACTATTTTTTTTTCTATTTTCATTTTATATGTTACTGTATCACTTACAGTAGTTTGCACCTTTCCTATTATATACAAATCTGGAAGTGGTAGAAGATTAAACACACAAGTAGGTTCGTTTTGATGTTAAATTTTTGCAGAATGTCTGTGGAAAGGTTTTGTGTTTGTTGTACTTTGCAGTTGGTGTGCTAAATGGAAATCATCATACTACTTTCTGTAAGCTTGTAATTACAAAACATAATAGTAATACAAGAGGACTATCTGATGTGTGAGGGGGGGGCGGGGCTGGGCTGCACATCCTAAAATTAGACATGATAATAGGTGCTACCATGCTGAGACCAGTAGTTCTACAGCAAAAAGGAGAGGGGGGGAGCAGGTGCACACGATAAGCACTAAGAATACAAATAATCAAAATATTTATAATAGACTGCAATAATTAACATGATGTGTGTCTGTTGTTTCATGAATACATACAAAATGTTAAATGATAGTGTAAATCACTTTCTGTGGTCAGCAGGTTGATCATGACACATACATACTCAACCAGTTTTCAGTTGAGATACATACTAGCGTTTTACTAAGGTCCACTTTAGTAAGGTGCTTTCCTCTGTCAGTATAGTAATGCTGGGCACACACTTCAATTGATCGGCCAATATATCGTGCCCCCGTCGGCCGTGTGTACAGACGATATGTCTGTGATCAATGTCGTTCACAGACATATCGCATTGGCTGTGCTGCACAGCCGATTAATAGATATGTCTGCAGACATATCTGTCCATCGGCAAGTTTTACGGGTGATCGTACACAGGGGCCCCTGAGAGGTGGAGGTCGGGTACTAATTACCCGGGTGCGGCACCGCTCCCCCTCCCTCTTAGGTCACAGCAGCCCACTACATACTGCTGTGTGCTGGGCTACACTGGGAGACTGTCCGAGGCTGCTAAAGCAGCAGCCGAAGCAGTCTCCTATGCCAAACGGGGGGAGCGATCACGCTGATCGCGCCCCCCATTGGCTGTGCACTGGGCTAAGGGGCACACAGCGCCCCCCTCCCTAGCGTGCAGCGCCGCGGCACAAATTATTTTTCTTTTTTTCCGAAGGGGCGTGGTCACGCCTTCCACGTTTAGACCATGCACCCTACCCTCTCCCAGGCCGGCGCGACCCGCTGCAGCATGCAGATGATGGTCGTTCAGTGTGTATGAACGACCATCTTCTGCAGATATATCTGCAGATCACTCGATCTGCAGATATATCGCTATAGTGTGTACCCATGTTAAGACTATGCATGCCCTACATGTCAAAGATATGAACGATTGAACGATTTTTACAGGCAAAAGATGCAGCTTCCATTGTTGCCAGGATGGCTATTTGATTACACAGAACACAGATGATTCCTGTCTTGATGCTTTTTTTAATTGCAAAATAAGACCTTGCTAGTACAGTAGTACTGAGGGTGGACATTTCCCAAAGTTAGCTACACACTCACATATTGTTTTCAACTAAAATGGTTTGATATTGCACTTATATGACTGCCTAATTATTCTAATTGATTGAAACTTGATCCACAATATTTTGTTTGTATAACATGATGAAAAAAAAATTAAATATATATATATATATATATATATGCACATATATATATATATATATATATAATTATTATTATTATTATTATTATTATTATTAAGAGTTGATTTGGAAGAACCTATTTTAATCTAACTAAAATTTACACAGATCTGGTAATACTTGCTTTACCGTAGACAGGACTGTCCTCAAATCCAGTCATTTGCTGTCTGAGCACAAGCAGTCTGTGCTAACTACTATCTCATCCCTCTGCTGCTTTCTAAAAAGATTTACTTTAAGGGTGAAAGTGGCATATACCTTATATTACATTGATTGGCATTAACATGGCTTGCATCCTGCAACAGGGTCTGTAACTTGAATGTAACAGCACCTTGGCTATGCTTTTTAGCTGGAACTCGTATCTGTTATGTTATGTCTATCTCTGCGACCCCACTGACTGCTGAGAAAAGGCGAGCACATGCCTAGTTCTGCTCGCTGAGTAAACTCAATGGCTAAGACTAGCAATTGCCTCCTACTGTCTACATCTACCAAAAGCAGATTATGATTATTGTAAATCAAAAACATAAAGCACATCTTCATTTAGTATATATGCCAATAATATATAGCTAAATCCAGGCCTGGGATTGATATGTTCTGCTGAATTTTGCACATATTTTACAGATCATTTTCAGAAAGAAGAGAATTTGTGAATATGGTCCCAGGCGCTCTATATGGCGTTGATACAGTATCGTAGGGTAGAGAAGGTGCATAAGGGATGCAAAATTAAAGGGGTATAGGTGCAGGTCAGATTAAATACGTAACTTTAATTTTGAGCGAGTCCTATGTTTATACAGATGAGTCCACCTACATCTATCTTCAGTATGCCACGAAGTGCGCCTTTTTTAGTCAAAAATGTATATTAGTCAAAATGTGATGCGATGTGGGCGCACCAGGAGACTGCAATGATTAATTTGATATGCAACACTTGTATAGCTGTGTGCAATTGAGTCTGTATATGGAACTTGGCTTGGAAAAAAGCTGTGGCCGCTGCATCATAGCACTTCACATGCTGACTGGGAGACTTGGTCGCACACAGATATACAAGTATCTCATAGAAAATTAATCAGTACAGTCTCCTGGTGCATCCTAGTCGCATCGTAAAAAAGATGCAGAACAGATGCCTGTTGCTAGCAGAGTCTCACAGGACCTGGCGTACCGAGAAGTGCTATTTGACGCAACTGTAGCAAAGATGTGTAGCCTTTGTACTAGCCAACCAGATCAGCAATATATTATTCAAGTGGTAGCTAATAGCTAGTGATCTGTAAACATGTGTGGTTATATTAATGTGAATAGGTGTATATGACAGGGTCATTGTCTATGGGGCGGATACAATTAGCGTTGCACATTTATCCACTTATTAGGGTAGGCAGACTCTGCTTGCTCCTCAGCTGTGTGCAGAATCTTCCTTCTGAAGTTATCATGCGGAAGCCACTGCGACCAGTTCCCCCGCGGTGCCCCCACATTGAGCACCTACTGCTGACAATAGAAAAACTAGCCAGCAGTTTCTTAGATGTAAAGCTGCTGACTGCTTTCTCCTTCATGTCAGTGTTATACTGAAAATTTGGCGCTTGGCATGATGTCACGGGAAAGAACCACACTTACCGAGGATTCCGCCCCCACTTGCTAAGATGAGAAGCAGTGGTTGAGGGCTAAATGCCTGATAGGGGTGTGGTGAGTGTCCTTCCACCCAAAGTGCTTGCGTCTGCCCTGGTAAAGAGCAGGGTACCAATCCGATCCGACAGATTGGTACGATATCGCTGCTATATCATACCGTGTGTGGGCATGATATCGGCCAGTGCGCGCTCCCATGGGGTCGTACATCGCACCCCTAGATCTTACTGCATGTTCACTTGATCTGGGGATGCAATGTACGATCCCATGCAGCGCTATGCGGATAGGGGAGGGGGGTGCCAGCATATCGGGTGGTCGGCCACCCGATCGCTTCGTGTGTGGGGACCGGCCGATATATCGGCCGTCGGATCCAAGTCGCATCGCAAGGTGCATATCATACCGTGTATGGGCAGCATAACTCTTCTTGCAAATCATCTGCCTTGTTCTGCATTTGGTAAAAAATTTGGTGTTCCCAGTACTACCTCACCTGCACAACACAGCATAATGAATTATCATCATCCCAGCTCTACTCATCAATTCATTCATTAACCATAAATTGCACAAAACTGTAATTTCTGTATCTGCTTCCTTGAATAACCTAGCAGCTGGTGTTTATATTAATGTACGTTAGATAACATGTCACTTGATAAATAGGGATAGGTAGGCATGTACAGGCATGTTCAGGCAGGGTATATATCACGGAATGTACTGTAGCTCTAAATGAATAAATTATTAGCATAAATGCACTCTGTTTGTGAATAAATATACATACAGCCCTTTGTGAACACTGTGTTTTTCTTACAGTAGCATCATATCATATATTACTAAAGCATTAGGGGGCTCTGAGCCATTATGAACTGTACTGTTTCATGCAATGCAATAAGGCACTGACAAACAGAGCCATTGCCCCTGGACGTAGTGATGGAATCACTGGCTGATCCCACATGAAACAGCAGCTAGCCCTGCCATAATGCCGTTCTGACACAATGAGACTGTGCATGAGATTCTCTGGCTTTTTACAGAGCAATCAGAAGAGTGATACACATATAATGATATTTATACTCTAGTAGTACTTACAGGCAGCATAGCGCCTTCCTGCATTGTATCAGATAAATGCATTTCTAAATAACACAATTCAGCCTTCCTTTATTAATATATTCAGCGCTCACAATGAGGCAGATTATGTAATGTATCATTCCTGGCTCAGAGTGTTTCTACCTCCCTCACAAAAATATGTGCATTCAGAATTAGATACCAATATCTATTAGTTCTCACTCTTCTTATGGATGGATGGATATTGGAAGAACACACATATAGAAAGAGAGTGTCATTGTATTCATGTATATTTTATGCAGTATTTCACATACCGGAAAATGCCAACATGAACTATATCCACATTAACACATGTATTCTTAAAAATAAATGTTTTAAGAATTATCTAATGGAGGTTTGCCTTGGTGATCTGCTATAGGAGCGAGTTTAATGCATATGTATGCCAGGACGCCCCCTGCTCCACCCCCAATATTTAATCAATTTCCCCTCACGCCCCCCCCCCCACCCCCCTCGCAGCACAAGCCAGGCTTGTCGTTTGGTGATTATCAAGGTTATCTCAGCGATGTCTAAATAGATTTTTCGAGTTCCACTATTCACATCATGTTATAATTAGTGAACCTGATTATAATGCCATAACAATAAAACCACCTGCCTAATATTGTGTAATTCCCCCTTGTGCCGCTAAAATAGCTCTGACCCAAGGAGGCAAGGAATCCACAAGAACTCTGAAGGTGTCCTGAGGTATCTGGCACCAAGATGTTAGCAGCAGATCCTTTAAGTCCGGTAAGTTGCAAGGTAGGGTTTCAATGGCTCTGACTTGTTCTTCCAGCACATCCCATAGTTTAGGGGTGGCCAACCAGTCAGAGACAAAGAGCCAAAAAATATCTGTGGTCAAGTTGAAGAGCCGATCGCATAGCTGTCACAAGGCCACGCACCATTTTTGAGCGCACTCCTTTGGTATGACACTCGCAGGAGCAAGACCTTGTGTCACACCCCCATTTTTAGTCACGCTGGCGGAGAGCCCAGCACATTGAAAATACACAATTTACATAAAGTTCCCAATATATTTTTTTTACCGTTGAAGTGAAAGAAAAAGCCATACCCTCAGTAGTTGTGCCCTTTCTGCAATGCCCCCTGTAGTTGTGCCCATGAAACAATGCCCCCAGTAGTTGTGCCCCTTATGCAATGCCCCCAGTAGTTGTGGCCATTATGCAATGTCCTCTGGAGCTGTGCCCATTATGCAATTCCCTTAGTCATTGTTCCTCCTTTTGTGTATTCCCTTCCTGTAGTTGTGCCCATTAAGCAATGCCTTCAGTAGTTGTGGTCTTTATGCAATGCCCCCTGTAGCTGTGCCCATTATTCAATGCCCCCAGTAGTTTTCCCCTTTCTGCAATGCCCCCTAGTTGTGCCCATTATGCAATGCTCCCAGTAGTTGTGGCCCTTATGCAATGCCCCCCCAGTAGTTGTGCTACTTCTGCAATGACCCCTGTAACTGTGCCCATTAAGCAATGCCCACAGTAGTTGTGTCCCTTCTGCAGTGCTTCCTGTAGCCGTGCCCACTAAGGTAGTGCCCCCAGTACTAGCTCCTCCTTCCCACCCACACCCCTATGAAGAAACTTACCTGTCTTCATGCTGGCACCGCTTCCGCTGCCTGCTGGGTCTAACTGGATCTAGCAGGTGCGCTGGCTCCTCACATCGCGGGTGATGTCATGATGTCCCCTGCGCACTGCACTACTGGGAATGCTTGCCTCTGCAGCGATCAGAGGCTTCTTTAGTCAATGATCACTTCAGAAACCAGCATTCTCAGTACTAGTGGGGGTCTGCCGAGCCGCGAGCCGTATCCGAAACTCAAAATGGCCGCATGCGGCTCGAGAGCCGTGGGTTGGCCACCCCTGCCATAGTTGCTCGATCAGATTGAGATCTGGGGAATTTGGAGAACACCTTGAACTCTTTGACAAGTTCCTCAAACCATTCCTGAACAATTTTTGTAGTGTTGCAGGGCACATTATCCTGCTGAAAGAGGCCACTGCCATAAGGGAATATAGTTGCCATGAAGGGGTGTACTTGGTCTGCAACAATGTTTAGGCTGGTGGAAATGTATGTGTCAAAGTAACATCCACATGAATAAATAAAAATTTGAGCGCTGAAAGAATAATATTCAGTGGCACCTGTAAGGAGAATGATTGGTACTTATGTTAATTATTTTCGTTACAGGTGCCACTGAACATTATTCTTTCAGTGCTCATATTTTTAATTATTTATGTACAGTACTATTATTCTAATTAGCAGCTTTAACATTAGCGCAGAGATATTCATTTTTTAAACATCCACATGAATGCAAGGACCCAAGGTCTCCCAGTATAACAGTGCCCAGAGCATCACACTGTGTCAGCTGGCTTGCCTTCTTTCCATAGTGCATCCTGGTGTCATCACTTCCCCAAGTAAATGACGCACATGCACCCAGTCATCCACATGATGTAAAAGAAAACGTGATTCATCAAACCAGGCCACCTTCTTCCATTGCTCCATAGTCCAGTCCTAATGGTCATGTGATCATTGTGGGCACTTTCGGCGGTTCAACAGGGGTCCCCATGGGCACTCTGATTGGTCTACAGCTATACATCCTCATAAGCAGCAAACTGGGATGCACTGTGTGTTCTGACACCTGTCAATCATAGCTAGCAATAACTTTTTCAGCAATTTATGCTACAGTAGCTCTTCTGTGGGATTGGAACAGATGAGCTAGCCTTCGCTCCCCATTCATGACCCTGTCTCCAGTTCACTGGTTGTCCTTTCTTAGACCACTTTTGGTAGGTACTAACCACTGCATACTGGTAGCAACCAACAAGACCTGCCGTTTTGGACATGCTCTGACCCAGTCATCTAGCCATCAAAATTTGGCCCCTGTCAAAGTCGCTCAGATCCTTACACTTGCCCATTTTTTCCTCCTTCCAACACATCAACTTCAAGAACTGACTGTTCACTTGCTGCCTAATATATCCTAACCCTTGACAGGTGCCATTGTAATGATGAGTGTATATAATAATAATCATCAATGACTTGTCCCGTCTACGATATGCACACGGAAACTGGCGCATGCACCCCCCAACAGTTCCTATTGCAGAGATGGAGACGGGAGAGGAGAAGCACCAGCACGTGGTAAGTATCGTGGGGTGACCTTGCATATGCTGGATCTATATTAGTAGTTAAATTATAAAGTTCAAAGAATAAATATGGTTGTAAGAGTTGTATTCTATATACAAAATAAATGGAATTGTACCATGCAGATGGTAAAAATTGAAAAGCTGGAACAGTTTCATGGGTAAATTTTGAAACCCCTGCGCTGGTCCCTGCAAAAATATGGACAATTGCCAATTATGGGGTTGTGGTGTTTGATTTTAGTTTTTGGTAAATCCTAAAATGATGGAAATAATAGTGTTAAAAGCTAATCTTATGAGCAGTTCGCCATAAAAATATTTATTGCGAATCTGCTGTTCAGTGCAACTCTTCATAATGAATTTCTTTTAAAAATACATTTCCAGACTACGCAGCTTGGTAAGATCATTTATTGGAAGATGAAATTGTAAACTACATACTGTGGTGTAAATACTGCAATATTAGCACCCCATGAGACTGCGACCTAGAGGAAAACGTGCCATTAATCTGGCTGCATCTTGAATTATTCAGGCTACAGTAACGTTGCCATGTCAGCCATTTTAGATATATATTCTTCCTGACTCCACGGCAGCTATTATAATACAGACACGCATTGTGCACTTCATTTTAATGCACAGGTACACCATTGTATTTCACATGTGTGCAGTTCTAAATAGCTGTCCTGGCAGTTCTAGACATAAATCACTTCTCGGCATCAAGTGAAGAATGAATGCAAATGGAGCATATTGTACTGATACAAAGGAATGGGTATGTAATGTCGGCTGTCGGGATGCCTCCTGTCAGAATACCGACAGCAGCATCCCAATGGTTGTTATCCCAACAGGGGTTGGGTAAGTATACTTCCCCTCCCCCCTTCCTCCCTGTAACCCTAACCCTCCCTTCTTGTAGCCTAACCCTAACCCTCCCCACCCCGCACCCTAACCCTCCCCGTTAGTGCCTAACAGGGCCGTAGCTAGGGTAGTGCGGCCGGTGCCATCGCACAGGGCACCACAGGTCAGGGGGCGCTGTTTGGCCCTGTCAAATTTCTGTTTATTATCATTCTTGCTTGTAGCTTCCTCTTATTTCATCCCCAGCATCTCCTGGCCTCCCCTATATCTTCCCTGGCCCTTCCCCACGAGGCCATGGCCCTTTTTTGGATGTATTATGTCCCTTTGAAAAATGAGGGGGGCGCCAATGCTCTTTCTGGCACAGGGCACCAAAAAGTCTAGTTACGGCTCTGGTGCCTAAACCTAACCCCCCCTTCGTGCCTAAACCTAACCCTCCCCCCTTAGTGCCTAACCCTAACCCCCCACAGTGGTGCATAACCCTAACTTTCCCCCAAAAAACCTATCCCTAACCCCACTATGCTCCCTAAACCTATCCCTCCCCCGTACGGCTAACGCTAAGAGCGCCCCAGGCTTACCTCGTTTGGTCTGGTGACCTTTGGCGTGCTTGTGTCGGGAGTAAGATAGGTGTCTGTATTTCGACGCCTATCTTAAGTCCCTTGACGGGATTCCAGTGTAGGTATTGAGACCGGCGGCATCGCAGCCTCCGGTCTCATAACTACATCCTGATACGAATACTGCTATTGAACATCATTTGACTACCATTGAAATAGAATGGAGGGGTGGAGAAGGGGATTATGGCACACTCCAGTGTGCCCAGTGTGCCATTTATCTCTGTAGAATGTACAACATCTGTATGTACTTCCCTGTAACTGATTTCTAAAGTTGTCAACATGGTCTGGTGCATTTAGTTCTAGCTGCCTTAAGTTTGGGCTATGCTAGTTTCCAAAATCTATAGGTGTCAAAGTTTGCACAGACTATTACCAATAATTATTTCCCAACATAGTACATATACTGTAGGTTAATTCACTCCTTGCTATATGTAACACTAGAAATGACAATTTACAGGTGTGCTAAGGCTAGGTTTCTGTAATGTTAAGAGTTTACTGATCACTGAGTCCCTCATACAGTATGATCCTTTATATAGCGTAACCCCTAATGTATGTAACTTTATTCAGTTTTCCAAATACTTTGATTCCTTTTGTGTATGCTTCATTATTTGCTAAGAAATTGTTAGTTTTTGGGTCTTATTTAACAGACTAAAGTGCCCTTAAATCTGCTGAGGTACTCGGGGTACAAGTAGCACAATTTAAGAATCTAGGGGGTAAATTTACTAAGATGGGAGTTATATTTAAGAAGTGATGTTGCCCATAACAACCAATCAGATTCCAGGTATTATCTTCTAGAAGGTGCTAGATAAATGAGAAGTAAAATCTGATTGGTTGCTATGGGCAACATCACTTAGTAAATTTACCCCTAGGTGTCAAGGAATTGGGAGATTTAAAACAAAAGTAAATTGAAAATATTGGAGAAAAAGAGTGAAGACACTTTACACCAATTCACTCCTACAGTAAGTGCTAGAGGGGCTTCGGTTGCTTGATAATACATTAGCTATGAATGTCCTATGTACATCATGCCATCAGGACGGATGTTTGCCTAGGGACAATCTGGGAGTTAGGCTTGCAACTGCTTTAAACCTCTCCTGCTATAGACCAGTGAATTAATATAAAGCACACAGAATATGTCTGCATTCACATTGCCACAACGAATATATCATTTCATATGTCAGGCAGTTTACTTGTCATGAATATAATATAAGAGCGAAGGTCAAACAGGGTGTGTTTCATTAAACTAGGCAGGAAAAGGAAAGCCAAGAGGTCCTTATTTGCTGTCAGTATCTACGCTGTTTAAATAGTGGTGGGTCAGTGGCAATAGGTAATTATTAGAGCAGGTTTTGCACCTGACAGTCGTGCAATCAAAGCTGGGATCTGGCCGTACATTATTACTCATGTATAATTCCGTGGAATGTAAATATTTCATCACTATTTCATTTTTAACATGGCAAATTTTGTAGAAAATATATATTATATTAAATTTAAAGCTCAGCACCTTACTGAGGTTACCTCACAGCTTCAGTCCTAATCCACATTATAACATTGCATTAATATCTATTGATCTTTAGAACTGTAATAATATATGTTTAGTGATTCACTAATGTTAATAGGACATTTTAGTTAAATCTTATGCTGGACACACACTAGACGATGTGTGTACCCCCGGGAACAGCACATGCAACAATCTGGTGTACGACCGCTGCATATATTGTTCCCCCATCGCACCCAGAAGCATGGTGTCGTCCGGCATTTCTTCAGATTGGCCTGCACTGCAGGCAGATCCTAAGATACGACAAACGACGCATGGGAGCGCGCGATAGTGCGTACACACTGGATGATGTGGATGATTTGTCATTCCGATTCACCTCAAAATGACAAATTGTCCAATATATCGTCTAGTGTGTACCCAGCTTTAGACATGCAGGAGCTTCCAAGTAATGTCCACACAATTCTCGCAGTCATTTTATTTCAGATAAAGAAGTTTAGCAGCTTTTTTGATATCAAAAGTATAAATATAAAGTAATAGAAACCAATTAGCATTTTAGATAATGAAAGCAAATGTCTATTTTGGTTGCTAATGGTTACTGCATATGTACACTTTTGCACTTTGTTGGTAAATGACTCCCATATACATAGAAACTGTACATTTTAACGATCACAGAAAGCCATTTATGTGAAAGTGGCGCTGTCACTCAACAGCTTCTAGAACTTGCACTGCATGAAGAAGCACCCTTCATCAGCCTGACAAATAGGCTTCTTTTTGTATAAGGATGACGGACAGCCGGAGGGCGACGGTGACCCCCCTGCACCTCCTCCTTAGAGTACAACAGGTGCTCTCTATGCAAGGCCTTTGTCTAGTGCAGATGTGAGGGCACTATGGAGGACATAGAGGGAGCTTGATGCCAGACACACCTGCTGCAAGACGTCAGAAAAGATGCCCATGTTTGTATGTTGCCATTTAAATTAACCATTTGCTGTATCAAGTTCTAATTTTAATTAAACATGTAATATTTGAAAAAGAAATATAGTGTAGTATCTGTAAATATATATTAGTGTACTGTCAGTATCATATATTCAGTGGCAAACTAAGCAGTTACATTGTATTTGGTGTCTTTGCCAGTTTGGCTATTACCCCTTTCACACATATGCCAAAACCCGGATGTTTGCACGTGAACGCGCATCGATCTGGCATATGTGTGAATGGTCTGACCCGGTTGGCAGTCCCGGGTCCATGACCCTGATCATTCTCAGGGTTTTCTTCAAGGACATGCAACTCAGGTTAACGACCCGGCTCAAGTCTGAAAGGTGCGACCCGGGTCTTGATGACCCATGTCACGCCTAAAATAAATGGATTGGCTGGGAACAGCAGCGCTTGGAGATGACATAATCTGCAAATGCCTACTGAATGCCAGAAGACCCGGGTCACTGTAAGACCCGGGTCTGGTGTAAGAGGTGATGACCTAGGAATAACCAGAGTCGTCACCCTTGTGCGGCTTCACTCCATGCTCAGTGTCCTGGGTCCGAGCCAGGTTGAAGCCGGATTTTATATATGAAATATGAGGCATATTTATTAAAGGGACATAAGGCCTAAAACTGTTAAAAACTGATGTTTTCGCCTCAGATAGATTTTCCTCATACTTAACACGCCCCTTGGCCGGTGATAGCTTTTGCTGGCTACCTCCATTATGCTGACGCTCTATAGAGCTGCCTATTATGCATTCTGTCTCTACAGGAGATACCAGAACAGTGGACTAAGGGCCATGTGAGGGGGGACGTGGTGATATTAATTGCATCATCATGGCTATATCCACTGCAGTAAAATGCCATTATTCACAGCATCACTCAGTGGGGGGCATAATGACAAGATTTGCATCAAATCATTTGACTAGGGAAGTGGACAGGATTCAGATGGTGGTCTACTCTCCTCTGAATCTCAGCGAATGCCTTGAATTTGGGAGTCAGTAGGCAGGTATGCTATTAGGTACGTCTGTGTGAGGACTGTCTTTTTACAGAGCCAACAGTATTACCTGCACACATGTCACTCTTCCCCACATTAACTTAAGTTCCCCCAACCAGCAACTAGCAAGCTCTCTCTTACAGCAATTTTTACCTAAGTCAATGATGAAAGTTAGTAGCTTAAGATAAATGACTGTAATAGTAATCTAACAAACCAGATCTACCAGTCATGGAAGTTTAACGTGAAGACCATCATTACCATAAACAATGTAACTCCCTGTCCTTAGGACCACATCTTCTGCACTGGAGAGTGCACATGTTGAAATTAGGACTCAATGTGCATAGTTGTCTGGTGCAGATTTTAAGACTGGGTTGCTGACCCACTATGTCACTTTGCCACTTCAGCCTGGCAATGTAAATACACAGTAACTATTGGTTTTGCAATTTTTAAATGTTATATGTCAAGTGACTAAAACAATGGCATGATGAGGAAGATTGTGACACGTCTTGCAGATTAAATTTTAGAGGATGCCTGATTTCATTAAAGGGCACCCCAGTGCAGAGAAAGTGGGCCCGGGGGTGGAGCCCCATTATATATACAAGGCTGTGATATTAAAAAAATTGGAAATTGTTTTTTAACTTGTAAAGAGCGTACAGGCTGTTCATACACCCTACTGCTTTGGAGGCGATATTTGGCAATTGGCCCAAGATCACAGCTGTATAGCTTAAAAAGAACCAAGATCCTCGATAATAACGCTTTTCAAATCATTAGGATCATTATCGATTATGTTGGAACTGCATTTGGAGGAACACCTACTGGCCAAATGGCCGGATGTTGTACAATTTGGCTACCTATGGGTGGCCATCTTAACATGCTGGTAATAGTTTTTGCTTATGGACAATTTTATTGTGTGCTGTCCATTTTTTAAGACCCTTAATCACTAAGATTTTTTCTTTTCTCACTTACAGTATTTTGTGCTGTTATATTGAAGGCACTTATATGTGTAACTGGTTATTATTCCTGATTCCCTCCCTTATTGTTTTTGTACTTTTTGCCCTTTACTCTTTGTTTTCATTAATTGCTCATACCTTTGTATACGGTCCATGCAAACCTATGAATATAAATAATTTATAAAAGAAAAAAAAATCCAATTAGACTTTTAACATTTCAAAAATTCCAAATGTTGTAATTAAGATCAGGGTTAAATTGTCCAGGTCATGAGAGCTGGCAATACAATAGATCAGTGGTTCACAAACTTTTTTGAACCACGGCGTCCTAGAGTATAAGCATTGTTTTCAGGGCACCCCTAAGCTAAAAGTTTGTTGTTGAGAAATTCAGAAAAAAATGTAGTAAATTAGTAAAGTGAAGTAAATTGTGCTTACCTGTCATCCTTACGCTCAGTTATGTGGTGATGGACAGGTTTGCAATTCTGTTTGTCCACATATTTACATTACATTACATTGACCATAAATAATTTGATTTGGTGCTGGACCACAATCCTGAGGCACTCCTGCAAGTGTCCCAAGGCACCCCAGGGTGCCACAGCGCACAGTTTGGGAACCACTGCACTACAGTAGATATCTGTAGTCATTATTGTCTGTGGAAGTCAAAGTACTGTATCATTGCTTTATTACCACTGTGCTTAGATGGGGATAATGTCCAAAATTCTAACCTATTTTATACTACAAATTTCATGGTATTAGGATGTTATTTCTAAAAGTAATTAAATGCTCCTCCCACGTCTTTGGTTTGTAAGTAGAGTTATAATCAAAGGTTTTACAAGATAATACACTTGCAACCTCTGTTTAACTACAACTACAACAAGGCATTGTAAGTACATGCCCAGAGGCTTGGGCTTGCTGACAGTTGCTACATGGTGTACATAAGCTGTAGTTACGTGGCCCATACTGTATTGTATTATACATTCTATTATTGTCATATTTTCCCTACTTTGTAACTGTTAGCTTTTGATATGACCCTTTATATGATGGTCAGCAGGCAGTGTTTGCCTCTTAAATTTGTGTCTGCTTAAATAATGCCAAGCAAAAAAAATCTGTAATCCCCCAACATTTGTCCTTGCGGGAAATCACAGGAAAGTGTGTGTTCTTTTATACTCATTCTTGCATAGTTACTGCTAATTAAAAGAGAGCACCTAAAGTCAATGAAAGATGCACAATGTTTTGTATTATTGTTAGATGATTTCTTCAGGTTAATATTAAATGTTATGATTTCTGTGTAGTCATTGGCAGTTCACTGCTTAGATGGATTATTGGGAGTCGGTTGTTCCACCAATTTCCAAGTATGGCCTTCCGAAAAGTACCATGTATTTACATAAACTTCCTATGTCTGGTATGGTGATACTCATTAGTATGGCTGGTTATCTCCTGAGGTTAAAAATACACCATGACACTGCATGTCAAATGCTATTACACTGTGGAAACTAGTACTATCACAATGTCAGCCTGTGCAGACTCCCTTGCAACAACTTGCAGTTAATAATAATAATAATAATAATAATAGTATTTTTACTTATATAGTGCTTTTTTTCCAAACAGGACTCAAGGAGCTTAACAGGAACAAAATAGCATGATACAGAGGTTTACATTTTCAATACAGTATAGAAATAAATAATATAATATTTAATATAATATAACATAATAAAGAACATTTTGTGTCATCAGTTGCAGGATTATTGATCCTACCCACGGAGGATCCAGGTGAGGCAGCCATTTCAGGCGCAATTCATAGGATCACACTGGGCAGAATAGGCAATGCCTGGAATCGATGACACATAATGGGAGAGAGAAAATTACTAGGCGGGATCCTTTCTAATTCATCAGAATCCATGCATTTTTTTTATTCCACACAGAGCACCAGACGAGGCAACCATGTTGGGCGCACTACACTGGTTACAGTCAGGGCTGACGAGAAGCGCTGGGCCCAGGTGACAGGGGACGCGGCCTAATCGTGTGAGGAGTGGCCACGCCCCCTTAGAAAAAATGTAAAAAAATATCGGCACCACGAAGCGTCGTGCGCGCTGGGGATGGGGCGCTGTGTGCCCCTCAGCCCGGTGCACAGCCAATGGGGGGCGCGATCAGCGTGATCACTCCCCCCATAGGCATAGGAGACTGCTTCGGCTGCTGCTTTAGCAGCCACGAGCAGTCTCCCAGTGCAGCCTAGCACACAGCAGCGTGTGCTGGGCTACCGTGACTTAAGAGGGAGGGGGAGTGCTGCCGGACCCTGGCCCCTGCAGCAAGTCCGGGCCCGGGTAATTTGTACCCATTGCTCTTCCCTCTCGGCGCCCCTGGTTACAGTGTGCGAATAAGCAATAAATGAAAATAAGACATGCAAGGAAAAAATGAATAGTGAGTTAACAGGATATCCCCTGCATCACCTCTTCAATGGGTTGCTCAACCTGCCCTTGAGAGTACCAGGCAAAGCAGCCATCCAGGGCACACCACATAGGTTAAAATGGACAGGATGAGCAACTCATGGAAGTGTAACATGCGGCAGGCTGGTGAATTACAGAGAAAGGAAAAAGAGAGCAACGATAAAGGCACATGAGCACGTAACTGACGAAATAGAGAAAACTGGGATAACATGAATACAGTATGTTAATGATGAATGAGTGTGCTGAATAGAGATGAGCGGTTCGGATTCTGTGGAATCCGAACCGCTCCGAACATTGGGGATCCGAGTCCACCTGAACCCTGTTCGGGTGTTCACCGCCTGACTCGGATCCCCGTTTGGGGCCGAACGGCGGCCGCCTGATGTCGGATTCTCACTAGAGAATCCGACATCAGGGCTCCAATTGTGTAGGGCAGAGTGCTGTGATAGCACTCTGCCCTACACAGACACAAACACACTGCCGCCAGCGGCAGCTGTGTGTTTGTTACAGCAGCCAATGAGAGTCACACATTCGCTGCTGCATGGAGGGAGCCTGCTGGAGCTCACACATGAGCTCCGTCTTCCGGCTCCCTCCTCAGCGTGTGACAGCAGAGCGGACGGTGCGGGAGCGGGGATACAGGTAAGTTTTTGTTTATTTTTTTTTTACTTGTGCAAGGGCCGGGGCGCTACTGGGGGGGTCTGCTACTGGGGGGTCTGCTACTGGGGGTGCGGGGGGGCCATACTACTTGGGGGGCCTGCTACTGGGGGGGCTATACTACTGGGGGGGTCTGCTACTGGGGGGGCTATACTACTGGGGGGCTATACTACTGGGGGGGGTCTGCTACTGGGGGGGTCTGCTACTGGGGGTCCATACTACTGAGGGGCCTGCTACTGGGGGGGCTATACTACTGGGGGGCGCCTGCTACTGAGGAGGGTCTGCTACTGGGGGGGGCCATACTACTGAGGGGCCTGCTACTGGGGGGGCCATACTACTGGGGGGGCTTACTACTGCTGGGGGGGCATACTACTGGGGGGGCTTACTACTACTGGGGGGCCATACTACAGGGGGGGCATACTACAGGGGGGCTACTACTGGGGCAGCCTACTACTGGGGGGGCCATACTACTGGGGGGGCAGCTAATGGGGGCATACTACTGGGGGGCCTGCTAATGGGGGGCATACTACTGGGTGGCATGCTAATGGGGGGGCCTGCTAATGGGGGGCATACTACTGGGGGCACTGCATAGGGGACCCTACTACTAAGGGGACTGCATAGGGGGCACCACTGCTGGGGGCATTGTGTAAGGGACACCGCTACTGTGGGCATTGTGTAAAAGGGGCACTACTGTGGGCATTGTGTAAAAGGGGCACTACTGTGTGTCATAACATAAATAAGAGACACTACTTTATGGTGTAATGTGAATCAGGCCCTATGTGCGGTGCAATGTGAATAAGATTGTGCACTGTGACTCCTTGGGCCGTAGTCCACTATGTAAACAAGTACTGTGATTCTGCTGGCCATACCCCACTGGGTGGGTGCACTACTTTTCATTTCTGCCACTGCTGTGTGGCAATGTGTCATAGATGTGCTTTATACTGTGGTGTCTGTGTCGTTGTGCTGCTGCTTTGTCGCTTAGTAACCAGTCAGCTCACTGCAACCTTTGGCCAATAATGTTGAAAACAATATTATAAGCTGTGATGTGGTCTAAATTGACTGGAAATTAATGTTATTGAGGTTAATAATACTCTAGGAAGAAAAAAAAGACCAATTTATGTGATTTTAGCTTTTTTTGTCAATTTTTGTAAAAAAATCCAAATCCAAATCCAAAGCCAGTCACCGCAGTTTGGCAAATCCAAATCCAAAGCCGGACGACAAATTAGAACCAAATCGAAATCCGGCAAAAATGGTCCGGCGCACATCCCTAGTGCTGAATATATAAATGTCCTACTCTCGTGGGAGCAGACCGGCTGGTGTGAGAGCCCACTAATATGTGGAACAAATGTCCCTGCTGATACTGGTCCCTGCATTCTCCCCTCTTATTCAGAGGGCAGTCCTGGTGTTGTCCCCCCTCAGCTCCTTGCTCACCTGGATGTGCAGTCCAGGTGTTCTCAGTCGGAGAAAGCTCCGGCCCGGAGCATGCGTAAATCTGGTCCTGGTGTTCTCTGCCGGAGGGGTGGGTCTGGAGCTTGTATAAATAGAGCAACAAATGCAAGTGGGTATGGGATCAATGGGACCAGTAGCATCCATCATTATATCTATTTACATGCTTCTACTGGTGTTAAATAAAATTCCAGTGGGTAAAGAACCTAATTTGTATGCAATGTAACAGTACGGCATTACAGTACAGTATTGATCATAACTGGTGAAAAGACAAGAAATAACCACTAATATCGGGTACAATTAAATAAAAAATGAGTAGTGATTATCACTTTTGTGCACTGCTACAACCTATTTACTTTAGGAAAGATATTTACTTTAAAGTATAAAAATATTTACATCTCCCTAACTTTTATTTATTTTTGTTAATTTTTTTTTTTTTTTTTTACTAAACCAACTATATTGTTTTCATTAACGGTTTAAAGACAAGATAATCACATCAGTTTCTCGCAATGGCACAGTGCATTCAAATTTACTCAAACATAGCATGACATAGGTCAGTATCCAGGAGACTGTGGAAATGCCAATTTGTTAAGCATTATATTACATTATACATTGTGTGATAAGCTCTACGATGTAGACTCTTGTTCAGCACATCAGAATTCAATATTATGTACTGCCAAAGAAACAATCTTGACATTTTCAATTGAAATTCATTATTAATATTATCAGAGTTTCCTGTGAGCCTAGTTTATCGTAGTCACTATCTATTGGATCTCTGTACACCTCTTCAGCTACTCTTCACTCTGTAGCATCACGTTTTTTGTACGTTAATTCAAATGTTAGTTTATGCCTTAACAATTTTAACCCTTAAAATGATACAGAAATGCAATTATCAAAAGGTGACAGCAAAGCATAAAGAACAGTATAGGTTATACTGACCTCTGAAGTAAAGGGTACCCCACTGAAGATAATCTGTTAAAAATCTTGATAAAACTAAGCAAATAATTGGAAAATGTCTAGACAAAAAATGGCCACTGGGGGCACTGTTCCATAGGTGTATATTACTTCAGTGAATGAGCTGTATGATGTTGTATTATATGTGAGTATGCAGAGATAAGATTATGTTTGTAGAGTGACTCACATCCATATTTTGTGCTAAATAGATATAACAGGAAATGTGTTCCCATTTGAAATAAAAAATATATTTTTTATATAAATTTTAAAATTAAATGCAAATATAATGTCATACATAAGAGACTTTCTAATTCTCTGGGGAAGGAATTTGAGAGTCACATTTCCTAATATTTGAATTTTACAATTAAATTGGTAAGCAAGGACATATTTATTATCTTGGCCACATAAGATGTTAGCCATAAACAGTGAAAGCACCATTGTTTAAGATCAGATATTGTACACAAGGGCATTTACATACACTGTCCCTAAATGCATTTGGAACATGTGCCTGTACAAGTGTTCATTCATGCCTTACAAGTATGGTTAGGTGCATTACTTTTATCTAAAATTTTATTACAACAACCATTCAATAGGCAGAACAGACTTCATGGAGTGTTCACTTGCTGTTTTATTTTTTAATCCATTTTGATGTGCTTCACTCACTGCTCAAATGTGTGTGTAATGTATCAAAATGGCTTAGTGGATCTGCCCTTAATGTAACCTTGCCCAATAATGACGTTTAGCCTTGTAGAGTGTGTGTTATAATATCCTCACTTTCAAAAACATACAGTATCTGCTTGTAGCATTGCTATTTCCTGATCATCCCTTTTAATAACAGTGAACCAGTATCCTGGCTTTCCTTAATAACAGGCAGAATTTACCATGATTGCATATCCTCCTTTTCCCTTGGTTTGTGAATGGGAAAACACGCCATATAACATATCCCCAATACAGGAAAAGTAAAAGGTACCCGGCGTTGGTTTAGTGGTGATCTATCTGGCTTGGAAGGGTCAGTCTGAGGTCAGACCTGCTTCACATATCCGTGTTCTTAATACAAAGCAGAGGATATGACAGAATTGAAGAGATAATGCTGACACCTTGCTGCCTCCTGGGAAAGCGTTGAGATATTCATAAAATGCAGCTTCTGTTATAAATGCACAGATGGGTTTCTTCCGTGTCGGTACATATTGCTTGATATTTATTTAGAGCACAATGTTAGTACGTAGCCTCAGTTTTTTAGCAATCTGTTGTTGTCTACATCTGTAGAAAAGCTCACAATCTATTTTTAGAATCTTCTGATTCAATCAAATATCTCTTGCTAAAAATATATATTTTATTTCTATAAACAAACATTAAGCTGCACTCACATCTCAAAGTCCATGGCAGCAACTGGGGTTTCTACTAGACGCAGTATCCCTGTTTTGGGTAAGCTTGAGACCTTGTTTATTATTAGAAGCTTTGGATTTCACTCTATGGGGTCTATTTACTAAGCAGTGTTAGGAGACAGAGCGAAAAGTGATAAGGTGCCAGCCAATCAGCTCCCAACTGTCATTTTTCAAACACAGCCTGTGAGATGGCAGTTAGGAACGGATTGGCTGGAACCTTATCACTTTTCACTCTGTCTCCTAATACTGCTTAGTAAATAGACCTCTATAGGTGATGTCTCATGTCTGGCTATGGGGGCAGATCGGAAGTAACGTCACACACGTTCCAGCTTGAGCGTGGTGAGGGTTGTTTTTGGCGCCTTGTTTGACCATTTAAGAGAGCCAGGGGAGTATGGTAAGTTTGTATGCTATTTTGGGTGGCGTTTGTTATCATTTTGTTATGATTGTGCTTCTGTAACTCTTGAAAAAGGTCACATGATGACTGAATCGTCGAGACATGAATATTAAGATATGAATAAACGGATTGCCCTGTTCTACTTTTTTAAATAACCTGGTGAGTGCCCCTTACTGTGCAAATTCTTATTTTATTTCTATAGATAGCAAAAGACTCTATTGTGCACTTTTCCACATATGTATGTGTCCATTTCAATAATTATTAGTATTTAATTATATAGTGCCACACATTATGCAGTGCTGTCATCCACATTTGTAATAAAACATTACAGATTACCTACTGGTATTGTGTTAAATGCCAGTGACACATCAGGGGAGATTCCATACTATAACTATTCAGCTGCGCAGAATATGGTTCAGTAACATTGCTCATTTTACAGAGCACTTCTAAGGAAATTAGTGGTGTTACCGCCTGTGAAGTGCCTTCATGGCCACCGCTTAGAATTGAATAATGCACATAAACATGTAGTGGTTAATCACTTATTGTATTGGAGGTTGGGAGGGGGTGTAATGGAGGACACGACATTGACCCCATTATATTCACTTAAGGTGAGCACAAGTAAATATGGCAGGCAGCATCAGAAAAACTGAGTGCCATGAGTGCAAATGCTAGTGGCTATGGGGTTATTGGACCTGTTGGGTTACATGTACATACCATTAACAAGCTTGTATTAGCAAACGCTAGTAAATGTACGAGTATATTGTGACAGCAATGTGTAAGGGGCATTATTCTAAAATATTTACCTGGTGGAGGAATTGGCCAAGATTCAGAATCTATAGTACTGCCATTAGAAAAAAACATTAGATAACAAAGGTACTTTGTTAGTGAACTTAGGCCCTCATTCAGAGCCGCTCGTTAGCGGCAGTACGCTCGTTCCGAGCGATGTTTGCACATCTGCGCATGCGTACGGTTTTTAGTACGCATGCGCGAACCAGTCAGTGCGGCCAAAAATCGTTGGTACGCAATATAGCGAGTGCCTGCTATTTTGAATGACAGAATGAGGCGTATGTGGGTGGTAACAGGGGAAGGTGCTTGAAAATGGGGAGTGGAGATCCGAACGCAGGCGTGCTTAAAGGTCAAAACTGGCGTTTTATGGGTGTGTATATTTAAAACAGCAGCGTCATTGTTCACGTCACTGGGTTATTTTATAGCCAGAACTGCTCGCAAATTTGTGGTAGCAAACACCAACCACAAGAATAGCGAGCAGTTCATACGCTGGTCGATGTACTCGATTAATCTAATAAATAGCGGACATGACGTAGGATGCGAGCGGCCAGGGGGCGTTTTTAACAAATAAACGAGCGTATGTTTTGCTCGCTCGTTCAGACTTAGAGGTGTGAACAGACTGCAATGTGCGTACGGATCATTTGAATAGCCACCCCTTGTTTTTAAACGAACGACCGCAAATAGCGAACGGCTCTGAATGAGGGCCTTAGGCCCTAAACAGAGGGCCAGATTCAGGCCCACTCACTAAGAAGCGTTCTCTCGCAGCCAGACGATTTTTGCATTGTACGCATGTATACGCATTGCAGTGCGCGTACGCGAACAAGTGCGAGCGATCGGGAAGTGTTTGCTCGCCGCGTATAGACTGCCCTGTACAATGAGTGACACGAGAAGCCTTTTGTGGGTGGTGACAGGTGCAGGCCACTAGAAACGGGGGAGTGGAGGTGTGAGCGCACGCGTGCCTGAGTGTCTTAACGCCGTTTCAGAGGCATGCATAATTAACAGACAGCGTCATAGTACACGTCACTAGGTTGTATTTCACACTGAAGTGCTCGCAGTGCTTGTGTTAGGGTATAGTCAACCACAAGCGCTGCGTTCGCTTCCGATGGTACTCGATGTACCAATGGTTGCATACACATCCTGGAGATGACGTGCGCAAGTGGGCGTCTTAAGACAGACTGGTGGGCGTCTGCATACACAGAGCGATCGCACGCCAAGACATAGTGGGCGTGCTAATGCCTTGCCGTGCGATCGCCTGCCATTCTTGGAGTGTGCTGGATTTGCACATACGCTGGGTGTGTGCCAGAGTTGTAAGCTACTCTCATCACTGCCGCGTCTTTGGATGCAGCAACAATGAGAAAATATTCTAATGCTGCAGAAGGCGGCTGAGGACAAAAGACGCCCCCCTTATAGCATCGCAAATCCGAGTGCAGTGTCCAAATACGCAGCATCGGATCACCATCGCGACCAATGCGCCTAAGCTTACTCATAATGACCACCGGAACTGCAAAGCTGGGGCCAGAAAATCTGTGTCGGAAGATGCAGAGACTGGCCCTGCACTCCCAGAACACGGAGGCAAAACGCCCGTTTTCGGGATCACAAACTGGTCCTGCCCATTCCCCACCCGCAAACAACATGCGGCGGCTTAGGGACACTGTGAGCGAACTCGCAGATAGAAACTTGCACAGACTTGTATGCAAACCATCGGGTTTGCATACAAGTCTTAACAGACTCTTAGGGTCGTATTCAATTGCCGGTGAAAAGTCCCGGACTTTTCGCATGCCGGAGTTTTCGACGTCGTCGCCAGTTTTGCCTCCGGAAAAGTATCGTGCTCGTCATCGCGATTTGCCCTATTCAATTGCAAAGAACGCGAGAATGCATCCCGGCGAAACTGAGATCGGCGAAAAGTACTGTCAGATATGGGGGAAATCAGCCTGACACCACCCTAAAGATGCACTGACATGGGGGTTCACTATGAATACCCCTGAATAGCCCTGCTGAAGGTTATTTGGGGTGCTTAAATGCTCTCAATTGGTGCTGTTTAGCGTCTTTGCACAGGTGGTGAAGAATAGCATTTAGCAGGGGTTTTTTTGACAAAAATAAGTATTCCCAGCAAATTTGGGGTACATGAAAATGGGTGCAAGCATGTTTAAAATTCGCTAAAGTGCGTTTTTAAAAAACGCACCTTCAGCATGCACCTGCAATAAAAAAAAGCTTGGGCATACTTGGGGGACCCCCTGGAGTCGATTTTGCTAGTTTTTAAGTTGGTCCCCCAACTTTGTTTTTTTTCGCCCCAAAATGAAAGCACTTTTTTGGGGTGTCCTAAAGTATTTTTTATACTTTTTTTTACGCAGTTTACCTTTGGGGGACTGTCCCAAGGCTGCAGATGTGTTCCCGCAACTTTGCACGCCAAACCCCCAATTCTGCACTTCTTACCGCCTCCATTCACAGGCGAATCTTTTCCGCTGGTTACAAGGCGCAGACTTTTCACACCGGCGAAAAGTCTTTGTTAATTAAATACATCGGAGCGATTCCGACAGGCGAAATGACGCTTTTCGCCGGCAATTGAATACGGCCCTTACTTGTAAATTAAATCTTAAAAAACTTTCTTAGCAATAAGAATAAATGAAGCTCTATGTGACTAGATATACATTTGAAAACAATTTCATAATAATAATGTAAAAAAAACAAAGCTTGCTTAGCTTTTATCTATTTATTCTGAGTCTTTTGAGCAGCGTTTTAAGACAAAATGATTAATTTACATGAGCATTTTATGCAGAGTGTGACCTATTGGGAATTGGTACCTTATATTATTTTTGGCCCAGTTTTTTGGTCTGACATCTGTTTTTTTTGCAAAATTCTACTCACCATAACAGCTCTGATAGAGCTATCAAAATCCTGAGCTCTTACAAAACAATGTATTCGAATTTTTTTCTTTCAAAAAAACAGTTACGTTTTGTACAAGTGGTCAACATTTAAATGGACCAAAAGAGACACTAAAAGGGGTTGTTCACCTAAAAATGGAAAAATGAACAATGGCCCTCATTCAGAGCCGTTCGCTATTTGCGGTCGTTCGTTTAAAAACAAGGGGTGGCTATTCAAATGATCCGTACGCACATTGCAGTCTGTTCACACCTCTAAGTCTGAACGAGCGAGCAAAACATACGCTCGTTTATTTGTTAAAAACGCCCCCTGGCCGCTCACACCATACGTCATGTCCGCTATTTATTAGATTAATCGAGTACATCGACCAGCGTATGAACTGCTCGCTATTCTTGTGGTTGGTGTTTGCTACCACAAGTTTGCGAGCAGTTCTGGCTATAAAATAACCCAGTGACGTGGACAATGACGCTGCTGTATTAATTATGCACACCCATAAAACGCCCGTTTTGACCTTTAAGCACGCCTGCGTTCGGATCTCCACTCCCCATTTTCAAGCACCTTCCCCTGTTACCACCCACATACACCTCATTCTGTCACTCAAAATAGCAGGCACTCGCTATATAGCGTACAAACGATTTTCGGCCGCACTGACTGGTTCGCGCATGCGTACTAAAAACCGTACGCATGCGCAGATGTGCAAACATCGCTCGGAACGAGCGTACTGCCGCTAACGAGCGGCTCTGAATGAGGGCCAATGTTCTGTTGGTGGCCAGTATATAGTAGAAAATAATAAGTCATCACCAGTGACAGAAAGTGTTGATGCCAAGCCAACACCTAGGGGTATATTTATCAAAGTTTGTTTTTACTTTCGATTTGATGTTCGATTTAGCTCACCTCAAATCAAATAGAAAGTACAAATCCCTTTTCAAATCCCTCATTTACTAAAATTCGATTTTAGAAGTATTTTCTAATCGAATTCGATTTGGTTCGGTTTGGAACAGTGATTTGCTGTTCGATTTGCATGTTCATGTGCAAATCGAAAAGCAAATCCTATTTCAAAACAAACTGCAAATCCCAGACTGAATAGAACTGCTTCATGCTTTCATTTTCAGCATGAGCTGTTCGTTTTCACACAGACACAAGCATACATCAGTGAGATGCATGCATCAGTGAGATGCATGCATGTATCTTACTGTAACAAGCTTAGAAAGAGTTAAGGTGCCCATCCACTTGCCGATTATACTGTACGATTGCACGATTACTACATCGTAATCGTGCAATCGCTCAGTAATTGGATGCAAATCGTGCACAAATCGTGCATCCAAATGTCGGAAACGTCGTTATGGGTCTCGCACCAAAGGGGGCGTGCTGTCGATGGTGAGTGACAGCACGCCCCCTTTGGTGGGCATGTCGGGGGTGTGGCTGCCAGACGGAGGCGTTCCCATGGGAACGCCTACCGTCTGAGTCCGGCCCCACAGACATCACTAGTGATGTCAGTGGGAGTGATTTTGGCTCTGATAGAGCCAAAATCACTCCAGGGCTTGCGGTCACCGAGACCCTACCGCAGAGTCTTGTCGCAAGCCCGATGGTCGCGATGGTCTTGACCATCGCGACCATCATCATGGACGCTCGCTATAGCTGTGGGTGGTAACCCACAGCTATGCAAGCGTCCATGAGGCCGCTCCAAGTTGAGGGAGAAGGGCCCTGATTCAGAGCGAGCGCTCTGGTCAGAGCGTCCGGCTCTGAATCAGGCCCAGAGAGTGTTAAATATCTAAATTGCACTCTCCTTTCAATATTACCTTAAGGTGGGTACACACCTGACAGATATATCTGCAGATGATGGTCGTTCATACACACCGAACGACCATCATCTGCTGCTACAGCGGGCCGAGCCAGACTGGGGGTGGGTAGGGGCGTGGCCTAATTGCGGGCGGCGTGGCCACACCCTCTTCGGGGGGGGGGACAAAACATTTCCAACAAGCGCGCTGGGGAAGGGAGCGCTGCGTGCACAGCCAAAGGGGGACGCGATCAGCATGATAGGAGACTGCTCTGGCTGCTGCTTTAGCAGCCTCGGACAGTCTCCCAGTGCAGCCTAGCACACAGCAGTGTGCGCTGGGCTGCTGTGGATGGGGAACTGTGCCGGATCCAGGTAAGTAGTACCCGCTCGCGGCTCCCCCCCCTCTCTCTGCACCCCTGTGTACGGGCGATCGGCTGATCACCCGTACACACTTGCCAATGGACAGATATGTCTGCAGACATATCTGTTCATAGGCTGTGCAGCACAGCCAATGCAATATGTCTGTGAACGACGTAGTTCATAGACATATCGTCTGTATACACTGGCCGACGGGGGCACGATATATTGGCTGATCAATTGATCGGCCAATATATCGGCCAGTGTGTACCCAGCATTACAATATTACCTTACAATGTTCCATCCCCTCTGTATATGGCTTCAACTGCAGCTCGAGCGGTGTGTGTATAAAGAGGCACAAGGTTTTTCTTTCTTAATAATAACACTAATCACAGCTAATCGTTCTAGATTGAAGGGTTCAAAGAATAACTCCATATTTTTTCAAACTTTTACTTAAATCCTATTTAGTAAAACCGCAGGGGTCTAGTTACGCATTTGCATATAGTACATCAATACTGCTTTGTGGTGAATTACCCTCAAGTGAGATGTGCAGTGAGCAGAGATGGCCAGTAAGATGCGATAGTGCTTGTTAGTAAGAGGACACCTGTATCCAATGAAGTAGTTTGTACAGTATAAGTATCAGAGACAGCTGCTACTTGCCAGTTACATACAAAGTCACAGCTGTAGTAAGCATTATCCTATTATCCGGCTGGATATCACATGTAGCCAAAAGTACAGGGATTAACCCCCGCTACATTGCGATACCAGTGACAGAAAGTGTTGATGCACAAAACAACACCTCAACTCCAATGTAATCTGGTGATGCTTGGCAGCTCACCTCTGAATCACTTGGCTCTTTTACATAAGTGTGAAGTGCTAATTCTAAAAGAAATCTCCCAGTCACTGTAATTGCAATATTAACAATTAGCACCTAACACACTTTTGCAAATTAGACAAATGGTGAGAAGCCTTACATTGAATTCTTCCCTTTTGAGTATATGTTGTTTCATACTGGAATGTTGAGAATGATTTTGCCACCATTAGCTTGTTGCTATAATTTGTGTGGAAGGCCACGACCTAAACATATTTAAGTAGCAATGTTCCAACATAATACTGGAATGTAATGCCAACATTCTCTTGTCCGTTTCAGGTGCAGATTGGCATTAATCCTTTGCAATGTATAAAAATGTGTGGTAAAATAATAGCAGACACTGATCATCCTTCTATGTTCATAGCGCAGAAAAATAGAAAAAGAAATATATGGTTAGTGACGTTTCCCAATGAAGTCCTATGACACAATGCAAAGATATTAGACTCAGAAACCTCGTGTAAGGTAGAAAGAATAATAGAATGTGCTAGTGCCAGATTAAGCCACCGGTAGCAACTCTCGCACTTATTCTTCCATTGTCACATTCATGGTATATAATACTCATAAAGAATAGGAATAATTATATAAATATCAGTATGGCACTTAAAGGTTCAAATACATCTCATGCAAATCTATTGTCACAGTCATAATATATATTGCTATATACTGCTGATCATAGAGAAAACATAAATAGTGATTATAATGGCTGCCTACTAACAGATACAAAGACAATGAATCTGTGTAGACTGAATACATAAATATATATATATATATATATATACATACACACACAAAATACAGTACTAACTAAAACACGGTAAAAATAAATAAATAAATATATATATATATATATATATATATATATATTGACTGACAATTGATATGTATGGGACACCTCTGTATTGATTGTTTTGTGTAACTACAAGTGGCTTTGAGCCACTTAGTTTATTGCTATTACTGTATGTATGAATAACATATAGTATAATTGTGACTATAGATAAGCAAGATGTTCAAACTTATTCTGGAAATGATTTGCCCCATTCTACATTTGGCTGTACCTTTCAATGTCAGAATTTTTAGCCTTATGGGTTAATAATCCTACATCAATCATGCCACATGGTAGAATGTATTAACAATACTTCCAAAAATGTAGACACATGAATTGGGATAAAATAAGCTACCCCCCATTTGCCAATCTCTTCCAGAAATTCCCCCTTTTGTTTGAAACTTTGACCATTTCGGGGTCTGCAAATTATCAATTGTTGTCCAAACTCTTAAACTACAGTGTGGAATAGAATTCTGTGAAACTCCAAGATAGTTTTCCTTCAAATTTCCCCCTATATAAAACTTTCTATTTCACCACAATACACAATTAGCACAAAATATTTCCACAATTTCACTCATCTCTGCCTTCTATTCTTTTTTGTACTTATATTTTGTAAGAGATAGATAGATAGATAGATAGATAGATAGATCATTTTTATATATGTGTTTTCTAATGTATCTTTAAATTAATTTGAACTTTTATAATCAATAACATAATGGATATTTGGGGACATTTTATCTATGCATCCTGTACAGTATATATGTAACACTCATTTGCCATTGTGTCACCCCAGCAGCATCAAGAGGGTACACAGCTTCCTTCTCAACAACACCTTAAGTCTTCAGGATTGGACTGCATTTCTGCAGAACCTAAGATACTACATGTTAAATAAATTGTTTTTTTGTTTTTTTTTGTTAAAAGATAAGCTTACCTTTTCGTGATCTGTATGTACATTGCAATTATTTTTTTTTTAAATGCTGATTTAGGCCCTCATTCAGAGCCGTACGCTCTGAGCAGAGCGCACGCTCTGCATGAGGGCCGGGCTCCATTTTCATGGAGCGTCCTCCTGGATGCTCGTATAGCTGTGGGTCACCACCCACAGGCTATACGAGCGTGCATTTTGATGGCCGCGATGGTCGTGACCATCGCGACCATAGAAATTGCGAGCCGGAGCCTGCGGTTGAGGGCCCTCATTCAGAGCCACTCGCTAGCGGCAGTACGCTCGTTCCGAGCGATGTTCGCACATCTGCGCATGCGTACAGATCGTTATACGCATGCGCGAACCAGTCAGTGCGGCCGAAATTCATGTGCTCGCAATATAGCGAATGCCTGCTATTTTGAGTGACAGAATGAGGCGTATGTGGGTGGTAACAGGGGAAGGTGCTTGAAAATGGGGAGTGGAGATCCGAACGCAGGCGTGCTTAAAGGTCAAAACGGGCGTTTTATGGGTGTGCATAATTAATACAGCAGCGTCATTGACCACGTCACTGGGTTATTTTATAGCCAGAACTGCTCGCAAGATTGTGGTAGCAAAAACCAACCACAAGAATAGCGAGCAGTTCATACGCTGGTCGATGTACTCGATTAATCTAATAAATAGCGGACATGACGTATGGTGCGAGCGGCCAGGGGGCGTTTTTAACAAATAAACGAGCGTATGTTTTGCTCGCTCGTTCAGACTTAGAGGTGTGAACAGACTGCAATTTGCGAACGGATCATTAGAATAGCCACCCCTTGTTTTTGAACGAACGACCGCAAATAGCGAACGGCTCTGAATCAGGCCCCAGGTTTTCAACCGCAAGCTCCGGAGTGATTTTGGCTCTATCAGAGCCAAAATCACTCCCACTGACATCACTAGTGATGTCAGTGGGCCGGCTTCTGACGGGAGGCGTTCCCGTGGGAACGCCCCCGTCAGGGAGGCACGCCCACCAAAGGGGGCGTGCTGTCAATCAACATTGACAGCACGCCCCCTTTGATCGGACACAACGAGCGAAGGAAAGTCCTTCGCTCGTCGTGTCTGGCGCATGCGCACGACGGAGCTCCCTCCGTCGTGCGCATGCTCAGTGCAGACCATCGACCCACTTGCGAGCGGACAGCCGCTCGCGAGTGGGTCTGAATCAGGCCCTTAGTTTGTTAGATAATCTCTCTCATAGAGTGTATCCAACATTTATCTGAATCACTTGTTCTTATGCTGTGTACACACCTGAACGATATACCAACCCATCCAACGATTTGATAAAGGTCCCATCCACTAGACCAGGGATGGGGAACCTCCTGCCCGGGGGCCTTATAAGGCCCTCGGTATCATTTGGTCTGGCCCTCAGAGCTTTTTTTTGCTATCCTCATTTGGCTAACAGGGTGCCTAGAATGGCACACTACAGCCAGAATCTATGCAGCAGTGCTACCTGGAGCATCCTTAGGATGCTTCAGACGGTCATACTGCTGCCCTTACGGCTCCCCGGAACATTCTCAGGATGCTCCGGGCATTGCTGTAATCACCGCCGATTGTGGCCCCGCCCCCTTTTGAAATCACGCGGAGGGGGCATGGGCTAGACCAGGCCCGCAAATAATGTTATATATATCAAAATGCCCCTTCCGCTGGTCGTTTAGGTCTCTATCATCGGGCAAACATGCTGGACAACCGGACGATAACGTCAGGTTCAGCATGTTTGCAGATGATTGATTTTCCTACACTGAACGACTGCTGGTTCAGTGAAGGCACAGCACAGACTGACAAACGACTGCACGATTACAATGTCATAATCGTGCAGTCATTTTCATGTCTGCTAGTGGAAGAGCATCTTAAATGTTCTGCTCACACAAATTGTGCATACACACTTACCAATCCTGGGCCCAACATACCTGGCCACAGGAACCTTTAGTGACGTAATGTCTGGTGGTTGCTGCTGCCGGCAAATGGGTGGTCAGTGGATTGCCCGTAAACACAGATAGATGTATCGATATATCTGCAAGACAACTGACGTAATATGTATGTGTACAACGTCATTTACAGACATATCAGAGTATGGCCGGCGGTTCAAATCCCGGCAGCGGCAGCCCGACAGATGAGGAAATCCCGATTGTCCTGAAGGTAAGTATAAGCTAACCTAATTCTATCCCCTAACCCTCCTTCTAAGTGCCTAAACCTAACCCCCCCTTCCCCACCGCCTAGACCTAAGTCCCCCGGGGGGGTGCCTAACCCTAACCTCCCCCCGGGGGTGCCTAACCCTAACCCCCCCTTCCCCTAGCCTGACCCTAACCTCCCGAGGGGGGTGCCTAACCCTAAGTCCCCCCCGGGAGCCCTAAACCTAACCCACCCCCCATGGCATTCCGCGCTCGGCGCCTGGCATCCCTTCGATCGAGATGCCAGGCGCCGGCCTCCCGGTGTTGGTAAATAACAGGCGTCTAGATTTACACGCCTGTCATTTAACCCTCGCCGGGATTAAGCAGTCGGGAAGCCGGCGGTCGGCATTGCGTCCGCCGGCTTCCCGAACGTATACCATATCAGAGGTACACAGTATCTGATGCACTTAGCAATATATAATTTTTCGGCTGTACGGACGATATATCACATGGGGGTCGATTCCATTGTTTTATCTCATTCCATCTCCAATCTAAAGTGCCGGAGATTGGTGTGAGATATTCATTTGTTTTTGGAGCGCCTATCATGTATCGCGCATGTAGCGCCCAAAGAGACAGAGTTTAGCCACATAAAGCGGCTAAACCCATCTCAAGTCCTGATTAGGGAGCACAAATGGCTGTTTCGGTGCCCAAAACCATAACTTATCACACATTCATGCTCACCACCTCAGGAGGGTGTGATTCCCCCCATAGTGTGTACCAGCTTTACTATTTTTAAAACGCATATTAAATACATGATTCATATTCACCAATAATTCACTTGTGTGAAATAATGCAGATACATTTGATGCAGGAATCACTATTTACTATATGAATGGGACCAGCTAGTCTACTGGTCTGTTGATATTATAAATCACCATGATAAGGATCCTGATGAGCAGTGCCTCCAGTGGTGGAGGCATGGGGTACAATAAGACCAACATGCAATCTGTGTGATTTGCAGAGTCTTCCATTGCTCACAGTCACACTGCTGTCCAGGTGCTATTATAAAACATGCCGGTAAATGAGTTGCTCTCTGACTACAAAGATGTGTTTGTGTGATGATGATAATATGCAAATTAGATAGTAAGGTTAACTATGGTATGGACTAATGTACAGTGCTACAAAATATGTTGGTTCAATGTAAATAAAAAGGATACAGATGAATGATAAAGTACCTACTTGGGTACACTCATTTTGTTCAATAACATCCCAGGACAATTATTGTTTTCTGAATAAATCATATTTCTGTGTAATGTTCCTTTAAATCAGGCCAGGACAACCTGTGGCCCTCCAAAAGTTGTTAAACTGGGTATAACAGTACTAAGGTCGACAGTTAATAGGTAGATGGTAGACATGCAATAGCTCGACATTGACAAAAGTTTGACAGGTACAAAAGGTCACCTGACAAAAGGTTGACAGTGTTAAAAGGTTGACAGCATCAAATGGTTGACACACAAATGGACAACACAAAAATGGTCAACACATTATTTTTTGTTATTTAATCATAATCATAACCCTAACCACCCCCCCTCAGTGCCTAACCCACGCTCTGGTGTCTAACCCTCCCTGCCTAACCCTGACCCTCCACCTAGTGCCTAAACGTAACCCTAGCCTAGCCCTAACCCTCCCCCCTATTTCCTTAACCCTCTCCCAGGTGCCTAACCGCCACATTAACCTTAAAATTTTTGAAAAAAAACCCATAAAAACCATGTCTACCATTTGTACCTGTCGACCTTTTAACCCTGTCAACATTTTGTCAGTTGAACTTTTTACATGTCTACCTTTTGTCCCTGACAACCTATTACATGTCGATCGTCTGACATCGACCTATTGACGGTCGACCTATTCATTGTCGACATTTCATCCAGATACCTGTTAAACTACGACCCCTGCATGCCTTGCGAGATAGCTGATAGCCGACATGGTAAGCTGCGACTATAGTTTCACAACACTAGGAGAGTCACAGGTTGTCAGGGCCTGTTTTAAAGCATAATTGCAAAAGTAAGTTATGTGAGAGTAGCAGTGGGGCACTGTGCTGCATTATCACTCATACAAGGTGAGCAGAGTACTGCTGCAGCTGGGAAATCACTCAGTTTCTCAGCCTCCTTTGTTGGCTGAGGTAATGCCCAGTGAACGGAGATTTCTCCACTTGTAATCCTGTTGGTTTCAGACAGCGATTTCCTGAGACGCTTAATGTGCAAAAGAAAAAAAAAAAAAGAACAGGACATCAACACTGAAAGTGCCAATGGGACAGATAAAGAATTTTCTCAATTTAAATATTATTTTTGTTTACTCCATATTGAATGTAGACAATATCAGCCCCCCTGTTTCATAGAGATTACAGTGTTTGGGCCTGGGGCATAGGGAATACAGAGTGACTTTTCCAAGGTCACATAGAGCTGACATGAGCGGTAAACTAGATTAAATTCCAAAGGCTATGATTTTATCACATGGCACTCATTAAATAGAATTTTTCATATAAATTGCAATCTATTCTGCATTACAAACACATATTCTGTGTCGGAAATATGAAATATGTAAAGTGCTTTGACAAGCTGTGGTGCATGAAAATATTCTGCTTTGTTTCATGCTGATTTTTTGACACTAAACGGACATTAAAAGTAGTTTTAAACATGTGTCCATTTATCAAAGCATTACTCGCCATTATGATTGTTGTTTGGCTGTCTCTCATTACGTACCAATGAGAATTTTGGGAAATGTCTGTCAGAAATGTCAGTGCTTTGAATGGACATATTAAATTATTCAGCTTGATTACTGCACAGTTTACCAGCCTGCGTAGGAAGAATGTACACAATGTGGAGTGCGGTTGTCAGTATCTGCTTTAGTTGTTGTGCCTGTTTCATGTTATTAAATGAGTAATAACAGAGGGGCCAAAATTCCATACTGTATCCTGGGCTCTACCCTGACATGCTGATACCGAGCATTTTTTTAGTAAATGCATACAATTCATACAGTTAGAAAAGTTAATAAGTGTCAGAAAGAACATGGCACACAATCCAAAGACATGAGTACATTGACAAGAATACTTCTAATTTTAATTCCCCTCCATATTTTTGTTAAATGGAAAGTAAAGAACAATAGCAAATAGGATTTAAGAATATACAGATACATAGAACGTGAAGACAGATAAGAACCACATGGCCCATTTAGTCTGCCAATATTTATTTTTAACTTCAGACCCTCGCTAAGCCTTAGGGGTTTATGTATAAAGCAGTGAAAAGTGTGGAGAAGTGGACCAGTGGAAAGTTGCCCATAGCAACCAATCAGCTTTGAAGTAACATTTATCAAGTACAGTCTCCTCTCTTTTCAGTGCTTGATACATAAACCCCATAGCCTTTTTTTTCCAGATTCATATTATCTACATTATTAGCAGAGTTATATTCTGGAACGGTATGCATTCGGCATCCTGGCAGTCGGGATACCGACACTTACATTAACGGCGCTATAATACCGACACTGGTCAGAATGCCGGTGCCGACATCCCAGCCGCCGGGATGCCGAAGATAAGTAACGGGGTTGGGGGGAGGGTTAGGTTTAGCAGTTTATAGTTAGGCACTAGGGGGAGGGTTAGGGTTAGGCACTACAGGGGGAGGATTAGGTTTAGGGTGCGAGGAGGGGGAAGTAAGGTTCAGGCACTATGGGGGGAAGTTAGGGTTAGAGACCAAACAATAAGGGTTAGGGTATGGAGAGGCGGGGTTAGCATACCGACCAACAAGTGTCGGTATGTTAACCCTATCGGGATCCCGGTGTCGGGATTCTGACCACCAGGATCCCGACTGTCAGTATTTCATATCGATTCCTCTGGAACACCCATAAACCATAAAGTCCATAAGCTGTAAGCAGAGCAATGGGAGAGTGATCAATTATAGTACCTGCGTGCTGACGTTAATATGAAATGTGAAGCGGATTGTGCTGGGTACAGTAGTTCTCCAGACAAGTTGGTCCACCAGGGTGTAAAATATCTTGTGGTGAATAGGTGTATAATGCAGTAGTTGGTGCTGGTGGCGGTTAGTCCACACGTGGTATGCTTAATAGTTCTTAGATTTATGATATCAGGTTAGAGCAATAGGTACATATGACACACGGAATATCACAAGTGTAACATATGAATTGTGGCAGCCTGGAGCTCAGAGTATCGCTGGACATTATAGTTCATCGGGAGTGATCGCAGTATTGAAACCGGCAGATGGTAGCACTGATCGTCTAGTGTACAACATTGGTTGTATAATGTACTTGTAGTTAATAAGTGGTGAGAATCTCCTGGATTCGAATGTACATGTAAAGCGCCAGGGGGTTAAGATGCCGGAGTCGCCACATATTTGTAGTAGCACTTGTTACAGGTCGGACCTCTGTTGTTGAGCTCTGGCAACTCAGTCCTGCCTGTCAGATGCTAGAGGGAGGCAGCGCAGGAGAGTACTCCTTCCAACGTACCTCAGTCATGTTTATATTGTATATCAGCCTCAGTCGTCCCCCTCTTTTGGAAGGCTATTTCATGTATTTACTACCATGTTAGTAATGTTATTATTTCCTATAAACATGCTGCACTACTTCTCTCCCTCTGTAGAATGGCTCCCTCCTGTACCTTGTTACATAACCCTTGAAACTTATCCCTCCTCACCCTTCCCTGCAACTAGGGGGGGGGAGCTAGAGGTGCACGTGCACCGGGTGCTGGATTGCCGGGGGTGAAAAAAGCTGACTTTCTTTGGATTGGGGGCTGCAAGTTCAGAAAAGGGCCAATCAAAAATGGCCGCTGCCAAAGAGGAGACAAGTGCTAGAGGTCCTTACTCCTCCTTGGCGGCGGCCATTTTTGGATGGCCGTTTTCAGCAGATTCAATGCGGGCTAGCCGTCCGCATGGACGGCTAGCTCGCATGGAATCTGCTGAAAACGGCCATCCAAAAATGGCCGCCGCCATAAAGGAGACAGATGCTAGAGGTCCTACTGGACCTCTAGTGTCTGTTAGGCCAGCGCAATGTTCACAGCATTCCCGGAAGTGCCGGGAACGCTGGCGCTGCTGGGAGAAGATGCTGAAAGATGCATCTTCTCCCGTGAAATCCCCTGGCAACGAGCATAAACTCCCCTGGCAACGAACATGAAACCCCCTGGCAACGAGCATGAAACCCCTGGCAACGAGCATAAACAACATGGCAACGAGCATGGAACCCCTGGTAATGAGCATAAATCCCCTGGCAACGAGCATGAAACCCCCTGGCAACGAGCATGTAACCCCCTGGCAACGAGCATGTAACCCCTGGCAATGAGCATAAACTCCCTGGCAACGAACATGAAACCCCATGGCAACGAGCATGGACATGGTAAAGAGCATAAAACCCCTGACAACGAGCAGGTAATTTTAAAGTAATTAGAAGCCTTACTGTGGGGCATAAAATGGTGTCAGGCTAATATGTAAGTGGCACTTTGGTAATAGGCATTACAGTGTGTGGCATAATGTGTAATAAGCATTACAGTGTGTGGAATAATGTAAGTCACTATACCAGGGACGTCTGACTAGTGCACTGCCTTATGGAGGAGCAAGGACAAAATCCAGGTACAGGAAGGGAGGGGGTGCAAAATTGCTGTCTTGCACCGGGTGACAGATATCCCAGTTTTGGCCCTGTCCCAGCTATACATATTTGGTCTGACACAGACTGGGCCAATTCAGATTTGCACTCGTCTATTTTGCGGACAGATATTTTAACACCGTGCATGCTCCTAATGCTGGGTACACACTATACAGATATATCTGCAGATGATAGTTATTCATACACACTGAACGGCCATCATCTGTGTCTGGCCGCAGGTCTCGGCAGGCGGGGGGTGGGTCGGGGGCGTATCCTGCCCCCTTCCTGCGGCTTCAAGTGTGCGTGTATGGGCGGCCTGCATACCGCCGATGCCGATGGACAGATACGAGGTATGTCTATTAAATAACGAGACTGATTAAATAACTCATCTTTATTTATTGGTATTACAAATTAAATGTTTGTCTCCTTCAATATCCTCCCCATTTGCACTAATACATCGCTGTAGTCTTGTTTTCCACTGGCTGAAGGCATGGAGCAAATCAATTTCTGTTAGTTGTTTCAACATATCTGCCATTTTCTTCTTTAAAGCATCAACTGATTCAAAATGTGTCCCTTTAAGCACTGATTTAACTTTTGGGAAAAGATAAAATTCACAAGGTGCTAAATCGGGCGAATATGGAGGATGTTCAAGTGTAGTAATGTGATTGTCGGTCACAAACTGCTTCCCAGAAAGTGCTCTGTGATCAGGCGCATTGTCCTGGTGAAGAATGAAACCATTTTTCCACAGTTGCGGCCGTTTCTTTCTGACTCTTTCTCTCAGCTTTTTCAAAACTTCCTTATAATAATGCTGGGTAACTGTTGTGCCTTCTGGAACCCATTCTTGTGAAATTACATCCTTGATATTGAAAACATTTTACTAAAAATTTCAAATTGACACATTGTTCAACTTTTAAACGTAGTATTTTTTCGGCACTCTGCAGAAAACACAACCAAATTAAATGGCGACTCACAATCAACTGAACGTCATAGAGTGTTGCTGCTTTTCATGCAGGTTCAGACAAGTTCAAGGTTACTACGTATGCAGTTAGAACCGGTTCTGATTGCTTTGTTTACTAGGTGGAATCACAGTCTCGTTATTTTATAGACATACCTCGTATGTCTGCAGACATATCTGTCCATCGGCTGTGCAGCACAGCCAATGCGATATGTCGGTGAACGACGACGTTCACCGACATATTGCGGGTACACACTGGGCTGCGGGCGGCAGATATATTGGCCGATCAATTGATTGGCCAATATATCTGTCAGTGTGTACCCAGCTTTAGCCATGCATTTGTATCTACAGGTTTTTCCAAACTACAGTCACATTTCCATTTGCGGCTTTATGGGCATAACTGGGCAGTAAAGGGGCGTTTGCATGCAGCCTATGTTGAGTGAGGGCGTGTAGGCAGGATTACAGGCTATGCAGAGTTGTGCGTATGCAGAGATATGCTGGTGTAAGTCTGCGCTTGCTCCGGAACACTCCTAGGTCATCAATTGGCAGTGTACATTTTTGGAGCTACAGGCAAAGGTGCAGGTTTTTGCATTTGACAGGACAGCAGCTTGTTCTAACATGTACTGACAGATAACTCCACCCTTCTACAATAAACCAAACACGTTATTGGGGCCCATACATCAACAATCAATCGGCCAGATTCTGCTTTTTGCTGATTATTTTGTTCATAAAAATTGGCAAAATTAAGATTCTGAACCAAACATAATCAGAATCGAAGAATTCTTATATGTTGGATTTTGCCGACCCTACTCAAATCGGAGATAGGGGAAATGGCCTATTGATGTATGGGCTTTTTAACTCTTGACAATAATCTCTGCCTCAAAGTGGTCAGCACACATCCCTGCCTAGAAGCTGTGAGGAGAAAGGTTTCCAGCTATAGAGATGACCTGCGACTACCTGTCCTAGCCAGTTTTATAAATCCAATTAATTGGAAATGAACACTATCGTACAAAATAATAATAATGTTTAAAACATCACAAGTATTCGTATACCTGCAGGACAATTTGAATATGTATGTATTAATATATTCAAATAATTCAATGTAAAGATCTTTACATGCAAAAGCTATTACTCTTTACCTTTAAAATTTGAGTGTATGTATTAGAGGATTTTATCTGATGATTGCCAACTGTATATTTTATGCCTTTTAGGTTTATATACATTTATATTGTGAATATATTGTGAATAAACTGTTGGTTCATCACCTGCATTTGATCAAGCGCTCCCATTTTTTCTTTGTACATAGTTCCCTGGGGCAAGTTCTCCTGGGCTGCTATAAAACTATTAGAATAAGACCACCCTGTTGTTTGCTTTAGATTATAGCTGTGCTGGAGCTGTCAGTGGGGACGACAGGCAATGAAGGTAGCACTATTTACAAAGGTACTCGGACAAGTATTTGCAAGGAATTGACATTTATTCTTTATATAAATTATTTTTTCATGCTGGGCAGGTTAAAACACTGTCAGTGTCAGACTCCACTGGATCAGGAGCAGGAAAACCAGGACATTTTTTTCTATCATACGTATGGATCCCAGGAGTGACAATGTAGAAAGACACTGGGTGCTGGCTTGCACTGGCTATAGAGTTTGCAGGGGGATGATGCCCATTTCATTCAAGTTTATTTTTTGACTAATTATATCCCAACATGAAAATAATATATATAATATATTAGCACAGGGATAATGCTGCAAACAAAAATTATATACATATATATAAAATTTTAAATGGATAGCATTGCACTCTGATACATTCTTTAACCAGCTAGACAGCTTGGGCTGATTATCACAAGGAAAATGGTAGTGTGAACTGCCTCTATTATACCTAAAAATATTAATTTGCAATAATCACACATAGCACATCTTAATCTTTATTTTTATACAGTAATTTAGTTCCACAGCTCACCTGGTGAAACACACGGTGCCTAAACTGTACAATAGACAACATGAGCAAAAGTCATCTGTAGGGATCAGTTTGTTACAGGACTGCCACCAGAAAATAAAATACAAAAAAAAGTAAATTTACATAAAAAACAACATAATTATTTAGCACTATAAAATGATGTTGTTACATTTAAGGCCATTTACATTTAGCAATACTACTTCTGCGCCAAAAAATTGGTCTTTAAAATATTGCTTTTTCATTTGTTGTATTCAACTTCACAACACTTTTTTTTTTTTATGTCATGTTTGCAAAAGTCCAGGAAAGATGATGTTTGTCCGTGAAAGATGACGTTTTGCCTCTTTCTGAGACCCAATTTTTGTCAGGGAAAAATCCAAACTTGGCGGGAAAATTCGAACTAATCCAAACCTGCACATCCCTAGTTAGAAAGAATAAAGCATTTCAGGGAAAGCAGCAGCTGTGCGCGCAGCGCAGAACAGGTCGCGTGCTGCTCTGTCTGAGAGATATATCTATATATATATATATACATATATACAGATATATATATATATATATATATATATAGATATATATAATTTTTTTATTGAAGCATTTATATCAATACATGTCACATAAACAGTGAGTAAATCACATACATAGCCGAAAAGAAATATAACAATAACAATGATGTAATTTATGACTTTATTTGACAAATTATAGAAGACACAATGTACAATATATCATATCAAATACTTGTGTAGGAGACACGAGGATGAATTAAAGAAGGAGCAAACATTCAACACAGATTAATATAGAGATGCTGAGAGATATTTTAAAATGTGGGTGACAGTGCATTACAAATATGCTGCACACTACTATTTTCTAGTGTCTTAATTTATCACCCCCAAACTCTTCCCCTTTCACAAGGTTTATAAGGTTGCTTATGCTCTGTTGCTTATCTGGGTGATATGGTCACTAATGTAGCAATATATATTATCCATGTCCTGTATTGTATTGTTCTGTAAGTCACTTGTATACAATTTGTTTTTGTACTTTGTAAGGCGCTGCGGAACACTTGTGGCGCCATATGAATAAATGATAATAATAATAATAATAATACAAATGGTTACATATCCCCTGTAATCCATCACACATCCTTGGACACACAGCCACTCACCTTTTTCTCCCCAGTGTTTCCTCCATGGTGGATCACTGTGTTGTGCCCACCCGACCAGGCCTCACGGATATTGCTAAA
Organism: Taudactylus pleione; assembly: GCA_031769625.1. Lineage (NCBI taxonomy): Eukaryota > Metazoa > Chordata > Amphibia > Anura > Myobatrachidae > Taudactylus > Taudactylus pleione. The sequence continues at coordinate 1,883,555 of JAUIMM010000241.1, forward strand.
CTCTTCAGGGAGTCACCGCTATTTCAGGGAGTATTGCCTGGCATTTCTTATTTTATGTCTTAAATTATTCATGAGAGTGAATGCATTAGGACTATCTGTGTTTTATGTGTCACTTTTGTGTGTCTGAATATTTATATTACATTTGTTAAAGTGGACTAGAAATGTGATTTTCTACAGTAGTGCAAGTACAGAAATGAGAACAGATCACTAGGGCTTCAGAGGTGGGGGAGAATGATAGACTTTATTGTGTGTAGGGGAATGGGGTGTTTTGCAATCTCCTGCAAAGGACGGAACATCTTTCAAATGTTCCCTCTCAAACCTTTTATTTCAAATAAATAAACCCACACTGAAAAGCAAAATCTTGCTTCTGCATTCTGTGCCGAACTAAGCGTATCCATGTGCTTAAATCACCACTACTTAGGAAACTCCCTTGATACTTTGATCCCCTAACTCCTCCCTTTGTCTGGTGCAAACTGTTCCCGGATAGAGGAGTTCTCTACTCTCCCGGCAGCCTGGGAAAATTCTCCCAATTTTTGTGGACACTCTGAGAGAGTAGGCTCCACCCCCAATGCGACCCACAGAGCACCGCTGGTCAGATTGGCCTAGTAAATAATAGAGCAGGGATGACCTTCAGTTGGTGAAACCATTGATGGGTCTCTGTTGATGGTTTCATACCATCGAGGTTAACCAACAATGGTACAATCTGTGGTGACCATTGATGGATAACCCACCAATGGCCATCCCTAGCAGTACCCAGGGTGATTACATGGATTGCAGTACGGCACAATGACACTATTTTGCATCATTGCACTGTGGTGGGCCATGCGTTATTACGCGTCACTATATTAAGTCCTATCTTTGACCTAACCAACACCGTGCGGAGGGGAGCTCTGAAAACTTGGCAACTATGATTAACTTTTTTTTGCACTTTTATATACAGTATGTCACTACAGATGATTTGTATGTTCATTTCTAACATTAGGATATGTATAGAGGACAAATACACCAGCTCATTGTTACGTATTACCACGCCCACAGTCATTAATTTACATTTACTTTTACTATTCCCCTTAAGTATAGGTATAAACAACAACAGTACATTTAAAATATTACACTTGACAACAATAAGGTTGGGTACACACCTAAACGATATCGGGCCGATTTGGCCGGTTTAGCCAAATCAGAACGACAAATCGGGCATATCGTTCAGTGTGTATACCCGAATTGCGCGTTCCCGCGGTCGTGCAATTGGCTGTGCTGCTCAGTCAATCACACGATATTGCATGTGAGGCTGTACATGTTAATGAAGGATGGAACAGTGATTGTTCCGTCTTTCATTAAATCTTTTAAGTGTGTAACCACAATGATGCGATGTCCAGGGTGAAGACAAATCGCCCAGAACATCGGCACGATTGCCGGTCGTTTAGGTGTGTACCCACCCTAAGATTACCCTGAAATACTTCCTTAGAACAGTGCAGGTAAACATAACCATCTTTGCATAGAACTACCCAGAATTCCTGACTGCAGTTGAGAGCAATGTATGCTGCTGTGTCTGAGAAATGCAAATGTCACTATTCCTGCACTAACATTCAGGCTTGATGCAAACTCAGCAGAAAATAGAGCAATTTGTACAAACAACTCCCTATTCACACATGTACTTTATGTTAACAGATTGATTTTGATGCAATCATGAGTACAGTTGGTGAAATGCTGAACATGTGCAATTTAGGGATAAAGATGAGCAGAGTACCTTTCATTATTAATCACAACGTGACGTTTTCAACTTTTGAATATTGTTTTTGACTTTGTTGTGGCTGTGAAATAACGTTAACGACCTAGAGAATAATGTGTCCATACTTGATGCTAAACTGTATCATTGCAGTTGTCACTGGCCAATGCAGAAATTATTAAACGTGCCATCATCTTGATGAAGACTGGTTTTAAATGCAATGTTTAATATAGCATGAAAAATGTATAGACAAAGCACGTACTTTTTTTTATTTGTACGCATACACGAGTACATAACGACATGATGCTGAGTTGAGTGTAAGCCAGTTTGTGGAGCGTATCTTGAATGTATTCATGCTGTGCATGCTGCAAGTATGAGCATTTTGATTGCATCTAGACTTACGACAAAAAAGTGGTAACTGGGTTGTATCAGTGCGATGTCACATGGCCAAAGCTCAGTGAGGGTGTGTGTTGACAAAACTGTTGGCTATGCAGAGTTGGGTATAAGTGTAAATATGCCTGTTTGGAAGTGTATCTTTTGCACTTACGAGTAGGGTAGTTGCAAATGCTCTCTGATACAAATCATGTGTACAGATAGGGGCCGACGTGGTGCAATATTCAGCGCATGCATCTTTGGACCAGCATACGCCCAATTTATTTTCAACTGCACAATATGTTTTTTTAGCAGAATTTTGCAGGTTTCAGGCCATGAAGGGATGAATATGGCAGTAAGAGTAAAATATTACTGTAAAATCCTCTTTGCTATCACTTTTGGACAATCCTCTACAACTGAGAGTAAGGCGCATACACAGCTGTTTAGAACTACAACTCAAGATGTTTGGTATATTTGTGATGAGGGCTTGGAGCTGGACTCTAATCATTTATTGTGTTGAGTTAAAACCATTGGGCTGGCATATGTGTGTCAGTGCAGCACTATACAGTAGCCACTAGTCGCTTCCCAGTATTGTACATTTTAGCCACAACCTCAGTTCATATTGAGTTTGGTAAAGGGTGTAAGAAGTTACATGGATTTCAAGTGCATTGTAAATATTTTTTCAACATTCAATTGCCAGATACAAGTGCATATGTAAATACGTTGTTGACATTAATCTTAAGTGTCTTTTTTGGTCTTTTAAAATACAGGGAAGTAACTGGGAAACACTACTGACATAATCTTCCAGGGTTTGTTAATAGTATAGATTACACACGCAATCTAATATGCAGTTGTATGCAGCTTGTGTGGAGTCACCCTGAACACTATTGCAGATCTGTCCTGCTAATCATTGTGGCTTTCATGGGAAAATTCCAACCAAACTTAAAGCAATTTGTTTCAGCTTTCTGTTGTTCTGGACCATGCCTGAAATTTTTCATCTGTGCCTTGAGGTTTAAAATCCTTGTAGTGGAGGAAACCTATCAAATCTATCATACGTGAGGAGACTGAAGTACATAGTAGCAAGTTGATTCTAGTAAATATATGGCAACACTGGCCGTAGATAAGCTCAAATAAAAATATATTTAGTTTTGATCAACAAACTATGGTATATAACCAATACAAATCTGAGTAATGGTCCCCTTGTGGCATACTTTGGCATTCAGCAGGGTTTAACGTTTTAAAAACGCAACATAATACTTATGCGGCGTTCACATTCAGTGTAAACCATGCCGGGCTTTATACTGAATGTAAATGACACTCTCAAATTTGCAGCTCGAAGCCGTCGAGAAGCGCCGGCTTACACAACCCGCTGCTTCATAAATATAGCCATTTTAGTGAATATAGAAAACTAGACTTGGATCTGTTTATGAAACAAACATAAGGCTTTTCTACAGACTTTTTGAAGGAGAAATCAACACTTTTCTCTTCAACACATTTATCAAATGCTAAACAATGGAGTAATCACTGATTTCTCAGCTGCATCATTTATTTTTGCATCCTTGTGCCGCTTCTATAGCGTGCAATGAGGGATGAGCACTTTGTCAATTTACTAAGCCTAGCTTTTCAGAGTTTTTGGTAAAAACAATGCCATCTCAGGATATCGTTATAGTTACATGCTTGCAATGTCTGTTTGCATCTTCATCTCCTTTCCGGCATATGCGCGGCCTTGCCAGCTCGTTCAAGTGCAGTTCTAATGCTGGCCACATAGCGATATTTTACCCGATATGGCCGATTCCAACACATTGGAACGACAGACCGTGTAAAATATGGCCAAATCGTGAGAAAATCGTGAGTCCCAACTCACGATCACGATGCGATGCGCGTCCCCGCTGGTCGCACATCGCATCTTCAGATGTGCCGTGCTGTAGAGCAGATCTGCCTATCTGGGATACGAATGCACTGGAGAATTGTCTGGCTGCACGATAGATCGTTTGAAGATTGGACACTGCAAACACCCAATCGTGTGCAGAGCTGCCAAGGAGAGTTTTCAAGGGAAATTGTGCACGATGTCGGATCGTGAACACACCGCTATGTCTGTGGCCAGCTTAAATCGGCCAATAATGTTTTCTGCACGTGGGTGGCATTACCTGTCTGCACATGCGCAGTGCAAAAATGGGTAGCATGTTTTCTGCACATGCATGGCCTTTTCAGCTTGTGCATGCGCAAAAAAAGGAAACAGGTCACTTCATATCAGCAATACGCTGTTGCCAGGGGCAGTAACTGCATCGCTGGAGAGGTAGGGTTACGCAGGATCTCTACGGTCGGTGCGCATTTCTTAAACACAGACAGGTCAAAAATCTCTCAGTTCTACAAACTATTCTAACTTTTTTTGTGTGTCTAGAATTGTATTCCATAGGTTGTTTAGGAAATGTCGACAGTCATCATGTCGGCATGAAAATTGCGACATGGCCAAAATGTCGACGTTGACCAGGTTCATCATGTAGACAGTTATAAAATGACGACATGTTAGAATGTCGACATTTCTTTCTGGTAAGTCACCCATGGTTGACTTACCTTGATCCCGACGGCTGCAACATGGCGTCTTCGGGCCTCGGTGGTCATGTGACCATTACTTCTGGGTAAGAGCTCCTATCTTTTGGCGTTCTGGTATTTCTCCTCTTTCCTTAACCCTAATCCCTAACCCTCTCTCTAGTGCCTAACCCTAACCTTCCCCTAGTGCCTAACCCAAACCCTCCCACTTGTAGCCTAACACTAATGCCGAATTTGAACAAGATCAACATCACAACTGTCGACATTGTTACTGTCGATATTTTTGCTGCATCTTGTATTCCACCCACTTAAAACGATGATAAAATATACAAATAACAGGTTTGCACGTGAGGGTGTACAACATTTTAGTGCTAATGGGATGTTATAGGCTTTAATCTGAGTGCAGTAACAAATCCATTAGTCACAACATTAGACTTCAGTTTAACACAGCTTTCAAAACTTGTTCTTAAAGGCTTCCTGCAGCAAAGTGTATTAAGTGCGGAGCATTAACACAAATGAACACTGCAGGCAACAGTGCAATTGAAGCAAAGCAAATGCTTGTCAGAAATGTGAGTGTACTGATTAATATGCTTACATCATTTTTAGGGCTATCAATGGTAAAAGCACATTTTATCATCATCATCATCATCATCATCAGTTTATTTATAAGGTGCCACAAGTTCTGAAGCAGCAGACAGGAAAGGAAACAAATAGTTGCATATCAAAACAGGTCCAGAGTAAATTCACAGTGCAGGTATGATTATACAGTTCAGAGCATGTGCCAGTGGCATATCTACAATGGGCGCATCCTGTACCATTGTAAATACTTAGGACCTCATTCAGAATCATTCGCAAGTGCACGCGCATGCGCACGCTTCGTTCTGTGCGTGCACAAACTACTTGGAACGATCGGAATCCGCTCGCTTGCCCAGCAAAGACAGCCCAGTGTAATGAGTGACAGGAGAGGCCGTTGGTGGGTGGTAACAGGGGCAGGACATTAATAACGGGGGAGTGGAGGTGCGAACGCAGGCGTGCCTGAGTGTTTTAACACCGTTTTAGAGGCGTGCATAATTATGAGGCAGTGTCATACTACACGTCACTTGACTGTTTTTTACACTGAAGTCCTCGCAGTGCTTGCGGTAAGGTAAGGCAACCACAAACGCTGCAAGCCCTTCTGATGGTCCTCGATGTACCAATGTTTTAATATACTTCCTGGAGATGACGTGCACTAGTGGGCGTCTATTGACACAAAGTGATCGCTCGCCAACACAAAGTTGGCATGCTTATGCCTTTCCGAGTGAGCGCCTGCCATGCCGTCACTTAGACGAATTTAAATACGCTGGGTGCGAGCGATCGCATCTAGTGAGTGGCTCTGAATGAGCTCCTTAGTCTGATGCTGCCAGCACCATATTTCTGAAAACAATCACAGGGAATATGGTGCCTTTGCAATATTTACCGAGATATTGCTGGCGCATGTGCAGTAGATAATGAAGACTCTGGTAATGTGCCACTGGGAAGCACAGACATAGTATGCACTAATATCAAAATTCCAGCAGGTTTAAGCTTAGCAACAATACACAAGTTGGTGGTAAGTGCACACTTTCACACAGTCATCCCCAACACTCTCCAAATGCCCATGCAAACTTTGTACAGCCCACCTATGCTGGTTGAAAAAAATGAGTTTTATCTACTGTTAAACAGCCTATTCTTCTAAGTAACCAATGCAAAAGTTGGAGCTCATTGGGTACCGTTGGCGCACTTGTTCTGGTTGACCCAGGGCCACGTGTGGAATAATACAACTATGATGATTACTGATACAACACAGAACTTCTAGTGCTTACTGACTGTCTGATGTTAGAATATTCTTGCAAGTAATAAAAGATAGTGACTTATCAGGCATGTTGTTGGCTTTCGTGGATATACCACAGCTCCAGAAACTCCTCTTTTTACTAGATGTTCCATTACAGGTCATGCGCTTTCCACCAATACCCAGAGACTCTCTTCTTGGGTAAAAGGCTTGCTTTGTCTTCATTTAAATTCTCCAAGAAAGACGGTGTGTCTAGATTACAACAGATTACAACAGTGTGCTAACTGGGATCTGTTGTGCCACAAGATGCTAGCAGTTTCAGCTGTTCTGTCTAGTGCAGACAGTCTTTCCTCTCTGCATCTGCCAGGTTGCAAATGCTGAATTATAGCTTGCAGAGCCCTGTAGTCTCACAGATATTGAGAATGGCAGTACTACAGCTTGTCTCCTTTCACTCTCAGCCATACTTGTTGATTTTGAATATTCTGCTTCCCGGAGACTCCCGTAGGCAAGCTGAAAGTGGCCACTGTGAGGATGAGGGGCAAATTGCGTTATTTGACGCCGTCCCCATAATGCAATGGCCCAAATCATGGCATTGTGCAGAGGAGAGGGGCTATTATGTAGCGATTCACTGTGTCATTGCAGCCACTTTGCCCATTTCACATGGAATGACCAGATGCGGGAGGGTTCCCCACTCTTCCGAAAGTCCGGGGAACTCCACAAAAATGCTGGTGGAGATTGAGGAATATACTGAGTAGTGCAGCAGAGGTGGAGCGGCAAGGGAGATTTAGTAGTACAGGTTGAGTCTCCCATATCCAAAATGCTTGGGACCAGGGGTATTTTGGATATCGGAATATTCCGTATTTTGGAATAATTGCATATTATAATGAAATGTCTTGGAAATGGGACCCAAATATACACACAGAATGCATTTATGTGTTCTATACACCTTATACACACAGCCTGCAGGTCATTTTAGACAATATTTTTTATAATTTTGTGCATCAAAAAAAGTTTGTGTACATACATGAAATTCATTTATGTTTCTTATACACCTTATACACACAGCCTGAAGGTTATTTTATACAATCTTTTTAATAATTTGTGCCTTAGACAAAGTTTATGTACATTAAACCATCAAAAATCAAAGGTTTCATTATCTCAGTCATGCTGAAAATATTCCGTATTTCAGAATATTCCGTATTTCGGAATATTTGGATATGGGAGACTCAACCTGTATTTAGAAAACCTGTTTATCAGGAAAAACACACCTTCCACAGTAGATTATCAAGTTTTTCACAGGGTTCCAATATAGTACCATTTCTTATGTGCTATGCAACAAGTGATAAATTATCCTCCAATACATTTATACTTTACACCTTGTTGCTAATCTTATACAGTCCAGACCTTAGACTAATCTGCTTAACTAAGTTATTTTAACACCCTTAACATCATATTTCAATCTGATCATAAGTGAGACACTTGGGAGCAAAATGTAAGAAATGTTAATGGAGCATGTCATATATATGTTAAATGTGTAGGATAATGTATGTAGCATCCCCAAACATTGGATAACAGAACTTGCAGTCAGGGTCTTTAACTTACAAATAATTACTTTTCTGTTTCAACATAATTAACCCTTTATTCGATATGCCTACTGTAGCATTCATATATCATAGAGGGGTGTTAAAGACGCTATAACGTAACACAAGGTATTGTTGATAACAAACAAAGAAAATCCAAATATATACTATCTAAAAATACAGGAAGAAGGGTGCAGGAAAGGAGGGGGAATACAATCCAACATTAGCTGCATAATAAAAGGCGCTGCAGCTGGTGCTCATTGACATAGAAATTGTTCCTTTGGTCATGTCATTTCTAGTGGGGGTAGCCTGCGCTTTTTATTTCCTCTTCTGTTTTTTTTTATATTTTCCTTTCTATTTCTTGTGCATAAAATATGTGCTAATAATGTACTGCGTGTGAGAGTGACTGACAGCTGGAATGAGCAAAGCCTAATAATGCTTCTGCAAGCCTTGCCAGTGACAGTTAAATGATCTGTCCCTGCCTGCTCCCTCTGTCTCTGCATTTTTCTTTCCTTCAGAAGAAAATCTCAAAGCCATTTGAATAATAATCTTATAGCCTCCATTAAGATGACAGCGAAAGAAATCAGCAGAGACCCACGATTACTCCTTCCATCCAATAATTATTTAAATACCAGATAACTCCTTTCAGCTTAATTGAAGCCTTTCAGATCAATCTCCAAGGCCCATACTCAATGGTGAATTGCTGTATTGTAGTTTTTTCAGTGGGGTCAGGAGAAAGACTAAGTGACAGTTTTATTTGTTTAGTGATACTAGTTTTGTTTATGATGTTAGATAAGTTCTTAAGCAACCCATAAAACAATCCTATGGGCAATGTTAAAGGCACTATAGGCCAGATTCAGATATGGACAGTATTGCACATCTGCATGGAAGCGGCTGTGCAATACCATCCAACTAATATTCTAATGCAGCAGGAGGAAAAAGACGCCTCCTGTCAGCATTTGCGATCCAAGTGCTGTGTCCAAAGACACAGCTGCAGATCACCATCGCGACGGCTGCAGGAAGCCACCCATCTGAGTAAGTTGCAGCTTACTAAGAATGGGCAACGGACCTACTCAGCCAGGGTCAGGAAGTGCAGACGCAGGCCCCAGCACTCCCAGAAAACGGGTGACACACCCCCGTCTCTAGGAACACAGGCCAACCACGCCCCTGCTCCATCCCCAAACAGTGCTGTAGCTTGGACCCTTCCTGCGCGTGATTAGACCCACAACGATCGGTGATGTACACAAACGATCAGAAAAGAAGGGCAATGCTAGTTAGACGTTCCTTAGCCAGTACATTCTGCTTACAAATAGTGAAGACAGTTATTTGTATTGACTAATCCTGCTATCAGTTCAAAAGAAAATGTACATCATAATTATTGGTCATTGAAGGGGGAGGTTCCAGGGGCATCTGCAGTGGGCATAGTGCTATGTACAGGTTGAGTCTCCCATATCCAAAATGCTTGGGACCAGGGGTATTTTGGATATCGGAATATTCCGTATTTTGGAATAATTGCATACCATATTGAAATGTCTTAGGAATAGGGCCCAAATCTAAACACAGAATACATTTATGATTTATATACACCTTATACACACAGCCTGCAGGTAATTTTATACAATATTTTCAATAATTTGGTGGCTCAAACAAAGTTTGTGTACATATATGAAATTCATGTATGTGTCATATACACCTTATACACACAGCCTATAGGTCATTTTATACTTTATTTTTAATAATTTTGTGCCTTAAACAAAGTTTGTGTACATTAAACCATCGAAAGTCAAAGTTTTCACTATCTCAGTCATGCCAAAAATATTCCGTATTTCGGAATATTTGGATATGGGAGACTCAACCTGTATTATCATCATGGCCCTGTCACTGGTGCAAAATGCCTTTTGCAGTGGAAGGTGGTCCCACGATTCACGTCACCTTGGCCTTGTCCACTTTATTTCCCGAGTATACAGGATGCGGAAAATTTGACTAAAATTTGGAGTCTCACGCATTTTACCGAAGTGCAGACAAGTACGGTCATTGGTCAGCCTGTATTTTAGTTAGTGTTGGTTCAGTCTCTGTTGAGTGTAAGCTGCGCTTTAAGTCAAAAGTCACCCATTTGAAAGCTTGGTTCACTAAAACTATATTCATCTTTGTGCAGTAATTTATACACTTGATTTTTTTTTCCTTTCTTTGTTTTGATTTCAGTGTACGTTAAATATCATCTGTGGTCGCTTGCAGCCATATGGCACTTTACCAACCGTGTAGACCTGAGATTTATTACCTATCCACCAAAAAGAGGTGTAAAATGCCTTCTTAGTTCTTACTGGAGCTTTTTATATGAACATTTTGTGAGGATTTTGTTTTCTGTAATCCTGAAGAAGCTTAAACTAGACTGTCATCTATCTCTAGTCAAGTGGTACTTTCACTTTGTTCAATTGATTACTTTCTGCTTTTTATACAAGAAAACGCATATACCTAAATGCTTCTGTATCATTTACGGGTATTCAAAAGAGTTAATGGAACTTGTTCTCATAGCTCCTAACCACAGTCTAATCCCCATTGTAGCCTGTAGTCTGTCTTACATACTTGCATTCCTTTGTTTACATGATGAAATATGTCTGCTGACTAACTGAACATAATCCTCACCTATTGTTAAATATGAATATTTGAATATACCCTTAGGGTTATTAGAAATATCAGGTATATTTACATGTACTGCAGTTGCTGTGGTCAGAGGTGAAGGGTTAAACTAGCAGGAAACTGTCTACATATCATATGTTTTTCAATACTGTAATGCACAACCTTGCTGTTTTTTCAGCTGCCTGGAAACTCTGCTAGCAGACATTACTGTTATTCAGTCCCTGTATAGTAAAAAGGCAAGTCAGGGACAGCTGACTGAGATATTGCAGTGGGTGACAGCAAATGACAGAGATTCCCATGCAGGTCAGCAGGGATCAAACTCTTCAAAAGTCTTGTCTAACACAGGCAGGGGGAGGGGACACAGTATGAAGCTGTGTTTTGCTTCATGTTGAATCAGGGCAACAAGTGTGCAGACAGTGACATCATTGCTGTTTTGTAATATTACTACAGTGCTCACTATGTGGAACAGCTTCATTGTATGATTTATTTTGGGGTCCGCACATTGTGAAGTATACCGTTATGACTTATTTTGGGGACCGCACATTGTGAAGTATACCGTTATGACTTATTTTGGGGTCCGCACATTGTGAAGTATACCGTGACATTGAGTTGCATTTATTTCCAAAGGGTTACATATAATTTTCAAAACAATCCATTGATTCTAAACAGAATATGTTATCTGCAATAGTGATAGATTTATGAAAGATAACGCTGTGGGTTCTGCTGATTTATGTAGAAATTGTGATAAATCCTTATTATTTAGTATCTGGACTATGTAACACAAGCACACTGCAGAGATATTTGTGGTTGTCCCTCTGATACCATTCCCAAAAGCAGTCACCAGTTTCTAAGTAGACTATGAAAATGGGCAATTTACCAAGCTCCGAAGAGCTTAACTTTTTGTGCTGGCATCCAGTCGCTTTAGATTGTATTAGCCATTGTAGCCAATATGCACTGTGCTGCTGTTTGTCCCATTGAGATCAATGTTTTTAATTTAAGATACCATGGGGGAGATGTATCAAATCTTTGAGAGTGATAAAGTGGAGAGAGATAAAGTACCAACCAGTCAGCTTCTAACTGTCACTTTACAGGTTGTGTTTGAAAAATGACAGGAGGTGATACTTGGGGTCCATATACTAAGAAGATGTAAGGGGGCCATACAAAAAAGACAGAGACAATCCCTGTACATATCGCTTCTCGATATGTACTAAAGGTTTTTCTCTGTCTTCTGACTGCTAGTGCTAAGAGCAAGCTATAATATGGCACTGTCATAGTCACTAAGTAATCCAACTGTTACTAAGGAGAGTGGTCACTTACCGTCAGCTGTCTTCTCCAGCGCCGGCCTCCTCACCTCTATCTGCCTCTCGTAATCCCACGTATCCACTACACGATATAAATGAACGATAACGATATTGTTATTGCTCATTGTCCGCAATATCATGCAGTGGATATGCCGTCAACGACCAGAGCTGCGCGCTGCCGCTGGCTGTTGACGCCGTCGCTCATCGCCCAAACCTGCTGTCCAACCTGACTATATCATCAGGTTGTGCAGGTTCGGGGATAAGGGAGGGTGCCTGGACTGAACGATATATCGTTCAGTGTGGGCTCAGTATCCATTGCACAGTATAATGAACTATTGAACGATAAAGATGTTGTTATCGTTCAATCGGTTTTTAATCGTGTAGCGCATATGCGGCTTTAGTGAGGAAGTCGGAAGTGACCTCTCTGTCGTTTGGCCACTTGTCAATAAAGTTTTGAAAACAAAAAGTCTCAGTGGCAGTCACTGCTGCAGCTTAACGTGAGAGAGGGTGGTTCCACAGTCCCTGCTGTCTGCTGACACTGCCGCTGGAGTGGAACACTTAATGCTCACTTTCCTCAGCAGGAGTATTTCGAGTACACAGCGTGTTAGCAACGATAACAGGCAAAGCAGGTGCGGCTTTTTCTCTGTGGTACATGGAGCCGTTTATCTCTCTCCAAGGCTTGATACATCTCCCCCTATGTCTCCCTAATTGATTATAGATCATGTGTACAGTAGTTGCGCACACATGGCGTCCATTGTAAGCACAAATTTCCTCATTTTGGAGCACAAAGCCATTGCCCTACCTTTAACAGGTTGGTGGGATCTAATGTCTCCCAGCTCTTCCGGTGGATCATGTATTGATGTATTGCTCTGTCTTGAGCCGAGGTGTCTCTGGGAGAAATGAATGACTGCACTTCTACCTTGCTAGCAGTATTATCATGAATATACCTAAGAACATGAATGTGTTTTTTTCCCCCACTCTTATTCCTTGTTGTACTTTATTTTCCAGACATGATGACTGACTTAAAAACAAATAAATTAGCCAGGGTCAGAGACATATCCTAATTGAGACCCACTTGTCTGCACACAGGCTCTAAATGGGATGAGAATGCCTTATTTACCTAGCGTACTTCTGCTTTGTTTTCCATTGTACAGTTTTATACTCGCAACTCTGTGTCTATCCTTTGGACTTACAGATGTTCATTTTCTTCAGCAGTTTATATTCATTCTTTAATGGGGTGCATCCCACCCGGGCAGTGAGAGAGTGTTTACGAGCTGAGGAAAGCTTCACTTTTCACATCAGCAAGACTGTTTCTTTGGGTTGTAAATCAGTTTATAGGGTATTAGTGTGTGTAGTATATGTGCACTAAGCTAGATGTAAGCACTGTACTTACACAAATAAGCATAAACCAATATTTAACAGTATATGTACACATACTTAGTAAGGATACCAAATGCAGAGCAGACATTCAGAGATCAAAAGCTATCAGTCCGTGTAGTTGGATGCAGCCCACAATCCTGTTTTGTGGCCGCTACTATCCCAGACAACCCCCATAGAATCTACTTACAATGTTAAATAATACAATATTTTTTATGTATTTTATCCTCTGCTATAAAATGTTTGAACCATAAACACACCTAACTGTCCAGCATAGAGGGTCTGATTCAGATTTGGGAATAGATTAAGATAGAGAAAGTAACTGTCTACTTGGACAAACCATGTATATGCAACAAGAGGTGCATATACATAATTTGTTTTTACATGTTGGGTAAATACTGGCTGCCTTTGCATGTAGCCCACAAATGCTGGACAGCTTTATTATTACACTGCAATTTAGATATCAGTTTGGACACACCCCTCCCAAATCTAAATCTCTCTGCACATGTTACATCTGCCCCAGCTGCAGTGCAGCATGGTTTCACCAAGATGCACACTTACTTGCTCTCTCTTACTGTGGGGCCTATTCATAATCAATTAATTTCTACAAAAGCAGGTGAAATGAACATTTTAAACTGAAATTTTAGAAATTCTGTTTTCGGGTCATTCATCAAAAGGGTAAAGCAGGAGATATGATATCTCCTGTGTACCTGAACGGCCCGCTGCCCCTGTCCGGCTCCTTCTGCCAGATGTTGGGGCTCTTGTGCGCATGCATGACCTGTAGGTCATGCATGCGCACTTGTCTCACTGCTGTTTTGCTGCTCTCTAATATTTCTTTTTCAAATAAATTTTTATTAAAGTTTGACAACACATAGAAAGAGTGGTGGTCAGCATTACTGCCTCACAGCATTAAGGTCATGAGTTTAATTCCTGGACATGGACGTTCCGTGTAGTTTGTGTATGTCCTCCTTCTGTTTTCATTGGTTTCCTTTAGATGCTCCAGTTCCGTCCCAGCGATCCATCCAAATAGGGCTGTGTGACAGGTATAGCAGCTAGGAGAGAGCATTGTGAGATGAGGGATTTACCAATAGATATTGGTGGTTTGGACACAAGTAAATGAGTGGTGTACAAATAATTTTTTTAAGTTAAGTTTTGGTACTTAGTGGAAGGGTGTGAATACATTTTCCAAAAATATACTGGTAGGTTAATTGGCTCCAAATATAAATTAACCCTAGTGTGTATGTGTGTGCATGCAATAGGGAACATAGATTGTAAGCTCCACTGGGGTAGGGACTGATGTGAATGGGCAACTATTCTCTGTAAAGCGCTGCGGAATATGTGTGCGATATATACTGGTAATAAATAAATAAAATAAATACATTTTCCCCAGCATTTAAATAACATGGATGATACTTTGTTATTATCATGGGAGGTCTCCAGCCAGTACATTTTAAAAGGAACAGGTGCCTTGAAGTCACAATATTTAAAGCTAGATAGACCTTATGCATCCATTGTAGGAGAATTGCTTTCCTGCCCACCACTGCCAAAAGTGAAAGGTCAAACCTGGAGTTGGTGGGTTGGTCAGCTAAATAACCTAGAATCGCACAGAGTGGGGAGCAGTTAAAAGGTATGTGCATAGTAGTAATCCCATAGGGAATAGCTGTTGCCAAAAGAGAGAAGGCTCTCTAGACTTACAATAAATCAAAAATACACTCTCTAAGAGAAGTCTCGCTATGGATTAAAGCTAAACAAATTGATCAAAGGATCTTTATACCCAATGTGATAGTCATCATTCCGTCGCACTTATTGCTTCATTGTACTTGTACTAATACTTGAGTTTTTTGTGATTTTCTATCTGTTTAAAACTAAAATAAAGAGATATTTGAAAAAAAAAAAAAGTTAAATTGTACATGTGGATGTAGTATGATATGCATGAGTGCCTACATACAGCATGAATAGCTCTGACCCATCTACATTCTTTTACCAGAAGCAGTTGGTGACATCTTGGCCTGCTTAGCCATGATAAATGCATTTGCTTCAAATATAGGCCCATCATAATGCATATTATAATTTACAATGCAGGCCTGCATATCTGTAGCTTCTTCAATGGCCATTAATGTATTTTCAAGTCATAACAATATTGGGGCATGTGACCAGGACTCAACAGCTACAATTCAGCCTGTGACAGAATTGCTAAGGCCATTTTGCCTGGTGAATGCATCAATTGAAGGTGACTTTTAAAATATATATTTTTTAAAAGTAAAGCAAAAACTAAATTTAACATTAAACCCTCATTTGCCGTCTTGCACATGAAGAGACGAA
Organism: Taudactylus pleione; assembly: GCA_031769625.1. Taxonomy (NCBI): domain Eukaryota; kingdom Metazoa; phylum Chordata; class Amphibia; order Anura; family Myobatrachidae; genus Taudactylus; species Taudactylus pleione. The sequence continues at coordinate 1,899,230 of JAUIMM010000241.1, forward strand.
GGACAATATGTTAATATTACTAGAATTTCAAAGTTTGTATTTTATTTTCAAAGAAATTTATGTTTTGAAAGGACGTATATATAAATGAGCAATGACATTATATAAAAGAATAAAAAATTTATATGTATATATAAAATCAGTAATATAATTATACATTATTTAAATAACCTGTTATATTATTATAAATAACAATATCGTTGTTACTATATCAATGTAATATTAATAATTAAGTATATGATAAGAAAAATATTTATTAGTAAATATTAACTGTTTTCTAAAAGAATGATGTACAGAGAATATTTTCAGCAGATGTGGTAGAAAAACTAACTTGAAAACTTGAATGACAATAATAAGTAATAAACTATACAAATAAACTTGTGAAGATAAATAGTAATACATGTACTGTATTTGCCACATTAGTTGAAAAATATTCTTTACATGCCTCTAATATTCTATTTATTATAACTTTAATATTTCTGTTTGCTCATGAGTTGTATAGTTTTGTTTTGTTAAGGTGTTTAGGCAATTTTATAGGCAATTTTATAAACAGCCTCTGTCACATTTCTGCTCATACATATCAGTACAGTGAAAGAAAACTAATGTCAATTGTTGCCCAAAATCACCAACAAATCACCAACAAATATCCAAAATAACACAGATATTTCCTAAACAAACAAAGATATATTTGGCCCATTCCACAAAAAAGTTTTACAATGTTATACTATACTTCACGCTCTCTGTGCTGCCACAGTAGATGGTCCAGCAGTAACTACAGAGACCTTGTTAGCTAAGCAGGAGAAAACTATATATTTTGCTTCTGATTTATACTTCCCATAGGAAAGAGTGAAGTCTTAATCTTTGAAGTCAGAATGTTCCTAGTTAAAAGGTCGTTATGTTCTTGGCCATAACTCTACAATATCTCTCTCGAGGTTCCTGTGCCGTAACTGGCCATGATTTCTATCCTTAAAGGTGCTGTGAAGGTTAGAATGTCACTAGAGAGAGTGAAAGGTTAAGATATCTCCGGCACCAGTTATATAGCTATCTTAGCACTTTGGGACTTATAAACATTTACTGCCCTTTGTTGAAAAGGGCAAGACCTTATACTGTATGTACTGTAAACATAGTATATATATATATATATATATATATATATATATATATATATAATATATATGCAGAAAGAACATGAGGCGCTCAATTATTGTTATTATTATTATCCTTTATTTATATGGCGCCACAAGTGTTCTGCAACACCTTACAAAGTACATAAACAAATAGGTTGACCAGCAACTTATAGTACAATACAATACAGGACAAAGTACATGGATAATATACATTGCTACATTACATGTTACGACCAACAAAGTGTTGGGTGCCCTAGTGGGGAGTAAGAAGTAGATGAAAGTAAAGTAAGGGGAAGCACAAGAGGGTAGATGGTCCTGCTCGTTAGAGCTTACATTCTAAAGGGGAGGGGCAGACAAACAGGTGTGACACAGATGGGGTAGACAGGGATGAAGGTGCATGTAGCAGCCAGTTACGATGAGAGCTGGAAGGCTTTGATGAAGTAGTGGGTCTTGAGAGCCCGTTTGAAGGATTGTAGAGAGGTGGAGAGTCTGATGGGGAGAGTGAGGGAGTTCCAAAGGTGGGGAGCAGTGTGGGCAAAATCTTTGAGGGAGGAGTGGGAGAGCGTAATCAGTTGGCTTGAGAGGCGGAGAGTAAAGGGAGATAAGGTCAGAGATGACATGTAGATGGGAGAGGAATGGGTGAGGGCTTTGTAAGCGAGTGCGAGAACCTTGAATTGGGTGCTAAAAGGGAAGGGGAGCCAGTGGAGGGCTTGTATGAGGGGGGAGGGAGATGTACAGCGTTTGGAGAGGAAGATGAGCTGAGCAGCAGCATTGAGGACAGACTGGAGAGGAGAGAGATGGGAGTTGGGGAGGCCAGATAGGAGGAGGTTACAGTAGTCCGATCTGGAGATGACTAGTGAGTGTGTGAGGGTTTTAGTAACATCCTGGGTGAGAAAGGGTCTAATCTTGGAAATATTATTGAGATGGAAACAACAGGACTGGGAGAGGTTCCGGATATGTGGTTTGAAGAAGAGGGAGGAGTCCAGGATAGCTCCAAGACAGTGTACTTTGGGGCTAGAGGAGATAGTTGTGCCTTAATTTGATAAAGAAATAGTGAGAAGTGAGGTTATGTTGGAGGGTGGGAAAATGATCAGCTCAGTCTTAAGTTTAAGAAATCGCTGGTACGTCCAGGAAGCGATAGCAGAGAGACAAAGATATGAGTAAGGAGAGAGGGGGAGAGATCAGGGGAGAAAAGGTAGATCTGAGTATCATCAGCATAGAGATGATAATAGAGGTCAAAAGAGCTGATGAGTTCACCTAGAGAGGACATATAGAGGGAGAATAGTAGAGGTCCAAAAACAGAACCTTGTCGTACATCTACTGTAAGAGGCTGTGGCGGGGAAGAGGAGTCACGAGAGGAGACAGAGAAGGATTGGTCAGAGAGGTAGGAGGACAGCCAGGAGAGGGCAGTGTCACGTAGACCAAGGTAGTGATGGATTTGCAGCAGGAGAGGGTGGTCCACAGTGTCGAATGTAGCAGAGAGGTCAAGGAGAATGAGCAGAGAGTAGTGGCCCCTGGATTTGGCAGCAAGGAGGTCATTGCCGACTTTTGTGAGGGCAGTTTCAGTGGAGTGGAGTGAATGGAAGCCAGACTGAAATGGGTCAAGGAGGGAGTGGGAGGAAAAAAAGGTGGTAAGGCGATTGTAAACAATACACTCAAGTAGCTTGGAGGCAAAAAGGAGGAGAGAGATGGGATGGTAGTTGTAGAGAGTGTTAGGATCAAGGGAAGGTTTTTTAAGAATGGGGGAGACAAGGACATGTTTGAATGTAGAAGGGACAGTGCCAGATGAGAGCGAGAGATTGAGGAGGTGGGAAAGATGGGAACAGACACAAGGAGAGAGGTAGCGGAGGAGACGTGAAGGGATAGGGTCAAGGGGGGAGGTGGAAGGGAGGGGGACCGAATGAGGGCAATGACTTCCTCTCCAGATACATGGGAGAAGGATGTCAGAGTCGGTAAAATGGATGTGGAGGGGTATGGAATCAATTTTAGATGTAAAGTAGGTAGCAAAGTCAAGGGCAGAGAGTGAGAAGGGGAGGCAAGGAGGGCGTTGAAGGTGGTGAAGAGACGCTGGGGATTTGAGGAATGGGAGGAGATGAGGCACAATGAGTATAATAAAAAGTAACACCTTTACTTGTACACAAAACTTGCATCAAGGTTTAAAATACTCCGCCTCAGGGGGCTGTAGCGATCACATAATTACGCAGCTGGAAATCCGACCGGCTCCAATCCGGACATGAATGCGTCCCAAGCCTCGGTATAAGATCCTGGAAGTGTCAGTTCAGGTTCAGCACTATGATCCGCCCAAACGCATTTCATCACAGCAGAGACAAGTGACAGATACACAAGTTCTGCATATCAAATTAATCAGCACAGTCTGCTGGTGCGTCCTAGTCGCATCACATTGTGACAGACACGTTTGGCTAAAAAAGACGCCCGACGCTAGCAGAGTTTCACGGTAGCTGGCGCATTGAGATGGGCTTTTTTAGTGCGACTGCAGCAAAGATGTGTAAGGACACATCTGTAAGTGTGTATATATACATAAATGAGTGGTATATCTACGGATATTATAAAATGGCTCCCATTGTGACAAAAGGTTCTAAGTGGAGATGATGTAGGGTGAGACAGATACAGAACAGGAGATCAAAATAGTTCAGATTAGGCTGTTTCATTTCAATTATTTTTAATGAATAAACATCATAACTTAATAACAGTGTAAGTGAATAAAATAGTTGAACATTCAGAACAGGCTGTTTAAACAGCTGAGCATTAATGACTACTGTGATTGTAAGAGTGGTTCATTTTGGAAAGAAAATGTGTTGAACAGTGAATTGTACTGGCAAGAAGTGCTTAATGCTTCTTAAGGGCCAAGGCTGGCATATCTACTGTACTGACTGTGTGCTGTGCTAGATTCTGAAGTGGCTGCTCGGGTAAGTCCTCCTCAAGTTATTTAAATAAATCACCGTTGTACCAGTCCTCATTGGTGAGGACTGATTTCAGGTCCTTTGAGTTATGAAGCAATTTTAGCATTTTAGAAATGTGTATTTCTGTCAGTAAGGCAGTGTTGTGCTGCTGTTAGTGAGGCAATGATGTGCAGCTTTTCTGTGAGCAGTGTCTCTGTGAGAGATGTTATTGTTTAGACTTGTGGGGTGATACAGCTGTGGATTTGTGATGAGGTTCAGATAACAGTAGGAAGTAGATTACTGTACAGTAATATGATCTAGTGCAGGGGTGGCCAACCAGTCAGAGGTAAAGAGCCCAAAAATATCTGTAGATATGTCAAAGAGCCGAGATCATGCGTACACCGAAGGCGCACGTGCAAAAAAGGGGCGTGGTCAGCTAGGTCACGCTCCTGGTATGATGTTTGTAGGAGTGTGTAAAAGTGCATGCACACAATCACCATGGAGGTAATTATTATTTCTTTAAGGGAAAGAAAAAGCCAGAGCAATATAAAAAACATTGAAAAAAACAGATCCACATAAAATACACTAAAACAAGCCAGATCCGCATAAAATTCACTGAAAAAGCCACATCCAAAAAAATACAATGAAACAAGAAAAAAAAGATTCACATAACACAATCCAACCCCCCTGGTGTCACTTCAGCCCCACATTTGTCACTCCAGCAGCCCCTCATGTGTCACAACAGCAGCCCCCATGTGTCACTCCAGCAACCTCTCATGTGTCACTTTGGCAGCCCCTCATGTGTAATTCCAGCCCCCCATATGTCACTCCAGCAGACCCTCATGTGCCACAACAGCAGACCCTCATGTGTCACTCCAGCCCCCCCCCCCTCTCTCCCCGGGCCACTCCAGTTTAGCCACCATCCCTCACACTCACTCCCACTCCACGGGCAAGTCCAGCCCCCCCACATGTCACAAATAAAATGAAAAACAAACAAACAAAGAGCCCCCACAGCTCTTACCCTGTTGCGACTGTCTGTGTCACGTAGGTAGGCTCTGGCATCTGCGACCTCCTCGTGGTTGCAGGTTCAGTCACAACCTCTTGTTTGCGGTGTGACATCACCACATTGCCCATACATGCATCCAGAGCAGAGCCGACTGCTGTAATAAAGGAAAAGCCTCCTCTGAACAGCTACGCACCTATCAGAGGAGGCAGTCAGTGTCAGATAGGGGAGCCGCATCAGAACAATGCATGTGGCTCAAGAGCCACAGGTTGGCCACCGCTGATCTAGTGTGTCCAATCATGTTGGTGGTATATAGATGTGTCCACATACATCTATCCTCCATGCGCTACAAGTCATGCCACACATAACCAGTGCCAGATTAAGGTCCAAATTGTGCCTGGAGCTGAAATTCATGAAGGGCCTATTGTGTTCCACTGCTGGGGGTGTGACCAGCACCACGGGGGTGTGATTAGAGATGTGGGATGTGTGACCAGTATTTTTTGAGGTGTGGCCTGTACTCTAGGGTGTAACTAGCGCCTACCTTCCCTCCCCTCTTTGCTTATATCAACAGTGTAATGTGAAAATCTGTAAATGAACAAAGGGAAACAATCCTTGTTTAACGTGTCTGTAATATGACAAAAAAATGGCACCTAATGATGCAAATGTAAAACCCCTCTACTAAAGAACATACGGGTCACCTAGTGATGTCATTAATTTGAAATATTAAAAAAGAGACACCTTACCTTATTATAAGCTACAGGGGTATATTTATTAAATTATGTAATTTGCCCCCTGAAAATTAAGAATCCTTATCTCCTCAAGGGGTCTATTTATCAAGCAGTGAAAGCTGGGAGAAGTGGACTAGTGGAGAAGTTGCCCATAACAACCAATCAGCTCCTGCCTATTATTTTATAGACAGTACTTGATAAATGCTACTTCAAAGCTGATTGGTTGCTATGGGCAACTTCTTCACATTTTTCACTGCTTGATAAATAGACTCCCAAATCTTAGCAATAAGGATTCTTGTTCCATTTGGATGCATTAATCTTAATCGCTAGGACAAGAACTCCGATGAGAGCCTGTCTGTGATCACTTTACTTCTAGCTACGGACCCCCTTAAGGCTACTGCGACTTTCCAGCTGTGCAATGCGGCAAAAGCTGCAAAACACTTCAGGACGTCCTGCAGCCCTCTAGAGAGGGATCACAAGATCCACTACAGCAGGGTAACCCTATAGCAGGTAATGGGCTGACACCATCCCGCGCATGCAAAATCTGCAACGCTTTCCTTTGTGGATGTTATTAAGTTCCCTTCCAATTAAAAACTATGGGAACAGCTGCTGTTCAAAGGGTTTATGTTGAGTCAACATTGTTGAAATGTTGACAGGAAATATTTCAACATCTGCAGAATGTTGACATGCTCACAATGTCAGCATATGAATTGTCGTCTTCGGCAGAAGGGTTAGGCTATGTGGGGAGGATTAGGGGTAGCAACTCACAGCTTGGAACACCACATCAGCTGACACCCAGACAACACCGCTGCGCTGACATCCAGATGACACTGCTGCACTCAATAGCTTGGTAATCGCCCGCAGATCATGCAGTTTAATGTCTAATACGACCAGCGACGCGCGTGCCCGCTGGTCATATTGGACATCTATCACTGGGCAAACATTCTGGTCAACCTGACAATAACGTCAGGTTCAGCATGTTACCCAATGATTGATGAGCCTGCAGTGAACGACTGCTCATTCGGTGTAGGCACATCACAGACTGACAAACGACTGCACGATTACAATGTCGTAATCATGCTGTCGTTTCTATGTCGTGTAGTGGATGGGCAGCATTACAGTACAATACAATGCAGGACAAGAACATGGTATCATACAAATTGCTGCATTAGCGATTGGAACACTCAAAATAAGCAGCAGGGAGTCAGCAATCAAGTGTTAGGTGCCCTTGTGGGAAGAAAGGAGTAGAAGAAAGTATAAGGATAAGCACATGAGGGAAAAGGGCCCTGCTAATGAGAGCTTACATTCCAATCATGTTGACATTTCATCAGTGTAGACTTGATGAATGTCAATTTAACATACCAAACCCATATGTACAACATATGTAATGTTTAGATCTTTCCCATTCAATCCCCCTTAAATGCCTATCTGACATACCCCTTATGGGCTCCTCAGTTGTCCCCACATTCCATCAGACCGCTATTCATGCCCCTGCAAAGCCCAACCAAGTAATTGTACAGACCTCTGTGTAGTGTTCCAGCAGAGAGGGAGAAAACCAATGGCCACCAGAGAGGGGACATGCAGGTTGCCGGGGCAGTGAAGAAAAGGTGAGATCAGCGGGTCTCTGCTGCAGTCACACTGACCCCAGTTCCGGCTACTTCTTGCCAGCCACACAGAGGGCCTGATTCAGACCCGCTCGCGAGCGCTCGCAAACGGGTCGATGTTGGCCCAGTACACACTATACAGCATGTTAGTGTGTATATATATATATATATACACTGTATATATACACACACTGTATGTGTGTATATATATATATATATATATATATATATATACATACACACACACACATATACATATATACATGTACATATATCACAATAAAAATACCTTTCATTAGTAAAATCTTCAGCCAGGGTCAGTGGCAGAAGGAGCATGCCTTACTGAGGCACTGCAGGACACCCCATCCAGAAACATCAGCAGCCAGCAGGTTGTCCGTGATCACCATCAACAGCCCTCTAAAGTCAAAGCTGTGGCAGTTGAGTCACTCGCGATCACCCGGGCCGCTTTCCCGATGCTGAACTTGGCTGCTGATGCTGTTCAGCACTGTTTTGGGGCGGCGCTCCTATCATGTCACATTGCAGAGTAACTGTGCGGTGCTGGGAAAGCTTCCACTGTGCTGCCGCCATTAGCAAATATATCTAGTATTTCAACCTCAGAAGGGAGGGGGAGAGGGCGGGGGTATTAGGGGTTGCGGCTTTAGAGGGTGCAGCCACCGGCGGTTGCTGCCAAGGTATAACAGGATTTTTTTTCTGTCTCCAGTGCAGTACAGCAGATGCTGTGGGCCTTTTTTGATGTGGGGCCTTGAGCTGCAGCTCCACCCGCCCCATTGTTAATCCGGCCCTGCACATAATGAGCGTCTTCCGTAAAACTTTTTACCTTCAAATACATCATTTTCACACAGTGATGTGAATAGCTAGAACAAGCAGCTTCTGCTGATCAAAATGATATGCAGCATGCCTATGTTCTCTGTGCATCTGCGGGTGTATCTGCATGTGAAATGCTACGTTACAGCAGCTGTAACACTAACGTAGCATTTCGCATGCAGATACACCCGCAGTTGCACAGAGAATGATATGCATGCTACATATCATTTTAATCAGCAGATGCTGATTGTGCTAGCTATTCGCATCACTGTGTGAATAAGACACATATGATGGAAAAAAGTCGCACAAAAAGACGCTCGGCGCTACTGAGTCACGCCACTGCATGGTGCAATTAGAATGCGCAAGGAGGCTAGATGTATGACGACACATCTGTATATCTGAATATACCACAACATTATATATATATATATATATATATATATATATAAATAGAACAGCGTGATGTCTGGCTCTCCCTGTATAATAGAAATAGCGTCGGGTGCCCGCACAAAAGAGAGTCAGATACATACATACAATGGATGCAGCACTCCAGACGACTTGTAAATGAGTATACTATATCACGGCATGTATAAATCAGCAACGTTTCAGTGCTCTTTTATTCAGCACTTTCGTCAGGCTTATAAGTAAACGTAACAAAGCTCCTACCGTAAGTAGTCTTCACGCACTATGTCAACGCAACCCGAGCCGGGAAGCGGGACTGAGCACCCGTCCAGCCGGCACATGAGATGACGTCATCAAGGGACGCGTCATCAATGTGAACCCCAAATGGGAATGGGAATCACAAAATATCAGTGAGTCTCCTTTTGTTCATCAGGACAATTAATATATTACACAGTATAAACATATCTTTTATAGTTTTGTTGCCTTTTCATAGCAGCTCGATTGCTTATGGCTATAAATATTATGTAATACTGACAGCTTGAATACAGTAGAAAACCAGTTGCTATTGTCTTTTTGTGTACACATTAATCACACAAACTGCATTATGTCACACAGGTGTATTATTGATGACATTATCTGCCTATGAATTACACTGTATATGTTCTAGGGGTGTGCACCGGACACTTTTCGTGTTTTGTGTTTTGGTTTTGGATCTGGATCTTTCTTCGTGTTTTGGATCTGGATTGGTTTTGCCAAAACCACCCTTCCGTGTTTTGGGTTCTGGGTTTTGTGTTTTGGATCTGGATTTTTTCTTAAAAAATAAAAAAAAAACGCTAAAATCACATAAATGGGCCTTTTTTTGTTCCTACGCTATTAATAACCCCAATAACATTAATTTCCACTCATTTCCACTCTATTCTGAACACCTCACACCTCACAATATTGTTTTTAGGCCAAAAGGTTGTACCGAGGAAGCTGGATGACTATGCTAAGCGACACAAGGGGGCGGCACAAACACGTGGCCCATCTAGGAGTGGCACTGCAGTGGCAGACAGGAAGCCAATCAGCGTTATGGTGCCCATTTGCATGTAGCACAAACCCGGGAGATCCGTGCTACATGCATCTGTGTGATTGGCACAGAGCAATGACAGGTCCGTGAGACCCGTCTGTGCTGCTGTGGTAAAAAAAAAAAAAAAAAACCTGTGTAAAAAAAGAAAAAAATGGCGTGCACCCCCCCAAAAAAGAGCAACCAGCCCCGGGCATTAGTAACCCAGTGCTGGGTGTGCTTAAATACAGGGGACAAATGACGTAGGGGTCCCCTGTACTTAAGCACAACCAGCACCGGGCTAGTCAGAACCAGCGCTGGTTGCCAAAATACGGGGGACAAACGACGTAGGGGTCCCCTGTATTCTGCGCAACCAGCTCTGGGCTCTGATCCGGTCCTGGTTCTGGAAATATAGGGGACAAAAAATGAGTAGGGTTCCCCTGTATGTTCCAGAACCAGCACTGGACTTTTTCTAGCGGGGGGCTGATGCCACAGCCAGGGGAGCCCTTTCACCGGGCCCCCCAGCCGCAGCATCAACCCTGACCGCTAGTCAGCCCAGGCCGGGGATCCCTGGAGAGCTGGGGACCCCCCCAATAAAGGGGTCACCCTCTCCAGGGCACCCCAGGCCCAGGCTGATAGCCCGGGGCTATCCCCGCCACCCCTGGTGGCGGTGGGTGGCGGGTTGATTGTGTGGTGTGGTGTAAATAAAGAATATCAAACATTGTCTTTACAAGTAGAACTGCAAGTCCCAGCTAGCCTGCCCCGCATGCTGGTACTTGGAGAACCACAAGTACCAGCATGCAGGGCATTAAGGGCCCACTAGTACCTGTAGTTCACCTGTAAAAAAAATGTTTAAAAAAACACAGGACACACACACCGTGACAGTATAAGTTTATTAAACATACATACACACACACACATGTACACATACTCACCTATGTAACCTGTAGCATCGGTCCACTTGTCCGGTAAAGTATCCCTAGGGGACCTGTGAAAAAAAACATACTCACCATCTCCTATGCGAGGTTCTGTCCTCTTCGTTCCAAAGTAGGCATCCCCGGACTTGGCAAAAAAAAAAAACGAAAACGCGATCCACGAACTTAGTACCGTTCTATAGAACGGTACTTCCCGAATGAGAGCTTAGCGGCGGGGTATCACCATGGAAACCCCGCTGCTAAGCGTTCATTGGCTGAGAGAGGTCATCTCCCGTCTCTCAGCCAATGAACGGCTCCCTCCATTGTAGTCAATGGTGGGAACCGCAGGGTAAACTTTAATAACCTTGCGGCTCCCAGCATTGACTACAATGGAGGGAGCCGTTCATTGGCTGAGAGAGACGGGAGATGGCCTCTCTCAGCCAATGAACGCTTAGCAGCGGGGTTTCCATGGTGATACCCCGCCGCTAAGCTCTCATTCGGGAAGTACCGTTCTATAGAACGGTACTAAGTTCGTGGATCGCGTTTTCGTTTTTTTTTTTTTGCCAAGTCCGGGGATGCCTACTTTGGAACGAAGAGGACAGAACCTCGCATAGGAGATGGTGAGTATGTTTTTTTTCACAGGTCCCCTAGGGATACTTTACCGGACAAGTGGACCGATGCTACAGGGTTACATAGGTGAGTATGTGTACATGTGTGTGTGTGTATGTATGTTTAATAAACTTATACTGTCACGGTGTGTGTGTCCTGTGTTTTTTTTAAACATTTTTTTACAGGTGAACTACAGGTACTAGTGGGCCCTTAATGCCCTGCATGCTGGTACTTGTGGTTCTCCAAGTACCAGCATGCGGGGCAGGCTTGCTGGGACTTGCAGTTCTACTTGTAAAGACAATGTTTGATATTCTTTATTTACACCACACCACACAATCAACCCGCCACCCACCGCCACCAGGGGTGGCGGGGATAGCCCCGGGCTATCAGCCTGGGCCTGGGGTGCCCTGGAGAGGGTGACCCCTTTATTGGGGGGGTCCCCAGCTCTCCAGGGATCCCCGGCCTGGGCTGACTAGCGGTCAGGGCTGATGCTGCGGCTGGGGGGCCCGGTGAAAGGGCTCCCCTGGCTGTGGCATCAGCCCCCCGCTAGAAAAAGTCCAGTGCTGGTTCTGGAACATACAGGGGAACCCTACTCATTTTTTTCCCCTGTATTTCCAGAACCAGGACCGGATCAGAGCCCAGAGCTGGTTGCGCAGAATACGGGGGACCCCTACGTCGTTTGTCCCCCGTATTTTGGCAACCAGCTCTGGTTCTGACTAGCCCGGTGCTGGTTGTGTTTAAGTACAGGGGACCCCTATGTCGTTTGTCCCCTGTATTTAAGCACACCCAGCACTGGGTCACTAATGCCCGGGGCTGGTTGCTCTTTTTTTGGGGGGGGGGCACGCCATTTTTTTCTCTTTTTACACAGGTTTTTTTTTTTTTTATTTACCACAGCAGCACAGACGGGTCTCACGGACCCGTTAGTGCTCTGTGTCAATGACACAGATGCAAGTAGCACGGATCTCCTGGTCCGTGCGTGCATCTGTGTCATTGAAATACACAGCAGCACAGACGGGTCTCACTGACCCATCTGTGCTCTGTGTCACTGTCAATCACACAGATGCATGTAGCACGGATCTCACGAGTCCGTGCTACATGCAAATGAGCACCATAATGCTGATTGGCTGAGAGCCGTGACAGACGGCTCTGTCAGCCAATCAGCACTTTGCCCATTAAAGGCAAAGGCATTTTTTTTAAAATGGCCGCTCGAGGCAAAACCTCGAGATCCGACAGCAGATCTCGAGGTTTTGCCTCGGGAGAGGGATCCGGGGCAGACAGGGAGATCCGAGCTTGGGCTCGGATCGCCCCGGATCCCCGAAGTTCGGGTGGGTTCGGTTCTCAGGGAACCGAACCCGCTCATCCCTAATATGTTCTGCTGTTTATTTTACTGCATAGTTTATGCTGAACCGTAAATGTATTCCATATGTCATCTTACCTGAAGCACCTAATGTAACAATGTGATCTGCTGCACGGTGACGGTTACAGCACAATAGCTTGCAGAAACATAAAAGAGTCAAGTTATCATTGTTTGGCCTGTATCCCTGTAACCAGTAGGGATTGAACCACATTAGTAATGTAAACGATGGAATAGATATTGAACAATCCTTAATAATATAAGGTTAAGTGTCAATATTATAAATCATGCAGGAATAGATCCTTCTAATTGTGCCAAGCAATTGTTACCAGCCAACAACTGCACCAATATCTGTTTATGTATGTGTAATAAAACCTGTTGCTTGCCGGTTTTCTGTGAATTTTGATGAGATTTCCTAGGAAAATGTAATTACGTTACTAAAGAAAGAAGTAGTAGCAGCAGGTCTTGGTGTTAATTTGTAGCGTCACACTTTGATCACACTCCTTTGCTTGCTTGACGTATATATAGAATAGCATCTCTCTTCCCAGCCTCCTCTTTTCTGTGAACGATTACAAACAGACAGCAGAAAAATGTCTGCAATTTAAACACAGGCACGTCCTGTTCATATATATAGGTCTTAAGTATTGTTTTCCTTTTCTCGTATCGCACAAGACAATCAAAAACCATTGGGTTGTATTCATGCTTCCCCCGCCAGCCCTAGGTACACAGAGATAAAAGAAGCCTCTTTTGACTCATATTTTTGTTGTTCTTGAGGCCAGAAATGCTCAAAGATAATTACATTGAAATGATAGCTCGTGGGCCTCTACTCCACACAGATGCTGATCATCTGTCTAATAGTCCCTGTGGGATGAGATGTTCAGGAGATCTGCACAGGATCTGCCTCTGTGTTCCAGGTTTAATCTTGTGATTGCACTTGGTAATGCTGTTGCTTGTGATTGCTGCAGGGAAGGGAGGCTTTAACTTATTCTTGTTGTATTTTTTGCATTGCCGGGAGTAAAAAAACAATTATTGTACAAGGGATTGGTAAATAGGATATGTTGATAGAACACCTGTTCCAAACATGAACAGCCAAGAGGGGAGAGGTTTGTCTTCTGTGGCTGTGTCACTGACTTGTACGCCTGTTGTTTCTTTTTGTTGCTTGACACTGTATGTGTGACAGAAAGAATTGCAGGATGTAAATAGAAGGTATAAATTCAACAGGTCAGGAGTCGTTATCCGTATTGTCAAATAACCCTTCACTGGATGTGTTTATGTGTCACTTTGATGCCGGCTCAATGTAAAATTACCATAAACATTTTTGAGGACAATTACTGCAGGAGGAAATACAGCATTCAGGTTTCTGTATAAGAATTTTTCAGGCAGTTATGCGATAGTATAACACCTACTATTAATTATGAGGTATATGAAATGCATGGCCTGATTCGTTGGACGCAGTTTCAATGTTTGCACATTTAAGCGACTATATACTGGTGCACATGCGCAAGATGTCCAAGAAACCCCTCCAGCGCATGCGTACCACATATGCAGAGATCGCGATCATTGTGCACGTGATCACACTCATTTCAGATGACGGAGGAAAGGCATGTGCGTTTCTGCGAGGTGTCACGGAAGTGGCCTGAAGAACAATATAGGCTGTATTATGGGAGCGTCACAGACGAGTCAGTGTACGTGGTTGCTTTCTCAAATGCAGAGCCACAGAGGCCATGTTTAGTGAAAGTTTACAAGGAGACATCGCGCCAGCCATAGGGCGTCATAAGTGTCTATGTTCATTGCCATGGCACACCAATGGTGGAGTGTTTGAGTCCACTGGCGGATTTCCACTGTCCCCAGACATTGAAAGTGGGCGTCTCAGGGCTAGCAATCTCTGGCACTCACAATTACAGAAGGTGAAGGCTGACACTAGCATTTGCATATTATCGCAGCTGCAAATCCAAAAGAAATGAGAGCCGCGCATGCATTAGCGTCCACCTCTGAATCAGGCTACACACTTAGGGCTCAATCCAATTAACTCGCCCCTGCACACGAAGAGGGCGAGTTGCTGTTGCATATAAACGTTGGTAACGGCATCAGAACTTGCCCCAATCGCAGCCCTATCTCACCCCAGTTCTGTGGATTATGGAGCTGTGCACAAAAATCCGCAAATCTGGCGGAACTGTAAGTGTGGCATATAGCCGCACTAACCTGCGGGGGCGAGAATATCGTGGCTAATTGGATTGAGCCCATGGAATATTATATGGTATCCCTTATGTATAATAAATATACTTATGTACAATTGTAAGGATGCTATTCCTTCAATATATAACTGTTCCTATCACTTGTTTCCAAACTCTTTGCTCCCGATCTTCCCACTTATGTCCTTATTGCAGCAACCTATACTGAATTTATTACTGATTAATCTATTTTGCAACATAACTTTATTGATTCAGGTCAGGAAAGTATGTGAGAAGCTGTTTTTCCATGTGGAGGGAAAATGGCTAAACCTGCATTGTAATTGATTATAAAAAAACAGATGACATGGGGCCTGATGGTACTCTAACGCTGCTGCGAATATGTACGCAGATGCTAAGCGAAAATATGCAAAAGTCGCAGACGACAAAACATGTATTGAGATACCAACCGATGCTTTGCAAAGCCAAACATCTGCGTAAAAAGCGTACAAAGACGCAGCATCAGTTGCAGAGCATTCGATTGTTGCAGTCCTGAGTGAGCCTATGGTCCTCCAGAATGGGCATGGGAATTGATATGCTGGATCCATATTTCTTGCATACGAGATCGCAGATGCAGCTTGTGACGTGCCCCCAAAATGGTTGCGACATACCTGCGTTGCCACTCTTCGTTACCTTCCCCAAAAACTCCCTGGCTGTCAATCACTCTGTGAGCAAATAGTTGCTGCAAGTGACTATGGTAATGTACCCTGATGTATGCGCTGTGTGACTGAGACACAAGAGCAGTTTGCCGTTTATTGCTCAACTGCGAAAACATCGGCATAGCGTACTACTCTGATCAGGCCTGTAGTACTTATATTCTAGAATACTAGCATATTATATATCCAAATATTTGTGTGATAAACTTCTTATATTTTTTTAACTGAACTTTTTTTTTTTTCTATATTTTTCAGAACCATGTAAAGAATACTTAAATTCTTGGAAGCCGTGAATACCAAAGAGAGCTTGGGTTCCACCTCTCAATCCAGCACAATGGAACAGCAGAGATTACAAGTTTGGACAGAGAAATCTCTCCATTTCCACAGTCGGGCAGCCTCTGTGGTCTTGCTAGTTTTGGGAATGTTGTCTCTAGATGTTCCTGTTGCTTCCCTCATCAACACATTTCATGCTGAACAAAGAGATTGGACCTTTAGTCATCTGACTGTGCACCAAAGCACAGGGGCTGTATATGTTGGTGCAGTGAATCGGATTTACAAGCTGTCAGGAAACTTGACCCTCTTGGTTTCTCATAATACCGGACCTGGAGAGGACAACAAATCATGTTACCCTCCTCAGAATGTTCAGCCATGTAGTGAACCTCGTACATTGACCAACAATGTGAACAAACTGTTAATTATTGATTACTCAGAGAACCGGCTGCTGGCTTGTGGTAGTTTGTACCAGGGTGTATGTAAACTACTCCGTCTAGATGATCTTTTTATTCTGGTAGAACCATCTCATAAGAAAGAGCACTACCTTTCTAGTGTCAATGATACTGGTACAATGTATGGAGTGATTGTTCAGACTGAAGGTCAGGATGGTAAACTGTTCATTGGAACTGCAGTAGATGGCAAACAGGATTATTTCCCTACTCTCTCAAGTCGTAAATTGCCCAGGGATCCTGAATCATCGACTATGTTGGATTATGAGCTCTACAGTGACTTTGTGTCATCCCTTATCAAGATTCCATCTGATACTCTTGCCTTGGTCTCCCATTTTGATATTTTTTATATCTACGGTTTTGCCAGTGGTAACTATGTCTATTTTCTCACTGTGCAACCAGAAAGTCCAGAAGGGATTTCTAGCAATTCAGCAAATGACCTATTCTACACTTCTCGAATTGTGCGATTATGTAAAAATGACCCAAAATTCCACTCTTACATTTCTTTACCAATTGGATGCACAAAGAATGGAATGGAATACAGACTATTGCAAGCTGCCTATGTTACCAAACCAGGTGTCACATTGGCCAGATCTCTGAAAATCTCCGTTCAGGATGATGTACTTTTTGCCATCTTCTCCAAAGGTCAAAAGCAGTATCATCACCCACCCGATGACTCCACCCTCTGCGTCTTTCCCATTAAGACTGTCAACGCTCTTATTAAGGAACGGCTACAATCTTGTTACCAGGGAGAAGGAAACCTGGAGCTAAACTGGCTTCTAGGAAAGGATGTTCAATGCACGAAAGCTGTAAGATAATATTTTTCTTTCATTTATCTTTAAAAACAAAAAAAAAGATGTTTTTTTAAGTATTTTACAGGTATTGAACATTAATTAGTTAGTAATTTAAAAACAAAAGTTTAAAAACAAATGTATAATACACACACACTTTTATCATCCTTTGTTATATGCAAACATTCCCTAATAGAATGATCACAGGTGATGTGTTTGAATGAGGTCTGTCATGGACAGTGAGCCTTTGTGTCTTTGTTTTCCATGGACATTCTCAGTTGTTTTACCATACTTTGGACCTAAAGGAAGGTGAGTTGGAGTTTGAACAAACTTCAGGTCACGTGAGAACCCCAGGTATTATTTCACAATTATGGGATTAAGGGGGAATTAAAATCTTGACGTGGTCCTTGAAGTGCTGTTGGAACGCCGTAGGGACAGTCAGAATGGTGGCACCTTGGGGACACAAAAATCACCAATTTTCCTTTACCCCCCATAGAGCTACGCTTGAAAATAAGTGCTGTTGTTCTGCCATAATTCCTGGGAGTGTGCGCAACTGCACACTGACGAGATTTGAATTCCCCCCATTGGGGGCGATTCAATTGTTTGACAGAATTAGCTCCTGTCTAAAGTGTCCGGGAGCTAATTAAATTGTTTAAGGCAACCAGCCCCAAGGCTGCACTTATCGCTGATTTCTGTTCGCACCCTCCTGAGGTGCGAGCAGCAAAGTGCGTAAAGTCGGGCTATGGGATTGGGCGCGAGTGCCGTGAGTACCGTAACTGCAGAGTGCCTGGCACTTAGCATGGGAGAAACTGCTTTACTTGACTAATCCCGAGCATTCTCGAGGAAGGGCTGGTCACTCAAAAATTGAATTAGACTCCGTCCACTTTAGACGGGAGCTTATTCTGTCAAACAATAGAATTGCCCCATAGAGTCTGTATTATGTTTAGGATTTATTTCTTCTTTGCCTTTGGAATCACAGAGTTCATGAACTTCAGGAAAGTTATCATTCAAGTCTTCTAAATATGATGATTTCATTATGCAGTTTAATTGAACCACAAGAATGTTCACTTCAAGTAACCACTGTGGGCTGGAAGAGCTCATTCAGTAGATTCTTTGTCTCATGTAACTTGTTAGGCCACTGAATTACTCAACATTATCCCTCAAGTGTCATGTTGTAGACAAATAGAAAGTATTTATTTAAAAACAATTGCTGACATTCGTCAAACAGGTAATACCCTCTTGGTTAAAAAAACAGCTCAATCACATGGAGAATTCAGTCACATGAACAAGTTAAAGGGTCAGTATCCATTACATAATTACTTTTCAGGTTCGTTTTACTATGCAATCAAAGCCCTAAGGAAATGAAGAACCTTTAACAGCATTAACATTAACGGCTACTTTGCAAACAAGTTTCAAATATATTTAAATGAATCCACGTCTATTCTGAAAAACTCGGCCATCTACTATGTCATCAGAATATTCTTATTTATCCCAGACATTTGTAATACCTTCTTCTCCTCTGGCTGCCACTTGGGACCTCTGGTACAAGTCAAATCCCATCTTTCTCTAATGTAATCAGACATCCCATAGTTATAAAGGGAGGCAGAATGTGTAGCTGTGTACAATTACCTCAGCCATATACCAAATCAGCTTAATCAGAGTTACAACAGCAGAATCAAACAATTGATGACCAACCACATTATTGAAATAGGCAATATTTTGACATTACAGTGTTATTTATTTATTGGCCAGTGACTTCATAGTGAGCAATTTACTAATAAACAAAAGTCATAACAAACAATTGGCTTTAAGCGAAAGAGTGCAACCTAGACAGTGAAATTAGATGTTCTATGAAGTTTATGGGTTATTGAACTTTTACAATTTTAACCTGTGTTAGTAAATGACTTAGGTGCTCATACTAATTACAAATTACTGGTGGTAGAGCTACAGCCAAGGGGTGTAGTCCTACTTGGTTGGGTACAGGATTCCGGCGTTTGGGATGCCGGCGGTCAGAATACAGACATCGGCATCCTGACAGTTAGAATCCCGACACAACAACGTAAGTATGCTAACACTAACCCCTTAACCCTTCCCTCCCCGCAGCCTAACCCTAATCCTCCCCTCCCACAGCCTAAACCCCCCTCCCGCCGCAGCCTAACATTAACCCTCCCCCTTGCAGCCTAACTCTAACCCTTCCCCTAGTGCCTAACCTTTAAACCTAACTCTCCCCCTAACCCTAATATTTACTGTAAAGTTGCCAGCGCCGGTTTTCTAAACGCCGGCATCGTGACCGCTGGGATGGTGAATGCATCTGTCCTACTACAGTAAGTGTACATTATATAAGAAAGAGTAGCCCTTACTACTGTAAGCAGTACAGCCGCTATTGGAGGTGAGGGGGACTTTGCATCAGCAATCAACTTCCCAATTCAACTGCTCTGTTCTCAGAAGAATAAAGCTGAGTTTTAATTCCATATTGTAGAAGTACTGCACGTGCCTCATAGCAGCTGCCTTATTTGAGCATGAATAGATATACTGTAAGCACTGCTCATGGAAGCCACAGTTGGGTCTTCACTTGACAAACATTGGACCAGTGTATGGTCAACAGAGGCCCATGTACTGCTCCTCTGAGGGCACAGTTGGGGTCCAGGAGGCAGCGGAGAGATTATGGTCCTCTGATTACAAACTCAAACTTTCCCAAAATATTGTTTTACCAAGTGAAAACTATTTTAATCAACTCAAAGCAACATTATTTGTTATACATTTCAAGTGTTTAATAAGGTCCAGTGATCCATTACAGCTTTCTCATGGCATCTCCTGCTGTTTATTATCCCTGTCCCTCAGACAGTGTACAGTATTTCTGCACACAGACTACAAAGGATTATATTGGCGAAAATTACTCATAATGCTCTAACTATGACTATCTGATAAAAGTTTGAAGCTTAGAAATATGAGAGGTGCTTTGCCAGTAAGATTAATAGATTTGCTGCTATTTTTGCAAAAAAAGTGACACGAGAGAGAGAGAGAGAGAGAGAAAGAGAGAGAGAGAGATTAGTACAGTAATTGACTACTTGAGGTCTTTAAAATATAAAATTGGCATATTTCAATAATTAGTCTGTCTATAAGAGTATATCCATGCTTTTATATATCTATATCTATATATATATATCTATCTATCTATATATCTATATATATATATATATATATATATATATATATATATATATATATATATAAAACAAAAATAGGCAGCACTCCCATGCAGTCAATAATAGCCGACTGGTACCTTCCTTGGTATCCCCGTGGCCAGGGTCCGACATGAATCAAACAAGTAGGCGGCACTCAGATAATAAATTTCCACACTCAGCTGGATAAAGTTGCTCAACATTTCGAGACTATTTATTGTCTCGTCATATATGTACACACAAACACACACAGTATATACACGCACACACGTGGTCAGCATACTTTGTGTTTTTTTTCCCTGCTACTAAATTAAAGCTTAGGGACATATTTATAAAAAAGCCCCTTTCTCCAGTGATCAGTAATACTGAAAAAAACAAGACTTTAAAGAGAAAAAAGTTAAAAATAAAGTGAAAAAATTATAAAAAAACATGTATTTTAAAACTAATCCATTTAAAAAATATATATTTAAAATGTAAAGAATTTATAAATAATTGTCATGTTATCTACATCATGAGATGGTGATAATGGAACACGTATTGCAGCATAAGGAACCCATTATTGGTTTGGGTTATCGACAATGGTAACCCTCTTCTTTAATGTGCAAAATTGAGAAATAAATGCCTAATCCAGTGGTTCCCAAACTGTATGCTGTGACACCCTGGGTGTCACGGCATACAGGACACTTGCAAGGGTGCCTTGGGTTGGTGTTCCAGTACCAAATAAAATTAATTTTACTCAGTGTGATAGGCAAAACCAGTGCTGATGGCTGCCAGTCAAAGAAATATGTGAACAAAAAGAAGCGCAGCCCTGTCAACCACCACATAACTGACCCTAAGGGTGACATAGAAGCACAATTTACTTAATTTCATTTTTTTTCTGAATTTCTCAATAAGAAACTTTTGGCTTAGGGGTGCCATGGAAAAAATGCTGAAACTCTGGGGCACCGTGATTCAAAAAAGTTTGGGAACCACTGGCCTAATCAATAGCAAAAACAGCAATAGGGTGTTTTGCCCATTCATAAGTCAGCCCCTTAATCAAATATATCCATACAGAATTATTACTTTTATAGTTCTTGTATTAAACTTTCTATTTTATTTCTTAAAATTTTAAGGCAAACTGTAATGTTATATAGAAAACTGCATACAGTTGTTCAAATATCCTGCTCTAATCATGAAGGTATCAATGTAATTTTCCAAATGTATTTCAAAATGAATACCCCCTTTTTGCTGCATTAGATTAGGTACCAAGTTATCCTGTGTTAGGAAGTGCATAGGAATTCCCCCATATGCTGCCCTAGGTTGATCATACTTACAGTACCTAGTCTCCCAGAAGCTCCGGGAGACTCAAGATTTTTCAGGTAGTCACCCGACCCTTGGAAGCATTGGTGGATCGCCCGCATCTTGCTCACTTCCTAGTGAAGTGGGCAGTATGGTGAGAAAATACCATGAATCATGTGTCTGTAGAGAGGGGACGGAGCCAATATTAAGCAAAATGCTTAATTTTAGCCCCACCACCTCCTAGCGGACCTCAAATTCTGACAGGGGAGGGACCTAATGACAAGAAGAGCCTGGATCCGCCCCCCCGGAATGGTCATCTGCATCTTCTCTCTGGACTTTTCCCAGAGGGGGGAATTTAAAAGTCGGCAAGTATGAGTTAGTTACCAAGTTATCCTGTGTCAGGGAGTGTGGAGAAAGTCCCCCATATGCTGCAGTGGGTTAGACATCAAGTTATCCTGTGTCTGGTATTTGGGAGCAATTCCCCCATGTGCTACTGTACACTGGGTTACATACCAAGTTATCCTGTGTTTCAGGTAGTGTGGAGGAATTCCCCCATATGCTACTGTACACTGGGTTACATACCAAGTTATCCTGTGTTTCAGGTAGTGTGGAGGAATTCCCCCATATGCTGCATCGGGTTAGATACCAAGTTATTTTGTGTAAGGTAGTGGGGAGGAATTCCCCCATATGCTACACTGGGTTAGGTACAAAGTTATCCTATGTCAGGAATGGGGAGGAATTCCCCCATATGCTGTACTGGGTTACATACAGGGATAGACTGGCCCACAGGGGAACAGGGGAAATCCCCGGTGGGCCCCAATGCCTGTGGTCCCACCCCTCCTCTAGGTGTCAGGTTCCAGACCTCAAATTATAGATTGTTACTCTATTAGATGGTCAGTTACCAGGTACACTGATCAGCATGGGGGCTTGGTTCTCTTCTATAGACACTACACCAAGATTTGTCCATTGGTTAACCAAGCGTCTGTGGTGGCTGGCCACACCCCCTCTGGTGGATGACTACACCCTTTTAAGCATGGGCCCCTACCACTGTATTCCCCCATTCATGTCCCAATCCGACACTGGTTACATACCAACTTATCCTATGTTTGAAAACGGGACTGTTTTCCCCCATATGCTGCAGTGGGTTAGACACCAAGTTATCCTGTGTCAGGAAGCATGTTGTATTTTCCTCATATAAATCTCTGGGTTAGATGCCAAGTAATCTTGTGTTAGTTGTATAGCACTAGGAAGATACATAAAATGCTAGCACCTTTCTGAAGGAAACACAGACAGATTTAAAGTGACGCTATGGTCATTTTCTGGTCACCTTGTCAGAAATACTGACATTATAGGTGTCCTACTGACATTTTGCAGAAATGCTGGTAGCTTCATTTATAAGTCACTTGACAGAATTTTAATGCATTATGTGTCCTTTTGTGTGAATTACATATTTTCCTCAGCTAAGTTTTATATGCCTGTTTTTTTATCAATTCTGCCATAATTTACAAAACAATAAATGACATAATAGAATCTATCATTTTATTAGTATAGCTGCTAGTCAGTAGCTGACTACAAATCATAGTTTCTTGTTAGCTGGACAGAAATAGTTTCTTGTTAGATGGACAGTATTTTGGTGTATGTCATGGGGCAAATACAGGCGAGATAAGACCTTGGATGCCTCATTAGGAGCAATTTGTATTCTATTGATCTCCAACTATTATTCAACATCTTGGTTATGCTAATACATTCAGGGGCCCAGATATTAAAATCTGGTGATAGCGCCAATTTTTCTGTTGCCATGTATTGTGGTGATAGAAATAAGTGGCATTAGAAAATCATCTGTCACCAGGAGCGTTTCTTTTTCCTATGATAAAAGGTTGTGGTACATTTTGTTTTAGAAAAAAAGTGTTGTCAATACTCATTACTGTTAAGTGCCACCAGAAAAAAAACACTGGTCATCATTATTTATTATGAAAATGTCACTGAAGCAGCAGGGGTGACAGTGACAGATCAAGGAAATTGTGGAATCCCCCCCCCCCCTCGGCCAGGAAGTGACATCTTTCTGCCCACACAGCGGCCACATCCCAGTCTCCCTCTCCGACCGGCTGATCCTGATGGTCTCCACTGGACTCTCCAACATCCCTTTAGCACCTGGTAGCAGAGCCACATTAGATAAATGCAATAAGAGCATCCAATAATAACACATATCTACCAACATTTTAAATAGGGATTAGGATATGGGGGGCATGAAAACTTCATAGTAGCATGGTCCCATCTCCTGTGGGCATGCTTAGCAATTCTGTAGTTCTAGGCCTTCTCCAGCCTCCCTCTCTTTCTTCAAAAACACTGTTACTACTGGCATGGCTCCCAACCTCTTGTGAGTCAGAATGAGAATGCTGACCGGGATGGATAGATAATCTCATCAACTCGGGACTGTACCTCAGAAATTGGGATATAATTAATACTTATTACCTGGGAGTTCCAAGGGTGTCCTGTCCTGTTTGTGACTGTTTCTATTCAATTTAATGTACAATTTACAGTGTTGGTTTACAATGTGCAGCCACCACAGCCCATTGCTACAGGCACTAGTTTATTGCTACCCCCTCACAATGAACCTAGAGGTGTTTTCATTGGACCTATCATTACATTATTATTGTGAAACCTGTTAGATCAGCTCTATATATTGTGTTGCCCCCCCCTCCTTATACCACCCTGACTTTTTTATGTATTAAAACAATATTGATTCTGTGATCTGTCACCTACAAACCATGGTGTCTTTTGAAGGTGTTCCTAAGATTTGACCAGTGAAACCAATTCATACCTTTAGATACTTTCTTCATCCGTTTTAATTCTGTATATTTCAGCCGGTACCTATTGATGATAATTTTTGCGGTCTGGACATTAACCAACCCTTGGGAGGACTGAACTTGGTTGAAGGTGTTACCCTGTACACAGAAAGCAGAGACAGGATGACATCACTGGCTTCATATGTCTACAACAACTACAGCGTGGTATTCGTGGGCACTAAAAGTGGCAGGATAAAGAAGGTATGAAACTAAGTAACAAATCCAAAAAGATGTGTTAAGTTATTGCCTGTTAATGCACGTTAAGGGCCTGATTCTGAACTGGGACAAACCATGTAGCAATGCAATCGGTGCAAATACTTTTGTTTGTTTTGCATGATGTGTAAATACTAGCTGCTTTTGCATGTAACCCACAAATGCTGGACACAGTAATATAAATTTGAGTTTGGACACACCCCTCCCATATCTATACCTGTCTGCACATTTAAAATCTGCCCCACCTGCAGTGCTGCATGATTTTACCACGGTACAAAGGGCTTAATTCAGAGGAGCAAACAAATCCCGTCACAAATGCGATTTCGTGCGCAGTGGTTCTGCGAAAATAACCTAATGATTTAGCTGATGTCTTGTGCAGAGACGCCCACCTCCGGCGTCTCACTTCCACAGCTTACTTCCAAAATATGAAACATCAGGAACATCGGTCACACACCGAACATCTGAGCAACTGTTTAGGAATATTTGTCTTACCGAAGACGCTGGGGCCTCTGCAGCTGCATACAAATTTGCATAGGCTCACTAGGGCACAGCCAGAAAAGAGTCCCAACACTCCTGTGTTTTTGTAGCCACCCCCCATTACCTTCCCCAAACCCTGACTACCTGTCACTCTTTGAGAAAGAATCCCTGGTGCATCCGCCGTCTCAAACCCATCGTCGCACGTGCACAGTTCATATTTTGCTCATGCGCATTGGCCACATCAACTCAACTACATCTGACATTGACACTGCGTCCACCTGCTAATCAGACCCAAAGTTACTTGCTCTTTTTTTTACTTCCAACTCAGAATCAGGCCCTAAATTTCCCTGTTTAAACTTTTGCACAGTACACCTCTTGAGGTTTCCTACCTCTCTACAAATCTTGATGTACTTCTAGTGTATAGAGGCATCATTTCGAGGTGTGTTGACCAGACAATCTATGTACATCAATGCAAATGCATGGCTGAATAATTACAAGGGTGCCTACCAACTGTCATTACAGTGATGACATAATTTTTATCAGCAGGCGATTTTATTACATAGAAGACATGAGTGTGTGTGTATAGAGATAGATAGATGGATACAGATATACATATAGAGATTTGTATGTCCATAAAAAATGTCTTCTATGTGTATATTTTTATTAATGCGTTGATAACTTGCACTTATGCAGAAATGTATCTGAGTATGTGTGTGTTAACAGAAAAGGGAGAATGCAAGGCTTTAGAAAAAGAGACATTTCCTGTAAAGAAATGGGAATAAGAGCAGCATATAAATTATAACACAAGTCTGCCCGAACCGCTGACCAGAAGAGCTTGAAGTCTAATTGGTATAATGGGAGACATACAGACATGCTAGGAGGAAAAGTGTATTTATTATAAGTGCAAGTCGAGTGCATCTGGAGTCAATAGAGAAAGCATTAATAATTTAAAGCAAAGCTTGTTTTAGAAGGTGTATTTTCTCCTGCGTTTTAAAAATGGAAAGGGAAGGATGTTAAATACTAAATGGAAGAAAGTTTCCTAGTTTGAGAGAAGTGAAGGATAAATGTCTGTAAGTGGGAAGAGGTCTGGAATCATAACTGTACAGTCTGCAAAGAGTGCACCAGAATGAATGAGAATTATTTTACTTTATGGTGAGATTATTCGAAAGCCAATAAAAAGATTTCAGTAGGTCACAATCAGAAAGCAGTCTAAAGAGCAAGTGAAGACTTTGACAGGACGGATATCCCCACAATCTTATGCCTTTACTTCCAACTCCTGGCAGATCCACAAAATAGTTCACATTTTACAAGACGTAAACTGGGCTGTAAAACTGTTTCCATTGCAAACTAAGGTTAAACAGGAAAGTTATATTAAATTCTGTAGCTTAATGGTATAAGCAATATAGGTAGTATTTGTACAGCAATGGATTCATTTAGTTATTTTTGCCTTTTAATTTTTTTTTTTTAAGTGATGAGACATATACAGTATGTGTACTGTCATGTTTTGTTTATGTTTTTTTTAGTAAGCTTTATAATGTAAGGGACCTAGGAGCTGATTCAGACCCGCTCGCTAGGATGCGAACGCTCGTAGCTGACTGATAGTTGCGATTTGCACATGCGTATGCATCACAATGCGCATGTGCAAACCATTGTGAAATATCGGAATGCGTTTGCTTGTTGTGCATAGACAGCCCAGCAGATTCAGTGACAGGAGAAGCCGTTTGTGGGTGGTGACAGAGGCAGATCACTAGAAACGGGGGAGTGGAGGTGTGAACGCAGGCGTGCCTGAGTGTTGCAACGCCGTTTCAGAGGTGTGCATAATTAAACGGCAGCGTCATAGTACATGTCACTTGGTGGGATTTCACACTGAAGTAATCGCAGTGCTTGAGGCATGGTATAGTCAACCTCAAGCGCTGCGATCGCATCCAATGGTGCTCGATGTACCAATGTTTTCATGCACTTCCAGGAGATGACGTGCGCAGGTGGGTGTCTTATGAATGGCTGGTGGTCGTCTGCATACACTAAGTGATCGCACGCCAAGACATAGTGGTCGTGCTAATGCCTTGCCGTTCGATCGCCTGCCTTGCTGGGCGTGCGCTGGATTTGCATATGCAGGCTGCGAGCGAACGCATCTAGCGAGCGTGTCTGAGTGAGCTCCTTAGAGCCACCTTAGGGGTATATTTACTAAAGTACTGAACTCCGGGTTTTTAGAAATCTCCACTTCTAAAAACCCGCACTTTAGTAAATATACCCCTTAGCATTTCTAATTTGTATTCATCACTTGGATCGAAGGCAGTAAGATAAAGTGCTGTGAGGGTCATATATGGTTCAAATAAGTAATTATGCTGTAATTTTGCCAGCTAATTAGGTGACTGAATCTATATACATTCATTGTCTGACCCACACTGTGCCCTATATGATCTAGTCACTTCGTGCTCTTTCAGACATCAAATCAGACGGATCTCCCCCACTTAGATTGGGGTAGGTATAAGGGGTGGTGCTAATGATAATGGCTACTTTCACGTATGGAAGAGTGGGACTGTGCAATCACATAGATGCTTAATGTTCATATAGGTGCATTTGTTTGCATACTATAGTTGCTTTTGCATTATGTGCAACTCAGAATCCGTCCCGATATGGATATATCAAGTCACTGTAGGGCTCTCTGTAAAAGCGGGATGTAATCAGGATCCCAACAGTCAGAATGCAGATGGTTACAATGCCGACAGCGGCATCCTGGTTGGGTATGAAATACCGGAGGCTGACTAGCCGTCGGTTCAAATCCAGATGTTGCAAGTTTGAACATGCAGAATCCCGACAGCAGCGGTAAGTATACTATTCCGTCCCCTTTACCCCCTAACCCTCCCTTAGTGGTGCCTAACCCTAACCCCCCCTTCCCGCAACCTAAACCTAACCCTCCCAGTGGGGTGCCTAACCCTAACCTCCCCCCGGTGGTGCTTAATCCTAACCTCCCCGCAGCCTAAAGTTAACCCTCCTCGGGGGTTAATCCTAATTCCCCCCCCAGGGGTCCCTAACCCTAACCCCCCCTTCCCTGGGCTAACCACTCATACTTACCCGGATCCTCGTTTGGGATTTCGGCGGTCGGGATGCTGATGCCGGTATCCTGATCCCATGCAGGATAGTGGCATCTGCATTTTGCTGGGCGGTGGGAATCCAGCGTTGGTATATCGACGCCCGGCATCCCGTCCGCTGGCATATTGACTACATCCTGTGGCATCCCGACGGTGACAATCCTGACAGATTCTGATGGTATTAGGGTTAGGTTAACGGATAGGCTTAGACACTAGGGGGAGGCTTAGGGTTAGGCTGCTTGAGGCGATGGTTAGGCTGTGGGTCGGGACCATTAGGGTTAGGCTGTGGGAGGGGACGGTTAGGGTTAGGCTGTGGGAGGGGAGGGTTAGGGTTAGGCTGCGGGAGAGGATGGTTAGGCTGTGGGAGGGGACAGGTAGGGTTAGGCTGCGGGAGGGGACGGTTAGGGTTAGGCTGCGGGAGGGGACAGTTAGGGTTAGGCTGCGAGAGTGGATGGTTAGGGTTAGGCTGCACACGGGGATGGTTAGGGTTAGGCTGCACACTGGGATGGTTAGGGTTAGGCTGTGGGAGGGGGCGGTTAGGGTTAGGCTGCGGGAGGGGACTGCTAGGATTAGGCTGCGGGAGGGGACAGTTAGGGTTAGGCTGCGGGAGTGGATGGTTAGGGTTAGGTTGTGGGAGGGGACAGTTAGGGTTAGGCTGCGAGAGTGGATGGTTAGGGTTAGGCTGCGCACAGGGATGGTTAAGGTTAGGCTGCACACTGGGATGGTTAGGGTTAGGCTGCAGGAGGGGACGGTTAGGGTTAGGCTGTGGGAGGGGACGGTTAGGGTTAGGCTGTGGGAGGGGACAGTTAGGGTTAGGCTGCAAGAGGGGACGGTTAGGGTTAGGCTGCGGGAGGGGACTGCTAGGGTTAGGCTGCGGGAGGGGACAGTTAGGGTTAGGCTGCAGGAGGGGACAGTTAGGATTAGGCTACGAGAGAGGTGGGTTAGGATTGGGGTTAGAATACGTACCAAAATGCGTCAGGATTTTGACCATCGGGAACCCGCTGTCGGTATTCTGACCCGTAGCTTTATGACTGTTGGGATCCCGTACCCAACTCATAATAGCAGGTAGCATCAGACCTTGGCCCTGATTCAGACCCGCTCACTGCAGCAGGCAGCTCGCAGGGTCTGTGGGCGTTTTTTTTTTTTTTTTGTCTCCAGGCCGCTCGCAAAGCTGTGGGTGTCCATCCATAGCTTGTGCTAGCGGGCTGGAGACCATTGCAATTATCGCGACCATTGGGCTTGCAACGAGACCCTGGGGCAGGGCTCAGCTGCTGCAAGCCCAAGTGGACTCCCTGCTCTAATAGAGTAGGAAGTCCACTACTGACATCACTAGTAATGTCAGTAGGTCCTGCCACAAACACCAGGCGTTCCTAAGGGAACGCCTGCATTTTTTGTGCAGCCACTCCCCCTACCCGCCTACAAAACGGGGCAAGCTGTCACTCACCATCGACAGCCACCTCGTCTTGTAGCAAGCCCCGGAGCGACTGAAGTTCAGTCGCCTGGCGGGGTTCGCGCATGCGCACACTGGACGCGGTGCATGCGCAGTGGCCACACATCGAGCCGCTTGCGAGCGCTGTGCGCTACCGAGCGGCTCTGAATCAGGCCCCTTGTGTCCTTAAAGGTTCAGGGAGATTCTAGTATTCTATGATTTGATGAATTGTATGACCACATTTGGTGAAGTAAGTTTTCATTGTAGGAGTATATTACATCTACATGGGGAATCGTTTTATGTGTGATGTTTGGTAAGCTGTTTAGCAGTTAGGGGTTGAATTTTGCATGTTGCAAGGAATGTTTGTTTATTCCTTCTAATTGCCGCCCAGTGGCATAAAGAATGTACTTTCAATGGACTATATAAACCAATAATGAAATTTTTTTACACTAAAGCTGAATGCCCGTTACTGCCATTGCAAATTACTTAATTGAAGTTAGGAAATTGTCTTGTCTCAAAATATAGTATGTAGGCTATATTGCTATCATTTTTCAGGAATTGTTGGCAAATCATGTTTTTACCAGATTACATGATAAATCTGAAATAATTTATAAATGATTGTCAGTAGCAGTCTAGTGAATTAAGGGTTAACGGCAACATGGCTGCTCATCTTCGCTATTGGCTCATTAAGGTTCCGCTACGACATGTCCACAGTGAAGGCTTAGCAGGCAGATACATCTGAACACTAAGAGGTCAACCACTTGCCGCTCGGCAGTATAGAGAGCCCCCGGGGCTACGTAACAGCATTTGTTTGTAGCTATTACTTTGATGAATCATGAAAGGCATCATTCCTTTCTGTTGCCATCACAGAAGGGACTGATGCCGAGGGCTACACCGCATAGGACAATAATTGCTAAACAGATCCTTGCCTGTCTGTTGTTGGATTGTCTTATTTTCTGATTCAAGAGGACCTGTCTGTTTACTAAAAATATCTGAAGAGGTTTAGAAGTTGTTGTTTTTGATAATTTAGTAAACATCTGTTAGCACACAAGAACTTTCCTTGCTGAAATATGTTAAACGTAATCATTGAATATCTTTGACACTTCTAAGAACACGCTTCATTATGTGAAGATGGTAAATATGACTTGTTAATAAGTGATATTTGAGCCATGAGAACTTCAGCTAACTTGTTACCACCATGTATGCAGTATGGGTTCTAAATGGGACCTCACCTGTCTAACTTATCCATTTATATGTGGGCCTGACAGTTAACAAATGAATGTAATTGAACTTTTACACTTGAACCATTAACCGTGTCTTGTACTAAGAGCTCATGTTCCTACTTGATCCTTTAACTGAACACGTATGACAACAGTCACCAGGTCACTTGGAACTGACAGCACATTACTGTAAACCTGTCACTGTAAGCCTTAATTCTGCAACCTTTGACCTGTTAAATGTAAGATATTTTTTCCATGTGGCAGGCTCACAGTGAATGTTGTGTAAGTTTTATTAGTTTTCTTACTTCAGTTTCCTTAATAAAAAATGAAAGACAGCAATTTTTAGTTTGAAGAATTTTCATGAAGGTGAAGCTACAGCCATACATAAGCTTATTCATTATACTGTACTTATAGGTTTTTTACGTTTATAGTAGGAGGTTGTAGGGCCAGTAATGCTGGTTTTTATGTGGATTTGTATAGGTAAATTGTAAGAGTAGTAGGTTGCCAAGTGTTTGGGAGATATAGGCGTCTTTTACAAGCCACAAAACAACGCTACTTCTTGTTGCTCAAGTGCACTCAATTGTCCACTAAGCGCATATCTAGGTGAGACTAGGTGAGGCGCATATCTAGGTGAGACTAGGTGAGGCGCATATCTAGGTGAGACTAGGTGAGGCGCATATCTAGGTGAGACTAGGTGAGGCGCATATCTAGGTGAGACTAGGTGAGGCGCATATCTAGGTGAGACTAGGTGAGGTGCATATCTAGGTGAGACTAGGTGAGGCGCATATCTAGGTGAGACTAGGTGAGGCGCATATCTAGGTGAGACTAGGTGAGGCGCATATCTAGGTGAGACAAGGTGAGGCGCATATCTAGGTGAGACTGGGTGAGGCGCATATCTAGGTGAGACTAGGTGAAGCGCATATCTAGGTGAGACTAGGTGAGGCGCATATCTAGGTGAGACTAGGTGAGGCGCATATCTAGGTGAGACTAGGTGAGGCGCATATCGGTGAGGCGCATATCTAGGCGAGACTAGGTGAGGCGCATATCTAGGTGAGACTAGGTGAGGCGCATATCTAGGTGAGACTAGGTGAGGCAATCTGTGTCTCCAATTTTCACGGAGGAATTAGATTGTCATTATATAGCCCACTTTCACTTGGGACTATCCTTTTCATTAATTGCCGCATTTTATCCATTATTTTGCCTTATTGGTTATCTATACTTGTCTACTCTCCCAGAATGTCCATCCTGATGTTAGGGGAGTTCTCCCGTACTCTCGGCAGAGTAGACCACCCTCCTGGATCCTCTAGATAACATGAATTACATCACCACCACTCCCCCTCCCCCTCCGCATTTGCCCACTGGACCCTAAAAGAGTGAGGGGTCATTGGGAGCATCTTTATGAAATGCCCCAGTAGTTTTCCCCCTGTCCACCAAACTTCTCCCATCAGGCATTGCAAACTCACAAAACCCACTGTCTTCTGGATCTACAAATCTAGACCCTACCCTGAAAAATGGGCATTTTTGTCTTAATGTAGGCACATGGCATTACAAAAGATGCACTGTGCTTTTGCGCTGTTCTAAATGTCCCTTTTTGCTTGTGATTATAGGGCTAAAACCTTGTTAAGGTAAATATAGCAAGCCAAACAAGAATGGAAGTATGATGCACAATACAAAACTCAGCAGCTTATACATTTTATACCATTTATAGGGGTTGTATACACGATCGCGGCGCTGATAATGCTGGTGGTCAGAATAACGGTAGCGTAATCCTGACGGGAGAAATCCAGACGCATGCAGGTAAGTATTTTAGCCCTAACCCACCATTCCGGCAGCCTAACCCTAACCGCTGGAGCCGGGATTCTGACTGCTGACGGGATACCAGCGCCGCAATTCTGACCGCCGGATGCTGACTTGATCCCCATTTATAGACTACATAGTTTCTGTATACTATATTGTGCACCATACTTACACTCTTTTTTTTGCCTGCAATTCTTGTTGTGTATATGGTAGCAACTCTCCATAAATTAAAACAAGATAAATGTATATTACTATATCTGTGCGGAGGTCCTACCACCTTCAATAAGGTAAATATAGTACAGGAGTGTGATCTTCTATCCTGAGTGCATGAGTGGTTTTGCTGAGCTGTACTGTAAAAGCTAGCGGGCACCACTCCAAGCCTTGCACTGACAACATAGAAGTCCTAGCATCAGTCCAACTGGGCTGTAACTACTTAAATCTAGACAGGTCTATTCTCAGCCACACCATTTACTGTTAAATCCCTCTATTGTGTTGTCTTATATGTTTAAATGTCTTATACCATGAAAATGCAACAACTTAAGCATGCATAGGGTGAGGTTGCATTTAAAGAAGGTTAAAGCAAACAGCTTGTTGCTGCATGTCAGGTATTTAACACGAAGTGAAAATGCTCCACATTAATTATGTAGGATTATAGAAAGAACATTCTTTCCGGCACGGTTTTTAATCCCCGATGCTAGCTGTACAGCAGCGGCCTTTTAAATGCCTGTCTTTGATGTGTGGTAAATCCATTGCTTTTTCCAGTCTCCTTTTCCCTTTGTAGGGAATTGAATCTCAGAAGAAGAAGCATTTTCTGATCTGTAACTGGCAGACTACTGCAAGGAAAGAAAGGGTACCTGAGTGTGTACCAACTCCTGTCTACAAAATTGTTGTCTTTGGGCTGGAAGTTGATGTAGTAGGTGAGCTAGGAGCAGGGACGGACTGGGGCTGTACATCAACCCTGGTAGTCCTCCCTGTGCGTGCGCACATGCTCGCAAAGGGTACGTGGTTTAGTTTCAAGGTGTGTGTCCCGTGAGTCACAGGGGCCTGGCTTCATGGCACCCTCCTCACTCGCCCACTGCCGCCACTCCTTCCCTCCCCCGGAACTAATACCCTGTATCCGGCGGCGTTGGGTGAAGGGCGGGGGTACTACCGCCCTCCTCATACCGGCCTGGAGACCATCGGCCCTTCTGGCAAATGCCAGAAGGGCCAGATGACCAATCCGGCCCTGGCTAGGAGTTGAGATTTAATTGCAAGAAAAAGGATTCGCTGCTAGCAACTGGTAGCATAAATGATTCAGTTATTCCCTGATAGCTTTTACTTACAGCTAGTTGCTTTTTGGTAGATGGGAGCTGTAAAAGTGCACTTGTGCTATTGGCAATCATGCTATCACAGGAGGTTATTTCCAAAGCTCACAGTAGTTTTGCACTGATTCACCACAATTGTCTGCCCAGCACAAATCAATGTGCATGCATGTCTACCCTCCATTATTGACTATTTGGAGCCACTTTTGCAAATTAATAACCAAGCTAATATTTTTATATATTTTATTGAAAACTTAGGGGTGACTCACACCACCCTCCCAGGCCCCCATTATCACCATACCTCCCACCCCCTGCTAGCATAGCAATAGATTCCCCCAGTGGCAGTAAAACATACAACTCCCAAGTGCCCATATATAGACATTGTAGAATTATCCTTTTCCCCATCCCCTTCACGCCTATGCGCTATTAATGCATTTTTTTGCCACTAACTTAATATCTGAAATTTGCATCAATATTATGGGCTCCTTCCCAACCTGAGTGTAACCTTTTACAATGCGGCACAAGCTATTCATCCTGCATTAACACATTGTAAAAGTACATTGTATTGGTAAAAGTGGAGTGTATTAAGAGAGCATAGAGAACACTAAAATGTGTGAAACACCCATTTTTCTAGCACATATATGTAAATGAGCCCTCAGCATCTTAACCTCCATTGTATTCCTATTTTTCTTATACCTTGTTAGGCGTGTTCCGCTGAAGGAGAGAAACAACTTGCTCTTGCTATCTAGCTGTCCATCTGTACTTCATTTTCTAGTTTTCTTTAGAATATTTGGGAGTATGAAGTCTACATCAATGGCCTTGAGCTAATAGGGCATGCTATGTGTTTCAGTAAAAGAAAAGGTGGTCCACAACAATTATTTATGTATGAAATGCCTAAAATTCATGTAGAGCAGAGTCCTATGACCTGAGCTCAGGCCTGATATGATGATGTTTTATTATTATCTGCCTCAGCACAGAACCTGACCTACCTCAGAATCACCCAATTTCATCTTTGCAGCTCTTAACGTTAAAGCTGGCAGGGGTCAAAGTTGCAATTACTGTCCTGAAAGAAAGGAGCAAGCAGCATCATCTGGGGAAGAAGGATGAAGACATCATTTAGAGCACTGGGTAAAGCCCTAGGGCACAGTCAGAGGTGTATAGCATACAAGTAAGCTGCTTTCTGCTTCTCTATGCTGCAGGCAGATTGCGTGTGCAGCATATAGTAAGAGGTGTCAGTGCATCGCCTTACATATTAAAGTGAACCATGCATTAAAAGAGTTGCATGTAGATTTTTATCCTGTGTTTCATTTTTAAAGATGCCCGTATGACTGAAACACCCATGTTCACATATAGATCTTGTTATGAGCTGTTAAAGCTTATTCACACACCGAGCTCTTGAGCTCTTAGTCTGGAGTTCACAGGATTGGACATGGCTGACACGTTTATGATGGGGTGGTGGGAATGTGACTTTTACACTTTGCATGGTTTTCCTGGTCACATTTCCAGACATCAAATGATCCCTTCTGCTTTGTTGTTAATCTTATTTCTTTTTCCTCCTTGCTTTTGATTAAGAAAACAAAAAAACATACAAAAAGACAACAACATATTTTTTCTTTGTATTATCCAGGGCTCTTTTAAAATGAAGTAAAACAAGTAGTGACATGTCCGACTCCTAAGTTGTCACCAGCACTGTATATCTATCTCTTGCGCAATGCGCACTGCCAATGCTAGACATCACTGAGCAGCCAGGCTTGTTCACGGGAAGCATTCCTCTCCCCTCCAGCTTTCTCCAAGCAGCGCCCAGCCTGGGAAAAAAACAAGTAGAGGGGAAGTAAATGTTTAGTCATCGTCAGGCTGTCCCAACTCTGCCCCTGAGCAAACACCAAAGCTCTCTCTGGGTGACACAAGAAGAGGAAGCTAAAGCTTGTCCTCTCCTGTGTTCGGATGTGGCTGCATCCGGGTGGCTGTCTAGCTTGCTCAGTTTGGAATGCAAAGCTTATTCCAAAGTCACTGAGCTGCCAAACTTCGCACAGTCACTTCAGGCAAACTTGGGTGAGAAACAACTTGTAGGGTTACTCAGCTCATTTTATCATCAATTCCCCTAGCACTGCTGGCTTGTCTGTTTAAATAATTGCTTACCAGAGCTATATCTGGAAAGTCCCTGTAAAAGCCAAACCTTTGTGCCTTTCAAAATAGTGAAGTGTGACTGGTTATCTCTGAAGCATTATTTACTATGTCCTAAGGCTGCAACACAATGGCCAAAACTCATAGATTTAAACGTAGGATTAAACCAGCACGAAAGGAAAATCTGTATATCAAAGGGAAAAATCCCATTGCTTTGAACAGGATTCTTTTTCTTTGATAACATTAGTTCAAAGATACATTGGCAGCATTGGTCTGAATTCAAAAAAGTTCATTTATAGGTAGTGATTCTGTTCATTGGACAGTGTTCCAGTTTTATGGAAATAAAACCCTGGCATTTCCACACTACAAGAATCTCTTAAAGGAATACTAACCTCAAAATTGTCATTTTCAGATAAGGCTAATGAAGATAAAATGAGTTGTCCATTGTTTATCTTATTAGCAGGATATAGGGTGGGAGAGTCAGCAGGCTGGGTATGGCAGAGTAGACTATCCTTATAATACACAGGCGGATTGTGCTGGGAGCAGTAGTCCTCCAGACAACATTTAAACCAGGGTATAATGTGCTTGGCCCAGATGCATGTGGTGTTAAGTATGTAATACAGTTGTTGGTGCTGGTGTCGGTTAGTCCACATGTGGTACAGCTTAACCAGGTCTTAGATTTATTGGATTACGTAGAACAACAAGAGGCAAATGACACAGCGAAATCACAGGTGTAACAACAGTATGTAGATGATATATACAGTATATAGGAAGCCTAGAGTTCAGGGTGTTGATGTACCTTGTAGTGCGCTGGACGTGGCACTGACTAATACACCAGATGGTAGTAGTGTACTATCATAATTGCCTACTTTTGAAAAAGCATTTCAGGGTGATTGTGACAGCAACACCTATGAGCGCTGAGGTAAAGTGGGTGTGTACTGTTACATCTGAGGGGCGTGTCATAACATTGACTTATATCCAAATGTAAATGAGCCCCAAAGCAGTTAGTAAGATCTACTTGTTGATGAAAACACAACGATACGTTTCAGAAAATGCATGTAGCCATGGGGATCATTGTGCCTAATAGCCAATGCAGGGAAATTATACTAATGATCCCATTTGAATGTATATATCTCTTTTTTTTATAACAGTTCATAATAGGGGTAAGGTACAATCACGGAGATTGCTAGACTCTTCAGGGAGTCAGGGAGATTGCTACTATTTCAGGGCTCTCCCTGACAGTCAGGTAGAGTTGGAAAGTATGGTACTATAATGGTTGTGGTATAGTATACTTGCGGTCCAGCTATGTGGCTCTGGGTGGCTCTATACTGTGAGAGTCTCCTGGATCTGTCTGTCCTCATGGAACGCCAGGGAGTAAAGACACACTGAGACACTGCTTATGCACAGTAGCGCATGTCAAAGGTCGTACCTGTCTGACTGAGCTTTGGCAGGTTCTAGCTGCCGGCTCGGTCCTACCCGTCAGATGCTGGAGGGAAGCAGCGCAGGAGCACACTCCCTCCAACATATCTGACAATGGAGCTTTCGTAAAATGCAAATGTTCATCTTCCCCTTCCATAACAGATTCCTTCCACCTCTTAAGGTCAGTAATCTGATTTTGGTCATGTGATCAGGTCTAAAAGCTGAGAATGATATGCTGAGACATCACTGCCCCTAACTAAAATGCATTTCCACAAAGTACAGTAACATTCTGCCCATATGTCAGTCTCTGACACCTTGTATATTTAGACCCTCCTAATAGGACCACCTGCTGCAGGTGAATGGAAGAGAACAGTTTCAGACTGACCTTAATCCTCAATTCTGGGCCTAGGTTCTGTGACAGGCAAATGTTAGCACAATCAGATGAGTTCCATGGAGGGCCGTTGCAAAGATAAGAAATGTGAGCTATTTTATTGATATTAGATATAAAGGGGGTTCCATTGCTGGGATGCACAGCCATTTACAAATCAAAAAGGACTTGGATTACGGATGATCTCAGAGCAGGCCATCTTCTGGTCTTGTCATCTACTTTGAATGGGATGCATTTTGCACTTCCATGCTGCACGTTGGCTGAGAAATGCATTTCCATGCATGTTCCAAGTAATGTAATAAAATGAGCCCCATGTAATAAAGACTGATTTCCCCTTATTGCCATGATTTATTTATACTATAAAGATGCACAGGTGCGACAGCAAGACATTTTACAGAGAGCATTATGTATGCTTCATAATTGACATCCACAGGCGTTTATGCATATTAATGTCAAATTGTGGCTTTACTTGCTTGTTAAAGCTACACTGGTAACTAGGGTGAAAAACCTCTCCATTCACTGGAGGCCCTAGAGAGACAATTTTCCACGTGGTTGTGTTCTTCGTCTCATGGCCCCAAACAAAAAAATGAGGCACTGTGGGAGTTAGAGAAGTTTGCAGCTTTTGATTGGTCCTCTTATGTGGTTGGTGAACTTGTAAAAGAGTACACAGGGGTTTCACAGTATTTAGTCAATTGTACAACAATTCCAAAAAGTAAGAAAAACACAGTTGGAGTGATGACAGAAAATGAAATATTCTTATTTAAGAGAAATGACCAAATAATCGATTCCAGATGTGATTTTTATACGAAGAGTACATCTTGTAATAAAAATGATATATTGGTGGCATAAAGAGATGTGATTTAAAATGATCAAGGTTTTAAGCATCTTCAAGTACTAAAATGTGCTGTTGTGTTGTATGGAACATTGGCGCGAGTTTGCTTTTTTCTGTTACAAAAAGTGTAATAACTGCTAACTGCTTATTATTTAGAGGAATATTTAAAAGACCTCTTATACATTGTTGGAACACCATTGGTGCTATGTGATTTACTATCCCCTGTTTATTACATTGTACCAACCTTCAGTGCTTTCCTCACAAGTCTATGTTATCACCACCAGCTGCTTTATTCACTTTATATTCTTTTAAAACTACTTTATACAGCAATGTCCAATTGATGTCCATGAGGGTGTAAAACTGATCATTTACCATGTAAGGGTGCCCCTTCACACTGTGGCCCTGATTCAGACCTGCTCGCTAAGCCATGATTGCTCGTTGCCAAAAGGGTCCGGGTATGCAAATTCTGCGATCGCACTGTGTGGCTTAAGGACGCCCTCTATGTCTTAGAGAGCGACGGCAGTGAGCGTATACAGTGTATAAAGCCGCCCACCTTTCTCTCGTAGCACACATCATCTCCAGGAAGTTTCTGATTAATCAGTAACATCGAGAGCCATCGGAGCAGCTCGCAGCCCTTGAGGTAGCCCCTACCCCACCGCAAGCAGTGCGATCAGTTCAGGCTCAAATACAACCAAGTGACGTGTTCAATGATGCTACTTTGCTAATTATGCACACCCATTAAACTCCGTTTTGACGTTCAGACACACCTGCGTTCGCACAACCACTCCCCCGTTCACAAGCACCTTCCCCTGTCACCACCCACAAACGGCGCTATCGGTCACTCAAAGTAGCGTCAAGTCTGTGTACTGTGAGCGCACGATTCCCAGCTGCAGTGACTGGTTCGCCCATGCGTACATATGCGATAATTGCCCCTAGCGAGTGAGCGCAACTTAACGACCAGGTCTGAATCAGGCCCTGTGCTGCTACTAGTTTATTGTACTGAAGCATTGTTGCCTAATGAGGTGCCCTATCTTCAGCACACATATATTTTTATTTTGGCAGGAGGTGATGAGATTAATTTCTGGATGAGGCATAGAGTTTCAGCTACAATGTAAATAGTAAAATTACCAAGGAGGACTATCATGGCTCTACTACAGAGACTTGTAGTAAGGAGCAAAATAGCATATGTTGCTTTTCATATATGTAATAAAGCTCTGCAACCTCATTCAAAAGCCTCATATGTCATATGGTGTTTCAAGGCAAGGATGATGATATTTACCTTGATTTGAGAGTTCTTTAGGAAGATCCCATGGTCCTAGTCTACTGACCCCTAAGAAAGTAGTCTCATCTGTTTGAGTACATTTTCAGGCCCCACATGTGGCAATCTGGTCATATCTATGAATAATGGTTTCACATGCAGGGACCAATTGTTTATATCAAATAAATATTGCAATTATTGAATCGGACTGCAAGAAAAATTTGTACCACCTAAGGCTGGATCATTGCCTTCAAATGAGTATCATAAGTCAACCTCATTTTCCCACATGCCAAGTGCAATCCAGTATTAATTGGCTAATAGAATAGAGCAGGACTGGGCAAATTCCTTTGAGCCAGGTACCAATAGTGTCTAAGCTTTGATAATCACTTCTATTACAAATGGATGCATATCTTCCCCGGCTCATTAAAATATAAGATTGGAACTAGATTTCAGTGGCTGAATTTTACATATTTTATTTACCTTTAGTTTAGGATTGAGCCACACGCTGCCCAATAGTTAGCCAGTTTGATAAACAATAATCAAACAATAAAATTCCATGTGTGTCCATTACTAACTACTTGGTATACCCCTTTCACATCTGTATGCCGGGTAGCACCCGGGATTTTGTTCACGCGCCCATCCAGGGTCCAACTCAGCTGAGACCCCTTTCAGACTGGCAGCCTGACCTGGCACTAATGCCGGGTCGATTACTTCACCGCCATCACGTGGTGAGCCGGCGCTTGGAGATGATCTCATCTCCAAGTGCCAGCTCTTTCTATGCAGTGAACGGGATCCCAGTCACATTGACCCGGGTTACCCGTTCACACTCCCCTGCGAGCCGGGTTGAACACGCGTTCAACCCTTCTCGTGACCAGCGTTGAAATGCTGGCTCCTGGGTTCACGTGCAATAATCCGGGTTAATGGAGCAAGTGTGAAAGGGGTATAAGTGAGAGGTTCCTGGTTAATGGGATCCAGACTGCATTCTTCAATTAGTGGGTCTGGTTTAAGAAAATACTGTATATGAGCCATTTGCATGTTTGACTCTATTTTAGACATGACATAGGAAATTAGGAACCTCTGACATTCAAAAGCAATATCTGAAGACCAAATATTGTAGTGTTCTCCCTTCAAAAGCATTTATTATCTCTCATGAACAACCCTTTGGCTAAGGTGAACGATTGGAGCTGAGCAAAAGGGAAATATCCTGGTCTATATTGGCACTATACCCAACAAAGTGATGGATGCCAGCGTGCTATGTCCCCCCACATGTACAGGCCCCTGGCTGAAAACAAATATCTTAATAATATGTTCACTTTGGAACGCAATGTAAATCCCTATGACAGCACCTGCAGTAAAATAAACAGTTTATACAACAGTTAAATGAATATGTTTATGTAAAAATCTATTTATCCATTATTATTTTTTACTTTAATACACTTTCCATCTTGTTTTCCAAATAAATCAGCCATGACTATATCACTAATAAATGTTGACATTAAGAATTGATTTTAACCAAGTACGAAAAAAAAAAATTAGTCTACAGATTCTTAACGGAAAATGAGTAATGCGATGAATTATTGGATAGATGATTGAGTTCCTTAGATGTCACTTTTGCATTTTGCATAACATTTAAGGGATCACTTATGAAAAGTGAAATGATGTGTAATGCAATATACAGTAACCCAGGCTCAGTGGGGATTAGTTTAATTACACAAGCAGTGGTCAATAATACTGAAACAATAGGCAACATTACACCTGTATGAAGAACCACCACTAGTTATTGTGCCTTTATTATAGTGTCTTTGTGTAACATTCCCAACTGAAACTGTCAAGGACACTTTTTGTTTAAATGACATTTTATTTTTATGTTGCTGCCTCTAGAAACAGACACATTTTTAATTTGATCTTTAATGATAAAGATAAAATCATGCAGTCAATCTGCTCATTGAGTCTGCCACAATTTTGCCAATAGATATAAAAATAACTCTTGAAATACTCTGTAGCCTGCATCTGTAACATTGTTTTACACTCCCTTCATTTGGGGATGCAAGTTTATCCAATTTCAGATTTCATCTTGCAACATTCACAGATTATTATTTATCCATACTTGGTTAGTCTGGCTAGCTGCAGCACTTTAGTTTTCAGTGTACAGGCTGTGTTTGAAAAATGGCAAGTTAGGAGCTGATTGGTTGGTACTTTATCTCTCTCCACGGCTTAGTACATCTCCCCCTAGATTCTGATTCTATTTCAGTCGATGTCAGTGGGATGATGCTGCGAGCCTGTGCTCGACACACATTGTTACCATTCTCATGACTTCTTTAAACCAAGGAGTTTATAGAGATAAAACGAGAAGGTACATGCTGCTAACTTACAGTCCTGTGCACACCCCATCGATCCAAAATGTACCCAGTAATTCATTTAATTAACTGATCTTTTCTGGGCCTCTGAGATGTGCATTCTGCAGAGGGAAAGCTGTAGCCTATTGGAACAAGGTGATCAGTACCTAGGAGTGATAGTGTGTGTGGAACATTTACTATAATATGTCACACACTCATAGTGCCATGTCTTTAGTAACCAAAGATGTCTCCCTTTTAGTTTTATAGCAAAACCTTCAAGCAAGGCACATACTGACATGCCTGCACTTCAAGCCAATGCTCTCACCAAGTGTTTTTTTTTTCAATTAAAATATGTGCCAGTACTCAGGTGCCAGTACTCAGATGAAGGTGCTCACCTGAGCTTACAAGTTGAAACAAGATTTATAGCAGCTTCCATTATCTGGAGAAGTCTTCAGATGCTTATTCTGTCAATTTCTGAACATATTTAACTAATTTATTCCTGTTTCTGGAACTAGTTATAAGGCTCAAAAGTTTCAAAAAAATGATGGCACCACTCAGTTCAATCAAGACTTACTGTTAGCAGTTGGGTATTTAGAAGGCAGGCTAAGGTGGTAGGTGCAAGGGGCGTAGTACAGCGAACAAGTCATCAATGAAGTCAACAGATCTGGCAGGCTTGTGTATTCTCTAAGGTGTTCAGGAAAGATCTCTAAACTTCAGGAGCCTCCAGGACATTCCAGGAGAGTAGGCAGCAGTGCAATGGTGAGACAAGTTCCACCTACAGATTATTTTCAGATCAGTGCTACACTTGGAATCAGCAGGCTTTGATGTCATTCCACCTATAAATGGATGTGTTCTTTCTGGGGAACCGACAGCGGCAGTCCGACGGATCGAAATCCAGACTGCAGCAGGTAAGTACCCTAACCCTCTCCCTACCCTAACCCTCCCTTAGTGTCTAAATTTAACCCCCCCCTCCCCGCACCCTAAACCTAACCCTCCCGGGGGGTGCCTGACCCTAACCCCCCCTAGTGGTGCCTAACCCTAACCCCCCATTTCCCTACCATAACTTTCCCGGGGGGGGTGAAAAACACTGTCCCCCCGGGTGTCCCTAAATGTAACCCCCCCCCCCACGGCTAAACGCTAAGATACCCGGTTCACCTTCGTTCGGTATGTCGGGTGTCAGGATTTTGTAGTGGGGCTATTGATAGACGTCGGGATTTTCGACGCCTATCTTTAGTCCCATATCGGGATGTCAGTGTCGCCCGCCGGTATCCTGACTACATCCCCTTTCGTGGACTCAACACTCCAGAATATGGTTTCCTGCTGAAACATTGAACATGGTTAGGG
The DNA here is from genome assembly GCA_031769625.1 of Taudactylus pleione. NCBI lineage: Eukaryota > Metazoa > Chordata > Amphibia > Anura > Myobatrachidae > Taudactylus > Taudactylus pleione. The sequence goes on from JAUIMM010000241.1 coordinate 1,942,671, forward strand.
AGAATTTATGCTTCTCGCTAGAAACAATATGCAAATAAGACACATCTCTTCAGAACAGGCTTCTGGGAAATGCCATTTATATTGAAATTCTAATATAATTATTTTAGGAATATTGCCATTATCTTTAATATAACAGCATAGTGTGATGAGTATTCTCAGAAAAATTGAGTTTAGTGATTTTTTAACCTTCAAGCATCACTTATCCTAAGAATGTAGAAAAAAAAAGATGCCTAAAGAACTTTATATTTGTGCAGACAATTCAATGTTCTCATTTGAAAAGTACCCACTCAGGGCCTGATTCAGAGATGGACACTAAGGCATACGAAAACGCAGCTGTGAAAATATGCTAATGTTCACAAAGAAGACCCGAACATGAAGACGCCCACTGCTGCCTTCTTACAGGCGTGCGGCGACGCATACTTGCGTAAATATCGGTAACATCGTCGCACATCGAGTGACCATCTTGCCCTTGCGGCAGGTCTGACCAGCCGCAGACTCGGCAGCTCTCCTCTCACGCAGGGGGCTCTCATGTAGGCAATCGCAGTGGCTAATTTATGCACACCCATGTAACGGCGTTCAAACGTACATACACACCTGCCTTTTTCTGACCACCTCCCTGGTACCATCCCTAAACGCTGACAACCTGTGAATCACTGGGCGATGTATTCCTTTGTGCGTCCATAATGGCAAGCATACATAGTGCAACTTATACACATGCACGATGGCAAACAATCGCTTGATCTGTGTACGGAATCACCATTGTGTTCATCTCGGAATCAGGCGCTTAGTCCAGACTTACATATATCTTCAAGATGTTTTTACTTTAGAACCATACTTGCCTACTTTTGAAAAAGCATTTCAGGGAGACTGTGAAAGCAACACCTATGAGTGCGGCGGTAAAGTGGACGTGTACTGTTACATCTGAGAGGCGTGTCATATAATTTATTTACTGTTCATCCAAATGTAAATGAGCCCCAAAGCTGTTAGTAACATCTATTTGTTGATGAAAACACACTGATACTTTTTAGAAAATGCATGTAGCCATAGGGATCATTGTGCCTTATAACCAATGCAGGGAAATGATACTAATGACCCCATATGAATGTATATATCTGTTTTTTTTTTCTTTGTTAAATATAACAGCTTCATAATGGGGATAAGGTGCAATCAGGGAGATTGGTAGACTCTTCAGGGAGACAGGGAAATTCTAGCTATTTCAGGGAGTTTCCCTTACAATCAGGGAAAGTTGGCAAGTATGTTTAGAACTATACTTTCCTTTATTGCCTTATGCCTTATTATATGATATTAGACATTATTTATCAAGAGGTGTGTTTCAAAAACACAGATTTTTTGGCGTTTGTTTCTGCGGGATTTAAAACCACAAAAATATTAAATGCCAAAAACATCTGTAAAAAACACAGAAAATTGCTGGATTTTAAAAATGCCTCCTAATGTATAAACCCCTTTGTTTTTTTGGGGGATTTTCTTTAAATTGCCCAGGTATAGCTAAAACCATTGATGAAACATGTGTGAGATTACCTTAGCTACCCAGACTCCTGTGTGTTTGTGTTAATGGGTCAACTCTCTTGAGCTGCAGACGCTGGCTGTGATACAGCCCCGGATTCCCCTCAATTAGGAGTCACTTCCCATTATCTTATCAGCAGGACGCTGTCCTATTATTTCTGCAGTGTTTCCAGAACAACAGGCCTGAGTGCTCCAGGCATTGAGATAGTGAGGTCACTGTCATAGATCTTTGCTTGCCAATGAATGTTATTTTTCTTTTAGCTTTTAATATATTGTGCCAACATAATGAAACCATTTCCTGATTTCTTCTAATCTATGATTATTTTGCTTTATTTTAGTACTACCATAAGTTAAAGGTGCATACACACGGGACAATATGTCGTTACGATATGAACGATAACAATATCGTTCAAATATATATATCGTTCATATCTGTCATTTTTAATTCAGTGAACGACCAACGATGCACGTTCCCGCATGAACGATAACGATATCTATGGTCGTCTGTACATGTAGGCCAATCTGGACGATATCATCAACTTTGCCTGTTCAGAGATGTAGCAGGATGACTTACTAAAAGATATCTTTGAACGATCTATGAATGATCTATGAACGATATCTAAAGAAATCTTTGAAAGATGCATTTTGAAAGATATCTTTCAAGTCGTTGGTGGTACAGATCGTTCCGTGTGTATGCACCGTAAGCCTAATACAGTAGAGATCTCTGTTTCTGTTTGTTAGTGGTGGCTGCCATTATAACTTACCAGCAACAACGATACTTTTGTTCTTCAGGATGAACTAAGAAAAACAATTTTTTAGGCCTAATTTATGGGAAAAAAAATTATATATATATATATATATATATATATATATATATATATTATATATAATGAATAACGTTGTTCCCTTGGTTCCCCCTACTACACTTCCCCTCTCTAACAATAACACTTTTCAGTTTCCTAAATTAAAATTGGGGTTTAGATTGTTCCTTAGAAGCTTCTTATGTTGTATGTTTGAAATGCACTATTCAATATTTGACTTTTTTTTAAATGTTTGAAACTGAAATAAAACTATATTTAAATAAAAGAAAGGACTGTTACACCTACAGCTGATGCCACTTCTATTTTGTTTACTGTTATTTTGAAAACTTTTCAGGGAGACAATCTCTTGCCCAATATGAGCCTGTTATCTCACCTAGGGGGAGATGTATCAAATCTTGGAGAGTGATAAAGTGGAGAAGTTGCCCAAAGCACCCAAACAACTTCTGTCATTTATTTAAAATAGCAATTAGACGCTGAATTGTTGCTATGTTCAATTCTCCACTTTATCTCTCTCAAATGTTTGATACATTCCCCCAGTTATTTAACTTCAGCACTAAGAATGTTACATATTTCAGTGCCTCAAAATTGCAGTGACATTGTACTAGATTATACAGTATACCAATGCTGGCCACACACCAACCATTCCTATGTCTTGGTTGCCAAATTGGATGAAATCTGGGTTTACAACTCCTTGGTCAGACCACTTATGGAATGACTGGAGCCTGTTTGGTCACTGGAAGATGACCACACACACGGGTTCATAGTGTTGACTTGTGGTCACATCCTGAATATGTCTACTAACATATCTGATAATGAGCGGGTGGCTAGTGTGAGCCAATGCTCACATAGTTCCTCACAAAATAGGATACTATATATAGATGTTAATGCATACTCTCAAATCACAACTGAGGTAAAGCCTCCCTGTTTGGCATATCTGTATTAAGTAGGGAAATACGTGATATCTGTTTCTTCACTGATTCCCTGATGGGGATGTCCAGTCCCAAAGTGTTGGTGAGCTAATGAATATAATGATATACCCTTTTTAGTAGGTGTTAAATGGGTGACTGATTTCATATAATAACAGACCTATTAATGCATGTCTTGGTAACTTATTCTGATGTGGTCAGTCATGCAGACAGAGGAATCTTCTTATTTCACACAAAAACGTGTCTGACATTAACTGCTTATGTGCACAGGGTTTCAGAGGAAGGAGATCACATTGACTAATATGCTTCTAGCTCATGGCTATTTGCGATACCTCCATATTCTGCTAGTAATGTTTATTACTTGTTTTCCCCTTTTCTGGCATTCTTTTATCCTCTCATTTATTTCCTCATTATTGAACATATATTTTATACTAAAGCTACAGAATATAACACATTGATATAGCAAATATCTATTCTAATGATAAAACATTACCAATTAGACCAACATTTAAAAAGATGAAAGTATAAAAGATCATTCCTCAGGGCGACTAATTGGGAACAAAGAAGCAAATACAAGTGATTTACGGCATGGAAGGAATGACCCCTTTCGTAGCTGTCAAAGGAAGACTTGCACAACATATTTTACCTACAGGTGGTGCTTTAGTACATCACTGGGCAATATTCCTATATATGTAGATCAGGGTCACTTTTTAAAGTAAAAATGGTGCCTCGTCTTTCTCCTATACCCACCCTTATATATATTTTTAGTAATGTTGTAAATTTTGTCTCCTCCACATACCCTAATGTTTATTTTTAGTGATCCTGGCCCATGGTCTCTCTGCCATCAACCCTTAAATGTATTTGTTCGCTTTTCTGTACTCCACCTCCCTTTACATATTTTTCTTGATCATTATAGCACCACTCTATATTTAATATAATCTCTATAATCCCTGCAGACCCACCGGATCACACAAATTACCTCCATGGCTCGTATGCTTGAGACCTTTGATGTAGACCAACATTTAGACCACAAAGCATAACTGAAACTGAATCTTGCCTGTGTACTATACAGGCATATTAGCAGATACAAATTAATGAGAAGGGCAGCTTACTACACTACACTTGCTACCAATAAACATTAAATATCACTGTAAGCCACAGGCTGCTCTCAGTTTTACTGAGTTTAAGAGCCTGACAGGCATACAATAATTATGTGTTCATATAAATAAATTCCTGGTTTACCAAAATATAGGCATAAAAGGAATTAAAGAGAGATTTAGTTATTTGAGTTCAACCTTTGTTATGTGGAAGAGGAAGAATGCATCAAGGTTATGCCAACAATGTTTCAGTGAATACTAGACCCAGTCACATTAGATAGCAGTGACATATTTATTGCCAGAAGATACTCATGTGGGAATGGGTATGAAGTCCCGGCGGTTGAATAGCCACCAGTTCATATCCCGACGTCGGCAGCCCAAAGGGAGAGAATCCCGACAGGGCAGGCGAGTACTCTATCCCTACCCCTCTCCCTTCCCATAACCCTCCCTTAGGGGTGCTTAACCCTAACCTCCCCCCCAGTGCCTAACCCTAACCTCCCCCCAGGGGCGCCTAACCCTAACCCCCTTTACCGCACCCTAAACCTAACCCTCCCCGGGGGTGCTTAACTTTAACCTCCCCCCTCGCTGGATGCCTAACCCTCCCCCCTAAGGGTGCCTAACACTAACCTCCCCCTCCCAAAACCTAACCCCGCTATGCTCCCTAAACCTAACCCTTCCAACCCCCTGCGACTAGCGCTAAGGATGCCTCGGACTTACCTCGTTCGGTCCGGCATCCTTTGTCGTTCCGGCGTTGGGATTAAGATAGGCATCAGTATTTTGATGCCTTCCTAAGTCCCTTGCCGGGATTCGGATGTTGGTACTGAGACATCCCCTCATGTGATCTCTGGGCCTCTGAGTGCCCTTTTCTGGATATTTAAAGGGACAATAAGGGAGATGTAGCAAACCTTGGAGAGAGCGAAATTACCAACTAATCAGCTTCTAATTGTCAAACAGCCTTTAAAATGGCAGTTAGAAACTGATTGGTTGGGTACTTTATCTCTCCACTTTATCACTCTCCAAGGTTTGATATGTCTCCCCCAATGTTTCTATGTTTGTCTATATTACATATGCATTTAGAAATATCCAGGATGTGGGACATATTCATATCTCCACCTAAATATAAAGATTATACTGTACATCCAGTTATACTTTTATATAATAGGTTAGTCTGAAAGCCCCCATACACGGTAAGATTCAAAGGCCCTCATTCAGAGCCGGACGCTCTGAGCAGAGCGCACGCTCTGAATGAGGGCCGTCCTCCATAATTATGGAGTGTCCTCCTGGACGCTCGTATAGCTGTGGGTCACCACCCACAGCCTATACGAGCGTGCAGGTTGATGGCCGCGATGGTCTTGACCATCGCGACCATCGCCACTGCGAGCCGGAGCCTGCGGTTGAGTTTCTCAACCGCAAGGCCCGGAGTGATTTTGGCTCTATCAGAGCCAAAATCACTCCCACGGACATCACTAGTGATGTCAGTGGGCCGGCTTCTGATGGTAGGCGGTCCCTTGGGAACGCCCCCGTCTGGGAGGCACGCCCCCGGCACGCCCACCAAGGGGGGCGTGCTGTCAATCAACATCGACAGCACGCCCCCTTTGATCAGACACAACGAGCGAAGGAAAGTCCTTCGCCAGTGGCGTCTGGTGCATGCGCAGTGCACACCATTGACCCACTTGCGAGCGGACAGCCGCTTGCGAGTGGGTCTGAATCAGGCCCAAAGTTGGTAAGATGAGTTGTACGATTGCCCTTGAAATTCTTCCATTGAAATTTTTCATAAGATGTGGTCAAATGGTGTACGATTGATCGTTACGATCATAGGATAAGATGCATAGAAGTGTATCACATTGTACTCAAAAGATCGTAGACCTCTCTGCAAAACCATCTGATCTGTGATCCAACTAGACAACAGCGGGGACGCGGATCGGGGTCGCAGGACACACCAAATACACCTATTTTCACACGATTGGTCTGTCCAACCTGTCGTAACTTCCCATATCGTGTAAAAAATCGTCCCGTGTATGGGCACCTTTACACTGCGCTCATCACAAGCTACCTACAAATGGTGATCTATGATCAAAATTTTTTTTCTCTCTTCTTTGAATAGCAAAAGCAGAAAATATTCTGTCCTTACTACTTATTATTCTGAAGTCTGCTTAAATGATACAAACTGCTGACCAATGAAGACAGTGCTAGGCAAGCCCTTAATGAAAAGAAGAATGTGAGACCCGAGTTATCAACCATTAGTGTATACAGCTAGTTCTCATTCTGATCAAACCTGATAACAACAGGCACCAACTGTAACTCCAGGTAACCAGAGAGATAACAATTTGCCCTGCACCTTCTACTGATATTAAATAAAACAGGACTGGCTCATTATCTCACAGTGATCTGGGGTTAGTTGGTGTCTCAGTGACAACAGTAATCCTATCTATATTGAAATCTTTGGCAGGAATTACTGAGCTTGGCATAATAAATGCTGTTATTCAATACAGTATTTTCTGAAACGCTTTGAGATGGTTATCCTGTTTTTTCAATGCCTCATTTTACAAACTTTGGGTTAATCGAATGAGGTACTAAAAACAGAAATAATTCATTGGAGAAAATACATTAAGTAGAATTAAACTGTTAAGAGATCTTTGTCCAGAGAGAGATGTGTCTCAAATTCCTATGTTAATATTGGGAAATTTTGAGATTAAAGTCTAGGTTTAAACTAACCATTGAAATTGTAATACAATACACTGAGCCCATATCTAGCTAGCACTAACGGTTTGCTCAACAGCATGGGAGAAGTAATTCATTCTACCACTTGTGCATCAAATTCATGATGTAAACATCATTATATTATTATTATTATTATTAATAATAATAATAATAATAATAGTAATAATAATAATAATAATAATAATAATAATAATAATGTACAGTAAATTTATTACTAATCCTGCAGTTCCCGGCGAGCCCTTTATAGCCACAAGATTAAAGGCAATAGAGCATTTAACACAGTTTATCAGAGTTAAAAAGATAGACTTATTAATTTTCTATGGCCTCCAACTTCCTTCGCAAACACTCGGATCTGTATGTTATGACATGATATATTATTATTACATTTTATTTATACAGCGCCACAAGTGGTCCGCAGCGCCGTACATACAGTAAAGGGTACACTGAACATTACATTACAATAAAGTAACCAAAATATAAACAGAACACAAGTAACAATTAGCAACACAATTCTCCATACACAATACAGCTCTGAAGGTGAAGGCTGTCATAGAAGTGCTAGAGAAGAAGGCTGTCAGATTGTCAGACAGTGGGAAGGAGGACCCTGCTCCTAGGAGCTTAGAATCTAGGGGAGAGGGGAGACAGACAGATGACATGAGGCGTGAGTGTGTAGAGGGGGACCTGAGTGCAGGAAGTAAGCAAGGTAGAGATGGCTGAGGCGGGAGGGACAGAGAATATATATTTAAAATATTCTTAACCAATCATGATAAACTGTAATGTATTTGTCTGTGAAATCTGTTGTATAACATGGATGATGAATTGAATCAGGTGTTAGCTTTCAGTTGCCTTCATCATTGAACTGAGCGATGAATTAATAAGCACTGCCTGTATCCTACTCTGGGAATGAGTGGGTGGTCCAGGAGGTGGTATGCTGACAATAACTACAGTATGTCACCATGGAGGACCCACCCTGCGCTGTTATGTCATGATTTGCTGCACTGTGTCTCGGAAGATGGCGCCAATATGATGTGATTTACGATAAATTGCCTGCCTGCCTGCCTGCCTGCCCACTTCACAGGAGTAGTGGATGTATCTGAGACAGGTGTCTATTATCCCAAATTCATGTGCACATACAGTATGTGCCACAAACATTATTATATGGAGGGCAGCCTTTAACATGGCAGAAAGAGAATATACATCTTCATCGATCCTTCACTCTTAAGTAACACCTTTACCCCCACGTAGTAGGGTCCAAGTTGTATTACTGTCAAAGACTCTGGACCTCATTCAGAGCTGCTGGCAAAATGCGAGCGCTCGCTCTGAATGAGGGTGGCCGCCTCTTTGTAAAGAGCCGGCCTCCTGGCCGTTCGCTAAGCTGTGGGTGACCACCCACAGCTTTAGCGAGCGGCCTGGTTGATGGTCAAGACCATCGCGACCATCGGGGCTTGCGACGAGACCCTTGTGGTAGGGTCTTGTCTACTGCAAACCCCAGGCAGCTTCCTTCTGTAACAGAACAGGAAGCACCCTACTGACATCACTGGTGATGTCAGTAGGGCCGCCTACAAATGGCAGGCGTTCCTTCAGGAACGCCTCCATTTCTCTGGCCACCTCCCACCACGCCTACAAAACGGGGCGAGCTGTCGATCAACATCGTCAGCCGCTCCTTTGGTAGCGAGCCCCGGAGTGAGAGAATTTCTCTCTCGCTCCGGGGCATGCGCACGCGTCGTGCACACGTGGCGCATGCGCAGTGCCCCACCATTGACCCGCTTGCGAGCGCATATGCGCTTGCGAGCGGGTCTGAATGAGACCCTCTATCCTGTAGTCTTCCAGGACCTAAAACACAAATAACCAGGGCACAGCTATATGTGCTCATGACATGTGCTGTGCCACTCATGTACTGAAGCTGCACTTAAAGCTTACAATGAAGGCAGGAAGGAACGTTATGTGTGCCCTAAGGGAGTAACCCACGCTATATATTTTTCCAGAGTTTGCAATAAAAAAAAGGTTGTTTTGAATTTTATTTATTCTTCCCTTTTTTGATTTTGCAATTTCCATTTTTTATGTGAAATATCAGATTACCCTTTATATACCAATAACAGACCAATGAAATGTCATTCTTTCTAAGAAACCTTTGATGCACATTTTCCAGATTGCCAATTGCACATAATGCTCACACATCAACAGAAAAGCAGGGTCACTTGTATACACAAACACATTGGTAGACACCTTTATACACAGAGTGAGCTCCAGCACAATAGTACTGTGCACCGCATACACACTGCCCAAGATGGCTTTGAGAATTGTATAGAGCAGCTGGCTCTCTTTTGGTTGTACAGTGCACAAAGATTATTTATGCTTTTCCTGAATTCAGCAATATTCACTGTATCCCTGAGAGATACATTTTAGCAGCAGTGAGTGCTTGCAGTCATACTTAGTATTATTATACAAGGAGGCATAGTGATTTTTCTCCTTTCCTTCAGGAATATCAAATTACTCTTTCAATAAGCCTGGGTGTGCTGTACAATGCTATGGATGCAGCGAACAGGAGCCAGTAGCAGCTTTATAAGATTAAAGCACAGCACACAATAAATAATTTAGCAGTTTGCTGCAAAAAACACACATTGTATAATATCTGCTGTCTTGGACCCTGTGATATGTACACACATTTTAAATATACATGCCTTTCATCTGTTTGAGTATAAATACGCAGCAAGACAGATCAGCATAAAACTGAAGAGAAGGTAATGGGAAAATATTTAATCAAATCGACATTTAACATGCCATGTTTTTCTGTCTTTTTTTCTCCCCTTGTCTGTCTCTGTTTTTCTAGTCATCTAGCAATTCTCCTCAAATCTGCCATACAAGGCATATTATTCTACAGCTCTCTGAAGTCTGGTTAAGGGGGCTTCTGGCATATGTACAATATATAAACATCCCCTGCTTTCCTGACTGCAACTGAGCTGGAAATATATATATAGTAAAGTGAATTTATATATATTTATATAGAGAGAGAGAGAGAGAGAGAGAATTTATATATTCACAGTTATTTATATAGCGCACACATATTTTGCAGCGATTTTACAGAGAATATTTGGCCTCTCACATCACATCAGTCCCTGCCCCAGTGGAGTGTACAATCAGGAGTCAGGCAATTAACCTGTACCAGTATAATTTTGGATTGTGGGATGAAACCAGAGTACATAGAAAAAACCCACGCAAGCACAGGAGAATATAGAATGTGAGAATGGACAGACAAATGAATAACAAGACTAAACTGTAATCAATTACACTAATGATAACACAGCAATAAAACATTTTCCACTTTCATGCTATTTTCACATTGTACAGAGCCATATTCCACCTATCAGCAACTTTTTACACTAAATTCTTTTTCCGCAGCATACGGCTTCCTGTGTCCAAATTATACCTCTTTTCCACCAAAAACCGGGGTACGACCTGGGTTTTCAGACATGGGTCCAACCCAGGTCAGACACCATTTACACAGCACCATCGGTCTGGGTCTGCCCTGCTAAAGCTGTGAGGTCTTAAAAAGTGGGCGGTGACTAATCCACAACCACCAATCAGCTCATTTTAGGCATGACCCAGGGCAGATTACCTGGTTTGCGCTGTTTACACTGCACCATTACCCAGGTCCATCCTGGGTCTGACCCTGGTAGCTACCTGGGTTGGATTGCTGGGTCACTTGACACAGGTTATTTTTCAGGGACCCTTTTACACTGAGCTGCGACCCGGGTAGTCCCAGCAATAACCCAGGTTTTTGCTCTGGTGTAAAAGGGGTATTCGTCCTCTTTTAAATTTGGTGACATTCTAGATGCAGATGGCTCTGAATAGGGGAAATTTATTTGTAGCGACCCTGTATGTGTATGTATATATATATATATATATATATATATATATATATACATTATATATTTATTTATTTATTTGAACCATTGTGTATATTTTGGAGACTGTTAACTTTTCTGACAATGATTGTCAAGTTAGCTGTCAGTACATATCCATATGAGGTGCCAGTTAGTGGTGTTATCCCATAAACAAAGTACTAGGGTTATGGTAGTCACAGTAGTGAGCACGTTGCCGCACACAAAATGCATTGTGGGAGAGTGGAATGAGCTGTTGTGCAAAATAGTGCTTGTGTGTTTCAGAGGCAAGTGTAATAGTCAACATACATTATAGAAATATAGTTGTAGTTTAAATAACTTCAACCTATAAACATTAATTGTTAAAAATATGCTGTTGCAGATGTCAATACACATAAATAAGAGTCAGACTGGTTTCCTGTAATCTTTCTTAAGTGATTAGCTCTGCATGTGTCCTAGTACCATAGAATAGTCCTGGCTTTCCCTTGTCTGTTTACACCATTGGTCCTGATACATTTTTATTGTATATAATGGTGACATGGCACAACACCAATATGTGTCAAAACTAATACAGTGGAAGATCGGTCCCACTGAAGCTGGGTACACACTATACAATATATACCGTGACATCGTTCTGGAGTAGATCGTAACATCATGCACATCGTATAATGTGTACGTCCGATCGTCGTTCGCGAAGGTCGTTCATCACGTCGTCCCATCTGCTGTCCTGCATGTCAGATGGGATGATGCAATGAACGACGTAGTGCTGTTACATTGCGGCATCGTACATCAGATCGTGCAGTGTGTATGGCGTGTGTGCTGTATCATTACATTGTATTGCACCGTTGCTGGGTTGCACCATCGCATGGTGGTTACCCAGCTTAACAGTTGGATGTGACAGTCTTTACATGGTTAGTACCATCACCCTTGATGGATGTCATTTTAGTGTATCTCCTCATAGGGGATCCGGTATAAAGATCTACAGTAAAAAGGTAGACAATGTCTAGATTGACACCAGATGTTAGACAAGCAATAGGCCAACAGGGACAAAAGGTTGACACACTAATGGTCGACATTTAAGAAGGTTGACAGGTACAAAAGGTCGACATGAAAATGGTTAAAATGAAAATGGTCGACACATGATTTTTGTGTGTGTGTGTTTTGGGTTAGGGTTGGACACTTAACGGAGTGTTAGGGTTAGGCACTTACCCCAACGGTTAGGGTTAGGAACCAGGAGGGAGGGTTAGGGTTAGGCACCTACCCTGACGGTTAGAGTCAGTCACCTACCCTGACGGTTAGGGTCAGGCACCAGGAGGGAGGGTTAGAAAAAATAAAAACATGTCGACCATTTTCATGTCTACCATTTGCATGTAGACCTTTTGACCCTGTCGACCATTTGTAGCTGTCGAGTTTCTTACATGTCGACTTTTAGTGTGTCGACCTTTTGTCCCCGTCGACCTTTTGTTGCCTGTCTAACATATGGTGTCTCTTTAGACATTGTCTATCTTTTTACTGTAGATCTTTCAATACACATCCACTTATAGGTGTGGATACAACGTCTGTCGCTGTAATGGATACAGATATATTGCAGGCAAGATTGGGTCACTCCTAATCTTGCCTGCAGTATACTATCAGATAATGCAATGTGTAAGAGAAACCTGACCCACCTGTTCATGATTCAGTATGAGATTCAGTTAATGACCAGATAGGATCCTGCAAGACTTTTCGGTGACCATTGCTCCCTTCATATAACATTTATTATGTAAAATCATTCTTTCAATAGGATCCATTCAATTGGTTCACTTTCTGTAATTATCTGCAGTATTTAGCTATCTTTTATAAGTAATTATGCAAAGTGGTATCCTTTCTTATTATGTGTGTGCTTGCACTGACTAATAATATTGGACATATGTTGTATTTAATCCTTTGTATTGTATGGTAGATTTACTGACATTCTCATAAATCGCCTTTGATACAAAATGAAAATTGCTGATCTAATGTTTTCCTATCACTAGTACCCTGAAGACTGATAGTTTTGTGTAAATATTAATTTGTAACATTATTATGCAGTTGTGAAACAGGACCGTTGCAGATGAGCAAAATTGCATTTAATACAACTTAAGGTGCCTCTCCATTAGGCGTGCGACATGAAAGTCTGAACGTCTAGCGTCAGACCTTAAGGTCGCCGATGTTCGGTGCCCGCACTGAACGACGTTCACTGAACGTCATTCAGTGAGGAGCCTGACCTCCTATCTCTGAACATGCCGAACCTGACGAGCGTTGTCAGGTTGACGGGCATGTTCAGTAGATAGTCGGGGTCGGCAAGGACCCAGCATGCACGCGCATCGCTGGTCCTTGCCGGTTATCCATTACACGACTTTGTGAACAATGCGACCAAAACCTCCTGGTAATGGATAGGCCCCTTAAGCTGTTGATAAATAAAGATCAGTGATTGCTAAGAAGCGTGGATGTGTTGCAGGAGTTTACAGTTGGTATGTGTGCAGAAGAACTGCTAAATATAATGAAGTGAAAATAAAAATACATGCATAATAACTACTTATTACAAATCACGCCATAACAGCCCATCCCTGCATGTGATGCTGATAATTGGGGTATTAATCTTTAGTTTCAGTAGGTGTCAACATTGAAAGTTAACATCGGTGTTACAAATGTTTTTAACAGTGGTTACCAAATATTGATAGCGTGTAAACATTGGTATAAAAAAACACCAATGTTTTGCAACATCAGTGTTCAGTGGCTGATCCTGATGCTGCCTACGTCACAGTCTCAGGAGCCAGCGACAGCAGGGAATCTCAAAGTATAGACCTGGATAAGCGTCACTAAGTGGGTATGTATCAGTTATCCCAATGATATTCTAAGGCTTATGACTGAATCCAGACAAGGAGCGCTATATAAACAATTTATTATATTGACATAAAAAGACAAGGAATATAAAAATATATAAAAAAACACACACAAAACAAAATAAAAATACATAAGCTGGTTCTATGATAATTATGCAAAGGTTGCAACAGATACACCCCTGCAGAAGGTGTCTCTGTTGTCCTGTATTGAATGCAGCACTGTTATGCTGTGATTCCACAATCAGTATCAGCCTCCAAAGGCATAGTCAGTAGTATGAATGCTCCTTCACACAAACAGGTTGTATGTCTAGTATAGTTCTTGCTCCACGTGACCAGGAATGGTCCCCGTTTGTATTTTAATGTGGAGTCACAAACTGATGCAGTATCACTTGGGAATAAGCGTTTAGTGCTGATATGCCAGTAGATACTGGGTAAATAAAAAAAACACTTATATAGTAAGTTGTAAAAAGCTACTTATGCACGAGTTCACTCGTGAGGACTCACAGTCCTATTTGAAACAGCAACACTGTCCGTGCGCACAGCAGGGGGAGAATAATTGAGACTGATTGCTCCCACAGGTGTTCTAGTTCTGGCGGCTGCTGGTGGTATCTTTTGTATAAACTCCCGGAATTGGCTGAGCCATTCGTCAATCTCGAGCCCGCTCGTTCTTTCAAAGTGTTAGAGAACCAGCCGATGATAAACCAAATCTCAAAGTAACCACATAAAGTGCAGTAGCCATTAGCAATAACTCCCATGGACATCATAACTGTCCAATATCAGCATATAGGCGGAGATTTAGCAAAGTGGAGAGAGATAAAGTGCCAACCGATCAGCTACTAATTGTCATTTTACAGTCTGTTTCAACAACAACAGGAGCTTATTGGTTGGTACTTTATCTCTCTCCACTCTATCTCTATCCAAGCTTTGAGAAATCTCCCCCATAGTTATTATTCTGATTATTGTTGACTGAAAGGAACACATTTCATCTTAACAACTAATTTGCACTATGATGACATTTATTATTCAGAAGATTTGTTTATCACAGTGGTACATAATCACTGTCATGTCCCCACATGTGACCCTTCCACTCACCACACAGAGCCACCTCCCTCTTCCCCTTATCTCTCCTCGCCTATCCCAAATGATGTCTAATCAATGATTCATCATTGGATTCCCAACCCTAAGTTGCAGTATTACACCTGCACTTTCCACATGGACCACCCCCTCAGATCTCTTGGCAAAGATATCCCAAGAGTCAGCATTTATGATACATGTTTTACTAAAGGACTAATTGATGAGCCAGAATCACAAAGGTCCCTGAACTTGAGACATTTTATGTATATTTGTTGCCTTTTTATCCTGCCCGTCCATAAAATCTTTGTGTGTGTATGTATGTTTGTGTGTGCGTGTGCGTGGTAGGAGGTGAGATGCAGGATGGGATGGTGGAGCAGATTTGCTGCAATCCATTTATTGTCTAGTACGGGTGGGGGTACAATGGCACGATTTACAGAGAATTGTGGTATCGACCCCCTGCGCTGCCTACACTTCCAGGAGGGTGGGCAAGTGTGATTTTATAATGTTATTGGAGACTACCCCAACACTAGCTTCTGCTGCTGCAACATCAGGTCCTCCAGTGAGGATTACTCTTTGCACAGAAAAGGGGTCTGAAGAGAAGGTATGATATTTAAAAAATATATAGGTATTATTATTATATATAGGAAGTTCAATATAGTTGCCTAACGGTTTCCCAACTATGTTTTATAACTTTTGCATCTTAAAAGTAGCCTGTCCTTAACCTTCAGTTTAATTTGCTGGGGACCTGTGCTTCACAGTATAATGTACTATTCCCATGGTCACCTTTATGAAAACATAAATGTTTTAAAGTTTAGTAGAAGGTGTCAAGCATGAAGGGGTTAAGCAGGCAGACATCCGCCATAGCCAGTGCAATAACAAAGCTGGAATGTATTTCCTGTTTTGTGAGAAAGTGTGATGATATCGTCCAGAAAAAACTAATTTAGGCATAGATGTAAGCCTGTTAGTTTCCCTGTGATACAGACTATGGCTACCTCACCACTCTGCAATCAGTACATTACGTGGAATGTGCATAGCTGACACCTGTCCCCACGTTTCAGGGTCAGGCCTAGATTTTCTTGAGCTGTCTCTGGAATTTTTTGACCTTGTTAATATTCTTTGTTTTTAATAGTGACAGATCTGGCTGTACATCTACATTACTCGTGATGTTCAATGTATTCAGTATATGTCCTTAAAATATATTAAATGGGGCTATCTATGCGATATTCATGTCCATTGATCAGATTATGTTGGATAGTGTAATATCCTATTTAGATTTAGATCATACTTACTGATATTCAGTTATCCCAGAGGAGGCAGGCAGGTAGGAGGTGCAAGGGGACTGTGGTGACGCAAATGCGTTATAGTAGCCCGCTATACGAAGCCTATAAATTGTGATATTAAAATGTGGAGGGTGGGAACACGATGATTGGGTTCAATGCAAATGGTGTCATGAAGCCGCTGGACCTGCGGGAGGCTGGCCTGCTCATGAGTGCAACTGTAGGGGCACAACTGAACTGTAATGGGGAGTTCTCACTTAGGCAAAGTTCAGCAAGGGAGTGAAGCCAAAACTGCAGACTATGTAGAGTCGGACAGAAGTGTAAATATTACTGGTTCTGGATATAATGTTTGCACTAAATGTAGGCCTGTGCAAATACAAGCTGATGATAGTGACAACTATTAAGCTAAGTGTATAGTGA
Organism: Taudactylus pleione; assembly: GCA_031769625.1. Classification (NCBI taxonomy): domain Eukaryota; kingdom Metazoa; phylum Chordata; class Amphibia; order Anura; family Myobatrachidae; genus Taudactylus; species Taudactylus pleione. The sequence goes on from JAUIMM010000241.1 coordinate 1,959,276, forward strand.
GTGGGCACACCATACAATTCTGCACACAGGCATTTATTTCCATGCATGCCATACAGGAGCAATTATGGCCGACACACACATCTCTTCATGTGTTCATATGTAACAGGCATTAGTTGCTGGTACAAAAGTTGCCAGGTTGTTTCACAATTAATTTACTTCTAAAACCCGAGTGACTCAAAGTGACTGAAAGTCACCCTTCTCATTTCCAAGGCATTTACAGTATCGGTGTAGTAGAACTATGACATGCCTGGAGGTGTTCCATTGCCAGACATTTAGTCATAATTTGCTGAAATTGAATATTCTGTCTGCTTCAAACAGCAGCCAAAGAGTGACTTGAAATGGGCAATATATTCTTCTTTGTGAATAGTCTTTTGTAAGTTGGCAAATCAGATTTCTGTCCTTCGATAAGAGCATACAACTACTTTGCTAAATGCATGAAAAATATCTAAAAATGTATTATTTGTAGTCATTTGTTTGTTATTCAAATATATTGATTGTGTGACAAACACAGCGTGCTGATTTCTAAAGTAGATCACATGCATTTTATTTACTTTTCTCTCATTGGTTTTCCTGTTATTTTTATAAGTATTCAAAGCACAAGAACACTAGGTAAAAACACAAGCTGTGAGTAGGCACTTAGCTATAAAAAGACACTTCTTTGTCTTCATTTCATAAAGTATCTGTGCAGCACTTAAATGTAACATAATTGCAGCCACAGGAGTGTTGTACTGGTCACAGGAATGGAACTGTGGAGAACAAGAAAATTGTAGACGTTTGGAAAATGCATGCATCTACCGTGCACAGATAGGACCTGATCACAAAGGACCAGATCTGTGCAATAAGGCCTCCAAGTGTTTAGCCAAATGGGCCAAAGCTGATTGGTCAATCAACAGGAGAGAAAGAAAAGTCTTTTTTGTGGGGCAAGCTTCTACACAGATCTTACAGAGGAATATAACTTAACTTTTATTAATTCTGCATATAAAAGATTTTTTTAGCCCCCAATGGCAAGACCTCTGGATTAATCCAGACACATAACTGTGTGGTAAAGGAAATATCATTTTTAATTGGAACAAAGTACTAAAAGCGTAGTAGAGATATATAAAAAGTGATATTTGTCACACTGAAAGAATGTAAGAAGAGTATTGTCCTCACTCAATGTACTTTTACCAAGCCAGACCTGGCAAAATGCGCATCGTCTTCTCAGGGTACCCATTGTGTGCACAACAAGACCTCCCTGTCACACAAATCTCTGGATAGCTTCTGGAGCTTATCAAATAAGGTACACTTTTTATTTTGCCATTCCAATTTGCACTGTCATCGGTGTTATGTTCCTATATGAAGTTTTATAGGCACAATATGAACTAATTTCAGCTCTGATACCCTAGTACCAGAGTCTCTCTCATCTACCATTCACTGCCAGCTGGTACACTGCAGAGGAGAAAGTACATTGTGTGCGGGGACTACTCTTTTTTACTTTCAGAATGACAAATATCACTCTTTGTACACTTCTACTTCTCTTTTAGTACCTTGTTTCAGTAAAAAAAAAAAATCCTTTACCACAGGACTATTTATGTGGTAGGATCAATCCAAATGATAAGTGACAAATTATTCATGTATTTCATCTGTGAACTGTGACATAGTGTGTCCTGGATTATTTTGTTGTTGTCATTTCTTATATATTCTTCTATATTTTTCCTTTTCCTCCAGTTATTGGACATAGGGCCTGATTCAGAGGAGCACGCTATTTGCGTGCGCTCGCTCTCAATCAGGGCGTTCCTATTTTTTTTCCGGCCTCCAGGCCGCTCGCACAGCTGTGAGTGACCACCCACAGCTTGTGCGAGCAGCCTGGCGATGGTTGCAATTATCGCGACAATCGGCATTGCGAGGAGATCCTGTGGTAGGGTGTCCACTACTGACATCACGAGTGATGTCAGTAGGGCCGCCCACATATGGCAGGCATTCCTTCGGGAACGCCTCCGTTTGTGCAGCCACCCCTCCCTACCCGCCTACAAAACGGGGCGAGCTGTCAACATCGACAGCCGCCCTGTCTTGTAGTGAGCCCCGGAGTGACGGAGCTGCCGTCGCTCGCTGGGGCTCGTGCATGCATATGCCGGAGGTGGCGCATGTGCAAGGGCCAAACATCGACCCGCTTGTGAGTGCAATGCACTTGCTAGAGGGTCTGAATCAGGCCCATAGTGCATGGAGTTTACTCTCCATACTTGCATGTGTTTTTTATGTTTTTGCTGTTACACACATACAGTATAATCACCTTTATGTTTAATGTTTGTAATTGTTATGTCTTGTCATTGGGGGCCAAAAACCTTTGATGCATAATTAATAAAAGTAAGTAGCTGTATTCTTTTTTATTATTATTTATATTATTATTATTATTATTATTATATATTGTCCAAGTATAAAAGCATTATGCAACATCCTCTCCTAATGAAGGATTATTCCGAAACGCGTTGTGCGGACCACTTACAACCACCTGGACTGACTTGGACCAACTACCATTCCCGTTTGGGCTCCCCATATTCACGTGTTGCGGTGGTGCCGAGCTATTAAGCCCGGGATCCACAGCCATAGGAAGCTAGCCCACCGCAACCACCAAAAAGGGGGAGGACATCTTTCCACTATTGCCAGCAAGGGCGTTTATGGACCTTCTCTTTCCAGGATTTGCTACATGTTTTTTATGTATTAATGTCTCCGTTATCTAATAAATGTACATCATTTTGTTGCTAACCATAGCCACTAGTACATTTATTTTTATGTACATTGCATCCATAATCCAGACCTAGCGCTCTATCACACACACACACCTACTCTGTCCTTTTATTTTTTCTTATAATAAGACATATTCAGATATGGCCAAATCACCAGATCATGCTGCGTGGACAGTTGTAGCTCACTACAGGGCTATAATTGCCAACAGTTGAATACAATTTATAGGGATACTTTAGTGTTTTTTTTTTACTTAGGTGTCTCTATTTACATGTGGTGCAATCCAGGTGCACCACAACTCCTATCATGACTTATTTACTAGATATAATGATTATGTACCTTTTAATTTTATATTCTCATATTTAATAAATACTAGCTCATAAATCCAATAGATTAATATGATCTATAAAGAATATGTGAAATTACACTGCATATTTGATTAATATTGGAAAAAAAAACTACATACACAAATTTCCGGGGACAAAGCTTTATAACCAGTTACAGTCCCTGGAAATCAGAGTCACTCTTTGCTGCTCTGCATTGGCATTGATAGGTCTGTGGTGGTGCCTGTGCTGTGGAATACAAACAACAGTGCATCCATCATGTGACCCTTCCTGGCTCTTTGAAAATGTCATGAGATGCATTACGTGAGTACACAGCATTGTGTGGTGTATTTAGTGATTGACATGGAGTGTGGAGAGGAGAGTTGAAGGAAATCCAGTAAAAAAGTTTAGTCACACACCGGGTGGTGGAGGGGGTATTGAAAATATTTTTAGACTATTCTGACTAAAACATATACACTGCTGGTAATGAAACCAGCTGTCAGGTTTGTGCTCTAATACTACATCTTGCATTATTATTATATTCATACATGTTTAAATATGTAACCAGATATGATGTGATGGAACAATTATGTTCTTCTTAATTGGTCCTGAACAAGAAACAAGTTCCAACAGAATTTTGTCATTCCGGCTGCAGAGGAGTTAAACCTCAGCCATATTGCAGGAAGCAACCGACTCTTGTAGCTGTTGGTAATAATTACAGCGGCACACACTGGGAACGTGATTCATCGATTTATGTCCCAGCTCATGCGGCAATCGATACTCCAACAGTTAAAACGCTATTTTCTGCGCTCTGAAATGAGGCTTTCCTGAGGCTTTTCACAGGGACCTTATTGATAATTGCTTTTCTTTGTTCAGCTTCTATATTCTGCAGCATTGTTGGATGCTTTCTAATAAGATAATATCATTTATGTTTCCAGCACAAGAGCACAGATAGAGTGAGTTTTAATTCATTTAGTACTTGAGTGATTATAGTGGTCAAAAACAATAGAGCTAGAGAATTAAAAATATTAAATTGTTCCTATTTATAATTACTTTTTCCTTAACAGTTTTTGTTTTCACTAGCTGGACTGGGGTTACATTTCAGTGCTTGTCTTCATAGATACAGCATTTTAAATACTCCAGCTAGGAAAACAACACGGTTGCTAACAGAGTTGTCGGGAGGTAATGTGTACTGCAAATGTGAGGCCGCACTGTTAGATGACAAGTGTTTCACAGTGTGCCGACAAAGCAAATTTCCTAGCGTTTTAGATTAAGGGCTCTATATTTCAAATGGAAAAAAATCCTATCTAAACAGTCGTTTTCGGTGGAGATAGTCTTCTCCCTATCCATCAAAGGACACGTCCCGCCGAACAAAACATTCCCAGCTCCTTGCCAGCAAATGACTCCTCAGACAAACTATTCATATATTATTACTTATTCTTTTTATTTCTATCTTTAAACTTTTTTCTTCCTTCCAGTAAGTGGAACTGAAAACCCAAGTTTGGGAATCAGTTGCACAGGTCATGTGTGAACATGTTAGCCGGGTCACACAGACACATGTCTCTGGAGACTGGTATGGTGAAGTGGTAATTTAGCTTATATCGCTCAGCTGCCTCGATTTCATTATATTGAGAAATTAATGTGACAGGTGAATGTCTGTCGCAGTGATAAGTAGCAATGGAAAGCCAGCCGCACTGCCTACTGTTGATAATTAGGCCCATAAACCTTCTATAGTATAAGAAACATTGTTATTTACTAACATACATTTTTCTGCTGAACCTTGTAAGTGAATGCAAAAGACTTGGGTGGGGCATGGACAATACCTGTTATATAAATCAGAAAAGCAGCTGTTAATAGAAGACATATATACAATGAGAGCCTTCCACTGTTTATAAAGTTAACCATTTTGTTAGCATTGCATTTCTAAGGCAGGTGCCAGTAAAAGGGTTAATCCCTTCTCTTTACAGCTCTGCTGGTGTTTAATAGATGGTAATAGGATTTATATCACTGGGGTAAAAGTAATAACTCCCTGAGAAATTCATTAATGTTGCTACATCCCTTGTAAGGATGTGTGCGGTAGCTTTTTTTTTCTTTATAATAATCATTTCCTTCATTCACCCCCTGGGATGAACACATCTTTATATGAGACGTCTGCAGTAATAGGCAGACAGGCACATTCCCTATTCCATTATTTCCACTGATCAGCTCCTGTACATGTTTACACTTATTTCACAAGCTTATACATTGTATTCCTGTTAGGACAATGTGTTTCCATGAAATTATATTATACTCTAATTCAATACATTTCTTGTCATTATTTTTATATTTTTTAAAATAGCAATAAATAAATAAATCATACTGATATTACACATGTACCATTACAAATAAACTATACATTAACTTTAATTATGTATAAATGAAAATACACTTTAATGCAGTAGTGTGGACCCAACTGTATAAAAGAATGATGTAAAGTTAGGAAGAGTACAAGGACATTTGGTTAAACTGATCAAAAATTTATAATTTATTATCATTGTTTTTATATTTCTGTTATTATCATTAGTATTATTATTATTATTCTAAAGGTGCCTACACACATGGCGATATTTTATACGATCTGGACGATTCCAACGCATCGGAACGACAGATTGTTTAAAATATGCCCAAATCGTGAGTCCCCACTCACGATCACGATGTGATGCGCGTCCCCGCAGGTCGCACAGCGCATCTCCAGATCTGCCGTGCTGTAGGGCAGATCTGACAATCTCAAGTCACGATGCACTGGATAGTTTAGGAGGCACGATAGATTGTGTGTCAAATTGGCAGCTTTTTCATACCAAATTGTGCCCATGACTGCCGGGGAGCTCCCAGAGAGAGTTCAGGGGGAAATCGTACACATCGTGGGATTGTGAGCACATCGCTATGTGTGTAGGCACCTTTATTATTAGTATTAATAATAATAATAATAAACATTTATGCAAGCATATAAGCATATTCTGCAGAACTTGAAGTTGTGAACAAACATAGTAATAAAAAGGAATTGGATATTAAGAAATATATAAAAGGCTAAGAGGGCCCTGCTTGCAGGCTTACAATCTATGGGCAATCATATCAATGTAGATTTCAGACACACACATTACAATCTTATTTTTTAGCAAGATGATTGTTTCTAATAACATTGTCCATCATTAGAGTAAAATAATATTTGCAGACAGCTGTGGGACTGGTATGCTGACTGTCGGCATCCCGACTGTCTAATCCCGGCAAGGGTCTAATGACAGGCGTCGAAATCCTGACGCCTGTCTTTTTACCTACGCCGGGAGCCCGACACCCGGCATCCCGATTGAAGGCAAGCCGGGCGCTGTGCCGCTTTTAGGTTAGGGGCTCCCGGTGGGGGGACTTAGGGTTAGGCACCCCCTGGGAGGGTTAGGGATAGGCTAGGGGAAGGGGGAGTTAGGGTTAGCCACCCACAGGGAGAGGTTAGGGTTAGGCACCCCCCCAGGAAACTTAGGTTTAGGTTGCAGGGAAGTGGGGGTTAGGTTTAGGCACTTAAAGGGGGGGGGTTAGGGTTAGGCACTTGGGGGGGAGGTTAGGGTTAGTTACTACTTACCTTAGCTGCTGTCAGGATCTTCAGTGGTGCCGGCCTTCCGGCATTGGGATTTTAACCGTATTTCGTACCTATCCCGGGGGACCATTAGACTTTGTTTCACAAGTACAATGCACACATTTTAATCAGTTTCAAATCAATTGCTTTTGGCTACACATTTTCCACTGATGAGGATCAAATTATAGGGGGTAAATTTACTAAGATTCGAGTCTGATCGAGTTTGTTATTTTTAATCTCGATTAGCATCGCCGAAACTCGGGTGATCTGAGGCTCCTGGAATCCCAGTAATTTTAGGAACCAGGGCTGGTTTTGCTTTTGGGGGGGGGGGGGCCCTACGTAATTTTTTTTTTTAAATGAACACAATTTACTATTTACAGGCAGAAACATACATGGATCACACTGATCTGTGCATGTTTCTGCCAAACTCGCAGCTTACAAGCAGGTGAATTGATTTCACAAATTTTTACAGGAGTTTAAAAACTCTCATCTTGGTAATTTCCCGAATCCTATCTTCGCTAGTGAAAAATTACTCGAGTTTGGCCGATGGTGAAGTGAAGAGAGCTGCTAACTCTCCAGAATTTTCCTGTAGTAAAGGAGATCTCACTCCCGAGTTTGTCATTAGTAGATTTGCGAGTGGAAAAAAATACCCAAACTCTCCAGAGATTGCTAACTCGACAGAACTCGAATCTTAGTAAATTTACCCCTAGGTCTATTTGGTCATTAATATGTGACTGTATTAAATCAGTTGTTACTTACACATGCAATGTTTCTTAAATTAATAAAAATAAATAATTATATATAATAATAAAAAAAAAAATATATAGTAATTAGCTGAAGTACCCGGCATCAAACGGATTTAAATCTTTATGTCATTAAGTTTTATTATGTGATGTCATCCAAATCCATCTAGTGGAATGCAAAGAATAGGCTCCCTGGGTCAAAGTTCTGCCTGGCGCACTCTGCCATGAGGTCCGACCGGGAACCCAACCACTCCATTAGGCATCCCAGACCAATTGTGGAGTTTTATCCAAATCCATCCAGTGGAAGGCCCAGAACAGGCTCCCCGGTCAAAGTTCTGCCCAGCACACACCAACGGGAAATCCGACCAGGACCTCAACCCCGTAGTATGTCTTCTGGGATCAAATGTTACCACGCTGTGAAGTTTTTTTCGTACAAATCCATCCAGTGGAAGGCTCAGAACAGGCTCCCCGGGTCAAAGTTCTGCCGAGCGTACATCAACGGGAGGTCTGAATGAGACTGTAACCCCCCTAAAACCTGACCAGGATCCAGCTGGATAACTTCAGGTTGGTCTCATCCCAATCAGTGCAGGGGTGTCCGAATCCATAACCAGACAAACAAACAGACCAATTAATTTTATATATTATGCTGGGAATACACTCTACAATTTTCAGGGTGATCCGTGGATATTCCCAGCATAATATATTGCAGTATGTCTGTGGCCGACCGAGGGCTAACATTTTAATTATATTAAACAGACTGGGTTATGTATTGAATTCCATATTTAGAATGTACATTATTCTCATGAAATCATTTGACTGTTGTTTTCTTCTATATCAGCTGAATGGGGATTAATAGTGAAATTAATAGAATATTTGTATTTTTTTTTTCAACTTCAATAACTGTAAAAATGTTTCGGCAAGTACATTAGCTGCTAAAGTGAATTTCATTTTAGAGAGAACAGACAAAACATTTCTGTCACCAGCAGGCCAGTAGAAATGAAAGGCAGCAATATAATGGGCAAAGTTGTTTTTGTGATACTGTATTGTTTAAAGCTAAAGCAACAAATATAACATCAACTGTGTATTGTTGTAAAATTTCCTACACTCTTTCAGTCATCTTAATATGTTTTTCTACTCTTAACTGTGCATTTAGCTGGGCTTTAGCCCAAGTAATGTACATCCTGACCTTTTTTTTTTTTTTTAAAGAAAAAAAGACCTTAAATGGGGTCATTGTTTGCATATAATCTGGAAAGAAACATTTCTAAAGTTGCTTTTGCAGTAGTAATCCAAATTAGTTTTGTCATTGCAACTGCACCGCCTTTGATGATGAAAAGTTGAGCATTGCACATTTGGTCAGTCCAAGCAGTAGTTTAATCCATGTTTGATTGCCCATTGAGCATACCATTTGTTCAGGACCATACACCTCTCTGGATGTTAAGGCCAACACTTGTGTGCCCTCTGGCTTATCTCAATAATTTGCTTTCGTAATGGTTAATTCTCTGCTGTCTTGGAGCACATATGATCCTTAAAGGATGTTGTTTTTAAACAATAAGATTTGTATTTATTATGCAAGCAAGGACAACTGATATATCAAAATATAAACAGTGAGATATAAATAGGTAGTGACTAAAGAGTGCCAACACAAAGTGTATCATTGCAGTGTGCAGGAATGTAAGTGGGCAGCAGGAAATTATCCATGACAGCTGTGCATCTAGTCCCACATGACATCTCCCTGATGCTAAGAAGCATAGAGAACACAGGCATTCCATACAACAATACTCCACAATTCAGTGTCAGCACTGGGGTATTGAGATGACTATGACCCCAAGAAAATGAGCCATGATGAGAGACCCCATCCCAGAGCTACAGATACACACTGTCTGTATTTGAGCCCAAATTCTTTGCTGATTTGGAATTGACACGCTAGAGTCACTTTCTGGAATGACTGCTATGGATGATATTATGCATTCTTCTTTATTTATAGTCTTAACCTCAATGGCCCTTAATTCAGTCCACCTCTCCCTGATTAACTTTTCTTTTCCAGCATGGACAAAGCTTCTGGCATATCAGATAAGTAATTGCCCAGAGTTGATTAATTAGACTGTGTTTCAGGAGATCAACACTTCTAGACCAGATAGTGGATTTTATTTCTGTAAAGTCTCTATTATTGCCACCATTTATAATATGACTTTATTAGACATTTCACACAAACATAATATTAATTACACTCATAGGCAGAAGAATTACATTTACAGCCAGAGTTACTGTATAGATTTTTTTCACATTCATTAAGGCATCTATATTAATGAGCAATTAAGAGACCAACTCAGTGATTCTTATAGCAAGTCTGGAAACATTGGCAACCTAACGCCAGTTGCTTCACAGCTACCATCTGTTTTAACATACTAGAGGTCGTTTATATAAAGAAAAGCCATAATAATATTATTAGTAATTATTTTATATAATCCAGCTGAGATGGCTTAAACACCACTGGTCACATTCGTTCTCCTAAAATGCTGTGATTCATTTAAAAAGACCAACCATAATAATTTGCATACTATATTAATATGTAATTGTGTCTCTTACCTTTGTGAAATGTTATAAGGTATGAAGTGCTACCAACATTCTTTCTCAGCATTTGCCAGTCTCTCGTGTCAGCGCGCAAACATTTTATATTGCAATATATTTTTCTTTTATTGCACTGCAAGGTATGTTATAAATTGGGTCTCTGTAATTAAAATAACAACAATTGTCACAGGTTTCACTGGATGGTAATGAGTTTACAGTCACAACTAACAAACTGTCTGTCACCTGTTCTAGCATTTGTTAGACCTGCTGACTGTTAAGTGTATTCATAAATAGCTGCAGGTTAGCAGCACAGTGTGATGTGTTGTTACACAGATACTGTATCAAGGTGAGCACATATTATAGCACATAATATAGCAGCTAAAAGAGTGCATTCCTGCTTTAGCATAGTTAGCTTTGACTGTTTACAAACCAATAATGTTGATTATGATGATGATTGTCAACCAATGCCTGCCACTGCTTTCATTCTTTGAGTAGTGGATACACTGGCGTATCTATAGGATGTGGTCATAATATCGCCCACAGGGATTCCGGCACTCAGAATGCCGGCACCGGAATCCTGGCGCTGGCATCCCGACTGTCAGTATCCCGAAGGTAAGTGGCTGGGTTAGGGGGATGGATAGCTTTAGGGGTTAGGGTTAGTCACTAGGGGGAGGGTTAGGGTTAGGCACTGAGGGGAGAGTGTTAGGTTTAGGGTGCGGGGAAGGGGAGGTTAGATTTAGGCACTAGGAAGGGAGGCTTAGGGGTAGGGAGATGGGGAGGGTTAGGATACTGACAGGTGTCAATATCCTAACCCTTTTGGGATTCTGACCGATGGGATCCTGAGCGCCAGCATCCCATACCCAACCCGTATCTATAATGGGTGCAAGGTGTGCGGTACACATGGGCCCCTGCGTCCTGGGGATCCTACACACCGCTCACCCTACACCCATATAAATATACATACCGCTCGGTTGGCCTGGCACCATGATTTGCGCATGCTCAGTAGAGATGTCCCGGGAACATAGTGCAGTGTTAATTATTAGTATGCTATGGTACAATACATAGTTGTGTTCAGCGCTAATGTTCAATGCAACACTACAGTGTATGACTCAGGAGGAAATAAATCAGGAAAAATGAAAATGCTTTATCAAGGTGTGCAGATGTGCTAGCTTTTATAGGTAGCATGTACTTTACTATGCATATCTGTCAGCCCCACAGGCTAATCATATATAGACACCCCATGCTTCCCATTTAGCCACAGTAGCAATAATGCAGCCAGCTGGGATTGCAGAGATTAGGGTGGGCTAGGTGCTGGGTGACAGATGCATTCCTAGTCTCCCATCCTTTTTTCTACTGTGGTTTTAATTTATAGGGCTCAAGACATACTGTTTTTTTACAAACAGCTGTTGTGTGCGTCCGGCTGTCTATGTTTATGTTTTCTTGGCACAAGTGTGCTTTATAGACAGAATTATGGTGTTTTTTTAACATAAGCTTCAAAAAATAAATCACACAGCCCAAGCCTAGTTAGCGCTTGTTGCCGGCTGTGAGAAACCCAATATCTTGTACCTTGGTGTTTAATAACCAAGCACAGTGTGATATGCTCAAAATAACTGTCAATAGTAAAAAAATATAAATAATGGCTACATTTATATCTCTGACATAACAAGCAGGGCCGTAGCTAGGGTAGTGCGGCCGGTGCCATTGCACAGGGCACCACAGGTCAGGGGGCGCTGTTTGGGCCTATCAAATTTCTGTTTATTATCATTCTCACTTATACCTTCCTCTTATTTCATCCCCAGCATCTCCTGGCCTCCCCTATATCTTCCCTGGCCCTTCCCCATGAGACAATTCTCCTTGTTTGGGTGCATCATGTCCCTTTGAAAAGTGATGGGGGTGCCAATTCTCTTTCTGGCACAGGGCACCAAAAAGTCTAGCTATGGCTCTGATAACAAGCATAGATGAACGTAAACTAGGATATAGTATTCAATGGTAATGAGTATATGAGGATTGTATCAATATAATCTGCCTTTGTCTATCGAGTTTAAATCCTCAGATTACATTTGCAGACCTTCTGTTAAGTACAACCCAAATGTTCCCCAATCTGTTTTTCAACATTTTTTGTTTGTTTTTTTATTGTAACCAAACATATGTCTATGAGACGTTTTATCTATACACCAACCCTGTATAGATAGTTAGTGATACTGTAGTACAGTACCTGGAAATGTGATGTATATTGGCCAGTGTAAATATAGTGCAGCTATACAGCTTCAGAATGCTTGGAGACTACATGGTGCTAGGTAACCACTAGATACTATTTTATTTGTGAGTGCTTTTAAACATCCAGGATGTGTTGATGGTGCATTTAGTCCTATTGTGTGAATAAAATAGGAAAATTGAGAACAATTATACTAAGTGCAGCTTGATTTCATATATTTTAATGCATCAGAGGTGATACTAGCCTGCTGTTTATTCTACGCAAGAATGTACAGAGAACCTCAGACAACCTCTCCTCTGCCTTGAAGGAAAATTGCAATGGAGCAATGGAAAAAGGGTAAAAAGCAAGAAAACTAACGTGATCTAGGCATAATCATCAGAAGCCTGGCATCGTGTGGTTGCCAGGCTTCCGATATTAAATTTAGCATTGCAATGGTTACTAGCCATCTCATTGAAACCATTCAATGGTATAACCATGCGCAGAAGCATTCAGAGCTTGGCACACATTAGCTGAGATGTGGACCACACTTCCGGGTGGCTGCAGCTGCATATAAGCTGTCAGCCATTGGATGGGCATCGGAAAGCTGCATTCGATTGCTGACAACCCTCAAATATCCACAATCTGATGGGAAAAGTGCTTCATACTTGCCTACTCTCTGGGAACAGCCGGGAGGCTCCTGAAAAACGGGTGGTGCTCTCAGCCGGAGTGGGCAAGTCTCCCTGCCAGTCTGTGAAAAAAAATTATATTTATGAGGGGTTTTTTTATTACAATTTAACAATGATTGATATTCTAGCTATGTTTTTGAATTACAATTCTTAATTAGAAGAAAATATTTTTTCAAAGCTTGCATTGTTTGTGTAATTTTCTCTTCGTATTATTCAAACAAACAACTTTTCAAACTAATACAATTAATGACAATATTAAAGACACTTTTTTCTGTTCCTGTGGTTGTGTATTTACTATAACAATCAGTTATTTATATTAACAATCATTGGTTAATATTAAATTAGAGGATTAAAAGAAATTAGAAAAAGAGTGCAATAAAACTTTTTTGGAAACTATGAATGTGGCAGTAAGGTAAAGGGTTTTTGTTTTGATCGGTGCCTTCAGTGATCTGGCAAAACTGCAAACAGTTTACCTATCAAGCACTGTGTGGGGAGAAAAGTTCTAACAGCCTGTGCCATCTGCATATCATGGTTACAGAGGAAAATATGATCACTTCTCTGCCTGTTGCTGTGAAGGGAATTCTTTAGGGGCTTGTGCCTGGGCTGTTTGTAAACAGTGTGATCAGTGAGTGAATATACCTTACTTTGAAGTATTTGTACTTGTAAACATTTAGTGCAAAATCAACACAGCAGATTGATCGCTAAAACATATCTGTCCAAATCGAATAGCCTGCAATTTGCGGGCACCAATGTGACTTTGCCAATATAGCCACTAGATTAAAATGCAAGGCCAGGAAGTTATTGTTAATAGGTCTTGTTACTATGGCTAAATAATAGCATACCTCCCAGCAGCATGAAAATTCGAAATTGGGATATGGCCAAAAGTTGATGTAGCCATGTTTTGTTCATTGGGCATGCCCACCTCATTTTTTTGGGGGGGTGAGACGGTTATCAAGAGCCTCCGAATCTCTAGGCTACACCCACCCTTCTTCCCTGCCCTAAAAGCGTCCCTTCAGTGCCCTCGGTAGTATGTGCAACATTGAAAAGTTATCAAACAGTGGGGGACATTCCTCCCAACTGTACAGAAATCATGGCAAAGTCCTGGTAGTCAGGACAGCTGGCAATCCACTCAAATTGGACATCAGCATTATAATTGTGCGGGTGTGATAACTTTAAACATGCTGCTTACCGGCATCTTTAAAGTTAGAACACAAACATGGTTACAACTCTCTAAGAAGCATTATAAACATGTCGGTGCTCATGCTTTTAACTGAAGGCATTTTACACCTTTAAGTTGCACTTTTCTTCAGAGAGTAACATTTCTAGGTGCACTTCTAAGTGTCCCAAAAGCTTTCAAATACTAAGGTAAATAAATAAAGACAGTCCCAATGTTCCCTCACTCTCATTATTACAGAATTTAAGCTACAACCAGTATTTTAATCAAAAATAGAAAATTATTAATAGGTTTTACTGTTGGCAACTTGTGTATTTTTAGGTAGAACCAGTGATGGTAGTTTAGCTTCGGTACCCGGAGGCAGCACTATCCAAAACACCCCCCTCACAACTATTCACACACTTGCTCTGTTCTCCCCGTCACCGATGCTATGCTCACTATCTGTCATGCTGACAGTTCGAACTTCACTACTGAACTAAGCACTGAGCTAGTGAGGGAGTCCAGGTGACTTTGAAGAAAGGTACAAGTCCCGGGCAAGGTGTGCAGCGACACTACAGGTTGTGACTAGTTGCCTCCGGTACCAGCCTGCCATAACAACTGCTCCAGAGAGGACTCAGTGGAGTGTGTTTTGTTCCTCCTAGGCTCCTTCCTCTTACCATCCCCACTGGTTCCCCCCACTACATTTGGCACCCAGAGGAAACCCACACAAACAGGGGATAACATACAAACTCCACACAGTGCCTTGGTCAGGAATTTAACTTATTAGCTCAGCGCTGTGAGGCAGTAATGTTAATCACTACACCAGCTGTGCTGCCAATAGGTTTATTTATGAAAAGGCAAAAAGCTGTCATGAAATTACCATATGAATATGTGCATGAGGTATAAGCATCAGGCTGTGAGACATCCAAAACTAATATACAAAACATTGCTGAGTAATTAATTCATATGGATAACTACAGACCATAGTCATGACAGAGAGCTTGTCGTGATCTCAGAGAAGTCAGTCTTCCCGAGGCATGTATATGATTACAGCAGGTTACAAACCTGCAAAGCATCGGGTTAAATTACTGTATATTAGTCAAGCACACAATAATGCAACAAGGAGATTTCCAGCCCGTCTGAGTGGCTACAAACCATGGTGGCACCTCATAAAAGTAGATATTTTCCATAATAAATCATGCCGGATACAAAGTTATGTCCAACAAATTACAAGCAGTCTAGTAAGAACCCTATAAAATCCCCATTAGTACCATGAGAGCATTTTCTTGTGCATCATCAAGTCTGAAGAGTTAGTATAAGAGTTAGTATAAGTCTCACAGTGTTAGTGAGTGTCACATGATGGTTTGTGTCTGCTGAAGTAGAACTTTATAGTTAAAGACTGCTTGTTAATAGCACTTGCTGAATAATATAAAGCCATAGTCATGTGACCTACTGTGACTGTAATTTAAACTTGCATTAAATGAAAAGATTTATTAACAAATGAAATGCAAAATAATGTAGCACAAGTAGAGGCCCAAGGGCCAGGTATGGACCTCCATACCATTTCTTGATGCTTCAGCAACCTTGACAAACTGTATGTAATCATTTTTAATTGTGTTGACCCAGCAAACAATGTAATATCGTATCTCAGTGAACGATGCAATAGCATTCATTAATAGGATTATAAAAATGTTCTATGTATCAGTATTGTTATTAAATAGCACTTTCTTGTAGCTGCTGGCTTGTTCATGGCCAGATTAACAATTAGGTGGATGGGATTACATCCCCAGGCCTCCACATAAAAATAGGCCTATCATCATAACAGAATGATGGTGACCAGTCTCCCAGCTGGCCATACGGTTGGCCAAAGTCAGTATTAAAATTTGATTTCAATATTCCTTACAAAACGATGCAAGTTTTCTACCTTGACATATTAAGGGAGACATGGGGGCTGATAGTGTAGGGTGTGTACACATCCACACGGTACTGGCCACACCCACTCAACACTGCACACAGCTTCTTACAATAGGCCCTTGATTATTATTGCCATCCCCCAAGTAAAGGTGGCCATACATCTGCGACAGATCGTCACAACGCAAGGATGCGATCGGAAATTTCCGATCGCCCATCGGAAACTTCCGATTGCCCACCATCGATTTTCAGCGATCTGTCGCCGGATCGCAGATATTTGTCATGTAAAATGTCGATGATTTTACGATCGCAATCATTTTTTGATCGCGATCGTCAAATCGGCAAACATGTTGGATTTCTGCGATCCCGCGATGCCGGTTGCAGCATCGAGGGATCGCGGCAATCCATCGCAGATGGATGGAGCCCATTATACACATGTCCCGAGGAACACTTTTACAGGTAAAACAAATGTCAGCAGGTATGACTGAAAGTGGGAATGATTTAGCACTTGCAGAGCAGCTTCCTGAATAGTCTTTTTACACTGTTGCACCAGACATTTCCTCAAAATAGAGGTAGCAATGCTCAGGTGACAAACCCAAGACATGAATATATTGCTTTGTGACAATAATCATTTTAACGCACAAGTTCTTGTCCAGAACAAAAATCATGTCTGCAGCTTCCTATATTCAAAAACACCTCTATTGTTACATATAGCTCTCTCATATGAGACAAATATAATCTTTTGCTCTGTATGGTTTTCTGCAAATCCTTTCATTTTCCTGTAATTTTATGTAATGTTATTCCAGATCATATCTGTCTATGCTCCCAAGATTGCTTTCTATAATTCACATGGCTCCACCTAATCCTCCCCACATTATTTTCTTAGAAAAACAAAAATAACGTAGTTTCTATATTATTTCTTTCTCTGTCTGTGTTTGTAGAAAATGACTGATAAGCAACATACACAGGGAACTGATTATGAGGCAAGGCTTCTCTATGACAGAGAAAAACAGTAACAGATTCATAAAATTCTCCCATTATAATAAGCAGCCCCTCTCCGTCTAGCTGTCCCTTTGCTGCTGGAGAAAAGTGCATGAATTGTGAAGCCTGTGCTTCTCTCCGGAGACACAGAAAGAAAGCATAAGATGGAGACCAGTGGCAGTTTGTGAAGTAAATCAGTCAGTTAGTTACAAGTTAATTAATCTTGTGCTAAGGCTCCCTTGAAAGCTTGAAGTGAGATTTGATTATAACATTTCCAACGCTCATAGTCGCAGTTCTGCATTTTGCCACTTCCAAGACAGAGGCAGGGTAGAGGTCATGTTCTGACTTGTGCGCCCTCAGGTAGCTGAGACAGGCTGGAGAGAAGCTCCCTGTGACTCCTGGCTGCCGCACTATTATAAATAATAAGTAACATCCTTGCTGTGAAAGTTGGCTGAGCCATTGCCTTCGCTGTTTATTGTTTAAACATTATTGTTGTTTTTTTTTCTGTTTTATACAGAGTTCTGTCTGGTATATTCAGCATTACATTTCATGTGGACACTTACTATCCCCCACGGATAATGTTACAAAAATAAAAACACTTAAGTTAATTGTGGTTAGTATGTAAACTAAGAAAATGTTGAAATGGTTTGTTGGTTTAAACAATAGTTAAGCATGCCACAATCATTTATTATTCCATCTTCTACTAGTCTGTCATTATATATATGTATAGGATATTTCGTCTGGAGGACTGGTATCCAGAAAGTTCTGGAAAGAAGTAAATAATTGCTGGTGTTCAGTGATGCTTTTGTACGCAGACCACAAATGAGACACACGAGCACCAAGCTATTGGCCAACATGTAGGTGGTCAATTGTGATTCAGTAATGTCCTTCCCTGTGGCCGGATCTCTTCCTGTGTATTGGGGCCTGTAACTGTGGTAGGAATATGGCAGGGGGCCATCTGCTAACATCTTCTGAACCCATTTCTGAAAATGTCTGTATGAATCAGCTCAAACATGTTAAACTAAAACACGGAAAAAGTGATTGAATTTCAATTTAAAAAATATAAAATCTATTTTATTTTGTAGATACTAATAAAAAATATTATTTAAATAGTATTATAAAAAACACACTAATTTTAGCACAACAGTGAAACTCGTATGGAACAAAACCTCGATAGGCGATCAAAAAATCTCAAATGCAAACAGTGAAAACAAACTTGATCAGAAACCATGAACAGTGTCTATTGATGATTGTACTGTGAACTGTTCTTATGCTTCAAACTGGTAAATTGGATCAAAAATCAAACTAGTTCCAAATTGTGTACTGTCTATTCAGAATACATCATGTTGCTCTATACTTATGTTTTAGATTGGAGACATACATAATGATCATATTTCTCATAAAACGTCTTGTACTCTTCTTGCATTAAACATTACATGGTTACAGAGCAATACAATTTTTGGGCCGACCTGTCAGATATTGGGTCGTTGTCCTGAGAATTGTTTAGTGTGTACACTGCACCATGGGCTGTCAGTCGGTGTATAACCCATTGGATCTGTCACCAACATGCGTGTGGTGCACATGCTATGTCAGTCATGACGGAAAGGAAAGGCATAGATTTTTATATTTGTATTGTGTACAGTACGTAGTTCAGCCTGGTCCTGCTTATAAAAAACCTCACCTCAATGATTTCAAGTCCAGGAGCTCGTTTGAAATGAAGCAATTGTTGTGTAGTGTGTACACTTCACATCTGGTGCTATCGGGATTATATCGGTCATAGGACTTTATCTAGTCATTGGCAAATCTGTTAGCTGTGTACCCTGCTTAAGGCTCAAAAAGATTAGTTCAATCTTTCAGAAATTCTAAAACTATTGTTTAATTTTGCTTTATAATAGAAGTTTTCCATTCCCTCTAATAAAGAGGACATTCACTTCTATAACCTTTAAGTTCTCCTATTTCCTTCTTACATTGAAGTGCCAAAAATATTTCCCCATATTCTAAATGTATTCTCACAAGTGACTTTTACAGTGGCAATACTAATATCATACATTTTTCTCTATTTTTTATGTATCCCAAAATGTTATTTACCTTTGCAGACACTGCCTGGCACTGCTTCTCATATTATTGTCAACTAGTATTCCTAATTCCTCTTTATCTCAGTTCTCCCCAATTATATTACATTTAGTGTGTAAGTAGCAAAGTTACTTCCACAGTGTAGTGCATAAAGCTACAATTATCAAGGTTAATTTTCATCTGCCATTACTGTGCAAAGTTTGCCATGTTGTCTAAGATTTTCTATAGCAAGTTACCATCGTTCTCTATGTTAATAGCCCTAAATTACTAAATGCCATCAGCAAATATGGAGACCTTACTTTGTAGTCCATCTGCATGGCTATTACTAAAATGGTTGAAAAGGACAGGGGCCAATACTGATCCCTGTGGGAAACTCCACAAATAGCTTTAGCCCAGTCACATTTTACAACTACCATTTGTCTCAGGGGGAGTTTAAGAGAGGAGGGAGCCCATTTGCAGTCTTCACACAGACCCCTCCCTCTCACGCCGGCGCATTTGCGAGGTAGACCATGGCCAGAGTCTAATGGGCATGTGGAGGTTTCTGGGAACATGGGGCATGCACAGGTCTCCAGGAACATGGTGTCCTTGCCGTGTTCCCTGTGATTTCTGCAGCACTGGCAGCGGACTAAGGAGAGATAAGTATAACATAAAGATGCACGCATTGTAGATAGATACGCATGTGCATTGTCTTCTATCCTTCACCAAGAATTTTTTTCATACATACTATTTGAGCTATATTTAATCTCAAATCATATACTAGAGACCAAAATCCAGTTTAAAATATACCTACTTGTAAAAATAATTATTTTTAGTCTTAACCTGTCCTAAATGAAACCTTGCTGATATGGTGGTATATTATTTTCTACAGTGTATCTCAGGAACAAATCCCCCATAATCTCTCCTCAAATAGGTTTCTGAAGTTCAAAGTATTATTGGTTCTGGTTGTCATGGCCTGTTAAAGCTTGGTACTGTACCTGCTTTCCACCAATCTTATGGCAAGATTGAGTAAAGGAGAGCATATTCTTATCCCAGTTTATTAGTGGCTCTATATTATAAGCTTGATTATGGAATAACACTTTCTGTCTATCCTATCCGCCCCCAAGCTTCTCCTACGTGTCCATTGACTACATCAGTT
Organism: Taudactylus pleione; assembly: GCA_031769625.1. Classification (NCBI taxonomy): domain Eukaryota; kingdom Metazoa; phylum Chordata; class Amphibia; order Anura; family Myobatrachidae; genus Taudactylus; species Taudactylus pleione. The sequence continues at coordinate 1,979,368 of JAUIMM010000241.1, forward strand.
ATATGTCTACACGATCTTGCACAGTGCTTTAATCTTTGCCCCCTCAGTTCCTAGTTTGTAACCATCACAGCTAATGTGCAACCCATTCTGACGGTGGAGCCTGTAGCTGAGGGACAAATCAGCTCAGTTATTTAAAAGCCCCAAGCTATTCCCTCCTTCTGCACCAGAGGGCACAGGTCATGTAACAGAAAATACTTCAATGGTTATTGCTTTAGGTTTACCCTAAAATCGTTTTTTAAGATTGCCTATCTATCTGTAATATAAACTATTGCTACACCTTCCTCAGTGTCAGATCAGGACTTAGCTCCCTTACACTTTTCCCTCTATCCCTTCTTCTAACTGTGACGTGCACAAGAAAGCTGTACTAGGAACAGAAGAATTCAGCAAGTTGCTTGATAGTCAGACGGCCCGTAAACTTGATTTCACAGATGCCTAGCACCTGTTCTCCCATAAATCAGGATCTTTAATCAAGTGCCGGCAGTTCCCAGACATCTCACCCAGCCCCCGGATATTTAAAAGTATTCTGACAGGTAATTTAGGGGAGAGCGGCCCAGGGTGGCATTGAACTGATTGATTTAGTTGGCAGTATGTCACTTCACTTGGAACCTTTCCAAGAACAGGTTTACCCTGTGATACCAATGCCTGTTCGGAAGAGGTTTTGTAGGTTTTCTGTCGCTTACTCTGGGGATTTAGAGCTGGTATTTTTGGGAAATATGTAGGACTTTTTATAACATTACAAATAATAGAGGGCATTTAAGGATTGGTAAAAACTAGAAAAGTAACTGGCAGCCAATCAGATTTTATCACTTTTCTTGCAAAACTAAAAAAGATTTAATCAAATGTCCCATTGGTTACTATGAATTACAGCAACTTTTTTTGTCGGTGCAACAAGTTGCATAAATATGTATCTTCTGTTCCATTAACAGTCATTTTTCATACTTGTTTTGTCAGCTTTGCTAATATGTAGTTTATTACTAGTGGTCAGTAAAGAAAATAACGTAATCAAATGTTTTATAATCCAAACAGTATCTGACATATCCTATAAACATGCATACTCAACAAAAAGCACAATACACCATAGTATTACACACAGTGTTGGTTTAGATATACTGTACATAAACAGAATGTGACTTCATGACTTTCAAAAAAAAAAGTTTATTTCGGACCTATTTTTTACCCTGGAGTTTGGCTTCTGCATAGCATTATACCATACTATACTAACGGAATAAGAAATACATATCATGCATTTCCCCTTTAAGAAAAATATGGAATTTGTTAGACTATTATTATTGCTTATCTGTGTAGTATACTAAGTGCTTATTTTAAATTAGTGATTCAAGATTGTATACAGACATAGCTTTTTGCTAAGGGAGAAGGATAATAAGTCAAACATGGTTGACTCATTACTGATGAAAGAAATGCTTATGAAGCTGCTTGTGGACTTAGAAGTGGGGGTCAGCTTGAGATTCAATTAGACCATAAGATGAGAAGTCTGGTAGACACCACACAAGTGCTCATCACAGACAAAATGTGTAACCTATATACAGCAGGGAAAGCAGCATCTGCAAGGGCTTAGTCCTCTTACATATGTCAGAATCCATGAACATAACTAAAGAGATGGAGGCACAACACTTAGCGTTTTATTGGGAATCAGCAAGAGCCCAGAAAGGTTGGACTCGTATAATGCTGGATTAAACTGTACATGATTTTAACAGGACAGAAAAATATACTAAGGGGAAAAGTGAGCACAAACAATAAATGGTATAACTCAGGAGCATAAATGTAAAAGATAACTCACAGACTATTGTGCCACTATAATACAGAGTAGCAGCTCTGGACTTGTATGGTTAAAACTGTATTATAAATAGTTCACCTCATTCAACATTTGGTCTCAGAATATTGGACAATCCACTGCTGGAAGTTTGGCTTAAATGATCTAAATCCTACCACCACCATACTGTACCTCATAGCAGAATGAATTCACCTTTGTTAACCAAGCTCAATTTATAAGGAGCAATGTATCAAACCTTCTGAAGAGTAGGTAAGTGGAGAAGTTATTCATTGCAGCCAATCAGCATTTATAAAGTATATTCTATAAAATGATAGGTAGAAGCCGATTGGTTGCTATAGATAACTTCTCTACTTGTCCACTTCTCCACTCTTTAGAAAGTTTAATACATTTCACCCATAGTCTACAAATTCCACAAAATACTAATTTACAACTATGTTGTGGTGTAGCATTGTGCAGAATAGCGTAGCAAAAGCCTGAAGATTGTATTTTCGGAACTTTGTACTTCTGAGAATCACTGGTTCCGCCATGGAACTTGATTTTCATTCATTTTCACCATGAATTTTCTCATCACAAGATGTTAGACAAGGTACACTCTATTAACCTAAGACCAATCATTTCACTAGGACACCATTTCCTCAGGGTATTGCATACCATTGTACAGCCATTTAAAATATTTAAAGCTTAGCACGATAGATCCAGAAACAAACTACATGTAATATTTAGATCCTTGAGTTCTACACATAACATAATGTCGCAAAACTGAATTTATTTCATTTAAATTTGGCATTGAATGTTCTAAAATTACTGACGCCTCAAAACAGTCTCTTATATAGGGTCTTATATAGTGACTTCTATTTAAACACTTCTGTTGCAAATTATAGTAGATGGTTTTCTTTTACCCAAATTACGTCTTTGAATACATACACCAATGGCTTGATTGTAACGTTAGCAATAATGTTTGCATAGTGTCTGTGTACATGAGTAACAGTTAACCATATGCACATGCGGCAGGTTGAAAAGAAAGTCCTGTGTCTGCACCTATCCTCTGGCTTTCAGGGGCTTAGAGAACTCTGCAGTTTAATGAGTTCCAGAGGCCTGCGAGGAATCTGATAAAGTTACACTCCATTACCGATAGAGAACGGTGCATTTTCCCACTCAAAGACGAATAAGTGATGCCAAATGTTTAAGATGTAATCTACAAAGTGCTCCTGTCCTTTGATGCCCTCTCATTACTGGTGGCATGTCCGTGATGGCAGCCTAGGCATGGGGGATATAAATGACAAGAATGGAAGCTAACCAATCAGACCACGTTATTCCATGGCAAATCCAGACTCGAGCATTCTATAAGTGAAAAAGGTCACAAGGACAGGAACATATAAAGCAAGTTTTGCTGTAGGTTTCCAAACAGTAGCTTGTGAGGTCTACAATCCAAAGCACATATGGAACAGCTCTGGGAACTTTAACCATTTCACACTTAGAGCCATATATTGTCTGTGAATTAGCTTTGTGACCTGTTTTTCAGGTTTAAATAAATTACTTCCTTTTAAACATGTTTCTTGTTCAAATTAAGTGTGTTATTGTTAGAATATCAAAATAGATGGAAAATTGGGTGAATGTATATAAAAATCCCAGTAATAAAACATGAATAATACTTTAATAATTGTCAGTGCACAATAGATAAGTAATGAAAGAATATTGGGGAACTGACATGTTTTAATATAGAGTTGGTGCTAAAAAGTTTGTGAACATTTTCCAATTTTCAGAATTTATGTACAAATGTGTTATTAAACATGTTCAGACTTCACCTAGGTCATATAAATAAATAGAAGTCAATAAATCAAATAACAAAAAAAAGGTTTGAATTTATTTTTCATTTATCTATTGATCAAAATAATCCAACCTTTTTATCTCGTTGTCAGAAAAAGTATGTGTGTGATGAGATGGGTTGTCAGGACATTGACAATAAGGGCTTAGGGGTCTATTTGCTAATCAGTGTGAGGAGACAGAGGGGTCTATTTACTAAGCAGTGTTAGGAGACAAAGTGAAAGGAGATAAGGTACCAGCCAATCAGCTCCTAACTGTCATTTTTCGAACACAGCCTGTGACATGGCAGTTGGGAGCTGATTGGCTGGTACCTTATCTCATTTCACTTTGTCTCCTAACACTGCTTAGTAAATAGACCCCTTAGTCTGCAGGACTCCCCTTATTATCCAAACTGTTTAACATTGCTTGTGTTGAATTATATTAGTCATGTACTGTATGTATGCATTTTATGTCAATTGTGCAATTCTTAAATGTCACCAAATGGGGTCGCACACAGTGCTACTATATACATTGCTTTTGGAGTGATGTTTGTTTGTCAACCAGTCCTGGGGAGAGTAACAGTCATGTTGAACTTCTCCATCTGTACACAACATGTCTGATAGTGGACTGTTGAAGGCCAATGTCTTCAAAAATCATTTTTCCAGCCTGATGAGCGTCAGTACTCTCTCATATACGTCAGAAATCTTCTTTGATCAAGGCATGGCATGCTTTCACAAACTTTTGTGGTGAAGGCTAGGGTCTATGATTTTTAAATAAGTCAGGGTCACCCACGCTCCCACATGATAGTCATCCAAATGATTGACACCTTAATCTAATTATCTCCATAACTGGACTGATAGAGACTCCTAGAGATTCTCATATTTTATCCAACAAAGTTTATTAGATCAATTAACGAATGAAACAGCATATCCTTGTGTTTGTTATTTGATTTATTGGGTTATCTTTATTTTTATGACTTAGATGAAGACCTGAACAGATTTTAACATTGATGCAAACTTTCTGAAAATTCTGTAGGGTTCACAAACATTATAACACCACTGTAAACCTCAATATTTGGCTCATTAAATTGTTTAAAAGAGCAAAAGAATTATATCATCAGAAATGTTCTTTGTATTGTAGATAAAAGAAGGGAGATTACATTCTCCATGATGTGCCGCTACGATGTTCAACCATGCACTTCATTGTAGAATAGGCAACATATTGTGAAGTTACTAGCCCTGCAGTGTGTTGTCGTCCTCGACCCCCCTCAAGGCCAATGCTTAGCACCTCAAAAGGCAACTTTTAAACTGAAATATGAAAGACCATGGCTAGTTGCAGTTGAGCAAAATGCTCTGTTTTTTTTTTTTTTTGCAAGTATATGATTGGTATTAAAAACAGGTGATACATTGTTTACGTGCTGTAAACCTCATTTCATGGTTTGTTTTATTTTTACTGGCTGTCACACATTCCACTGTTGAGCACATTGAAAATGACTCAGTGATCTGAAGTTAGCGGGAGAGGCCGTTTTAGTACATATGGACAGAAAAACTGTTGAGAAGAAACGTAGACTCTAGCCAAACCCTGTAAAACTAACAAAAAATCTGCTTCTCAGATACAGTTACATGTTATGTTACTGCAATGTGTGATGCTAATATGTATTATAAGAATTACATCAGTGGTATGACTGTAATGTAACAGATAGACTTTCTGTAGATGCATGAAAAATTTCAGCAGCGACCATTGTTTTGATTTACCTGTAACTTCACAACTCTTAAGGTTATCAGTTATTTGTGGTTTATGCTGGGTACACACTAGACAATATGTTGCATGATCCGGCAGATCGGACCGACACATCGGGCACATCGTCTATTTTGCTGATGATGCTTGCTACATCAGGGCCGACGGGGGATGTCGTTAGCGAGGGCCATGCTGCCAAATCCAGCATGGCCCCTGCCGTCGCTGCCCGCATCGGCAAGGTGGTTTATGCACTTGCCGATGGCGGCTCCCCTGCCGGGTCCTGTCGAAGTCGGGCACACTAAACATCGTCTAGTGTGTACCAAGCATTAGGTGTCTTTTGCACCATTCTAAAAGTTATACTAAGAAGACCCTTCATGCATAACATATTTTAGGTCGTAAAAATATGTTCTTGTACTTTTAGTTAAAAATCCCAATTAAATGTAACCACAGCCACTAGTCAGCCCTACTTCATAATGGCGGGCATGACCACAGCTAAGCATCTGGCTAACAAAAAATTTCTAACCTCAACGAACGAATTACTTTTGTAAAATTTGCTTTATTTAGTTTTAGCAAACGCAGACCAATAGGTTATCATAGTAACAAAACATTTTGTGGAAGGATTAATAACCCATCATTATTTACATTTAATGAAACATACTTTAGGTCTATAACAGGCATGTCAAACTCAAAATACCAACCGGGCCGAATATTCAAGGTCTTAAGAGTGTGTGGGCTGCAAAAAAAAAAAAGTCATATGCAATTTTGAAAGATTTATTATTAATAAAAACCAATGCAGTGCCCCCTGTAGTAGTGCCCCTTATGCAATGCCCCCTGAATTTGTGCCCATTATGCAATGCCCCTTATGCAGTGCCCCCAGTAATGCCTCTAGTAGTGTCCCTTATGCAGAGCCCCAAGTGATGCCCCTTATACTGAGCCCCCAGTAATGTCCCTAGTAGTGCCCCCAGTAATGCCCCTAGTAGTGCCCCTTATGCAGAGCCCCCAGTAATGCCCCTTATGTTGTGCCCCCAGTAATGCCCCTTATGCAGAACTCCCAATAATGCTCCTTATGCAAAGCCTCCAGATATGTCCTTAGTAGTGCCCCTTATGCAGAGCCCCCAGTAATACCCCTTATGCAGAGCCCATTATATATTGTGCCCCTTATGCTGTGCCCCCTCCCAGTATAGAACAGACCCCACTCACCTGTGCAGTACTTGCCTTTCTTTACGATGGCCGCTGGGCACTGCTCCAGTCCACGTCGTCTTCACTCCCACCGTCCCGCGTAGACGCTGCCGCTGACTGGATCTTATTAGATCCAGAACGGCAGGTGCAGGCTCCTCTCATCGCAGGATACGCATGTGACGTCATGACGTCACTGGGAACGCTGGCCTCTGAAGTGATCAGAGGCTTCTGATTGCTTTAGAGACCAGCATTGCCAGCTTTAAATAAAGTAAACACTGCCGGATCGGAGCTGAGCTCCGTTCATGGCAGGGGTGTGGGCCGCATATTATATATATGTGGGCCCACACTGTCGGGCCTCACAAAATGTTTATTCGAGCCACATGCGACCAGTGGGCCGCATGTTTGACATGCCTGGTCTATAACGATACACATTATATATGTTTCCTGACACTTTTTGGTTGCTATTATTGTATTGTGGTGCTGGTTTGAGGGGTTAGATCGGGTAACCATACTTTACATTACAGTTGTCTATATACAGAAAGTGCTTAAAATGCCATACATTTTAGTGCCAGTTTAAAGTAACTGCAGGAAAAATTTTGTATTGAGATAGAATTGAATGTTACATGATAGATGGATTTTTTTATTCATGGAACAGCACAACTTTATCACAATCAAACCCTTTTAAAAAAGTAAATGGCAGTATGAAAAATTTTTTTTTTATAGTTCCTTTGTTAGAAATGCCTGTCTGCCATTTGCTAACATACCACTCTTTCTGTCTAACGGCACTTGAGTATATTTGTTGCTTGCTTTTCAATGTAGAAATGTAGATAAAAAGTTGCACTGCCATCAAGGAGTTATTAAAGGACAAATAGTTCATATACTGAATAATGAATGTAAAATACAATGTTCAATCTCTGTTTGACATTCCAAAACAACTTTACAGTAATGTGTGGTCCAGTATTATTGGTATAGAAAGGCATAATCACTGCAAGGATAGTCTGGATACTCTATTTCTGCCAAGGGCCATGGAAATGGCAGGTGATGGCAGGTTTGATGCCCCTTTTGCAAGAAATAATATTTGTAGTATAATTAGTTAATATTAGTAAATAACATATTTGGGTATTGCTGAAACCTCATTGACTTGGATCTTTTCATTCTACATCAATTAGTTATTTAATACTACCTGGGATACCAAGCATTGCCTGGGTTGAAGACTGGTCTCAGCAGTACACCTGCAGCTTTTATTTGTTTACATTGTCCTTGCCTATAACCCCATTCCATTGATCTTGAAAAGGACCCCACTGTTTGCTATCATGCATGCAGACAGTGACGTAACTAACGTGGGTGCAAGGGGTGCGGCTGCTATGGTGCCCAAGCTGCCTCTGTGGCCCACCACTCCCCCTGCACCCAGTCATACACACAAGGTGGACCGGTCCAGTCGGGGCCACTGGTGGCAGCGGAGTTGATTTGTTGCCGGCCTGCCAGCTGACTACAGCTGGCGCACCGGCAGGCACACATGGAGAGACAGTGCTGCCGGTCGCAAGGCAATCAGAGCTCGCAGACCGGCAGCCAATCAGCAGTGGCAGCTCCTGATTGGCTGTCGGTTCGCGAGCTCCAATTGGCTCGCGACCGGTGCTAGATTCAAATTTCGCCGTCGCTGTCTGTCCATGGCTGCCGTTGCCTGCCGGTGTGCCAGCTGTCCCAAATCCACACCTGTTGGCTGCAGGGGGAGGTGAGAGGCTGCTGGAGGGACACATGGAGTTGAGTTAGTTACTATGTGGCATAATGTTATGAGGGGCTACTATTGTGTGGAATAATGTGTTATATGGGACTCTACTACTATGTGGCATAATATGTAAAGGGCATTACTGTGTGGTATAATGTGTAAGGGGCATAACTGTGTAGTATAAGGGGCATTACTGTGTGGCATAATGTATAAGGGGAACCACTACTGAGTGGCATAATATGTATAAGGGGTAATACCATGTGGCATAACCTGTATGGGCTCTGTGTGGCATAACATGAATGGGCTCTCTGTGGGGGCAAATGTGTGTGTTTTTTACCTCTGGGGGGCCTTTTAAGATCTTGCTGTGTGGCCCCCAAAGTTCTAGTTATGCCCTTGCATGCAAACACAGAGTACTGACTAATATATATGGTTACTTTAAAAAAGGGCTAACTCAGGATTTAATATGAATTTACATGAGTCAAAGTTTGACACTTGCTCAGACTGTGAAATTAAAAGGATACTTTTGTAGCTTTCACACAGGTTTTTGGCAGACTGCCAATTCCCACTTGTGACAGCCCTGCAAGGTTGTCCCCATTTTTAGGGATTGTGTGAGAGTGTGTGGCCCTGGCAGAGTTCAAACCTAGGAAAAAACCTAATCCTGGTCAAACTACACCACCCTACCAGAATTTGGTCGAGCTAGGTCCAAAACTCTGGCCCAGCATAAAGATCAAACAGACAGACATACAGACAGATACGCTTTCTTGCTTATTATATAGATTAGTCTTGAACTAAACTGAAAGGCCTAATTCCGATTTGTACGTAAATGGGATTGCAGATGGATCTCGTGGATTTCAGCATACTGCGCATGCGCCGTATAAAGAGATCTGCAATTGTGCATCCATGGGATCAGAAATCCACACATAGACCGAGATCGCAAGTTCGGACAGATTAATCGGACCACTCTTTTATGGAAGTGGGCGCTTCTTGGCTGTAACAGGGTGGCCACCAAACTGTGCTGTCTAGGGGGAGTGTCGTGTATTAGTAATCTAACTTCCATAGTGTGATAAAGGAGATGGGATGCCTGTTTCAAAGTATTCATATTTGCAGTAGCACCCAGCAGATGTGCCTGACTCAGAATCAGGCCCTAACATGGTAAGGACACGGTCATTTTATGAAAGGTGGAATATGAATAATTTTAATTAATTACAGATTACTGTACTCACTCTTCCAGAGACTGAAGGGCAATGCTAAACCTCCTGGAAATGCTAGTTTCATTGTGGTAACTTATGTGTGCTACACAAGCACATACGACAATAAATACACTGCTGATGGCAATTTTGTATTCTGCTTATAAAACTAGCTTAGGAACCAGCCGATAAAACATATGTTCTTTTATGTCTGGAAGAAAAGATTGAATTCCATAGAGCCCCCACTAACTACTGCCCTTAATGTAACTATATGCCTTCTATCCTATGCTTATATAGAATACACATTGTTTAAATTGTTACAATGTGTATGTAATAAATTCTAATTAATTTTATTAGTTGAGTTGCCCTGAGGTGCAGAGTATAGAACAGACTAGATGAATTATTTGAAGAGGACAGTGTGTTTGCCAGTACAGCTAGCTATGTTCTAGTTTCTTCAAGTCAGATGAATTTTTATTGTTCTTATTGTTACATGGTGTGGTATGGATGTTTAGTTTGGTTAATGGTTTGTATTTGTTTGCTTTATTTTTATTTTTTTCCAGGTCTTCAGTAGAAAGCTAGGTTCATTAACCTTATTAAACCTTGTTAAAGCTGCAAGCTGCTCTGCTGCTCAGCTGCTGACCTCAGACCCAGGAACACAAGGTCAGAGCACTTGTAATAGAGTTATCTGCAGGCAGCTGTGCAGGGGGCATCTCTCAGGTTGACCTGTGTCTGCTTCTAATCTGTAATGTTGATCTAATAGAATTATTTTAATGTTATTGAAGACAGCAGATGGAAGGACATGAATCCAGAGACATTTGAACAGCTGAAAACTGTTTGCAGCAAATAATTTTAGATCTTGTTGAAATAAAATTGTGTAATTATTGATGTAAACCCTGATGAGGGTGTGTGTAGCAATGGAATGTCAGTTTCTCACATCCCAAATGTTTTATGCAGGTGTTGGAATTCTCTCTAAATTATCGCATGTAGAAGTACACACCCATTACATGCAGTTTGTAAGCCAACAGCTTCAATAATACTCTGTCTACTGACACACATTAGGAAACATGCATTTTAATGTTATTTATACTACCTCACATAGCACAGCACACAATGCATCCATAACTGGGCACATGGTATATGAAAAGTATAAGTAAAATATGTTAATCACGCATGGTATAGCAGAAAAGAGTATACATAGTACAATATACAACATAGATGGTACAGTAATACCTCTTTTCCACCAAAAACCCAGGTCCGACCTGGGTTTTTGGACATGGTTCCAACCCTGGTCAGACCCAGGTCAGACCCATTTACACTGCACCTTTGATCTGGGTTACTCCCAGGTCAGCCCTGTTCACACTGAACTCAGGTCTGCCCTGCTAAACCTGTGAGGTCATAAAAAGTGGGAGGTGAATGCTCCACAACCACCAATCCGCTCATTTTAGGCATGATCCAGAGCAGATAACCTGGGTTGCACCGTTTACACTGCACCATTACCTGGGTCCAACCCTGGTAGCTGCCTGGGTTGGATTGCAGGGTCCCTTGACCCAGGTTATTTTTCAGGGACCCTTTTACACTGAGCTGCAACCCGGGTAGACCCTGCAAAAAACCCAGGTTTTTGCTTTGGTGTAAAAGGGGTATAAGTGACACTAATGTAAAGAGCTCAATGCTAACATACATCTCTAATACACCACGAAAATATAGAAAAATGTTCTTGTTTAGCTGTCCAAGACCAATAGTGATCGTTTTCCTTTCAGGTTATGACTAGCTAAGTTATGGTATGTTTGGCATCATGCAGTTAAATCCACCAGTGGGAGGTGGATGTCTGCTGAAGCAGCCGTAAGCTCTCAGTCTCACTATAGTTACACACAATGTGCTCAGACATCAAGTCCTTTTTCATGTTCCAGCCTTATGTGTAGAGGCGGTCAGTGCCCTGTTTTATAAGTATTACTGGGAAGGCTAGAGCATCTGAAGTGTTAAGATGAGTACAGGTCAGAAAGTACAGGTACTGTAAAAGTTAATGTGGAACGATGAATACCTGTCATATAAAGCATTTGCTTACGATCTGATTAGAAATGTGCCTTATGCATATAGTGGTATTATGCAAATTGGGATTGTAAATATTTGTACAGTATAACTTGGAGAAAGGATCCTTTGTTACAAAAACAATTCTTCTTATAAGACGGTTATTTAGTTATAAGAGGATTTATTTTATTGAAACAACTTGTAAGTAATCGTTCTAGCAAAACACAGCATGTGTATCCCGATGTAATTGGATAGGACTTCATTGGTGCTATGGGCAGAGAGAGGAAAGGAAAGGGCAGATTACACTTAATGCCAGCTCAGTGATTCCTCCCACCTGCTCTCAGACAGCTACAATATGAAGGAGGGAGGGAAAACATCACCTCTTGGTCCTCTCAGGCAGCTCTGCCAAGGAGGTGAGCAACAAATTGCAGTATTGCTGACGCAGGATTAGCTTGCTGCTCTGGTTCATTACAGAACATATAGAAAGGAAATGAAGGGGCACATAATTCATGGCAGTCAAATAGGTTATTAAAGGCCTCTGCCATCTCCACCTCAATAAGAGACCGAATAACCTTTATGCTGAGCAGTCACTGTGCACGAAACCTCTTGCATTGTGGTACCCTTTAGCAATTGCAAGGCAGGTGCAATTACTGTGCATCTCTATTCATATAAGGATTTTTTCATCTAACAGGTGGGACAAATGTGTAATGGAGACCTAAGGAACATGTAGGCTGTATTTCCTCCTGACTTATTTTGTCTTTACAAGCAAAGAGTCCTAACCACTTCCTTGTAACATGTAGTCCTATCATTACTTTGCACAAATGGACAGGTCAATAGAGATTCTCAACAAATTCAAAACCGAAATTGGATCAAATTTGATAGGTTCATGGGCCAGAAAGTTGGTTGTGGTACGATCGTGAATTTAACATGGCTTGATTTTGGTTTTTAGGAAATATACCCGTTTATAAAATGTGGCCTGTCAGAGCTTAAAGAGTAACTTTTCTTTATATTTTAACAAATTTAATTTTTTGAAAGTTGAACAGTGCCAAGCTCACTGTACACATGGAAAACTGGTTGTCAAGTGTGAATTCTGCCTTATTGTTGCCATCTAAAGGCCAAGAATTCCCTGCAAAGTTTTCATACAACCAATTTGAGAACCAATTTTAAACAATTTTCAGCCTCTCTACAGGTCACTACCACCCAGAAGATCAGCAGACCCAAACAGCACAGTATACTAATGATCTGATTGGCCATAGGTTGTTCTATCCCTGCAGCTTCATGAAGCAGATAAAGAAGGGTAATAAAACAAGACTCTAACCCATGCCAAGTGAACCTTAAAAACAAATGTGTTACAGCTACTGTTATTTACAGATGTGTGTGTGTATGAAGGCTCAGTGACAGGAGGCATCTTTTGGACAAAATATACATGAGCATTACATAGAATATGATAGTATCCCTTCTTGGCAGGAACATGCTCACTGGGCTCTTCGGAAATGTTTTAAGACTTCAGAAAACTTAGAGAAATCTATCAGCATTACCTGCTATTTAAGCAGAGGGGCTTCTTATTGACTCTGGTTGATCATGTGATTACACTTGGCAGTTCAAACTGTCAATTATTTAGAAAGCAATCAACACATTGGGCCTGATTCAGAGCCGCTCGTAAGCGGCCGCTCGTTCGTTCCTACCGATGTTCGCACAACAGCGCATGCATATGGATTTTAATACACATGCGCGAACCAGTCAGTGCAGCCGAAAATCGTGTGCTCGCTAAATAGCGAATGCCTGCTATTTTGAGTGACAGAATGAGGCGTTTGTGGGTGGTAACAGGGGAAGGTGCTTGAAAACGGGGAGTGGAGATCCGAACGCAGGCGTGCTTAAAGGTCAAAACGGGCATTTTAAGGGTGTGCATAATTAACAAAGCAGCGTCATTGACCACGTCACTTGGTTGTTTTATAGTCAGAACTGCTCGTATGATTGTGGTAGGAAAAACCAACCACAAGAATAGCGAGCAGTTCAGACGCCTTTCAATGTACTCGATTAATCTAATAACATGACGTATGATGCGAGCGGCCAGGGGGCGTTTTTTTTTTTTAATTACGTTCGCATGTTTTGTTCGCTCGTTCAGACATAGAGGCGTGAACAGACCGCAAAGAGCGAACGGTTCATTTAAATAGCCAGTCCCTTTTTCTGAACAAGCGAGCGCAAATAGCGTCCGGCTCTGAATCAGGCCCATTGTCCCTAATAAGTCATTGGTCAGCTAAAAAACTGATGATTTTATTAGCTATAAATTCTAAATAAACATGTTGGTTCTGATGCAAGTAGCAATGAGAGCGTAAATTACTCAAAAGAAAAGTGCACAGAAAAATAGCATATATTGTCTTCATCAACAGGTTATGCCCTTGGCTTACTGCAAGTCATCATCATCAATGTGCACTTGCACCTGCCCTATAGTAGGTGCATTAGGTATAACCCTAACAGGTGTATATGTGCTCATGTGCTGGTCTGCATGGGCCACATTTGCTTGAACATAACCCTACTTTTCTTTAAATTTCCTCTTCACTCTGCCATTTCTGCACCTCTGGTTGCAAGGTTTGGTATGTAGAAAATGCGTATGTGTCTCCATAGATGCATATGCTCTTCTATCTCCTTCCTAAGCATGTGCAGGGCCATTTACTGTACACAAGGTATTCTACGCAAATGGGTGTGTGTTCAAGTCAGATTCAGCCCCGCTGTGTATAACAATTCTTTATGTTATTTGATGCAGTTTATTTATTTTAGTTGATCACTAGAACTGAAATGTATTCATTGACTGTGGAATAGTCTGTGTTTCTGGTAATACGGACCCAATGACTACAGCAGGGTCAGGCAACATTGTGTTTGGGTGCCAGACAGTCAACTTTACAAGCCAAATACTTTTCCACAGACAGACAGACAGACACAGACACACAACCTATTTGGTTTCTGTCGTTCACAGGCATATCAGGTCGGCCCTGCAGCACAGCCGATGGCATCTGCATGTGTGTGCGGATGACCCACCGACCACCGACACTGAAATCACAACTGGGCAAGCAAATTTAAATGCTCATCCAGTTGTAATGTCAGCTGAGACACATCGAGTGGCAGATTGGTAATGTATATAGCTTACCAGCTGGCTGCTCTGACGGCCTTAAGCTGGTTACACATCTGTACAATCACACTTTCGATGTGATTTTACTTTCAATTTCACTTACGTTCAGAAGTCCCGATCACAGTGCCTATATGTGCACACACCTATACAATCTAACTTGTGATCTTCGACTCCCGTCTGTCTAAACTATTGGATGAAAAAAAACACAAAAGCAGCAACAGCATAGGCAGAACAGTCGGCAGTGCGTACTCACTTCACATTTGGTCCAATATGGTACCATAGAATCTGAAGAAATTGGAACTGCACATAAGATGCGATCTTTAAATTCAATCAATAAACATCATTGAAGGTGGTACATACTCTTGCAATATCGCATGAACGGGACAGGAATCGAAAGAACGGCCTGATTATAAGGTGTGTACCCAGCTTAAAGCCACGCATCAACTACACGATTAAATTAACGATAACGACATTGTTATTGTTCAATCGTTTATTATTTTGTGCAGTGGACATTGAACCCACATTGAACGATATATCGTTCAGTGCCGGCACCCTCCATTATCCCTGAACCTGCACGACCTGACGATATTGTCAGGTTGGACAGCAGGTTCGGACGACGAGCGACGGCGTCAACGACCAGCGGGAGCGCACATCGATGGTCGTTGATGGCATATCCACTACACGATATTGCAGACGATTGAACAATAACGATGTCATTATCGTTCAATCGTTCATTTTATTGTGTGGTGGATACGTGGCTTAAATCTTCTTCTCTGTCTCTGATCGGGCTGCTCCTGTTCACTGCTCCTCTTTACTCACAGAAATACAACATTGTAATGCTGTGTGCTTTGCAAAGAATAGGGAGCATGGTGTAGGAAGGAGGAAGTTGGGTGTTGGGCATGCTGTTTATTGGGCTGGGTGACTTGAGATGATCTGGTATAGGTGCCCCACTTATTGCAACTAAAACCAACCGGCAAGCCAGCTGAGGTTCCTGACCCCTGGACTATAAGGTGGTTTTCATGTATTGTTTTAAGATAGTATTTTCTAATATACATTTTGTCTGCCATTGTTATCTGTATAATTCTGGAGCAGAGCAGGCCATATTTACTAAACTAGGAATATAACATTGATTACTAGTTTCTGACCTGCAGTTTCTCATCCATAAAGGGACCAACATTGCAATATACTCACCCTTTGCCCATTCAGCCTAGCAGAATTGTGACGAATGACTGCTAAATTTCCTTGTAACCAATATCCAGCAGAACATCTTCATACCAGCCTTCACATCCTATTTAGAAATTAGCCATGTTTGCAATTTACTGTGTGTGATAGGGTCAGTCTTTGAGTGGATATCACACTTACTGAAGGACTGAAACAACTGGTAACGATGGGGTGGAAGATGTACAAAGGCAGAACAGAGTGTTCCAGGCTGTACAGAGATTCATAGACAGAAAACAGCAGAAGTGCCAGAAAATGTCTCAGAAACAGCTAGGGACAAATGACCATGTATTAAGCAAAATGTCCAGTTATGTGAAAATGCCCTCTTAAGGGAAAAATGATGCTGAAATGATTCACTAAAAGTAATACATAATTGAGGCAAGAAAATTGATGTTTTCCACTGCACTTAAATATTCTAAGGGCTTTCAAGTCATCCTTCTTTCTGAAAATGATTATAATTTAGCTATATATATATATATATATATATATATATATATATATATATATATATATATATTCTCTCCAGCAGTCAGACAGACCACATATTTCAGTTAAAGCATGGTTCGTGATTTTTGGGTCTTGATGCATTAATCTCTACTTAGTTAGTGGGCTTTTAACACTGACTGATTGGTCTGTAACATGTTGTATTTGGCAAATAAAAAGTACATCCTTTATATTACCAATATTATTACTGACTTGGATACTACACAATAGTTTTCTATCCAGAATTAATTACAGAAATTGTAACTTAGTCACATGACTTCTATTTTTCTGTGAAACAAGAATATGGACAAACGAATAACATAGAGCTCGCTCATTGATAAAAGCCACCCCAAATTAATGGTTTGCACAGGAATCTACTGTTTATTATAATATTAGTGTCAGTGTAGCGCTCGCCATTTAGTCCACTTTTATTATTTGTCTTCTCGAGCTCTCCTGTCAGTCATACTGAGTAGTAATAACCATCTCACTGTACAATAAGAGACATGTGGCCTATAGTCAAGGGATATGTGTCATAAAAGGGGGTGTGACAAAGGGGTATGGCCAGGTCCAGAAAGGTTTGAATATGTTGACAGTACCAGACACAACTGCTGAGTTTTATGGTAGTCTGCAATCATAGTTATTATACAACTATGCCTTGAATAGGTTGTTGTCCTGTAATGGAGAGCAGACTGTAAGCTCTTTCGAGCAGGGCCCTCTTCCCTCAAGTGCTTTCCATCCACAATGGCATTAAACCTTTGGGTTCTGCCGCCCTGCTGCTTATTTGGGTATTATGACTGCAGTTGCAGTAATGTTTATAAACCTTGTCCATGTCCTGCAACGTTCTGTACTGTAAGTCACTTTTTTCTCATTTTGTTAATACTGTTTCTGTTATATATATATATATATATATATATATATAAACAACAATAATAATAATAATAATAATAATAATAATAATTATTATTATTATTATTATATTTTCTGTTTGCTTTGGTCCTTCCCCAATCATTAGACCCCATAACTGTAATGCCTGCTATTGCACAGATACTCATCCCCTGACAGTAAACATTCAGTGTATCTAAATAATTGTAATAGTAAGCAAGTCTAAGCAGCTGATTGAGCAAGCCAGGTCATACTGCAGCTTTACCCACACAGTTCATGCAGACTCTCTACCTAAGCCGCATTTCTATCTCAACGTTCTCCTTAAGTTGCAACCTGAAGAACACAACATTTGGCCATTTCCAGAAGATGCAATGTGTATCTTCACAATGGATGAGTCCTGAGCATAAGACTGCTGTTCTCCAACTTTGGGGGATGCTGACGTAGGGTAAAAAATAAATAGTAAATGGGTGTTCATTTTATTGTAACTATTCCCTCCCTCTCATTGGAAGTGATTCTGGAACAAACACTAACTACTTTAATGAGATCATATTTAGATAACAGACCATGAATGATCATATTTCAGATATACTGTAGTGCAATTAAAACTGATATATACATAAACCCTCTATTGCTTGTCCCATGGCTTCATTATTCAGCAATAAACATCGGCTTGTGTTTCTACATGCTGACTTTTTAGTGCGAAATGTAGACGGCTGCCATGTAACCCATTACACTCTGATATTTAGGGCTTCTTATGCATCATCTTGTGCAAACAGAGCTTTAATTAATTAAGCCAGGTTCTCATGGGGGCAAATCCATTAAAAATGTTTCCTTAGCAGTAACTTAATTTCCTTCTGATATAGATTGTATTGTGACGAAGGGGAAAAAGATGGAACGTGAAATATTTCTTAATGTGTGGTTTATTTTTCAAGGACCTGGTGGGAGCGCATAAGAATACCGTGTGTGCATTTTTCAATTTTCTGTTCTTTTCTTCTCCGAATGTTTGTGTTTTTGTTTTTTAACTGGGGTGAAATCAGAGGCTGAGACGTAACTATTTACCTAAATATTGAGCAGACAAGATCTCATTTCTGCTACTGTTACAATAACAAAAGGTTAGTTGCCAGAAGTTTCAGCAAATGTTTTTCTTATGCAGGACTAAGATTTCAGTACATTAAAACAGAGTAAACAAGTTGCCATAAAAAGCCGCTCAATACAGAAAAATAATGAGGAATACCAGACAGGGTGTGAAAGTCGATGGTTTATACAAGAACCCTCAGGGGACAAAATCAGACAGAGGAGTGGGGTAGTTACCCTTAGTATTCGCAAAATATAGGTAATATATGCAATGATGAAGTGCTTCAGACACTGAAAGTGAACAACACAGATACAAAAATAAACTAGTATGGGGGGAGTGCAATATAGAAGGAGGTCTAAGAGGATAAATGAATGACAGAGCAGTGGATGCTTCTAGGATAACATTGGCAGCGAGAGAAGACATTGCTTAGAGTGAGTCAATAAAGAATATTTGTGGACTATAAGTGAATAAGTAAAAAAAACAAGTAGAAGAAATGAAGGAGGTCAGACAAAATATAGTTAGATACAACAGAGGGTTGGAGGAGGAAAATTAAAAGCACTACATACAATTCAGATATGATCATAAAGAGACACAGATATAAAGAGAGCATGAAGTCGATATGTCCGACCATCACACAGAGAGCCTGATTCAGACCCGCTCGCAAGCGCTTGAGCGCTCGCGAGCGGGTCGATGGTGTGCTCTGTGCACACGCAGCGGCCGCACTGCGCGTGCGCAACCCCTGGAGCGAGAGAGAAATTCTCTCTCTCCGTGGCTCACTACAAAAGGGGTGGCTGTCGATGTTGATCGACAGCTCGCCCGTTTTGTAGGTATGGCGGGGGGTGGTTTCACAAACGGAGGTGTTCCCAAGCGAACGCCTGCCGTTTTTGGGCGGCCCCACTGACATCACCAGTGATGTCAGTGAGAGAGCTTCCGGCTCTATTAGAGCCAGAAGCTCTCTGGGGCTTGCGGCCACGAGACCCTAACACAAGGGTCTTGTTGCAAGCCCGATGGTCGCGATGGTCTTGACCATTTCGACCATCATCCTGGCCGCTCGCAATAGCTGTGGGTGTTCACCCACAGCTAGGCGAGCAGCCAGAAGGACGCACAAAAAAAAAAAACGCCCAGATTCAGAGCGAGCGCTCTTTCAGAGCGTCCAGCTCTGAATCAGGGCCATAATCCACAGTTATTTCTTTTAGGTCTTGTTCACACACGGCTTATTTGCCCCCTGTGAGGTCCACGTTCCAATCCAGCACATTTGAGACAGATCACATGGACCAAATTAGTACAAGCATTGAGTACGCAAGGCCTAGCCTCACATCCATGTCCCTGACTGACAGCCATAATCCCTATGCTTTTACCTTAGTCCATTCAAACTCCAAGTTCAATCTGCCGGGAACACACTGGAGCAGAACGGACCTCACATGTAGTAACTACGTTTATATATACAAGCCCTAAAACTTAAGATTCACCTTGATGACTGTGTGTGCTTAAGAAATAGAAAGACATTCCTGTAATTACATTTTCATTCATGTCCTGAAACCCACAGTGGCAGTCTTTCTTTTTAAACAACTACATTGTTACTGGCATCTAGCTTCCCTTATTTGCACAGATTGCCAATGTCATTTATAAGAAAGCATAGAAAACACAGAATAAAAATGTTTGATAAGATACTAAAAAATGAATGAGCCTTTAAAGATTTCAATTCACTCCTCCCATAGACCAGTGTCAATTGCAGGCCACATGAAACTTCAGCCACCTTGCATGTGATTAGAATATCATTATTAGAATTTTATCATACACATGTCAGTGGAGATAGGGCCTGATTCAGACTTGGGAATAGAGTGAGATATCTCTCTCAACTGTGAACCTGAACAAACCATGTTGCAATGCAAGAGGTGTAAAAAATACATACATTTTTTTTACATGTGGGGTAAATCCTGGCTGCTTTTGCATGTAGCCCACAAATACTGCATGTAGTATTGTAGTATGTAGTACTTACTCTACAATTTACATGTCAGTTTGGAAACACTCCTCCCAAATCTAAATCTCTCTGCACCTGCAGTGCAGCATGGTTTCACCAAGAAGATCAGTTGAGAGAGATATCTCACTCTATTCCCAAGTCTGAATCAGGCCCATAGTCCAGAAGACTATGCCGATGGGCCACCATATAGACGGCTCTGCTGTAGACTGCTGGTGATAATGGAACTTGTTCTCAAAGATTCCAGCTCATCATGTATAACTCAGGCCTTATAAGTGATTTGCATTATGCCTAAGTGGTTAATCTAGCCTTTCAATAAGTTTTTTTTTTTTCATTTTTAATTTCATTTTTCAATTCCTTAAATTGAGAGGCAAATTCTTCCTCACTATATTTGAGTTTATGTGAGCTAAGTGTCCCTCATTTATATGGTGCAGGCTACATTCATTTACAAGCTATGGTCATAGCAATTATGGTCTCTTTAGAACCTCCTGAATTTAGCCCTTTGGATAATTTATGCCACCAGTTCTTTATTCGACATTTTCACCATTTCTGGAAAAAGAAAAAACAAAACAAAAACAAATCACAATTTCAGTACACAGATGAACTGCTCTTGGCCTCTCTGTAGCACACTGCTTAGTTAGCTTTAGTATAATGAACCATTTCACATGCATGTAGGGATACACAGGACAACAATGACAATGTTAGAGACCAGAATGCATGCAATTCTATTCAAGCTGTAGATTTTTTTTTATCAGGCAACAATGTCACTATAATGTAACACAGTAAATATAGTATTCAATCAGCACTTGGTGATTTGTACTTGGTGGCATATCAGCACTGGTATATCTATAATGCATAGTGATGTATGCAGATGTAATGGCACAGACCTAATGTTCATTTGAATCATGAGCTATTAAATGGAATTCCACAATGTATAATGGTGTTTGTACCATAGATAGATAATAGATAATTGTCAGGAGAAGAGATAGATGTATACAACTCAGACAGCTTAGTAAGTGAAACCAAGTCATGTAGAGCATGGCAGACAGCATATGTTTCTTTGCTCTCACACCTTCAGGCCTGGAGGACTGAAAAGTTTTATCTCTTCTCCGTCTGTTATCTCAGACTCCTCAGAAGACAGCGTGAGAATTCCCCCCTGCAGGAGATAAGGCCCTTTTACATTTCAGTAACATCAAGGTGTGTTCTCCAGACAGAAATGAGCTCTGGACAGTTTCGGTTGACTCACTTTGCCTTGGGAAAGCACTTTGAAGGCACTTTTGATAATGGTACTGTTCCCCAGAAAAAGATTGCCCTACTGACTTCACTCACAGAGATAAAGAGGTGTGTGACATTGTATCTGCTCACATTCCACCCACCATCCTCTCTATGGGTACCATTTGATATGGTATCGCTTAGTGTATAGTGTTCCCATTCGTCTGATGGATAGTTCTAATAACAGATATTTTATTTTGTTGATATGAGCTCCTTCGAACTTGACCCCGCTGATGCTGTGCCCTATTTTCAGATGGACGTCATCTAGAACTTTAGTACGTATCATCGTGGCAGAGAAATAGGTTGTGAGTTAAATAGTAACTAACCAATGGAGCAATTTCTTTTCAAGAGGCATTTAATTTGCAGCTTATCCCCAGAAGTCCCCTTGCTCCTACTGTAAGTCAGTCCACATTTGTCACTCCTCCTAATGACCTGCGTGACGGATTAGATCATTTTGTCACAATTACAGTAGACAAAAGAGTAAGAAAAAGGAGAGTTGCTTTTTTTTCCCACTAAATAAGTGAGTCTGAATTGAAAAGACATTTGAGTCAGATTTGCATTATGCCTAAGTGGTTATTCCAAAAAGCCTTTTCATATAAGCATAAGGTTTCTTTTTTCATTCTTCAATCCCTTAAGTTGAGAGGTAATTTTTTTCCCCTCTATTTTTCTAAAGCTGCTAGAACAAAGGATGGTAGATATTACTTGCTCCTTGTTATGTCTCTGTGAAGCCTTGGGGATTTTTATGCCTCTCTCTCATTAGGGAAACAAATTGTCTCCAATAAATATTGAACTGGAATGGCACAAGAGAAATGATTTTCTTTATTTGTATTAAAGCCAAACAGAACAGTTTTAACCTATTTAGCCATGGTTGATGACACTTCCATAATTCTCTGGGATTCTCAAAGGATTCTAGAAGTATTACTTTCCAGGTATCTTTACTAGATCACTGTGCACTTATGTCGTAGTGGCTTCCTAGATAAAGTGACGAAGGTTATTTGAATGAAATATAATAAGTATATATATATTTGTCATTATTAAATGGCAGTCTTTAGATATATGAATGACTTCCTGTATGATATAGGAAAATGAAATTGTAAAACTCAAGCTGCGGCATATAAAAGAGTTGCTTGTAAGATATGCGCATTTCAGGACTGTCAGGACGGAAGGTAGTTTGTGATTACTTAGGGTAGCAATTTTTACGCAATTTTCCTGGTGCTGTCTTATTGAAAGGCATACAGGGGGCCACTCAGATAGATACATCGAAAAGCTTTTTCATTTTGTCACAGTATGGGAACTTCTAGAGTTACATGTAAATGCAGCATTATGTTTTTTTCATATCTGATCAACATGTATTTTAAAGCTGCTTTACCATGTAATCGCTATATTACTTGCACCGTCCCCTCCCCAGAGCTCCATGGAACCATTTTTCACAGTGTCCCATAGTTCATTTCACAGCACCAGAATACTGAAGATGTGCGATGCTGCGGAGTGGGGTGTAAAAATGAGGACCAATCTGAAGCCTCAGTCACAGAGATCTGGGTGTGTTCGGCAATAGTTTTGAAGCGGGTATGTAAAATGTAGTGTAATGCAGCTTTATTTCATAGTGCATTATACTTGTCATAGTCATCCAATGTAATAATGTATTTACAGCACAGTTGCCTACGCTCCTGGAAAGTCTAGAACACCAACCACAAGATGGATGGGAAGATGATACAAATTGTGTCATGACCCATCCACTTCAGTAACTTGATGGTCCATTTGAGTATTTTGCCCACCTATTAATTGATCTATCTTGCTTCCATATCTCCCAGATGTAAGATAGGAATATTATACAGGTATCTTGTAGTGAGAGATTGGCTTCCTGGGGCATGCATGATGCTGTGGTCATCTTTGCTAGAAGTGTGAGAGAGGGGAGAGCGGAGAGCAGGCGCGTGCACAACCGTCCCTGACTGCACTTAGAAGAGACAGACACCTTTTAATTAATAGATTAGGAGGGGATGCTGTGCTCTGACTGCCTTGATTTCTCTTTTTTTTTAAAATTTGCTGTATTGTAGAATATGTTGTTACGGATATTGCAGTGTACTTATTGATGCTTATTAACAAGCATTAATCTCTGGAATTTGTTTTGAGTCTTTGTCATTATACTTGTTTTTTTATAAGGCACTTTTATAGTTTGCGGTGCCGTACAGTTGGTATAACAGATGATGCAGTAAGAAAGTAGATATACATAGATGGTGAAGGAATAGTGAGGGCCCTGCATCTGACAGTTTACAATCTAGAGGGAGAGATAGTAACAGTTCTACTATAAATAGGGCCTTACACCTTATGACACTACAATGTTTCTTGCTTCTGAAGCTGGAAAAGTACTTGGTTTAAAAGCATCGGTGTGACATCACCCTATAGGGCTTATGTATTAATAATCTGTATTGTGGAGGATATTTTAATTTTCAATGTAAAAATCCCCACTATGTGCTAAACTGAACACTGTGAGTTACTTCCCCAGGATATTGTATGTGAAAGACTCCTCCGGGGGAATCAGTCAGTCATGGAGTCAGCTTCTGGAACCGGTCGGAGGCTGCAGGAGAGGGATCGGAAGATGCGAGAATGCTTCCATAGGCTTAATGTGGTTTACATCCTCTGAAGAGGGTGTAAACTAACTGGGCCAAACTCCCAAAAACATAGCTTTTCGTAGTTTGGAACATAGGGGTCAGTTCGCAGTCCCCGATCTTGGGTAAAAGTTGATACAGCACTTTTCCTGCTGCTATTGTCTACCTTACTAAGGGAATGTAGATACATTACCTACCATCTGGATGTCGGCTGACGAAATCCCAGCGCTGGAAAACCGGTGCCGGAATCCCGACATGAGTGGAGATGCTGATGCCGGGATCTCGACAGCTGGCATCCTGAAAGTAAGTATAG
The DNA here is from genome assembly GCA_031769625.1 of Taudactylus pleione. Lineage (NCBI taxonomy): Eukaryota > Metazoa > Chordata > Amphibia > Anura > Myobatrachidae > Taudactylus > Taudactylus pleione. Next base: position 2,003,771 of record JAUIMM010000241.1, read on the forward strand.
TGGGCGCCCTTAGCTGTTAGCCATGGGGAGGGTTAGATTTAGGCACCCTTGGGGCTTAGGGTTAGGCTGCGGGAGGTTTTGATTAGGCTGTGGACAGGGGGGGTTAGGGTTAGGCTGCAGGACGGGGAAGGTTAGGGTTAGGCTGCGAACAGGGGGGGTTAGGGTAGGCACCACCAGAGGGGGGTTAGACACTAAGAGGGGAGGGTTAGGTTTAGGCACTAACAGGGGGGGGTAGGGTGCGGGGTAGGTAAGGTTATGGTTAGAGTGCAGAAAAGGAGGGTTAGGGTTAGAGAGTGAAAGGGGGAGAGTTAGCATACTAACGTATCCCCTTTCAGGATTCTCAGCATCGGAATGATGCCGCTGTTGGTCTTTTGACAGCCGGCATCCCGATTTTCTGGCTCCCATACCCAACCTGAACAATGAATTACATTTTTTATACATATATATGTCTTACTTGTTTGATAATAATATGTAAACTCCTCCAAAAGTTTCTTTTGTTTCTATGTCATAAGCTAAATTACAACATGGCGGCCAGTGATGTCATTCTCGAAAAAAGGGATTTCCCTCTACACTGACTTTTGTAGCTTAGTGATGTTAGCAAGCTTACCTGGGCGGTGAACGATGAGAAGAAGAGGCAGCTATATGTGTGGCCTATCACATTTAATGACATTTGCCATTGTATAAGTGTGCAATAACATCAATATTTATTGTGATTTCATATCTCCAATTAAATAACAGGCGCAGCACATCACATTGGAGATCTTTAACTTTTTCACACCTCAATTCTACAGGACTAATCTTTTCTCTGTGTTATTAACATTTCTACAACCTTTAATGGCAAACTAGTAATGACTGACATTTAATTGCAATAAAAAACAGCAACATATTTCATCATATGGATTCAATACATGTAAAGTAGTGTCATTTTGTTATAGGGACAGCTACCTTCCACTTGAGCACATTATTCCGATTCATTATTTCTTCTGTGAGACATCACTGTTACCAAGGAAACAGGACAGTGGGAGGAATATAGTGGCCTCCGTGCATATAATATAACCACCCATGTGAAGAAAGGACACTCAGGGACTGCGAAAAGTAGGAGTTAAAAAAGGTTCTTGTACAAGTAATTATAATATCAGGAACCTTATAAAATACTCACTTTTATAAAATGCTTCGCTTTTTAAAGGGCAGACTCACTTAAATTATTATGCAGAAAGTGATTCTCTATCATGTGACACTTGTCTTTCATTTGTATAAGTTATTATCTGTGAAGAGAAGACAATTTGCATGGCAACCCTTTGATGAGCAAGTAAAGCCACTATTTTACTTTAATATATAATATATAAAAGACTGTGACTAGCTGAGCTGAATTAAATATCTTAAATAAATGGAGTGTTTAGACTATGTCTGCGATGCTATATTTTGCTCCTCTGTAGCAAGTTGCCAGTTGCTCGCTCACAGACAGTTATTGGCATTGTAGCAAACTTGGGGCCTGATTCAGAGCCGGATGCTCTGATAGAGCGCTCGCTCTGAATCAGGGCCGGCCTTCTGTTTTTTTAGAGCGGCCTCCTGGCCGCTCGCATAGCTGTGGGCCACCATGCGCACTGGGTCACCATCGACCCGCTTGCGAGCGCATAGCGCTCGCGAGCGGGTCTGAATCAGGCCCTTGATTTGCAGAAATGCACAGTGTGGATTGGTTCGGTTGATTCATAAACAGGGGCGGGGCCATTGATGTCACAGCAGCTCTGATACCTGCAGGCTTCTTGACCTGTATCAGGTCCCATTAGCACACTTTCCTAATGATGTGAGGAGGGGTTCTAGCTGTCTGTAATGAAATGGGGATATAATCATTTACCTTTTAACAAGCCTGTATTAAAATGTCAGGTAATCCTGTACAAGCAATTCTACTTTTGTAGTTCATATCTAATTAATTCAATTATGTGATTTAGTGGTCTTTTAAGTTACAATTTTAGTTTATGGGTTTTGTGGGCATAACTTGTGTATGAAATCTCCCTAAACTTTTTCCCTTTTTAAGTGAGGTTACAGGCAAAATATAGGGTCTCATTCAGACCCGGTTGCAAGCGCTTAGCACTCGCAACAGGGTCAATGTTAAGGCCCTGCGCACGCGCAGCGGCCGAACTGCGCGTGCGCATGTCCCGGAGCGAGAGAGAAATTCTCTCGTTCCGAAGCTCACTACTTAAGTGGCGGTTGTCGATGTTGATCGACAGCTTGCCCCGTTTTGTAGGCGGGGCGGGGGGTGGTTACACAAACAGAGGCGTTCCCAAGCGAACACCTGCCGTTTTGTGGGCGGCCGCACTGACATCAGCAGTGTTGTCAGTGGGGAGCTTCCTGCTCGATCAGAGCAGGAAGCTCCCTGGGGCTTGCGGTTCCCGAGACCCAACCTTAGGGTCTCGTCGCAAGCCCCGATGGTCGCGATGGTCAGCTTAGCTAGCGACCAGGAGGCCGCACTTAAAAAATCAAGCGGTCGCCCTCATTCAGAGCGAGCGATCGCTTCTTGCGACCGCCTCTGAATGAGGGCCATAGTCCACAAGTCTTCCATAGAAGTAATAATTTATAGTACCCTCTTAACTTCAGGATCTAAAAATCATTGAAGTCTAAAGATGTTTCATGTACGTCACTTTTATAACACATTATCAAGATGCAAATTTGTAATACATTATTTTTTTTTGGATAACTGCAGAGTAACAGGTTTACTGCACACTGTATATACCAAGTATAATATAGTTGTAGGGGCAATACTTTAGGTTCATCATTTTAGAGAAAATCAGTCATGAAGAACAGGTGATGCATTCAGTCAGATTACCGTTTCTTTGGTCAGCATTCTTGCCTTCATATTTTTTTGTGAATTTTGATCATAACAAAATAATAAGAGATCACATTTGTAAATCAAACACAGAAATTGTAGTGAACAGTTAATGGGATTGGGAAGAAGGGTAGGAGTAAAGAATAATCTGGTTACTGCTCTTCGCTGGGACAGAACGCTTTTCCAGTCTCTGGCAGCTGAAGGGTTCATTAAATTAACATCAGGTCTTTTAGTGCATGGGCTTCAGAGACAGTTGTCATGGCAACGGCTTTATTAAACAGCTGCCCTAACGACGTGGGGACATGGCTGGGCGGGTGGGGGAAGAGAGAGTAAGAAAGACACTGAGACTGTGAAAGTCATTGCTGCCCTTTGAAGACGGGACCCCGACTGAGGTGGACCGACTGCGGCGTCCTTCTGACAAATTCTGCTCAGCTTTAAAGTACAAGAATCGGAGGCTGCGACACTTGTGTTTGAACTTGGAATGGCCAATTGTTGACTCATTGTGACCTTGAATGAATGACCTTGCATATGTTAGGCACAATACATATTTAGATTGTTAGTTCTGCAGAAAGGCATTTAAAGTTATCTAAATCTGGTGCATTCAACGTCCTAATTGTGTAGTTAATTTCTATTGTTACTCAGAATTTATCACATAATTACAAACCATGGGATTTGTAAAATGCCTTTATTGGCTGCATCTTTCAACATTTATACTTTGTTCCTCTGATTGAATAACCTCTATATACAGTTAAATGCTGCCCACTTCAGTGGCCAGTATCTGCAGAAGTTTCCCTCTTCCATTCTTCATGCAAGACCCTCTGTATGCTAGGTGCCAGAAAGCAATGGGAAATGATTACAACCCACTTATTGTAACGGTTATTATTATTAGCAGAGATAATGGGCATTTCACCGGCGAAGGCCAGAGTTTAATCGGCTCCATTCTGCACCGTGTAAAACCTCAGTGGAAAGCCATAAAAATCCAGGCCAGGGTGCAGTGAAAACAAGAGCCATAAATACGGAAAAGTCGTTATCTGCCCAGTCCCTCTCGAACACAGCGTTATAAGGCGAGACACGCGGTACTGCTTCCGGGGAGTCTTGTGTCAAAAAGAACTGTGTTGGTCACATAAATGAGATTTCCTTATATCTTCCAATACATTTACTTTTGTTACATTAAATAGCGTGTAGCAACCAATCAGATTCTAGATTTTTCTAATAACGTTTAAAAATAAAAGCAAAGGTTTGGTTGCTAATAGATACGTTTACCTGTTGTTATTGCACATTTTTTACTGCTGTATATGATGATAATTACATATGTCCTGTTCAGTTTAGTCTTTCTTATAGATAGATTTGTTTTCTTTTTTTGACCAGCACTGCAAAGTAAACTAGCTTGATCATGCATCCTTAGCGGTGCCAACTCACTGTATGTTAGTGCAGCACAACTTAAGGTGATACAGTCAGCTCAACAGGAGAAGACAGAGGTCTGAATGTGATGTTTATGCTACAGCTATACCATTGCTTTCCACATCTGTTTCCAGGTTTTCCTTACTGAACTTCCAATTCTACAGTCCTAGGGGTATATTTACTAAAGTGAGAGTTTTTAGAAGTAGAGATGTTGCCCATAGCAACCAATCAGATTTTACTTAACATTTAACTAGCACCTTCTAGACGATAATAGCTAAAGTCTGATTGGTTGCTATGGGCAACATCTCCACTTCTAAAAACTCTCACTTTAGTAAATATACCCCCTAAAATTGTGCCACAGTACAGATTGTAGTCTATACAGTAGCTTTTATCACCATCCAGCATTAGTAATAACATATAATATTAATCACTATTACAGCAACACTGTCATCCCTATTTCCAAACGTATACACTTTGGGCCTCATTCTGAGTCTCTCACAATGCCGGACGCAGTTGACTGTTTTTTTTTTCCACTGCTCATGTGTCGTAAGTTGCACTGTACATGTGTCCAGAGTCCATGCACACAGAGGGTATGATTCAGAGAGGGCGCTAATGCACAGCCGCTGCAACACAGTATATGCCATGAGGCGCCTTATGTAAATAGACACTTCTTGCTGGCTTCTCTGATCCGCTGTTGCATTTGAAGACTCAGCATCGTATCATCTGTGTGCACATCGACCATCTGGGTAATCCTCAGGTTACTTAGTTGCAAACTCAGGCTTATAATCGCACACATTGGCGGCCAAAGTTTCAATGGTGCGACTCATGGTTGTGTCTAAAGACGCACAAAGTGGTGCTGAAAGTGGGTATGTCAGTCGTTGCACGTGCAGATGCATGGATGTACACCAGGGAAGGGCTTGCAGTGATATTTCCATAAAGTTGCAGAAGCAATATAAGGCAAAAGACGTGCACACTGATGCTGCAGCATTCTACTCAGAATCAGGCCCATGGCATCCTCACTTTATTTATTCATTATGGAATGGCGCTATCTTCTCTGATTACATGATTCACTCTCAGAGCCGTAACTAGCTTTTTGGTGCCCTGCGCCAGAGCGAGCATTGGTACCCCCCTCCATTTTTTTAAATAGGGACATAAGATAGTGCACCTGAAAATAGACCATGGCCTCATGGGGAAGGGCCAGGGAAGAGATAGGGGAGGCCAGGAGATGCTGGGGATACCAGAAGAGGAAGCTACAAGTGAGGATGATAATAAACAGGCCTGAACAGCGCTCCCTGCCCTGCGGTGCCCTGTGCCTTGGCACTGGTCACACCACCCTAGTTACGGCCCTGTTCACTCTATTTATCTCTTTTTATTTTATAGTGTCACCCATTGCAAAAATTTCAATCTCCAAAAACAGACTTTTTGAAACACTTTTTCTTGCATTGACATGACAGGCACCGTAGCAGATATGCATACTGTAGCTACGAACACCACAAACCATTAAATTTAGGAGACAGATAGACACTTCTCAGAAGCAGTGAATATTTGTTTATCTGTAAAGATTAATACATTGGATCCAAACAAGAGAAACATTTGAAGGAAAGAGGGGAAATACAAAGATTTAAAACATATCATATACCATTGACCTTCTATTAACGATTAAAAAAAATGACAATCTTTACCGCACACTCTTGACCTGTTCCTTGTTCTTGGACATCTTATAATACGCGTCTCACACAGCACTTAGGCTTATCAGTAAACACACTGTCATTATAAGAGCCACAGTTAAACATTTCATTACTGTAAACAGCACTTAAATGAGCAGTGTGTGTTTATCATGATTGACCCAAGCCTCTGAAACTTGACTATATTTTTTACTTGAAAGAATTGTCTGCATGAATTTAATGCTTGGACTCATTGCTTATCCAGTGGAAACTGCTCTCATTTTCACAATTATGCTTTTGCCCTTCATACTGAATAAAATAAAGTAACCTAAGCTGTATAGAAATCTGTGTTCTTCAGTATGTTTGTTGGTTAGACATTGGCATTCCCTATTACGATAGTGTCTATATCTCACTGTATCCCAGGTGCCCTGCCTTGCTGGCCAGAATCTGACGGTGTCAGTGTCAGAATGGGCCGCTGGGCTATTCTATGTCTTTGGTTCGGATGGCTGGTTTAATCTGTTTGTAGACACGTGACAGCCTCCTCCTCAATCTCCCCACGTCTCTCAGTGTGACACCGTGTTACAATCAAATGGCTATTCAAATATGCAAATCCCGCCACGTGCAGATTGGATACAAATTGACACCCTTCCCCCTTAAAAGCGATGAATTTTTAACTGTGAGCCAGAAGGTAGAAGATTCAATGCAGCCTTTTCATTACACCTAAGCAATGTCCTTATAGATGCAACAAGCATCTTCCTGTATTTAATGGAAAACACCATTTACTTTGGACTAACATGTACAGCACATGTGATCAAATAAATGATTTGACCATATATCGTCACTGTATTTTATTTATAGGTGAATCCATACATTTAAAAATGTAAACAATTAACTACCAATGAAAAAAAATACATGTGTGCAGTTTTAAATTATTAATGTAGCGTAATGTATAGTACATTGTGGTCTCTATTACTGACCTTAAAAACAGTGGCATGCCACTCCTGCCTCCAAGATTTTGCCCATGCTTCTCCCTACCTCTGGAACTCTTTCCCTCCCTCCCCTTATCAGACTCTCCACCGCTTTACAAAACTTTAAACAAGCTCTCAAGACCCACTTCTGTATCAAAGCCTTCCAGTTCCCATCTTAACCTACTGCCCCATGCTCCTTGCTCACTGTCTCCCCCACCTGTGTCACCCATGTAGGTCTGCCCCTCCCTCATTGGAATGTTAGAATGTAAGCTCTCACGAGCAGGACCCTCTTCCCTCATGTGCTTTTCCTTACCTTACTTATACTATCATATATTCCATACTCCCTAAAACGGTACCTAACCCTTGGTTTCTGTCGCCCTGCTGCTTATTTGAGTATTATCACCGCTGTTGCAGCAATGTTTATAAACCATGTCCTTTTCCAGCAATGTTTAGTACTGTAAGTTTTCTATGTACTTTGTAAGGCGATGCCGAACCATTACAGGCCCAAATAAATAAAGGATAATAATAGTAGTGTACATTTTATATAAAGAAAGCCGAAAACATTCTATTTATAAGGCTCCACAAGGGTTCTGTTGTGCCATACAAGGGGATAAATCTGACAAAAAGAAATATAAGTATAGATTAATGCAGACAGAATATACCAGATGTTTCCAAACTCCACCATTACTGTCCAGGTTTTAAGGATATCCATGTTTGAGTGCAGATGGTTAAATCACGTTGACTGAGGTACTAATTAAGTCACCTTTGCTCAAGCAAGGATAGCCTTAAAACGTGCACTGTGATGGCGGAGTTTGGGAACCTCTGGTATATACTGTATATTCACATAGATAGTGATACATACTGTAATTATATGTGCAGTTAGCCTAATTATGTAGAGAAGATAAAGGGAAGAGGGCCCTGCTCATATGAGGTTACAGTCTACAGTAGGGGGATATATAGGATGACACAATTGGAGAAGAGGGCAAGGACTGCAGAGAGATAGGAGAAGAGCTGGTAAGCTAGAATGGAAATAAAAGAGTTTTAGGGAATGTTTGAAGGCTTGGAGGCTATATCACAATCTCTCATGGAGTGGGGGCATTTCAGAGGTTAGGAGATTCCCAGGAGAAATCCTGATTGCGAGAATGGGAAGTGTTGGTCAAGAGGAGGTGAGGGGGCAGTCATTAGCAGAGCTACAAGGGAATGTTTGAGGAAATGTAGCTGGAGATGTAGGGAGAAGCAGTAAGGGAGAGAGAAGAGTTTGAATTGAATTCTGAGTGGTATAGGGAGCCAGTGCATTGACTGGCAGAGAGGGGCAGCAGAGGTAAATCGATGAGAGAGAAGAGTAAGGGGGGCTGCAGAGTTGAGGACAGACTGGAGAGGGATGATGCAGCACTTAATAAGGCCAGAGAGGAGCAAATTACAATTATCATGGTGGGAAATGAAGAGGACATGAAAGCGTTTTAGTAGTAACTTCCAGGCTAATGAATGGTCCGATTCTGAAAATACTGCGGAGATGGAAATGGCAGATTGTGATTAGGCATTGGATGTGGGAGGAGAAGGAAAGGGCAGAGTCAGTGGTGACACGTAGACATCGGACTTGGGTAACGGATGAGATAAAGACATTGTAAACAGAGATGGAGAGTGTGGTATTGTTTAAAGCTGCAGTAAAGTGACCAGAGGGTCACAATAATAATATATAAGTAGGTGAAAACAATGGAAGCTGTTATGCATTTCCTGCACTTGTTGGATCTGCGCATATTGCTTACATGACTGATTACTGGAAAACCCCATTCCTCCTGCGAGGCTGGTATGGATTGCAGAGTCAGAGAGTGCTAACTTCCATCTCCTGTAAAATACGATAGGACACTGACATAACGTTACTTACATCTTGACATGAATGATACTTGGTTGAAAACTACAGATAAAACATATTAACTGCTAGCGAGTAATATAATAAAGCAGAAAAGATAAAGCTTTATGGCATCTAATGTTATAAAGTACATGATGCTCTTGTTGACACCTTGGCAAAACATCCTTAATCAAAGGTGCAAACACCATAGTTTCTGGTATACCTATATAGCTACAAAGCATAATGGCCAGACAGTCACAGGTCGGAGATAAAAGGCTCTAATTTTGGATGTTTTGCATTTCCTTTAAGTTGCGTGCTAAGACTATTAATGAATATTCCTTGTGTTCCCCAGATTCGGGCAGATGGTCCTCCGCATGGTGGCGTTCAGTATGAAGTTGTACCGGTGATGAGAGATGGAAGTTCCATCCTACGAGACATGGCATTTTCCGTGGACAACAAATACCTTTACATCATGTCAGAGAGACAGGTAAGAAAGTGGAACCTGCAATGAATAGAAAAACATTCGGATGGTGGAGAAATCCTAAACAGTCATGAACATAGTTAAGCTTATAAGCATCTCACATTTGCTGTTTTCAGAGCCCACATGTAAATGAATCCCCTTTTGAGAGCCATATGGATGCAAATTTATTTTAAATAAAGTAAATAATGCTCAGCCACACTTTCATAATGATAAGTCCCAGATTTCCTGGAGCAGTAAATGGCATACAAACACTCTCATAAATATATCACAATAGCACAAGACTACTGCTGTATTCCAGAAATGTTTTGTCACTGCTTGAGTGTAACAGGTTTATCATTGTACGTGGTTATAACAGTTGCACAGTAATGTATTCCAGACTTCCTGCTGCACATCCTGGTAATGCCTGTACATTGTTACAGCATACAGCAATTTATAGGGAATATTACGTTCTCAGTTGACATTACCCATTTGCTGTCTTAGAAGCCAGCATTGTTTTGTGGGTGCAATAAAGCATTACAACATGCTTTAATTATGTTCAAACTCATCAATATTGCAATAGACCACTAACAATTTGTATTCTGTACTATATTTGCATTAGCCACACAAAAGGATTTCAGTGACAATAACAGGCAGCTATGAAAATCCTCTGATGTACAAAGAGGGGGGATGTGAAAAAAAAAATAGATGTAGGACTGCGTAATTTGTCCAAATCGCATTTCTAAGGTGCCGGCTTGGGCCACCTCATATCCGAAACATGGAAGCTTTTTCTCCACACCTCGTAATTGTTTGTCGGGTTTATGATAATTCAGAATTAAAGCGAGAGATGTTTAATCCTTTCCCCTGCTCGCCGCAGGAAACATTAATGCACATTTTTCTTTTGCAAATTGACTTCTCCATGTAAAGATTAGAGCGGCCTGGGTTTGTTCTGTTTGGATAGCAGCCTCGTAGAATTCAGATTTCATGCAAATTTAGGGAAGTGATTCAAGCTGCTGGCAGCTGTATAATGAAAGACTAGTGCAGGTATCAGTAACTGGGCATTTAGTCAAGAATATAGCTGGGGGCGCTTGGGCAGTCCGTGCTATGCAATTTCTGAATTTGTCCCATTTGATCTTAAAGTGCCCAAGTGGTTATGTTGGCAGACTAAGATGTTACACAGTTAGGTTATTACAATCCCAGTGGATATGTGAGCATTACAAGTAAACAAATCATTTTTAGTTGTGTAATTAAATCTCATGAGATTACATGCATATTAAAAGCACTTTATGACAACATGTGATTGGATGTGATAAGATCTTTTGTTTTCTAAGTTATGTTCCTGTAGTAGTTATGCGACAATGCTGAAATAAATGTATGTTAGCACCAGCAGTTTATGATGCCCACAGTTGTGTTGGCATGGGTGAGGTCCTTGTGAGCCATGAGTGTCCTAGGTAACAGACTCCTGTGTCTCTGCTATTTTGTGAAATGAGGCTTTTTTATCAATACAGTCTTTGCTCAGATATCATCAGAATGCAATTAATGCATTCCAGGTTTCAGTAACTAGGAGCAAGTTTAGGATGAATTGAATATATTTAACTGTGTTGTGCGTTTTGGGATATAGCTGTAAAAGATGGACCATTCAGGGCCGTAGCTAGGGTAGTGCGGCCGGTGCCATCGCACAGGGCACCACAGGTCAGGGGGCGCTGTTTGGGCCTGTCAGATTTATGTTTATGATCATTCTCACTTATAGCTTCCTCTTATTTCATCTCCAGCATCTCCTGGCCTCTCCTATGTCTTCCCTGGCCCTTCCCCATGAGGCCATTCCCCTTTTTTGGGTGCATTACGTCCCTTTGAAAAATGAGGGGGCGCCAATGCTCTTTCTGGCACAGGGCACCAAAAGTCTAGTTACGGCTCTGGGAAGATTATTTTATCTTTGAGTCTTATTTGCTGCCAAATACATGCAAACATACCTACATTACTTTTTCATTGCTATGTCATAATGTCCCTTTAAATTATTTGAAATCCTAGTTCCCAAATCTGTCTGCATATGACATAGGCTTCCAACACGCCTTTTGTCTGTTTTATGCCAAGAGCTTTGTGGTAATTAGCCAAGCTACTATAACTGACAAGTAAAATTCTTAATTACTACTAATTGTTCCCCCTCCCATCACACACCAGCCCCCCAAAAAATGAGTCTGAACATTCCTCCTAATTGCTACCTACTCTGCATATTCTTAATGAACACTGTTCTTCGTTTGACAGCTACTTAATTAGGTCAATGGCTTTTTTTTCAGTGTCTGTAATTATCCCACCTGTTTCTGCTCTTCACCTATGGACTGGGGTTGCACTGGCCAAATCCATTAACCAATTCTTGACAAATGAAAGCAATCGACAAAAGTCCTATGCAGTAAAAATTAGGGATTTTGTACATGTTTATATAAATCCCATTATGGTAGCCTCACTAGCTACTGTAGCCCAACAATATACGGCTTCCACATCTTTTCTAATTATGGATTCTATTTATAAAAGCAAAAATAAAAAAAACCTCATTTTAGCTAACGAAACCATTTTTTGTATTTCTCCATATGTAGTAAACAGACATGTTCAGAGAAATCACACGTATCTCTGCCTTTTCATTTGTTCTATTCCTGATGCCCCCATAGCTAGCAATGGGGACTGTGCAGGTCTGGTATTTATAAAGATGAAAGAAGCTTTGGTTCTCTTATCTTTGTTCAAGACATAAAATCAACTCTTGATGGCTTCTCTCCTTTGCCCCCAAACTCCTTGAGCGGATTGTCTACAACCGACTTTCTTTCCTCCCTGCTTGACCAATTTCATCTTGGCATTCATACTCTCCACTCTACTCAAACTGCCCTCACTAAAGTCAGCTGTGACCTCTTTGCTGCCAAATACTAGGGCCACTACTTTCTACTCATTCTCCTGCTGCTTTTGACTAGGCACCGGACCATTTTTGCTGGATTTGGATTTGGTTCTAATTCGTCGTCCGGCTTTGGATTTGGATTTGCCAAACTGCGGTGACTGGTTTTGGATTTGGATTTTTAACAAAAAATTACAAAAAAGCTAAAATTACATAAATTGGGCTTTTTTTTTGTTCCTGGAGTATTATTAACTTTAATAACATTCATTTCCAGTCATTTAAGACCACCTCAGAGCTCACAATATTGTTTTCACCATTATTGACCAAAGGCTGCAGTGAGTTGGCTGGATACTAAGCGACAGAGCAGCGGCACAGACACCACAGTTTTTTAAAGCACATCTATGAAACATTGCCACACAGCAGTGGCAGCATTGAAAGGTAACGCAAGATGGATACGGTGTTTAGATACACAGTGGTCTTATGCCCAAGCAGTCACAGTGCTTGTATACACAGTGGGGTATGGTCCAAGGAGTCATGGTGCTTGTAATGTATACAGCACCAAGAAAAATAAAAAAAAATTTTAAACTTTTAACTTTCTTGGAGGTTTTTTTTTTTTTTTTATTGTTTTACTTTTTATTTAAACATTTTTTTGTACCCACACAGCCACTTGTAAGTTTGGAGTCTTTGGACACAACTACTTAATCAGCAGAGTATAGCGCAGCGTACATCAGCATGCTCTATGCTCCTATACATAGCCACTTAATCAGCAGAGTATAGCGCAGCATACATCAGCGTGCTCAGTGCCCCTATACATAGCCACCATCATCATTGTATAGCGCAGCGTGCTTTCAGTGCCCCTATACATATCCACCATCAGCAGAGTATAGCGCAGCATGCTGTCAGTGCCCCTATACATAGCCACCATCAGCAGAGTATAGCGCAACGTGCTGTCAGTGCCCCTATACATAGCCATCATCATCATTGTATAGCGCAGCGTGCTGTCAGTGCCCCTATACATAGCCACCATCAGCAGAGTATAGCGCACCGTGCTGTCAGTGCCCCTATACATAACCACCATCAGCAGAGTATAGTGCAGGGTGCTGTCAGTGCCCCTATACATAACCACCATCAGCAGAGTATAGTGCAGGGTGCTGTCAGTGCCCCTATACATAGCCACCATCAGCAGAGTATAGCGCAGCATGCTGTCAGTGCCCCTATACATAGCCACCATCAGCAGAGTAAAGCGCAGCGTGCTGTCAGTGTCCCTATACATAGCCATCATCAGCAGAGTATAGAGCAGCGTGCTGTCAGTGCCCGTATACATAGCCACCATCAGCAGAGTATAGTGCAGCGTGCTGTCAGTGCCCGTATACATAGCCACCATCAGCAGAGTATAGTGCAGTGTGCTGTCAGTGCCCCTATACATAGCCACCATCAGCAGAGTATAGTGCAGGGTGCTGTCAGTGCCCATATACATAGCCACCATCAGCAGAGTATAGCGCAGCGTGCTGTCAGTCCCCGTATACATAGCCACCATCAGCAGAGTATAGCGCAGCGTGCTGTCAGTGCCCCTATAAATAGCCATCATCAGCAGAGTATAGCGCGGTGTGCTGTCAGTGCCCCTATACATAGCCACCATCAGCAGAGTATAGCGCAGCGTGCTGTCAGTGCCCCTATACATAGCCACCATCAGCAGAGTATAGCACAGCGTGCTGTCACAGTGCCCCTATACATAGCCATCATCAGCAGAGTATAGCGCAGCGTGCTGTCAGTGCCCCTATACAAAGCCACCATCAGCAGAGTACAGTGCAGCGTGCTGTCAGTGCCCGTATACATAGCCACCATCAGCAGAGTATAGTGCAGGGTGCTGTCACAGTGCCCCAATACATAGCCACCATCAGCAGAGTATAGTGCAGCATGCTGTCAGTGCCCCTATACCATAGTTGCCGACTTTCTGGCTGCTCCTTCCGGGAGGGAGCAGCCAGATCGTCAGGGCAGCGGGGGGCGTGACCGAAAAAGGGGGCGTGTCCAGATGGGTGCCTGACATTTGTAGGCGTCACGGAGGCGGGGTCATGCGATCGCGTCATTTTGGCCCCGCCCCCGCTCCACAATGCCGATAATACAGGCATTGTGAGGCAGGGGGCAGGGCCAAAATGACGTGAATCGCGTCACTGGCTGCTCTCGCAGCGGGGGTTAAGAGTAAATTGCGAGGGATGTCTTTGGGATCGCCGGCTGCCGGGAGGCTTGCCTGCCTTTCCAGGGGGCCGGAGCTGCACCCGATTATCAGGAGGCTCCCGCCCAAATCGGGAGGGTAGGCAACCCTACCCTATACATAGCCACCATCAGCAGAGTATAGCGCAGCATGCTGTCAGTGCCCCTATACATAGCCACCATCAGCAGAGTATAGTGCAGCGTGCTGTCAGTGCCCGTATACATAGCCACCATCAGCAGAGTATAGTGCAGCGTGCTGTCAGTGCCCGTATACATAGCCACCATCAGCAGAGTATAGTGCAGTGTGCTGTCAGTGCCCCTATACATAGCCACCATCAGCAGAGTATAGTGCAGGGTGCTGTCAGTGCCCATATACATAGCCACCATCAGCAGAGTATAGCACAGCGTGCTGTCACAGTGCCCCTATACATAGCCATCATCAGCAGAGTATAGCGCAGCGTGCTGTCAGTGCCCCTATACAAAGCCACCATCAGCAGAGTATAGTGCAGTGTGCTGTCAGTGCCCGTATACATAGCCACCATCAGCAGAGTATAGTGCAGGGTGCTGTCACAGTGCCCCTATAAATTGCCACCATCAGCAGAGTATAGTGCAGCGTGCTGTCAGTGCCCCTATACCATAGTTGCCGACTTTCTGGCTGCTCCTTCCGGGAGGGAGCAGCCAGATCGTCAGGGCAGCAGGGGGCGTGGCCGAAAAAGGGGGCGTGTCCAGACGGGTGCCTGACATTTGTAGGCGTCACGGAGGCGGGGTCATGCGATCGCGTCATTTTGGCCCCGCCCCCGCTCCACAATGCCGATAATACAGGCATTGTGAGGCAGGGGGCAGGGCCAAAATGACGTGAATCGCGTCACTGGCTGCTCTCGCAGCGGGGGTTAAGAGTAAATTGCGAGGGATGTCTTTGGGATCGCCGGCTGCCGGGAGGCTTGCCTGCCTTTCCGGGGGGGCGGGAGCTGCACCCGATTATCGGGAGGCTCCCGCCCAAATCGGGAGGGTAGGCAACCCTACCCTATACATAGCCACCATCAGCAGAGTATAGCGCAGCGTGCTGTCACAGTGCCCCAATACATAGCCACCATCAGCAGAGTATAGTGCAGGGTGCTGTTTGTGCCCGTATACATAGCCACCATCAGCAGAGTATAGCGCAGCGTGCTGTCACAGTGCCCCTATACATAGCCACCATCAGCAGAGTATAGCGCAGTGTGCTGTCAGTGCTCCTATACATAGCCACCATCAGCAGAGTACAGTGCAGCGTGCTGTCAGTGTTCCTATACATAGCCACCATCAGCAGAGTATAGCGTAGCGTGCTGTCACAGTGCCCCTATACATAGCCACCATCAGCAGAGTATAGTGCAGCGTGCTGTCAGTGCCCCTATACATAGCCACCATCAGCAGAGTATAGCGCAGCGTGCTGTCAGTGCTCCTATACATAGCCACCATCAGCAGAGTATAGAGCAGCGTGCTGTCACAGTGCCCCTATACATAGCCACCATCAGCAGAGTACAGTGCAGCGTGCTGTCAGTGCCCCTATACATAGCCACCATCAGCAGAGTACAGTGCAGCGTGCTGTCAGTGCCCCTATACATAGCCACCATCAGCAGAGTATAGCGCAGCGTGCTGTCACAGTGCCCCTATACATAGCCACCATCAGCAGAGTATAGCGCAGTGTGCTGTCAGTGCCCCTATACATAGCCACCATCAGCAGAGTATAGCGCAGTGTGCTGTCAGTGCTCCTATACATAGCCACCATCAGCAGAGTATAGTGCAGCGTGCTGTCACAGTGCCCCTATACATAGCCACCATCAGCAGAGTATAGCGCAGTGTGCTGTCAGTGCTCCTATACATAGCCATCATCAGCAGAGTACAGTGCAGGGTGCTGTCAGTGCCCCTGTACATAGCCATCATCAGCAGAGTATAGCGCAACGTGCTGTCAGTGCCCGTATAAACATAGCCACCATCAACAGAGTATAGTGCAACGTGCTGTCAGTGCCCCTATACATAGCCACCATCAGCAGAGTATAGCACAGCGTGCTGTCAGTGCCGCTATACAGCATAGTATAGCGCAGCGTGTCCCCTTAGCATAGCGGTGCGCAGCGTGCGTGTGCCGTCTTCTGTGTTTTTTTATACAAGGCGCCGCGAACAGGACTCGGCAAGAATCCGATGGCATTCACATGACGTTCGGACTCGCCAAGGGAGTCGGCGGGAACACCTGAACTTGCATTCGGGTGGGCTCGGATCCCCCATTTTCGGAGCGGCCTGGATTCCACAGAATCCGGACCGCTCATCTTTACTTTTGAAACTGTAGACCACTCTCTCCTACTACATATCCTTCTCTCCTAGCTCTTTCTTAACATGTGTCAGTACCAGCAGCCTTAGACATCACGTGAAATTAGAATCCTTAACATAACCCAACTGGGTTCAGCCACAGGCTAGAGATGACATAACACCTCTCTCAGGCATCACCACTAGCCTCCAGCACCTATGATTCATGTGGGGAATCACCTATCAGCCAGTCACTATATAAACTTGCTCAGTGCATTTTTACAGTGCCTGAGTATCAATTGTTTTCTGAAATAGGTGCTCCCACTGAGCCTCACTGAGTACAAATGTGTCCACATAGATCTTACCTCCGTGCGCTACAAGTCACGTTACATAATGCGTGAACACCATGCAACTCGGAAGCGCCAAGCGTCTTTAGGTGTAACTTTTTCACTTAAAATTTGTTTTATTCGCAAAGTGATGCGAATAGTACGCACAAGCAGCTTGAAGCTAAAAAAGGGGCACGAAAAGACACTCGTCGCCACCGAATCACGCCACGACACGGCGTGACTAGAAGTTACAAAACTTAAAATGTGCCACTTCTATATCAAAGCCTTCCAGCTCTCATCCTAACCCACTGCCCCGTGCTCCTTGCTCATTGTCTCCTCCCCTTTGTCTGCCCCTCCCCTTTAGACTGTTAGCTGTCACTAGCAGGGCTCTCTTCCCTCATGTGCTTTTCCTTCCCTCACTTATACCATTATCTCAACACAACTCCTAAAGCGACACCTAACCCTTAGGTTCTTTTGCCTTGCTGCTTATTTGGGTATTATGACAGCTGTTGCAGCAATGTTTATAATCATGTCCATGGCCTTCATTGTTTTGTACTGCAAGTCACTTCTCTCTCGTTTCCTTTATACTATTTATTTATGCACTTTATAAGATGCTGTGGACCACTTGTGGCATACCATAGGCCAATTTCTCTCCGCCAGGACAGATACTTTTTGGATGCACTGTTCTGGCAGGTCTTTTTATTTAAATATGACGTAATCTATTTTGTGACATTATTTTAGTTTATCAAATTTTTTACATCAGTAACAATAAGTGCCCATCCTGGCGACGAGTAATAAGTCAAGTGATAGCTTACACCACAACTTTACTTCCTAATTGGTCCATTGGTGAGGTAATGTATGGAAAAAATACACTACTGTAGCCTATTTCTGGAATAAATGGCTAAAATGCATAAATAATCATTTTGATAGGTGTCACTTTATAAATGTAAAGTTGTCTTGTCTGTCTTCGCCAGTATATTGCTAATCATCCCAACAAATACTGTAAATTGGCATATTTACATACAGTCAGAGAGGCTGTACTTTGGAATAAATTACATCTGTTTCCTGTGAAAAGAAACCCCAAGCCTCAATATACTACTGAAGTAGTGGTTTATGGTGAAGCCTCCTGTCTAACTCTCTGTGCACTGTATTACTGGCAGATACCACCAATTATTACCATTTTCAGGCTCAGGTATTTCTTCAGATTTGCTTTAGCAATTCTATAAAGATGGAGAAAAATCCATTTAACCAACGTTGGATAATTACAAGAGAATGAACAATTTCACTATGCCCATTTTTGGAAGTGGTGAACTGTGAAATATGAAATCAGAGCAGAAACGCCTGGTATTCGTCCTTTTCTTTCGTTTTTTCTGCTCTCGCCTCTTCATTATTTCAGGGTCTTTTCGATGCGGCTACACTGTAGTAAATGAGTTCCACGGTTAGTGAGCTGATCAGAAAGGGGATTGCTAACACTGAGAGTTAACACAGAGACATAACTCAGGGTGTATGCTGGAGAGTTACGGAGATGCGCAAATTATTCTATTTTATACTTTAATTAGTTTGAATTAGCAACGGGAATAGAGGCAGAAAATGATCCAGCCAAGGGTGAAATGGAAAAAGGGATAGGGTGGGCCTCTCTGGTATAATAATACAGGCGGAGTATAAAATCTGCCTTGCATCCCTATAGTGCATACAGTATTCAACTGTGTCTGTTGGATTCAGAATGGAATTGCAGCCACTGAGGGAAGAGAGAAAGTAGAAGGAGGGACTGGTGACTGCTATTTTGTTAGTGGGATGGGGAACTTTTAACTATTTACAGCTAGAGAAGAATTTATCTGATTATGAAATACTGAACTAACATTTTGGCATTGAACATTAATGTTTAAAGTACGTATTACTGCCATTTTCTCATTGAATTCTGGTTGATATTCAAGTAATGAAAAAAATAAAAAGTACTTTATCATAATGTGCCTATTTTTATACTGTACGATGTGTCTAAAACATAGAAATTGATGGGGTCCTGTCCAGCAATTCTTGAACTATGTGTTCCATGATATACAGAGGAGGCAAAATAGACTATGGTGCATCCCCCCTTCCTCCGGCTAGGGCATGCACTGTGCGCAGCTGAGGAGCAAAGAACCAATGTGCTAGTAAACTTGCCAGTTGTGGATAATCTCCAGTCACTTCCCGCCAGTTTTCTTCATCGTCAACCCTTCTTGGGTCTTTCCAGCCATGTTCTTCTGTGTTTCTGCAGCTTCAGCCCCCCAGTGTCTCTCCAGCTCCAGCCAGCTCCCTTCTGTCTCTCCATTTCACCAATGTCTCCGCCGCTCCCTTAACTCTCTCCAGCCCCCCCTGTGTCTCTCCCACTCCAGCTAGCCCTCTTCTTTCTTTCCAGTTCCAAAGTGTCGCTCCAGCTCCCTTCTGTCTCTCCAGCCAAGCAGTGTCTATTCTGCTCCAGCCCACAGACACTTACCTTCTTCTGTGTCTTCTGACTGCTCCTCTTTGTGATGCAGGTCCTCTGCCTTTCAGGTATACCTTGTCACAATAAACAAAAAACATAAAACATTATTGCACCAGTCGCCGGTGGTGCCGGAAGATCATGGAACAGCAGCTCCCACACATAAATCCATCTATAACTGCTGCCTGCACCGCTGCAGTGATTATCAGGGCATGTGCAGCAGTTATATACAGATTTTTCTGTGGACTTGGAACCTTGTGGCCCCAGTACAACTATACCCCTTCTACCCCCCCTGTCATCGGGCCTGCTCCTTAGTGCCATCCTGACAGCTAGCTCCCGTAGGTTCCGGCACTGAATATATTACACTCTGCATTAAACTTACTTATACTTACTTATACTTTTAAAGTTTATGGGTCTGGTGCTGAGTTGAATGTAAATTGGCCGTAGATGCTCCACATTGCATGTACAGAAATAAATGCATAGATTTTGCCATATTGAGAATTGTATGCTTATTTGCTGTCCGCCTGCCCCAATCCGTATGTTTGGTTTGATACTTATCATCAGTGGGGACATCCATCACCCTATGTATAGCCTCCACTTCCATTGACAATACCTTCACTGAACTTCAGTTGCAACTGGAGATGTTCTCAAAATGCGTATGACTCTTGTGCACACCTGGTTCCGGAGCATGTGCAGTGAGAAAACACAAGATAGCTCCGCAAATGGATGTATGTTCATCGCCACATCAGACCCTTTATGATCTCACTATGTGTACAGGCTTGCTGTTCAACATGGAGAGCAATGATCCCTAGTCCCAGCTCTGTTTGCATTCCATTCAGCACAGAGCAGGCAGTACAGAACACTGATACAGCTAACACACTGCTTGTTGCCTTCTTACATCCAAACCATTCTCTTATCTCAGCTTTTTAAAAGAGATCCATTTGTTCTTATAGCTGCAATAATCATTTAAACCTGCTTTATTGATTCATTAAGGATAGCATCCAACCTCACTCTCCATCTGTAATGAATTGATCAGCTCTTCTTCATTACAGGCTGTACAGAGAGGTCCTTTTATAATGGATGGCTGGAAATTGGCGCCTGTCTGCTAGGAGTTGGCGGACATCAAGGGTCACCAGTCTACAGATGCCAAATTTTAGATTCACTTCAGGGAAGTGAGTTCAGAATAACTACGGAGAGTGGGGTGACAGGCCCTGACATTACCAAAGATAACTTTAATCACACTTTTGCACAGCCAGATGCTTGTCAACTGACCACACAGAAAAAGGAGTTTGGGTAGATGTTCACAGCTTCTACAGTGTCTGTCTTATACAATTTAGGCAATAAAAGTAAGTGCCTGATTGAATGGTCTTGTTCCAATTGTGCACCTTGTAAGTTAGTTACCGACTCTGCTGCCTCCTCCTCCGGCAGGGGGCAGCCAGGTCAGCACAGAGGGGGCGTAACTGACAGAAAGGTGGGCTTTGCAGGGGCGTACATCTCTGTATCAGGCCCTTAGTTAACTCCTTTGCCACTGAGGGGTTTTTCATGCTCTGGGCTCGGGCTATTTAGTTACTTTTTGGCTGTTCACATTGCAACATCAGTTTCAGTCATTTGTGTATCCTTTACAGAAGACTGCGAATTATCAGAAAATACCATTAGTCTGTTTATTCCTTCAGACACAGCAGATAAAATCTACACAAAATTGCCAAAAAAGTTTCATTGAAATTACAAGAATGTGCAAGTATGTGTGTGGGGTTTTTTAACCCCATACAAGCACCAAAAAATACTTTCCATAAAGTAGGATTATACACATAGATGTTTTAAATAAAATCTGCACCTAAAATTAATAATGTATTCAATATTTTTCACCATGAAATGCATATAGTATGTAGGACTACTGTGATTGTATAACAAGGCTCTGATTATTGTCCAATATCATCATATGTATCCCAGCAAGTGTTTTAATCATTTTAAGTTCTGTCATAACACAGGGACTTTTACATATATATTAGTTTATCGTCTAATAATGAAACTATTTGTATTTTCTACTTAGTTACCTAGTAAGTAATAATATACCCTACTTTCAAGTACAAGGAGTTATTTTTGTTTACATATAATTATTAATTTTGATATGTTTGTAGCCTGCATAGGAAATTGGATTTCTCTGCATGCGCTAATACCACAAGAAGCTGCCATATTGCGTGTTTGGCTGAGTAGTCATCTATACAGCATCAGACTGCCTAAATACCACACTAAAATAAATTTAAGATTACTTTCTTAGCAATAATGTTTGAACAGAGCAAATGTTTTCTTATACTCATCATGAGAAGATGTACATATCCGCACTATATAATGTTCCTTAAAAATATAATTATGCCTCTATTCAGCATTTTATTGAGTGACACTTCAATTATTTCTTCTGCATTCTAAAACTGAGACTATGAATAGTACTCTTACACTGCAATAATAGTTAAACTACAAAACTGTGTGGTAAATGCGACCAATTTTGCCCCTTTCTAAATTAGAAAGTACAGTAATACAAAGCTATATGGATGATTTTTAACAGCTGTCTTAATGTTTTTTTTTACAATTGAATCTATTATTTTGTTTACTGTCATCGTTGAAAACAATTACATCGCCAGTTAAGACTTATAGAGATATACAGATATGTCCTTTCACATCTTTGCTGCAGTCATGTTTAAAAGCCCCTCTAGACGCGCCAGGTCCAGTGAGCCTCTGCTAGTGCCAGGCGTCTTTTTTGCATCCTTTTTTTTTGCCCAAAATGTGTCAAAGTCACAATGTGATGAGAATAGGATGCACCAGCAGACTGTGCTGATTAATTTGATGTGCGACACTTGTATATATGTGTGTGACTGAGTCTTTGAATCTGTACATAAAGTGCTACAATGTAGCAACCACAGCTTTTTTTTATTCCAAGTTCCGCTGTGCTTCATACACAGTCTCAGGTGCACACAGATACACAAGTGTCGCATATCAAATTTATCAGCTCAGTCTGCTTGCACGACTCAGGCGCATCACATTACAACTTGGAGGTATATTTACTAAAGAGCGGGTTTTTAGAAGTGGATATGTTGCCCATAGCAACCTATCAGATTCTACTTAACATTTAACTAGCACCTTTTAGAAGATAATATTTAGAATTTGATTGGTTGCTATGGGCAACATCTCCACTTCTAAAAACTCCCACTTAAATTTACCCCTTAGTCTCACACAGATGAATGTTGACATATTGCTTGTCGACCTATTGTACATGTCAACTTTTCATACCACACCCCTTTCCTCTTTATGCTACATATTGCTGAAATGACAGGCTTGAGCAGCTGCATTTGTCACCTTGCAGCAGAAAGCTCCTCTCTTCATCATCAGTGTGCCTGCTGTAGCCAATCAAAGTAGCTACTCATGATATATCGAGCAGCTCCAGAATGGGAATCCTGGCATTTGGTCTCCCAGATTACATAAATCTGACATTATTGGCCAATGCAAAGGCTCCCAGTACTTGATCTTCTATTCTGTGGACCCCCTGTGCTTGGGCTAAAGAGCTGAACTTCCATGTCACTCTGACCTTGTCCACCTGAGATACCAAATGCCAAACTTTAGCCTAGTAGCGATCACAGTGAACCTGTCAGATATCTCATTCTGTGTTAAATGCAGGGAGAGGGGGCTTCCCTGTTTGCATCACACATTACTGTTATAACCCTTTCAGACAGAGGGCCTGATTCACTGCGGAACGCAACTGCGAATGCAATAGCGATTACGCATGCAGTTCAACTGCGATAGTATGCTAATACATTGCTATCGCAATGCCGCCGCCGCACTACATAAGGACGCCCACTTTACCTCCATAATGTTTAACAAGACTGCAAAAACTTGGTACAATCGAGTACCATCGCAGCCTCTCACACATGTACAAGCCCTGACCTTACTCAGAGATTGCTAACGTCCATGCACGCTATGAGGCCTCAGGCTGTGTAGGGCATTGCAGTGAATAATTTATGCATGCCCCTGCAACGGTGTTGAAATGCACTGGCATGCCTGCGTTCAGCCGACCACCCCCCTGTCTCCACCCACAAACTGCACTTCCTGTCAATCACTCTGCGATGGGTCTGCATAGTCACTGCGATCGCAGTACCGATTGCAATGGCTGATTCACGCACACACTGCGAAGCATACGCTTGTGCAGTATGCAACAATCGGCTGATTGTGTGGGTATTAGCAACTGCCTTTTTTGCTGAATCAGGCCTATAGTCTAAATAACCAGGTTTTTGACGGTGCATTCTTACCGACCAGGGTCAGCCCCTTTCACACATATACCCCTTTCCCACTAGCTCCAAAAAACAGATTTTTGCACGTGAGCGCGCAGCAACCCAGGTTACTGTGCTGTGTGATAGGGCAGGGTTGAAATAAGCCGGGTGAGTGACCCAGAATTTCTTCCCTAGTCACGAGAAGGGTTGAATGCGTGTTCAACCCTTATCATGATGCAGTGTGAACGGGTAACCCGGGTCGATGCTACCTGGGTCGCGTTCTCAGCACAGGAAGAGCTGGCGCTTGAAGATGGCGCCTAGAGGGGGGAGGAGTGGGTTCTGATTACCTGGGCCCGGGCTTGCTGGAGGGACCCAGTGTGGGCCTGGGTCTGACACCACTCCTCCCTGTCAGCTGAGCAACCCAGCACACGCTGCTGGGTGCTGGGCTGCAAAAGGGAGACTGCTTGCTGCTGTAGAACATCAGTAGCAGTCTCCTTTGCCTGTGGGGGAGAGCGATAATCCTGATACTAATGGAAAAGAAGTAATAGTCTAGACCCGGGTCGGTGCGATTGATAGACCCATCAATTTCCCAGGTCACATGTGTGAAAGGGACTTTCCAGTTGCTTCCCATGGACACAAAATGTAGTGTCATGTCACTAATCCTCTTGGTTAGAGATTCCCACTCCAAAGTACTCCAGATACATTTTTCAATAACCTCAAAAAGAGAGAAGAAACACCCCCTGGCACTATGGGCACAAAGAAAAGTTTGTTAACCCGACACAGAAAATGTAATTGTTTAATTACTGCCAAGTGAGTGGTTCCTAAATTAGCTTGAAAATAATAATAATTTGGTTGGTATAGGCCCTTTTGAAATGTAAAAGACGGCACTGCACCTTGTGGCACTCTGAATATTTACATACATAATATGAATTGAATATTATTATCCTTACATGAAAATTCAATTTCTTAATTGTGGTGTAGAGTCTTTTAAGTTCTAATTGTAGTTCAGAGGAAACAGCTGTTAATGGAAGTGAAAGGAGGGAGTTACAAGACTGAATCAGTTCACTAGTCAATGTTCAGAAGCAGAAATACACCTTTCAGCAGTCGCTACCCACCAGGATTTGCTTTCTCTTTTGAGCAGTCTCCAAGGAATCTGCAGACTGCACTGCACAGAATGAGCGGCGGGTTTGTCTTTAGAATTGAAGTAGGTGGCAGCTGCTCCATTGAGAATGTATCAAAGTTCTCAGTGTGGTTTGTAGTTTACCACTCTTCATTGGTAGGACTGACGCTTGAGGTTGCCTTTATTTCTAAGTTTTCTCACAAAAATGCAAAATAGCTTGCTGACTGACACTTCCTTTATAAAAACTAAAAAAAGTCAGACTGAGAGACATGAGTAAATCAGGAAAATGAGTATAGATGAGAGGCTGAAGGAAACAATGTAATACAAATCTGACCATTGTGCTTTTAAAAATAGCATTTTAAGTACATTGTCTAATACTGCCAATATGAGTCATTCCTTTAAGAAAATTTGCACATAATTAAGGGACCCATTCATCAGCAATCACAAAAAATCCGCCCAATCAAAAAATTGCTCAATCCACCAATCTGCGCCCATACATTACAGATGTTTCAGTGATTTGCAGATTATTTTCAGGAAAGACAGATCTGCCAGTCGTGAAAGGCCCATCATTTTACTAGTAACGACCTGCAAATTGGCTGATCGTTACCATACACTAGCAATCTACATCCCCAATTGGTCTGTGAAATCCAAGATATAAAGGGGCCCATACATCAGCAATATCAGAAAAACTATTCACAGATTCTGGAATTTTTTCACCCAATTTAAAGATTCCCCAATCCTCCAATCTGAGCCCATACATTACAGATATTTATTCAGTGCTTTGTAGATCATTTTCACGAAAGACAGATCTGCCCTTTTACTAGTAATGGTCTGCAAATTGGCTGATCGTTACCATCAGGTAAGCAGCCCTGGCAGCCCCCATGTACGCGTGCCCGTAAAAGGAGTGGGACCTCATCTCAAAAGGGGTGTGGCCTCATCTCACAGGGGTGTGACCTCGCAGCACGCCCCTGTCTTTCAGTATCCCCGGCCGAGTAGAGCGCCGGGAAGCAGAGCTGCTCGGCTGGGGTTTGACGCTGGGCCGGCCCATGTGGCCATCGGCCCTTCTGGCATTTGCCAGAAGTGCCAGATGGGCAGTCTGGCCTGGTTACTATACGCTAGAGATCTACAGCCCCTATTGGTCTGTGAAATCCAGTATGTTGGACAACCTGATTCACCAAATCCAATCACTTTTTTGTCAGAATATGCTATTTGTAAACCCAATGCTTTGCAGATTTTTTTACACAATCATCTGCAAAACGCAGAATTGCCCCAGTTGATTGCTGATGTATGGGGTCTTTACTGTTTACACAAACAGCAGATCTATACAATAAATTACATAACTCCCAACATTTTCAGTGGCAGATTTGTATAAACACTTATGGTAGATGCAAACAGTTCCTGATACAGTATGTTGTGCATTGAGTGTACAAACAGCCCTGTAAATAGGGTTTATTGAGAAAACTTATTTCTTATATGGAGAAAAGGCCAACATTATTTATCAGCATTATTTCTGCAATAGAATAGTGCATGCTCATGCTGTGTCCTTTGTTCGCTATGAAGAAGTCAACATTCTCTTAGGGCTTGTATGTAGTTCTCCATGGACAGTATCCCTATGTTTAACAGAAACTTGATACAGCTTGCATAGACCTAAAATAGGGATCAGTAGATCACAATGAAGAATGTATGGTGTTTGCCAGACAGACCAAAACCAGAGTAAACATGGATCTTGGTTTGTTGGTACTAAAGGCCTGATTCATCCCCGGACGCAAGTGGCCGTTCGCTCATCCGCCGCACGAGCGGAAAAATTTAAATTTAAGCGCTCGCTCGTATGTTCGCTCGTAGCTAACCTTCCGCCCCATATTCTCCCAACCCCTCCTCTAGCTAGCGAGCGTTCAAAATAGCGAGCGTCCGTCTCCTCTTTGGTTGCATTGAGCGCTCGCACACGTCAATTCCGGAAGTGGTCCTGTCATTTTTCGATTGCCTGCTATTTCATTCTGCAAACATACTTGAATCGATTAATGGCAATCACTATATTAATTACCTTAATTGTTATTCACATGTTTGCAATCCTGGTTTTTTTTTCAATGTCAATAAACTTTATTCTTGTTATTGTGTGTCATTTCTTCCGCAGAATACGTACGGTTTGACAAAGGGGATGGTTTTTCGAAATTAATAGTTTGTTACAATGCTGCTATTGTTTTGTCTTTTATTTTTATAGGCAGATTATAATACTTTAATTTTGATATTTAAATTAGCTTACGCATGTCACTGCATCAAGCCTATCATAACTCACATTATATTTGTGAGGGTGTAGGTCACATGACTCATACAATAACCAATAAAATTGTTCCTGTTAATTTACAAAGTACATTAGCCAATCAAATTTTTTCTAGGACCTTTATTAAAACTGTTTTGTGTAAAAAAAATCATTGCCATCATGAGAGCCGCAGCTTTTTGTCGCCGTGAGCTCCTTGTCCTCACTGAGGTGATGGACCAGAGAATTACTGACTATCCGCACCCCATCACCAACCTCCGCAAGCGGCTGGCCTACGCGGAGGTGCGCCGCCGCCTGCGTTCCCTCGGCTATCGCCGAAATATCGGCCAGCTGGAACGCAGGTGGTCAGATCTGAGGCGCAGATCCCCACGCCTGCTGGCCCGTTTGCGTCTCCAGATAGTGCAAAGTAAGTGTTTCTGTGTATTTATTTTTTTAAATTCTCATACCTGCGTGTGCATGTTTACAGTATAGCCCTGTTTGTTTTTTTGGACATACTTGCATGTGCATGTTTACAGTATAGGCCTGTTTGTTTTTTTTGGACATACCTGCGTGTGCATGTTTACAGTATAGCCCTGTTTGTTTATTTTGGACATACCTGCGTGAGCATGTTTACAGTATAGCCCTGTTTGTTTATTTTGGACATACCTGCGTGTGCATGTTTACAGTATAGCCCTGTTTGTTTTTTTTGGACATACCTGCGTGTGCATGTTTACAGTATAGGCCTGTTTGTTTATTTTGGACATACCTGCGTGAGCATGTTTACAGTATAGCTCTGTTTGTTTATTTTGGACATACCTGCGTGAGCATGTTTACAGTATAGCCCTGTTTTTGTTAAAAAAAATTTGGATAAATTCAAAATACTAAAAGGCAATTTGTAATTACAAATGTTTTTCTCCATCATTTAGGGGGAAGAGCGGAGACTCACACGTCGCAGACGTGTGTCTCGACCCCTATCCCCCACTCCCACCCAAACATCCTCTACCCACTCTTCCCCAAATTCCTCCTCCACCCCAGACCTTGCCGCCCGTCAGTCCCCTCCCTCTCTTCACATTAACATCCCTCCAACTTCCCCTCCACTCAAACCCCCCCTCTCTTTTCCCCACCCTCCACTTCATCCCACATTACCCCTCCTCCTTCCCTGAGCCACTGGCCCACCTCTGATGAGGAGGAATTCGGGGCTCCAGGCCCAGTCAGCAATGTGCCCAGTATGTTTACATTTTAAACTATGGCTTTTTGTTATGTTTGTTTTATTTTGGTTGATGTTGTCCTTTTGCCTGTGCAGTTCAAAATAGTAAAGTACTTCCAATGTTTTTTAAATATATCTTTGTGAAACAATGTCAAGGATGTTTTCCCCTTACACATATGACACATGTCCAAACACTCACACTTGTGTCTTTCTTGTTTACGCTACCAACAAATGTCGTAGTTTGGCTTAGGTTTTTTTAAATTATTTTTTTCGTTTTTTTTTTCTTCTTTTTGGGCCCTTATTTGTTTTAAATCTTATCTTTTTGCATTCCTTTTGTTTTGGACATGTTTTGGTAACTGATGTATTTTTTTGGTATAGTCTGAATTTTTGGTTGGTTGTTAAAATCTAAATGAAGGTGTCATTTTAGTAATCCTCACATTTTTTTAACCCACAGAGGACCAGAGGCGTAACGAGGCACTAATTTTTTTACAAGACCAGAAAAAATGACCTTAAAAATAAAGCTTATTTTGATTTATTTAAGTCTCATTCCTTGTCTGTAAATCTTAGATTGTTGAACCTTACATAAGTCTACTATTTGTCCCTGAGTTTTTAAGTAATGTACATTTGTTTGTAGAAAGCTCAAGTAAGTATGTAAGCTTGCACATTAAACACATAAACAATAGGTTTGTAGAAAGCTCAAGTAAGTATGTAAGCTTGCACATTAAACACATAAACAATAGGTTTGTAGAATTAACCTCAAAAAGAGAATAATTATTTTGGGGGGTAATGTAAAAATTAAAGCTACCTGCTTAGGCCTAGAATGGAAAACATACTGATTCACCATAATACCTTTGGTGTTTGTTTTGAGCAACAAAGCAGGGTACTAAAGTTTACAAATTAAGAAATTACAGTATTAGGCATTAAGCAACTTTGCATTTTTTGAAACAGGTTACACTTGGTTGTAATTTACGATGGAAATGGTTGGGTAACGTTAAAAAAAAATTTAATGCACACAAATAATAAACACCAAGTGAATTGACACAATAAATTCAAACATTGAAAACACACACAAAAGACCAAACAACACCAAAACCCCCCAAAAAACTAAGGCCCTCATTCAGAGCCGTTCGCTATTTGCGGTCGTTCGTTCAAAAACAAGGGGTGGCTATTCAAATGATCCGTTCGCACATTGCAGTCTGTTCACACCTCTAAGTCTGAACGAGCGAGCAAAACATACGCTCGTTTATTTGATAAAAACGCCCCCTGGCCGCTCGCACCATACGTCATGTCCGCTATTTCTTAGATTAATCGAGTACATCGTACAGCGTATGAACTGCTCGCTATTCTTGTGGTTGGTTTTTTCAACCGCTATTTTGCGAGCAGTTCTGAGTTTAAAAAACCAAGTGACGTGGTCAATGACGCTGCTCGATTAATTATGCACACCCTTAAAACGCCCGTTTTGACCTTTAAGCACGCCTGCGTTCGAATTCCACTCCCCCGTTTTCAAGCACCTTCCCCTGTTACCACCCACATACGCCTCATTCTGTCACTCAAAATAGCAGGCACTCGCTATATAGCGTACAAACGATTTTCGGCCGCACTGACTGGTTCGCGCATGCGTACTAAAAACCGTACGCATGCGCAGATGTGCGAACATCGCTCGGAACGAGCGTACTGCCGCTAACGAGCGGCTCTGAATGAGGGCCTAAATCAGGAACTGTTTGAAGAAGTAGCATGCCAACATGAATCCACAAATGAGAAGAAATCATTGTTCCCGAAGTTATATCCAATATGTCCACATAAAGTCATTTGTGTTGATCAGATAGTATGCATGGATTTTTATGGTCATTTTAGGGAAAAAAAAAATAAAATAAAATAAAAGTGTACATTAAAATATTACATGTCTACATTGTGTCAATTAAATAAATTTGTGGAAATAATTACCTAAAAAATCTTGCAATAACTTCATTGCGTATGGCCCCCCCACATACTGACCTCTGACCAACCTCGGGGGGGCCGTCCTCAGGCAAGGCATCCTCTGTCTGCATTGGGACACCACTCCTTATGGCGATGTTGTGAAATATCCCACACAGGACCACAATTTTCAAAACCATAGCCGGCAAATACATGAGGTCGCCACCAGAGTGGTGGAGGCATCTGAATCGGCCTTTTAAAAGGCAGATACAGCGCTCCACCACCTGCCTGGTGGCTGTAAGTGCGGAATTATACTGACTTTGTGGCCCTGGTGTGGGAACCAAATAAGGAGTGAGTAGCCAGGGCGTGCAAGGGTAACCACTGTCTCCTGTGAAAATATAAAAAACAACATCAGGACCATTGTGTACCAAGCTTTGCATTGGTTTCAACAGAAAGTGTCAACTTACCCAGAAGCCACGCATCACCAGCTTGTAGGTTGTTTAATTTGTGCCAAATCCCTGATTGCCGGATGACGAAGGAATCATGTGCACTGCCTGGGAATTTGGTATTCAGGGACAGGATCTGGAGGGAGGCATCACATACCACCATTGCATTCATCGAGTGAAAGTGCTTTCGGTTCCTAAATATAGCCTCCAGCCTTGCTGGAGGCTGAAGTGGTATGTGAGTGCCATCCACAACCCCTATGATGTGTGGGAAGCCAGCAATTTGGTAAAAATTAGCCTTCACCACATTAAGGGAACCCATATCCAATGGCATTTTAATAAAATGATGGAGGTGTTTAAAAAGTGCCTCCATCACTGCCCTCAGGTTCCTTGAAAAGGAGGATTGGGATATTCCTGCCACTATTCCCACGGTGGTTTGAAAGGATCCTGAGGCACAAAAATGTAACACCGAAATTAATTGCATAAGTGGTGGTATTGCTGTAGGACTGTCAATTTGCCGTTCAAGATCACTCTCTATTAATGAGAGAGTGTCTATGATGATTTGTGGCGGAAGACGGTATCGCCTTAACACCTCATCATCTGGCATTCCAAAAAGGGTGACACATGTTCTATATATCTGGGGCCTTGCACGTCTACGAGGCCTACGCCTGGGATGAAGTTGAGGTTGGTCGGGTTCTGGAACCATGGCCAATATAATACGACCAACATCAACCTGAAATGTTAAGCCAGGTAGTTATTGTTTTAGACAAATGTGTTAAGAAAAATATACTTATCTTTTCAAAGCAAACCAAAGATTCTTACAGGCCTGGGTCGTGTCATGTGAAAAGCAACCTACATTTCAAAAGTAGAAAATATTTTTATGATTAATTTAATAAACTAGGAATTAAGCCAAATATAGTTGTCGAAAATTTAGAGAAGGGAGCACACATTAGTTCGCAAAACAGTACGCTACATTTAGAGTTAAGACATGATTTTACACAGAAAAAACACATTAGTTCGCAAGATAGTACGCTACATTTAGAGTTAAGACATGATTTTACACTGAAAAAAACACACATTAGTTCGCAAAATAGTACGCTACATTTAGAGTTAAGACATGATTTTACACAGAAAAAACACACATTAGTTCGCAAAATAGTACGCTACATTTAGAGTTAAGACATGATTTTACACAGAAAAAAACACACATTAGTTCGCAAAATAGTACGCTATATTTATAGTTAAGACATGATTTTACACAGAAAAAAACACACATTAGTTCACAAAATAGTACGCTACATTTATAGTTAAGACATGATTTTACACAGAAAAAAACACACATTAGTTCGCAAAATAGTACGCTACATTTAGAGTAAAGACATGATTTTACACAGAAAAAACACACATTAGTTCTCAAAATAGTACGCTACATTTAGAGTTAAGACATGATTTTACACAGAAAAAACACACATTAGTTTGCAAAATAGTATGCTACATTTAGGATTAAGACATGATTTTACACAGAAAAAACACACATTACTTAGCAAAACATATGCTAAGACCAACACATCGAATTTGTTAATTCATAAAACCAAAAACACTTGCCAAAAACAGACAAATATCCCAAAGTTAGAAAAGGTCACTTGGTCACTGCCAAAATAACTAAAAAAAAAAAAAAAAGACATAAAAAAAATTTAAACTATTTACTAATACATTTTTAGGGGAATTTTTGAAATACTTACTCAAAGATATAAATAAAAATAGCTTAAAAATATAGTTATCTTTTCAAAGCAAACCAAAGATTCTTACAGGCCTGGGTCGTGTCATGTGAAAAGCAACCTACATTTCAAAAGTAGAAAATATTTTTATGATTAATTTAATAAACTAGGAATTAAGCCAAATATAGTTGTCAAAAATTTAGAGAAGGGAGCACAGATTAGTTCGCAAAACAGTACGCTACATTTAGAGTTAAGACATGATTTTACACAGAAAAAACACATTAGTTCGCAAGATAGTACGCTACATTTAGAGTTAAGACATGATTTTACACTGAAAAAAACACACATTAGTTCGCAAAATAGTACGCTACATTTAGAGTTAAGACATGATTTTACACAGAAAAAACACATTAGTTCGCAAAATAGTACGCTACATTTAGAGTTAAGACATGATTTTACACAGAAAAAAACACACATTAGTTCGCAAAATAGTACGCTATATTTATAGTTAAGACATGATTTTACACAGAAAAAAACACACATTAGTTCACAAAATAGTACGCTACATTTATAGTTAAGACATGATTTTACACAGAAAAAAACACACAGTTCGCAAAATAGTACGCTACATTTAGAGTAAAGACATGATTTTACACAGAAAAAACACACATTAGTTCTCAAAATAGTACGCTACATTTAGAGTTAAGACATGATTTTACACAGAAAAAACACACATTAGTTTGCAAAATAGTATGCTACATTTAGAATTAAGACATGATTTTACACAGAAAAAACACACATTACTTAGCGAAACATATGCTAAGACCAACACATCGAATTTGTTAATTCATAAAACCCAAAACACTTGCCAAAAACAGACAAATATCCCAAAGTTAGAAAAGGTCACTTGGTCACTGCCAAAATAACTAAAAAAAAAAAAAAAGACATAAAAAAAATTTAAACTATTTACTAATACATTTTTAGGGGAATTTTTGAAATACTTACTCAAAGATATAAATAAAAATAGCAAAAAAAAATGCAAAAATGCTAACGTAAACAAAATAATAAAAAAAACAAACTTCTCAAAAATACAAACTACTCCTTCAAGAAACCACAAACCACGAACAAACCACTACACCGAAAAACCTCCAACAATCCAAAAATGCCACCTCGAATGGAGTCACACCAAGCCATAAATAGGCTTTATTTTCCCGCTCAAATTAAGGATGGACAATAGGAGCGCACAAGGAATGATGCGGCCGAATAATGCTGACGCATGTATAAAAACGTCACTGAAGGCCAAAATCGGTCTGCTACATTGAGAAACGACAATGAGTACAGAGCAGCAAAGTACTAGCCAAGAGGCGCCATGTAATTATTTTATAAATTATGTGAAAATGCTTATGTTTAACATTACATTTTGAAACATTTAACTTTTAAAATTTTTCAACCATTTAAAAAAGAGGTGTGGAGGATGCCATGGAAGAGGCTGCTGGGCCTAGTAGGCAAACTAGGGCCAAAAAAAAAGACAGCCACAATTCACAAGGAAGGAGATGGAGGTTTTGGTGCAAATGTGCAACGACAACCTGGCACAGGCACCAAGGAATATGGGTGCAACCCAGAGATGGAAACTGGGGGACGACATAGCCAGTGCTGTCAATGGGGTGGGTGAGTTTGAACGTTCAACCCGGGAGGTCAAACACCGGTACGTAAAAACTACATTTGAATAAAAAATGGTTACAGGTCCAAATACTGCAGTAATAATGCCAACTTTTTAACCAACAGATGGAGCGACTTCAAATATCGGCTTACACAAAAAATGGCTGATAGGGCTAGGCATGCAGGGGGAACAGGTGGGGGTTCCACCCCTGTGTCACCTGAGCTCACGGATTTGGAGGAGCAGGCCCAGGGCTGTGTGCAGGATGAGGAGGTGTTTGGCGTGTCGAACATGGATACCGACATGCCAGACTTTGCTGCTCCTCATGTTGCCCCAGGTAAATGTTGTAATGTTAACAACTCAGAAATGTGTTTTGTAAAATATCTCGTTTTGAATTTGAATCTTTTCTCTTTTTGCACACAGAGACACAGGTGGATGAGTCTGCTCCAGAGGTGAGCTTTGGCTGCAGAATTTCTTCTGGCTCTGCAGGGGAGGAAGCAGTAGATCCGGCTGGGGACCCTGTGGCAGACAGTCCAGGGTATTCACCCTCGCAGGCAGTGGCCCTCCTCACTGATCTCAATGTTAAAATGGATCAGCACACCGAGATTCTGCTGAGGATGGACGCAAATCTGCTACGGGTGGCGGACGCCCTGGAGCAAAATACTGCGGCCAACATGAGAATTGCAAATGCCCTGGCGGAAAATACTGGGGCAAACGTAAGAATTGCAAATGCCCTGGAGCAGCTCGTTCGCCAGCACATGTTGGAGCCGGCCTCCCTTCCTGCCGGAACATCAGGACCCTCCACCTCTGGCACAACAATACCCATCCCTCCAAATGTGCTTAGCCCTATGCCTAGTCCAGAGGCAACAACCATCTGCCTTTGGCCAGGCCAGCCGAAGGAGCTCCCGGGCCCGTTCCGGCTCCCTCCAAACCCCTGGCCAAAAGGCCTAAAAGGCCATGACAGCACTGGCTAATTACCCCACAATCCATCTCTGTGTTTGCCCCATATTCCTTCATGACAACAACCTCCCTCTCCTTTCTTGTGAATTATTTTTTGGGGATTTTTTAGTTCAAATGCCACTTATTTTGTGTGTGTGTGGGCCAAATCATTTTTAAGTTTTGTTTCCTTATTAAAAATATGTTTATGGCAAAAAAAAAAAATGGACACAGTCATTTAATAAAATGATGATAAAAATCTGCAAAATTCTATTGATGATTTATTCCAAAACGGGATAAAAGGTAATCCCTCAAACAAACTTAGAAACAATACAATGGAAATAGAAACATTTAATTTTGTAAAACAAAACAAGGGTTAAAAACAATTTATGAGTTTGAATTAACACTTAGCAAAAAACAAAAGGACGATTGGTTTCTTGTCCTCCAAAAAAATAAGCAAATAAAAAAACATGCATACAATATTGTTTCCCTAAAAAAGAAACACTTACAAATATTTTAAAAGCCCCAAAATAAAAAATATTTGTTAGCTAATTGATTGTATGACCCAGAAATTAGCAGCTGAGTAGTTCACCTGCGTTCGGATTTTAGCTACTAAAAAAGGTCTATTTCCTAAACACCTTACAAGCAGATTTGCAATTAAAAGATGATTGTTTTTGTGACCTCAATTGATAAATCGCTACACCATCGATGAGCCCAGGGAAGTACGAAGAGACCATCGTCATTGTGGTAGACTATACCAGACCACAAGCTGAGCGAGCAGTCTTAATGGAAATTGGATGAGACAGTGACGTATCACTTGTTCCGTTCACATTTGGCGCTCGCATAAGGTAATTAATGTACGCCCAAAAAACGCCTCGACACGCCTGCGTTTTCCCATCTCCACCCCCGTCACCACCCCAAAACGGACAATTCTGTCAATCACATTTGACATGTCACTTCCTGTTCGCTGTGTCTACGATCGACTGAAAAATTACCACAATCAGATGTACGCACATGCGCACTATTACACCGACGCATGCGTGGTTGTACAACATCGACTGACTACGAACGAGCGGCCGCTTACGAGCGGCTCTGAATCAGGCCCTAAGTGTTTTCCTAATAATGATTGGTTTGGCTCATTGTTTAACTCTTTCATTCAGTTTTCTGTCAATGCATCATAAAACTTCACATTACCAAAGTACCATAAAACATAATGCACAGATGCAGACACTACAAAGCAAATGTACTTAGTATAGTCAGAGGGTGATACATACTTGCAGATTTATCTGCTAGGGAGCAGTCAGGTTGGCTTAAAGGGGGCTGCATAGGTAGGCTGTACGGAGGAGATTCTCTGGCGTCACAATCGCATCATCATGGCCCTGTGCCCCCCCCCCCCCCCCCACCCGATATACAGTGCTGAGACCACAGGCATTGTATAGAAGGGGACAGGGGCTACTATGACATGAATCAGTACGAATTGCGTCATCGCCTCAACACCCCCTTTCCCCGAAACGTTGTACTCTGTAAGTGGGTGGCTGTTGGAGTTTGCAAGTGGCTGGCGGGGGTATGGGCAGCTAGAGGGGGGAACGGGAGACTTGCCTTCTTTTCCGGGCAGCCGGGAGCAACAACCGATTTTCAGGAGCCTCCCAGCCATTCCAGAAGGGTAGGCAAGTAGTCAGTATAATAAATAAAAGGAGCCAGACAGACATAAATGCTAAGCAGCCTTTAAGAAAATACGTGGGTCAAAAAGAGTGGCAGTTTTAGGTAGGATAAAGCATATTACCCAGTAGCTGTTTCCGCATTATGGTGGTATTTCATTATAGTGGATTGTCACAAACACTATTTACATGTTACATGTAGTATTATCTCTCTCTAGTAATGTTATCATTATGCAGTATCCAGCTTGCCCAACATACACAGTTGGCAGGAATACATACCACAAAAAACAAAGACTGGCATCCCATGTATTGTCCGAATAATGTGCGTGGCAACACGTTATATTATGTTGTGACATCTGCCATAACTTTTCCATTGTAAGCAATGCAAACCTGTGACTGCTGTGAGCTACGTGTCAGTGCTAAATAGAAATGATAAATTGTATGGCCTGCTCATTAGACTCCCTTTCCATGTCATCTAGTCCTCTGTCCCTACTTATGTCATTTATGTTGTCTCATTTTGCAGCTCTTTAGTGTTCCAGCTGATATTTCAGTATTAAATGGTGGGTGTGGTTTTAGCAGAGGAGTTTGTTGTTATATTTTTGCATTTTCAGTCCTTCTTCCCGCTCAGAGCTGGCAGCCTTTTCAAATAGTGACAAGTCAAATGTCAAAACACACAGCCAGACCTTGCTCTTCCCTACTGAATATTTATCAGCAGCCTCCACTGCCAATCGCAGGAACATCCAAGTCTCTTACCTCAAACAGCTGGAGCACTTTGCTTTGTGAGTGCACAGCTGCTCCATAGAAATGAGCCATCAATACCTTTGGAAGCTCAGAGGCCTATCATCCGCTTATACATATTTATTGCCTCTGCGGGATGCTGAGTTGGATAGAAGCACCTTATCCGGTTCAAACACTGATAGGTAAATTTGCAAGGACAAATGGAACTCGCATCGTGAGAGCATGAGAGTGTGTACGACACGCAGATGGTATGCAAATTCAGGGCCACATTTATCAAGGAAAAGTGATTGCTCCATATTCATCAATGTAAGACAAGTATCCTGTGCTTTGCACTGAACTACTGCAGAATGTGCAGAGGTAGTTATGGCTGACTGTCTTCTACTTGACAGAACAGTCGTAGATTTGTCTTTTACTTATTTTCCCAGAATGCATTCTGATTGGCAGAAGTGGTTGGAATATACTGCTTCAACATTTAATGTTTAACACATGCATTTGGACTCCAGCCCCAAGATGGTGGACATTAGAGATTGTGCTATATGTTTTTGAAATTAAACACTTTATATACACAGTGCACTGTGTAATTAAAAAATATAGTTAAAAACTGGCAGTATATCCCCCCAAATCCTCTACCAGCTTCAGTGTATGAAAGTGAACATTTTTATGGAAAGCCAATCACAAACATTTTCCCTTAATGGTCACTATTTAATTACCCTGACCCGCAGCTAAGGTTTGTCGGTAAGAACACCAGCATTGTTCATCACTGGACCAGTAAGGGAAAAAGTAAAGTACATTGCTGTTTGCACATCAGCCCTGTGCAACCAGTCTGGGGATAGTTTTTACTATAGCAGGCCATCCTTATGCTTGTGGTCTCTCTATTATTCTGGAAACAAGGCTATTGCTGTCTACAGCTAAGCCTAGGAATTGGGGGAGGAAGACATTTATTAATTTGTCTTTGAATGTTTTTAATACGCAGGGAGCTGTAAATGGCTACTGCTTTATAACAGGCAGATGTGTTCTAGGCATATGGGTTCCAAACTGACGTCCAACTTGACCTCCTCCTGCATATTTGTCCAAATTTGCCACAAATCCATTCTGAGAATGTGCTGAAAAGTAGATTATAGGTGTTCAACCTAAGGCCGGGTACACATCAGAATGACGTGTATCCCAGCCAACCCGACGCCTAATGTAAGTCGCCTGCATAATCTGGTGTATGACTGCAGTGAGATCTCCCATGCACAGCCCGGAGCCCAGCAGCCTCCGCAGCCAGGGACAGTGCTGTCCCTGCTGTGGTGGGGCAATGACAACTGCAGCTGTTGAAATTGATAGCTGCAACTGTCGGAACAGTCAGTGCCACTGACCGTTCATACATTGCCTGGCACATCGGCGCCCTATCTTGAAGATAGGAGTGCCAATAATAACGGGGGGTGATTGCACACACTTCACCACATTACTACATGGGGAGAAGCGGTCTGCGCTAATACCACTAAACCTCCATAACGCCACTTCATACATCTGCCCCAGAGTTCTCAAATGGGTACTCTCCCATCTAAATAAGGACAGTTGAGAGGTATGCAGTGTATGCCATAATGTGCACCATGCTACTAAAGTGCATCCCTTTTTATCATACTGTGCTAAATATATCCTTTTTGTTAGCCCTCTCACCGTTTGTCCAGAGTGTTGCATCGTGAAACATAATCTTAAGTTGTCAGGTCTGTAATACATACTGATGTGGGCAAAATGTGAGTGTAAACACGTTTTGAATTAGTGAAAGCCCTGAAGCATGTTTCCATTGAGGGGAAATAAATTTATCGCAGCCTGTTATTTCCTAAGGTGCTTAGAAATGGCTGCCATTGTGAGCATCTTTCTAATTGAGACCTAGCACAGCACTTTTCAGAATCCTCAAGAGTTCATTTCCAATGTTAGATAAAAAAGAAACAGATGCTATATTTTCTCCTCCAACATCAAGAGCTGTCTCTCTGTCAGCACTGAGATGTGGGCAGCAGAGGCGGGTGTAGGCAGGAGAGAAGGGTGATTCTAAACAAAGGTTCTTAATGCAGGGAAATGGAGTGTGACCAGCAGCCCCTTCTATAGGTCCCATGTTATACAGCTGGGGTTAATCAGTGGGATCAACTCAAACTAGCTTGTAAAACAAACAGCCCATGAAACCAGGCTTCTCCTAGTTCCAGATGGGGTTTAGCTGTATCAGATATTGATCAGGTGTTGCAGTCTATCACTGTCATGATGTGTTTACTACTTTGTATTTGAAAGGCCTACTGTAAAGTCCATTGAAAAAAAGAAAAAAGAATCTGGGTATCATCTCAGAGAGCACAGCCCTGACTGTAGCTCTAACACTGCCTGAGGCCACTCGTTGGCTATAGTGTTGTAATAATTTGTCTTATTGTAGCATTATGCAGTAGCTGGGAAATAATGAACTTAAAAAATCCAATTAAAACACAAAGCACTTGAATATACTATAAATAAAAAGTAAGTAATAAAAAATGCTAAACAAAAAGAAAGCAATAACCGCCAACACCCGTGGTATAGAAGAGTTATCACTGTGCATGAGTGTAATGAATGAAAATCTGAAACAATTATGTATATTATATATATTTTTTACAATAAGGTGTTCTGTCATGTATTTGTTGTACTAATGTCATACGATGTGTTTGTGTGTGTGTATTTTTGCTTAACGTAAATCTACTTTCATTTCTAGTGACACTAATATGAAATTGAGGGAATCAGCATTAACAATGAAGACTTTCGGGGCGATTCAATTGTTTAGCCGTCACTGTCATTTATGCTGAAAGCCTCAGCATAAATGTACGAATAGTCGGCAATTTGAGTGCCCACAGCAGTACTTTAGATGGGTTTAGCTAGTTTGCGAGGCTAAATCGGTGCTTCTGGGCACACACACAGTACTCACATCCTGTGGGGGGAACAATTGAATTGCTCTGATGGGCGCCCACAAAACCATTGAATAGCCCCCTTAAAGCAGGGGTGGGGAACCTTTTTTCTGTCGAGGGCCATTTGGATATATATAATATTATATGCGGGCCTGATGCAAGCCACTCCCCCTCTGTGTGATGTCACACATGGCGGGGCCACAATCGCCGGTGATTACAGCAATGCTCGGAGCATACTGAGGATGTTCCGGGGAGCTTTGAGGACAGCGGTGTGATCGTCTAAAGGATTCTAAGGTCGCTTCAGGCGGCACTGCTCCATAGATTCTGGCTACAGGGTGCCATTTTAGGCACCCTGCTAGCCAGATGAGGCTAGCAGAAAAAAGCTCAGAGGGCCAGACCAAATGATTCCGGGGGCCTTATAAGGCCCCCGGGCCTGAGGTTCCCCATCCCTACCTTAGAGGCTAATTTTGAGTAGGATTCTTAGTGACTGTTTTTGTGTGATGCCGTAGAAACCTGATTTACTACCTTATGCTACCGTAATGTAAGTACAGCTTCACGCAGGATGAAGCACCTCCGCCTGTTTTTCCATCCACAATCATCATCATTATTATCGGCAGATGCACCTGCCCCATGCTAGATGCAACAGATCCGTCAGCAACAGGCTTCCCTTCCCTGTACATGTAATTCAGAATAACATGGAAATCTAGCTACATGCCACTCTCAAGACACATCTCTTACCTATGACCAAAGTGTTCCTGCCTAGTTCCTGAAAAGTCTATTTCCTGCAAAGAGCGGTCCAGCCAACTCAGAATCCCCTGGAGATGCACAGAAATGTGTAAATTCCCTTCTGCGCATGCATCTGTGAAAGTAGCTGTCTCTGAATCAGAATCAGGCCCTTAATAGTGTTAAAATGAAGCCACATACATGATGTGAAACTTGGTTGGTTCTCAAAATAAAATATTAATGGGAAAAAAATACGGCCAGTAAGATATCACATTGAATTACATTATGTAGCTTTTTAGCCAGCCCAGAGCTTACGAAAAAAGCTGCAGGCAGCAACTTGCAGTAATAGTAATAATTATTGTAGCTAGTGTCCCTATACATCATTCCTCTAGTAGCCATCATTTTAAAATATAGTTTCCAGAGACAATTTGCTTCTCAGTTGATTCTTATAATCACATCACATGCAAGACTGTTTCTGTGCACCTTGAAGCTACTACAAGCCAGGGGTCTAGCACAAAATCTCCAGGAATCAGAGCAATTTTTGTTTGGGGTTGTGGGGCACAATGATGGTGTCCATTCCCTCTGCATGCTTAGAAGGACAAAGTGGAGGATGGCATAGTGAACGGATTGGCATCACCCGGCCCTCCCTCATCCCTGGGAACCATAGCAGTGTCACCCCTTGTGAGGGCTAAGGGCCTGATTTAGAGGCGCACGCTATTTGCATGCGCTCGTTCTGAACAGGGTATCCCTATTTTTATTTAATTCCGGCCTCCAGGCCGCTCGCACAGCTGTCGGTGACCACCCACAGATTGTGCGAGCAGCCTGGCGATGGTCGCGATTATCACGACCATCAGCATTGCGAGGAGACCCTTGTGGTAGGGTCTCAGCACTCGCAATGCCAAGTGTACTTCCAGCTCTAATAGAGCCGGAAGTCCACTACTGACATGAGTGATGTCAGTAGGGCCGCTCAAAAACGGCAGGTGTTCCTTCGGGAACGCCTCCATTTGTTCAGCCACCCCCCTACCCACCTACAAAACGGGGCAAGCTGTTGATTAACATCGACAGCCGCCCCATTTTGCTGCGAGCTCTGGAACGAGTGAAGGTCGCATGCCGCACGTGTGCACTGGGCCACCATCGACCCGCTTGCGAACGCTGTGCGCTCACGAGCGGGTCTGAATCAGGCCCTATATTGCTATCCCTGCTACAAACCCCATTATACCATGTTTTCTTTCACATCATGCCACTTTATATGCTAGCGTCAGTCTGGCATCGACCCCTCATTCATTGTCATTGGATTCACTTACAAGTTACATGCCTTGTTGTTAACAGCACATTACTACAATTGTGGTCAATGGGCAAGAAGATTGGCACAGACGCAGAGCAGAGGCACTGTCTGAACTCTGGAGCTGCAGTTAGCACTGTGTGAGACTGATCTGCAGTCATCAGTGATTCGATAATGGGCGCGTGCGGAAGTCTGACTTGAAGAATGGAGAAGGCTGTGGGTGGGAGGAGAGATCTGCATGGCACTCGCAAGATAACAAGCATGACAACACAGCTAACAGTGTATATTTTCGGTCCCGGTGGTCTGGATAGCATCCACTCATCTGGCGTTGCCACACCTCTAGTCTTAAGGTGCGTACCCATTAGATGATGTTTTGCACGATTCGCTGGAATTCGACGCATCGGAATGACAAATCGTGTAAAATATGTCCAAATCATGAGTGTCCTATCATGATGCCGATGCGCGTACCCGCGGGTCATCCGTCATATCTTCAGATCTTGCCTACAGCAGGCAAGATCTGCCAATCTCGTACATGATGCACTGGAAATCGTTAAGGACGCACGATAGATTGTTGGTCAGTGTGGACACTTTTTAGCACCATATCGTGTCCTGGACTGCCGGGGAACTGCCGGGGAGAGTTGAAGGGAAATCGCTCATGATATCGCATCGTTAACACATCAGCTAGTGTGTACGCACCTTTAGGCCCTAGTGTGTACGCACCTTTAGGCCCTAGTGTGTACGCAACTTTAGGCCCAGACAGCCTCCGAACTGTCGGAGGTTTCACAGACAGGTGGTATAAGCTACAAGAGCGTTCTAGTGGTGATTGCCCAATGGTGGTGGAGGCCCCTAGGCTGCAGCCTAATGAGCCTTCCCTTAAATCCGACCACAGTAGCAGCAATTTCGTTGATTACAGTTTATTCATTAAGCCGGTCAAACATGCACCAATATCGGTAGTGGCATCGGGCACCAATGGCCAGATGTGCCTAATTTAACCACCTACATGTGTGTGTCGAGTTTTTTTGTGCAGCTATATAAGCATGAAGGCAATCCCTCAAACAGCTTAATCAAAGCAGAACCAAATGTATGTACATTTCTGTTCCAATATAACAACTAACAATGTAATATAATCTGAATATGTTACACTATAAGCATGCTAACTGAATTTGTAACATTAGACATTTTACGTTAAACCATATAATCTATATCCACAAAATATTTGTCAGGTCATTGACAAATGAAAAAAAGAGAATTGGTAATTAAATAGTGACCCTGATTCTATCCAAGCCCCTGCGTCCTTGCAGCCCTACCTTTATAAAATACTAATATGTTACCAGCTTTTCCATGCATTTTACATCGTTTGCTCCATGGGTTGACAATAAGAAAATAAAATATAGGCTGACCAAGAAATACATTAGCTTGAAGCAATGAGATGGAGCCGCGTCGGGTGTGCAAGGTTTCATTAGCCAAGGAGGTTTATACGTAGCTACTCTTCCGCTCCCTCACCCTGGAGCCTTTTCAATT
Organism: Taudactylus pleione; assembly: GCA_031769625.1. NCBI lineage: Eukaryota > Metazoa > Chordata > Amphibia > Anura > Myobatrachidae > Taudactylus > Taudactylus pleione. Next base: position 2,047,417 of record JAUIMM010000241.1, read on the forward strand.
TACACTTCCCCTGCAGTCAGTAACAGGATTCAGCGACACCTTCTATCGCTCACTTTCCTATCCGTCAACTGCAGGGTGTTACGTACACATCCCTCAGCTTAGGAGAAGCAAAAGTCACGTATTGCTGTACCTCCAGTGTATTGGTAATGGGTCCTTTAAAGTGTTTAGAATATATGAACACAAAAAGGCATCTGTTATGTATTTCACCATTGTTTTCCAAATGAGTATATATTGTAGGGGCCCTTTTCTCTCGTCTTCCAGGTCTCCAAGTATCAGATATCAGCCTGGATATGAGCCTTGTGTAAAAGTTTCATGGCTAGTATTTCACTTAGAAGTAAATAGTTTTAGTTTATAGACACATGGTTTATATGATTGCATAGGACTTTTTAGGGGGTAGCAAATATTTATGGGTGGTGGTGAAAGTGTCTGAAAACTGCCCCAAGACCAGAAAAAGTGTTGTTTACAATATGAAGATATATAGGTGCATTATCAATCAATGCGCTGACACATCCTTCTCTTCACAGGACAGAGATGATTTATTGCATTTCCAGCACATGAAATGTGTGTTTTGTATATAAATGCCAAATGTGTACTGTAATCCTTTACAGAGAATATTAAAATACGGTAGAATCACCCCTGAAAAAAACTGTGTGCATACCCCTGTTACAGGTGTTTAGGATCTCTTCTAGCCACCAGACACTGACTAGAAGGCAGAGTTACAGATACTACAACATGTGGCCAGAAAAGAGCCATCTACAAGGGACCCTGTAAGGCTCATTATGAAGGTTCAAAAGTGGCATGCTAATGCTGTACTGTCACGTTTTTACTGTTATAGACCTTTACAGTGTTTCTTTTACAGTTAAGGGCATCCCTAGTTACGGCCATGCTGTCTGTTGAGTAGTTTGGAGATGTCCCTTGCTTGGTGTGGGTTAGGTATAGCCACAACTTGGTTTTTCCTGTACTTCTGAAGGGAGGGTGATCGGTTCTCATCCTATTGTTGCAGAGGGACAAATTCTGCTCTTCTGCAAATTCTGTGCTTTCATAGAAAAAAGCATCTGTAGGTGATCTCTGATCAATGTGATAAAGAAAAAACTACAATCACCAAATTTACATATATAATAAAGACAGTGGGCCTGATTCAGAGCCGCTCGTAAGCGGCCACTCGTTCGCTCCGAGCGATGTTCGCACATCTGCGCATGCGTATGGGTCGTAATGCGCATGTGACAACCAGTCTTTGCGGTCGGAAATCGTGCGCTCGCAAAACAGCGAGGGCCTGCTAATTTGAGTGACAGAATGAGGCGTTTGTGGGTAGTAACAGGGGAAGGTGCTTGAAAACAGGGAGTGGAGATCCAAACGCAGGCGTGCCAAACGGTCAAAACGGGCGTTTAATGGGTGTGCATAATTAACAAAGCAGCGTCATCGACCACGTCACTTGGTTGTCTTTTAGCCTGAACTGCTCGCAGTGATTACGGGAAGTAAAACCTACCACAAGCACTGCGAGCAGTTCAGACGCCTTTCGATGTACTTGATTAATCTAATAAATAGCGGAGATGACGTATGATGCGTACGGCCAGGGGGCGTCTTTACAAAATAGCGAGCGCATGTTTCGTTCGCTCGCTCAGACATAGAGGCGTAAACAGACCGCAAAGACCGAGCGCTCAATTTAAGTAGCCGGCCCCTTTTTCTGAACGACCATTCGCAAATAGCGTCCGGCTCTGAATCAGGCCCAGTGAACACATGACTAAATTAACATATAAATAAAGATAAACCAAGATGGACTTTTTGGGCTGCCCCCAAGCTTTCCCCTCACTGTAAATAGATGCCGTGGGCAGGCTGTTTCAACGGGTGCTGACATAAGGGCAGGGCGCATTTTGTCATTTTAAACTACGTCAGTTACAGACATATTATATTGGCCCTGCAGCACAGCAGATGGCCGATATATCTGAAAGCTGTTTTGGTCATCTGCTGGTGTGCATGGGCGACCCACTGATCGCCTGTACACATGCTGCAGGCACCCGCCAATGAGTGACAGCTCAGTCAAATTTAAGTGCTCGCCCAGTTCTGACATCAAGCTCGGCACATCGTGTAGACGATTGGTAACTGTGTATGCACTTACCAATCATCAGATAGGCCGGCGAGTCAGACAAACGGCCGACCCCTCAACCCAGTGTGTACCCAGCTTTAGCCTTTTGCAGATTTCTGTGACATCTCCTACATTAGTCTGCTGATACAGAAAATGATGCAGATGCTGTAGCTTCTGAATAATTTTATGAAAAACTGGCTTTATAAATAGACCCCTAAGTCTCACTTTAGTACTGATACTGCTTGGTTTAGCCGCAATTAAAGTAATTTAGCAGAGTGGAAATGGCTTTGCATCCTTCAACACACTATGAACACAGCTCTTTTCAATTAGATTGCTCCTTAAAATTAAAACTTATTTTACGCTGCTCCACAGAATTAATTGCGCCTGTTTGCCTAGTCCATACTTGACAAGAAATACACTCACCGAGTCCACGTGACAGTGCAAATTTCTGCTCTTGTGCAAACTCTACCATCTTGCTCCACAAGCCAGTGCACTATGGTGGAGATTGATTTGCTTGATGTCACCAAAAATTATTTGCGCTGTACATCAGCTGATTGTCCAATGTAAATGATACCCTGTATTTGTTACATGTTTACACATTGACCTATAACTTATATTGAAATTTGACGCCATGTTTCTGTTCCTATCACCTCTAAACATGGCATATTTGGCTTAATTTGTAGCATATGTGGTTGTGGAGTGCCTGAAACGTCTCTCTATGTTGGTTTAGGTAGCCATATTTTGTATGTTGGCTATCTCCTATTCAGACTGGGGATACATTGAGTGTGTAACTTTGGGTGTTGATTCCTTTGGCAAAAGACATGAGATCACCTAGAACAGTGGTTCTCAAACTCGGTCCTCAGGACCCCACACAGTTCACATTTTCTAGGTCACCCAGCAGGCGCACAGGTGTATTCATTACTCACTGACACATTTTAAAAGATCCACAAGTGGTGCTAATTATTTCACTTCTGTGAGGAGACCTGGAAAACATGCACTGTTTGGGGTCCTGAGGACCGAGTTTGAGAACCTGTGTCCTAGAAGAACCATCAAGATCAGATAACGTAATAAAACTATAGACAAACACAGAGTTCTGCTTTAGAGTCTGCTATTTTATAAACGACTGTCATCTCCAGCAGTGAGTCATTTGCATTTGGTCCATTTTTCACACCTAGGAAGTTTGGTGCTTCTTATCTGTCTTTTTTTGCCTCTGGCCTTGCACTCAGAAATATAAAGATTAGATGCTCTAAAGAGATTCATTCTTCACGCCCTTGGTCAAGATGCATAATTGGATTTGCGAGCCAAAAAAATTGGCAGGTTCCCTGGTGCCTGTTATGGATCAGTCCATGCTATGACAAAAGTGAACCAAGGACAGTGGCATGTTTAATAGGCTTCATAAAACTCACACTCAAAGACAGAATGCTTTAAGTGTTTATTTTTATTTTTTATTATTTTGTTGAAAGTGTAAATACTTTTACATACATATAAAAATAAATTAATAAATACATTTATATTATCTATTATCTTCAGTGCTTCGGACTATGGGCTAAAATGTACTAAGCAGCGCTTTTCAGCAACTGCATCTTCACCACTAGGTTTAAAAGGAATGTGATATTAAATTCAAAACCAGGCATGGTTTGTACAATATTAAGCTGTAAGGCCCCCATTTATTATTATGATCACTTTTGCAATGCGATTAGGGCATGACAGTACCGACCCATGATCACATTGCAAAATGCGATCATAGCGGCCAGATGTATTATCCGGGACATGCAGGGACACGGCTCCAAAATGAGCCTGTTCCTGCGATGTCGCCAGAGAGCTGCCGGCCAGTGCAGGTGGTGCTGGTCATGCCCTGTCCCGCGGACTGCACATGCACAGCCGACATACCTATGGGGGATGTGGTTGCCAGCGGTAATGAAGGTCCCTCCTTATTACATCCAGAGAATTATACCTCAATACATCTGGAGGATTATACCTCAAATATGCTTTGATAAATGGGCCCCCATGTCTTTTCCTAGTGAGGGCTTTTTCCAGAATTTTGAGTAAATGTTTTACATTTATATTTATAATTTAAATTAAATATTTGAAATTAAATTTACAAATTACTACTATCTTTTCCACACTGTCCCAGACACCCTCCTCCTCATTCAATCATTTAGCAGTGCTCCTACTAGTGACTATAGAAGGAGATACTTGCTGATACTTGCTGATTTGTATGATGTAATCAATAGACAGAAGCAATCAACTACCTTTGTCTCTTACTGGGTTCACAAGTACAGTAAAAGATTATTTGCAGACTTTCTTTTGAGTTGCCGTTTTCTTTTCCTCGAGAAGAATATAACCATTCTCTACTATACTAATTTCCCAGTCTAAATTGGGGATTTCATTTATTTTTTTTACCTTTTTTATTCTGCAGCAAATGCCAATGTAGCTCATTGCTATAATCAACATGTAACATGATTGGCTGATTACATGCTTTGATGTATAATAATTTTCATTCTAACAACCAACAGTCAACTCGGTGTCAAAATCTCTGAGAAGAACTGTTGAGAGTTTACTTACTCTTTATTACGGTTTTATGTTTATGTTTAACTTAATCATTCCACTGTTCTTTGATTGATTGATTTATTAATTGATAAGATTTTTTAATTGAATCTCTTGTGCTTTTACTTTTTAAGTAGAGTAATGTAACTCCCTTGGCCATTAAAAAATAGATGTAATAAAATATATACTTCCTTGACATCAAATAGACTTTGTCTGCATTGACTGAAATACCTTTAATCTAAGATTGGGGCTAAAAGACTTTGATTTTCCAGGAAAAAACAAATATTGTGTATTACACGTGTAGAATCCAGCACCAGTTCAATATGAACTCATGAAATCCAAATGACAGTTGGTCTTCTATGGTGCAATACTTCCCTAGCCCATGCCCTTTATCATACACAATAGGTACTATTAGCTTGTACCCATTATGTTTGATAAACAATGCTAGAATTATAGTAACCTCTGTGTATGATAAACTCCAGTATAGATACTATATATAGGGTCTGATACAGAATTGGACAGATACCCTGCATTGTGTTCACATAAAAAATAAATAAATATATATGTACAGTATATATTGTGACAAGAGAAATTTATGTCCTTACCACAGGCAGATATACAGTGTCCACAGGCAAGATGTTACAGCAGGTACACAGAATCTTCCATACAGCAACACAGTTCTTTTAGTGGACCCTCAGTTCCAGGATCCCTAACACTAGTCACCCCCGGGCCTATAATCTGGGCGACTAATGCACTGTCAGGATCATTGTGGATTTGCACTGACACAACTTTAAAGCAGACTTGCCTACTATTGAAAATGCATTTCAGGGAGATTGTGAAAGTAACACCTATGTGCGCGCGTTAAAGTGGGCATGTACTGTTACATCAGAGAGGCGTGTCATAAATTTGACTTACATCCAAATGTAAACGAGCCCCAAAGCAGTTACTAAGATCTACCTGCTGATGAAAACACACTGATAATACTTTTCAGAAAATGCATGTAGCCTTTTGACCAATGCAGGTAAATTATACTAATGATCCCATTTTAATGTATATACCTCTGTTTTTTTTTACTATAACAGCTTCATCATGGGGGTAAGGTGCAATCAGGGAGATTGCTAGACTCTTCAGGGAGAAAGGGAGAATACTACTATTTCAGGGAGTCTCCCTGACAATGAGGGAGAGTTGGCAAGTATGCTTTAAAGACAGATAACAGGTGCTGCTAATTAGCCTTGCTTGTGGCTTACAAGTGATCCCAGGAAAACCTGGACTGGATCTCGTTACCATGTCTCGTTACCATGCTGTTTATTGCTCCATATCTGCACAAACCTGCTGCCACACATTAACTTCATGTGAAAGCATGCTGTCCCTGCCACACTCCTTCCCCCTTAGCTTCAACCAGCCTGGTGAAGCTAAAACTTATTCAGACGAGCTCTCTGCCTTGCCCACCTCTATTTGCATCATCCATCCAGGAACACAATCTTCTACCACTTTCCAGAGCTCGCCTTGCACCCCCTCTTCCACCCCTAGCTTCACCATATGGTTGCTCGGAGGTTTGGGACCCACAAACCTTCTGGAAAGGGCATCAGCATCGAGGTGCTGTTTCCCTGGTCGATGCTGTACCTCAAATCTGAATGGCTGTAAAGCTAAAAACAAGTGGGTCACCCAGGCATTCACCTCTTTGTGTGGTTCTGACCCATCTGGCTGCCATTGTCGGTATTTGATCCGGTGACTAAACAGCCGCCGGCATTACATACCGGTTCCCTGTGACTAGCTGTAATTCTGACCCCAACATATAATATTTTAGCAACTCTACTGCCCACTTAATCGCCAAGCGCTCCTGTTCCACATTTGAGTACTTGCGTTTGCTGGGCAGCAATTTCCAGCTAAGAGAGAGTATAGGTTTCTCCTCCCCATCTATCTCCTGGGAAAGGACTGCTCCTAAGCCTGGCCCAGAGGCTTCAGTCTTCAACACAAACTGCTTCTTAAAGTCAGGAGCTTGCAAAACAGGCTCTACATACAAGGCTTGTCTTAAATCCTGCCAAACAGTCTCCAATTTACCCCATGACAAAATTAGGTAGCCTTGGGCTTTGACGCAGAGATTATTCAATTACAACCCCTTTTCCTCGGGCAGTAAAATTGCAGTTAACTCGCGTTAACCCATAGGTTCCGGGAAAAGTACATTTGCCGCACCCGCGGTAAGAGCACTTACCACAGATTTCTGTTCGAGCCTCCCTCTGGCTTGAACAGAATTTCATGTTAAATGCAGCCTGTTGGCTATTGCAGCCTGTAATAGAATAGCCCAGGCCGACCAATTAGCACAGGGCTGATTACCGCGGCTAATTCAAGCTGGCCCTATGTACTGGCACTTATTATTATTAATGTATATTTACAAATACAGATCAGAATGGCATAACACAGAACAAGGAACCAAGATAGAAACGGTATAGCCAGACCTTAGTGGACAGCTTTCTAAAAGGATGAGAAGCTTTGCCTATCTCCAATAAAGTTAAGACATTTCATGAATTAGCTGTTCTATTACCCATTTTTATAGTGTGAGACACAGTTATACACTTTTACAGCATCCCCCCTGTCCTTGTCATAGTTGCAACAGATGTTTTTGCTTTTATGGAAGGCACTAGTGTCCAAAATTCTCTCTACATTAATCCCTGGAGGCTGATATTAAACTAATGTGCTAACACTGTGCTCTGTGTCTGTCATACAGAGGGGAGTGAAAGGAGGCAGTTGTTGGGGATGAGTGACAGAGTAACCGGTGAGACCTTCCGAGAGGGAATTGTCCCGGAGGAGGCATGATTGTATAAATGTCACTGGTTTCACAGTTTGCCTTCCAGCTCATACACATATATTTTCTATATTTATTTATTAATTAAACAATCACATAACAAACAATCAAAGACTTGCAGCATAATTTTAAAAGGACAGTTTACTTGTGTAATTTTATATAATTATTTATCCCCAGCAAGTGCACAATTGTAAGTGCTTATTACATTACAGCCATCTAGGAATCTACACAGCAGCATCCACACTACTCTCGATTGTAGTACAGGTTGAGTCTCCCATATCCAAAATTCTTGGGACCAGGGGTATTTTGGATATCAGATATTTCCGTATTTTGGAATTTTTGCTTGCCTTAATATCTTGGGAATGGGACCCAAATCCTAAAATAGAATCCATTTATGCTTTATATTAGGGGTGAGCAGGTTCGGTTTTACTCGGTTTTACTCGGTTCTTATCGCCACTTTACCGCAAATTTGGCTCGATTTTATTCGCTATCCAAAACACATGTTCGGCGACAGCCAATAAAAAGACCCGGGTAAAACCGAGTAAAACCGAACCCGCTCACCCCTACTTCATATACACCATATATACACAGCCTACAGGTGATTTTATACAATATTTTCAATCATTTTGTGGCTCTCGCAAAGTTTGTGAACATATTTGAAATTCATTTATGTTTCATATATACCTTATACACAGCCTGAAGGTGAATTTATACTTTATTTTTAATAATTGTGTGCCTTAAACAAAGTTTGTGTACATTGAACCACAACAGCAAAGGTTTCACTATCTCAGTCATGCTAAAAAAATTCTGTATTTCGGAATATTCTGTATTTCAGAATACTTGGATATGGGAGACTCAACCTGTATAGGTAATTTGATATCTCTGCTATAAAATCTTTGCTATATTTTATCTTATTCCCCTCAGCCTGACTTGTTCAAGTCATCACCCGACATACACTTCCATTACTTTTTAAATACCATTCCTTCTCTAAATTCAACTTATTTAATTTTTTATTCAGCCTTGAAATGGAACCTTTTGCTTGACCTGGTTCTCTCAGTGAAATCTTCTAGACATTGCCATGGGCCGCTCAGGCACCGCTTGCTTTTGATATACTACATACGGTGTGATTAAAATGTGATTGCATTTTCCGGATTCAATATGTTATGTATTTTTGAATTTTTCTTCCATAGAATCATCTTGCCATTCTTTATATACTAGTCTGTGGTACCAAGGTTAGGCAATTTCAACAATAACATGGTATTTAGTGCAGTGTGTGTAAAATTGCAATGATGGTGTTCAGATGAAAACAGTAAAGACTTACAGATCCAAAAAGGCGCAAAACACAATCTCTACAGAGCAAGCGCAGTCATGTCGATTTGAACAGGAGCAGCTAACATTGTGGAAGCTAGTGAAATCACACACACAATATCGTATAAAGTGAGTTGAAGAATAGCATGGTCGATGTGTAAGCTCATTACTACTGAAATCCAGACCATTATTGGATTGCAATCGATTGGAAGTGGTTGGAGTAGGGCAGTCAGGGAGCTAAGTCCCTTTCACTGATGGATTCAACAGGAAGGCATGTGGGGCAGTCCAGGGCGGTGAAAGCACTGTGTTCACCCTAGAGGTGCGTGACCAGGACACTGTAGCCTAACCCTGCACAGCGGCATCCCAACAAGAGCATCTCAACGGCTAACTCTCCCCTCCCTCAGCTGAACTCCGGCAGCCTAACCCTAACCCTGTACTTATCTTCGAGATGCTGCTGTTGTGTATTGTGACAGTCGGCATTGGGAGGGATGAAAATATTTCCTGATGGAAACAGTTACCGGAAAATCGGTGATGTACCTGTAGTACATTTATATTCTGAACCCTAAATGTAAAATGCACTGTTCAGTGTTAAGCTGATAGTCTATTATATTTGTGTTAAAAAGTAAAGTTTTACCTCCTCTCTCCATTACAGAAAGCTTCAGCCTTCCCAAATAATAGTGTTACCACGGAGAGCCAGTATGACAGCTGTCCTGACACATTTTTGTTATCTCCACCACTTCGTAAATAGACCCCTTAATCTTTTGGCAGCCACGGCATGTCAGTTACTAAATGATATGGAGTATCTCTAAAGCAGTATTAAACAGTCCATTAGTACCTCCAACAGATTAAATTTTTTAGAATAATTTCTAATTCCAAGTAGAATAAAGCTGTGTACACACCTATACAATCCTTGGGCCGTTCTTTCGATTCTCGAACCCATTCATGCGCGTATGTACGGACCTTCGATCGTGTTTCCCTAAAAGAAAAGTAGTCCCAATGAAAGATCAGGTTATACAGTGTGCAGTTTAATTATCATCTGATTCGATGTTGCAATGTTGGATGAAAAGTGAAGTGTGTGCACACGTTCGACTGTCCTTTCCGCTGTTTCTGCCCATATTTCCCCCACAGCAGCGCCGCCTTTTCAGCAGATATTTTAGACAGATGAGTTTCCTGGATCGCAAGTTAGATTGTAAAGGTGTGTACGCATGAATCGGCACTTTGAACATATGTGTAATCAAATGTAAAATTTAATCGAAAGTATGATTGTACAAGTGTATACCTAGCTTAACCCCCCTCCTATGATTCTGGAGAACCTCAAACATGACCTGTTGGTGGCAATTGAGGACCAACTGTCAGGGGGACTGATGAAACAAATATTGAAGTGTAGAATAATCTTCAACGTACGCACGCACGCACGCACGCACTCACACACACAAATGTTGTACAGTGACCTTAAGATTGTCTTCTCTATGTGCTTTAGCTGTGCTGCCAGCTGTTTGTTTATGAAATGTGCATCACCCGTAGGAAGGCTCATCTTTAGATTCTGCTTGGTCTTTACTCACTGTTTAAATGCTATCACTGCAGAACATTAAAGGCATTAACACGATACTATAGAGCAATAAATCCAGACGTTCCAGAGGAGACACTTTATGATCCCTTTCCGTGCTGTCATTAACAAGCATTGCGTCTGCCGAGACAAGTGCCCTGTTGCCATAAAAAGAAAGAAGCTGGTATCAGTGTACCCAAACACATCCTCTCATCCGTAATTTAGCAATCAGAGCATACAAGGGGTGCCTCTTTAATGAGAACTTAATTAGGAGAAGAAAAAAGCACACAAGGGCATTGTGTTCCCTTAAACCTCTTTGCTTCAGTGTTTCTGCAAAATATTGCTTCACCTCTGCCACTAACTGGCAGACAAAATATTAAAGTATATTTACGATAAATATCAAATGGATAAATATGATATCTCCCATTTCTACTTATTTTGTTTATGTGCGCACTAAAAGTACTAGGGAAAGAAGTGATGGATTCCAGTGGTAAACAAGTGATGTATAGGATACATATTTATAGTGATCACATTCAGATGGCATTTATTATTATTATACCTATGTAAAGCTAAAAAGGTTTTTGGTATTTACTGTATGTACAGCAATCTTGGGGGCGATTATTTAGCTGTATGCATAGGCAAGCATACTTGGGGCTGAAGGTTCCTGGAGAGTTCCCTACAGACTTAAACAAGGCAATTCAATTCAAAGCAATGACTGCGAAGTGCAGGAGAAGTGGTCAGAATTCAAACACCTCACTGCTATCTTCATCGCACATTTTACCATGGATGCCATAGAGATGCACAGGAAAATGTGCGATGGTGGCTTACCGTTATTCTCGGGTTTGCGCAGCCAATCATAGCAACATTAAATTCCCAGAAAATTGACTTGTCCCCAATATGATGTTTAAAATAGTAAAAGAAGGTAGTTGAGCTACCATTTGTAGGGGTCTATTTATTAAGCTAAGTTTGCAGTCAATCCTCTGAAAATGTATGCAGGTACAGTTGCATAACCATTTATTATGATGGTACCACAACAGATATACGGTAGATGCCTGTTGTAGTCCCTCTGTTATTGTTTGCAAAAGCATTCCCCATAGCTGTCTAAGAGGACAGTGATAATGGTCAAGTTACTGAGCTCTGAAGAGCATAGCATTTCAGAGCCTGTCCCAGGTAGCCATCACCATCTTAAAATAGTGTTAGTGATTGTAGCTATAGGCCACAGTATCATAACTTTTTTCCAAGAGGAAACCTTTTTTTTTTAAATTGAATAGTTTTTATAGTTTTGTTTTAACAATAAACAGAACAAAAAAAATCAAAAACAATACAGTCGTACACAACAGAATATAACATTAAAGTATGTATCTCAGTAAGCATAGTGAAAGACGTTTCCAACCACTTTAAAATCATTGAACAGATCACACAGAACTGCACAAAAATAACAGTCACAATCAGACAGAAATTTGCAAAAGAAATTTGTAGAGCATAGCATAAACAACATCTGAGTACATACCAACTATACAAGAGAAAGCAATCAGTATCTAGGATGGAAATATACACTTATTAAGCAGCATTGGAGTTCCGGGAATACAGCAGCCAACATAATAACACAGTATAATAGGAAGCACCATAGGATTACGTTATGTAGAGAGATCGTTGCAGTCTCTAGCGCTAGCAGAGATATAAAAGTGGGAAGTAAGCATCATACCAGGCAGCCTCCTTGGCATAATGGGACAGTTGCCACCTATGCTATATCAGATTTTAACTCAGCATTTCTAATTAAATACATAGATTTTTTCATGAGCAATACTGTTTTTGGCCATTGATATCCATTCACCAAATTCTGGAACCATGGCAGCCTTCCAGGAGCGAGCCACACAAACCTTAGCAATCATACAAAGATTAATTACATATTGTCTAGTATATCTATCTAGCAAGTCTTCAGCCAAAACCCCCAAAGAGCACACCACAGGCATCAGAATGGACTAATGAACACCAGTATAATAAATTACACGAATAAGCTTAACTCAAAATCGTTGGACAAAAGGACAGTCCCAGAGCAGATGTCAAAATATGCCCCAGGAACCCTGACATTTAGGGCACGCATCTGTAGCGCTGCCTCCAAATTTCATTAGCCACTCAGGGGTAAGATAAATTCTATGCAATAAAAAAGTTAAATCTGCTGGAACTTGATGTTGTAGAAAAGCGTGGGATCCCCAGAGCCACAGACCACATCTTATCACGTGCCCATGTCGGCCTCCCAGCGAAGTCTAAGACTTGGTATGTCTGGCGAGTGGTGGTTAAAAAGTATGAACTAGTAAATATAAGAGGGTTCCATGGGAACTAAGTGAGGAGGAGTGAAGGGGACTGTGGCTTGGAGCCATCAGTAAAGTGGGCATGCCTTTGCGGCACTACTAACTTAATATCTGTGGTGACTTTTTGTTTTATATTCTTTATTACTGTTTTTGTAGGGTTATATCTTTTCACCTTGGTACATTTATTGCATGTCATTTTATTAATTCTGTTTAGAGAAAGAAAATGAATAACATAATGACCGAAATATATACATTTTTACCCAGAGGATGAAACACGATGAGGCTTGACTTCAGTATAGCATTAGCCACACACAAGGAGTTCAAGTTGTTTAAATATATGCAAAATGAAAACAAACTTAGTGTGTGGTTCCTACCTGCAAAATGATCAGGTGAATGCTTGTATGGTTTTTACTTAAGTGCTGCATTAGGCATGCACAGGTTTCTGAGCAGTTGTGTCTGTCTTCACTCCCTGTAATATAACTCATCTGTGTTCTATGATAAGTGCAAGCAACCTATTTAATATTGGTCTTGCACTCATTGCTAGTTATTGGTTTTATTTGCTGTTGCCTGGGTTCTCGTTTCTCTGTTGTTTATCAGTGTCCTGACCTTCCCTGAACCCTTGGCTTTGATTGATCTCCACCAGTTATCTCCTTGCATCTGTTGAACTTGCCTGTGCCTACTGATTTTGTACTTAAATGTCTGGTCTGATTTCTGATGCTGGATTGTTTGACTTTGCCTTCCTTCTCCATTTCTTGAATCTCTTTCCTTTATATTCTGGGGGCAACACAGGAGTAAACACATAGCTGTAATGAAAACATACTCCCACATTTTGTCCACACATAAGAAAGACTAAAATGTTCTGGGGTTTGACCAGATCAAAAGTGGCACCAAGCAGTATGGTCGACCATATCGAAAGTAAAATGTTGATGTTGTCTTCAGGCACCCAGAATTTCTACAACATTCTTAAAAAAAGACGAAATTAAATGTCGTGTCGTCAGCTTAAAAGTAATGAATTGTAGAAGTTGTTATATATAAATATATTTGCCAGGCATGATAAAAAAAAAAATGCATCTGTATCTTCCCTGTGGGTGATGTGCTTTGGTTATTTGGGTTTTAGATTTATGTTTTCACATTCTTTGCAACTGTCCCAATTTTGAGTGGACCGTCAGAACTGTGGGCATTAATACTATTTTACACCCCTCCCCACCCTCCGGAGCCAAAACACTTAATAGGGCATTACCCCTAACCAGGGGCACCGAGAGGGGGGGAGTGGGTACTATTTACCCAGGGCCGGTCTTGCTAGAGGGTCCTGGTGCCTTTCTCCCCCTCCCTCCCTCACTTTTTTCACCCACACAGGAGCCCAGCGCACAGCGTGTGCTGGGCTGCACTGGGAGACTGCTTGCGGCTGCTGAGCAGCAGCCGCAGCAGTCTCCTACGCCTGTGGCGGGAGCGATCACACTGATCGCGCCCCCCTCTGCCTTTCTGCCGGTCTGAAGGGCTTACAGCGCCACCTCCCCAGAGCGCAGCACCTGGGCCTGGCCGCTCTCTCTACGCCCCTGCCCCCAACCACCAGTGCCAAGTGCAAAATAGAGCCTTCTAGGGGCATTACCCAAACCCCTTCTTGTGTTATTATGCCTACTCTTCATTCTCCAGAGTGCAGTGGAGCATGTGCCAGGGGGACTGATCATCAGCAAATGCGCATGTGACATGGTTGTGGTCACATCCTATGTCACTGCACCATTTAAGTGGTTAATTATAATCTTTCCAGTTATTTAATGTACACTAATCAGATATAGCACTTGATTTATAGGTGTCTATTATTTACTAAGCAGTGTTAGGAGGCAGAGTGAAAAGTGATAAGATAGTGATAAGGTGCCAGCCAATCAGCTTCCAACTGTCATCTCACAGGCTGTGTTTGAAAGATGACAGTTGGGAGCTGATTGGCTGGGAACTTAATCACTTTCTTATTACTTTTCACTCTGTCTCTTAACACTGCTTAGTAAATAGACCCCATAGTCATATAAAAATGCCCAGGTACCTAGTCCAAAATATGGAGATACCATGCATAGTACATCCAAAGAACAGGGGACGGCACTCTTAGTTCTTCAAAGTGTTTGTATCCAAAAGTTACACTTACATCAGCATCAAAGAAATTGTCAATATGCTGGTATATATATATATATATATATATATATATATAAAAAAAAAAATATATATATATATATATATATATATATATAGATGGGTACGAGATTCTGGTGCTCGGGATCCGGCAGTCAAAATCCTGATGCCGGCATCCCAACAAGGTTAGGATATCAACACTTGTCGGTAGGTATCCTAACTGTCCCCCTCTCCCTACCCTTCCCTCCCCGCAGTGAGTGTGGTCAGCGCTACACATTTACACGGGACCGGCGCTAGGCTTCCAGCTGAGCCCCTTCCCTCCCTCTGAGCGCTTGCCCAATAGCGCAGGAGGAGGGTGGCAGGCAGGCTCAGGCTGTGCATAACACACACATCGCCGCCAGCACTGGCGGCGATGTGTGTGTGAATCAGCAGCCAATGAGAGTCAGATAGACTCTCTTCCGTCCGGCTCCTGCAGTGGGTAATGGGAGAGATGTCATGACATGATGACGTCTCTCCCATAATGCAGAGCGGCCCGGCCCGGGAGGATGGACGGGCGGATGGCGGCGGGAGCAGGAGCGTGGATACAGGTAAGTATTTTTCTTTTGTTTTATTTCAGTGTGTATTTCGGGGGGGGGGCGCACTCTATTACAAAGGAGGGGACTACTACTGGGGGCACTACTGGGGGGGATACTACTGGGGGTACTGCTTCAGGTGGGGGGGGAGAACTACTGGGGACTACTACTGGGGGCATTGCTTCAGGGGGGGGCTACTACTGGGGGGGGATACTACTGTGGGCACTGCTTCGGGGGGGACCACTACTGGGGGGATACTACTGGGGGGGATACTACTGGGTGCACTGCTTCAGGGGGGACCACTACTGGGGACTACTACTGGGGGGGATACTACTGTGGGCACTGCATCATGGGGTACCACTACTGGGGACAACTACTGGGGGGGGATACTACTGGGGCACTGCTTTGGGGGGGACTACTACTGGGGGGATACTACTGGGGGGACCACTACTGGGGGGGGGGATACTACTGGGGCACTGCTTCAGGGGGGGACCACTACTGGGGGGGATACTACTGTGGGCACTGCATCATGGGGGACCACTACTGGGGGCTACCAATGGGGGGATACTACTGAGGGCAGTGCATTGTGGGGGACCACTACTCGGGACTACTACAGGGAGCACTGCATCAAGGGGGACCACTACAGGGGGCACTGAAAAGGGAGAACCAGTACAGGGGGTACTGCATAAGGGGGACAACTACTGGGGGCACTGCATATGGGGGATCACTACTGGGGGCCTGCATATGGGGGATCACTACTGGGGGCACTGTATAAGGGGAGCTAATGGGGGACTGCATAAGGGGGACCACTACAGTGGGCACTGTGTAAGGGGCACTGCATATGGGGGACCACCACTGGGGGCCTGTATAAGGGGAACTAAACGGGGGCTGCATAAGGGGGACCACGACTGGGGGTACAGTATAAGCGGCACTGCTGGGGGCCTGCATAAGGGGGACCACTACTAGCGACACTGCATATGGGGGACTGTATAAGGGGCGTAACGGGAGGTTTCTGTCCTCCCTGAGCTCGCCTTTAAGGTGCAAATGGAGGTGCATTAAGGTGCAAATGGAAAGAAATGTTCCCAGGGACAAGAAAGGGGTGTGTGTCATGTTGACACGTCCCATTTTTCAGTGGCCACGCCCATTTTTCACCGCGCTCTCCTCAGGCGCGCGCACATAGGGAGGAGCGGGCTCCATTTTCAAATTTGCCCTGGGCTCCAAATACCCTAGCTACGCCACTGCCTAAACCTAACCTCCCCCTCCCCGCACCCTAGTGCCTAACTCTAATCCTCCCCATAACCCCGCTACTTAATTTCAGGATGCCGGTGGTCGGGATGAAGCGCAGGAATACTGACGGGTGTCGGGATTCCAGTGCCGATATTCTAAGCGCCTGCATCCCCTGTGCCGGGGTACTGAACGTATCCATATATATATAGCCCAGGAGGAGAAAATGGCACTCCAATTAGAATTCAGCACTCCAGTTAGAACGCAAACACCCAAAGTGTTTATTTAAGCATTCAGCAATCTGTTACAGCAACGTTTCGGGTAGCTACTGTATGTGCACTTTATCATATGATAAAGTGCACATAACTGTCCACAATGTTGCTGTAACAACCTGCTGGGTGTTTGATATCCAACATATTGGAGTGCTGTTTTCTTCTCTTGGACTGTATAATCACTATATCCTGGTGCCCTGCTTTTCCATGGATTGCTGAGTGCCCATATCCTACATCTAATTTTATATATATATATATATATATATATATATATATATATACACAGTCAGGTGCATAAATATTGGGACATTGACAGAATTTTCATATTTTGGTCTCTATTCACCACCACAATGGCTTTGAAATGAAACAAACAAGATGTGCTTTAACTGCAGACTTTCATATTTAATTTGAGGGTAATTACATCCAAATCAGGTGAACGGTGTAGGAATTACAACGGTTTCTATATGTGCCTCCCACTTTTTATGCACCTGACTGTATATATATCTGCAGCAGTTTAAATGTGCATTTTAGATTCATTTTTGTTAGCTGTTCTCCTATAAATAATTATGACTATTTCGACCATTTAAGCTGCCACTTACAGAAAGGACAGGGGCGGGGGGATCGTACTCTGAAGATACGTTTCAGAGGGAGAGCTTTATTCAAATTGACGTAGAGGCAAAAAAAATGAGATTACTTCTTAGTAAAACAACAACCCCATTAGCATCTTGGAATGCTTCAAATAGAGGTCTCTCATTTATAGCCCGTTCACACACCTGTCAGATTTATTGCGCTTTCCTCTTGTAAGTAAACGCATGAAACACATTAAAAAGCACAAGTAAGATGATTGTCCTGTTCTAGGAATCCAGCACACCCTGGTGGTGATTCAGAGGTGGACGGGCATGGCTGCGTCTATTGGTGGTCACCTGTCTGTGACTTTATGCAAGTGCCACTACAAAGCCCTTCCCTGGTGTACATCTGTGCATCTGAATGTGCAAAGTCTGAGATGTCCACTTTCAGATTTCATTGGCGCTAAAATACTCATTGTTGTATCTTTATATGCACCATCAGGTGCACCATCAAAACTTGAACCAGCCCCACGGCAGCTGGAGTTTCTATGTCCATGAACGGCCTTTTTGCGGTTGAACATCTGTGTACATAACCACTTTCACTGATGCCCCACGACACTCCCATAGCACGCCCATAAGACTGACCATCTCTGTGTGTGCGATAAGCCATCCTCTAAGTCATTACCTGGGAACGACCATCACTTTTCCAAGACATACTTGATACCATACCATACGTCTTGATCGCAACAGCTCCTTTGTGGGTTTTTCACGCATGTACTGGAGCAAAAAATTGCTAAATTACATAAACATGGCCATTGCATGTAGCCCTAAATCAGACTCCATATTTCTCATACGTCAGCGAGCACTACTAGTACAACAGATTATACTGGTCTCAATGCATTAAAATGCGTCACTAAACCATGCCCAAAGCACTTCTTAGTAAATATGGGAATTATCCCTTAGATTTCACTTTAGTCCATTGTATGTCAGCGCATTTCTAGACTTTGTGTGAGTGAAAAGGTTAAAAACTAGGCTAGAATGACAACACCTCAATCACTCCAGTGATCAGGAGAGTGGCCAAATCCTGCATACACTAACCCTCCTTGGGCATAGAATGAGCACAGGTGGAGTCCCCTAGCTGGGATTTATCAGGGATAAATGACAGTGTCACTAGAATCTCTGTGTATGTTATTAATGAGTCCCCTGTGAGTCTGTGCTTAAGACTCTAGCTTAATAACCATTCCACAACTGTGTATGTGTTTGCAGAATGCCTAATTGCTTCAGCTTAGACTCCCAAATTTTTCCAAGTGCTGTATTTGGTGTGCAGGGTTTAGCTGAACACCAGGACACAATTATTTGCTATAATTAATTTGCTAAGAGGATTGGCTGGTGCTCAGGGAGGGTATGGTGGGGCATGAAGGCTAATCATTACATGCCAACATTGTCCACTTCCTCTAATTCTTAGTATCTGGGATCTGCTGCATGCAAGGCTCTACAGTATATCTCTGCAGAATGCCTTAAGTAAACATTTACTTAACATTTTAATAATAATTCTGATATTAGCTTTGAGACTAGAGATATACATGTGATCTTCATAGAAAAACAAAAATGTATAATAATTAAAAAAAAGGAACTTGATTGCACCAAATGTATTATGAGCTCCAAAGCTTTTTAGGTAATCTTGGTGACCTTTTCCATGTGTATATCCCAGAAAAACCTAACACAGTGGTTCCCAAACTGTGTGCCGCGGCACCCTGGGGTGCCTCGGGACACTTGCAGGGGTGCCTCAGGTTGGTGGTTCAGCACCAAATCAAATTATTTATGGTCAATGTAATGTAAATATTTATACAAACAGAAGCACAAACCTGTCCCCCACCACATAACTGAGCCTAAGGATGACAGGTAGCACAATTTACTTCACTTTACTATTTTACTACATTTTTACTGAATAACTCAATAACTACAATTTGGCTTTGGGGTACCATAAAAACAATGCTGATACTCTAGGGCACCGTGATTCAAAAAAGATTGGGAACCACTGACCTTACACACATACTAGAGATGAGCAACATTTTTAAAACTGTTATGTAGAAAATTTGCATTTGGGCATGGAATTTTACACATCTCAGTAACTGAATGTGGCATTGGCTGTTCTGTGCTCCTACCTTAACCAAAGAACAAAGCAGCACAAACACCTTTCTTGTCCCAGGTCTATTTACAGCATCTTCATTTGAAAATTTTATCTCCAGAACTTTGCACTTTGCTTCTCTGTGAATCATCCAGTATGAAATTCTGACAAAACTTATCTGTATCCCATATGAAAGGAAGATAGCTTGCAATAAAATATTATTACATTCTGCAAATTTAATATGTATCCTGTATGCTGTAGTCGGGTTTAGCTATATACAAGAACTCCATTTTCTCTCCTATGTACGTAATAAACACATACAATATATATTGACAGCTATTGGAGCTTCAAGAAGGTAGCCCTAAAAGCCATAATAATAAAAGCAGCTCATTTTCCCTGTAAGACTGGAGGGCTTTTTACCTCTTTATCCTTGTCAGTTTGTTCACTTGTCGCTAGAGTCAATAGATTTTGGGAATTTTGTGCTGTCATCTAGTCTTATAACGCTCGGTGGCTTCAAAGAAGGGATGTGAGAGCAAGTCTTGTAGTTAGTTTTCCCAGATACTTGGCCCTTGGTTATGATTCAGTGTTGATGACTAATGAAGCAGCTACAGTATCTGCATATTTATTTATGGTCATCATTCAGTGCTGGTCATTGAATTACCATACATGCAATAATTTCGGGCCACCTATGTCTAAAATAGCCAATCTGGCCTGCAATATTGCCATTTGAGTGGACACCTTTATTCTATGTGTTACTATCTATATTTGTGGTTTTCATAACACACCTTGTTTAAACCTTTGCCAAGCTTCATATTGTACAGCATTCCAGCGTCAGATTGTTGGAAGGTCCCAAGTATGAATTTGCTTTGGAACATAAAACAACACTTTAATACAATTTCAACTTACCTGAATATCAATACAATGTATTGCAAGATGCAAAGCCAATTTTATCTTTCATCACTTTAATTTAGCATTTTCTAACACAGAGAAATTCTTCTTAGCAAATCAGATTATTTTATATAGTTAATAATGGCTATTGAGTTAGTGCATGCATTGTAAGACCAGTTCTAGATTGAGGTTAGCTGAAAGACACCTACAATCAATACAAATAGGCCCAGGGCAAGGTATGCTTAGCCTTGGGAGACCTTATTACTAGACTAGTGGTTAAGATCACATATTGGGATGCTGCTAATTTCTCCAAGTCAGCATCTTAAAGCTGGCAATCCAATTCAATCATGTTATAACGTTCCAGGCACAAGGTTCTATGTCTGGTTGATTGTTCATGAAAGAAAATGTTCCTTATTGTGTTTGTTAGTGTTATTTATTATTTTTTAAATATAAATTAAAAAAAAAAAAAAACCTATTTCGCTATTGTAATAATTTTGAATAAATTGTTACTGTGGTAACATTAAATTAGTCCTTGAAGTCTGTTAATTTATTTCAAAGGAGACAACTGAGGGAGTAAAGTTGGATAGGTTCTATACTGCTGTAGTCAGATCATTTGTAACAAGGCAAAATATATGGGTAGAGAAATTAGAAATAGCAATAAAAGTCACTTTTTTATTGCCACTTATTGTGTCCTGTTGTTCAGTAAAACTTCATATAGCAGTATGACCTGAATTAAGCAATAAGTGTAAAAAATAGAGATGTGCGGGTTCGGTTTCACTCGAATTTACTCGGATATGTTCGGATCTCAAATCGGCTACCAC
Organism: Taudactylus pleione; assembly: GCA_031769625.1. Lineage (NCBI taxonomy): Eukaryota > Metazoa > Chordata > Amphibia > Anura > Myobatrachidae > Taudactylus > Taudactylus pleione. Next base: position 2,068,608 of record JAUIMM010000241.1, read on the forward strand.
GTGTTTTGGATAGCCAATAAAATACATCCGAACTAGCAATAAATCCGCGTAAAACCGAACCCATACATCTCTAGTAAAAAGGTCCTAAGACTGCAAATTAATTAAAGCTATGTAACATTATTTATTATTTTATTTTGTTTCTTATATTATAGAGTCAATTACAACAACCGTTTTATACAATTCTAAACAAACTTTTCCTAATTAATCTGGAATTGCCTGTGAAAAGGGCTGAATAAATTGGCCACTTCATCCGATGGCAATGAAACAGATTAGAATTGACATTTTTTTAGTACAGTTTAGAAAAGGAAAGCTACCTTTTTTAATAGTTAATTGTGGTCCAGCAGTTGTCAAATACCCATATATATAGTGCAATGGATCCTGCATAGATTTGGGGCACCTGAGACCATTTTTGTGAATTTGTTCACGTTTATATAGTGAATTTTTCTAACAATTATAAATTCTACAAACATTCCAGATCTGTGTCATTTTAATTTATCTAGATAATATTGTGCAATTCCCGAGATATCTCCTGGTATATTCCTGGTTACGATGAGAGTTGAAATTACAACTTTCGCAATCCCCCACACAGCAATCAGCAGCTGCTTTTAAGATGAAATTGCACACAAGAAGATCATGATAGCAGCGGTGGGTTACTGCAGTTTTCTGAGATTCCTGACATCTCTCTCACATCAAGCAAAATGCTTGTCCCTTTATCTTTTCCCTATGTGTCACCCCCAGAATGTCTTTTCTTTCTGTAGTACCTGAGTGTCTAAAACAAGGAAGCCGGTGTCTGCATCTGACAAGCCTGGGAAATAAAGTCTCTTTTCTCTGTTTGCCTTGTCTTCTGCCCTCTGTCATTCTTTCCCTAGTGTGGGTTTTTTGCTGCTGAGAAATAGGCATTCACCTTTGCAGTGTGTGATAGTGTGTGTATATACTATGTATAACCAAGTGGAACTGTAGCAGAGAAATGTGTTAGAATCAGGTTACAGTGTAGTGTTCTCTATGAAGTCATATTTTATTGTGGGTTTTCTTAATAACTTAAAATGTAATATCTATATAATATCAAGATTATTCACATCACTCTAGTTTAGTCAGGCAATAGTAAAGGAAATTCTGGTTTTCAATTGAGCCTACTAGCAGCAACAAAATAGAAAAATAAAAACAAATCTGGGGAAATTGTTCAGATACAGTTACAAGTGTAACCTCAAAACTAATTGTGTGGAAATAGATCTGGGCAATTGTTGGCTAATATGGCCAAGTTGCAATGTCCTCACCAATCTATTAGAGCATTACATAATCCAATCCTACTACATCCGCCCATGTGGTATCCACTCCTGATAAAGTATCTTCATTTCAGCATTATTATGAGTCTTTATATAGGGCTCCTCAGGGGATTGGTATGAAATACCTGTGGCCGACTAGCCTCCCCCCATCCCTCTCTTTGTGGTGCCTAACCCTAACCTCCCTACGAGGTGCCTAACCCTAACCTCCCCACGCTGGTGCCTAAACCCTCCTCCCCACAGACTAACCGTAATGATCTCCAGGAGATGCCTAACCCTAATTTCCCCCAGGGGTCCCTAAACCTAAGCCCCCCTTCCCTTGGCTAATGCACATACTTACCCCGGATCCCTCGTTCGGGATTCCGGCGTTGGTATATCGACAGCCGGCATCCCGTCCACCAGCAAATTCACAAATTCATCCCCCCCTCAGGAATTTCTCTGCTTACATTTGGATTTGTTGAATGAGGTGAGACTTCCTAAACGTTCTCCTGCCCAGAGTTAAAGTATGACTATTACAGAGATAGAGGTATCTGATATTATTTCTCGTCTTCATAATTATACATCTCCAGGTCCCGACGGATTTTCTGGGGAGTATCATAAGATGTTACAGCCACAATTGGTCCTGTTTCTCACTACTTTGTATCAGGGTTTATTGGATGGCCGTCTCCATTATCAAAAAGTTAATAAAGCATATACTATATTTATACCTAAATCGTCCAAATATCCAGAAATGATTAAATTTTATAGGCCTATTACACTTTTGATCAGGATTTTAAAATATTGACTAAAATAATGGCCAACCACCTTCAATTATTTTTACCTAGTATCCTGACACACCATCAGTTGGGATTCACACGTGTTAGATTTTTGATAAAAGGGTTTAGAACACCTCTGGCAACTATTGTGTCTCACTCAATCTCCTCACCCCCTTTGGAAGCAATGCAATTGAACTTGGATGCTTAAAAGGCATTTGACAAATGTCTTGGGGTCATTTGCTTAAAATCTTTGAATTACATGATTTTGGTGGATTTTTTTCTGACCTGTTTCACTTTTTATACTGTTCACAAACCACTGCCCTGATAATTAATGGCACCTGTAGCTCCCTCCATTACAATGACAAAGGGCAATCAATAAGGATGCCCCTTATCGCCATTGTTAGTTAATATAGCTTTGGATCCATTATTGAGCATTCTCCATTCCTGGCCAGATTTTAAAGGTATTTTGGTGGTTTTCCATGAGTTTAAAATCCAGGCCTTTGCTGATGACTTATTACTTTATATTTCAGATCCAGATTCTTAGATAATGAATTACCACATCATATGATCTTAATATGAGGTCACTTGTCTGGGAGCATGTTGTCCTATGTAGGTAGGATCCATTTATTAAAAATTTTGGGACTTTGGCCCTGATTCAGAGCCGGACGCTCTGACCAGAGCGCTCGCTCTGAATCAGGGCCCACCTCCATAATTATGGAGCGTCCTCCTGGACGCTCATATAGCTGTGGGTCACCACCCACAGCATATACGAGCGTGCAGGATGATGGTCGCGATGGTCTTGACCATCGCGACCATCGCCACTGCGAGCCGAAGCCTGCTGTTGAGTTTCTCAACCGCAAGGCCCGGAGTGATTTTGGCTCTATCAGAGCCAAAATCACTCCCACTGACATCACTAGTGATGTCAGTGGGGCCGGCTTCTGACGGTAGGCGTTCCCTTGGGAACGCCCCCGTCTGGGAGGCACGCCCCCGGCACGCCCACCAAGGGGGCGTGCTGTCAATCAACATCGACAGCACGCCCCCTTTGATCAGACACAACGAGCGAAGGAAAGTCACTCGCTCGTCGCGTCTCGCGCATGCCCACGACGGAGCATGCACACCATCGACCCACTTGCGAGCGGACAGCCGCTCGCGAGTGGGTCTGAATCAGGCCCTTTATTTGGCGGATTAAACGTCCTTGAATTGGCTTGCTGAAGCTCCAATAAACCGGGCTAATGGAGGGGTTATCCTACCTAATTTAAAATTGTATAGTCATACTGGAGTTTTGAGATACATACGAGACTGAATGCATAGGATGGACCTGTATACTGACTCAAAGCTGGATCAGTCTTTTCTACCTAATCAGCACCTATTGATGTTCCCCCATTCCCATAAACACGAATTATCCGAGGACATTATTAGGAACCCCTTGCTGAGGGTTGCGTGGTGAGTTTGGCACTTTACAAGAAATAAAAATAATTTAAATTGTCACCATTCTCTCTTTCTCCATTACTTTTAAATGGGAAGGCTTCTGCACCCTTCTCATTGTGGGCTGATAGGGGGGTTCTTACGTCCGAGCATTGATTAACATTAAAAACTGTCAGCCTTATCGAGTGGCGTGGTTAGTGGATAAATATGGACTACCACAATCCCATTCACTGTGTGAGCTCAATGATACGAAGCCATTCCTCAGAAAACTGGCCCAATTTGTTTGATCTCTTATTGGCTAGACCTATTGAGGAATGGGGGGCTATTTCTCTTCATTATAAAATTCTTCAGACTCCTTTAGATCATACTAAAATATCTACACGGTTATCTTCTTGGTGTACTGTATTCCCCCATATTACCATGGAAAGCCTTATTACGCTCATTCCTTTACTCTCATCTAGCATGTATAGAGAAATGTTTTATGACATCTATGATAATGGATATATTTCTCTCCACCTCAGGTCCTTGATGGAATTGTCAGATACTAGAGTTTGCCCTAAGTGTGGGGCTTCTGAGGCAACTTTTATACATTCTATTTGGGATTGCCCCCTTATACATAGATTTTGGTCATCAGTCAATTAGATTTGTATTGACGGAGTGGATTATTTTGGGTATTATGCCACCATATGTATCGGGTAGAGGGGAAAGTAAAAAATTATTATTGGTTATATCAGCAGTGGCCAGTAAATGTATACTACAGATGTGGACCCATGCAGATTCCCCAGCGGTTTCTGTATTCCGGGCTAAACTATTTTTTGCCTTCCAAATGGACTGGTTAGAAACTACCTTGTATACAGAGACTATAAAGGCTTCTTTTTTCCAGCTGTGTGAGGGTTTTATAGACTCCTTTACTTTGGCCCTAAAATGCCAAATACATTTGTGCTTTCGTAGTACTTCTTGGTATGAAACCCGGATTCTATTGGCTGATCCACCTATTTCTTTATTTCTTTGTCTTCTACAAACTGAGGTGGGTTATGTTTATGTTTGGGTCCCTTTCCCCTTTTTGTTTATTTTATTGGATTTTTTTTTCGCTCAAGGGGATGTACCTGCCATGTCTAGATTGCTCTGGATACAATGTGCCATTTTTTTCTCATGTCTTTTGATGGAAATGTTTTTCTGATTAATACACTGTATTACACACATATATATTTATATATATATATATATATAAGTAGACAGGCATTTGCAGTGGCGTAAGTTCATCCCAGTCGCCTGGAGGCAAGTTAGAGTTGTGCGCCCCACCCCCTTTCCCCCGACGAAAGGGGAAATTAATAAGGTGCATATATATCTATCAATATATATACGCGCACGTGCGAATGGCGGCAATATAGATTTAGTATTATCGGGACTAGGACCCAATAATCAATAAATATGACACTTTGGGGCTGCATATTAATTTATGTATAAATGCATTCAGTTTATATATCCATCACACAGCTCTTTCCGTTCACTCAGATCTCCCCCCCCCCCCCACACACAGCTGACTCAGATCTCCCCAAACAGCTTCCTACCCCCTCACTCAGCTCCCCGGCTCACACAGACACAAAGATCAGGGTGAGCAGCCCAATGCCTGACAGCCGTTTTGGTGCAGACAGGCACCTTCTTCCTGGGGCAGCGTGATCATTGTTTTCACATGGAGTGATGAGTATATGTGCTTATATGATGATATGGAAAACTCTCCTTTTGAAAATGCACTTTATGCAGAATTTGCACTATAGCACTATTGTGGAACTGATTGTGGGATACATGCCCTGTACTATAGAAATACATTTTATTGCATTTGAATTGGTGTGCTGATCGTCTGTTCTGCTTCCGCTGTATTTAATTCCTTATAGTCATGCACCCTATTATTGTGTCAATTTTAAGTGTGCAGATTTTTCTATTATATATATATATATATATTGTGACAGAGTTAGGTTAGGGGGTCCCTCTCCTGGGTAGAGGACTCCTTCCTTACACACACACACAGCAGCAGGGAAGCAGCACACCAGTCTGGATGCAAGTACAAGCTGGTCGGCGCCAGTCTTTATTGTACAATGTCAGAAATAACACAAAGAAAACATAAACGTAAATCCTAGCCCTGTCGGGGCACTAACTTCACAGGTAGTTCCCTCACTACCAGAACCTGGCAGGGCCTAATGCCCTCGCCAGCAACAAAGCACAGCACAGTACTCACAGATAGGTTTTCCAAGTGTCTCTGAGCAAACTCCCTGTCTGCTCTCCCAGGTGAGACCATCAGCCCTCAACACACTAGGCTTATATTGGCCACTCTCAGGTGGGAACCCAAGCAAGCCTGTTACCAGGCTGCGAGAACCAAAACCTGGAGTGGCCGTGGGTGGAGCCCTCCCTCTCCTCTCACCCACAACCCCCAGGTCCCAAACCGGCTTTTCAAAAAGCCGAAACTCAAGCCTGCTACACTGCAGACTTTCTCCTGGGGATTTTAAACACATAGGACAGGAATCTGGGATAAATGTCCCTGCCACAGACCACTTTACCAGTGATCCTATCACAATATATATATCTATATATACCTTTAATAGGTCTTCATTGTATTTGTTATTTATTTTATCTTTTGAACTATGTAAAGTATTATTGCTCTGATGAATAAATAGGTGTTAAAAAAATACTAATTTGGGTTCTTGGGTTCCCCTACCTTATCCTGAAGATACCCTTAGAACACATTGAAACACTGGATGATGTCAACATAATCCATTATATACATGTATGGATTTTCTGACTTTACAGTTATATGACAGGCATATTATAGAGAAATTGCTTTGTTCCTTTGTCTCGCACATAATATACACATAATGCATCATGTTAATGCTTGCAGCTGTGTGTGCATCTATATATATGTGTGTGTTTGTGCAGAACGGAATAAATTGCATTAATAATATATGTGCATGTGTGCATGAAGACACACAGAAAGGGTGGAAGCGGGTACTGGAGTGTGTATATGGATGATGGGGTTTCTGTGTATATTTATACAATTATTAAGATATATAAATGTGAAACTGTATTTTACAATTTGTATTTCCCTACATGAATTTCACAGTGTGGGATCAAATTTAGAAACAGCATTAAAGACGAGAAAAGAAAAATGGTTAGAAAGTGGAATTACTCCGACAGAGGCCACATTAAAATGTGATTTTAAGAGAAGGGTTTTTTTTTTCATCTCCCTCTGAGGACGTTTGAGACTGCGAGTCAGTGACTGCAAAATCCCATTGCAAAGTTCATCAGGAATCGTGTTCCAGCTGCTGGAGTGATAGATAGGTTTAATTACACTGAATTACTGCGGCAACAGCCGCTCCGCTCTCCCCGAAGTCATTAAAAAGAAAGGATTTTTCAGAGCTGGTCACTGGCCCAGGCTGGGCCTTTAGAATGGAGGCAACGTAGTTTGTGGGCCAGAGGTCAGAAGTGGCTCAAACTTGTCATCTTCAGCTGATTTCCTATGAGTCTCACCGCTCAGGATTTTCTCTGGATCAGTTGCTCATTGGCAGACCGCTGCCACTGAAATGACAAATAGACATTTTAATTTGAGTGGCATCCATCTTTTTTTTTGTGACCTTCTTCGGGTCTTTTTTGTTCCCTTGTGCCCCGTGGGAAATAGATTGTATTGTTTGCTAGTTGCTCACACTGACTACACTGCCTGGTAAAATGTTGACAGTTTTCCAATTTCTAGTTCCCCAAATAAAACCAGGTTATTTTTTTTTTTAATGCAGTGATTGTACTCACACTGAATGGAGTATCAATTGCAGAGGCATCTGTTCCCAGCTACTCCCATACCTATGATCATTTAAAATAATTAGAGATTGACTTCTGTACAATGCATTGAGCCATTGTCATTTTGCTTTGTTTCAGGTCTCGAGAGTTCCAGTAGAATCATGTGGGCAATATACAACGTGCGGAGAGTGTCTGAGTTCTGGAGACCCACATTGTGGCTGGTGTGTGCTGCATAACATGTGAGTATAGCCCAGAGACTTGGCTTGTGTGCTTTTCATCTCCCTCCCACCATCCATGATAAGATGTACCAACTAAATTACATGGCATTGTTTTTTTTATTATATAGAATTTTCTCCTTGTGGGCACATTTGAACACTGTCATATTTTTGACATATTTGTGTCCCTCTTCAGGACTTTACATAGACAGCACTAAATTCTGATGTAAGGTAAAGCTGATCACATATGCTGCGGCATGCATGAAATAGGCTCATTATAAAGCTGGCAGGAAATGTCATTATATAGGCCTCTATATGTGACCATCTTCTGACTGCACTAACAAGATCTAATTTGTTCCGGAACGGCTATGGCTGAGATCCAAGAACCATGGCCAAATTGGGCATAGATCCTGACACTCAGCCTGAGCAGCCAGCTTTGGGAATCAAATATATCCAAGAAGGGAGCATGTCCCTAATTGTTTAACCCATGAAGTGCCATAGTGCCAAGCTCTTTACTGAAGCTGATTTATACATAAAATGCACATTTTCCCCTGTCTTCTTATTACATATTACATTACATGAGGTATCAAGTCTTTTGGAGATCTGGCAGGTTTTTGTCTCTAAGCTATAAACCAAGAAAAGAAGGTTATAAAAAAAAAAAGCTCTTATCAAGCCAGAGTAACAACCTCCACTTAGCATTTATACCCACAATAAATACCACAGTATTACAGAGACTTTCAGGAGAGCGTTAGGTACACAGAGACACAAGCTTACTTTTGTCATACAGAAAATCAATCTGATACAACAATACTTATGGTCTATATACTCCCATGACATATAGCTTGTGGTATTGCTGATTCTGTACATGTGGAACTATTTCCTCATCCATTTCCACATCCTAGTAGTGACTCCGTCTGCAAATGACTTTATGCGTCTGTGCCTCAAGGCATCAAAATCACATTTTCAGATATGCAGGGTCAGCGACTCATTTTTCCGGCAAAATCCTCCATACTAGTTTCATATTAGTGCTGTAGAATTGAATTATGCTCAGGTACAGCATTTATTTTCTGATTATACCTTACATTTATTCTTTTGTTTTAGAAAACCAATTAACCTAGATACTAATATACATTAGGAATATATTATGCTTCAGTAATATATTTTTATCATGTATTCATAAAACAATGGTTTTCTAAGTGATCTGTATTGATAATGTAATAGTTTCTCATATATACATATATATGTATGTAACTGCTTTGATAGAAGGGCTCAAAGGGGTCAATTTAATTAGCCATGAGTCAGCTCGCTATGCGAGTAACTGCGGCCATATGCCGCACTTATGGTACTGTAGTTGCGGACTTCAAGTCACAGCTGTGTAAATAAATGTGAGAGTCCAGGACGAGATGGGACAAGATGAGGGTCTGTTTCTGGCAACTCCACGCCATTGCGATGGCACTTCACCTCGCTTGCCCTTAATTGAATTGACCACAAAGTATATTTCTGGTTAGTGTTGGGTTATATTTGTAAAGTCATTTGACAACAGCCTACTTTCCCTATAAATTGATGTTTGTGAAAGAGATCATAGATTTGTCATGCATAAAATCTTCAAATGCGGATACAAGATAATAGAATCATGCAGGAGTTATCTACGTATTCAACAAAAAAGAGAACTTTACAGAATAATTAACAATATCATATGTATCAATATGTATCAACATTTAAAGTCTTCTGCTCCTAGGTGTTCCCGAAAGGATAAATGTGAACGAGCAGAGGAGCCATTCCGGTTTGCGGCTAACATAGATCAGTGTGTTAAGGTTACCATACAACCCAACAGCCTTCCGGTGTCCGAGCACAGCCTGCCGGTAAGAGACAGATACATGGTTTTCTATAGATGTTCCATTAACATGTACAGAGAAGAGTGGCAATGAAAAGAACAGTTTACATGTAAAGACAACCTTTTTGTGGCTTGGTTATTGTTGCTTTAGATAACTTGCTCTTAACATAGGGCCCAAATTATTGTGTAATTCCAAATGAATGTAGGATGACATGGGATGTTATTATACAGGGTCAGTTAACATAGAGTTGTTATTATCTTAAATATAATTTCCCATTAATAGGCATTTTAGAACACATACCCTCTCATTAGAATTATATGGGTCTAAGGACCTTATTCAGACTAGGGATGTGCAGGCTCGGATAGGTTCGAGTTTGCACGTGGAGTTCGGATTTTTCCCTCCAAAAAAACGGAACTCAGAACGAGGCAAAACGTCATCTTACATGGACGAACATCATCATTCCTGGTCTTTTGTCCAGGAATGATGATGTTCGTCCATGTAAGATGACGTTTTGCCTCGTTCTGAGTTCCGTTTTTTTGGAGGGAAAAATCCGAACTCCACGTGCAAACTCGAACCTATCCGAGCCTGCACATCCCTAATTCAGACCTGCTCACTAGACTGCGTTCGCACGCAGCCTGCCGATGTTTGCAATCTGCGCATGCGTATAAGTCGCAGTACGCGTGCGCAAACTAGTCCATGCGATCGGGAAGCATTCGCTTGCTGCGCATAGCCAACTCGCTAGAATGAGTGACAGGACAAGCCCTTTATGAGTGGTAACAGGGAATGGCGATGGAAACGGGGGTGTGGTGGTGCAAATGCAGGTGGGCCTGAGCGTCATAGTACACGTCACATGGTCGTTTTACACACTGAAGCACTTGCAGTGCTTGCAGTAGGGTATGGTCAGCCACAAGTGCTGCGTACGCTTCCGATGATACTCAATGTTACCGATTGTTGTATACACTTCCTGGAGATGACGTGGGAAAGTGGGCGTCTTATGACAGGCTGGTGGGTGTCTAAATTCACACCACGATCGCTCGCCAAGACATAGTGGGCATGCTAATGCTTTGCCGTGCGACTACCAGCCTGACTACCCACAGCTTTAACGAGCGGCCAGTTTGATGGCCGAGACCATCGGGGCTTGCAACGGGACCCTTGTGGTAGGGAACGCCTCCGTTTGTGTAGCCACCCCGCCCCACCTACAAAATGGGACGAGCTGTCGATCACCATCGACAGCCGCCCCTTTTGTAGTGAGTCCTGGAGCGAGAGAATTTCTCTCTCGCTCCGGGACTTGCGCACGTGCAGTGCGGCCGCTGCGCATGTGCAGGGCCACATCATCGACCCGCCTGCGAGCTCATAGGCGCTCGCGAGCAGGTCTGAATGTACACCAGTACAACAATCTGTACACCAACTTGAAAGAGATCTTTAGGTGCGTATCCACTACGCGATATTAATGGACGACTGAACGATAACAATATAGTTATCGTTCAGTCGTCCATTAATCGTTCACTGATCGGGCAGTAAAATGTCGGCAATGACCAGCGATACGCGTTCCCGCTGGTCTTTGGCGGCATCGCTCATCACCCGAGCATGCTAGACAACCTGACGACATCGTTCAACGTGAGCATTGTGCAGTTTAATGAACGACTGAACGATAACGATGTCGTTATCATTCAGTCTTTCACAGTCGGGTAGTGGATACCCGCCTTTAGTCAGACAGCGCTGTGCTAACAGGACTTTGTAATAAACACTAAACATGAGATTTGAGTAACAAATAACATTTAATATCTACACATCATAAATGTACCATATGCAACATATAATAAAATGTAACAGATTACAAAAGCACAATTGCAGGGCTGGGCTGGGTGGCGTCTGCTCCCCGGACCATTGTTATATTGCTGGTTTGGGACCGCAGGTGCGCATCTTACATCCAGGAGAGGAATGCAGAGTGTATCAGGAGGCTGGGCTTTCCAGGTTTCAGGGGTAATACCGTTCTGGACCCAGGGCTTTGATCTAGGCACTGGTATACAGTGTCCGGCCCCTCCCCTGGGACCAATGACCACTTTTCAGTCTCGCCTCTACTTTCCTGTCTCCCATCATCCTGTCAGCTCTGCACGTCTACTCCTCCTAGTATCCTACCTGGTTCCTGATGTCTCACTCTGATTTCTCCACCCTCCCGTCATACAGTAGCTGCCTCCATCAGCTTTAGAAACCTGGTACTGTATGTGACTAGGGGCTGGGATAAAGGTTAAAGGTTAAGGTTAAGTAATGGCAAGTTGATACTAGCCAGGGTTAAAAAAAATCTGTTTATGTAAATTCTAGAAATGTAAAAAAGTTATACAGTTTTGATATGTTTGCATAACAACCAATAGCTTTATAAAGGACATTTCTGTGGAAGCCACATATGAATTAATAAAAGGTTAACTCTTCTAAACATACGTCAATTTATTTTTCAATATTTATTTTTCCATTTTCACTACTATATACTGTAAATATACACTACATAACAATATTCATTTTCCAGTATACATTTGTAATTCCTGATATAGTCAGTGCAAAATGATCTCTCTGTATATATTTATACTACACCTACATTAGAGCAACCAGGCCTACATTGTATTTTTTTGTCGTTCCTGTTTTGCGTTGTATTTGTTGGTAGAAGAACTTTAGCCACTGTGTTGTTGTTGCCCCCTAAGCTGAATGTTGTCAGAGCCCCTGATTATAGGTAATTATAAGTATATCTTCTCTCCCTTAGCTTACTTTGGAAGTCAGTGATGTCCCAGATCTATCCGCTGGTGTGACCTGCTCCATTGGTAACATTACTAGGGTTGAAGGACAAGTATCTGGCAATCGTATTGTCTGTATTTCCCCAGCTGCAAAAGATGTTCCCATAATCCCTGCAGATCAAGGTGAGGTCTCTTAGATAAGTTAATTATTACTGGGGTGCGGAATAAGTAGATAAATGTAAGCGCTGATGCAATCTTAATAAATCGTACTGTTATATGAAAAGCTCATTCATATGCTAATAATATAGCAAATAAATTGAGTAGACATATTCATGGTTTACAGGATCATCAATAAGTTAGACCATACTTACCTACTCTGCTGGAAGTTGCAGGAGGCTCCCGAATTTTCGGGAGCCTCCCGCAACTGTGCAGTTGTCTCATCATAATGAAAAGAGCAAATACTGAGAATTACACCTGGCATGTAAAATTAGAAAAGTTGTTGAAATGGCACAATCACGCCTGTAACCGTGCCACAGAGCTCCAGGTAAAGAAGTAGTTTCTGCACAAATAAAGCACATGAGACAATTGAGTGCATAATCCATTGTTCAGAGGACAAAACTGTACCCTGTGTCCCAAATAAACATGATCTATCTGTATGTGCATGCAGTCTATATACATCCCTGACAGCATGCATGTACAGTAGCAGCAGCCAGTCAGCAATTGTTAACAATAGTTGCATAATAGTCTACAGATACAGCATCGTCATATCCTCCTTCTCCACCATTTATTATCTATATAAAAAAAACACCCCAAAACTGTTTTTAAAAGTTTCTTGGCACATTACCAGGGGCTGTAAACAGAAATGCGGACAAGCACTAAATGCTATGTTGAAATCCTGATGAATGTAACCACAGGCGGATATTCATACCCTTAGTCAGAAAATACTTTGCACTCAACTGTACAGTAAACTGGATTTAATTTGTTGCCATGACATAAGAACCTGTACCTATATGTATTTGTGAATGATATTAATATCTCTTTTATATAAAGCAACTTAGGTTTAGTGGCTCTTTAATATATCTATTTCACAGTGGCTTTCAGGAAAGCATGTAGCTTAAAATCAGGATATAATGCCCAGAGGGTGATTTAAGTCTCAGACACTTTTGGAAATCACATAACGGAAAAAATCCAAGAACTTGGAAGAGATTTTAGTATGCCTAGAAGCTTATGTGCAGAGGGGAGCCTGTTACTTACAGAAGATAGAGATTATCCCTTTTGGGGAACAAGGAAGAAAAAGGATTATTTCCTGACGTCAGGGAAAGTCAGAGTGCTGGGAGGATTCCCTGAGTGCTTATTCCTCTTACATGTCAACTGCTGGAGTACTAAACTCAATAAAATAAAAATATGTAAATGTTTCTGTATATACAGGGTGGCCATTATTAAACTTTCCCTATTCAGAGCCATCTGTAGCTTGAGCTACCAATCAGAATGACACCACATTTAGTAAGGAGAAAAATTAGGACATGGGAAGCAGGATTCTGCGAAAAGAAATTGAATAACAAGACTAAACTGTAATAAACGATTGATTTCCTTTATTGTATTACACTAATGACAACACAACTTTGTCTGTCCATTTTCACACTATGTTTACATTGTACAGCGCCATATTCCACCTATCAGCGACTTTTTGCACAATTTGTTTTTTTCACGGAATCCTGCTTCCTGTGTCCAAATTATTCTCCCTACCAAATTTGGTGACATTCTGCTTGTTAGATCAATCTACAGATGGCTCTGAATAGAAGTTTAATTGTGGCCAACCTGTATGTCTCATTTATTATCTGGCTTGATAGAAGCAATATTGTCATTGTTAATGGAAACACAGTTGAAGGATGTTTCATATATATATATATATATATATATATATAATGTATATATGTGTGTGTGTGTCTATGCATGTATGTATGTATTTATGTGTGTATGTATGTATGGGGTGTGTTGTGACATTCTGTTCATCACTGCTATTTTTCCTTACAGACTGGTTTGGGGTAGAGCTTCAGCTGATCTCCGAGGAGACTGGCAAGACGTTTGTGAGCACAGATTTCAAGTTCTACAACTGCAGCGGTCACCAGCTGTAAGGACGACGCTCTCTTGTCCTAAATGTTAATATAGACCTCTTGCCGCTCAAATTGTGTTCAAGCTTAATGACATAATGTGCTGCAGGCATTCTTCCCACTAATCCATGTACTCTGAAAATGGAATGTTTGTAGATGGTTATGAGATATCCACAGTCCATAGCAGTTTCTGGTTGTACTGGACCCTGCACAGTATTTTTCTCTTAAACATCTTTGTTTCTGATTCCATCTTTACTAGAAAGTCATGTGTTAGACAGAAGTAGGATGTTTTTATGAGCAGTGGTATAGAAAATAAATTATTATTACTCAGTATTTCCAAAAAAAAAAGAGTTGTTCAAAAATTGAAGCTGTAGTTCAAATCTTTCAAAATAAAGAGATATAGAGATCACTGCTGATGTGTTATTCAAATGTAATATTATAATAAAATGCATATGAGTCGTTATGCTATATAGCTATTAGAGAGTAAAAATAATAAAGCACATATTTGTCCTGTACATAAAAATACATAAAAATGTGATATCCAATGCTACCCTGCTGGTGAAGGGGAATAGAGACCTGTTATTTATACTGGCAGGAAATTCATCCTTGTCGTATCCTTGTTCAGTCTGCCCATCCACCACAGGAGACAAGCTACTTCTCCCGTCTGTACTAGTCACAGACCAGCACTACTTACTGGTACCACAGCTATTGATAACAGCCCATCCATATATTCTATGTGTAAGAAAACAAAAATAGGAGGACATTTTGAAAGTAGAGTAGAGTAGAATAAAACACACAGTACTACAAAAATGTTAGTTTTACATCAACATTGATAACCTCTACTCTATCAGTGTGTTGTGTGCCTTTAATGTACATTTTCTGTGTGAAACTGTATTATATAGTATAGTGCATTATAACTGTAATAGAGAAAAACAATATTTTCCCAGAAAATCTAAGAGTACGTGTGCAACATTAATGCCCCTCCATTCCTGCTCCCTTTTCTTCTTTGTGTCCCAGACTGCTTCAGTTATACTTATATAGTATCCCTATGGTCATTTTCATCCATAGCCACTCAAGGTTTTCAGAAAACAGAGTGATTTAATGATCGCAGGTTGGAGTTCAGAGCAGAGAGGGCGACAGTAACATGATGTATGTAAGTCAGGTGTTTAGATCTTAGCTGGTATAAATATTGAGGTTGTGTTGACGGATGGAATTTGCCACTAGTGTGTAACTGGAGATGCTAATAGCAAATATATGTATATTTAATGTATGTCAACGTGAGGCAGTGTTTATGCAGCACAAGTCATATATGGCTTCAGGGAGCCTGTATTGTTTATCCTCGCCCATGTCCAGTGTATATGCAGAGGAAGCCGCTGTTTATTCTAGCTGGCTGGTTCTGGAGATGTCCCAGCTTTTTTTTATTCCTGAGAACCTCTGTGGCTTGCATGAAAAAATAAATATTGGATCTTTAAAAGAAAGCATAGCACTAGGAGATGACCAGGCTGTGTCTTAGCCCGTAATCCATTTACTCAACAGATTCTGGTGATTGTTTTAACCTGCTTGTTATATGAATGCAGAGAGGTTCATTTGTCCATCCTGGCCTTTTTGGGTGGGCTCTTTGTATATAATGCATATATCTGTTTATCAGATTACTCCTTAAAATAAACCCTTCTTGCCGTTTTTAATGTAGATTTTTTCTTTTGCTCTCATATATATATATATATATATATATATATATATATATATACTGCATATGTGTGTGGCTGTGCTCGGTCATTATTTGTATTCATCCTGACAAAGTTTTACCTTTTTTTCCCACTTTTTCTAAAAGCTGCTTATCCTGTGTGAATAGTGCATTTCGCTGCCACTGGTGCAAATACCGCAACCTCTGCACCCACGATCCAACTACCTGTTCCTTTCAGGAGGGCCGTGTCAACGTCTCTGAGGTAGATACATTGTATTAATATTGTATAGCAATCATAGAATGAAAGATATAAATACTACTGCACCATACAGTATGTTTCAGTGGCACTGCAAGCCATGTGAATGCACAGCTACATTCCTTGAGTGCATAATGTAGCAATTACAATGTTTCACTGCTGGAAACATCAAAGGAGAGTGTAGTGTGTATGATTTGTTTTACCTTTTGTAGAAGTGTTCATTAAACTCCATGGCCACAATCTTTTATTTAAAGCGAACCGTATATAGCAGAATATTATATTTACTAATTAATATGAGCGAGAACATCTTTATTGTATCCGTCGCTGAAAGAAAATGATATAAGCAAACAGCAATAGAACAGTGCCACCTAGTGGTTAAATGATCTTACTATTGCTGTCAATCTTGTTACTTTCTGCCAGCCATTAATAGCTTTTTTAAACAATAGCTTGATTTTTATAGCAGAGCCAGGCGATACATACAATTATTTTATGTAAAAGTAATTTGCCACAAACAATATTGTTATTATTGTGGAAAAATACAAACTCAATTTATATGTTCAGCAAAATATGCTGCTGCAGTGCAGGGATACACTGGAACTGTAGAGCCCCACAAGGTATTGGTGACTGTTAGGAAAGAGATTTAAAAAGCAGAGTGTATTTGCATAATGTGTGTTTGTTATCCCAGGGATATTGTTATTTAACTTACTAGAGGTTAGTGGCAAAAGCTATGATGGATTAGTCCATTTCTCTGGGGTTGTGCCGCATATGAACAGCACTCTAGCAGAGTAAGTAATGAAATTTGCTTAAACACGCAGTGTATATATCCGCATCTCTCTCTGGGAGTAAAGACCTGCAGAATGCCAGTTATCAGTACTGCTGTGGAGTAGAAACAGGGATCATGCATGTCTTGGAGAGCTGGCAAACCAGACAAATCCGTGATTACTAAAGCTAACACGAAGGTTTAGGGACAGAAAGCCTATTATATTCTAAACCCTATATCTGTGGGCTGAACAGTGTAGAGATTATATAAGTGAGATTGAGGGGGTTTAGAAGGTACTTATGGGGGACATTTTCTTCTATTTAGGGGAATGGGTGAGTGGGCCACAGAGGACCTGAATTCTGCCTTCCAGATATAATTTTATACGCATTTGTAAGTGCATTTTGACCTATATAGAGATTAACCATCAAACAAACAAACATGACCTATGTAATAAGCTTACTGCATGACAATTGATTTAAGACATAAAGTAGGCTTAGCCAAGCACAGTTTTGAGGTAGAAACAGAAAAGTAGAAATGAAAGTAGAAACAGGATGGACTTTAAAGTGACCACATTTCCACCCCTCATACCATGGACATTTCCATTTGGACCCACATGAGTAGGCACAGATTTTCTCTGGGAGCAGTTCTCATGTATAAGCTACGTGGACAAATAGGTACAGTACATGTGCACCCACACATTTTGCACTTTTGTAAACCACCTTTAATTGGCAAAGGGGTAACATAGTATTAGGCACGATGGCCTTGATTAACAAGGGACTTTTGTAAAGTTAGTCGCTTTGCGCATGTGCTCAAATTCTCAAACATATGTCTACTTAAGGGTATCTTAAGGGAGCATAATAATACGTGCAACTCAAAATACAGCCGTAGTAACATAATCATACCGATGTATTTTTGTGTGATCACAACAGTCACATTTTGACAGCCACTTACAAACCAGCGCCACTGTGCTGTGTGCATCCACTGAACTCTTCAGTCATTGCACATCTTACAAGAAGAGCTATACACTGATGTGCACATATATGGTGCCCACATAGTATATGGATTTTCCTATAAACTAAAGAATGAAATTAAACTTCTATGAGCAGTTCCTGTTTTTGTTTATTTAGTTCAGGGCTGCAGAATTCATTGTACCCATAGTGCATATTGACCTCTTGTTCTACAGCGTGCATATCTAAGGGGTAGAGCCTGCCTTGAGCCTTTTCACCAAAATGTGGTATTAATTTTATATTAAACAGAATTTCCATTTTCCCCAGGATTGCCCACAGCTAATACCCACTGAAGAGATCTTGATCCCAGTTGGAGAGGTTAAGCCGATCACCCTGAAGGCCAGGAACCTTCCCCAACCACAGTCGGGGCAGCGGGGTTATGAGTGTGTTCTGAATATACAGGGTGTGTTACACCGTATGCCCGCTCTGCGTTTCAACAGCTCCAGTGTCCAATGTCAAAACAGTTCGGTGAGTGCTAGTACTGATGTATGATCAGGGCAAGATTACGGGCCACATGGGCCTGGGGCTGAAAATATTCAAGGGCCTATTATGAGAATTCAGAGGAGGTGTGACCAGTGCTGTGCGGGTGTGGTCTGGTCAGTGCCATTTGGGCGTGTAAACCCCCTACACTATCAGCCCCAATTTTCTGACTAAATATGCAAAAGGAATTTTCTTCCTAAATATGCAAAAGAATAAAAATGTCATCATTTTGTGAGGGAAATAGAAATACAATTTTAATACTTATGATTTATGGCCGACCATGTGGCCTGCTGGTGGCTGGTCATCATCATGCTGATGATGGGCCTATTTTTATGTGGAGGCCTGGAGCTGTAGCTCCATCCGCCCCATTGTTAATCTGGCCCTGTGTATGATGGAGACTGAGCATAGCTTGCTGCAACATAATAATCATTACTGCATTTAGTTCTTTGTAGTCAGCAACAAAATGATGACGTGCTGCGTACTGTGTAAAGAAAGCTACTCTAATCTGCACTGTTATAGTGAAATCAAAATATAATGCTGTTGTGTTCCTAGACCTGAGTCATTGTAAATTAGGATGCTATTTAGAAAGGACGGAGCTCTTTATCTAGCCTTTCCCTGTCGCAGCCTGCGGGGGGTCATTTGGAGGAATAAGACAGCAATCTGACAAAAGAGTTGAAGCAAAAAGCTAATTTACAGCAGACTGATAAAGCAGAACGGGGAAGTCTTATCTGCCTCTGCAAGTCCCCAGCTCATGCCGGCTGGATAGAATCCCTAATACAGTTGCTTCTGGCAGTGCAGCAGAGGGTCTGCAGGAGACAGAGGCACACAGGAGAAGGAGTAAATAAACACTTTTACTGAACAAACAGCTACAGGGTGTGAGGAGGTGAAGGGACTTTCTACTCTGGTGCTATGGATCATCCACATTTTGGATTATTTTGCTATGTTGGTAATGTTTTCAGACAGTTAGAAGGAGGTTAATAGCTTCCGTCACAAAAGGCTGATATAAGATCCCTCTTATTTATAATATTATAATAAAGCCTTCTGATAGGCTTGTTATCTGATTCTAAAGGCATGTAAGGAAAATAGAGATAATATTGATGACAATAAGCTGTCACAAGCAGAATGTGTTGATTCATGTGTTGTTTGTGTATGTGCGGGCAGCATGGTATCATATTGGGTAACATTGCTACCTCAGCGTCGGGATCATTAATTGAAATTTCTGAGCAGGGCCCTATTTTGTGGAGTTTATATGTTCTCCCCATGCTTGTTTGGATTTCCTTCCACACTCTATAAACAGACTGGTAAATTAGTTGGATTCTGACAGAATTAATTTGTGTCTATGTCTGGGAATTTCAACTGGAAACTCAAATGGGGCAGGGACTGATGTGAATGACAAATATTCTAATAGTGGTGCTACAGATGTGTCCATATATATCTATTGTCTGTGCGCTACAAGTCGCGCTACACATAACGCAGGAGCATCTTTTCGTGCAACTTTTTTCCTTTACATGCGTCTTTCGCACAGCAGCTTTTGCAGATTAAAATGACATGCAACATGCCTATATTCTGTGAGCGACTGCGGGTGTATCTGCATGCAAAATGCAACGATACAGTGTTATAGCCGCTGACACTGTAACATAGCGTTTGTACGTAGATACACCCACAGTCGCTCACAAAACAAAGGCATGTTGCATATCATTTTAATCTGCAACAGCTGCTTGTGCAAAATATTTACATAGCTGTGCAAATAAGATGCATTTCAAGGTAAAAAGTCACATGAAAAGATGCTCGGCGCTACCGAGTCACGCAATGGCATGGCGCGACCAGAAGGGCTGTTTAACGCTTAACGCTTAAGGAGGGTAGACGTATGAGCACACATCTGTATATACATAAATAACAATAATAAACAGACTGGTAAATTAGTTGGATTCTGACAGAATTAATTTGTGTCTATGTCTGGGAATTTCAACTGGAAACTCAAATGGGGCAGGGACTGATGTGAATGACAAATATTCTAATAGTGGTGCTACAGATGTGTCCATATATATCTATTGTCCGTGCGCTACAAGTCGCGCTACACATAACGCAGGAGCATCTTTTCGTGCAACTTTTTTCCTTTACATGCGTCTTTCGCACAGCAGCTTTTGCAGATTAAAATGACATGCAACATGCCTATATTCTGTGAGCGACTGCGGGTGTATCTGCATGCAAAATGCAACGATACAGTGTTATAGCCGCTGACACTGTAACATAGCGTTTGTACGTAGATACACCCACAGTCGCTCACAAAACAAAGGCATGTTGCATATCATTTTAATCTGCAACAGCTGCTTGTGCAAAATATTTACATAGCTGTGCAAATAAGATGCATTTCAAGGTAAAAAGTCACATGAAAAGATGCTCGGCGCTACCGAGTCACGCAATGGCATGGCGCGACCAGAAGGGCTGTTTAACGCTTAACGCTTAAGGAGGCTAGACGTATGAGCACACATCTGTATATACATAAATAACAATAATAATATGTCATGCAACTGAAACTTTTAAAGCCCCAGAGTCCAAAAGTTAACATTTATTGTCATTTACAAAGATGATCATCATGGTGTTCAGTAAGACCGAAGTGTGCGTATCCTTGTCGCTCTGTAAATGTGGTCCATTGTGTCTGCAGTCATTACTTCACTTACAGTAAGCGTTGGCACCTTGCATCATTATCTATTTGTGAGGCCTGCTGCCTGAACAACTGGACAAGTGCACTTAAGCCTTCCAATTGATACCAAATTATTCAGTTCTGCAATTATCCTCAGTGATGCTGAATGGCCAGATCGCAACGCGTGGGCACTATTGTTGTGCTGTCATATAACAGAAAACAGTTTTGCCCATTTTTTATATGTCATAACTTATTTCCACTTTGTTCTTAGTATTCCTATGAAGGAATGGATATCAGTGACCTGCCTGTGGATTTCTCTGTTGTCTGGAATGGGAATTTTATCATTGACAATCCACATGATATCAAAGGTAAAAAAAAAACCAATAAAACAAAATCCACAACTTTTATTTTATGTTACAAGTGTACTTTTTCCAGCTCCTTTAAGAAGAACTCATCAAAATTGTGAGTTTTTAGTAAATATGATTAAAATGCATTCATTATATTTACCATTTGGTTCTGATACTTTTAATGATACTAATCATTAGTATGTTTTCATACGGAGAGCTTTTTGTCATTGGCTAAACATATGGAGCATACACACGGTCAGATCTGTGAGATGAACGATTTGAACGATTTTACCAAAGGTTTGAACGATTTGAACGATTGAACGATTTTTGACTGCATTAAAATGAATGGAATCATCCAAGTCTGACTGCAAACACATCAGATGTCAGATATCATTATCTGACCATCGGGAACACGCATCGTTCAAATCGTTCATCTGACAGATATGTCAGATATGTCAGTTTTCCTTCAGATATGAACGATTGAACGATTTTTTAAATCGTTATCGTTCAGATCTGAAGAAAAATCTGACCATGTGTATGCACCATAAGTCATGAACAGCAATATCAGTGGAGACACAAACCTGCTGTAAGAATCAGGTCATCTTAGATCTTAGCATAACAATGAAACATACATACAATTACACATTTTTCCCCCAAGTAGCCAATTGGAATTAGATTTATTCTACACAACATACTGAAATTTGTATGTTGATTATTAGACTTACCATCCATTATAATTATGCCAGCCATTTCAGATAAAATAAAACTTTTCGTATAAAACTTATTTATTAAGCAAATTATCAGACAGGTTTTAGTGTTACAAGTTTTAGACAAAGATGTGTTATTGCACTTTCAATAGGTTATGTAGAGTTAAAGTAAAAGTTTGGAATAAATGAATTTGAATGCAGCACCATCTTACACACCATGGAGCATATGTGGAGTAGAGCGCAAGTCAGACGTAATTGCTTCCATATGACTTACACAGAACTAAATTCGAATATTTGCCGTTATGCAGAGTATGTGCATATCAGCTACAGGCTGCCACTATAAATACTCTTTGAGGGCGATTCAATAGGTTTTTACGACGTGATAATTAATGAGCGCCCAGGTTTACTATTCAATTGTTCTGGGCGTTCATTAATTATCGCCCTCTTTGCCCCCTATGAGACCAGGTTTAGCCGTGTAAAACGGCTAAACCCGTCTAAAATTCTGGTTAGGGCGCGTTCTGTCTCCTTCGGCCCAGGGAGGCTCCATTTGCCGGGCGCCCGCTGAGATTTTGTTACCATAAGGCGGGGCCTTCCCCGCAGTGCCAGCGGCAGCCGGAGGCTGGAGCTCACTCCTGAGCTCCGGCATCCGGCTCCCACAGCGTGCCCTATGGGAGAGACGTCATGACGTCTCTCCCATAGTTCCGAGGAGCAGCCAGGCGGACCGGACGGCAGCGGACACAGGAGCGGGATTTAAGGTAAGTAGTGTTGTTGATTTGTTTTTTTTTGTGTGTGCACAGGACTTCTACAGGGGGCACTACCACAGGGTGCATTACTACAGGGGACACTACTACAGGGTGCATTACTACAGGGGGCACTACTACAGGGGGCATTACTACAGGGGCACTACTACAGAGGCATTACTGCAGGGGGCACTACTGCAGGGGGTATTACTACAGGGGGCACTATTACAGGAGGCACTATTACAGGGGGTATTGCTACAGGGGGTATTACTACAGGGGGCACTACTACAGAGGCATTACTGCAGGGGGCACTACTGCCGGGGGTATTACTACAGGGGGCACTATTACAGGAGGCACTATTACAGGGGGTATTGCTACAGGGGGCACTACTACAGAGGCATTACTGCAGGGGGCACTACTGAAGGGGGCATTACTACAGGGGGCACTATTACAGGAGGCACTATTACAGGGGGTATTACTACAGGGGGCATTACTATTAGGGGCATTACTATTGGAGGCATTACTATTGGGGGCATTACTTCTAAAGGGGACATTACTTCTAAAAGGAGCATTAATATAGGGGGCACTACTACAGGGGGCATTGCTGCAGGGAACATTTCTATTGCTGGCATTACTACAGGAGGCACTACTTCTACAGGGGGCATTACTGCAGGGGGCATTGCTATTGGGTACATTACCACTGGGGGCATTACTACAGGGGCATTACTGCAGGGGACATTTCTACTGGGGGAATTACTATTGGGGGCATGACTACAGGGGGCACGATTACAGGGGGCACGACTACAGGGGCATGACTAGAGGGGGCAGGACTACAGGGGGCACGACTACAGGGGGCATTACTGCAGAGGGCATTACTGTAGGGGGCACTACTACAGGGGGCATTACTGCAGGGGGCTCTATTACAGGGGGCATTACTGCAGGGGACATTTCTATTGGGGACACTACTTCTACAGGGGCATTACTACTGGAGGCACTGCATAAGGGGCACCACTAATAGGGACACTGTATAAGGGGCACCACTACAGTGGGAATTGCATAAGGGGCACTACTGTTGTTTGCATTGTATTAGGGGCACTACTACTGTGGCAGCATGTGTATAAGAGGCAATGCTGTGTGTCATAACATGAATAAGGGACACTACTATGTGGTGTAATGTGAATCGGGCACTATGTGCGGTGTAATGTGAATAAGATTGTGCTACTGTGTGGCATAATTTAAATTGGAAATACTATTGTGTGATCATGCCCCTTTCTTTTGAGACCACGCCCCTGTTTTCGCCGCGCACCTACGACGCGTGCTGTTCCTTTATTAAAAAAGCGCAGAGGGGACCACGTTAAGCAGTGCCCGAAGTTAATTGTGAAAAAATGCGGCACACATGCAAAATGCATGCATGATGCAGAATTCCTAGTTACATCTGCACGGCTGCCATGATTGTGAGTTCCTTAGTATTAGGCACCACAGTGGAGAGCTTCCTGCTCTGTTAGATCATAAAGCTCTCTGGGGCTTGAGATGGACGATACCCTACCACAAGGGTCTCGTCGCAACCCCCCAATGGTCGTGACCATCGCAACGATCACCTGGCCGCTCGCAAAAGCTGTGGGTGGTCACTCACAGCTATGTGAGCGGCCATGCGGCCGGCTCCAAAAGAAAAAAAAAACGCCCTGATTCAGAGCGAGCGCTCTTAAAGAGCGTCAGGCTCTGAATCAGGCCCAGAGTCCTCAAATCAGGGCAGTCTAACAAAGTCGGGAGAGCTGTGTGTTATATAAACATACATACATACTAATGGTGTATACACACGGTACGATCAGGCAGCGATAACGATATTGCTGACTGATCGTCCTGCACCTTCCCGGTGTGCTGGATGATCATTATCGTTCATCCAGCACACCACCAACGACTGGTTGGCCTGCATGCACGGGAGATCATTATCGTCCACCACGCATCGCTGTTCTTTGGGCACAAAAAAATGAACGATAACGATATGGTCGATATCGTTATTGTTCATAGGGTGCATTTTTCTCGTACCGTGTGTACGCACCTTTACATTTATTTTTGGTCAGATGGGGCAGGCTTGCTTTATTCTTGGACACTAGCGTTGATGTCTAATTGATACAAATATTGAGGAGCTTGGCCCCACTCATTTACATACACTCTTTATGTGGGTGGGGTGTGGCTAGAGGCATCTGGTGCAATGAGCCACTTGTTTAAAACAGTAGAAGAGCTTAATGTGCAGGAAAACAAAATGCTGCAATTCTTCCCTATGCTAGCAGTAGTGGGTTATACTAATAGTCCATGTGCTTTGTTTTATAGTGTTACCGTGTTTTAAAGGCAGAAACATCTCATTTATTCACATTAATTTGATCTTTCAGTCACAATTAAGGGGCCTATCCATTAGCAGATCTTTCTGAAAGGCAAAAGATTTATCTCTTGAACATTCCTGGGGCTGCTGTGACAGATATCTGTCATGTACATGACAGATTTTTGCGAACAACGAACGATGTTGCATGACATCATTCTGGGAGTGGATTTTTTTTTTATGTTTGTATTCATTTTCATTAAGAAATCGTTTGTCGTTCGTTGTTTACCGCGACAGATATTTCTAATATCTGTCAGCGATAAACGACAATTGACCAACATGTTGGATAGACAAACAGACCCAATTTTTCGGCCGCGGGTGTGCGCATTTTTATTGTTCAGAGCTTATCCATTAGCAGATAAATTGAACGACTGAACGATAAATCGTTCATCGTTCAAATTTATTTGCTAATGGATAGGCCCGTTTACATCCTGGATTGTATCATGATACTTTGGTTATAAGTGATAGCGCTTATATTACTGTATGTTTCACCTTCACAATTTCTATATAACGTTCATGCAGTATAAAAATGTCAAAATATGTGACATCATAAATAGGGGTGCGGCCTATATTTAGCTTTAATTAGAAAAACAAAACAGACACTTTTACAAAGATTTGTTCCCTAAACAAAATAGTGTTCCAGAAATTCTTTAGATAACAAGCTTAGCCTGATAATGTATTAGTGTAAACATTGTGTAATATTAGGAACACATCTTTCAACATATGTATTAAAGATAGCCTATAGTAAACATATACATACATATCTTACTATATGTGGAGCATAAAATATTTGCATTCACATATAGGCCTGTGATACATTGTTTTTTACTTCAGCAGAATCCACTTCAAATAATAATAAATAAATATATTTTTTCTATTAAGTTGTTGATGTGTAATTTGCCTGTTGGCAGCTTAGCAACTTATTGGGGCTGATTCAGAGATGGACGCAGTGTAGATGTTGGATGCAAGCAGCTGATTTTTCCAGCCTGCACATGCGTCCAAGTTGCACTGCGAATGTGCCTCGCTGGTTACTGTAGAAAGCCGCAGGACGAATTTGGATGCAGGGAGTGATGCAATTTCAATGTGCATTCCTGGGTGCTAACAGGGGGTGGCTAGCCAAACGTGGTCAGCTACTGTGATTTTTCTTGAAGTTTCACTGATTTTGGCAAGCATGCTCAGACATTTAGTTTACACCTTCATAGGGCTGGTGCAATGTCCGATGGTGTGACCGATTTGGGGGAGATGGAGCGTCTTAATGCACAAAGCGGTACATTAGCACCGCAATCGGTAGACGTCACTGTGCGAATGCCATCGGCTGTGACGTTAGCATAAAGGCATAGTCATGGATGCGGAAAAAGACTCAGTCAACCTGCATTAGCGTCCATCTCTGAATCAGGCCCATTGTGAGTTACACTAGGAAGATGTTGTTGTACCTAATGTTGTCTGTTTGATCTTCCCCTAGTTCATCTCTACAAGTGCGCTGCTCAGAGAGAAAGCTGCGGTCTGTGCCTAAAAGCCGATCAGAAGTTCGAGTGTGGTTGGTGTAGTGGGGAAGGGCATTGTACCTTGCACCATCACTGTGCCTCCTCCCAAAACCAGTGGCTGGACTGGTCAAGCAGGAATGTCAAGTGCACCAACCCACGTATCACTGAGGTTTGTGAGGGTTAGACTTTGTCCATGCTAGAATATGTGTAATTGGCAGAGAAAACACATGAAGTGGGGGCTTTGGACACAGTTGTGAGTCACACTGTGGAACCTTGACCTTATAATCATCTCTATTTCCTTAATCTTTCCCATCTGTCTCTTTTCATGATTATCTTCCTAAATACCTCTCTTCCTGTCCTGTGCTCCTGTCTCTATTTCTACTAGCTGTTTAACGTCAGTCTCACACACAGTATATCCACAGGCTCACAGCCGTTAATTAAATAAAAGTGTGAGTGAAGTGCATGCAGGGAATCGATACTCTCAAGAAGAACATTTTCTTTCCAAGCCAGGGAGGGCTAGGGACACTTAGGTCAGGATGAGGGGGGCAGACGTTCTCCTGAAATGTCAATCAATAATCTTTCTCATTTAAATAAACCTAGGGCTCCTGGATCCTCTTGTGTGACTTTTACTGTTTAGTCCAGATCCACTATTTTTTTTAGTAACACAGTACATATATACATAGCTGATACTTTTAAGATACATTTCTGCCTCTGACTAAAATATGATTGTTAAAACAACAGTTTATCTAGTAATAATAATACATGTTGGGAGAAATGTAATAGAGTTTGCTAATTTTTTTTGGTTCTCTTTCTGCTGGATTTGAAGCATTCATTTTTTTTATAGTCTAAACCAACCTATATACTCTAACTTCATCCGTCACCACTTTAAATCAAGCATAGTAGTCACTTAGGGCCTGACTCAGTTAGGAACACATAAGCAAGAAGCAATTTGCTCCTGGAACAAACTACATTGCCATGCCATGCACTGTGTTCTCTCCAGCATTTTTTCCAGCCGGGTGGCATCAAGGAGTAGCCGGGTGAGGGCCTTCACAATAATAAAATGTTTTAAATCCTGACCTTATAGTGATTTAAACTTGAAATAACAATTTATATATTAATTCTCTTCTTCTTAGAGGCCCAGATACTGTCCCCAATTGCATGCTACACAGAATATATTTTTTTATACAGCTCTACAGATACTGGCCCCACTTGCAGGCTCTCTGTAATCAGTTCAGGTGACTGTTCCCGCCTGAACTTTTATACAGGAGGAGGGATCTTTGCCGTCCAGCCTGACACCACCCCTGCACTGTGATGGACAACTACCCCCCACTCCAATGCCACATCCCCTGCTCGGCACTCTCCCCTGCCCCAATGCCGCGTCCCCTGCCCCGCACCTCCCCCCGCCCCAATTAGCCGTGCCTCATCACTTGGAACCTTCACTAACATGTCCTTATTGCCGGCGGATACGGAGCCTCCAATGTGAAGAACGTGACGTCGGCACAGCTCAGCGTCGCATCTGGCATCCGTGTCCGTCGCAACAAGGACACATTGAGGGTGACTGGGAATGCGGTGCATTGGGGCAGGGGGAAGTGCCGGGTGGTAGGCTGTTTCTGCCGGACGATGCGCCCGCAGAAAACAGCCTGGGGAGAACACTGATGCATGGGGTACAAATGGATTTATTTTTTTGCATGCAGGGAAAATACAGACTGCTTTTGCATGTAGCTAACAAATACTGGGCACTGAAATGTTTTACACAACCCTTCCTAACTATTAATACCTGAGCATATTTTAAATCTGCTTTTTTATTTGCTCCTAACTCTGAATCAGACTTAATAGGTTAGTTAGCAACTTTTTGACTGTAAGTATTTGACCCAATTGAACTATCATTTATGGTATTTTTTCGTCTCTTTTTGTCCAAATAGTTCTCGTGTATGTACAGAGTCACTTATTCCTGCTTGTTTTTTTTTTCACTCTTTTCATGCATAACACCTATTCAATTAATATCCTTCTTGTGAAAAAATAGTAGCTTTCCCTTTTCTTAAAGTCTGTTTAATTTTCTTTATGTCTGGTATTAACTTTAATTCCGCTTTATCTCTTTTTGCTGATGATGGCGTCGGTTTATATATATAACCATTAAGTGTCATTTATCGTAAGTGCTTGCAGTAGTGAGTAGATATATTCTAGTGCAAGTCGTGTTGCTCAAAGATGGAACAGTTGAGTAGGCTTGGTGTAAAAGGTGAGAGGTCTTCATTTGATCCTCCACTAAGGTGTCATGTGCACAATCTTGCTGTCCTCCTTCTCACTCTTCTCCTACTTATGATTTTATCTGCTAGTGCGTAGGTTAAGTTCACATGTTGCAAGGAGTATGCTAATAGCAGAGGAAGCCAATAGAATGAGGACTAATGCAAGAATTGAAGTCCTTTGTTTAGGTCAGGCTCTCATGGTTGCAAAGCCCCTGTGCGCCTGTGAGCGGTGCTAATAACTACAGAATATGCTGTTGGATCCCTTATTCTGTTTCACATCCAATGCCAAAGGTCAGCCAGACGTTGGCTAGGGAAATGCAGGCCCTCAGACAGGCATCGGAGAGCAGATGTGCCCATTGAGAAATCGATTTGCTGGGGAGAGGAAGAGAAGGAGGGGTTGACCTAACTTGAATGCTCCAGTCTACGGGATGCCCAGACAACTGTTTGCCTAGTGGAGCAGAACGGATGATTTTAAATCTGCATCCTCCCCGCCTAATGTTTCCAGCTGAATCTTAACTTTTATCGAGTTGATGTGGTCGTCCAGGAAACATGAGTGTTAGAGCTGCTTTTGGGCTGGATGCAATTAATCACACTTAGCTGTGATGTCACTAAGATCATCCATTGTGCTCCTGCTCATTCTGACTGCCCCTTTTGTTACTTATAACCTATTCACTGCTGAAGCACCTGCAAGTCTCTTTTCTTCTGCTTTATTTTTCTACAGGCAAGTCTCCCTCCTTGACACATCCTGTAATTTATCACACTAAGCAGTAGACTTAAACAACTCGCCGAAATTTAAATGAAAGTTATAATTCACACATGCATTCTCTCACCCACTGTTTATTGTTTATGTAATGCATCATTCATGTATAATATAAACATGTGTGTGGATCTGGATCCCCCCTGGTTTTGGATCTGGATTGGTTTTGCCAAAACCCCACCTCCGTGTTTTGTTTTCGTGTTTTGGTTTTGATCTGGATTTTTTTCTTAAATAATCATAAAAACAGCTAAAATGGGCCTGTTTTTGTTCCTACAGTATAATTAACCTCAATAACATTTATTTCCAGTAATTTCCAATCAATTTTGACCACCTCACAATATTATTTGCTTCATCTAGTTAAGGCCAAAAGGTTGCATCCAGCTAGCTGGCTGACTAAGCTAAGTGACACAGTGGGCGGCACTAACATGTGGCAGTTCAGCTTCTAATTTCACACATGGATACAGTGTGTTATACAGTGTGGGTTGGATACACCAATAGTGCACTTACTGTGACAGCAATGTTGGCAGAGCGGTGGTTGCTGACGGTGTCCTCAGTACATGGAATGGCAGTGCTGCCGTGCTGGCAGTGTCCTCAGTGAAGGGTACCGGTGATGTCGGCAGTGCGGGGGTGCCAGTGGTGTCTTTAGTGCAGGGTTGCTGGCTGTGTTGGCAGTGCGGTGGTGCCAGCGGTGTCTTTAGTGCAGGTTTGCTGGCTGTGTCGGCAGTGCGGGGGTGCCAGCGGTGTCTTTAGTGCAGGTTTGCTGGCTGTGTCGGCAGTGTGGGGGTTGCTGCGGCGGTGTCCTCAGTACATGGAATGGCAGTGATGCGGTGCTGGCAGTGTTCTCAGTGAAGGGTACCGGCGGTGTCAGCAGAGAGGGGGGTGCCAGCGGTATCCTCAGTACAGGTTTGCTGACTGTGGGCCTGATTCAGAGCCGGACGCAATTAGCGCTCGCTCGTCCTGAAAATAGGGGTGGCTATTCAAATGAACCGTTCGCTTTTTGCGGTCTGTTCCCGCCTCTAGGTCTGAACGAGCGAACAAAACTTGCAGTCGTTTTTTTGGGAAACTACGCCCCCTGGCCGCTCGCATCCTACGTCATGTCCGCTATTTATTAGATTAATCGAGTACATCGACCAGGGTATGAGCTGCTCGCTATTCTTGTGGTTGGTTTTTGCTACCACAATTTTGCGAGCAGTTCTGGCTTAAAAAAAACCCAGTGACGTGGTCAATGACGCTGCAGTTTTAAATATGCACACCCATAAAACGCCCGTTTTGACCTTTAAGCACGCCTGCGATCGGATCTCCACTCCCCGTTTCAAGCACCTTCCCCTGTTACCACCCACATACGCCTCATCCTGTCACTCAAATTAGCAGGCATTCGCTATTTTGCGAGCACATGAATTTCGGCCGCACTGACTGGTTCGCGCATGCGTATAACGATCCGTACGCATGCGCAGTTGGGCAAACATCGCTCGGAGCGAACGAGCTGCCGCTTACGAGTGGCTCTGAATCAGGCCCTGTGTCGGCAGTGCACGGGTATTCTCAATGCACGGTGCCGGCGGTGTCGGCAGAGCGGGGGTGCCAGCGGTGTCCTCAGTGCATGTGTGCTGACAGTGTCGGCAGTGCAGGGGTGCTGGTGGTGTCCTCAGTGTGGGAGTGTCGGCAGTGTGGGGGTCGCTGACGGTGTCCGCAGTACAGGGGTGCTGGCAGTGGTGGTGTCGGCAGCGGGAGATGCTGCCAGTGGGGGGTGCCGGCGGTGTCGGCAGCGGGGGGGTACCGGCGGGGGATGGCGGGCACCATCTTCTTTTTCTTCTGCATTTTCAATAGGCTTAACGCTGATTGGCTGAGAGCCGTGACAGACGGCTCTCTCAGCCAATCAGCGTTAAGCCCGCTCAATACAAAACCTTGTGACCCGACAGCGGGGTCGCAAGGTTTTGCCTTGGGTAAGGGATCCGGGGCAGGCAGGGAGCTCCGAGCTGCGCTCGGACCGCCCTGGATCCCCGAATTTCGGGTGGGTTCGGATCTCTGAGATCTGAACCCGCTCATCTCTAATATATATATATATATATATATATAATTATATATATATATATATGCATATATAACTAATAAATATATACATAGTATATTAGTGTATATATATATATATATATATATATATATATATACATATATATATATATACACAGATATACATGCTATGTACATGATTCTATTACCATAACATGCCCTGCACACAGCGGCTGAAGGCTGTTCTGTCAGAATGAATAATCATGTCCCTCTCTCTTGTAACAATTAGGCTGTAAATGTGCTCTCTGCTAGGCGGAAAGACTCGGCTCTTGCAGAGAGAGACTGCATCACAGAGAGCTTATGGCTCCTTCCCTCATTTCTGCTGCGCAAATCCGTGGGTGACCCCTTGTGAACCAAATGCATATAAATCATTTGTTTGCGCCAAGTGTTTCTAAGATTTTGTCAGCCATAGGTGCTATGATTGATTTGATGACAATCGTGTGCTGAGTGCAACAGTGTGTGTATATTTTATGTGTGAATAAATGTGTTTTGTGCTCATGTACAGTAGAATATTTTAGTCTGCACATTGTAGACAGACTACTTTTCATTTTGTTAGCTGTCTAAACCAGCATCTTATTGTAAAGAATATTCTGTTTATCCTCATCTTCAGGTTGCAAAAATCCAGACTCAGGGACTGATTCATATTTGCACGCAAATGGCGATGTTCACACAGATTGGGCAATTGTTATCCATTGCGTAAGCGTATAAGCCGCACTGCGCACGTGCAGTGATTGTATTGCGATTATGCTCGCACAGAGGATTAATTCGCAAAGTGAGTTACAGGTAGTTAGTGTTTGTGAGAGGTAAAGGGGGTTACTAGAGAAACACAGGCGTGTTTCTCTAAACACACCTTTTTCCTTTATAACACTGTTTTCTGGGCGTGCATGAATTAGCGACTGCATTCTTGCTCGCAGCAGAAGAACCTTCTGCGTGTCTGGAGATTCACTGTGTCTGCGACAGCTTAGACTTAGTCAGAAGCTGCGTGGCTGCTGGATCTGCCTCGATTGTTCCCGATGGTCGTGCTGTTGCACATCGTCGGACGATATGAGAAAGCAGCAGTGAGTGTCCCGATGCTCAGCTAAGCTTTGGAGACATTAGTATATTTTCGTTATTGCGATTTGTGAGAGATGACAGCTGCAATACATTCAAACACATAGATAGATAGATAGATAGATAGATAGATAGATAGATAGATAGATAGATAGATAGATAGATAGATAGATAGAGGTGTATACACACTCACTCAGATGCATTTATTTGTATGGGTTTATGACTTTATGTGTTTATTTGAATAAATAGGCATGCTTATCCAAGTTTCAGTGCGTGCGGTTGTGTGTATACTTTATTGGTGTATGTTGTTTTTATCCTGCATCTCTCCAGCTGTAATTAATAAAACTCATTCTGTCCCAGCCGGGGGCTGAGCTGTGACACAGTTACTTCCAAACTGCTCAATTAGCGTCCAAAGGAATGTAGGTCACAGAGAAACCCCGGTCTTTTCTGCTCCTACAAAAATCAACCACTTCGGTGCCTGGAGCTTTATGCATTATGTATAGTATGATAGAGTGGACTGTGTTATTGTTGCCATGCTATCCTTGCATACAATGCATTGCGTAGGCTGCCGTTAGTTTATGCCTGGGCAGGTACTAGATGCCCCTAAGCAATGTTTTTGACTACTGCTTTACTTGGGACAGTTTTATGTATCAACAAATATATGTGAGATTTACCAGTGGCATAAGTTCATCCCAGACGCTTGGAGGCAAGTTATAATTTGATGCCCCCGAGTCACAGCCGCTGACACTAATGTAGCAATTCGCATGCAGACAGGCTATAGATAGACGAAGGCGGCAGCTGATGGTCTGACATGGAGCTCTCCACTAGTGTATGGTGGCTTCTCAGGTGCCGGGAAAAGGTGCCATGTATTGGACGGCCATGATGGTATAATCCGGGTACATAATTAAAGCCCTAAGTGGGGTGAATATGTTGTGGACAATTGAGGAGGTGCCCCTTCAGAGCTGGAGCCCGATGGCAGGCTCCTCCATTGTTTCCCATATGCTCTGTCTGTTAATACTTTCTCCATTGTGAGTCTGTAGCCAACAGATCCTTAGAAATCAGAGACTGTTGTCTGATGAATATACCTCACAGGCCAGGTGTACAAGGTGCTACAGGACAGTGGCTCTCTAGATCCAAAGTGAACTGTCATCTAGTGTAATATGCTCTCCCGCAGCCTCTACCTCTCTTGCGAACCTTTGTGGATACAAATGTGAGACCCACTGCAGTCGATAGGGCTAGAGGTGTCCTTGCGCTCGTGATTGAAGCACTCTTCTAATAATTGTGATAGATTGGCAGTGAGAAATAAGCTCAATCTTTCCAATCTTGGTGTTTTTCACTCAAGTTTTCTACAGTCCATTGAAATGCATTCATGCATTGAATAAAATAAGCCTATTACTTATTGGGATCGTGTTGTTATATATTGGATAATTTTCTTTCGCACTGAGGAGCTCATTCAGACCTGCTCGTAAGATGCGGGTGCTCGCTGCAAAAAGGGGCCGGATATTTAAATGAAATGCTTGCAATGCGTGGTGTAAGGACGCCCTCTATGTCTTACGAGCTACGGCACTGACCGCTCGCAAGTGTATTAAGACGCCCCCTTTCCCCTCGCAACACACGTCATCTCCTGGAATTGTTTGATTAATCGGTAACATCGAGAGCCATTGGAGCTGCTCGCAGCCCTTGAGGTAGCCTTACCCTGCCGCAAGCACTGCGATCAGTGCTGGCTGAAATACATGCAGGTGCCGTTGACGCTACTTTGCTAATTATGCATGCCCTTTAAATGGCGTTTTGTTGGCCTGACACGCCTGCGTTCGCAACACCACACCCCCGTTTACAAGCACCTTCCTCTGTTACCACCCACAAACGGCACTATCTGTCACTCAAAGTAGCGGGCAGTCTGTGTGCTACGAGCACACAATTCCCCATGGCTGAGACTGGCCTGCGCACGCGCACTGCGAATTATATGCATGTGCACTGAGCAACAATCACCTGGCAGCGAGCGATCGCTCCTTAGCGACCAGGTCTGAATCAGGTCCTGAGTGTAACTAAGAGGGGCAGTCTTCTAGGAATGCTTGCTCATGTGATGGCTTGGTAGCCAAATTATGCCATAAATGTAACATTTCAGTGGCTTTTATACTCTAATTGCCTGTACTGTCTCAATTCAATTATTACTTGGATTAAGTAAAAAAAAAAGCACCAAGTAATGTAATGTATATACATACGCAGCAATGAAAGTGATAATCATCACCTACCTTAGGGTAAAGAGACAGTAAGTGATCTGACAATCAGAATATTCACCTACCTTTGCTTCCCTTCTAGATTGTCACTGTATCTGGACCCCCTGAAGGAGGCACCCGAGTCACTATACTGGGAGTGAACCTAGGCCTGGACTTCTCTGAGATTGCCCACAGTGTAGTGGTGGCTGGAGTACAGTGCAGTCCTGTGGAGGAGGAATACATCATTGCAGAACAGTAAGGTTTCCTCTTATCCTAAAGTCTTATAATATCTCTGCTTAGTACACTCTATAAAGAGGTGCTCCTTAATGCTAACCTTTTTATTGGACTGGATGATCAGGAGTTTATTCAGAAATACCAAATTAGACATTGAAATCAGCACATGTAAGGACAGCTTTAGATTAATATTTTGAAAAACGAATAATTAACTTTGAAATCTACTGAGTTATCAATTTATGCTCAATTGAGGAGATTCTTAAAAAGTACACTACTTGTTTCCAACTGTAAATCAATTTTCCTCCCAACGTTGTATGATCACGAGGCAATAATGTCCCAGATCCCTGTAGTCTCCCTGTAAGTAACTTTACGTCTCCATGGTTCAATGTGCTTGAGATAGTTGAGTGAATGCTCCACTCAATTCAGAAGTATTGATAACATTTTAATACTCCTAAAGGGTAAAGCTAGCCTTGGATAGTTTTTATTTTTTTTCATGGGGTTTCTGTAAATGATATGTATATTGTTATGGCTCTGGCAATCAGATAGTGCCAGGTAAGTAAAAAATGGGGGGTTTGGCGGCTGTTTCTAAATAACAGCCCTGTTTTTTTCTATTCTAAAATTTGTTTTGACGGTGGTTTTGCGGCAGTTTTGCAGCGTTTTTTTGCCTTAGTAAATCTGCGTATAGCAAGTCTGCCACCAAACCGCCGGGGTTTAGAACCCGCCGCTTAGTAAAGTTTGCCCAATGTATCTTGTACTGTAGATATTATGTATTTTAGAAGGCATTGTGGAATGGTACAATGTAAATAGACTGAATGCTGAACTCAGATGAGAGTTGGTCTTTCTGTCATGGGGGATATACTCTTAAACAAAATATTGTCAACTGAAAACCCACAATTAAAACAGAAATCACAGTGGCTTGTATAACAGCTTTATTGTATAACAATCAGCTATTATTTGCAACTCCTTGATGAAAAACATGAGAACAGTTTTTCATAAATGAGTTATTGATAATGCATTTGCATTAGACTATTCTCACCATTGAGTTTTTTTAGCGTGATACATTTGGAAAACATTAAAGCATTTCATCCTTGCACATGTCTCTCCACACAGTGTGAAAAGTCTGTCCCCCGCATGGCACTCACACATAGAATGGCACAGCCAGACCGGGCATACAGGTGCAGGCGTCAGGATGATGGAATACTCCCCCTTTTGTCTTAGTACACAATTGGGGATCACACAGCACATTTTGTCATCTGTCATGGAAGGCAGAGCCTGACTCAGTCCATCTGGGTTCCGAAGCACCTCTAAATCTAGGCACAGAGACTGTTTCCCTTAGAGACTGAAGCTCTAAGTTTGCAGTGCTTTCAGTAGGGCTTCCCAGATGCACTGCAGTGTGAAATGACAGCAGGGTTAAGGTTTTGTTATTTTTATTGGTGTGAATCGAGGAGTGTCCATCTGGCAATCTGAGCTTAATGCAGATCTCTGGAGGGTTCTAATAGGAAAAGAGACAATCAGCTGGAGGAAAGCAGAAAAGGGTGATGGGGAACAGTGTGGGACATGCGTTAGGGTAGAAGACAATAAAATAGTTTAAAACTATAACAAAGGCCATAAAGAAGGAGAGTTGCTGGCAAAGCCACGTGGGTATATGAAAGAAAGGCAAAGGACCAAAGAGTGAAGAATATAATAATTGCTACAGTATTCAGAGAATAAGCTCAGATTAGAAAGATGTAGACCATATAAGAGGGATACTGGAAAGTGGTTCTAGGAATTAGTATAAACAACAGTGTTTAGTGACAGAAGAAACTGTGATAGAGCAGGCTGTGCAACCAGAAATATTCTGTATGTTAAATTATGAAATGTTTATAAAGCAAGGTTTAGTGCCAAGGCATGGACGCTGAAGATCACAGGGGACCTCAGAGCTAGCAGTTTGTTGTGCCAGAACTGAAAAAAAATGAGGGCATAGTGAAAGTCTGATGAAATGCCTGTATTCTTGCATGTGTCATGGTATGTTGCAGATCTGAGTATGGCGCAAGATCAGGCAGATGGAGTATGTGCCATATGGTTTCAGCTGGCCACAATGGCCCTTACATTTATTTATCTGACTCCTAACATCTTTTGTCCACCTTTGATATACTGTATAAAGGTTACAATGGTCACTGTGATGCACTTGAAGCCACTTGAAGAGGATTTGTAGATAATGAAGTAGTATCTGTAGAGAAATTTACTCTCTTTGCATTGTTTCAGAATTGTGTGTGAAATGGGTCCAGCATCCCCTACATCAAGCTCCGGACCAGTGCTCCTCTGTATTGGAGAGTGTAAACCAGAGTTCATGGCTAGATCCCTGCAGCAGTACAGCTTTGTGGTAAGTAACCCACACCCCAGTGTTTTGTTATATTCATAGTGTTTGTCTTCTATGGCCGTGATGGGGCATTACTGTGCTGTAACTATAAATAAGATTTTCAAAGCTGTTCTATGAAATATTAAGAAATCATTTCAAATTCGAAAACCAATTTCGTTAACATTAGCATAGGAACTGTTTTTAAATAGAAGGGGCTGATTAAAACATAACTCTTATGCTAAATGAAGACAACTTGTGTTCCATTATTTTACAATAAAGAGTAATAGTTTATGCCTATAGCTCAGTAGACATAATTAGCGACTCCATCTGCAGGCTAGAGCAGTGTAGTACACACTACCAAGTGGAACATTTACATTTGTGCATAACTTTTGAATAATTGCTATCTCTGTAAAACTAAATTAGCCAAGAATTGCTCCTATATTACTACTAAGTGAGACATTACACTGAAGTCATGGGATAGCTGTATGTAAAGGTAATGGTAGATGGAGTCACCGTACTGTAAAGTACTGCTAATACCCAGAGCACATCAGTTGTAATCTGACACGTCGTGAGTCCGTTTGAACACTGGCCAAGCTACACATGGCAAGGCGACGTGAATTATCAAAGGTTGAACAGGGCGTGATAGTGAAAATTGTCCATGGTGACAGACAAGCGACACTGGCTCAAATCACATCCACATTCATTGGAGGTACTAGACACATATACAGCATATCCAGAGACTTGAACATGAGCCATATCAAAATCATACTGATACTTTTGCTATGAACATATCATGAGACCAAAAGGATCTTATCAATGAACACGAAGAGGAGTGAAACAAGCATTTCTGGATCAGGGGCCTATAGACAATGTGTTCATAGCAACAGTATCAGTATGATTTTGATATATCGCATGTTCAAGTCTCCAGCACTAATTGTAAGAACTGCCCAGAGACATAATAAATCCAGCAATGGCGTTTTCACCGGATTGGTCAGTTTACAACCCATGTTGTTCCCAGTGGCCCATTCCTGTTGCCTGTAATTTACTTTGTTAGCGCAAAACTAATAGCATTGGTGGAAGCAGAAGCTCTCTTCTCTAATCTACCGCACTCTGTCTTCCCTAGCAGCAAATTATAGGTTTGCTCAAGATCATGATAAAATGACACATTCCTTCATGAAAATCAATGCTAAGCTTTCCACGGCTCTACTGCACAAGGCTCCCCTTAATCATGCAACAAGCCATAACTGTCGCTCTGTGCTTTATGATGTAATTTAACAGAAGTATCCCGGGAAGGACAGATAGGCAAGACAAGGAAACTAAAACTAGTTAATTCTAATAATGACGACAGATAAGGGAACCACTTCATATAAAATGTGCCTTTCTTTCCCTTGCTAATTAATAAAGTTTTATTACCAAATAACCTGGAGCTCTCTCCAAGCACTATACCTCTCTCTTACTGACCTTGTCACTCAGCCATCATGTCCGCTTCTACACAGTAGGTGGCCGGCCTTGTCATATTTATGTACTCCAATGAAATTATAAATTGCCTAAGAACTGTCATCCGCTAAATACATTTGCAAAAAAAAACGTATTACTATTTTTCTACATGTTTTGGTTTAATTTTTTATTAGCTATAACTGTATTCACTCTCTGAAACCTCTTTGCTGGGTATGAACACAAATGTAACTGATCTA
The DNA here is from genome assembly GCA_031769625.1 of Taudactylus pleione. Classification (NCBI taxonomy): domain Eukaryota; kingdom Metazoa; phylum Chordata; class Amphibia; order Anura; family Myobatrachidae; genus Taudactylus; species Taudactylus pleione. Next base: position 2,107,823 of record JAUIMM010000241.1, read on the forward strand.
TGTTCACTTTGATCTGGCATGTGATTGGCAGAATTTAATAAATCTAAGAGCAGTCTAAATGAATGGGTCACAATCTGAGGAGTTTATTTACTAAAGTGAGAGTTTTTAGAGGTATTGATGTTGCCCATAGCAACCAATCAATGTTGTAATCAAGGTTTTTTTGTGCAATGGAAAAGGCCTGAGCCACCAAACATACAGGGGTATTCAATATGGGAGCGATAACATCGTTTTTACGTTAATATCGCACTTTTGACGTCATTATCACAGGTTTGACTTTTACACCGTATTCAATTTCAAAGACTTATCGCAGTTTTGAAAAGTCTTTGATAAAAAACGGGGATAACTTTTCACCATTGAATAGGTGTCGAAAAAAAGTGCAGAATTGGGGTTTAGGGGTGCAGGCTTAAAAAAAAAAGCCTGCACCCCTGGAAATGACATTTAAAAAAGAACTGTGTCAAAAAAAGTAAAAAAAAAAAAAATAGGGACACCCCAAAAAAATAATTTCAAAATTGGGGTGAAAAAAAAAAAAGGGAAAAAATTGTTTAAGAATAGGGAAATAGGTTCAGGGCTATTCTGCAAGTTTGCGGCAGGTGTTTTGAAGAATAGAATTATAGCGGCAGGTGCACAAATGCAGAATTTTTAAAAACGTACTTTAGGGACATAAAAATATGCTAGTACCCATTTTCATGTACCCCAAAAAAATGAAAAAAATAACCTAAGTGCTCTTCTGCATCACTTCTTCAATGTCGGGAAAAAAACACCTGCTGCGGCTATTTAAATCCCCGACTTTCATTTAAAGGCTAAAACGGGGGTACCCATAGTGTTCCCACATGTTTTTACTACTTTAGGGGGGTCTTACAATTTTTTTAAGGAAAAATTCGTAACTTTACGCAAATCCAACTTCGGAGTTTCCCGTTTTCGTTAATTTTATATTGAATATGGGTATAAGCGGGAGCGCGCCCGATACTTAAACGCAGGTAAAAACTCCGATATGAAACGGTAACTTCTACAGTGAAGTTAACGTTTCATATTGAATACCCCTCATAGTAGGGAACATCAAGTTTTTTCATACACTTCCTCCCTATTAGCGCTTTAAATACAGTTTCTTCTACTAATGACAAAAAACTGCAACTATACAGTTCATCAGTATTCATAATGATGAACTAATCTGATATCTGTAAAAACTATTTTATGATGTCACAACAGAAAGAAAACCGCTTTAGGAACTGGGTGACACAGTAGTTAGCAATGATTTCTAGCAGTACTGGGGGCACTGTACAATTCGAACCAGGGCCATGTATGTTTGGAGTTTCTATGTTCTCCTGTGTTTGTGATAGTTTCCTCCCGCAGTGACCTGGAATCTAGGCAAGCTCCAATGGGGCAGGAACAGAGTGATTCATGGTTCTCTGGAAAGCACTGCATAACATTGTGGCACTATACAAGGAAAAAATAATAATAAAAGCACACTGCTTTCAATGTTGCTCAAAAGTGAATAATGTTACTTGGAGCATATCTTGATTGCGGTTTTCATTGTTCTAAACCCTACACCAGAGATAGCCAACCTGATACACTTCAGCGGCCGCATTGGGCGGCCCTCTCACCTTCAGCATTACTAAGTACACATTAATCTTACTAGCTAGTTAATTTAATATATTTAATCAAGGAAAGAGACACCTAACTGTAATAACATATCAACAGACCTTTCAAACAAGTTTCCAAGCTATAACAAACAAGTATCACAGCAAAGCAGGAAGGCGCTGGGGATTAAAAATGAAGGCTTGGAGGGCTCCCCCAGGACCGCCTGTTGTCCATCATTGCCCTACATAATAATTATATTAACAAAATTATATCTTATAGTTAAAATATCTTCATAATAATAGTCGGTAATACTGGGTTTGGGATGCGCTTCGGGGTGGTGGTGGTGTTTATGGATATAGGGGGTTGGATGATGGAGGGGGGGTAAGTGTGAGGACAGAAAAAGGAGGGAGGGGGGAGAGAGAGAGAGAGAGAGAGAGAGAGAGAGGGGGTCCAGGTGTGGATGGTGCTGCACCGTACAGTAGGGGTACCTGATTCTAGTATTGGATAGATATGGTAAGATTGGAGGGTACGTGCGCTCCTTAGTTGTGTGTATGTGTATTTATTGGGGAGAGGGAGGAGAGAAAAAAACGGGGGGCGGTTGGGGGGAGCAGATGGCTGTGTGTTGTGGTGGATGTGTTGTGGTAGAACAGAAATACTGGAGGCTGGATGGATGGTGGAAGAAACAAATACGTTTATTTGTATCTGTGTGTGCACATAGAGGGTGGTAGTTGCTCAGTAGGAGGCACAGTGCTCCTGGAGGATAAATGTCTCTTAGATGGTTCGTGGCAGCACACACTGCCCAGTTGTTGGTGATTTGGGGTGACAGGGTGTATCCACAGTGTGGGGAGTAGGGTCAACCCTTTCAGGGGGCTCCTTGACATGCGGTCCTGACTACTGCATGCTTCCCTGCTGGACCTATGGTCGACAGACTTCTGAACTGGGATGCCCTGTTACCAAAGTAACCCCAAGGACATTAAATTCCTAGGTATCAAGACCATAACTCACAACTGGAGAGGGGGTGACTCAATAAAGAAGAATTAAAATGGATATTCACTCTGGTCACTTTCGCACCCCGCGATCTCAACATAGACAATGAGATCCAGTCAATCATCTCCAAATAACGCACACCCGAACCAACCACAATCCCAACATAAGACTGAAGTTATTGCTCCACTGCAACTCCATAGGATGACACCATACACCAAAAACCATCATACTTCACAACACACAACTATAACCCATCCCAATCACATACACAAGACACACCCAACCCCAACCTGTACATTAGTAACCACCACGCAATCAGCCCCTGCACACACCTGTACCTCATCACCATTGGCCTAATCTGAATACACTTATCACTTCAGCAAGTCCCTGCACACACCTGCACCTCATCACCATTCAGCAAGTCCCTGCACACACCTGCACTGCATTACCATTCAAACTCACCATTGGTTTAATCTGATTACACTCATTACTCCAACCAGCCCCTGCACACACCTGCACCTCATCACCATTCAGCCAGTCCCTGCACACATCTGCACCGCATTACCATTCAAAAACACCATTGGCCTAATCTGATTACACTTATCACTTCAGCTAGTCCTTGCACACACCTGCACCGCATCACCATTCAGCAAATCCCTGCACACACCTGCACTGCATTATCTCTCAAACACTCCATTAGCCCCTTGAGTCACCTGACCACACCCCCACCCCCGGAAGTGCATGACATAAGAACCTCAGAAGCATTGATCATCTCACACCTCCTTGAAGAAGGCACCTGTGCCGAAACACGTTGGGGACCCCAGACACCTACCCATCTTGAACCCACCTGCATCTACATCCGCCCCAATCCGGGCACCTGAACGGCAGCAGCGGCGCTTAACCGGACGCTGATCCCACTCACATCAGCCCCAGCCTCTGCCAAACAACAGCGCTGCATGCGCTCATCACACCACCGTACGCAGCACAGGTTTCACCTGCACTGCATCCACGGACGTGAGCCACTGAAACAGTGCACGTCCCCCACCGCGGCATCATACTGGACTTTGAGAAGAACTGATCCCACACCAACGGACCTGGGCACCTACCGGTAGGTCAGCACCCATTCTCCTCACCAGTGCGGGACGCCGCAAAGTGGGAGCACCCCTGATCACCTCAAACAGGGCATCCCAGTTCAGAAGTCTGTCGACCATAGGTCCAGCAGGGAAGCATGCAGTAGTCAGGACCGCATGTCAAGGAGCCCCCTGAAAGGGTTGACCCTACTCCCCAAACTGTGGATACGCCCTGTCACCCCAAATCACCAACAACTGGGCAGTGTGTGCTGCCACGAACCATCTAAGAGACATTTATCTTCCAGGAGCACTGTGCCTCCTACTGAGCAACTACCACCCCCTATGTGCACACAGATACAAATAAACGTATTTGTTTCTTCCACCACCCATCCAGCCTCCAGTATTTCTGTTCTACCACAACACATCCACCACAACACACAGCCATATGCTCCCCCCAACCTCCCCCCATTTTTTTCCCTCCTCCCTCTCCCCACCAACACACACACACAACCAAGGAACGCACGTTCCCTCCAATCTTACCATAAAATATCTTCATAGCAGTCTTTACTTACTTTCTATAGATCTAATGTGACCTTGACTGCAGCACTCTCATCTTGTTCTTTTTACCCCACAATATCATTGTAAAGTGATTCTATTGAATGTGCCTTAAAAGAATAAAATACGTTTTATCTCAATAAGTCAGCTGGCACATTGTGTATTGCAAAATAATGCCTGGATAAAGGTCAATTGCTAAAGGTGGTAAGGTCACAGAATTAAGGTTGCTCAGCTCCCAGTGCATAGCTGTTAAATTGGGTCTTTGCCAATGTTACGGCTATAACAGTAAACCGATGCAACATATCTGCTACATATAAGCCGCACACATAGACATCCTACTCTCCCTGGAAAATGTGTATCTGCCAACAAGATAATGGATTCAACTGCTACCTATCTGGACCTGCAAGTCACAATTCCCCTCATTATTTCTGATTTATGGGAATCTGGACCCAGTAACAACCTCCCTGAGACCTGAGTGTATATCTCTATCTCTCTTCTCACCACCGAACGACACGACACGTTACCGGAGGCTATGTGTTCACAGTGCCTCTAATACCTTTATATTTCCTCATTTACTTTTACTGTTTTTGTTTTGCATCAGAGACATAATATCATTTTCTCCAACTATTATATTGTCTGCTCACTGCAGGTTTTTGCTATGGGCCAGCAGACAGCGTCTACACATAAAATAATTACCAAGATATGAAACAATCTATTGGTCAGTCTGCATATAGCAATACATTCATATCAGTCTTTTATTTCTCTGTGCCCTTGGCTTACACCTATTAAGTTGTCTGAGAAATCTGTTACCTAATCAAATTCCATTTATTTATTGGCTGTATTTACTTATTCTATTTGATTCTGGCCACAACTTTCTTATACTGTAGATTTTCTGCCAGAGCCGCAAACAGCATTAAAGTATTTCCATGTCATCAAATGCAGTCAAATAGATGGTACCTTTCAGAGGCTCTTGGCTCCATTCCTTACAATTGGGAGCACTGTGCATGACAGCCTAGTGCAGGAAGAATTTCTTGTATGTGTCAGTATTTAAGTGCACTTCACTTTCTCAATTACCTCATTTGTTTGATTCCCAGAATCCAACTGTATCCTACCTTACTCCCAGCCGTGGCCCTGAGTCTGGGGGGACCATGATAACTATCACTGGCCACAATCTTGGAGCTGGAAGCACTGTTTCAATTCTGCTTGGGAACCAGACTTGTGAATTTTATGGGTGAGTACAAATAAATCATATAGGAGATTATGTAATAGGGTCCGTCTTGCAGCCGCTGCGGGAACTCCTGTGAGTCTCCCCGTATTTTTAAAGCGACAATCATTTTAAAGGCAAAACCAGCTTGGTTTTGCCTTTAAAATGATTGCCGCTTTAAAAATACGGGTGACTCGCAGGAGTTCCCGCATTGGCTGCAAGTTGCACTCTATTACATAAGTCCCATAGTCTTAAACGAAATGTGGACTGTTTCATGGAAATCAGAGCTGTTCAAATGTTCCCTGCAGTGTCCTAGAATATTCTTAAAGGTAGAAGGTATGTCTAATGTTCATAGCGCATCCATGCCTTATTGGCAAAATATCTCTAGTTTTGTTAAATTTCAACATTTGCATTCTTATTTGTAATTATCAGTACTAGCTCTTTATTAGAAAAGCACTTAAATACTTGAAGCAAGGCACATGGTGTGTTGTATGATTAGTTTGTTTTGTTAACAATTTTGGAGCATTTTATGCTTTGCGTGTATTTATTAGTACAGTGCCACATCTTTAAAACACTACTCTCGCTAACCAGCAAGTATAAGATCAGCTTTTGTAGTGCAGATTGTCTATAAAGAGCTGGTTGACGAGCAGCACAGTGTAAGGATAATAAATCTGTACAAATTATGTTGCAAGCAATAAAATTTGAAGGAATTTTCCCTGATGAGAAAGTACTCTTTCTTCAACAGAGAGAACATGTCTTTTAATGTTCATACTTTAATTACTTATGCAAATGAAGCCTAGAACACACAATCATAGTACAACTCACAGACCAAAACAAGTTGTTTTTGTTTGTTTGTTTTTGTCCTCCATGTTGCTGCCCTCTTCTGGTTTACGTTTTGCCTTTTACCTCAGATATGACTTATTCCAGCAGTATCCTTTTCTGTGGTTCTCTTCTGTAGGCATTTATTGGTTAATTTTTCCGAAAGGGTTACATTTGTACAAGCATCCAAGTTTTTCTTTTCGTTTGTGTTTTTTCTTTTTTTTTTTCTTTTTTTTTATTCCTTTGGTGTTTCCTAATATTACAGTTCTGTACTTCGCACTGTTTCTGTTGAAGCCTTTATTGGTGAAAGTATATATAGCTGCTGGTATAGGGCTAATGTAAAGAATCTCCAAAAAATGAGGGTGCACTCACCAGACTTCATAGAATGTTCATAAAATATTTGATTTTATTTAAGTCATCTTAAAAAGTACAGCCAAGACTGGTGAGTGCACCCTCATTTTTTGGAGATTGTCATTTAGCAAGGTGTGTACCTTGCTTGGGTCAGCTACCCCAGGATTGAATTTCACAAAACGTGATATATGTGATATATATGATATAGTTAATGTGTTCCTATCTCTTGGACTGCCTGCACACTAATGTCTCTTCTATATATACTAATTATACCGGGGAAGCAATGTGTCGGAAGAAAGAATAGCATTTGATACGTGTGGCCCGGCCTGCTGTGCTCACTGGGCCCTACTCCCTCGTCCTATTTTGAGAACACTTACTCCAGTCACTGTGTAGCTGGGGAGCCTGATTAGATGAAGCATTTTATAACGAGATTGGGGCTAATTACAGCTTCCCTTTCTTCAGCCTGCTCACCAAGTTGTGGGTAGATTCTGCATGACGGCATAATAATAGCACGGGAAGCTAATTAACTGATCACAGGGAAGGGGCAAGATCCTGCCAGCTGTAATGTATCGTTTTGGATTGGACTGGCAGGAGGAAGAGTTGCCTGATGGACTTCTGTATTTACAACCTGGAGGACAAGCGGAATAATACAATGAACATGTAGAGGACAGTACTGTATGTGTCACAGTAATAATGAAATTAAATGACGCGTATTAGGTACAGACAAAGGTTATAATAAATTGCAGCAAACCATTAAATCTAAGAAAGGAAAATGTGTAATTTCTGTGTTCAGTATAGCGATGGAGCTATTAAATTAGCGGGGATTACATGCGCAAGTCCCCACAGGCGGACTGAACCTCATTGCTCATTGAGCAGCGAGGTAAAGTCTGCGAAAAAAACACCAAATCGAGCTCGGGCACGGGGAAAAAAAACATTGATTCCGCAGTTTACATGGAATCAGAGTGTTTCCGCGTGTGGGTCCTGATTTTTCAGCGTGGGAAAAAGGCTATTTCATTGAATAGCCTTTCCCCGTGCCGCAGGGATTTTGGCTGGCAATTAGTCACGGGGAAAACCCAGCGGCTAATTGAATACCCCCCCATATATTACATTTGTAACAGGTTGTGTACGGATGCCAGCGTTCGGGATCCCAGGCGGTCAGAATCCCGACGCTGGCATCCCAACTTGGTAAGCATCCCGATGGCTCAAGATAAGTATTCCTAATCCTACCCGAACCCTTCCTCCCCGGTGCCTAAACCTAACCTCCTCCCTAGTGCCTAACCCTCTCTCCCCGGTGCCTAAACTTAACCCTCCCCCCTAGTGCTTAAACCTAACCCTCTCTCCCTGGTGCTTAATCCTAACCCTCCCCCCTTAGTGCCTAACCCTCCCCCTAGTGCCTAACCCTCTCCCCAACCCCGCTACTTACCTTCGGGATTCTGGTGGTTTCTGATGTGTCGGGATTCCTGGTGTCGGCATTGTGAACGCCGGCCTGCTGTAGGGATATTAAACGTATCTTTGCAACATATGGTCTGCTAAAAAGACCATTTACTTGTATTGCTACTGAGCCTGTAATGTATATTATGTTATAAGTCACAAAGGAAGTGCCCCAGTAACATTCGGAAAAAAAAAAAAATAGTTTTTTTTAATCCACGTTAGAATCCTTTTAACATATGCAATGTGACAAGTGGACAGGCTCTACTTATTTAGTACAGAACACAAAGACACCATGAATGATAGATCACAATAGGTGTGACTAAGGGACCTATTCATCATCACTTGTTTTTCACAAAGGCATGTGAAAATTTACATTTTCACATACTTTTGTAAAAAGTGTCAGAGCTATTCATGAAGTTCCGAAAAAGCATTTTTTTCGGAACTTGATGATGTTACTGAACGCCACTTTCAGATGGCGTTCAGCCCCTGATAATCTTCACAGGCTGCTGTTTACACTGCAACCTGTGAAGATCCCTCCCTGCTGTGTCTCCTTCCTTGCGCTCCTCCAGCTTCTCTGGTTTCCATGCAGGTCCTCATGTGTTGCAGCTCACATCAATGGCAGTGGCAGCCACAGGGGAAGGGATGGCGCCGGTGTTGCGATGGGATGGACACTGGCCGGGAGAGAGGGGAGCGGCAGTGGAGGCCGCAGGAGAAGGGGTGTCGGTGTTGCGCTGGGACAGACACCGGCCAGGAGAGAGGTGAGTGGCATGGGCGGCCGGCTTGGGAAGGGAGGAGACAGGCACCGGGGGAGGGTTTACATACAGAGGCACTGGCGTCCGCAAGGAAGTGTGGCCGGCGGGGGGGGGGGGAGCTGTAACAGGTGGGGGTGTGATCTGAGAGAGAAGAAACGAGACAGTGGTTGTGGGCTGGGAGAGGGGAGACTCAGGGCTGGGGCTGGGAGAGGGGAGACACAGGGCAGGGGCTGGTGCTGAGAGAGGGGAGACACGGGCTGCAGCTGGAAGCGGAGGCAGCACAGCTAAGGAGAAGAGTATCACAATTCCGAAAATCTGACTCACAAAAAAGGCAGTTTTTCGGAAGTGATACTGTAGGCAAGGAGGCATGATGAATACTCGCAGCGACTTCAAAACATAGTTATTCACAAGTGATAATTATTTATTGATGAATAGGCCCCTAAATTGCAAAAATCACATAAAATGGAGAACAAAAAATCATACTATAGAAATAAATAATCCAGGTACATTAATAATAAATGAGAGGTAAGAAGATAGAAATGGGTATATGTAAGAAAGGAAAAGAAGGCAGGTTGGAGGTTGACAGATTAAAACATAGATATTGACTGATATACAATGTACAGTAGTTGAATAGAAATGGAGTTTACCAGATTAAAATAGCTAATTGGTTTATATTCCAGACTATTGGGGAGATGTACTAAGCCTTGGAAAAATGACATTTAGGAGCTGATTTTATCTCTCTCCAAGCCTTAGAACATGTACCCCTGTACATTATAAAAACCTGGCATCTTTTGGAGAATTTTTCTGAATTCTCTTACTGTTGCCATCTTTGCCATTCCTGCTGGGAGGCTATTCCTACAGTGGTTACATGGCAAAGGACCCATTGTGTAATCACGTTTGCATTTCACCTCAACCGTACGGAATATCCATATAATTACAGTACACTGGTCTCATTGTGAAATGTCTTGGCACTTGTGTCCATCAGCCTTGGTGTACTACAGTATCAGAAACACCCACATTAAAGTAGTTCTCTAAGGTCAGGTAGCTGTTTGGTCACACAGTCAACAGGGGAAAAGCTTGAGAAGATCTCCCATGACCTCCTTGCACTAAATCTGGAGCTGTCAGTTGCTGTGAATTAGCAAGAAGTGTCAGCCCATTCCGATTAGCTTCATTGTGTTTTATTTAATCATTTCTTATAAAGGTCTAATGGAAATGTTCACATTGGCACTATTTTACTTGGACTGTGTATGAGCACAATCTGTGTAAAGACTAACAATCAAGACACAAAGCACATCTTATTATACAAAAGGGAATGCAGCAGCCTTTTATATTAAAGCATTAAAATATAACATAGAAAGAACGCAGCCTCCTCTGAAGGTAGCACAATGATGCAGAGGCTATTACTGTTCATCCACATGCATATGAGTTCCTGGATGCAATGTAGCATTCTTAATGTAGTATGCACACTTTATAAGCCCATTAGAAAAGATCTATTACTTTATTATTGTGTCATGTTCGTTTTATTGTTTGATACTGTTGAGTAGTTTAATTATTTTCTGAGAATGGTATTTATTGTAAAATAACTGTATCTGTTTAATAGGATTGTGTCTGCCTTTCTCTCATGAAAGAACAATAGTTACCCGATCACACTTAAAGTACACAATTCCATTTGAACATTTCCCTACATTTGTATTATAAGGTCACAACCATTGTATTATGGCATTTACAGCAGTCAGCACCAGTTCTATAAGCATGCTCAACATTTCCATCTATTTTGCAAACAAAGACTTCTTGGTGCGACGTAATCAATTCTCAGGAATCAGCAGGAAGGGTAAAAAGCTGATTATTGTTGAATAAAAAAAATCATCTGAGCCAGGAAAATGAACCGCTACACATTTTTCTGGGACCTGCGCTATATTAAGTACAGAGGCAGCACAATATATAAAGCACGTAACTGTGATTTAGCCTCTCTCCTTTCTACCCTGTAACGTTTATTTTATTGCTTGGTGAGCAGGTGCTTGATTCTCACAATCTGTTGTAATTCATTAAATACTGCCCCAAACACACTGCTCCCATCACTGTGGCTGTAAGGTCACTCTCGGATCCTTTTATCTTTTCTGTAATCTGTGCGGATGTGACGCCCGCACAGGAAACAACAATGGGGAAGAGTAGCAGCATTTTACATATAGTATATATAAGAACTGAGAACTATAATGATTCAATGGCAGTACAATAGAGCCAGTAGCAAATATTGGATTTTCATGGGAGGAATGTCACATTACTAACATCTGTAACCAAAACTGTCAAACTGGGCTCTGTGATTCTGCATATCATTCATATAATAGAAGCTCACTCTTATAGGAGCTGATGCAGAGTTGCATAAAAGACTGTTTTGTGGACGGATATTGCGTTTTTTAGCACTACGCATGCTCTTTAGCCAAGTATATACAACTACAGGCCATTCAGGGACATACAGAACTCCATTACCTGCTGAATGGGCATAACTGGGTGGTAACGGGGCATTCTTTACACATAGACTAAGTTTAGTGAAGACCTGTCTATGGCCTACCAAAGAAATTGCTGGCTATGGTGGGTTGTGTGTAATCAGAGATTTATCTGATTCCAGGGATAGAGCTAGTCACAGTGCTCACTGCTAATAATGACAGATATGAAAACCAAGTACATGCATAGGTGCGGTGTGGTTGCATAGGTGTGCACAGCTCTGCAAATGGGCAAATATGAACATTTTGGGCCTGATTTAGACTTGTACGTTATTGCACAGGTGATGCGACTTTGTATGCAGCGGCTGTGCAATAATATGCTAATGCTGCTTCCGAGGACGCTATCAGTACAGATCATGTGCACACGTCTATGGAGAACCATCAGAGTTGTACGTTATTGCACAGGTGCTGCAACTTTGTACGCGGTGGCTGTGCAATAATATGCAAGTGCTGCAAGAGACGACTCGTGTAAAAAGATGCTTCCTTCCGGCTTCTGTGAGCCAATGCTGCTTCTGAGAACTCAGTCAGTACAGATCCTGTGCACACATCTATGGAGAACCATCAGAGTTGTACGCAAAGTCAAACCATTTGAATCAGGCCCTTAGTTCCGTGCATGAACTGCAATTGCATTAGACTTATGGTTATAATTTATATTCATCTGGATATAAAACCATCTACTACATGTGTTATACACAAGGCAGGGACAAGCATTATCACATATTGGCACCTGTAGTCCCACTCTGCTTTCAAATGATAACCTTATATTATATGCAAAGAATACAACTTCAGACTAATATTAAAGAGCCAGGAAATGCGCCAGGCTGCATTCCCTGTGGCATGTACATTTATACTCAGCAGATACAGTTCATTGAACCCTTTCAGGAAAGTGTTGTCAGTATGCAGCTACATTCAGAGAGGAGGCTGCACTTTACATTTGTGTAGCATGTCCTATATTGCTGGAGTCTGCACACTGTACCGTGTTCACTCTGAATGCATGTGTATACTGTCAGTACTTTCTCAATCAGGCTCCAAGAACTCTGTCTGTAATGCTGGTTAAGCTGCATTTGCCAAGAAGCGAACACAGATCAGACCAAATGCTCAGAGTATTATGGGAACATAGGGAAGAAAATATAATAATAAAGAGTGATAAAAAAGAGGAATAACTTACTAATAATGTTTTAGTGAATGAGAACTGTAAAATTGTCACTATGTTTTTGTTGCAGGAGGTCTCTTAATGAAATAGTTTGTGTGTCAGCTTCTTCAACCCATGGCATGGGTCCAGTCCATGTATCAGTCAGTGTGGACAGGGCCCAGCTAGAGAGCAGCCTGCAGTTTGAGTACATTGACGATCCCAAGGTACTGCGCATCGAACCAGAATGGAGCATTGCCAGGTAGGATATGGTGAGGTTTTTAAATATGGCCTAGGTGCCAGTAGTAGGGAGGATAAAGTGGATTGCCATTATAGCTGTCCTGTACCATTCATCTCCCCCTCCCATTAGTTTATTCTCCAACAGGACAAGCTACAACAGCTTTTGTACATGAGCATTAGTGTTCTCTTTTTGTGCAGTGCGGTAAGCTGACATGTAAATAAAGGTAGCATGAAAGATTTAAGGCTAATGTATTTGTCCATGTAGCTGATATCTATTACCTGTAATGTACTATTAGCTTGTGGCTAATAGCACAGAGTTTTCTGTTATAAAAGAGTTAACTTTGAATATTTGAACCATTGGTTTCAAAATTGTTATTTATTTGTAATTCATTTATTTCACAAAACCAAGAAGCTAAGTAGGTGCTAAACATATAAAGCATCACAAACTGTTTGGACTGAAACCAAATGTCACTGTAAGTGCAATAATAAAGCAGAGATGTTAGCTATTAACAGATGAAAGAAATTGCTGCACTTCTTCATCTCTACAGGCAGACACAATTATTAATTCAGGATGCTGCAGTATGTCATGCCACAAGCCAGGTTAAGTCGCACGTATTGAATATAGGTGGTTTTAGAGAGTCACAATTAAAAAGTACGTCCTCAAGTGTTCGCCACTTTTAAACATAACTGAGGCAGATGACAATGTCCAGTGTGACAACTAAACCGCTGTCGTAACCATGGAACTGATACTTTTTTATTTGTAGTTTACAAAAGAGTAAAGTGTATATACATACATACAAAGTTCCACACATATAGGGGTTTATTTATGAAGCTTCTGGTCGTTTTTCTGACGATAATTAAAAGGGCATCACTTTTACTAGCAAGACATGGTTAGTTAAAGTGTTGTCCTTTTAAATATCGGGTATAAACAAGATCAGAAGCGCAAGGTTTTACAACCCAACGTTTTGTAAATAAACCCCATAGACTGGTGAAAAGTGACAAATAGCCTTATACTGAAAACTGCTTTATATTACCTATTTACTCTGGTAACCTATTTAATCAAGGAAAATGCCGTGCAGTATAGATTACTTTACATGGTGCATTACATACTGTAGAAGTAAGCCACTTGGCTCTGCACAGTTCATTCTCTTAAAGATTGGTCATATATACGGTACTATATATAATCCCAGTCCATGTTCATGTAGGATATTTTCTTTGCACATTAATGTACAATCTCATTACAATATCTGAGTGTGTAAATAAGAAAGCGAAAAGGGGATGTTTCTCCCCGGCGTCTTGTAGCCTTAACCCAGGGGAATTGCAGTTACATTGTGACCTTTACATTGCAAGCAACGGCCTTTAGAAGGTTCACGGCAGCATTTGTGTGGTCCCAGAATCTTCTCAATGATAAGCCGTAACCAAAAATGATATCATAAGATATAATGTGCCTCCCTCTATGTGGTAATAGGTAGTAAATGTATAGATATTCACATACTCCAATGACAGCCCCTTTCATTGACTTTTTCATTGCCACAATAGAAAAGGATTCACGTTTAAAGGAACACTGCAAATCAAGAATATTGGATTCCAATAGGCAGTCAGGGGAATAAGCATATATGGCTTGAGGACAATAAATATGGAAACACCTGGGAAATTCACATGCCAGCTTGGTCAGGGCCTTGTATAAAAATGCTGGATTGTCCTTATTGTTTGTAACTATGGATAGCATAACTGCTTGAGGAGACCTCAAAGACCTTGATAGTGATTGTTTGGCGGGAGCTTCCTTGACCAATACAGCTTAAATTGTGAGTGTATCCCGAGCAACAGTACCTAATGTGATATCAGCATGGATCCCCGATGGATACCTTCATCAGCAAAGGGCAACAGTAAGTGGAAACCCACTTCAGGATCATAATATCTGTGCATTCATTAAACATTTCAAGGCAGAACAGGTGAGCAACTAAAGATCAATTACTGCAAATAACTTCCGTTGCAAGCAGTTTCGTCAAACATAGCATGAAGAGAACTCTATCCTCACACCTGACAATAAGGGCAGTGACAAAAAAGCACAGGCAGAGGAGTACCGAGCAGCAGACGAAGATGAGTGCCCTTGTGGTGCCAGCATAAAGAACTCTACAGTCCTGGTGGTTTCTGTGGTTGTTCAGTGGTATGATCAGCAAGAGAATGAGGGCCTGATTCAGAGCCGAACGCTCTGACCAGAGCGCTCGCTCTGAATCAGGGCCCTCCTCCATGAAAATGGAGCGGCCTCCTGGCTGCTCGCATAGCTGTGGGTGACCATCGCGACCATCGGGCTTGCGACGGAGACCCTGCGGTAGGGTCTCGCTGCCGCAAGCCCTGGAGTGATTTTGGCTCTATCAGAGCCAAGATCACTCCCACTGACATCACTAGTGATGTCAGTGGGGCCGGCTTCAGACGGTAGGCGTTCCCATGGGAACGCCTCCGTCTGGCAGGCACGCCCCCGGCAATCAACATCGACAGCACGCCCCCTTTGGTGCGAGACCCGGAGCGATGGAGAGCCCGTCGCTCACAGGGTCTCGCACATGCACACGATGGAGCTCCCTCCGTCGTGCGCATGCGCAGTGGGGGAACATCGACCCGCTTGCGAGCGTCCTGCGCTCGCGAGCGGGTCTGAATGACCCCCTGATGTTGTCCATAGGTTATGTCATTCCTTGTCACCAGATCTGAACCCAAAACTTATGGGATATTCTGGATCAACGCATGTGACGGCGTTTTCCACCACTATCAATCGGGTGTCACTTTAGTGACTTTCATGTGGAAGAATGCTGCTGCATTCCTCCTGCACATATACAGTCATTGGTAGACTCAATGTCATGGCTCATGCAGGTCATACTGGCACATGGTGGCCTAAAACTCTTATTATGACTTTCCATATTTTATCCACGACATTTATCTTGTTTTTATTGTTTAAAATATATGTATGAGGTTTCCTCTGCCATTTTTACTCTTCCATTGTTACTCTTCTATTGTTACTCCGCCATTGTTACTCTGCCATTTGCACTGATTGATGCTGAATGGGTTGAGGACAATGATGCATTACTGTGTTTTGAAATCCATTAATGTAAAAAAAAATTTTAAATAAATATGTTCTGCTGGATATGGTCATAATGCAAGTAAATAAACCTTAATAACACATACTAATAACTAAACACATCTAGAGAAGGGAGAACCATGCAGATATTCAGTTGCAAAATTTTACATTAAAAGCACATATCTATTACAAGCAAAGATACAGAATTCAGTAGGCGAGACGTTAAAATAAAATTAGAATAGAGATAAGACTGTATTTCGGCACAGTTTCGCACAATGGTTTTACACCATCTTAATGTATAAAAAACTACTAAGCAAAAAGTATGACACATAAACATGTTATTATAGCATGGCGTTTACTAAAAAGAAGTATTGAAATCAGAGTGTTTTTAAGTATGAATGTATCTAATTTTTATATGTATGAAATTGGATCACAAATCCCGACAAGAAAAGTACATCATTTTTTCTTGGTCTCATATCAAATGGATTTTTGTTTAGGGAAACAGAGGTCATCTTTTGATAAACTATAACATAAAACTTATAGAAGCATGATATTACAATATAGAATGTAAGTGAGCTGGACATGTTATTCAAGCTAATTCAATCTGATCTTACGTTCACTTTTGAGTATCTGTATGAGTAAATCAAGATAATGGCTCCATAAAGTGTACAAATAAATATCAGTAAATATATATTCTCATGTCAAAATTATATTGATTCAAATGTTCTTCCCATTGATTTGGATCAGCAATAATATGGATCTGAAGTTACAATGCCATCATTCTGCGCAGTAATTCTATTGATTTTGTATGAAGTACTACTTCAATAGGTCTGGACGCTTCACATTATTGTTAGATATTGGATGTTGATATTGACATGTTATTTCGTAATAGGATTATGCGATGTAACAGACCCCCTATTTTATAGTAAACTTATGTTGGCTTAGAAACAAACATGACCAACAATTTAAGTATGTATAATGTATGACAAAATCGTGATGTATTTTCAGGGCCGGATTAAGGTCTGTGGGGGCCCCTGGGCAACAAACATATGGGGGCCCCTATTAAATGTGACAAACTGGGGGTATGCGCAGTGGGGACCCCAGTAGTGTCAGTGCCCACAGTGGTAGTGCCCCGTATGCAGAGCCCACAGTAGTGGTGCCCTTTATGCAGTGCCTCCAGGAGTGGTGCCCCCTATGCAATACTCCCATTAGTAGTGCCCCCAGTAGTAATACCCCTGTAGTTGTGCCCCCAATAGTAATGCCCCCCAGTAGTCATGCCCCCTGTGTGTGCCCAATAGTAATTCCCAAGTAGTAATGCCCCCTGTATAAATGCCCTCAGTAATAATACCCCTGTAGTTGTGCCCCCAGTAGTCATGCCCCCTGTGGTAGTGGCCCCTGTAGTAGTACCCCAGTATTAATGCCCCACCTTCAAGTAGTAAATCCCCCAAGAGTAGAGCCCCCAATATTAATGCCCCCTGAGTAATGCCCCCAGAAGTGGTGCCCCCAATAGTAATGCCCCCCCCAGAGCAATGCCCCCAGTAGTTATGCCCCCCCACCCCGAGTAATGCCCCCAGTAGTAATCCCCCCTGAGGAATGCCCCCAGTAGTAACTCCCCCCCCCCGAGTAATGCTCCCAGTAGAAATGCCAATTGCATTTAATAAAAAAAGCTATTACTTACCTTAAACCCCGCTCCCGCTGCCATCCACGTCCATTTCGCCCGGCTGCTCCACCGCACTATGGGAGAGACGTCATGACGTCTCTCCCATAGTGCACTGCGTGAGCCGGAAGCCGGTGCTCACAAATGAGCTCCAGTCTCTGGCTCCTGCTGACACTGTGGGGAGGGAGCCGGGCTCCCGCTGGTTACAATCAGCGGGCGTCTGGCAAATAATGCCTCCCTGCGGCGCCGGGGTTAGGTTGGCCGGAGGAGGCGGAACTGGTTCCGTCTCCTCCGGTTCACATTAACCCCGATGGGTGTGGGGGCCCTTCAGGTGTGGGGGCCCAGGGACGATTGCCCCTGTCGCCCCCCCTTAATCCGGCCCTGTGTATTTTTCTTCCATGTGAATGACAATGGCATATTCGCCAACTGCTTTCATTTTCATGGAGGGTCCTATGTTTAATTGGTCTTGGTTTTTAAATTGCCCGATGTTACTTACATTGTATTTAATTGCATTACACTATATTATTTTATTGTATTTAATTACAGATTAGGGTTAGGCACTTACTGGAGGGCTAGGATTAGGCACTTACCTCCACGGTTAGGATTAGGCACCAGGAGGGAGGGTTAGGCACCAAGAGGAGGGTTAGGGTGAAGATTAGGGCTAAAAAAAAACAAAAAACTGTTGACCATTTTTGTGTCGATCATTTTCATGTCGAACTTTTGATCCTGTCGACATTTTGTACTTGTCGACCTTCTTAAATGTTAGACTTTAGGGGGCTGACTTTTGTCCCTGTCGACCTTTTGTCCCTGTCTAACTATTGACTGTCTAACATCTGGTGTCTATCTAATTACTGTCTATCTCTTATACAACACCCCTTTGCCACACCTGGGCTGTCCTATTGGAAAGACCTGGCTATTTGGAGACCATGCTGAAAACTCATTTCACAATCTGGGCTTGTATAGCAGTCATCTGCAGAGTTTACAGTAGGAACGCACACACCTGGCCAGTCTGCTAGTATTGTTAGAATCAGTAATGTTAATGTAGCAGCTTTGGCATATACATACCTTAGATCATCTGTTTATAGGAGTAGACTTTATTTTCCTTAGTAAAGCAACTTGTAACTAGTAAGGACTTTCTTAGCACAGGCTTCTTGGACATAATGCATCTGGTTCTGACCAGGCTGAAATTATGTCTCCTTGTTGTTTGTTTCTTGAGGTAAACATGTAAATCAGCAGTTTTCTAAATTTGCTGTTATTTGTTATTCACAGTGGTCACACTTCTCTGACTGTCACCGGCACCAACCTTGATATCATACAAGAACCAAGGATCCGAGTGAAGTATAACGGGAAGGAATCTCTGAATGTACGTCACTTGCAGGCAGATAACAGTGTCCTTTGGCTAAATAATTTTGTTTTCCTTTTTACGCGTAGATAAAAGTATATTCAAAATATGATTTCAAAGCTACTGAAAGGGTGAAAAAAGGATTTCTTTAATTTTATTTATTGTTTTCTGAAATGGTCCTTCTGCTTTTGCAGCTCACTAACATTGCTTATGTAGGAGTTAGATAAAGCAGCACCACCTACTGGTAATGGACAGTATTGCATTGGAATGAAATGATGGTATGCTTAATTTAGTAGATTTTATTATGTATATTATATACATTAACAGCATGCAGATAAAGAATATTTAGTCAAATAAATCAGGTAATGAAAACATGTTTATAAATACATAATACATAAAGTAATCTCTTTTTTAATATCAATAATTAAGCACTTTGTAAATTGTCTATATATGAGCCAAATCAGAAGTTAGGACAGGGGTGTTCAAAATGTGCCCTCCAACTGCTGTGGAACTATACATCCCAGCATGCACTGCCATGCAGTTTTGCTTTTAAGGAATGCTAAAACTGCGGCAGGGTATGCTGAGATGTGTAGTTCCACAGCAGCTGGAGGGCCACATGGGGGGGGGGTTGGGGCATCAGATGTGGTGGCTGCTTGGGGACGAAACGTACTGAGAATTAGTATAATTAAGTCTAAAACAGCCCTTTAAGGTGCCTTGACACACTTCCACAGCACATGTGTATGGGCAACTTTTATTTTATGAAGACAAATAGTTTAAACTACCATGTTATAGACTTTAGGCGCAATGTAAACATAGAAGTATATCGTTTTGTATAGGTATCCTTCATTTTATGATTACCAACTGCACAGTTTGTTTCATTCAGGACATGATATTATTGCTGTTTTCTCCTGATCAGGTGTGCAAGGTTGTAAATGCTACGTGTCTGACATGCTGGGCTCCTGCTCTTACACCAGAGTATCGCCCTGGGCTGGATGCTGTGGAGAGGCCAGATGAGTTTGGCTTCATCTTCAATAATGTGCAGTCACTGCTGATCTTCAATAACACCAAGTTCATCTATTACCCCAACCCAACCTTCGAGCTCCTTAGCACCACAGGCATTCTTGAGCAAAAACCCGGTTCTCCTATAATATTGAAGGTAAGAGGTCATCCGGATGGACATAGAACACGAAGTACAAATACTTTAGAACTTTATACCAACTACCTCTACTTGGCTGGCCTGTATGTTGCTATAAAGTTAAAGTAAGCAATCTGTGTGTTTTATAAATGTGGTTATATTTCTATGCAACAAGTTATCGGGCCAAATACTAGAAGTTATTGGGGTGATTCAGCAGTGCATCATGAGATGTTATGATGGGAAGTTATGTGCAATACCATATAGTGTGCAGTCATAACAAGCAACATAGAATACAGTGCACATTATATTTACTGTCTACCTAGTTCCGTGATCTAAATAAAATATTTCTTCCTGAGGCCTTTTGCTGTATATGGTCCTGGAACTCCTCTGTGGCTTCTAATAGCCTTGTATTTTACAGTATTTGTAACTTGTAAGTTACTCAGCTGCTTCTATATACTCCTGGTATAATCTGCGTATACCATCTATGCAGGGGAGAAATCTGTGTCCACCTGCACCAGGCGGGGTGAAGCTGAATTACACAGTCCTGATTGGGGAAACGCCATGTGCTGTCACCGTCTCTGAGACACAGCTGCTGTGTGAGTCACCTAACCTGACCGGACAGCACAAAGTGACTGTAAGTCTGTCCCTGCTACATTTTCATACTTGGTCATTTGAATATTTGACTGTATCATTATATGATGTTTCATTTCTCTTTCAAGTAATATGTATTTAATCTTTTACACGCTTTGCTCAGGGTTGCCAATTCTAGAAAATATATTTTAGTTTTAAGCTAATAAACAATTGACAGTTTTGGGCATAATTAGTAACATAAAGCAAGCTGGTTTAATGCTTTGTAACCCACCAATCAGGTTATTATAACTGGGTTTTTTTTTACATCTGATTTGTTGCTATGGGTTACATGTGTGCACATTGCAGCAATTGTGCATGTAATGAAAAATTAAAACAGGATTGTCTTTTATGTTTACATTTTTAATCAAATAACAGTCAAACGGTATTTAGGTCAGGTTTATTTTTCCTACATTTATTCATATTTTAAAAACTCTCTCCCAGTTTTCCTTGTTAACAGCCTCAGGATTATGTAAGGGTAATTTATGGAAGTGGTAAAGTGCGGGGCATATTTCTTTGTGATGTCATTGCTTTTGTAGTGCCTGTGAGAGTTCAAAAATATGCATTTTCTTGGATTAGAGGATTTGGGCAGATCAAGGGTTTTCCTATGGAAGGGCAGTTTAGATACCTAGTTCCACATTAACGTGCAGAAATTGCGATTTAATTATGTGGAATAAGGTTAAATAAAATAAAGGGTCTGGAGGTGCATTTAGTGTTCCTTGCTGTGTAGCAGACTTCATAGCTTTTTACTTTCTCAAAAAAAACTTGTATCCTGACCCGCCTGTGAGGTGTCGGAGATGCCGTCTCGTCCCTATGCTTATAATGGTTTGCTTTTCTGCAGGAAAGCTTATTTGTAGAGACAATTCAAAGCTATTGTAAACCCTGCAAAACCGTAGGAGAAAAACTCAAAAGATTATATGCATAAAGGGTTTGATTTTAGATGTGACATTTTTAGTCTCACTACTCTGTGCATTGGTCAGAATAAAACTAGCAGCAAGGTTCTATTTATTTACGGGGTGTTTCCAGATCCATGTAGTGGGCGAGTACCTTGAAAGCAATTGGCAGACAAGAAGGTTCACATAAAGAAGCATTACAGCTCTGCAGATTTGGCAGTGTGTGACTAGGTGTGTGTGATTATGTAGGTGTCACAGGTTGTGTGTTAAGGGGCGCATACATCAGCAAACAAAAAAGAAAAATTGCAGATTCTGTTATTTTTTCCCCAGATTTAAAAAATACCTCAATCCACCAATCTGGTCACAGACATATAGATTGTAAGCTAGTGAGCAGGGCCCTCTTACCTTTATGTCTGTCTGTTACTACCCAGTGTTGTTGTATTAAGGTTGTTTCCGTTTGTAAAGCGCAACGGAATATGCTGCGCTATATAAGAAACTGTTACTAAATAAATAATAAACATTACAGATATTTTTTTTTTATTTCTTTATTGAAAAATTTCCAAATTTTAAATATACATATATGAGTATAGAATACAACATAAGGAATACAAGAGAAAATAAAACACAGTCAACAATAAAAAACAGAGAAATAGTCCCTCCAAAAAGCGATAGTTGAGATAATAGATATATAGTGACTAACAGAGGTGGGAGTCCAATATAGCTTGTGCGTATCATAGATCCTAATGGTGACCATAGGGCAAAGTGGAAGTAAAATCAGAAGGAAGCGAACAGAATATAGAAAGGGGAACAAAGGGGGAATGTGAAGAGATGGAAGAGGGGGACCAGTTGGCGCGTATCGCCAAAGTCAGTGCACCAAAGACATATGATTATAAATCTATAACGTAAATGTTACAAAGAAGACACTGCGCTAGCTAATCTAGGTTAGAAAAATTCAATAAGTGGTCACAATATGATCTAATATAAAATCCACAGACAATATCACTGCAGCCGTTTAAAATCAGTGGTAATCTGATTGAATGGTACACCCCAAGCGGGAAGGCACATAGTTGCAGGAACACCTCAACCCTCCTGTTGAAACACCATCATTCCCCCTTTCTATGGGACTGCATGGAGGTGCAGGAATAAACCTATTTGAAATACATCTTTAATGGACGGTATGGACACTCACTTTTGGATACGGTAATCTATCTAATTCCTACCTGCAGGTTAGGTTGGACTTTATTTGAACCAGTGAACTCCAAATCACTATCAGGATATGTTATTTTAATACACAACTTCTTCTTTCTTTTTTCTTTCTTTATTTTATGGATATATAAATATATGCAATATGTATTAATACATTTTGATATTTGACCCATTTTGTGCAGTGGTATTACCTACTCACAGTATCTTTGCGCTATTCCTATCTATTTATGTAGTTAAATCTATAACGTATTTAACGGAGGTTCAGCCTCAAAGTGATTTGCCCATGGAGTCCAAATTTTAATAAAACTACATGGACTATTACGTAATATCCAAGTGATCCTTGCCATTCTACTAATGGACCAGATCGCATCATTGCAGATATTTTTCAAAGATTTGCGGATAATTTATATCAAATCACATATCTGCCAATTGTGAAAGGCTCATTATTTTACTAATAACAGTCGTCAAATCGCCTGATTGTTTTCATACACTAGCAATCTACAGCTCCGATTGATAGCTGAATTTCAACATGTTGGACAACCTGATTTAGTGATTCCAATAACTTTTGACCTGAATCAGCAATTGGTGTACCCCATACATTGCCATTTTTTTGGGACAATCATCTGCAAAACGCCAAATTGCCCCAATTTATCACAGATGTATAGGGACCTTTAGTTTTACTTGTATTGTAGCACATTCTTCCAGGTCTTAGACCTGCTGACAGTCCTTTAGATTACATAAATGATGGATTCATTGGTGAATGTCACTTGGGCTTTGTAAAGAAGTTACTGAACATAGGTAAAACAAATGATAGAGGTCCTGAACACAGTTGGAAATGTTATCAACCATTTGAAATCTCTTAATGTTTTAAGATAAATACAAATATAAATATTTATCCATTCCACTTCTCTCAGAACATTCTCTGTCTTCTGCTAGGTCCACGTTGGTGGAATGGTCTTCTCTCCAGGTTCCGTGAATGTGATTTCAGACAGCCTCTTGACTCTACCTGCCATTGTCAGCATAGCTGCTGGTGGAAGCCTCCTTCTCATCATTGTCATTATTGTGCTAATTGCTTACAAGCGCAAGTCCAGAGAGAATGACCTCACCTTAAAGCGGCTGCAGATGCAGATGGACAACCTGGAGTCTAGGGTAGCGCTTGAGTGCAAAGAGGGTGAGTCCTTGTGTATATCATTAGAGATGGGTACCATTTTCTTAAGTGTTCAAGAAAGTATCCACTTTAGTCAACATTAGAATTGTTCTCAGTCTTACACCAAACAAACATCATAATGATTTGGTCCTAATCCTAGTTTTATTTGTAAAATATAAATGATAAATTCTGCGAGATGTAAATTTTCAATAGCAGCGCAGAACGGCTTTGCACTGTATTACCAGTACTTTGCACCTCTGCAAAATATCCTTTTTCTGCTGCAAAACTCAAGTTTTCAGCGATTTGCTCATCTCTAGTTATTGGGAATACTTAAAAAATTCTAAATAAAACAAAACAAGAGCGTCTGTGTCAACAAGGGTCATGGGTTCATGTTTGCTCTAGTATGGAAAATGATTTTACGTCGCAATGTTTAATGCATTATTGATTTTGTTCCTGCGGGTTGGATCACTGTATTAAATTTGTCTTCTTTTGTTTTTGCACATGTTCTGTTGAGTCGAACAACAATCGAGCATGTAAAAGGGTTTTTGTTTCAGCAGCTGGTCCCTGGTTTGGGAAGTGTATAGATTGTAGTTACTGGACACAGAGCAAGTGGATAAAGAGCTGCCATCTGCTGTCTGTGTTTTTAACTAGTCGAACAATAACTGACCTTTTACCAATATATTTTGGGCAAGGGTTAAACAAAGATGGCAGTCTGACTTAAAATTCGATTATAGTTACATTTCATTACACCCTATATGCGTAATGTGTAGGAATGTTTTCAGTATTTTGTGCTCCTGGCTGCCTCATAGGTATATGTAGCAGCTGTGTCAGTTGTCACTCATCCAAAATGTACCTTCACAGCATTTTTGCATGTATATCAATGTCTGCAAAGGGAAATTATAAACCACATCCAATTCAAAATGTCCCAAATTCTGTCAAAAATATATTACTGGCTATATAATATATTTAACTTAACTGATGTGTTTATACTGACGTGCTTATGGCATACGTTTGTTCAGTATGTTATCTAATCTATACTTTAGAGATAGCTGATAGTGTTTATGAGGGCTGTGCTTCTCTCTGTTGCATTATCTTTAACAAGTTGCACAGAATTGTTAATTGGCTTATATATCCTAGATAACAGAAATGATGATGTCACAACAAGCATAACTGATATTCTGAGCGTTATCATTTCAGCTTTTTGTCCTGTATTAGTACAATTTTACACAATGCATTAGAGCTACAAGGTTGCTATAGCTGTGTGTTATGGAGGGAGAAATACACTACATTTTAACAAATTGCAGCAAAAGTCAGTTTAGGTTTGGTTTTTCATGAATTGTACATTTTAACCAACTGTAGGAGAATTGCCACATTTTCCTATAAGATGTAACAAATAATCATTACTGACATATTACTCCTGTCATTTGGGCCACTATTTATTGCCAATTTTCTTCATCAGAATAGCTCCATGTGACCAGAATCACCTAGTGTCTGCCATATGGTCATTGTCACATGTTGATTTGCATAATAAAAAAAAAAGAAAATATAGTTAAAGGGCATGAAAGAACCTATGATCCATTATTGTCTCCATCTAACTATGCAGAAGGTGCTAACTATGCCCCAACAACAAAAGTTTTTACAAATAAGATAGTGAAGTAATTCCAAACTGCTGCTTAACTTAATTTAATGTCATTAGCTGGTCTGCAGCTTCCAAGAAATTATTTCCTTTATTGTAGTCCATTCAATGCATGTAATCTATGCAAACACCCTAACTTCATTATTTCCATCATTATTAGCTTTCGCAGAGCTGCAGACTGATATCAATGAATTAACTAGCGACTTGGATCGCTCAGGAATCCCGTACCTGGATTATCGTACCTATGCCATGCGAGTGCTCTTTCCTGGGATAGAAGATCATCCTGTGCTTCGGGAGCTGGAGGTCAGTACTAACTACTATTAGATGCAAATCCCTTTGTTTCAGATAGGAGGTATGTGAATACATTAGAATCTTGTATTGCTAATAGACATTTGTATATCCATGATGTTAGTATATAGTTGGGAGTATATTGGCTAGAATCATTAAATGAGTTTGACCTGCTGATACTTGCATCAATTTAACACCATTGACCTGGAGAAACTGCAGCAGTGTGCGATCCTGGCCTGTGAAGGTGTCATTTTATTGGATATGATGTGGTCACATGATGACCATATTCTATCATTTAGTTACATATTACCCAGGTTCTAATTCTAATTCAGACTCCCCCAGTTGATGGTATACATGATTCGCTCATCTGGGATGATGTTCATCCCTTCTAACTATCAGTCTGGGGTATCATAGCTATGCCTCGCAAAGCTTTTTCTTCATTTAAATAAAATATGTGAACACATTGCAACTCCTAATTTGGTCAAATTAACTTGTTATGTATACTGTATGTCTGATGATTATACATGCATAAGGCATGCAGATATGCTGAGGTAAGAGAAAGATATTTTTGTAAACCATTTTTTATGTTGATACAACTTATATACTTTGAGATGTCCAGTGTTCATTTTCACTGTTCCTCTGCTGCAGCGTAGGTATGCTGCTTGAGTTACTAGGCAGCCTGGCATTACAGGAGTTAGCGTATTTCAGTCAGAATCTTTCTGGCTACCAGCGCAGGCTGTTTTCTGTTAACTCCCTGTCTCTGAACAGCTATGGGTCATTGACCCACGGTGATGGACTGCAGCCGAGCTAGGAGTCAGTGCAAAGATGCCGGTAATGAATTCCAGGGAAGGTAATGGCCTTATATTAAATCTGTCTCAAGGGAGGCAGAGATAAGAGGGGGCCAGGTATTCACATGGGAGAGGACGAGTGGTGGCAGCAAGGAGACAGTTTGGATTATGCATGAAGAAAATGTACAAGTAGCAGATTTATAAATGGCACTTTTATTGCAGAATGACTGCCCAGACTGTCACTGGACTTGCCCATAGGCTCTCTGTTATAAAGGACAGCATCATGGCTACAGTAGAAGGTCACTCCTTAGACACATTGGAATAATATTATTATTCCAAGTAAACAGTATTACATTACAAGCAAGGATTATCTGATTGGGTTACACACACACATATGTCGACCATTCGTCGGCACTCTTTCCTTTATAATGCCAACATGCCTAGGTGCCACTGGCAATAAATGGACAACTTGCAGAAGAAATCACAGGACTTGCATCTTAATGTAAATGCTGGTGATAAACAACTAAATAATCCATGCGCCCATGTGTCAACTTTTCGATTTATTTCAAAACTTCGTCTGACGAAATGTTTAAATAAAATGAAATGTTGACATTAAGATGCAAGTCCCGTGAGTGCCGCAGAATTCTTCTGCTAATGTTATCTCAGTGTGTCGTGTCCAATTTTCTTTTAAATACAAATGTGGAATCCTACTTTGGCTATATAGTTTAAACTGAATATTAGACAAATAAAGTATTTGGTCTCTGTGAAGGCTATATATAAGGTACTGTATGTCTTGGAATTATTTTCCCATACACATTGATGTATTCCATGCCTACCAAGGGCTTTAAAATATTAGCACACATTTAGTTAATTTCAGTCTTATCAACAGAAATATGATGTCTTCTTGAATGGCACCTCAACAAGTTGTAATCTGTTGCAGTCAAGGTTTTGTAGCCCAGACACCAGGACAAGCCATGCCTGTTCTTTTCAGTGACCACAACTGATTTACACCATAGCAATGGGTAATAATATTCATAGATACCTGTAATATTCTCCCTTATTTAGGTGCAAGGCAATGGGCAGCTGAGTGTGGAGAAGGCATTGAAACTCTTTGCTCAGCTGATTAACAACAAGGTTTTTCTGCTGACTTTCATCCGCACCCTGGAGATGCAGCGTAGTTTCTCCATGCGTGACAGAGGGAACGTGGCCTCACTCATCATGACAGCCCTGCAAGGGAAGCTGGAATATGCCACAGATGTCCTGAAACAGCTGCTTTCCGACCTGATTGAGAAGAACTTAGAGAACAAGAATCACCCTAAGCTGCTACTGCGCAGGTGAGTGATGAGCATGTGAGACAGAAGGAAAGATAAGCAATGTGTCTATAGGTTTCCCATGACAGTCCCAGTTATGTCTGCGGAAATCTGTCACATTGAACTCCTATGTTCCTAATCCACATTTCACTCATTCAGTACAAAAGAGTTAGTAGTGGCATTCCTATTGGTGCTATATAGTATATGGTGCTTACATAGATGCACAGGATGGCTTTTATGGGCTAAGCAAATACCAGGATGCCCCGTGTCCAAGTTTCCTGTATCACATAGTACAGGTCTTCTGCTGGTATAATACATACTGCAATATCCTTTAAGGAATACACTAGTGGGTTGTAGATTCCTAATTATTCTCACAATCCAGCTAAAAATAATCTAAAGGGTAAAATGTCTTACAAAGTATACATTTAAAAAGAAAAATCTTAAAATAATTATAGTATGAATTGCAGTGTATTGTTGTTAGGGATGTGTACCGGACCATTTTTGCTGGATTTGGAATTGATTCTGATTCGTCGTCCGGCTTTGGAATTGAATTTTGATTTGCCAAACCTGCCGTGACTGGATTTGGATTTGGATTTTTTTTACAAAAATTGACAAAAAATAAGCTAAAATCACATAATTTGGTCATTTTTTTGTTCCTGGAGTATTTTTAACCCCAATAACATTAATTTACAGTAATTTACAGTCAATTTAGACCACCTCACAGCTAACAATATTGTTGTCACCATTATTGGCCAAAGGCTGCAGTGAGCTGGCTGGTTACTAAGCGACAGACACCGCAGTTTAAAGCACATCTATGAAACATTGGCACTCACTACAGAGTCACAGTACTTGTGTGTTATGGACACACAGAGGGTTAAAGGTGGGTATACACTATACAGATATATCTGCAGATCGAGTGATCTGCAGATATATCTGCAGATGATGGTTGTTAGTACACACTGAACAACCATCATCTGTGACTGCCCGCAGGTCCTGGCGACCAGGGGGCGTGTCCCAGAGGGCGCGGAGCATGTCCCATCCTCCTCCCCGCGGCTGCTGCTGTGTGTGTGTACGGGCAGTCTGCAGACCGCTCGTACACACCTGCCGATGGACAGATATGTCTGCAGACATATCTGCCATCGGCTGTGCAACACAGCCAATGCGATATGTCGGTGAATGCCGACGTTCACCGACATATCTCGGGTACACACTGCCCGACGGGCAGCAGATAAATTGGCCGATCAATTGATTGGCCAATGTATCTGTCAGTGTGTACCCATCTTAAGGTCCAAAGAGTCACGGTGGTTGTATACACAGAGGGCTACGGCCCAAGAAGTAATGGTGCTTTTATACACAGAGGGCTACTGCCTAAGAATCACGGTGCTTGTATACACAGTGGGCTAAGGCCCAAGGAGTTACGGTGCTAGTATACACAGAGGGCTAAGGCCTAAGGATTCACGGTGCCTGTATACACATTTGGGTACAGCACCAAAAAATATATATAATTTTTTTTCTTTTTAAACTTTTAACTTTCTTGAAAGTTTTGTTTACTTTTTTAAACTTTTTTTTTGTACACACAGCCACTTGTGAGTCTCGACACTTTAATCAGCAAAGTATAGCGCAACATACATTAGTGTGCAGTGTGCCCCCTATACACAGTCACTTTGCAGCACAGCTACTTGTAAGTCTGGACACAGTCACTTTAATCAGCAGAGTATAGCGCAGCATACATCAGGGTGCAGTGTGCCCCCTATACAGTCACTTTGCCAGCACAGCCACTTGTGAGTCTCTGTACACAGCCAAGTAATCAGCAGAGTACAGCGCAGCATACATCAGCGTGCAGTGTGCCCCCTATACACAGTCACTTTACCAGCACAGCCACTTGTGAGTCTCTGGACACAGGGCCTGATTCAGTGCCAGACGCTTTTTACGCTCGCTCGTTCAGAAAAAGGGGCCGGATATTTAAATAGAGCGTTCGCTCTTTGCGGTCTGTTGACGCCTCTATGTCTGAACGAGCGAACGAAACATGCGCTTGCTATTTTTTTAAAAACGCCCCCTGGCAGCTCGCATCCTACGTCATCTCCGCTATTTATTAGATTAATCGAGTACATCAAAAGGCGTATGAACTGCTCGCAGTGCTTGTGGTAGGATTTTCCTACCACAATCATGCGAGCAGTTCAGGCTAAAAGACAACCAAGTGACGTGGTCGATGACGCTGCTTTGTTAATTATGCACACCCTTAAAACGCCCGTTTTGACCGTTTGGCACGCCTGCGTTCGGATCTCCACTCCCTGTTTTCAAGCACCTTCCCCTGTTACCACCCACAAACGCCTCATTCTGTCACTCAAATTAGCAGGCATTCGCTATTTTGCGAGCACACAATTTCCGACCGCAATGACTAGTTCGCGCATGCGTATTACAACCCATACGCATGCGCAGTTGTGCGAACATCGCTCGGAGCGAACGAGCGGCCGCTTACGAGCGGCTCTGAATCAGGCCCACAGTCACATAATTAGCAGAGTATAGCACAGCATACATCAGCGTGCAGTGTGCTCCCTACAGTCACTTTACCAGCACAGCCACTTGTGAGTCCCTGTGTCACTATCAGTGGGAGTGAAATGGCGCCGAGTCCCGTTCTCGGTGCCTTATGTAGAGGCAAACTCTCGCTAGAATCCGACGTCAGGAGGATGACGTTCGGGCTCACAGTGGGAACCGAGCCAGTTTGGAACACCCGAGCCGCGGCTCGGGTGGACTGGGAACCCCCGCTGTTCGGAGCGGTTCGGATTCCACAGAACCCGAACCACTCATCCCTTATTGTTGTAAGCTGCCTTATTTGGCTTATGATGGAAAAATAGGCCTATTACGAGCTGGAGACTTCACATAGTATTTGTCAGTTCAGATTGGAAATACAGCAGTGTTGGGCCCTTACGTCCACCTTCATTACCTGTGCACGATTGTTGTCCTTCTGCTGACAGAAGGAAATGCAGAACATTGTGATTCCTTCCATCACTTTCATAAAAGTACAAGTGTAGATGAGCATATAAAAGTGGCTGTGAGTTACATTATTACGAATTAATCTTGCATGATTGTGAACTGCAGTCATGTGCTACCAATTGTTAGTGCAATTGCCATAAGAACTTAGGGCCTGATTCAGACCCAGTCGCTAGATGCGTACTGAGATGCGTACTCGCACTGAGCGTATGCAAATTTTCCAAATTGACGTCATGGGATATGATCGCTCGCCAAGGCATAAGCACACCCACTTTGGCTGTGCGAGCAATCGCTCTGTGTATGCAGACACCCCTTAGCGTATGTAGAGACGCCCACTGGCACACGTCATCTCCAGGAAGTGTATGAAAACATTGGTACATCGAGGACCATCGGATTCGAACGCAGTACTTGTGGTAGCCTTACCCTACTGCAAGCTCTGCAAGCATTTCAGTGTAAAAAAAAGCCAAGTGACGTGTAATATGATGCTGCCTGTTAATTATGCACGCCTCTGAAACGGCATTAAAACACTCAGGCACGCCTGCGTTCGCATCTCCAACCCCCCGTTTTTACTGGACTGTCCCTGTTACCACCCACAAATGGCCTCTCCTGTCACTCATTACACTGGGCTGTCTTTGCAGGGCGAGTGAGCGGTATGCGATCGCAGTGAGTAGTTCACGCACTTGCAGAACATAGAACATTGGGCCGCTTGCGAGCACACGCATATATCGAACAGGTCTGAATTAGGCCCTTAGCCCATTTTATACTGTAGGAAACTGTGTACTCACACGTCTTTACTGCAGTTGCACCAAACAGCCCCTCTCGGCGCTCCTGGTCCCGTGAGACACTGCTGGTGCCGGGCGTCTTTTTTGCCAAAAATACGTCCAAGATACAATGCGACTAGGACGCATCAGGAGACTGTGATGATTAATTTGATATTTGACTCTTCTATATATATACATGTGTGCAGCTGAGTCTCTGAATCAGTATGCGAAGTGCTACAATGCATCGGCCACGGCTTTTTTACACGCCAAGTTCTGTTTACAGACTCAATCAAACATAGATATATAAGTGTCGCATATCAAATTAATCAGCACAGTCTCCTGGTGCATCCTAGTCACATCACATTGCTACTAAGACGCTAGCAGAGTTGCACGGGACCTAACGGCTCACTCACACCAGGCATCTCGCGCTGCATGGCGTATTGAGGCTAGATGTATGAGGACAAATCTGTTTTACAGATTATACAGAGTTAACCCTTGCATCTCTTTTAGCATTGCCTCTGAAAATGTAATCGATTGCAAAATGACTTTAAAGACACATATTTGAATGTCCCATCATTAACTAATTTGCTTTAAAATGCAATGAAAGCAAAGAATAAAGCTGAGATGTTAGGGCCGAGTGGATAGAAAACTGGATAATGAGCGCTGGGCCCTCTGATCATCAAATCATTTAAGTCATTAAAGAGATTGCATTCCTCTTTGCTGTGTGTGCTGTCATTGGTCTGCCCCCAGTCAGGTGACGCAGTGACAGTCCTATGGAGTATAGCAGCATGAGTCAGCTTCTGGAGATCAGCCTGTGACAATCAGAGTGAGCATCACAGAGGTCAAATTGACAGGCTGCTTACTATTCTTACCTGTACCCTTTACTGCCAGAGGAAGCAGCAACATTTTCATTGACAAATAAATATCTCTTATGCATTATTTTCATGGTTAAGTGGTTCAAACGGCTCATGCTTTATTTTGTTAATACTGTACATAAATGCACTAATCTTGCCAGGTAATTTAATTGCGTCTTCAATTGACTGTTTAGCAAACAGAACAAAACAAGAAAGCAGTCGTACTGAAAGTATTTCACCTCCCACACCCATTTCATGTTCTAACCTTAAGCTGTACACACAGACTACAAATTCCAACCTTCTAAATGCAAACAGGGCTGTATGTGATGTACAAATAGAGTGATTTTGTGCCTTAGACATGATGACCAGAGATCCCCACTCCCATATTTATTTTACAATCTGGGACAGCATAATACTCTGCACTGGAGATGTAAGCTAGCAGATCTATTAAATTACTAACCGAGAGCCATGTCTAGTCATAGTCAGCCGTGAATGCAAGAGATAAGTATTTTTCAGTTGTAGCACATATCTATGGAACTGAATTGTACCTCTAGCACTTTGACTCCATAGAAGAAGATCGCATCTACTGTATAACGCTTACACTCCCCCATTACAATTCCAAGCTGAATGTATGTAACCCGCAGCCAGACAGTGAGAGGTAACATGATAAAGGTTTTCTATAATCAATAACAACATATCACACGCTACATCTTTATCAGAACATATCAGTGCGCTTATCATGTTGGTCATTGCAGTATCATCGGTTATATCTCCTGGGCTGGGAAGACAGTGGCCCTGATTCAGAGCCGGACGCTCTGACGGAGCGCTCGCTCTGAATCAGGGCCGTCCCTGCTCCTTTTTGGTGTGGCCTCCTGGCCGCTCGCATAGCTGTGGGTGACCACCCACAGCTATAGCGAGCGGCCAAAATGATGGTCGGGCGACCATCGGGCTTGCGACGAGACCCATGGTAACGCCTCCGTCTGGGCAGCCACGCCCCCGGCACGCCCACCAAAGGGGGCGTGCTGTCAATCACCATCGACAGCACGCCCCCTTTGGTGCGAGACCCATAACAACGGCTTGGCCTCGTTATTCGGGTCCCGCGCATGCGCACTTGGGCACCATCGACCCGCTTGCGAGCGCTCAGTGCTCGCAAGCGGGTCAGAATCAGGCCCAGGCCCTGATTCAGAGCCGGACACTCTGACAGAGCGCTCGCTCTGAATCAGGGCCGTCCCTGCTCCTTTTTGGTGCGGCCTCCTGGCCGCTCGCATAGCTGTGGGTGACCACCCACAGCTATAGCGAGCGGCCAAAATGATGGTCGGGCGACCATCGGGCTTGCAACGAGACCCTGCGGTAGGGTCTCGCTGCCGCAAGCCCAGGAGTGCTTTTGGCTCTATCAGAGCCAAAAGAACTCCCACTGACATCACTAGTGATGTCAGTGGGGCCGGCCCCAGACGATAGGTGTTTCCATGGGAACGCCTCTGTCTGGGCAGCCACGCCCCTGGCATGCCCACCAAAGGGGGCGTGCTGTCTATCACCATGGACAGCACGCCCCCTTTGGTGCGAGACCCATAACAACGGCTTGGCCTCGTTATTCGGGTCTCGCGCATGCGCACGACGGAGCCACCTCCGTCGTGCGCTTGCGCACTTGGGCACCATCGACCCGCTTGCGAGCGCTCAGTGCTCGCGAGCGGGTCAGAATCAGGCCCAGGCCCTGATTCAGAGCCGGACGCTCTGACAGAGCGCTCGCTCTGAATCATGGCCATCCCTACTCCATTTTGGTGCGGCCTCCTGGCCGCTTGCATAGCTGTGGGTGACCACCCACAGCTTTAGCGAGCGGCCAAAATGATGGTCGCGATGGTCAAGACCATCGCGACCATCGGGCTTGTGACGAGACCCTGCAGTAGGGTCTCGCTGCCGCAAGCAGACGAGTGCTTTTGGCTCTATCAGAGCCAAAAGCACTCCCACTGACATCACTAGTGATGTCAGTGGGGCCGGCCCCAGACGGTAGGCGTTCCCATGGGAACGCCTCCGTCTGGGCAGCCACGCCCCCGGGACGCCCACCACCTCCGTCGTGCGCATGCGCACTTGGGCACCATCAACCCGCTTGCGAGCGCT
Source organism: Taudactylus pleione (assembly GCA_031769625.1). Taxonomy (NCBI): domain Eukaryota; kingdom Metazoa; phylum Chordata; class Amphibia; order Anura; family Myobatrachidae; genus Taudactylus; species Taudactylus pleione. Next base: position 2,142,260 of record JAUIMM010000241.1, read on the forward strand.
CGCGAGCGGGTCAGAATCAGGCCCAGTTGCACATGCCTTTTCCTCTCTACCTATGTGCACAGATGCTGGAGCCAGTGTCTCTGCTGTAGAAAGTGAGGGGTCCCATCACCTCAGGGCTCACAGATTTGGCAATAAAATATTGTACAAATGGTCTTTAAAATTTTTAAATGTAAGATGGGAATATTGCTTTATGTTGTATGGAAATGTTATTTTCAATGCTCTTATTAGCATGGGAGATGAATGCAACAGAGAAACATACTATATATGAGGGCAAAGAAGGTTGTTTCATCCAAAATGCTGCCATATTTTTCTGTTTCATTCAGTAAATAAATGAACTGATAAAACTTAGATTGCTGCTCACATTCTTGCTTCTGAGTGGCATCGCCGAACCCTGCGGAAGTCTCCATTCTGCTGTTTAATAGTTTTACAGCCCCCTGCACCAACCTCTATAAATCCTGTGATATATACTGAAAAAATAAATAGTCTGTCCTTAAATCATATGTTGCTATCGGGGACCTACATGGAATTTTTATTTCCACTTTGTAAATGTGCCTGTATGTACGTATACAGATAGATAGATACCCAGTGACACTTTATTTTGTGACTATCTACTCAGCTGTCGATCACGTGACAGCAACTCAATTCATAAAAGCCTGTGCTGACATGGTAAAGAGGTTCTGTTGTTGTTCAGACTACACACCAGGATCCATCCAACACCAGGATGAAATATGATCTGAGTGACTGTGACCGTGGAATCATTGTTGGTGCCATGGTTAAGTATAGTATCTCATTGTTGGTGCCGTGGTTAGAATACCTCAGAAAGGCTGACCTCCTGAGATTTTCAAGCACAGCAATCTCTGCAGTTTACAGAGAATGTGCGTAAAAAGAAAACCATCCAATGAGTGTCAGTTCTGTGGGCAGAAATGCCTTGTTAATGATAGAGCTCAGAGAAGAATGGTCAGAATGGTTCAAGTTCAGAGAATGAAAAGAGTAATTCAAATAGCCATATGTTACAACAGTGGCAGGGTCGTATTGTGAGATGAGGGGTCCCATGTGCGTTCCCCTCTCTGCGGCGGCCGGCAGCAGACTGACACATCTGACCGTCGACCGCAGCATCAGTAGACTCTGGGCACTAGTCTGTGCAGGTCGCCGGGGAAATGGTGCGGCGGCCATATTCTGGCATTTTGTGCAGGGCTGAGACACCCAACACGGGACCTCAGAGAGGTAGGTATTAGATAATATGGGTGCAGGGTGTGCGGTGTGGGCCACCCCTGGACTCATTATAGATACGCCCCTGAACAGTGGTGTGATAAGATAATCTCTGACTACAAAGCACATCGAAGTGGATGAGCTACAGAAAGTGGATGAGCTACAGCATCAGAAGACCTCACCCGTATCCACTCCTGTTATCTAAGGGCAGAAAACAGAGACTCACCAAAACTGGGCAGCTGGAGTTTGGATAAACATTGTCTGGTCTGATGAATCTTTATTTCTGCTGCAACATGCAGAGGGTAGGATAACAATTTGGCATATGCTACATGAATCCATGGATCCATCCTGCCTTGTGTCAATGGTTCAAGCTGGTGGAGATTTAATGGTGTGAGGGTATATTTTCTTGGCACACATTTGGCCCCTTAATGCCAATTGTGCATTGTTTAAATGCCACAGCTGACCACGTGTCTCCCTTTAAGGCCAGTTTAACTATTTTCTAATGACTACTTACAGCAGGATAGTACACTTTGTCACAAAGCATGTGCCACCTAACCTACATGACAGTGAGTTCAGTATACTCCAGTGGCCTCCACAATCACCTGATCTGAAACTAATAGAGCACCTTTGGTGGAATAGGAGATCTGCAGCATGAACGTGTAGCTGAAAAATCTGCAACATCTGCATGATGCTATTATGTCACCCTGGATCAGAATCTATAAGGAATGTTTCCAGTACTTTGCCGAATATATGCCACAAAGAATTCTGGCTGATCTGGAGGCAAAGGGGGTCTAATAAAGTGACAAGTGTGCGTGCGTGTGTATATCCCACACATATACATTTTAAATTAATAGAGATTAGTTATCTCAAGCTAGTGTGAGTTGATAGTTTCCCTTGAAGGCACGGACAGAAAGCCAGTTGTTGTGGAACTACAATTTCCAGCATATATTGTCACCATAAGAGTTGTAGATCTGCAACAGCTGGACAGCTACCGGTTGCATGTTTGGCAGAGCTTTCCTATTGGTTTAATGTCTGGTAGACTGATTTAAAGTTAATCTTATCGTAGCTGGTGGCCATTTTTAATTGGCTCACCTTTGCCCCCCAGTTATGTAAAAGCTGCCCTTAAGCGCAGGTTCCGATTTCAAATACTACAAGTGTGGTTTTGTGCACAGGAAATTGCAGTTGATTCTTGTGTGTCCGTTAACACAGAAACTGTCCCACAAGACACAATAATGGAATCCTTGTTAATTTCCCCTGGGGATTGTGGGAGAGAGAAGAGGAGAGAGGAGGGGGTGACTCCGCTTCCACTGCCAGCTCTTAATATTAGTTCATCACTCCTACTGAGCAGGCTAAAAATAGGCACAGAATGAGGGATATTAACCCTTATGCTGCACAGTTATTATTATTTCAGCCTCTTTCTACATATGTCAGCACCAGGGCATGTATGTACTACTTTAACTGAAAATATCTTTTTTACAAAGTTATTAGAGAATTTAAAAAAATGTTTATATTTCAGTAAAAGGACAGAAAGAAGCAATCATCAATGTGCAAATGTGTTTATAGAGGAGAAAGGCAGAACTGTAAGGAGTTCCGCAAACCCTTGTCTCACCAGGTCCACTATTAACTAAAATAAGCAAGATCAGTCAGTGTTTGCAGCTAGTGTCCAATACTTATTCTATACCATTTTAGTTAAGTCCATATCCTAATCAAATCATGTCCCTCGTCTTCTGCCTGCCATTAATAAGAAATGTCGTCTCTAATGCTGTGATATCGGGTTGTGGGGAAAATAAAGAGATGCATTAACCCTGTTATAACCAGTAGCACATTAATGCAAAGGCTCAAACAGTGTCGCACCCTAGAGGCCTCGCAGCAAGGACACATCCATTATTTTTGGGAAACGGTAAATATTAATGTGGAGCAGGAAAGATCAGCCATAGCCTAAGGGAGAATACACTGTAAGGGGAAGGAGAGATAGAATAAAAATCCAGAGCTGTATTCCGGCAATTTAATTACATGCTTGGTTGTTTCAAAATGAAATTTGTTTGGTGATGGGATACGGAGGCAGACAGATTCCTTGAATAAGGTGGTGGGGTGAGGTCCTGAGGGGGTGGGGAAAGACAAGGCATGAAGGGGGCTGCTGGAGCTGGTGTGCGTGATCAGGGGGAATAAGCAACACAGGGTTACAAGGGTAAGGCAGGTGGTGTCGAACCAAATGCCACTTCCAAGGAGACATTATTATATTGTGATACAATTCCATTATCACATATAATGAGGGTGTCCAGCTTTCCCTTTAAACTACTTGTTCTACATTCACATTCTGCATTATTTAATATCTAAAAGAATGATACACTGATTGAGAAATGTATTACAGAACATGTTGCAAGGCCACCTGTATTATTCTTAGTAAACTAATATTTCCTCTAAAGCTTTACAAATCACACCCTTTGAATGAAATACGTGATATAGAGCTATGGAGCGAGAAAATAAAAAGCTGAAATAGCTGAGTCTTTGCAGTAATTAGTTGTTTAGAGTTTAGCAGTTTAGCTGGAATTTGCAGGAGATGTTTTGGACGGTATGCAAAGCATGCACTATATTACATTTCATCCCTGGTAATATAATACTACGTATTACAAGGATGGTTTTGCTAATGTGGGTGGCATTTCCTATCGGCCAACTGCCCTTTCCAATCAGTGGTTCTCCAACATATTGTAATTGGTGTTTTTTGCTTCCTGCTAGCAACAGTTATGGGCTTGATGCAGAGGTAGACGCAGTGTCGATGTTTGCACAGTTCAACAATTATTTGGTACTGCGTATGCGTGAAAAGTCCTGGAAACCCTACATCACATGCATACACTAAGTGTACACAGATACTGGAATCACTCCCATTTGGGCTGGAGGCGTACCTGAGAGGTGACTGGGAGGCGGCTTGAAGTGGGCATGTTATGGGCGTGTCATGGGCGTGTTAGTGGCCGCGGCTGTGTTCTCAAGCACAGAGCAGCAGCCACAGAAGCCATGGTTAGAGACACTGCACCACCCATAGGGCATTATAAGTGTCGATAGTGATCACGATGGTGAGCTGATGGTGGAATGTTTGAGTTCACCAGCAGATTTACACTGTCCCCAGACATTAGAAGTGGGCGTCTCAGGACTTGCAATGTCCGGTGCTCGCAAGTACATAAGGGGAAGGCTGACACTAGCATTTGCATATTATCGCAGCTGCAAATCCAAAATAAATCGCTGCTGCACATGCATCAGCGGCCACCTCTGAATCAGACCCAAGAACAGAAAGGGTACTTTCAAATGACTAGCTGGGCGTCAAAGCACTGTGCAATAACACGGATCATGACTGTGCATACATTTCCATCATGTGTGACACAATACTGTCTCCAGATCTTTAAGCACCCAACATTCATTTAGGATTCCTGCCACTGGTTTCCAGGCTTAGTGAGTGTGATAGTAAACAATTATATTTCTGATGTACTATACGGTAGGGTAAACAGATCTTTCTTGATCTATAATTATGCTGGATAGATTTAGTAAGACTGTTACAAATTTTGTATATAGTATTTGGAATGACAGTTGTGTCAGCAGTCTGAGCACTAGTATTAATTAGAGATGAGCGGTTCGGATTCTGTGGAATCCGAACCGCTCCGAACATTGGGGATCCGAGTCCACCCGAACCCTGTTCGGGTGTTCACCGCCTGACTCGGATCCCCGTTCGGGGCCGAACGGCGGCCGCCTGATGTCGGATTCTCACTAGAGAATCCGACATCAGGTCTCCTCGCGTGTAGGGCAGAGCGCAGTGATAGCGCTCTGCCTTACACAGACACAGACACACAGCCGCCAGCGGCAGCTGTGTGTTTGTTACAGCAGCCAATGAGAGTCACACAGACTCTCATTGGCTGCTGCACGGAGGGAGCCTGCTGGAGCTCACACATGAGCTCCGTCTTCCGGCTCCCTCCTCAGCGTGTGACAGAGCGGACGGCGCGGGAGCGGGGAATCAGGTAAGTTTTATTTTTTTACTTGTCAAAGGTCCGGGGGCGCTACTGGGGGGGGGTCTGCACTACTGGGGGGGTCTGCTACTGGGGAGGGCTATACTACTGGGGGGGGCCATACTACAGAGGGGCCTGCTACTGGGGGGGGGTCTGCACTACTGGGGGGGGTCTGCTACTGGGGGGGGCAATACTACTGGGGGGGCCATACTACAGAGGGGCCTGCTACTGGGGGGGGGCTATACTACTGGGGGGGGTCTGCTACTGGGGGGGCCATACTACTGGGGGGGATCTGCACTATTGGGGGGCCATACTACAGAGGGGCCTGCTACTGGGGGGGGGCTATACTACTGGGGGGGTCTGCACTACTGGGGGGGGTCTGCTACTGAGCGGGGCTATACTACTGGGGGGGCCATACTACAGAGGGGCCTGCTACTGGGGGGGGCTATACTACTGGGGGGAGTCTGCTACTGGGGGGGCCATACTACTGAGGGGCCTGCTACTGGGGGGGCCATACTACTGGGGGGGCTTACTACTACTGGGGGGGGGGCTGCTACTGGGGCAGCCTACTACAGGGGGGGCCATACTACAGGGGGGGCCCATACTACAGGGGGGGCTACTACTGGGGCAGCCTACTACTGGGGGGGCCTGCTACTGGGGCAGCCTACTACTGGGGGAGCCATACTACTGGGGGGGCATACTACTGGGTGGCATGCTAATGGGGGGCATACTACTGGGGGGGCCTGCTAATGGGGGGCATACTACTGGGGGGGGGGGGCTGCTAATGGGGGGCATACTACTGGGGGGCATTCTACTGGGGGCACTGCATAGTGGACCCTACTACTAAGGGGACTGCATAGGGGGCACCACTGCTGGGGGACATTGTGTAAGGGACACCGCTACTGTGGGCATTGTGTAAAATGGTCACTACTGTGGGCATTGTGTAAAAGGGGCACTACTGTGTGTCGTAACATAAATAAGAGACACTACTTTATGGTGTAATGTGAATCAGGCCCTATGTGCGGTGTAATGCTAATAAGATTGTGCACTGTGACTCCTAGGGCCGTAGCCCACTTTGTAAACAAGTACTGTGACTCTGCTGGCGGTACCCCACTGGGTGGGTGCACTACTTTTCATTTCTGCCACTGCTGTGTGGCAATGTGTCATAGATGTGCTTTATACTGTGGTGTCTGTGTCGTTGTGCCGCTGCTTTGTCGCTTAGTAACCAGTCTGCTCACTGCAACCTTTGGCCAATAATGTTGAAAACAATATTATAAGCTGTGATATGGTCTAAATTGACTGGAAATTAATGTTATTGAGGTTAATAATACTCTAGGAAGAAAAAAAAGACCAATTTATGTGATTTTAGCTTTTTTTGTCAATTTTTGTAAAAAAATCCAAATCCAAATCCAAATCCAAAGCCAGTCACCGCAGTTTGGCAAATCCAAATCCAAATCCAAAGCCGGAACGACGAATTAGAACCAAATCCAAATCCGGCAAAAATGGTCCGGCGCACATCCCTAGTATTAATTGACACAAATGATTAGATATGAAATGGGGGTAAAAACAAAAGCAACGTCCTTGTAAGGTTGTGACCACTCATGGTTCCAAAAGTTAAAATGCATAAACCCCAGTATTAGCTATTTCTGCCCCCATTCGAATGGCTGAACACCCTGTGGGGCGCGTTTCTGTAAGATTAGAAAAGAAAAGCAGTAATTATGTCTGCTGTGCAGGGAAGAATATAAAAAAGCAGAGATTTGTTGTAATAATCTCTGGGGTTTTAAAAATTGCGAAGCTCAGAAAAAATTACAGACGTTTTTGAAAGGCAGATTTGTTCGTCCTTTTGTGAAGCTTAACATGAAGTGTGAACGGCTTGCACAGGATTAAAATCATGAGAAGGAGGAAAAAGACCACTTATTGTATGGATGGCAAGCTACCTTCTATGCACTGAGGGAGACTCAACCAGCTCCGTTCATTTAAACAGGACAGTGATCTTCTCTGGGAGGGCGATGAAGTGTATAGCTTACTCTATAACAGTGGTCTCCAACCTTAATTGGGGTGGGAGCTACTTGAGAAAAATGAGACATCTTGAAGAGCCACATTTTATTTTTGAAAACTAAAATCTGGCTAATAATTCAATTTTTCATAGAAAAACAACAATGGATTTATTAATACATTGATAAATATCACTGCATGAATAAAGGCATTGTTGTTTTTCTATGAAAAATGTGGTTATTAGCCAGATTTTAGTTTTATAAAAATAAAAAGTGGTGAGCTGTCAGCGGGGAGCATGGGGCTGCTGGATGGTTTGTGCAGGCGGGATAGTGGATGGACAGGCCCCACACCCCATTTCAAAGTGCCCGACTCTACCTCTGATGCCTGAGAGCTGTCAGCAGGGAGCAGGTGGCTGCTTGATGGACTGTTCAGGTGGGACAGTGGATGGCCAGGTCCCACACTCCCTCCAAACAAGTGCCTGGTGTCTCTTATTGCGGTCAGCAGCGAGGCTGCTATCAGTGTCTATGATGCACTGCCGCCGCGCCGTGTATAACACATGTCCTATGCACGATGTCAGCCCACTGCCATAAGGAGAGCATCCGCCGTCCTTTTGCCGTAAGGCGAGCCACCATACTTGCGGTCATGAGGTACCGTTGGCTCGCGAGCGATGGGTTGGCTCTATAATGTAGCGATAAACTTGAGGATGTCTCTAAAGTCAAGGGTCACTTCATATAAACACTTAATAATACTTAAAGGTTTTTAAATAATTGCATCCCCAATTTAAAGCTATCCCCAAATTACTGCTACTACAAATTCTGCTGCTTTCTCAAGGAAACATTAGCATACATTATAAGTTGTTTCTAACCAATCCAGTTGTGTGCAGGAGATTTTAGCCAACAGGTATCTTGTGAGTTTCGTACTGCCCTTCCCTTCCATATCCAGCAGAACAGAACTTGGCAGCAAGCCACAAACACATATTTATTTTACTTTATAATCGTAGTACTAAACGTGCAAACAGCTTAGCGCTGCAGAGAAGCCAATAAGGTTAAACATTGTTTTTCTTCCATAACAAAAAAGAAAAATAAAGCAAATCACAGTACATTTAAAGTTGCAAATCATCTTTAACAATGTGAAATATAAATAAAATTGATTTGTGCAAACAGACTTTTTCTGCCATTCATAGACACGTGAACAAAGCTTGGCAGACTTTCAGATGTAACAGAAGCATTAAAACTCACAGTAATAACTGTGGTGCATTTAAAGGTTAGACATGCTGACTTGTGTAGTGCGACAGCACATTGTAATCCTGCTGTTTTTTACTGCAGGACCGAATCGGTGGCAGAGAAGATGCTGACTAACTGGTTTGCTTTCCTTCTACATAAGTTCCTTAAGGTATGATAATCAGCTGTGTATTTGTTTCTGTTTATTTTAAAGCTTTACATTTGTCACAGACACCACAACGCTTCAGGTTATTGCAGAAACCAGAAATGGGCGCAACCGCCTGTCTGTTATTATTACCCAGTCTTGTTTTATTACTGTTTGTTCCCAATTGTAAACGAAATGGATTATGCTGCCGCTATATAAGTAACTGATAATAATAATGTTTGATCACTGAAATATTCATTAGTACTTACAGCACATTACTAAATTTACTTAGTTTTCGGACGTACACACATAAATAATCTATAGCAGTGCAGATTTCTGTGTGGCTGAAAATGTGCATACTTACACAATACACTAAAATATGACTGAGAATAATACATACATGTGTGAGACTAAAACCAATACACATATATAATGGTTGACATTAATATATATACATGAATGATGGAAAACAATATGTGTACAGTGCAGGAAAATAATGAATCACCACCACCCACTAGCATTGCACTGTTCATTTTTTATGGTTGGTACTTAATTCACCCTAGCCATACAATCAATACTGCACCTGTTATTGTATTGCTAAATGATTATTTCAATAGAACTAAGGGGTCTATTTACTAAGCAGTGTTAGGAAACAGAGTGAAAAGTGATAAGGTGCCAGCCAATCAGCTCCTAACTGCCATCTCACAGGCTGTGTTTGAAAAATGACAGTTGGGAGCTGATTGGCTGGCACCTTATCACTTTTCACTCTGTCTCTTAACACTGCTTAGTAAATAGACCCCTTAGCCTCTGTTCAGAATAACGTAAGCCCAGATATATTTATTGATCACTGAAAACGTAATGCTACTTTGCAATAACATTTGTTATTTTTTTGCACTTCAATGTCATCCAATTTATGGTTGGCTTTATTACAAACCAACTGTTACATAACACAAATAAAAGAAAACACATGGTGACTATATATTTGAAACAGATTCTTCAAGTCAATAATCAGTCACAGTTTTTCTAACGGTTATTGCAGGAGTGTGCTGGGGAGCCCCTCTTCATGTTACACTGTGCTATAAAGCAACAAATGGAGAAAGGACCTATAGATTCAATCACAGGAGAAGCCCGCTACTCACTGAGTGAAGATAAATTGATTCGGCAGCAGATTGAATACAAAACTCTGGTAAACACAACAAAAGCCCACAAGGGGGTGTAGTAAACTTATGTTGCACATTGAAATTTTGCCCTCAAAGGTAACCTGCAATTTTCCCTCAGTTTGAGTCTCTCTCAGGCTTGTCTAAAATGGCTTCTTTTCATTGTGTGCAGATCCTGAACTGTGTGAACCCTGACAATGAGAACAGTCCAGAGATCCCGGTGAAGGCATTAAACTGTGATACGATCACTCAGGTCAAGGAAAAGATCTTGGATGCAGTGTATAAGAATGTGCCATATTCTCAGAGGCCGAGAGCCGTAGACATGGACTTGGGTATGTAAATATATGATCGTTTCTATTCCGCCTTTTTAAGTTTCTGACATAATATTTATCCGAACAATCATTCAACTAGTGAGAGCTGTATATCTCTGAACATGTGAGTTCTGTAGATTCAGGCTAGTTTGGCAAGTTTATGCAATGACAAATACAAAACATATATACAGTATATTTTAGAAAAAGATTTGCATTAGAATATGATGTTTATATTGAGCTTGGTGTGACTTATTCTCTGGCAGAGTGGAGACAAGGACGCATAGCAAGGGTCGTCTTACAAGATGAAGACATCACAACTAAGATAGAAGGAGACTGGAAGAGGCTCAACACACTAATGCACTACCAGGTACACCATTTAAAATACACCAAAAAGAAGAAAATATTACATTATTTGCATTGTTGGGATCCAAGACCTTCTGATGCTGCTGTAGCCTTCAGGGAAACTTCACATCTGGGTCCTGTAGTGATCACAAATCTTGCAACCACGGTAGGTCGGCCATGGCTTACTTGTTTGGCGGGGCAGTAAACTCACTGTAGCGTCGATGGTGTTTCTGTAAACAAACTAGTGGTAGTCACCTTGTGGCTCTCATGCTTTGTCGCTTAAGGGTCCTTAAGTTTGATATAAATGAATAAGAAAAAAGCGAAATACATGATATGGCTGATTTTTAAGAAAGGCTATACCAGTTGGTACCAGCATACTTGCCTATTTTCAGAATGTCCAGGGGACTCACAAATCATGGGGACCACTCCCTGACTCCTGGGACAGTAGACGGGCCTCCCGGATCCCACTCTGTTTTCACAGGGAACTGCACCTACAGTACTACTTGGGCCTCCCCTCAAGTGGATTCAGTATGATTTACCGGTTCAATTCCAGACAGCGGCATCCCGGCAGCAGTGAAAATCCCGATCGTCGAGAGGTAAGTATTGGCTAACCTATTCTCCCCCCTAACCCTCCCTTAGGGGTGCCTAACCCTAACCTCCCCCTAAACCTAACCCCCCCTTCCCCCGCTGCATCCTCCGGGGGGTGCCTAACCCTAACCCTTCCCCGGGGGTGCCTAACCCTAACCCTCCCTTCCCCTAGGCTAACCCTAAACTCCCAGGGGGGTGCCTATCCCTAAGTCCACCCTGGGAACCCTAAACCTAACCCCCCAGCGCCCGGCTTACCTTCGATCGGTAAGCCGAGTGTCGGGCTCCCGGCGTAGGTAAAATGACAGGCGTCAGGATTTTGATGCCTGTCATTTAGCCCTTGCCGGGATTAGACAGTCGGGAAGCCAGTGGTCGGGATTCCGTCCATCGGCTTCCCGACTGCTTCCCCCTCAGGTATGGCTTCCAATTACTGTTGGGAAAGTATAAGAGAAATAGAACAAAGAAGTTTGCTAAGCTCCAGTATTTTGACCCAAAGATTGATTTTGGACATTCGATTTACATAAAACCAAATTCTATTGAGTAGTTGGAACTTATGAGTTCTCATTTAAATCAAGGTTTAAAAAAAAAGGTGTCTGTTGAAATTGGGAATCTAAGATAAGACTTTATGGGTCTATTTACTAAGCTGTTTTAGGAGATAAAGTGAACAGAGATAAGGTACCAGCTAATCAGCTCCTAACTGTCATTTTTCAAACAGCCTGTGACATGGCAGTTAGGAGCTAATTGGATGGTACCTTATCACCGTTCACTTTATCTCCTAACACAGATTAGTAAATAGACCCCTATTACTTTTTCAATTTTTTTTAGTATTTGTTTTTTTTATACAGTATAGTCTGAAAATATAGAAGTCCTAAATAGAACAGTGAATACCACATTACTGTTTAAACACTCAGCTTTAGACAGCTTTGTAGGCAAATGACAAGTCAGGATCCAGTATAAGGCCTGGCAAAGGGCAACCGCAAATGTTGATCACCAAGAGAGAGGTAAATGATTTCGGCAGCAGTTCCATGCTCTCTTATAGGGATGGCATTTATTAGGTTTTTTAATTATATATACTGTTGTCATATAAATGCTCCGTTTTAATTTGAATGTTAGTAGTAAAGTTAAGTATCTTCATTTACGCCTAATAAAAATTAACTACAAAGTTAAATCCAAATTATACTGAGTATGTAACATCCCTCCAAGGTATCCCTCCATCTCCGCTCATAGTAGGACATGTCTGCATGATATAGTGAACATTCGTGCATGTCTCCAATGTAAAGATACTTAGAGAAAACAAGTAGAAGAGCCTTTTGCACAAAGTTTATAACAAAATCTTTCTTCAATATACTATAAAGCTAAATAATAATTAGAATAAATGATGAAACATACCACACTATGAGTATTGGCTATATTAAATATATACGGATAACCTTATTAATAACTAATTTCATAAGAGTAAACAAGAAATATGCTGCCTGTGGACTAGAGTTTTAACACGATTAAGTATGAGCTGGGAGAAGAATGGTCTTTAGGGATCAGTGATCCCAGTTACTACTTTTTATCCTATGTTTATATGGGAGTGGTATGATATACCGGTGGCTCAATAGCCCAAATCCAGACGCCAGAGCCCCGAACACTGCAGATCCCGACAGGGGAGGTAAGTACTCTATCCCTACCCCTCTCCCCCCTATCCCTAACCCTCCCTTAGTGGTGCCTAGCCCTTACCTCCCCCCTAGTGCCTAACCCTGACCTCCTCGGGGGTGCCTAATCCTAATCCCCCCTTACTGCACCCTAAACCTAACCTCCCCCTCTTGGTGCCTAACCCTAGCCCCCCATCCCAGTAGCCTTCTGGCGTTCGGGATGCCGACGCCGGTATCCTGTTATCATTCGGGATAGCGGCGATAGCATTTTGCCGGCGGTCAGGATTCTGGCGTCGGTTAATCAGCGTCCGGGATCTCGTCTGCCAGCATTTTAACTACATCCCATATATATAATTTGCAGACAGAGAACAGAACATGGGCAGTTGTGTGGGTTTGTACATACTAAGCATGTCATTGCTGCATGTTCATTCCTAGACTGAGTGTTAGTGGTCCTCAAAGAATACTTGACTGATATTTATAGTTGTGACATAATCAATAGTGGAAAAAAATCCCTGGCAGTGCATTCATTTGTGCTGAAGGGGCAGTAGAATTAGGTTAACTTAATTCTGTTGCTGACCTATTGCTGTAGATAAGGATCAGCAGAAAGAAGCTTCAGCGTCACTAAGCTGTGGTTTCACATCTGTACGTTCAATTTAAATGTAACTGTTTTTTTTGGGATTTGCTAATTGTGAGGATGGGGAAGCTCTCATGTTCTAAGAGGATTTGTATTTGTTTATTTTAGTCTAATTCACACAAAAGCTGGCATTTGTCAGTCCACCTGGTAAACATCCTATTAACATTGATCAGATTCTTTACAAACATGTTCATAAATGTGACTGGACAAAGACTGCATTGATAAATGTGCATAATCATTGGTTGTCATCAGTGCATTGAGCCCCTATCATCCAGTCATTTAACCACACAACCAAAAAGAACAAAGATTTGTTCTTTCACTATGTAGTTCAAATGCCAACATCTGCCCTTGTGTCACATGTATTAGATGTTGCTTCTTCTATTTATTTAAAGATTCAAGTTAAAAATAATTTATTAATGATAATTCAGGGCCTGATTCAGAGATGGATGGAATTGCAGAGCACGCTCCTTTTCTAAGGTCGCAGCCTGGGATCACTTTTGCCACGTCGCAATGGTTTGCCCCTTTGGCCAGGCTGTGGTAGCTGAAGATTACCGCACCCTGACTGGGTCCTGGCAGCTGCAAGGCCGGGAAATCTGCGTCCACGTAGACACTGACCTTGTCCCTCCTGGAAAACAGGTTTGAGACGCCCCCGTTTCTAGGAATGGTGGTCAGCCACACCCCCGCCCCTCCTCCCAAATGCCGCAGCATGTCAATCATGGGAGGGTCTGCAGGCGAGATCACAGGATCCGTTCTGAACATGTACTAAATGAGTCCTACGCATTTGCAGACCATTCACCATCGGAGATGTACGCTAACCCGATGTTCTGAATCAGACCCACAGTCAACTATTGTTTACTGCTATTTAGTGAGATTTACATATCTACTGAGAAACTACAGATCACTTCCAGACCCCATGAGGACTGTTATTGTGGTCAGAAGAGGAGCATGTACACAGGCTGATAGTAGTCAATTTCTGACTATGTGTACAAGCGTGCCATTAAACTTATTTGCAATCAGATCATTATTCAACTTCAAGCGATACTGGTTGTTGTATGATGTCACTGGCAGCATAGCAGCGTCTGGGCCTGCACTAGACTGTATTTTATGAGTTGAATTATATTATACAAATCTGGTACAGGTATAGTAAAAACAAATCCCTTTGTATTATCCTCCACTGTCTGAAGTTTAAACAGACCAAGAAGTGATAATACAGTACCCTAGGATCATAATGGAACAGAGATGTGGGAGGGTGGGGCATACTGTATAATGGGCCCAAATGCAGGATCTTTTCAGGATATAGAAAATGAATATTCATTTATATAATCCGGTCTAAAGCGGTGAAAGGGACAGCTTGCGGCACCTGTATTCCACCACTAAACACCCTGTTCTTGCTTAGCACATGGCACGTGTCTAAAAAAACACTGGAGAGCTTTGGTTACATATACAGTACCACAAATATTTGTATGTATGCAATTCACTTAATGGTTAAATATAATGCTACTCTACTACTTAAGGATTGGTTCATACATAAAAAAGAATAATACAATTATTCAGAATTCTCATTACAGTAAATCTTATTTAATGGATCCTTGCTGTTTTCATTAATTACTTACTGCATTGCTGACTTCGAGGGACAGTGGCTTTGGTTGCTACAAAGTGGAAGTCACTATGTAGCCAATGAGGACTTGGTCAATTAGGACTTGTGGAACTGTTGTGTAATACAACATAATCCCTGGTTACAAAATGTATTATTTAAGGGTTATGAGAATATACCAGAATCTCGTTAGCGCTAATATTCATCTCCAGTTTGACTTTTGTCTAATTAATCCTCCTGATGTAATGGAGGGACAGGTAATTTAAGCCTCTGAAAGATGGCTTTATTGCTTGTCCTACTATAAATCACATTTTTATAAAGTTCATAAAACCGGTTAGAATAAAAAATGGTTTAATAAGAATGCTTTATGGTCCATAACATTATGATAGCTGCGTATTCTCTTTGTGCTTCAGCCTTAATTTAAATCCGCTGCATCCTCCATAAGATGGGCTGTAAATGAGAGAGGCTTAAATGTTGCTTTTTTAATAAAAAAATAAAAAGTGGTTCTCACATGCATTAGCCACGCACATAGAATATCTTTGAACACTTCTTGTTTGGATTCTGGGCTGAGTTATGTGGAAACACTCCTAGTACAAACATCACTTCATGTGAGGAAATGAGTCAGTCACATTATGTTATTGTGTTCCAACAAAAAAAAAAACTCCAATGTGTATCGCAAAATACGATCAGGGCTACATTCCGTAAGTAAAGGTTAAGATCATAGCACAAGGCATGAAAATGTTATTGTCCAAGGCCATGGGCCTTTCTTTATCCAAGTATTTTCTTTAACCTCTTTGTTACAGTGCAAATGCAGTGCTTCGGATCTCTATGCAGAATATGAAAAATAAAACGGCTCATGTGGACAATTAATACAGTGGGAGCATTCACTAGATAGTCAGTAATCTAGAGTGGACCCCAATCTGCTTTATACATTGGCAGTACTTCTTTTTTTTCTTCACTTAACCTTTCTAGCTTCCACTTCAGTTGCTCATTATTTTAGTGATACAATCTTTGATTAATACTTACAGTTTCACTGTGTTTCTTATTGGAATAAATGTCCCTACAATGAAGAACTTCAGTCTCCATCTATTTAGCTTTTTTTCCTTTTGCCTCAAAATGTTATCACTTTGCTGTAAAACGGTAGCTAACAATATTACATATAGATAGTTAGGGGATTTTTTATTTTTTGAAGAAGAAGAAAAAAATAAACAGAAAAATTTATTTTTTTATTTAAAGTGTTTTCTTTAAAGTACTTATTAACATACATTGTGATAGAAAGGTACATTGTAAATTCACACCAGAAGTCAATATGACTATGTAACTTTCTTTTTTTGTACAGGTTTCAGACCGCTCAGTGGTGGCTCTTGTCCCCAAACAAACATCATCATACAACATCCCAGCTTCTGCAAGCATATCCCGAACCTCCATTAGCAGATACGGTGAGAAAATTCTTTTGTAGTGAATGAGCATTATATTCAAAACTGCAATAACAAGACAGCTATTATATATTGTTAGACTATTGAAGCAAAGAAAGAGCTTTAAAGAGATTGTATAGTGCTCTGAAAATATGATACTACAGGAGAAATTCAATTAAGCGCCTGGGCCGTAGGCCTTACATGATGTGCTCCTGCGCATATTTCCAAATACTATGGTATGGTAACCATAGATCACCTGTGAGTGAAAATATGCAACGTTTGTTAAAATAACACCCCAAGAAGACACATCTCAGAACTTCGCTCCTATTTGTGTCTCTCCCCTCTAATGTATGTACAGTGGTGAAAAATCTGCAGAGGAGGTTCTCAATAGAATAAAATAAGTTTGATGTAATAATAGGATATAGAATTGTTTTATTTACTTGCAAAATGAATAACAGCCAGTGGTGTTGGCATTGTGTTCTATATTTCATTCTACAACATCCACAAAATTAATTTATCTCATTAAGTCTAAAAACATTTTTGTTCTAATGAAAATTTGCTCCATCCAATCAGCTCCGTCTTAAGATATGCAACGTAAAGGTGGATTTTCTTTTCCATGGATGAATAGATAATATTCATATTAAGTATTCTTTATAGGTTGTGACATATACTGTATATTTGTTCTCAATGTCAACTTGAATCCAACTTGCTACATCATATTCGTACTTGTTTTATTATATAGGCCCCCTGCCTTGTAACTTAGGACTGTTTCAATGTTAATTCATTGAACAGACAGAGCCAGTGTTTATATTTTATTTCATTCAGAAAATGCTTTATTTATAATTTCCACAAGTGATTCTACGTGCAGAATATAAAGACAGAATACTGGAGAAAAAACAGGGACATGAAACAGTTCACGAACAGATCATATTGACATGTGAAAACCTGTGGATGCAAAGGTTCAACAAAGAAGCATCTACAGAAACTCTGCGGAGTGTTTCATCTTAAAGCAGATGTAACGGCTATTCCATCCGGCTGATAGTACATTATATATCCTGGGGAACTGTCCAGCTCAGTAATTCAGTATTTTCTGTAGAGGAAATATTACCATCTTAGAAAATAAAAACTATTCACAGTATAATACAATCAGCTGGGAATGTGCATAAAATGGAAATAAACTAACAAATCAAAGCAATAACCTGCAGCCCGCTCTAGTACTTATAGGGTTACTATTCTCAGCAAAGATTCACAGGCGGCGTTTCTATGCTGATCACGGCACAAACAGCATAAATCTTCAGCCGCTAACCGTCTGCTAAGGTGGCAGCATCAGTAACATTTGTCTCTCTCATTCATTAACATGTAAATTATGAAAATTGGAGCAAACACGATTACGGTAGAAAGAAAAAGCATCACAACATATTATTGGGAATCAACAATACTGCTGATGGGTGATTTGCAGCACAACGCTCAGTAGCAGACAACATAAAAGCGGTATTTTTGGCTCCCGCTGGTCCCTGACATTAGTAGCCATATTAATGGTCACAGAGGGATGCACATTGTTTTGAATTGATGGAGATGTGCATGGAGCAGAGAATAGGAAGAATCATTTCCTGACACAAACACTAGTGTCTGCCCCCTCTCTCTATCCACCAGTGACTGCTATGACTTGTCTAGTCATGCTTCCTGCATCTCCCACTTAAACAGCATAATTGTATCTGCTTTAGCTGACAACAAAGACTATCTAAATTAAACCTCGGCTGCCGTCTTCTAATTTGACAGCATTTTTATTACTAAATAGTGCTTTCTTTGCTAAACTGGGATAAGTCTTTTGCTGTTTCCTTGGATAAACTGCAAAGAGACTTATGGTTCATTAACACTGGCAGCTTTTGCTTGAGAGCCAAAGTCATTTGACTTTCCATACATAACCTTTACAAAGCTGCTTTACATATAAGAATGGCTGCGGAGACAGCAAGTAACATGTGGCAGCTGTTGCAGAGCCCCATGTAAGCCATAGCAATCAATAGCGGGTCTGCAGTCTAAGTTATTATTATTATATAACCGCAGTATATTCCCCAGCACGTTACAGTTGATGACTAATGCAGTAATAAAACTAGACTAGGTATTAACAGGCAAGCAGACAAAGAGGTAAGAGGACAATTCTGGCAAGCTTACAATCTATAGGGAAATAGGAGTTAGATGTAATGCGGTTAATAGTCACGTAGTGCTTATTGGTCTAGTCAGATTACAATGAGAAATAGTGCTTAATCAGGCTATATGACATACTTGCCTAGTGTCTGGGAGACTCCAGAATTTTGGTGTCTCCCAGACTTCCAGGAGAGTAGGTTACCTGACGTCATTCTCAGTGCTGTGAGTCATCATGGCCTTGCCCACTCTGCGTGATTGTGTGATTTGTGCCATTGTACCACAAGGGCAAACCATAATAACATGATTAGCCCCGACATGCATCTCCCCTCTAGGAACAGAAAAATGCTAGGTATGCATGTGATTCAGGGGTCTATTTACTAAGCAGTGTTAGGAGACAGAGTGAAAAGTGATAAGGTGCCAGCCAATCAGCCCCCAACTGTCAGCTGGAGCTGATTGGCTGGCACCTTACCACTTTTCACTCTGTCTCCTAATTCTGCTTAGTAAATAGACCCCTCAGTCATACAGTATGTCCAGTTATACTGCACCACTAAAAATTATTCCTAATTTATTTTGGCAATATGTTTAACATAGTTGGTTGATTGACCACAACTGCAGATAGGCCACAAGGTATGAGCAGTCCCAGGTCTAGGGCAGCAATTTATCGTCCTCATTATACTTGTCATTATAAAGCATTAATAATTATTTAGAATTATCGGTGGAATACGTCCTTTTCTTGCATACATTACACAAGAGGCATGGTGCGGTGGAAGTGGGAAATATTACATCTAGGCAGAACCTATAGACTGGACAGATTCTCTGACCGTTACAGCACAGGGGATTTCTCAGAGGGGTGACAGTCTTATACATAGGGATGAGATTATAGACCAGATAAAGGTGGCACTCCCTGAGAATTACTGTAGGCTAACATAGGGTGTAAGTGAAAATGTGCGATGCTGGTCCCTTAATGATATTGTATACAAAATATTATATAAAAATATAAATGTTATATAACAGTGATGTTGTTTACAATGATCTGGCAGCCTTATATTGCTTGCAGTGTGATAACAAGTATGTGCAAGATAAATAAATAACCAGTGGGCACTAAAACAATAAAATTATAAAGTGGGTTGTAAATCTATGCAATCGGGTCTAGCTGCCCCCACAATGTGGATCTGGATGCTCCACTAACTATAAACGACTGAAAAGAAAAAACAATGGGAGCGCTACTGCTGACACAGTTAGCTTAATTAAACTACAATCTTTACTTGTATCAAAAAAGATGTTTTAAAATCACATAGAGAATATTTTTCCAATGAAGTACAATCAATCAAAATCTTAGAACGATGTTGCACAATTATAAATAAATCAGTGCAAATAAGCAGGGTTAATCAGCAAGCCGTCAGTTGTTAAGCAGCAAGACAAATGTTATTAGTCAGCAAGGTATTCGTTGGTTTTTTAGTATGTCATAGGAAGCCAGGCTATCCAACGTATGGAGCTGGTACTTGCTAGCGTTGTTAGTAGAGGTGAGCGGTTCGGATTCTGTGGAATCCGAACCGCTCCGAACATTGGGGAATCGAGTCCACACAGTGTTCGGGTGTTCCCTGCCTGACTCGGATCCCCGTTCGAGGCCGAGCCGCAGCCTCCTGATGTCGGATTCTCGCGAGAGAATCCGATGTCAGGGCTCCTCTAGTGTAGGGCAGAATGCTGTGATAGCGGTCTGCCCTACACAGATCAAACACACAGCTGCCAGCGGCAGCTGTGTGTTTGCAATGGCAGCCAATGAGAGTCAGGCAGACTCTCATTGGCTGCTGTACGGAGGGAGCCGGTTGGAGCTCACTCATGAGCTCTGTCTTCCGTCTCCCTCCGTTATACAGCAGAGCGGACGGCGGCGGGAGCGGGAATTCAGGTAAGTTTTTTTTTTTTTTTTTATGTGTGTGTGTAAGGGGGCATTACTGGAGGGCATACTACTACTGGGGGCCTGTGCTAAGTGGGGGCCTGCTAATGGGGGGCATACTACTACTGGGGGCCTGCTAAGTGGGGGCCTGCTAAGGTCGGGGCACTACTACTACTAGGGGCCTGCTAGTGGGGGGCATACTACTACTGGGGGCCTGCTAAGGGGGGGCATACTACTACTGGGGGCCTGCTAATGGGGGCACTACTACTACTGGGGGCCTGCTAAGGGGGGGCACTACTACTACTGGGGGACTGCTAAGGGGGGCCATACTACTACTGGGGGCCTGCTAAGTGGGGGCACTACTACTACTGGAGGCCTGCTAAAGGGGGGCATACTACTACTGGGGGCCTGCTACTGGGGGCATACTACTACTGGGGGCCTGCTAAGAGGGGGCATACTACTACTGGGGGCCTGCTAAGGGGGGGGCATACTACTACTGGGGGCCTGCTAAGGGGGGGCATACTACTACTGGGGGCCTGCTAATGGGGGGCATACTACTACTGGGGGCCTGCTAAGGGGGGGCATACCACTACTGGGGGCATGTTAATGGGGGCACTACTACTGGGGGTATGTTAATAGGGGCACTACTACTGGGGGCACTGCTACTGGGGGGTATACTACTTGGGGCATGCTAATGGGGGCCTGCTAATGGGGGGCATACTACTACTGGGGGCACTGCATAGGTGGCCCTACTACTAAGGGGACTGCATAGGGGTCACCACTACTGGGGCCATTGTGTAAGGGACACCACTGCTGGGGGCATTGTATAAGTGGCACTACTTCTGTGGGCATTGTATAAGGGGCATTACTACTGTGGGCTTTGTGTATAAGGGTCACTACTGTGGGTATTGTGTAAAAGGGTCACTACTGTGGGCATTGTGTAAAAGGGTCACACCTGTGAGCATTGTGTAAAAGGGGCACTACTATGTGTTGTAACATAAATAAGAGACACTACTTTATGGTGTAATGTGAATCAGGGGCACTATGTGATGCAATGTGAATAAGATTGTGCACTGTGACTCCTTGGGCCGTAGCCCACTATGTAAACAAGTACTGTGATTCTGCTGGCCGTACCCCACTGGGTGGGTGCACTACTGTTAATTTCTGCCACTGCTGTGTGGCAATGTTTCATAGATGTGCTTTATACTGTGGTGTCTGTGCCGCTGCGCCGCTGCTTTGTCGCTTAGTAACCAGTCAGCTCACTGCAACCTTTGTCCAGTAATGTTGAAAACAATATTATAAGCTGTGAGGTGGTCTAAATTGACTATAAATGACTAGAAATTAATGTTATTGAGGTTAATGATACTCTAAGAAGAAAAAAAAGACCAATTTATGTGATTTTAGCTTTTTTTGTCAATTTTTGTAAAAAAAATCTGAATCCAGTCACCGCAGTTTGCCAAATCCCAATCCAAAGCCGGAAGACGAATTAGAACCAAATCCAAATCCATCAAAAATGGTCCGGCGCACATCCCCAGTTGTTAGTAAGTATTTTAAACTCCCAATATTAGGTTTGCAGTCCACAATCATGCGGGGTAAGTATTCGGCAATCTTTACTTCTACCATGTCCACAGGGGAGGTTAACGGTACCTGATAGGAATCTTATTCCCCGCTGTACAGAGGTCTGGTCCGTGGCGATGTACGGTTCTCACCCGATGGTGACTGTGGCCGAGTCCTCCACTCCTAAGCCATGGCTTCTAATCCACAATGACAACGGGCTGGCCGCACCATGCCACGCTGCTGGGCTTGTTCTGACAGTTTCTAGTAACGGAACTTCCGGCTTCTGGGACATGCGTTCCACCTGCTGTCCAAAGTTAGATCAGTCACTGATGCGTTTCTCTGCCCAAATGGGAGGTGGTTTCATCAGAGGGATAAGCCATAGCTACTGGAGCCTTCATTTATACCCCATGTAAGGGTCAGTGATTGATTGACCAGAGTTAATTGGTTTTAACCCTTTATCGGTTCCACAGTAATTTCACATAATCAAACACATATATTAAAAACAACTCCACTATTTAGAATATTCAATAAAAATGAATGTATCAAAAACAAAAATGGTTCAATATGTTTCCAGAGACCTAAGGTGTCTCTTGTTTATGATGATATCAAGGTGCTTGAAAAAATACATGATTACATTAATCATGGTATTAAGGTGCTTAGCAGACACATACATTTATACATATATAAATATAACAAAACAGAACCAAATAATTCTTCTATCTAATAGGATTAATAACAAGTATGCCTGACTATGTACCGTACACTGAGGAGGCTTACTATTCATCATTCAGGTAACTGAATGACAAGTGCTGGAACCAATAGCATTCAATCAGATATGTTCTTTCCTCTTCTAAAGTGTAACAGAAAACTGACAGTCATAATCTGATTGGCAGATTTGTTTCTATTTCTTCACCAGTTATACCTTTCCTGCTGTGTGTTCACAATGGGCCTGCTTCAGCAAGGAATGCAGCCGCGAATTTGCACGCACCCGGCCGATGTTTGAGTTCTGCGCATGCGCGAACATTCTGCTGCGATCAGGAGGCGATCGCAGAGAGCATGTATTGATTGACAGAATGTGACAGTTTGGGGGTGGTAGCGGTGGGTGGTCAGTAAAACGCAAGAGTGCCAGTGCATTTGAACGCCGTTACAGGGGCCTGTATAATTAAGCTCCTGCGCCGGAAGACGCAGCCAGGGCTCTAGATGCACACAGGAAACAGCCCAAATCCTGAGTGAGGTCAGGTCAACCACTATTATGCTAATGGTTTGATGGTTCTCGATGTTACCGATGTCTTCTCTGTATAGCGAGGTATTGCAGATGGGAGTAAAGATAAGGGGGTGGCATTATGTTGTGCCGGGCGTCTGCATTTTGTGCTGCAGCAACATTACGTTTGCAGTCATTAGCTTATTTTCGCAGCTGCCAGGTGCGTGCGTAGGCAGACTTGCGTTCCTTGCTGAATCAGGCCCAATATCCTATCCCAGTCTATTATATACAATTAGTCGTATAAAAAAGCATGCAACCTTGTACTGAAGAGTACATTATTACATTACAGTTTTATGTGCATTATCGCAATGTCATGATGGCAGTATTGTCTAATTATTTTGCAGATTCGACATTTCGCTATACAGGCAGCCCAGATAGCCTCCGTTCTCGCGCTCCCATGATCACTCCGGATCTGGAGAGCGGTGTTAAAGTCTGGCACTTGGTAAAAAATCATGAACATGGAGATCAGAAAGAGGGTGATCGGGGGAGCAAGATGGTTTCTGAAATCTACCTGACACGGCTGCTAGCCACCAAGGTAAATGGAGCTCAAAGTGATACAGAATAGTTTTCTCTATTCTCTACCAAGAATGGCTTCAGTTACAGCACCTGAGGTGTTTGACGGTCCAGTTTAGATGTTTAGATACATTTTGGCTTTTCCATAGTACTTATGGAACAACTTTATAACAGGAATATATAAAACTATATGATATTGGGATTGATGTGTCAATCAGTGGAGAAGTGGACCAGTGCAACTAATCAGCTTTCAAGTAGCATATATCAAGTGCATTCTATAAAATGATAGGTAGAAGCTTATTGGTTGCTATGGTTCATCTTTCACTGATTAATAAAACTCCTAGTAAGTTTCTTAAATAAATATTATTATATCTTGGTGTGAGGGAACTAGGGAGAAAGACCATAATGTTACAGTAAATCCCAAACAGATATTGCACAAGGACATTTTCCAAATTCAACATCATAGCGCAAGTTTAAATTAGAGAAGTTGGGGATATTTTAAAATTATCCTGTCCAACTGGGGTGTTTTTCTTTAATCAAGTTTAAAAATAGCATATGCAAACCCAGAAACTGCTTGAACAGGAGTATATAGAACTTAAATAACTCACATATTAATGATTTATTCTGAAGGGAACACTACAGAAGTTTGTGGATGACCTCTTTGAGACGCTGTTCAGCACAGTGCACCGTGGGAGTGCCCTACCTCTTGCTATAAAGTACATGTTTGATTTCCTGGATGAACAGGCAGACAGACACAGTATCTATGATACAGATGTAAGACACACTTGGAAAAGCAACTGGTAAGTCAATTAGGAATGGAATAAAAAGATTGTAGCAATGGTGGTACCAAGCCCTATGATAGATAGATAGATAGATAGATAGATAGATAGATAGATAGATAGATAAATACACTCTAGTACTATTGTAATACTAAGTTAATGTTTTCTTCCTGTTAATTTGAAGTAGTTTTGGCATTCTCCTCTAACCACTGTTCTGTGATTTTGCCCACAGAACTTACAGTCACTGGATGTTTTTTGTGTACACATCATTCTCTGTAAACTCTACTGCATCACAATCTCAGGAGATCATCAGATTCTAAGATACTCAAACCACCCCATCTGGCACAAACAACCATACTATGGTCATTTCTTTCCCATTCTGGTGTTTGGTCTGAGTAACAACTGAACCTCTTGACCATGGGCCTGATTCTGTAAGAATCACGCAGGCAGCTTTGCAATTGCGATCCTTGCAGACATGGTAATGCAGCAGGCGGCATCACGCCTCCTGTGCATTACTTAACCGAGCTGTGTTGTCCAATGCAGCATCGGTTAATCTGCATACCATCGGCCGGCTGCGGTGACCCATGGGGTCCGGCAGCAGGCTGCCACAGTTTAGAGGAAGAGGCCAGGAAATCGGGTGACAAAGATCCTGGCTTCTTCCCTCCCCCGCAATGGTGGCGACACGCCTCTGTTTCTGGAAATGGAGGGCATCGCCGCCCACAAATGTTTGCGTACGGGCTTGCAGACCCGTTCTGAATTCAGAATGGGTCTGGCACCTGCGCAGATTCCCAAACATCGGGAATTTGCACGGCTGAATCAGGCCCCATGTCTTCAGGTTTTTGTGCATTAAGTTTCTGCCACATTGTTAGCCGATTAGATATTTGTATTGACTAGCAGATGTACCTAATAATTTGGCCACTAAGTGCAGGTCATAAACTGGAAAAAGAGTATGAATTAAGAGTGGAACAGGAGGCAGAATAGGAAAGGACATGTGAGACAAATCATGATAAAATGTTAACTTATCGATGCTTGAATTTTCCTAATTTCACACATACAGCCTACCGCTCCGGTTTTGGGTGAATGTCATTAAGAATCCACAGTTTGTGTTTGACATCCACAAGGGCAGTATCACTGATGCCTGCTTGTCTGTAGTGGCACAGACCTTCATGGACTCTTGTTCCACCTCGGAGCATCGGCTTGGGAAAGATTCCCCCAGTAACAAACTTCTCTATGCTAAAGATATCCCCAACTACAAGAACTGGGTGGAGAGGTCAGTATGCAGAGCCAGTAATACTATATTTATGGAATCTTTCCTATTTTGAATGTAGATAAATATTGTATAGGGGAAACTCAATTCATGGCAATGTGCCGTTTGTAGCCATTCACCATGAAAGTTTTTCCTCGCACGCAGGAGAGGTGCTAAGGAAAACCTGAGATGTACAGCCTACCGTAGGCGGCTGATACTGTATGTGCTCAACCAAGCAATCCAATGATATTATGTGACATATGAATTGAACTGTCCCTTATATTTTCACAATGAAAAGAAGTGTTAATAGTAGATGCTATTTTATATGAGAATAATATTGTATATAAGAATGAGATTATAACCTCATTATATGATTGGCTCATGTGACAACTTCTTCTTTGCAGGTACTATGCCGACATTTCCAAGCTCCCAGCCATCAGTGACCAGGACATGAATGCCTACCTCGCAGAGCAGTCTCGCATGCACGCATCTGAGTTTAATATGCTAAGCGCATTGAATGAAATCTACTCTTATGTCAGTAAATACAGTGTGGAGGTGAGAAATGACAAGAGAGCCTGAAAACTACCATTTAGAGGGAAGCGGCATAGCCGGGCTGAACAGTAAACTTGTCAATGAAAGTGTATGAACTGTTGCATGATCAATATGTTTTTGTATGCGAGTTGGCACATCTTTTTCCTGGTGGACAGAGAGTACTGTAATAGAGATGCACTAATAGATCTAGTGTTTGTTTAAAGTTTATTAATATGAAAATCAGATGAACTTAAAGGCTGGTAAAGAATGTGAATATATTGTTCAGAGAACAGGTTAACTCAATCCTGACTAATAAACTTTAAACAAACACTTCATCCATTATTGCATCTTTGATACATCGCTCTATGGGTTGCTGATTCAGAGATACATGCACACAGTCCAGCTACAGACAGCCTGCTGCCGTTTCTGGGCTGGGACGGGGCGGTGATGGCCTCCGTTTCCCTTTTTTTCTTTTTCTGTTTCTTCATTTTGGCTGATGGGGATATCCTGGCCTTCTCTGAGCAACTGTGATCACCGGCTTGAGTGACCTCATGGCAGAGTCAGTGGCGCCGAGAGGGGGAGGGGAGCGGGTACAGATTACCCGGGCTTCCTGAGGGGCCTGGCAGGGGCCCGGGTCCGGCGCCGCTCCCTCCTCCCTTCTCTCTCTCTCAGCAGCCCAGCACACAGCGTGTGCTGAGCTGCAGTGGGAGACTGCTCGTGGCTGCTGAGCAGCAGCCACAACAGCCTCTTGTGCCTGTGGGAGGGGAGCGATCACACTGATCGCGCCCCCCCCTGGCTTTGCGCCGGGCTGAGGGGCTTACAGCGCCACCCCTCCCTGGCACTGCAAAACTGGGTTTTTGGGGTTTTTTTGCTTGAGAGGGTGTGGCCACGCCTCCCGTGATTAGGCCATGCCCCCTCTGTACCTGGGCCCGCCGCAGCTCTATACGGCCCTGGGCAGCGTTTCACGCAGATGATCCAATGTTGTGTCAAAGGACGCAGCTTGGATCAGTAGTGCATGCAGGAGGCGTGATGCCTCCTGCTGCATTACCATAACAGTGCTATCACAGCTGCCACCCTGTTAGCATCTGCAATAGCTGATCCGTCTGAGGCTGAACCACCCCTTATGTTCACTAGTAAATCTGATTACCTACTGAGGTAGCAGTAATCAAAGATTGTTAATCTCAACTAGATGTGTCATTCTGAACCTGTGTACAGGGCACACTCTTCCTACTTACCTGCTTACATGAGTCTACACAATTATACATCTGATGATAATGTGTAAATATTAAACATTGCATGTGCTCTTGGGTGACAGTTGGACAAGCACCTCTCTTAACTAATGAAGACCTATTAGTAACAACAAGAGCTGGTTCAGCACACATGCATGCTACCATGCCTGGATGACAGTAGGAAATACATTAAAGGTGAAAATGTACATATGTGTGAGGATCCATAAGATTTGGCACTCAACGATTCCTTGATCCGTCTATCACAATCAATAGAGAACATGATGTTTAAATGAAAAGATTCTGCTTTGGTAGTATCAAGGAAAGAGTCGCTGGGTGCCTACCTCAATTCAGAGATGGGTTCCTACCTCCTCCTGAGGCTTTCATTATACAGCCAATGGGCAACATGCTGCTGATTATAGTGATCACAGCCTCCCTTGATCACTGCAGATGTCAGAGACCCCTTCTGGGTGTCAGTTACATTAGCAGACCCCAGTAATGTGATATTTTGCATTTATATTTAGTTATGCAATTATCCTTTAAGTATTCATAATATGTGAAAATATCAAAATAAGCAAGTAACATTTAAGTCATAATGATTATTAATTATTGTTTTCATGTGACTATTAATAGTCCCATAGATAGCTCTTCTGTAAAATAGATGCTGTCGGGCAGGAGAGTATGTAATATTTTTCTACAGTATAATTTATGTATATACCTACTTCATCTGGGCTACTCCCACAGTCAATATTAGGTGAACTAAGCTAAAATAGATCACTACATGAATCCCACGCTTTAGAAGCACTTTATACTATGAGGTATATTCCAAATTGGTTTGCGACACAGGTAGACTTGGCAGTTTCTCTTTGTTTAACACATTTTTTTTATTAAATTAGATGTTATTTATTAATAAACAATATATCCTGGAGAAAACACTTCTTATCTATTTGTAAAATACATACTCACCAGTGTGCTAAGATATGCATCCCTTCAGTGACAGCTCAGTGCTGTGCAAGCACATTAGGATTGGTGTTGTATTGTTTTTGTCGATTTTATACTTTTTTCCTGACCAGCTCTGGATAAAAGTGCTATCATAAACTAGATGCATAATATACCCTACGGCATGATACTGGTTGTGATTGACAGCTGAATAGCCAGTTGATAACCACTACAAGTTGACACAATAATAGCTTCTCAAATGTCATTGTTTATTCCACACAAACCCTGAAATTTCATGTTTGAAGGCCTATTTCTGTTTCGTGATAGGTTGGCCTGATGTGGTAAAACATACCATCTAGGTCATCAGAGGATTAGATTTTAGGTTAGGGGCTTTTTATTTTTGCTTTATTTTATTTAATTTTTTTTTAAACATCCCATTTACCATCTACGGAATGTACTATATAAATGACATATGCCTTGTTCTACACTGTAGATAAAATCTCCATCTTCTTTTATGTAGCTAATCACAGCCTTGGAACAGGATGAGCAGGGGCGCCGACACCGATTAGCCTACAAAGTGGAGCAGCTGATAGGGGCCATGAGTTTTGACAGCTGAATTTCAGTGCATCCCCTTAATGACAGAAAGGGGACAGACTTGTGGCAAAGACTCTTATGACTGAGAGCTGCAGGCTTCCATGGACATTCCTTGCAACTGTGAAAACACACATAAAGCGTCAGTAGGTATTACTGTGGAGTACCTTGCAGAATGTGGAAAGCAGCCAAACCAGCTCCACACTCACCATTCCTCCTGAGAACCTGAAGACGTCACCTGAGTTTCCACAAGCCCAGCAGGTTGCTGATTGCATGTTGTATGTAAATTAAGAGACTGCATAACCGGAAAAGACTCAATTCCTCTATTTGTTGGTTTGGTTGTTTGTTTAGCTTGTTTTCTCTTTAAAGGACTCATATTTTAGTATTATTTATTGCTTATTGGGAAGGGTGTGAAATGGGGGAAGAGTACATTATTTTTCATCCCTAAATGAGAAACAGAAAGGGAATTTTTCATAGATTTCAGTTCTTAGATAGCCACTCTTGGCATATTTTGCACTGGTTCAATGATGACTTTCAAGAGTTGAAAAACAGAGAACTGTGGAACTCTGCAATGTATATCCACATCCAGCTGGTCTACTAGAGGACTTGCGCTCCATCATCTGTCTAATATGAAGCTGTACTGAAGGTCACTTCAAATTCACCAGCTGATTCAATTATGTATTTCTCATATCAAGAGGCATGTGTCCATTAACCCAGTGGAATGACCCCTTAGCTTCTTTATGAACATGTAACAAATTCCATTGCTTTCTGTACCTAAACTGTGGCCTACAGCTTTTCACAGAAGGTCTTGAGATCCATGAAAATAACAAGTTTGGTTGTAAGAAAGTATAGTGTGCATTATTAGTGTGTCAAACTTATTTCAGAATATTTAGAAGAAAACATAATATATTTCACAGGGAATGCCCTATTACCAGCCCTCTATTGAATATGGTATATTGAAAGCATTACATTCATATACCAGTTTACATTGCACAATTCCTAACAACCTACAGCCTTCATGACCAAAAACGACATCAATGGTATTAAACATGTTGATTATTATAGTAACACTATGCATGTTGTTTAGGGGCATATCTTGGTGATTAGTCTCTACAAAGATCACAAATTAATTACAAGCCACTATATTTAAATATCAGAGTTAATGCATAGTGTTCTAGGCAGGGATAATATGTAACATAGGTGTGCATTGAGCATAGACATTAAATATATATGAAGGCCTACTCTTGAACTGTCTTCTTTTAATCCCATTGCTTTTATTGTGATGTTATCAGATCTGGGAATTTATTGACCTTATGATTTTATTGTAATCCTAAGGCCATGTAAACATAGGCATTTATATATATTTATGATATGTCTCATTAATCAAAAGTGAACGTAAATAGCAATTAGACTTTAAATTACCGAATAGACTATTAAGCGCGACAACAGATTACCTATGAAGATTTCCTGTGCTGTTCTATGTTATGAAATACTAATTTTGCAGCTGGTAAAACTTCAGTGAAACATTAATGACATTGTGCCAAACAAACAATCATGTACAATGGTTTCTTCTGAGTAACTATAACCATACCAATGTGCTGGCTTGGGAGTTTATGTATAATTTAGCTATGTGCCAATGTGGTAGTAAGTGGATTTTGGTACAGAGCAGTATTGAGCCTTGACTACCAGTAAAAACAGTTATTTTTGTAATTGATTGAAAAAAAATAGAATAAAAGGTATATGTCTCTTACAGATGACAAGGTGTAATAAATCTTAGCATTATCCGCGGTGTCCTAGCTAGAGAATGTTTACTCTGTAATAATCATAAAAAGGCACTGGCTCGTTTGAATTAAAATTTTACAGTTTTACAATGCAAATGTGTTTTATGATCATTGCAATTTTGTTTTTCAAATTTATCCTAAACACACTTAAAACTGCAGGGTTTTTGTTTCACATCGCCTTACAATTATCTCCTTTGTTCATAAACAGATTTCTTCTACCCGCTAAAATAAGATGTCTTAATAATATAGCTGGCAGGACAAAGCCATACAGTTTGGGGTATGACTGAGACAAGTCCACTAATCATTGCCATGATCTGAAAATACATTTGGATATTATTGTTTTTTTCCTAATGGGCCTAATCATATATGAAAATCCTATAGGGCTATCACTGATATGAGCCATCTGTGTCATTTCAGATAACCAGCGCAGGCCACGCATACTGTGATATCATTGACAATATTTTCCTGATATCGCCATATGTGGTCCCAAACAACAGCAATGCTTGTGAATGATCCATGCAAAATCAATTGTATTCTTATTGATCATGTCTGCCAATGTAGTTCTCAGATGAGCTCTATCTGCATGTGTGTGTGCAGTCATTTGGTGAAAATACTAACAGGCCTATGTGGTTTGCCTGCTCTGCTGAACCTGGCCACATTCTGGTGCTTGGGCCTGAGTGGCAGTTTGGTCAGCTCAAGTCACAGCTTAATGCCATTTACTCAATGGTGTTGTCTTTTAGAACATAAAACATTATTTAAATGCAGATTGTACCAACATTTACTGACCATTGACCTTTATTTAATTACATGCAGAAGTATTTTAAATATTTCAAAAATCACTGTAAAGTCACCAGTGAAACCAATATTAGCAAACCATTACTTTCCATGCTTTCCCAAATCCTGTTTACTATATGTTGTAAGACCGCAGAGAACGGTTACAAAAGAGAAACGCGTCACTTACTCAACTCTATTGAATTAACACCTGGATCTTCTGCTATCCAGGTACCATGTGTTCAGTGTAGTCATAAGCATTGCCCCCCAGGTCATATGTTTACAGCAGCCATTACTTGAAATAGCATTGGATATTTATTTTGTATCACTTTGTTTGTAATTTCCGCTCTTGGAACACCTGCGTCATGTCATTTTGATTGGTGGTTTAAGTAGGTCAGATGCAACATTCCTTAACTTACTAATTTGTACAGTGCTAAAGTAGGTGTCACCTGTAAGTAGCTTCAGGGGATCAGTGTTTCTAACAAATTTTAATAATCATCACTATGTTCAAAAAATGTTTTAGCTAATAGAAATGTGTTTATGTCTATGGTACTGTTTATGTACCTCCAGGAGAATGTGACTAATGCAACCCACTTTCAAATGCAATTTGCCAATTCCCCACCTGCAGACCAAAGCCCCCTTTGACCTTCTGTCACTCAGTCCCACTTGAGTCCAACTAATGTATTGCTGGGCAATACTTTGCTGGCCGTTTGGGTATTCTAAGGTTTTATCTGTACGTGATGTTCGCAATTGTTGACCTTGTACTTCAGCCTCTGTTACCCCACTTTGTCTCCTGCATTC
Source organism: Taudactylus pleione (assembly GCA_031769625.1). NCBI lineage: Eukaryota > Metazoa > Chordata > Amphibia > Anura > Myobatrachidae > Taudactylus > Taudactylus pleione. The sequence continues at coordinate 2,174,534 of JAUIMM010000241.1, forward strand.
CAGAGTTTGTTAAACCATATGCCTTCTTGCCAAACACTTATATAAAGCAAATAGTTACTGTATTTTTGGTAGTTGAATGAAAGTTATACTGTATTGTTTATATTACAATTCTGTCTGTTTACCAAGAACTGTAGGTCTGTTATATTAACTCTGTTATCTCCTTTTAGAATTATATGCAGGTTGGAATAAAATAGCTGACAAAAAAATGAAGGAAACAAAAATGTAAGGTTGTGCCAAAATCTGGACGGCTCACTCCTCCATAAACGTCTTTACTTTCCCACTGATGATACTTATGTTTCTCAATGTGTCACATGACAACCCAAACCACCCAATCAGATTGCAGAATGTCAGGGCACCCAGCTCTCCAGTTCCACTGCACTTCTGTACGATAATTGTGTCTTTGTTTTTCCCTATTATTTTTGTATGTCTGCCTTGCTTCTTTTCTGTCATTTTTACAGTTGTTGTGAAAAAAAAATGTAAGAAAGTTTTAATTATTTAAAAAATGTTCGGAGACAAAAAAAGTTTTGTTATTATTTTAATATATTATTGTGTACCTATTGTAAATATGAAACACTCCTATTTTGCAAGCCAAGGACCCACTTTGTACTATTGTTATATATAAATAAAGTTTACTGGAAAAACACTACTGTTTTTTGAATAATGACAATAATAAAGCAGACTAATAATGGCAGGACCCGACTTTCTAAATATATTTAAATTTAGGTTTCATGTTATAAACGGAGAAGAACGGAGAGCAAATATTATCATATATAATATCATTGTCAAATCTATTGAACCATAATGGGTAAGAAGAGCGAAGGTAAATGGAGATAACAGATCTGATAGAAAAATAGAGACCATGAACATTTAAATGCTTATAGAACAACAACATGAGCTGTAATAGGAAAGCTCTGAAAGCATTTAAAAATAAAGGAACATTTATCTATGTCATGTCACCAGCGGGGACACAAGCAGAAAAAAAACTGCTTAATATTACAAGTTAAATACAGTAAAGCCTATCTTCCTGCAGATCAAAGATACACTATGTAGGCAAAAGTGATTGCACATCCCCGCACAAGTGAAATGCATACCATTGCATACGAGTTCCAATGGCCACTAATGTGGCGGTGTTGACAAGAACTCTTAGTAGGGAGGCCTATGCACTTGCAGTTCTACAGGAACAATTAATATTTTTATCAGGACGACAATGCCACCTGACATGTTTCCGGGGCGACACTGGACTGGTATACAGAAAATTTGATAACCCGGATAGACTGGCCAGCTCAGAGTCCAGGTCTTAACCCCATCAAGAACCTCTGGGACAAATTAGAGCAACGGGTGCTTTCTAGGCCAACTCGAATTCTTCAGTGTCACAGTTGGTCACTGTAACTTAAGGCGGAATGGCAAAACATACCACCTGCTGTTGTTCAGGAATTTGATTTAATAGGATAAATCAGCTTATAACACCAGGTAATATTATGCTACTGCAGTACCCTTTAGTAATTAGTTTCAGTCATCAAGCTCCCCATTAATCTCTCCGCACAAGATCAGTGGATTCCTCAGCTTCCATGATACACCACAGCATACAGATTATGACCCGCCACCTACAAAAGAATAAGCCTTAGTGGTCCTCATCCCCACAGCCTTTTTTATTATTTCTCAGACCAGGTGGTCCTGCAGGACCCTGGACATCCATGAGTTTAAACATCTCCTGCAGGTGAAGCAGTATTTATGGGATGAGTTAAAGTAAACAGTCACAGACCTGCACATGATCTGAGGGCTATGTCAGGAAAACCGCATAGGCTGGAATAAAAGGGCACTGTGATTGTGAAGAATTTCTTATATAAAGGGATCATAGATCTCTCCACCCTTGGCTGGGTCCAGATGAGTGACAGCACAATGGGGTGCCCCATCTTTATTATTTCTACATCAAAGAGGAAATGGGTAGTACATTCATAGGATCAGCCTACTAATTGGATGATATCCACGCTTAAGGTAATTGCTGTATTATGAAGTTTCTTTGCTTGGGGGAGAGGGTTGGAGTGTTGCTGGGGATAGCCGTTTAACTTAATAGTGAGTAATGACTGTTCTTTCCAGCAGATATGAAAGCTCTGTAATTCTTATGTTAGTTGAGTCTCCTCTTCCTCACTGTCACCACCACATGGCTATTTTCTTCCAAGTTCAAGCCCTGCAGCCCCTAGATAAAATCTGCCACTGGTTATAAGTCAACAAATTCAAATGATCAAAATGCAGCTCATCTGACCTTTTTATTAGTGCAACCAGATAAATATCATAAAATAGAGCAAATTATCTGGGCAGAACAATAGCACTTTTCTGAATGTACTGTAATATAAAAGGTTCACCACTACACCACACCCTCTTTTGAGACATACAGTATGATAAGCTGAGTTCCTTACACTTTGCAGCTGGCCAGTACTACTTTAGATATCACTCAATATTTAAACATGATCATAGCTATGTTTTTTGTCTGTGATGAGCTTTATCTGCACACAGCATTTAAATGAAAGTCCTCCATAAAACAATAGCAGTAATTATACACCTAGAGAATTGCCTGCTACAATTTGCATGTAAGGAACTAATAAATGAAGTGCAAGAGAGATGTGACCACAACAATTGTATAAACAAAAAGGCATTGACCCTTTTCACTTACCACATATATAGCTGGGGTGTAAATGGGGGAAAGCAGGGATTCCGGCGCTCAGAATGCCGCTGCAGGCATCCTGACCTCCAGAATTACGAAGGTATGTAGCGGGGTTGGGGGGAGGGTTAGGGTTAGGCACTAGGTTGGGGGTTGGATTAGGGTTAGGCCCTAAGGTTGGAGGGTTAGGTTTAAGGTGTGGGGAGGTTAGCTTTAGGCACTAGAGGGAGAGGTTAAAGCACCAGGGAGGGAGGGTTAGAATACTGACTGACAAGTGTTGGTATTCTAACCCTGTTGGGATGCCGATGTTGGGATTCTGACCACCAGGATACTGAACGCCGACATCCCGTACCCATCCCATAAGAGGGATGTGACCACATTGTTTAAACCAAAAAATAGGGAGAAACAGAGGGTGACAGGGTAAGGGTGAGAGGCAGTGGGTGAAGGGTAGGGGGTAAGTAAGGGCTCTGTAGGAGGGGAGAGAGAGAGATATCGATCTGACTTAACCTTACCTTTCACTCCTATGTACAGCATCTTCCCCTGGCCGACACAGTGCATACAGGTCCGCATACCCTTTTCATCGGGGCCAGTCACTACATTGTGACGTCAGGCCCCCGGCAGCAGCAGTTTCAGGGAGGAGAGGAGGAGAAAAGAGGGGAGGAGATGGGAGGGGAGGATATGGCCCATGGCAGTGTACAGTACTGCTGTCATTACCGCTGCGGGCCCCATTTTTACCACAGGCCCCAGGTGCAATGCACCACCGGACATGTCGCCACTGAGCCGGTGATGGACCATACATGACTGTAGCAGAGCAGGCAGCTGTTATATATATATAGACCTAGAATCTCGGGGCCTGGGACAGCTGTGCCCCTAGTCCCCCCCTGTTGCCATGCCTGCGGAAATATGATTCTTACTGTAAACCTTCAGAATGTCGCCTCGGTTTCACTGTTGCATTTGTGATTCTCCTTCTAAGGGGAGATTTATTAAACTTCCTGAATAGAGCAGGTGGAGCAGTTGCCGACAGCATACAGAAGAATTGTAGCTATCGTTTTAAAGAATGTACTAAATAAGTTATAGGTAGTATCTGATTGGTTGATATGGGCAACATCTCCACTTGTTCTCTTTGGAAGGTTTCATAAATCCCCGCTAAGTGTTGGGAAATCACAGTTAAATGATATAGTTGAACGCGCAATGACCCTATCTAAGGAGCACATCAGCTGTCTTCATCTGTTACATCACCTATCTCACTGCCTGGGACTTGCTGATCTCATACTACTTCCTATTGCTTACTTGCTTTGGTCACTTACGACTCATTCTGAACCCCCTATCAAATCCTATAATGTTTGTCATTCTTAGTTTGCCTCTTTACCAACACCAAACCTCGCAATAACACATATTAACTTCTTTCCTGTATTCAGTCCTTAACTACAGTATAATATTCACAGTTTGTAGGCACTATTTAACATACTGTAAATCATTCCTTCCTCTTAATCCATCTACTTCTTCTATTAGAGAGTACCAAGGTGCACAGCTGTAAGCCCTCTGCTCTCTATCTATACCACCCTTTTTGAAAATCCCCCCAAAAATTCCTTTGCATTTTGATTTAACCTCTATGAGGACCACACCCACATTTACCTATACTGTTTACTTTTTTCACCATTTGTGTTCGCCCACATAATTGAATGTCATTTCATCTTGGAATTCCTCTTGCCACCACAAACTCAATCTTTCAAGAGCTAATCATCATTCCACCAGCCAAAAGAAGCTACTTACCGGACAATCCTATTTCTGTTGACAAAGCATTAATAAACAATAACCATCATTCTCACTGACTGGGTCTCCTCCTTTTCTTAGAATTGTCCTTTGTTACTGACATGCAATCTGTTTCCAAATCCTATGGCATGCATCTAAGAAACTTAGGGCCTGATTCAGAGCCGGACGCAATTAGCGCTCGCTCGTCCAGAAAATAGGGGTGGCTATTCAAATGAACTGTTCGCTGTTTGCGGTCTGTTCACGCCTCTAGGTCTGAACGAGCGTACAAAACTTGCGGTCGTTTTTTGGGAAACTACGCCCCCTGGCCTGCTCGCATCCTACGTCATGTCCGCTATTTATTAGATTAATCGAGTACATCGAACGGTATGAACTGCTCGCTATTCTTGTGGTTGGTTTTTGCTACCACAATTTTGCGAGCAGTTCTGGCTTACAAAAAACCCAGTGACGTGGTCAATGACGCTGCTGTTTTAAATATGCACACCCATAAAACGCCCGTTTTGACCTTTAAGCACGCCTGCGATCGGATCTCCACTCCCCGTTTTCAAGCACCTTCCCCTGTTACCACCCACATACGCCTCTTTCTGTCACTCAAATTAGCAGGCATTCGCTATTTTGTGAGCACATGAATTTCGGCCGCACTGACTGGTTCGCGCATGCGTATAACGATCCGTACGCATGCGCAGTTGGGCAAACATCGCTCAGAGCGAACGAGCTGCCGCTTACGAGTGGCTCTGAATCAGGCCCTTAGACACAGATTTGTCCTCATACATTATTGCTGCAGGTGTTCCAAACAGCCCGTCTCGGCGCACCAGGTCCCACGAGATCAGGCCCTGGTCAGTTGTCCCCCTTTGCAACTCCATAGTATCTGTATTTCAGAAATGCATAGTGCTCCGTCATGCATTTCCCCCAGCTGCACAGGTTACTAAAACCTGACCTCCTGTGTATCTGTGATCCGCAGCCCTGAGACCCAATGGGATGACAGGTGGTTTATTCACTGCTGCCCAATCCGTGCATGGGGTTGGGCCAGAGTGGCTGCTGATCATATTCCTTACTGGTGCTGAGTCCCGCAGAGCAACAGAGTTCCTGAGTAATGTGAGCAATTGGGACTGTGCCTGTGCCATTAAAGTTACCCAATGAATGGGCCCTTTTTTTAGCTGCTTCCTAGTATTTGATATCCTGACTTATTTGTAATTCACTAGCATTGTTCTTATTCCAAGAGGTGGTAAAGACCTGAAATACTTAGTGTACCCTCTCTCAAATAAACTCAAACATTAAGATATTGGAAACATTATTGTCCATCCAACATTCTTGGTACTCCCTTCAGTCACACATTATGACCAGTTAGGCATTGTGCAATAACAAGACATTGGACAGCCAGTGTTAGGAGTATGGTCAACCTTGTCACTTTGGCTCAATGTACAAAGACCACTGCTTTCACTTCACTCTCAGAAAATGGTTGATAGGTTGAAAATACACATTTAAAAAAAATATTTATTTATTGAAAGGTTCACAAGAGAAAAAATCCAATACATAAAAATTGTCAGTACAATAAAAAAGCAGTAAAATAACAAGGAAGTAGGGTCGACCCATGGTAACATACAACACAGTAGAGAAATGCAACAATAGTAAAAGAAAACGGCAAATAACTGTTAAAAACACAAGAGAAAATCGGAGGGAAGTGAGGGGGGTCAGAGTCACAACATTTGATAACACTAAGTAGCCAAGTCTGAATGGAGGGAATCCATCGGCTAAAATCTTAAGGGTTGACATTAAATGATTTTAATACAGTAAGGGTACACTTAATCTGGAGTGATAGGGTGAGGACATGATCAGCCCTGCCTTCCTTTTCTATGGACTTTTCTGCCCAATCCATGTGAAATAGATGAGAAAAACAAGGCAAAAGGAGAGATGGGTTATCTGGGGAGACCCATTGGGAGAGAATGGTCTTTTTTTGCAGCAGCACTAGTTTAACAAGAAGGAGATTATTTCCATTAGTTAAGGCAAAAGAAGAGGTTGAGCATGTAGCTATAGTGTGTGCAGAGGGTGCCATTGCTATGGGGCCCAGTAACTTAATGGGCCCAGACCCAGGTCATTGTTTAACAAGTCCCAAGAATAGCCTGCTAAACAATATTCCAATTTCCATATTCACCAAGTACTTTTTTCCTTATCTAACACATGCAGCATGTTAGCTGACCAAGGGGTAGGACACTGGGTTTGCAACCTGTTAACTTGAGTGATGTTAATATATATTGTGGAAGGATCAGGTTAAGGAGTGTGCTACCTGATTTTGCAGGGTTTCTACTCTGTTTCCTACAACTATAATACTCTAATAAACTGGTCTACCATTTTGCTCAATGATTTATACTGCACTACTTGATGGTTGCTTGTTGTAATAAATTCCATATCTCATCTATTTGCCATTTTTAATATGGTCCGTATTCCTTACTTCAGCTAGAAGGAGCCATTGGTGCAGTGGATTAGTAGTCATGCTCTTTACTATCTTCATGACAGGGGCATATCTATAATGGGTGGAGGGTGTGTGGGGCACACGGGCCCCTGGGCCCAGGGGGGCCCCGCACCGCACACCCTGCACCCATACTATTACTCACCTCTCTGGAGTCCCACGTCGGTGCGGGGTTCCAGCACTGTAAAAACGACTGAAAAATGGCTGCTGCAGCCATTTTCCCATTGTTTGCACATGCGCAGTACAGGGAAAATGGCTGCCGCGGCCATTTTCCTGGTGACCTTCACATACTCTAGTGCCCAGAGTCTATAACTCCGGCACTGGCCGCGCACAGCTCAGTGCACCGGACAGAGAGGAGGGGGCCCGTGTCGGAGACTGCACATGGGCCCCCTCCTCTCTAGAAACGCCCCTGCTTCATGCGGCTAGTAAAGCATATAAGTAGGGAAACATACCACCAGGGGCAGAACTATGAGAGACAATGGAGGATCCAAATCTGAGGGGGTACCTTTTCCATTGTCCACAACATATTCACCGCACTTAGGGCTGTAACTACCCGGAGTGTACCATCACGGCCGCCCAATACATGGCACCCCTTCCTGGCACCTGAGAAACCACCATACACTAGTGGAGAGCTCCATATCAGACCATCAGCTGCTGCCCTCGTCTATCTATAGCCTGTCTGAATGCAAATTGCTACATTACAGTGTCAGCGGCTGTGACGGGCACCAAATTAGAACTTGCCTCAGGGCGTCTGGGATGAACTTATGCCACTGCATACCACTGTTTAACATATGATTAGCTATGGGCATCCTGGCATATTTTTATGTCAGTCCAAGTTACCTGATCCTTCTGTGACCATGACCCCATTCCTAACGACCTCCTCTTCCTTCTTTCTTGGTTCACAGTGAATTGGTTTGATACAAATGTGTGTTTTTACTTCGACCATATCCTTTAGGTCAGGGGTTCTCAAACTCAGTCCTCAGAATGCCACACAGTTCACGTTTTCCAGGTCACCCAGCAGCTGCACAGGTGTAGTCATTACTCACTGACACATTTTAAAAGATCCACAGGTGGAGCTAATTGTGATTCTGTGAGGAGACATGGAAAACATGCACTGTTTGGGGTGTTGAGGACCGAGAACTTGAGAACTTGTGCTTTAGGTGATGGATTGAGTACATTTGCATTTGGTTGTATCACTGCTGGATTTTGTTTATCATCAGCTCATTTGGCCTCCAGTATCATCTCTATGCCGATGATACTCAGATCTACCGCTCCTCCCCTGACCTCTACCCTTCTCTTCTCACTCATATCTCCAACTGTCTCTCTGCTATCTCTTCCTGGATGTCCCAGGGCTTTCTTAAACTTGATCATTTTCCCACCTTCCCACATAACCTCACTTACCACAATTTCATTATCTATTGATGGTACTACCATCTCCTCTAATCAGCGCTTGGCGCTGCTCCTTTGTTGATGCAGCCACAGTGCACACAATTCACAAACACAGAAAATCATTTTTTATTTTGTTTGGAGTGCACTTTGCGGGTTACGAATCAGGCGGGAAAAGTTGAGCCTGACTCGGATCGGGGGGGGCTTGGGGGGGTTCGGATTTCAGAAATCCGAACCTGCTCACTCCTAGTCCTACCAGTTAGCTGAGGCGAGCTCCGGGAGGGCTGCCGCCTGGCCATGGACTGTAATCCTGAGATGTCAGTATGAAACTGTCCTGCTGGCTGCTGCTGATCGGGGTAACGGAGCAGAAGTGTTGCTGGCTGCAGCAGTGCTATTAGTTGCCAGGTACTACAAGCTGTTTGTAACTGTACTGTATATGTAGTATATGTATATATGTATATTATTTACATGCGTGTGTATATATATATATATATATATATATATACACACTGTATATATATATATATATATACTGTATATATATATATACACATACACACCACACACAGTATATATGTATATTATACATACACGAGTGTGTATATATATATATATATATATATATATATATATATATGTATATATATATATATATATATAATATAATGTTCGCCGGCTCTCTCTTGCTTCTATGCAATTAATTGCACTGGAGTCCTCCTCGCTTACCAAATACCAAGCAGGATCAGATATCATAATACATGCTACTGGTGACTGTGAAGAAATCTCTCTGAACCCCACATTAATTCATCAACATTTCAGAACGCTTTACTTCAGTTCTTTCGTCAGGATACACAAAAGGGATGTAGTAGTCATGTGACTGGTGGCCTCAATACCGCCGGTCTAAATCCTGACGGGGGAATGCCGGCAAGGGACTTAAGATAGGCATCGAAATACCGATGCCTATCTTAATCTCGACGCCGGAACACAGAAGGACGTCAGCCCAAACGAGGCAAGTCCGGGGCGCCCTTAGTGATAGCCCAGGGGGGTTAGGTTTAGGCAGCAAAGTGGGGTTAGGTGTTTGGGGGTGAGGTTAGGGTTAAGCACCCCTAGGGGGGAGGGTTAGGGTTAGGAACCACTGGAGGGGGGGATTAGTGTTAGGCACTAAGGATTGAGGGTTAGATTTAGGCACGAAGGGGGAAGACTTAGGTTTGGGCACTAACGGGGAGGGTTAGGCTACAAGAAGGGAGGGTTAAGGTTAGGGGGAGAAGGGGGGAGGGTAAGTATACTTACCCGACCCATCGTAATACCAACCATCGGGATGCCACTGTCGGTATTTTGACAGGAGGCATCCCGACAGCCGGCTCTACATACCAATTCCACACAAAAACATACAAAGACATACTGTACCTTTATAGACTTCATATATATATATATATATATATATATATATATATTTGTATATAAATGTACATATGTGTGTTTGTATATATATATATATATATTTGTATTAGCGTTCACGCTAGGCTGTTTTAGCAGGACGCCACGCCCTGCCCGATTTTTGAAGGGAAAAATGCACCCTGCCCTTTTTAGCAGCGCTGTTCGCAGATACGTTCACTTTACTTCTTCCTTATCGCCAGGACAGGCTCTTATGAGAGACTTCGTCCCAGCTATTAAAGTGGATACATCCGAGCAGAAGAAGAATCCCTATTGCTGTGATTTATGGCGATTATGATTCTTCATTTTCAGCGAAAGACCACATATTTTAATAGATATGCCCCATATAGCTATTAGTAAGGTAAGGTCTCTCTCATTTTATATAGAGAGATTTCCCATTCATGACATCACTAAGTTACCCATATGCTATTTAGTACAGGGGCTACACATTTACATAATCATAAAGTGCCTTTTTTTTACCATATTACAGTCATGTTAACAAGGGGTGTATCCCTTTGTTCCCTAAGCGAAGAACAGAGGGAGATTGAGGTTTTGAAGGTAGACGCTAATCACCCCCCTCTGCACAGTCCACACCACCTGTGCAGAACACCCCCACAACACCAGTCACTCACCCCATATCACTATTCAAACTACCACGGCGCTGGTGACACCCCCTGCGTTTGCACTGTAGGCTCTTCATAAATTTCAGCTCCAGGCCCATGTGGACCTTAATCTGGCACTGGCAGTGACCCACATTTAACACAAATAATATGAATACACCACACACACAATTTTAATACACCACCCCACCACCACAGACAGTATTAAAACACATAATCCCCAGAGAACAAATAAATAATGAAACAAACACACACACACACACACACATATATATATATATAACCACAATGTAGGTGCTCACAGAGATGGGAATGATGATCCCACAATTCGCAGGGACCCGGGAAAGGGATGGAGCTAGCCATATTTGCTCCCCCCCCTTGCACGCGAGCAGAGTAGGAGGGAGGAGCGCTTGTCAGGGACCTGTTCATTGTGGCTGCCTGTGGCTGCAAGGAGCCACCCCATGAATCACTGATGCTGCTGCTGTACATACAGCCACACGTACAAATGAACAATGCCCGCTGCCGGCAAACTGCTGCACTGCGCCCGGCAGGCCAGTCAGACCCTGGCGCTGCGGGTACTTACTAATAGGGGACGGAGGAAACTGGCTGGGACAATGGAGGAGAGGTGCCCCCTGCAGGGATGGTGCCCGGCGGCGATTGCCTCCATTGTCTCCGGCAGTTCCACCCTTGCCTCCATGCTCCTTCCTCACTGTCTTCCTTATCTCTGTCACCCCTGTCTGTCTTCCCCTCCTCTTTAGAATGTAAGCTTTCACGAGCAGGACCCCCTTCCCTCATGTGCTTCTCCTACCCTCACTTATACTATCATATACTCCTAACTCCCCACAAGGGCACCTAACACTTGGTTGCTCATGCCCTGCTGCTTATTTCAGTGTTATAATCGATAATATTATATAATAGACATTGCATTTGGGACAGGAGCTGTAATCAGCCGCCAGGGCATTTAATTCTAACAGCACTATAACATTACAAGCTCTGCTTCCCAGGAGTCTCTTCTTCTCTCAGACATAGTGTATGCAAATACATGCTTATTCTAGGAAGGTCATATATGAAAATCGGTCTGGAAATATCTGGTTCAGGTGAAATCATGGTCTATAAAACTGATATGGACATAGTTTGTTTTGCATATTTGCATATTTTTCTTATGTTTGCTTATTTTTGCATAACTTCTTATGTCTGTTCATTATTATGTGTAAAACAATAAGATAGAAAAAATTTATTACAGATTAGCTGAAACCCCTGGTGAATACAATAATAATGTCATTATTCATTAAAACCACAAATGCATCCAAAGCTAACCAAGAGCTTTTCTTAAGGAACAGTAATTTATCCAACTTCTCAGACACCAACCTCTTAGGTGGGCATTTAATATACTGTAGATATATTTAGCTTTTACTGTCATAAGTAAATTAAATTTTACTGGTGGAGAATTTCTATAAATAACAATTATTTTCATGGCAAAGTTATGATCATTTTAAAGTCCAATTTACCCAAGATGCAAAAAGGCCAATTGCCCCTTAGGGAAGCTGATAGTTTAACGTTAATGAGCAAGTAAAAACACTATTTGACATTAATATATATCAACGGCTGTGTATTACAGAGCTGATTAATATACAATAAATAACATTTATAATTAACTGAAATATTTCCACGCTCTTTTTTCTATTTCTCAGCAACCAGTTCCCATATTAGGCGGGAGGTGATCCTGTAACATAGGACACATACAGAAAGGGTCATTTACAGTATGAACCACAATATCTGTAGACCCACAATATTTCTCTATACTTGTTAGTGTGCTTACTTGTGAGCCTTCTTGTTCATAGAGACCAGATGCACCATACAATCATTAATAATTATACATAATATGCAAGGTTTGGCATAAATTTGGCCAATTATGATGGGGGTTCATGTCTGGGGTGTGCGACACCCCCAAACAATCCCAGCCAAATCACCCCAGGGCATCACACAAAATAAAATAAAAATAGCAGTGAAGTATTAAGGTGTTACACTTCATTGCTATTTGTTATTTTATTTTGTCATCAAACACATATACATATGACTTCAAATTTATTCATTTGATGAATTAGAATATTGTATTTTCTGCTGGTATTGTGACTGTCGGGATGGTCACCTCCGGGATACTGATGCATCCAAGGACAGCAGGTACATTGCAGTGACCAAAGCAACAGCGCATGGGGCTGTCATCGCCTTATACTCTAGTCACTATGGCCTTTAAGTTTTCCAAAAACAAATGACTCTTGATACAATAGTTAAGGAATCTGTTGTGCAAACTGGCTCCATATGTTACTAGTTTGAGGTTTAAGCCTGTAGGAGACATTGCTTCATTGCCTGTATCTGTCTTTCTTGCTCTCTACAAATGGTTCATGGGTGGCACAGCTACTTCCACAGTTCCTACTGTACTTATATCCAGATTACTCCTAGCAGCAGTAGAACCCGTCCATCTCTGCCCCTGCATCTGCCGTCAGCAGATCTTATAGACCAGAGCTATTTGGACTATTCAGACTCACTATGGCCTGTCACAACTATTTCCTCTCCTGAACATATTAATAAATCAATTATGTGGCTGTTTTATAATTTTTTCACTCTCACTGAAAAGCTTTTGTATATGTGGTCTTCATTTCTAATCATTTATCCCTAAATTAATACTATGGATGAAGAAGCAGTCAAAGTGAAATATTGCAAAAGCAGCAGGGTAAAGCCAATATCATTTAGAAATTAAAATGGTTGCAAGCATATATTAGCTAGCGGAGTGCAATAAGAAATATAGCCATGATTCACAACGTATAACAAACATTTTACTGTGGCGATTCCCTTTTGTAATTAGTTTTTACGATGCTTAGTTGTGGTTTTCAACCTTTAACCGAGGAACTCTTTAAAAATGTATTGTGACTCTAGGCAAGCCACTTAAATATTCATTTTATCAGAGCGTCAGCCTACTGGTCTGCATTCACTAGTGTTGTTTTCTCTATTTGCACATGAAAATTACTTCTATTGTATTTACTTTTATTGTTTATATAATGATATTATAAGTAGCCTTTGAACTGGGAATCATAAAATATCAATGAGAAATTGAGGCATTGTGTTAAATTGACATCAGCATGTACTTTCTCTGGGGCAAAAAAAACTCCCAAAATCCAATGTCTGAAATCTGCCGGATTAAAAAGATACGTCAGATATATTTTGGTTGTTCATTTTATTATTTTAATTCCTGTAATCAAGAGTGGCCTGTAATTCCTCCTAGGCCCCCTATTGCCCCCCTCAGGCTGAAATACCTAACAAGAGAATCCTCATCTTCTAACTGCTCAGAGGATTTGGACGAATGGCAGACTTGTTTTGGATAATTAAAAATGTCATTGGCATTTCAGCGTCTGGATGAGGATAAATTATTCCTCTCTATTAGGCCTTAATCAAATCTCATGGGACACCCTTCACAGCTATTCAATTTAATATCCGTGCCAAGGTATTATCACAACTGCTGTATAATAAAGTCTTGTACTGTAAGTAACCCTTTCACCATCTCTAAAAAGTCTGTTTTTTCCCATTTAACCTTTTTGACACTGGGCTATAACCTTAAGGTTGTGCCATACCTTTTACTGTACATAAGCTTTATAAAGGAATCTTTTAAATTTTTACATTTGTGCCGATCACACAGCAGTGTGAAATGTAATTTTAATTAAGTGGAGTTGTACACAGGAGGAGTCATGCTGAATACAAATGACTTTTATTGCAGGCGTCTGAGATATTATAGAGTGGCTGTGTAGACAGCACACAGGTCTATGAAACTGTCTGAGCTATTGAAGAGCACTATACTGACATGTATTAAACTATTTTTCCTATTGAACACAAATGTATTATAAATATCTTGCATTCTGCCAAATTTTTAAAACAGTTACTAATATTGAGCTTCATTTGGCAGCAAATGACTGTAAGGGGGAGAGACCGACTATCCAGCTCCCCTATTTACCTTGCACTACCCAATAGATGACTCAAAATGTGTATTGGGCAAAATCGTTCCCAGCTTTATTTATTTTCATACAACAACACAATTACCAGAGATCACATGGCAAGGAAAGAACTGGTGGGCAAGGTTCTCACACCATTTTGCTATGTTTATTTTTCCCATGTGTGTGTGGGGGTGTGTGATCGGCCCAACCTTGTAGGAACGCAACTGATGCCCCTCCTTTCTCCCATAGGGACCACCTATCATGTGCATACTACCCTCGCATGGCATGCAGCCTGTCTCAAGCTGGAGGCAAGTATTTGGCCTTTTTCCTTGGTGAATATGCCAGGTCCTCAGAATTCGCCAAACATGCCATGCGCTGCTCATCACTCCCCTCCTGACCCCACATGAGGTCTCCAGCAAGCACCCTCTACCACCTTACTCACTTTAGGGCTTCCTGCGTATGAGAGGTGCATGCCATCACTTCTGTATAATCCCAGAGATTTTATCTTACCAGGGCCATTGCCTCCCAGGTGTAACACTACCACATCTGGAGCCTAACCTATTACCTTCTCTGCTCGCAGCAATGTGTCTTACCTTACACATATAACATACCCCAATATACCAAACCAGGAAACAGACCCCACCTTCAACTTGTAATCCCTGGTGGAGCCCATCTGGTTCAGTGGTAGTGTGCACTTCCACCCAATAGACATGAGTGGCCAGTGATCCACACTCACTTGAACACCACGTTGCCTGTGAAGAGGGAGGGGGGGCTGATAAAATACCAAATTATTCACCTACCACAGCTATGGCTACAACAGGTCTGATATGTAACAGTTTGACCTCCACCCACCTAGCTTTTCAATATCAGCCACTGAGCTCCCTTCGCCAGCGGCCAATATTGCTGACCATATTTTAAAAGAATGGGCCCCGAATTTATTTGTGTTCCAGCCTAGGACCGTAATGGACCTTTTAAAAATGACTGCAAACTGATACTTGCTTAGGGTGGACTAATCCTTGTGTATGAGAAAGTTAACACCCCCTTCCTCACCAGTCTAACCCCTGCAAAACCCTTGACTGCCACCACAAAGGCAGACCTCTGAATGCCTTAAATCATAATAAAAGCAGTTCTAAAAAGAGTAATGCCCCACTCTCACTGCTACATACTGCTGACCTCTCTGTGGTGACTGGTTCCCAGGGGACTGGATTCTTCTGCTCAACACTGGTCCACCAATACCTTAGTGTGGCCCTCCTGCCCCGCAACTTAGAGAAGAAGGAGATACCTGCCAGGATGAGGCCCTCAATGCCCTCTCCTTCCTTAGCAGTCTCAGAAATGATCGGATAATCTGCAACTGATGGTGCGTCTTTGTACTGGAGTAGGCAAACATTCCACTAAGTCAATTATCAGTTGTCTTTTATAAGCTTCCGCTTGCACCGCTCCCTTTTCGCTACACCTTTATATCTGAGCCCTGCCTCTGTGAGTGTGCATGTATCAATGAAAGCTCCCGACATGATCTACCTCCTAACTGGCTTAGGTAAATGCTTAGCCAGTGCTCCCAGCTCGTGGCAAGAAACCCCCTGATTTTACTGCTGTTACCTGGCCCAGTTGATTGCCTGCTGTGTCTACGCCTGGCCCTATCATTCTATTTGACCTTGTTAAACTAAGCTGTTCCTTGAGAACTTTCCATGTTATCTCAACCTCTGAATCAGAGGAGCTGTGATTATCCCCTCTATATGTACGAGTAGGCTGTGTGTTTTTGATTTTGATTACATTAATTTATGTGCTGAAAACATTACTTAATTGAGCCTAACATTATTAACATTATTTATCTCACCATTCCTGTGTACTGACCAAGAAATGTTTTCATGGGCCACGCTGGTCGAGGCATCAACATTAGGCGCAATTATCCCTTCAGAGTTGGACATGCCATCAGACATATATGTACAATTATCTCTGCTGTGCTCGACATGGTGACAACTATAGGGTTGCACATGGCACGAGGAAGGTGGGGCTCTGCTGCTGAAATCCTGCATTGTCCTGCTTAAAATTGATGTCGTCTGGAGCTGTTGACACAGGACCCTGTGCTAATGCCCCTTGTTGATGGTCACCACCACCCTGCGGTGAAGGTGCTCTTTGGTGCCTCAATGCACTTTGCGCATTGCTGCTATAATCTCGTATGTGATGCCTATGTTGAACTGATGTGATGCCGAGTGAGCCCTGCTGCCACAATGCAAACCCAAGATCCTTGCGGCTAGTCTTGCATAAAATTTGTTGCCTGCATCTAAAAACCTGTGGTTCGAATATCAACATTAGCTGTGAGTGAGTGGGACTGCTAGGGTAGCTCGACTGCTGCATGGGGAGGGTTTCTGGGCCATTGTGTGATCATAAAGTTCTCCCCCCTAAGTCCAGAAAGTCTGACTTTGTGCCCTCTGGTATATTGGCCTTATACATGGCTTATTATTCAATCACGCCTTGCAAATGGCCCATATTTGCCTCCCGGAAGGCGTGCTGTGCCTGAGTGACCATTTTTGCCAGCAGCCTTGCTTAATGCCTTTTTGAGCTGGCTGGATTGTCTCTTCTTGAATGCCTTCTGACGACCAGATGACACCCTTGCTGCTCTGCTCTTATATGCCTGCTGCTTTAAATCCTTTTCCTCCATTTTTGAACATAAAAGCAGCCTCCATATGTTTCTATGGGGGTTGTTTTATTGTTGCATTTACCAAGCTCCAGAATGTGAAGTATTCCAGAGCTTGGCCCTGGCAGCTAACAACATCTTCAGGTGGCGTTTCCTTTTGTAGCCTATAGGTTACTCTTTGCAGAAGTTACCGGGAGAGGGATCCTCTCTGGGAATGTTCACCGCACATGCATAGGAAGTGAGCAGTAGAGCTGCAGCAGTGGCATCCCTCCCCACGGTGACACCTGCGCACAGCCGGAAATGGGCGTGGTCTCTGGGGAAGGGGTGTGGTCTCGCGGCCCGAGCCCCAGCCCGTGGTTATCAATGGGGTGGTGGGGGGTGCTGGAGGTGCGGGCAGTGCCGGCTCCCTCACTGTGACAGGAGCAGAGTGCTGCACTTAATGCTACAGTGCAGCACCCAGCTACTGTCACTGAGGGGGAGCCTGCACCTTGGTGTCACCCCTCAGCGGTTGACACCCGGGTGCGGCCCGCATCACCCTTGTGATGCTACTGCGCTGCAGCATCCCAAAAGAGTAGTGAAGTGATCGCATTAGTGGTCACTTCACTTCTAAAATCACAAGAATGGGTTCCTTTCAGAGCCCCTGTCCCTGTATGTGAATTTTAACACATTCTGGCACATCTTAATTTCTTATTGCCAAGAACAGCGGCCATAAGAATTTATAATTATCATGTCTAAGACCTAATAGTTCATAAATATGTCCTTGAATATGCTATTTAACACCATTTCACATGCATTTTCAAAGCATATCAGACACAGAGGGCCTGATTCAGAGCCGGACGCTATTTGCGCTCGCTCGTTCAGAAAAAGGGGCCGGCTATTTAAATTGAGCGCTCGCTCTTTGCGGTCTGTTGACGCCTCTATGTCTGAGCGAGTGAACGAAACATGTGCTCGCTATTTTGTAAAGACGCCCCCTGGCCGCTCGCATCCTACGTCATCTCCGCTATTTATTTGATTAATCGAGTACATCGAAAGGCGTCTGAACTGCTCGCAGTGCTTGTGGTAGGATTTTCCTACCGCAATCATGCGAACAGTTCAGGCTAAGAAACAACCAAGTGACGTGGTCGATGACGCTGCTTTGTTAATTATGCACACCCTTAAAACGCCCGTTTTGACCGTTTGGCACGCCTGCGTTTGGATTACCACTCCCCGTTTTCAAGCACCTTCCCCTGTTACCACCCATAAACGCCTCATCCTGTCACTCAAATTAGCAGGCACTCGCTATTTTGCGAGCGCTCGATTTCCAACCGCAATGACTGGTTGGCGCATGCGCATTACGACCCATACGCATGCGCAGATGTGCGAACATCGCTCGGAACGAACGAGCGGGCGCTTACAAGCGGCTCTGAATCAGGCCCAGAATGCCTGATTCAGAGGTGAGAACTAATGCATGTGCGGCTGCTATTTATTTTCGATACAGCTGCGATAATATGCAAATGCTAGTTTCAGCCTTCTCCTTCTTTACTAGCAAGCGCCGGACATTGCAATCCCTGAGATGCCCACTTTCAGTGCCCGTACATGCTGCAACACCGTAGATGGTTCTGGACTGTAACGCTCCACCAACGGTGCACCATCACAATCTCCATTGGCACTTATGATGCCCTATTGACTGGCGCAGTGTCTCCTTCTGAACTTTCTATAAACATGGCCACTTGTTGGAAATATGGGCCTGATTCAGAGCTGGACGCTCTGACCAGAGCTCGCTCTGAATCAGGGCCCTCCTACCTCAACTTGGAGCGGCCTTATGGATGCTCGTATAGCTGTGGGTTACCACCCACAGCTTATGTGAGCGTCCATGATGATGGTCGCGATGGTCAAGACCATCGCGACCATCGGGCTTGTGACGAAGACCCTTTGGTAGGGTCTCACTGCCGCAAGCCCTGGACTGATTTTGGCTCTATCAGAGCCAAAATCACTCCCACTGACATCACTAGTGATGTCAGTGGGGCCGGCTTCAGATGGTAGGCGTTCCCATGGGAACGCCTCCGTCTGGCAGCAACGCCCCCGGCACGCCCACCAAAGGGGGCGTGCTGTCAATCAACATCGACAGCACGCCCCCTTTGGTGCGAGACCCGGAGAGACGGCTACCCTGTTGCTAGCCGGGTCTCGCGCATGCGCACGACGGAGCTCCCTCCGTCGTGCGCATGCGCATTTGGGTACCATCGACCCGCTTGCGAGCGTCCTGCGCTCGCGAGCGGGTCTGAATTAGAACCTTTGTGTGCACAACGCTAGATTAGCAAAGTATTGTATACACCAGGGGTATTGTATTTGACTGAATCACAAGTCAAGTGGCACACCAGTAGTATAGGTTATTGATAAGTGTAGGTACAGCTGTACTTACTGTTACACTGGTGGAGGCATGAAGTGGAGCTTGTAGCAGATCAGCATTGGGACAACTCACCACCCAGTGTCTTTCTTTTGGATGCGGGTGGCGGTGCAGGGTACTGAAACAGCAGTATCGCGGATAAAAGCAGCAGGTCTCCTGAAGCAATGGGGGAGATGACCATCCGTCAAGATGGCGCCACACATGCGCTGTAGTAACTCGGCCGGCCATCTTGGCAAAGCATTAATTCCCTGGAAGAGCCATATTGGAGAATGCGCAGTAACGCTCTCCCATTATAACATACACCCTCGCTACAAGTTTCTACATGTTATGCAAACTCAGAAATGGAGCTTTCACGTAGCAACCTGTAAGAAAGGTGAGGTTAGACACATAAAAGAACATCAATATATAAATCAACTTTGGTTTGGCCTTCTTGACAGGTACATCAGCAAAACCTCTCTCACTGACAGCACAGGTTTTGGCAACAGGCTCTTGGCTCACAAACGTTGGACTGCTGTCACTGTATCGATTCTTTAGGCCTTTTGTACTTTTGAGTCCCAAATCTTGCAAATTCTCTTTTGCTGTTCTGCAGCATTAGCCATCTGAGTAACCCTAAGTTTACTCAGCATGGCCACCTCCTGCCTGCTTACGATTCCAGTAGATCTGCGTCAGAAGACAGACACTGGCCTTGGCACTCCCATAAAATGGGATCAACCCCTCCTGTTTTATGGAAATTCAGGCAGCACCGTCCCCGCCCACAAATAACCACAGCATGTCTTTCATGCTGCGGCTTGGAGACACTGCGTGCATCCTCGCATGACTCGTTCTGCATGTGCACACGCCACCCACCATCTGAGCTGTACAACTCTGAATCAGGCCCAATATTTGAAATGAAGATAAAATGAAGACGAGAGTTTAAAAAAAAAAATGACTGTGCTTAAAAGCCCTTATTCTTGTAGGCTGATGCTGTGTAAAGACCTTGAACAATTTCTTGCCCAATGAGCGAAACAGACTATGGGTCTATTTACTAAGCAGTGTTAGGAGACAGAGTGAAAAGTGATAAGGTGCCAGCCAATCCGCTCCCAACTCTCATTTTTCAAACACGGCCTGTGAGATGGCAGTTAGGAGCTGATTGGCTGGCACCTTATCACTTTTCACTCTGTCTCCTAACACTGCTTAGTAAATAGACCCCTCAGTATGCTGTACTAAGCTACAGCAGGGGCAGAACTATGGGAGACAATGGAGGCGCCTGCTGCCGGGTGCCATCACTGAAGGCAGGGGCGTATCCATAATGGGTGCGGGATGTGCGGGGAACACGTGCCCCTGGGTCCAGGGGGGCCCCCACACCGCACACCCTGCACCCATAATATAACTTACCTCTGCGGAGTCCCACGTCAGCACGGGGGTCCGGTGCTGTAAAACGTCTGGAAAATGTCCGTGCCAGAGACTGCACACGGGCCCCCTCCTCTCTAGAAATGCCCCTGACTGAAGGGACACCTCCTCCATTGCCCACAATATATTCACCCCACTTAGGGCTGTAAATATGTACCTGGAGTGTACTGTCACAGCCGCCCAATATATGGTATTTTCCATGTGAGGGGTGGGACACCAAATTATAACTTGCCTCCGGGCGTCTGCGATGAACTTACACCACTGATCTACAGGTAATATAATATGCAATAAGATTTGTTATTAGTTATAAAATGTGTTATAAGTTACCTTGATTAATACATAGTTCATCTGAGCTGTGATGATAAAGCCCTCAGTGATCAGTGTTTAATTGCTGTCTCAGACAGAGCTTAATTGTGTGGAACAATTAAATGTGACCATCTCAAAACTCTGAGGATTAATTACTTTATCACTATAAAGTAATCAGGCCTCATGGGTCATGAAAAAGTTACTAACGCAGACATACAAACCTCCAAATAGTATTATTAATGCTCCAGCTGCCTCCATAAATTCTATATACGAGAAGCCATCTGTGTACAAACAGCTCTTAAGTGCATTAGCACATTATTATGAGAAATTTAAATCAGATCACACTTTTTGTTCATTAACAGTCTATCTGCAATTTCCCACAGCTGGGAGCCACCTCCTACCAAGAAAGTTGGTACTTTCCACTCCCAAAGCTGATATAAGTTAAAATGTATGATATTTTTCTCTCACATTGAGTTGGATTTGTAATGTTGTTTTATTGCAAAGCCTGTATCCTATACCTAACACTTTAGTGTTTAGTGCTTAGGCCTTTATTAGGATAGTTCAGCCTAATTAAAGGACAGTTTGGGGTTTTTGGTAGTTTTTCCATTGGTTTAGCAAACTGACCATTTACTAAAGTCAAAACAAATTGTCAAAATAACCAAAAACCTGACTTTAGAACTTTGGACCAACATTCGTTTTTTCCACATAGAGAGGAATAGGATCTGCAGATTTACTAATGCTTGGTCTTTCAACTGACTAAAAACAGACTGCAAAATGACAGGAAACCTGTCCAAACAATAGACCTGCCTCAAGCAAGTTTGGGAGGAGTATTACACAAATCTAGGGGTGTGCACCAGCCACTTTTCATGTTTTGTGTTTTGGGTTTGGATCTGGATCTTTCTTCGTGTTTTGGATCTGGATTGGTTTTGCCAAAACCACCCTTCCGTGTTTTGGGTTCTGGGTTTTGTGTTTTGGATCTGTATTTTTTTTTTAAAAAAAGCATAAAAACAGCTAAAATCACAGAATTTGTGGGTTTTTCTGCTCCTATGCTATTACTAACCTTAATAACCTTAATTTCCACTCATTTCCAGTCTATTCTGAACACCTCACACCTCACAATAGTGTTTTTATGTCCAAAAGGTTGCACCGAGGTAGCTGGATGACTATGCTAAGCGACACGAGTGGGCGGCACAAACACGTGGCCCATCTAGGAGTGACACTGCAGTGGCAGACAGGATGGCAGTTTGAAAAACTAGGCCCCAAACAGTACATAATGCAAAGAAAAAAGAGGTGCAAGATGGAATTGTCCTTGGGCCCTCCCACCCACCCTTATGTTGTATAAACAGGACATGCACACTTTAGCAAACCAATCATTTCAGCGCCAGGGTCTGCCACACGACTGTGGCTGAAATGATTGGTTCGTTTGGGCCCCCACAAAACAAGCTGCCAATTAATCTGTCCCTGCACAAACTGGCTCTACGGAGGCAAGATGTCGTCCTCATCCTCCTCATCCAGCGAATCCTCACCCTCTTCTGTGTTGTGTACATCCTCATCCTCACAGAGTATTAATTCGTCCCCGCTGGAATCCACCACCACAGGTTCCTCTGTACGTTCTGGAGGCTGGTCTCCCTGGAAGAGTTGATAATTCATTTTTATGAACATCATCTTCTCAACCTCCTACGCTTTTCGATGACAAGGTTCCCGGCTGCACTAAACACTCTTTCGGAGTACACACTGGAAGGGGGGCAACTCTGGTAAAATAGAGCCAGTTTGTACAGGGGCCTCCAAATTGCTTCTTTTTCCTGCCAGTACAGGTACGGACTGTCTGACATGCCTACTTGGATGCTGTCACCGATGTAATCCTCCACCATACTGTCAATGGTGACAGTATCATTTGCAGTGACAGTAGACATGTCAGAAATTGTTGCCAGGTCCTTCAGTCCAGACCAGATGTCCAAACTTGGTCCTGCCTGCCCTGCATCACCGCCAGCGGGTTGCTTAGGATACCTAAGTTTTTTACTGGCAGCCCCAGTTTTTTCCTGGCAGCCCCAGTTGCGGGAGAAAATGAAGAAGGAGCTGTTGACGTGTCACGTTCCGCTTCAGCTGACAGTGTTTTCACCAGCAGGTCTTTGCACCTCTGCAGGCTTGTGTCGGCCGGAAAGAGAGACACCACATAGGCTTTAAACCTAGGATCAAGCATGGTGGCCAAAATGTAGTGGTCTGATTTCAACAGATTGACCACCCTGGAATCCTGGCAAAGCGAATGAAGGGCTTCATCCACAAGTCCCACATGCCGAGCGGAATCGCTCCATCTTAGCTCCTCCTTCACTTTCTCCAGCTGCTTCTGCAAAAGCCTGATGAGGGGAATGACCTGACTCAAGCCGGCAGTTTCTGAACTGACTTCACGTGTGGCAAGTTCGAAGGGCTGGAGAACCTTGCACAACACTGAAATCATTCTCCACTGTGCTTGAGTCAGGTGCATACCCCCTCCTTTGCCTATGTCATAGGTGGATGTATAGGCTTGAATGGCCTTTTGCTGCTCCTCCATCTGCTGAAGCATATAGAGGGTTGAGTTCCACCGCATCACAACCTCTTGCTTCAGGTGATGGTGGGGCAGGTTCTAGAGTATTTGCTGGCGCTCCAGTCTTCGGCACGCAGTCGTTGAATGGCGATAGTGGCCAGACATTTTTCGGGCCACCCAAAGCGTCTCCTGCACGCCCCTGTCGCTTTTCAGAAAATTCTGCACCACCAAATTTATTGTGTGAGCAAAACATGGGATGTGCTGGAATTTGCCCAGATGTAATGCCCGCACAATATTGGTGGCGTTGTCAGATATCAGAAAGCCCCAGGAGAGTCTAAGTGGGGTAAGCCACTGGGCGATGATTTCCCTCAGTTTCTCTAAGAGGTTGTCGGTGGTGTGCTTCTTACTGAAACCAGTGATACACAGCATAGCCTGCCTTGGAATGAGCTGGAGTTTCTGAGATGCTGCTACTGGTGACGCTGCTGTTGTTGCTGCATAAGGTGATACATCTACCCAGTGGGCTGTCACAGTCATATAATCCTTAGTCTGCCCTGTTCCACTTGTCCACATGTCCGTGGTTAAGTTGACTTTGGGTAAAACCGCATTTTTCAGGACACTGAGTACACTTTTTCTGACGTCTCTGTACAGTCTCGGTATCGCGTGCCTAGTGAAGTGTAATCTAGACGGGATTTGGAACCGGGGACACACTACCTCCATCAATTGTCTAAATCCCACTACACTAATGGCGGATACCGGACGCACGTCTAACAACAACATAGCAGTCAAGGCCTCAGTTATACGTTTTGCTTCATGATGACTGCTGTCGTACTTCATCCTCCTCGCTAAGGACTGTTGAAGGGTCAATTGTTTAGTAAAAGTAGTGGTGTTCCTACTTCCTCTCTGGGATGATGAACGACTCCCAGCAGCAACAGCAGCAGCGGCAGCAGTAGGCGTAGCAATGCAGGATCCTCCGGAGGAATCCCGGATAGGAGAGTCAGTCATGCCAGTGACATGGCCTGCAGGACTACTTCCGATCCTGACTAAGGAGGAAATTGATGAGGAAGGAGTTAATGGTGTGGTGTGCAGGCGCTTGGATACAACAGGACAACGGGATTTAGGTGTCCCTGGACTGCTTCCGGTCTTAGCCAAAGTTTCTGAACTTGACAGTAACTTTTTATGAACGCGCTGCAGGTGACTTATAAGGGAGGATGTTCCTAGGTGGTTAACGTCCCTACCCCTACTTATTTCACCTTTACATATGGTACATATGGCAAGACAGTTGTTGTCCGGATTTGGATAGAAATATTGCCAGACCAAAGAGGTGGAATGTTTGGTCTTCTGCCCAGGCATGACGTGATGGGCTTTTTCATCCCACGGACAACAACTGTCTCCCCCGGAGCCTGATTTAAACAAACCACATCACCATCAGAATCCTCCTCACCAACTTCCTCCTCAGCGCCAGCTACACCAGTATCCTCATCCTGTTGTACTTCAACAGTGACATCTTCAATTTGCATATCAGCAAGTGGACTGTGGGTGCTCCTTTCAGCACTTGCAGGGGGTGTGCAAATGGTGGAAAGAGCCACCTCTTCCCATCCAGTGCTGGGAAGGTCAGGCATCGCAACCGCCACCACACTTGGACTCTCCTTGGGGATTTGAATGCACAGTTCTTCGCTGTGCTTTTGCCAGCTTAACTCTTTTGATTTTTTTAGCAGGAGGAGGGCTTCCATCGTCATGTGAAGCTGAACCACTAGTCATGAACATAGGGAAAGACCTTAGAAGTTCCTTGCCACTCCATGTCGTAAATGGCATATTGGCAAGTTTACATTTCTCCTCAGATGATTTAAATGTTTCTTTTAAGGTCATTTTCCTGAACTTTGTCATTTGGAGTTGTATGTGCCCTCTTCTATGACATTGGGCATCGGCCTTGGCAGACGACGTTGATGGCATGTTATCGTCTATGTCATGACTAATGGCAGCAGCTTCAGCACTAGGAGGAAGTTGTTCTTGATCTTTCCCTATTTTTTATTTTTGCTGGAGACTAATTTTTTATTTTTGTTGGAGACTAGTGCACTTTGTGGGTTACCCCACCCTTTAAGAAATGAGCCAGCCGGCTCTTTACTTATGGGACACAGGCGCACGCTTGGCGCTGCTCCTTTGTTGATGCACGTGCAGCTACAGTGCACACAATTCACAAAGACAGAAAAAAAAGAATTTTTTATTCTTTGTGGAGCGCACTTTGGGGGTTACACCACCCTTTAACAGACAGACGCATGCTTGGCGCTGCTGCTTTGAGGATGCACGTACAGTGCAGACAATTCATAAACACAGAAGAAAATATTTTATTTTTGTTGGAGTGCACTTTGGGGGTTACACCACCCTTTAACAGACAGATGCACGCTTGGCGCTGCTGCTTTGAGGATGCACGTACAGTGCAGACAATTCACAAACACAGAAGAAAATGTTTTATTTTTGTTGGAGTGCACTTTGGGGGTTACACCACCCTTTAACAGACAGACGCACGCTTGTCGCTGCTGCTTTGAGGATGCAGGTGCAGCTACAGCCCACACAATTCATAAAGACAGAAAAAAAAGGAATTTTTTATTCTTTGTGGAGCGAACTTTGGGGGTTACACCACCCTTTAACAGACAGACGCATGCTTGTCGCTGCTGCTTTGAGGATGCAGGTGTAGCTACAGCCCACACAATTCACAAAGACAGAAAAAAAAAGGAGAATTTTTTATTTTTTGTGGAGCGCACTTATGGGACACAGGCGCACGTTTGGCGCTGCTCCTTTGTTGATGCACGTGCAGCCACAGTGCACACAATTCACAAACACAGAAAATATTTTTTTATTTGGTTTGGAGTGCACTTTGGGGGTTACAGCACCCTTTAACGGTCAAGCCAGCCAGCCCTTTACTTATGACACAGGCGCACGCTTGGCGCTACTTTGTTGATGCACGTG
This sequence comes from Taudactylus pleione, assembly GCA_031769625.1. NCBI lineage: Eukaryota > Metazoa > Chordata > Amphibia > Anura > Myobatrachidae > Taudactylus > Taudactylus pleione. The sequence continues at coordinate 2,201,051 of JAUIMM010000241.1, forward strand.
CGGCTACTGCGCACACAATTCACAAACACAGAAAAAATATTTATTCTTTTGCACTCTGGAGGGTGCACCCTTGATGGACAGAGCACCCCCTGGACAACACTACAGCACCCCTTTAGGACTGGGACACTGCACAGGACTTTGGAGTGGACACAGCCCCTATGGACAACTGACTGCACAACACAGTACAGCCAGCCCCTATGGACTTTGGAGGAGTGGACATAGCCCCTATGGACAACAGCAGCATGGCACAACACAGCCAGCCCCTATGGACTTTGGAGGAGTGGACACAGCCCCTATGGACCACAGCAGCACAGCACAACACAGCCAGACCCTATGGACTTTGGAGGAGTGGACACAGCCCCTATGGACAACAGCAGCACAGCACAACACAGCCAGCCCCTATGGACTTTGGAGGAGTGGACACAGCCCCTATGGACAACAGCAGCACAGCACAGCACAACACTACACTGCACTACACTACACAGCCCAGCCAGCCCTAACTCCCGCCCTCCCTCTTCACTGTCCACAGCCAAGTGAGAAAATGGCGCCGACTCGGGTACCTTATATAGAATCCAAAACCCGCGAGAACCGGAAGGCGGGATGATGACGTTTTGCCTCGATTTCAGATCCGAGTCAGGCGGGAAAAGTCGAGCCTGACTCGGATCGGGGGGGCTCGGGGGTTCGGATTTCAGAAATCTGAACCCTCTCACCCCTACACAAATCACTATGAACTGTGCAAGTTTTGTAAGGTTGAAAAGTGAAAGTGCTAACCCCCCCCCCCCTAAATCAGTAACCAGCCCTGGACCTCTCAGCCTGAGCTGGTATTCAAAAATAGGGGGAAAAAACGATGTGGACTACAAGTCTCAGGGAGCCTTACCCAGCATGCCATCACTTGTGAAACAATAAGTGCCAGCATGCATGGACATTAAGGGCGCTATGGCATCTCTAGTCGGCCTGTAAAGAAAATATTAAAATAAACAGTATACGCACACAGACTGTTTTAATATTTAAAAAAATATATACATTAAATAAATGAATAAAAAAATTATTTCATACTTACCAAATCCTTGGATGGGCTCCTCTTCGGTCCATATAAATTGTATAAATAGGATAGATGGAACATATCTGTGGTATATCAACTACCTATCTCACTTGATCAGGCTTCCTCCAACATTCTACTGAGATTTCACTCACAAAGCCCATCTCCTTGGGCTTGATACTACTGCTGACCCTTTCCTTCTTCTGCATATGCACCATGACTCCTAAAATGTTGCAGGAAATATGACACCAATAGCAGAACGTATGCACGACAGGAGAGAGCTCTCTGCATATGGACCCCCCAGGCTCTAATACACCTCTTCATGCCTCACACTCATCTATCACAACGTCAACGTATCATCAGTGCTGAAACAAGTCTGATCCTTCTGTCTTATATAAAACCCATAATGTACAAAGACCTTTTTCCAGAGTGGTTTATCTCCAGTGGCCCACACTACTTAAGCTGTTTACAAGTGGTGCCATCCTGAAAGGGAAAGTTTTCCATAGAATAAATGACACAAGATCTGCAGAATTTTTTAATGTTGGATTCCAGCCTCAGATAACAGAACCAGTCAACAAACAAAGCCAGTGATTTTCTCATCTCTCATATATCGAAGGTCATATTGTAAAAGCCTTTGAGGCCATTGTCTGGTGCTTTACAACAATTCTTCATTTTTTAAAATGTTTCTTTACATGCAGGTGTTCAACATTCCTCAAAATCTTCATCAACCCTTAAGGAGGTGGATACCTTTGCCTCAAATCTGTACACTTAAGGAATTTTGGAGTACTGTGGCACAGATATCTATAATATCCAAAGAATTTAAGGAAAGATCAGATATTCCCCAACTTCAGAGTTAATGGACAACTTACTACAGCCTCCATCTTGAAAGCATTGTTGACAATATATTCACAGCTAACAATGGGTCCCACATACTTCACCATACTGTAGTTTATCATAATCCACCGATGTTTAAGAACAGTTTCAGGCCATGTATGTCCAGTAGATCCAACTTTAAGTTGCCTTTCATTGTGCTCTTTAAGAGTGATCCTAAACACAATCAGATCACTGAGGTACACAAACACTTCTCTTTTCATGTCACTTATGACTTTTGGCCTGATTCAGCAAAAAACGCACGCTAGCATACGCACGCACCGAGCCGCTGCGAGAATATGCTAATCAATGTATACGCACGAAGACCGCAGCACCAAAAGCAAACACAGAGTAAAACAAAAAGCCGCCCACTTATGCCGTGATTGAAAGCGTAAACATAGGGAACATCGAGTGTCATCGGATCTGCATGTAAGCCAAGGGTAGACCTGACCCTGCCGCAGGACTTGAGAGATTCCTGCATGCAGAGAGGCACCCGGCTGCGTGCAGCACCACTGAAATTAATTTATGCATGCCCCTCTAATGGCGTGCAAATGCACAGGCATGCCTGCCTTTGGCCGACCGCCCCCCTGTCACCACCCACAAATGGCACTTCCTGTCAATCAACATCGAAGGTCTCAGTGGGCTCCTGCGTACTCTGAGAGAGCCATTACCATACTTAGCAACCTGTTCGCGCATATGCAGGTCGCAAATGCAACATGCATTCTCTAACTTGCGTTGCTTGTTGAATCAGGCCCTTTATCCTTGCACCTCTTGAAGGTGACCGGGGCTCCTGACATTCCCTGAGGAATTCTCCTGAACTGGTAAAATGAAAGCAGCCTTCTCTGCATCTTCTGCATTGATCAGTATCCGATAATAACCAATTTGCAGATCTAACACTGGCTCCCCTGTAGATAAGTACGTAATCCAACTCCTCATCTATATTTGGGACTATATACAGGTCAGGATGCAATAGTCCACACATAGGCAATTTTTTACTTTATGGTCACCAGTATCCAACAACTTTCACGCTGTACATTTCTCTGAATGGCACACCACCTATGCCACCACTTGGTTTTTCTACAATCAGGGGAAGTCATGCCTTTCAAGCAAAGTTCAGACTGCAGACTGTCACACAGTGCAGCTTATTCCCTCTTTTTCATTATATTGGTTGTGAGACATATATCGTTTGTAGTCAAGGTCTGAGAGTAGTTTCCTCTCCAGCATTTACAATGCCATTATCACAACCCTGGCTAGTTTTTACCTTTGCTTTGAGACTTACCTCTGCCAGCTGCTCCATGGATCTGTGTTTGTAATTCACCTGGGAGATCTGCTCTCAATCATGCTGGTTGTAACATTTTTGTGTGTGCAGACTGCTCTCCTTCCCACAGTGATTAGCCACCTGGACTCTCCTCTGTCTGTGAGCATTGCTAGTCTTAATTGGAATCGCAGGTGTGGTCCTTATTCTCAAGGGCTGCAGAGATGATTACTCCCTCTGCATGTTGTGCCTTCCACCACTCAGAATACTACTGCCAGACCACCTGTCCGTATCCTCCAATTGCTGCCAGACCCAGGGTATATATATCCTCCCCTGATAGCATTCTGAGCCTGAACATCTCGTTATGTTCCGTGGTGTACAGATTATGCTATAGTTGTACCTCTGAGTACAAGTGTATCCCATGCTCCTGCTGGTTCCTAGACCAGTTCTATCTAAAAACCTGCTGTGTCCAGCAATCCTGCTACTGCCATCTCCATTCGGCTTCCCAAGCTGCAACCAGTAGCATCCACGCTACCATCTATCAACTACGGCTCCCAGGCCGCGGCCAGTGGCTTCCAAGCTACCATCTATCATCTACGGCTCCCAGGCCGCAGCCAGTGGCTTCCACGCTACCATCTATCATCTACGGCTCCCATGCCACCCCCAGTAGCTTCCACGATACCATCTATCAACTACGGCTCCCAAGCCGCCACCAGTAGCTTCCACGCTACCATCTATCAACCATGGCTCCCAAGCCACAACAAGTAGCTTCCATGCTACCATCTATCATCTATGGCTCCCAAGCCGCAACCAGTAGCTTCCACGCTACCATCTATCAACTACGGCTCCCAAGCCGCAACAAGTAGCTTCCACACTACCATCCTATCATCTACAGCTCCCAAGCTGCAACCAGTAGCTTCCATGCTACCATCTATCCACTACGGCTCCCAAGCTGCAACCAGTAGATTCCATGCTACCACCAACCACCTACGGCTCCCTAGACACGACAAGTAGCTTCCTCGCTACCACCAACCATCTACGGCTCCCTAGCCGCACCAAGTAGCTCCCGTGCTACTATCGTTCACCTCTCAGCTCCCTAGCCGCTCCAAGTAGCTTCCGAGCTACCATCAGTCTCCTTACAGCTACCCAGCCACACCTAGTAGCTCCCGTGCTACCACCGTTCACCTCACGGCTCACTAGCCGCACCAAGTAGCTCCCGAGCTACCACCGCTCACCTTACGACTCCCTAGCCACTCCATGTAGCTCCCGTGCTACCATCAGTCTCTACACGGCTTCCTAGCCACACCAAGTAGCTCCCGTGCTACCACCGTTCACATCACGGCTCACTAGCTGCACCAAGTACCTCCCAAGCTACCACCGCTCACCTTACGACTCCCTAGCCACTCCACATAGCTCCCTTGCTACCATCAGTCTCTTCACGGCTTCCCAGCCACACCAAGTAGCTTCTGTGCTACCATCCGTCTGCAATCCCATTTACTGGTACCCCGTCCAGCTCAGTTGGCCTTCCTGCTGGTCCCAGTCCGGTTCCTCCAAGTTCCTTCTGGTCCCAGTCCAACGTTTCAAGTTTCCAGTTCCAGTCATTCATCATCAAAGGCAGTTCTCACTGCTATCCAATTCTTATGTTAAAAGAGCTATTCACGTTACCCATGGTTCCAGTCAAGTCGGTCTCCGCTGAATCCAGTTCATCACCAGAGTCAGGTAAATCACAAACACCAATTGTGACAGCCATTGTCTTGAAGATATTTGCATTTGTATATATATTGACAGCCACCTCTTGAGATTTATGCTCTGCTTCAGGGCACACCAATGCTGTAGTCAATAATGCACAATCCAATTCTGCCACTTCTTTTTTTGAATTTCATAAAGACAATTATAAAACCTATGTTTGAGCAATTCTGGACACTATATCTATAACTAAATATCCCAGGCAGGCACAACTGGCAGGTGATTTCTCTATAGCCTCTCAAACACAATGGATATCTGGCAGCCACCAGCATGACTTTACAACACTATCTGTTTATATAACCTGGCACATGAAGAGGACTCCCACAAGTTCATCTGAGACTTTCTTCCACCATGGTTCTGGAAGATTTTCCACAGCATGGACTGCTTGCCCTTCCATAAGGCCATCTTCCACTCATCCCCACTCCTAATTCTGATCAGATTATAAGCACCTCTGAGGTCAATCTTAGAGAAGATGTTGGCTTGGCGCAGCTGATCGAAGAGTACCGAGATGAGTGGTAGCGGTTAGGATATTTTTACAATGATGTTGTTTAGATCCCTATAGTCAATGCAAGGATGGAGAAACCCATCTTTTTTTTCTACGAAGAAAAACCCAGCCCCAACCGGTGACTTTGAGGGTGGCAAATAAATCCCTTTGCCAATGCATCCTTGATGTAATCTTTCATCGCCCTGTCCTCTGGAATGGATAGCATATACAACCGGCCTTTAGGTAGTTTGGCTCCTTGAACTAAATTGATGGCACAGTCGTATAGCCGATGTGGACAAAGGACATCCGCCTGCTGTTTGGAGAAAACATTGGCATAATCATGGTACTGAGCTGAGATGACTGGAGGAACTACGGCAACCGCAGGTTGAACTGACCAAATAGGAATTGCAATACAGTGAGTGTGACAGGCATGGCTCCATCTGATTATTTCCCTGGAGGACCAATCAATAATGAAGTTATAATCCCTGAGCCACGGGAGACCGAGAACAATTGGAGCTAATGGACACCGGAGAAGATAAAAAGAAATTGTTTCCGAATGAAGAACTCTGACTGACACATGAAGAAGAGGTGTTTAAATCCAATGTGACCACTGGAAACCAAGCCTCCATCCAGTCAGCAGATAGGTATTTCCTGATCCAATGGAATGGCGGGTACCCCCAGTGATTGAAAGAAAATAAAATCCATGAAATTGCCATCTGCCCCGCTATCCAGGAAAGCCAAAGTAGTCAGAGTACAGTTATGAAGTTGGACGGCTAAAGGGGCAAGTACTGAATTCTTGGAGAAAATTGGAGTAAGGCCTAAATGCGATTCCTCCTGAACATTTAGGCCTTGCCTTTTACTGGCCTGAGTGTACAACTACTCACTGTATGCACCTTGTCACCGCAATACATACAAAGGCCTTGGTAATGTCTCCTGCATCTCTCTTAAGGTGATAACCAAGAAGCACCGATTTGCATTGGCTCCTTCGGATCAGAAGTTGAAACCCAAGCAGGAGAGCAAGGCAGTCTTGTGGGAAGATTTTGTTCTTGTTTTTGCTCCCAGAGGTATCAGTCAATCCTGATGGCCTTGTGCATGAGGTCATCCAGGGACTCAGAAGGAGGATACTGGATGAGGATATCCTTGATGGCCTCAGAAAGTCCAAGACGGAACTGGATGCATAGGGCTGGGTCATTCCAACCAGAATCGGTTGCCCATCTGCAGAATTCTGTATATTAATCTTCAGCTGCCTTCTGACCCTGCCTGAGAGAGCGCAACTTGGACTCGGCCAGGGCAGTTCTGTCTGGGTCATCATACAATAAGCCCATGGCAGTAAAGAAGGCATTGACAGACTACAGCGTGGCATGGGTTGAGGGCAATCCAAAGGCCCAAGTCTAAGGATCCCCCTGGAGAAGGGAAATGACCAGACCCACTTGTTGCTGTTCTGTCCTTGAGGAGACGGGACATAGCCTGAAGTAGAGCTTACAACTTTTACGGAAGTTAGTGAACTGTCAGCGATCAGGTTCATTTTAGGCTCTTTGAGAGGAACTGGAGCAACAGGAGACCGGACCTCCTCAACTTATAAGGAGTGCTCCTGGACTTTCTGAGTGAGCACTTGGATTTGTGCAGCAAGCACCTGGGCAGGATTCTGTGACTGTTCCATGTTATCACTTCTTATAATATTTTGGCCAACTATAATGTTATGAATCCCAAGGACTGCTCCGTGCAAACCCCCTAGAACCCGGGCTAGCGAGGTCTTCCACCACTAATAGCCACCCATTGTTCCCATAGAACTAGACACTTTCAACGGTACTTAGATGGCCGCCTGGTTTTAATACTCGGTGTAGTAGCAGTTTGCACAAATAATCAATGGGATCCAGTGGTGTTGTGAGGAACAGGAAGCAAAAAGTCAATGGCACAGCAAAGGAGTAGATGGTGTGGCTTGAGAGCTGACGGTACGGCTTAGGAGACGATGTTGTGGCTAAAGAACCGATGGTGTGGCTTAGAAGTCGATGATGTGGCTTGAGAGCCGGTACCCAAGTTGGTATATTTGAATTGCAGCTTTGAGAGCCGATGGTGCAGCTTGAGAGCTGGTACACAAGTTGGTGTACTTGAGATGCGGCGTTGAGAGCTGATTGTGCAGCTTGAGAGCCGGTACACAAGTTGGTGTATTTGAGAGCTTTGTTAGCCAATGGCATCAGGAAAGCTGCTGGTGTGGCTGGGAAGCCGATGGAGTGGCTTGGGAGCCGATGGCAGCACGGAAGCTGCTGGTGCAACTGAGAAGCCGATGGAGTGGCTTGGGAACCGGTGGCGGCACAGAAGCTGCTGGTGCGGCTGGGAAGCCGATGGAGTGGCTTGGGAGCCGGTGGCAGCATGGAAGCTGCTGGTGCGGCTGGGAAGCCAATGGAGTGGCTTGTGCTGGTACAACTGTGATGAATAGCAAATGAATGCAGGTGGCCCAGAGGGACAAATGCAGTTGCAGGAGCAGAGAATAGCTGCATAGATGATGTTAGCTAAAGGATGCACAGGAGTTGCATAGCATTTACAGCTGAAAGCCACAGAGAAGAGGCACACTCTGGGAATTGATACACAGTGAGCTAGGAAAAAACTGGAGACTTAGAAATCACAGGAAGCTGGCCTAACACTGGAAACTTGGAGATCACAGTGAGCTGGAGTAGCACTATAGACTTACAAGTTACAGTAAGCGGGAGTAGTACTGGAGACTTGGAAATCATAGTGAGACAGTGCACACCGAAGACTTGGAAATTGCAGTGAACTGGATCATACTGGAGACTTGGAAATCGCAGTAAGTTTGAGTTTACTGGTGACTTGGATATCGCACACTTATCTGCTCGATGCCCAGTGAGTGCCAGGTCAGTGTCACTCAGTGCTGTTTCCTCACTTCTCAATTATGGCCATTACTATCTTGGGATTAGGTCAATTCACTGGAGACTTGTAGATCAAAGAGCAGAAATCCTCAGAGCACTTAGGAACCTGGAGCCAAGTATTCAGTCCATTTTGCACCTATTGTCAGTACTGACTGGTTTAAATAGGACACACTCATTTCTTATTGGCCCAGCCGCACATGTGACTAGGACTCTAGAATTTCTGATTGTCTGGCTGAGTGACCTCAGAGGTGCCGGAACTGCACTGGAGAATGCTGACTTGGCACTTTTGCTGGGCATCCAGCAGATAAGTGTGGGGATTGTGGGAGCAGCCTCAGACACTGCTGGACCCAGTATCGGAGGCCGATTTAAAAGATGGTGGCAGCCTTCCAGGTTCTGCATAACGTAGTTTCTGAGCAACTGAATGCAGTGTTAAAGCCCCTAAGAGCAGCTTGTATATACAACATACTGTATATCTAAAAAAAAAAAAAACAATCACCTTATTTATCTGCTGCATTTTTTTCTGATCCCTCTGTTTATATTTAGTGCTGGGTAATTTTTGTGAGTTCTATACTGTATATCTAACTCACAAAGCTTTATCCTGCCTCTCTCCATTATTTAGTCAATTTGTTTGTACAACCAGTTAGATATGTGGAGTTTTTTCCCCAGCTCTTGTATTTCTCAGCTGTTAAGCAGCCCCTCATGTCCATTTTCATGCCCCATAGCCCCCTCGTGCCCCTTTTATATGCCAGCCCCGAGCCCTTCCTCATGTATGTAGATAAAACACTTTGTACCTTGTTACTAGCCTTAGAGTGTAGCCTAATCAATTTGCCCTACATAGAAAGAAGATTATTCTCAAAGGAGGGCACCGGGGCAAGTTTGTAGCTTCGAGTCATAGAAGTGCTGGACCCAGGTCTCTTGATTCCTGCACACATAGTTTATATATTTATACAGTACAAGTGAAAAACAATTTTGAACTGCACTGCAGGTGTAAATGCAGGATTTGTAGGGGGACTTTCCATATATGTGCATCATATACTATATGTGTGTGTGTACTTCAGACAACCGACAAACTTTTCAGGACTTTGTTCATCCTTTTATCTAGGCAATATAAAGGATAACCGGTGTCCTGAAACAGTGGTGTAGAAATTGTTAAAGTAGCCATTTAAGACTTTGGGTTGTGGTTATATTTTTTTAAAGTAAACTTGTCTACATCAGAGGTAGGCACTTGGGGGCATTATATATATATATATATATATATATATATATATATATATATATATTTGGTAGAATTAAATAAGGTGACTTTGGTGAGCCACTGAATCTGTGCTGGGATGGTAGAAGCTACCCAAACAAGTTAAAAAAGGGGTGTGACCACACCTATTTGCTGCCCAGTGGATAAAGCCTAGGTGGGGCTGTGGAAGCCAGCAGGCCAGAGAGCCTAGAGGCCTGTGTAGGTCATTGAGCCATACCTGCAAGAAGCAGGCAGGACTGAGACATTGTGTGAATATGTGCGTTTGCTAGCTGCTATTAATAGGGTTAAAGAAGTGAGGTAGTGCCCTGAATGGGGGCTATGCTTACTTTCTTCTACAGTATGCTATTGATATTAAAGCACTATTTTGTTTGTTTTAACCCGGAGAAGCTGTATGGTGACCATTATTTGAGCACCCAGCTAAATAACCCAGAACGTTACACAATTGTGAAGAATTGGCTTGCAATTGAAATCTATGCAGAAATATGTGGATTGCAGCAGCAGATTAATGGATGCTTTCTGTACAGCAGTAGTTAGTGGAGGCAACAGGACTCGCCTATACGAGGTGGGGAGTGACAAAAAGCCTTGTGTGAGCTATTGCTTAAACAGAAAATTGTCTGCATATGTGAAGATGCAAAATCTGATAGAAAGCAAGTGTGTTACATCACAGGTGTAAAATTGAACACATATTTGGAGAGGAAGCAAAAGAAAGAGTGTCTGTAATAAAAGTGAGAGTTTCTTATGTGAAGCAGCAGTATACAGTGAGAAAAGGGTTAATAAAGGAAAACTCGAGTATTTCTGTGAAGAAAACAAATGTTGTAATCTTTCCTCATCAGAGTTGGGCATAGTGCAGAGTAAAATACCTTTGCAAAGAAAATTAAATGGACAATTATTGTGATATATGCTGGTAGTTGTAGTACCATGCCTGCAGTGTCAAGTAAAGTGGTTTGCTGTTTTGTGAATAGTTTTGAAAACAAAGTGTGGTAAGTAATGATATTCCTGTATATACGACAAGCAGATATATATGTAGGGAAAAAGCATTCTCCTAGAAGAAGCAGGTTGTCTCCAAAGTTTTTGGCTAAATCTGGAGAGTTGAAAATTCAGGACAGTCTGGAAATAAAACAAATATGTTGCACAGAGGTAATTTAAAGTTTATTTTTAGCTCCTCTGTGATATGATGGAGGTTAACTATTTTCAAGATGCTGTAGTGCACAGGTTCTCAAACTCGGTCCTCAGGACCCCAAACAGTGCATGTTTTCCAAGTCTCCTCACAGAATCACAAGTAAAATAATTAGCTCCACCTGTGGATCTTTTAAAATGTGTCAGTGAGTAATGAATACACCTGTGCACCTGCTAGGTGATCTGGAAAAAGTGACCTGTGTAGGGTACTGAGGACCGGGTTTGAGAACCTCTGCTGTAGTGTATAGTGATGTTCCAGAGAAAGAGACATCTAAAATTCAAGAGCAAGCAGGGTAAAACTAACAATGTGTGAGGTGAGTGTATGGTGCGGGTCTACCAGGAGAAGAAGAATTTAACCATATGAATAAAGTTTTGGATGAAAGACTTTTCATTCTTTGTAGCAGATAAACTTAAATAAAAGATCTGCTGAAAAGAAACTATTGTGTGAGCAAATTGCTGAAAGTTACAGAGTGAATTATCCTCTTGAAAAATATGTAGTCAAGAGGAAGAAAAAGAGAGCTGAAAGTTAAGGCATAAAGAAACAGACCAGAAATTGGCAGTTATGCCTGACTCCTTGAAAATGCGTGTGTTAAAATGTATTACAAAATATGAAAATTATGTGCTTTTTGCAAAGAATGAAGTATTAGAAGAATCTATGCTGGAAAAATAGAAGGAAAATGATGTGCTTCTTGCAAAGAAAGAGCAAGACATTGTGGAATTGCACCAAAAGTGTGTGGTACTTCAGCAGAAAGTTGAAGCATTAAAATAATGTCTAAGGAAATGTCAGAGTAATGCAGTACGCACATAACAAAAAGTGACGGATTTAGCTATGGTGTTGAAAGAAAAAGACTCTATGCTGCAGAATTACGGAATGAGAAATTGGATGCAAAGGATATGGAGATTGTTTGTCTTAAAGCAAGTTTTGAGAAGCAGGTACAGACTTTCCAGTTCAACTTGGCTACTTTATTATTATTATTATTATTATTATTATTATTATTATTATTATTATTATTATGTATTTATATTGCGGCACAAGTGTTCTGCAGTGCCTTTCAAAGTACAAAAACAAAAAGTTGACCAGTGACTTACAGTACAATACAATAAATACAATACAATGCAGGATAAGGACATGTATACTATTCAGTGCTTCATTAGCGACCATAACACTCACATAAGCAGCAGAGCATAAGCAGCCAAGTGTTAGGTGCCCTAGTGGGGAGTAAGAAGTAGATGAAGTAATGTAAGGAGGAGAACAAGAGGGTAGAGGGCCCTGCTCGTAAGAGCTTACATTCTAAAAGGGAGGGGCAGACAAACAGGAGTGACACATAAGGGGTTGGACGGGTAGGAAAGAACATGTAGCAGCAAGTTGGGATGAGAACTGGAAAGCTTTAATGAAGTAGCGGGTCTTGAGAGCCCGTTTGAATGATTGTAGAGAGGTGGAGAGTCTGATGGGGAGAGGGAGAGAGTTCCAGAGGTGGGGAGCAGCACATCTGCTGAACTACAAAATGTTGCAGAATCTGAAATAGCTGAATATAAGTTGGGACTTGTTAAACTTGAAGATATGGAGAGCAATCTTTTGCGGACTTGGAACAAGATGGAAAGCGCAATGGGAAGAACAGTAGTCAGCAACTGTGGAAAAGTGCCACTTGGAAATGGAAAAGGGAAATAAGTTGGCCTACACTCTGAAATTTGATTATGGCCATATTGATACACTTAATCCAATTCCTATTAGTGAGTCAAAGCTGAAAAACTCCCCAAAGAAATATGTTACTGGAATTGAAATGCTTTAAAAGTGACCTTCAGCTCCCTGTTATATCTACAGTTTCCGATGATAAAGCTGTACCTAAGTTGGTTATATGAAGTTGACAAAAACAAATAGTGATCTTTTGTCCCATGAGGTAAAGATACAAGACATCACAAAAAGGATGAAGATTTCAACCTCTCGCCTTCTGATGTGACAAGTTTTGAAATGGAGCACAAAAGGCTTTATCTGAAATGTATTAAAATTGAGAAAATTGTTGCAAAATTTGTCACACAACTACTGGACAGTTCACATAAACATATACATTTCCATAAGATCAGGAAAAAAAGAAGACACAGGAACTTGGAAGATGAGACCACCAGAAGACAGAGGTGTCAGGATAGAGTTTTTGAATTTGGTGGAAGGGCCTGATGAGGAAAGTGAAGAGGGATTTCGCAATGAAAAATTCTCATCCCAAATTGCTCATCTTAGGGCTTGTGAACTGGGGTGGGGGATATGTGGTAGAATGAAGCTAGGTGGCGTTAGTGAGCCACTTAATCTGTGCTTTAGGGATCCACCCAAACAAGTTTAAAAAGGAGTCTAACAACACCTATTTTTTGCCCAGTGGATATAGCCCAGGTGGGACTGCGGCATCCAAGCAGGCCATAAAGCCTGGAGGCCTGTGGAGGCCATTGGGCCATACCTGCAAGTAGCAGGCAGGACTGAGACATTGTGTGAAATTGTGCACAGACTAGCTGCTTTTGATAGTTAGGTCTGAAGAAGTGAGGTAGTGCTCTGAATGGAGACTAGGTTTATTTTCTGTTACTGTATAGTTACAATATTAAAGCACCCTTTTTTTTATTTTAACCCGGACAAACTGTATGCTGACCCTTATCTGAGCACCCAAATACTGCGTCACTGACCACTCTACTGAGCAAAATACCCCAGAAAGTCACAATATATACAAGTATTGCATATCAAATTAATCAATGCAGTCTCATAAAGTGGCTGAAAAAGAAGCATAACAGACACTTTGCACAGGAGCTGGCGCACCAAGAAGGGCTGTCTGGCATGGCTGCAGCAATAGTATACAAGGACACATCTACACACATATATATTAGGGATGAGCGGGTTCGGATTTCTGAAATCCGAACCCCCCCGAGCCCCCCCCCCGATCCGAGTCGGGAACCGAGTCAGGCGGGTTTTCCCGCCTGACTCGGAACTGAAATCGAGGCAAAACATCATCATCCTGCCTTCCGGATCTCGCGGTTTTTGGATTCTATAAAAGGTGGACAGTGAAGAGGGAGGGTGGGAGCTAAGGCTGGCTGGGCTGAGTTGTGCTGCTGTTATCCATAGGGGCTGTGTCCACTCAGTCCATAGGGGCTGACTGGGTTGTGTTGTGCTGCTGTTGTCCATAGGGGCTGGATGGGCTGTGTTGTGCTGCTGTCATAGGGGCTGGCTGGGCTGTGTTATGCAGTCAGTTGTCCAAAGGGGCTGTGTCCACTCCAAAGTCTGTAGGGGCTGGCTGGGCTGTGTTGTGCAGTGTCCCATAAAGGCTGTAGTCCTAAAGGGGTGCTGTAGTGTTGTCCAGGGGGTGATCTGTCCATCAGGGGTGCTCCCCCAAAGTGCACTCCAAAAAAACATTTTTACATTTTTTTTTCTGTGTTTGTGAATTGTGTGCGCAGTAGCTGCACGTGCATCAACAAAGTAGTACCAAGCGTGCGCCGGTGTCATAAGTAAAGGGCCGGCTGGCTCGCCTGTTATAGGGTGGTGTAACCCCCAAAGTGCACTCCAAACAAATAAAAAAATATTTTTTTCTGTGTTTGTGAATTGTGGGCCTGATTCAGAGTCGGACGCTCTGACCAGAGTGCTCGCTCTGAATCAGGGCCCTCCTACCTAAAATTGGAGTGGCCTGCTGGCCGCTCGCATAGCTGTGGGTGACCACCCACAGCTTATGCGAGCGGCCAAAAAGATGGTCGCGATGGTCAAGACCATCCCAACCATCGGGCTTGCGACGAGACCCTGCGGTAGGGTCTCGCTGCCGCAAGCCCAGGAGTGCTTTTGGCTCTATCATAGCCAAAAGCACTCCCACTGACATCACTAGTGATGTCAGTGGGGCCGGCCCCAGACGGTAGGCGTTCCCATGGGAATGCCTCCGTCTGGGCAGCAAAGCCCCCGGCACGCCCACCAAAGGGGGCGTGCTGTCCTCACCATCGACAGCACGCCTCCTTTGGTGCGAGACCCATAGCTCCCTCCGTCATGCGCATGCACACTAGGGCACCATCGACCCGCTTGTGAGCGCTCAGCGCTCGTGAGCGGGTCTGAATTAGGCCCAGTGTGCGCTGTAGCTGCACGTGCATCAACAAAGTAGCGCCAAGCGTGCGCCTGTGTCATAAATCAAGGGCCGGCTAGCTCGTCCATTAAAGGGTGCTGTAACACCCAAAGTACACTCCAAAAAAAATAAAAAATAATTTTTTTCTGTGTTTGTGAATTGTGTGTGCAGTAGCTGCACGTGCATCAACAAAGTAGTGCCAAGCGTGCGCCTGTGTCATAATCAAGGGCCGGCTGGCTTGTCTGTTAAAGGGTGCTGTATCCCCCAAAGTGCACTCCAAACAAAATAAAAAATTATTTTCTGTGTTTGTGAATTGTGTGCACTGTGGTTGCACGTGCATTAACAAAGGAGCAACGCCAAGCGTGCACCTGTGTCCCATAAGAAAAGGGCCGGCTGGCTCATCTCTTTAAGGGTGGTGTAACCACCAAAGTGCACTCCCAACAAAGATAAAAAATTATTTTCTGTGTTTGTGAATTGTGTGCACTGTGGCTGCACGTGCATGAACAAAGGAGCAGTGCCAAGTGTGCGCCTGTGTACCATAAGTAAAAAGCCGGCTGGCTCATCTCTTAAAGGGTGGTGTAACCCCCAAAGTGCACTCCAACAAAAATAAAAAATTATTCTTTTCTGTGTTGTGAATTGTGTGCGCTGTAGCCCCACGTCCATCAACAAAGGAGCAGCGCCAAGTGTGTGCCTGTGTCATAAGTCTGTTAAAGGGTGGTGTAACCCCCAAAGTGCACTCCAAAAAAAATTAAAAATTTTTCTTTTCTGTGTTTGTGTGCACCTTAGCCGAACGTATATATCAATATAACATAAATTGAGAACCAAACTTTGTCCCCTGAAAATAAAATAGGGAAAGATCAAGAACCACTTACTCCTAGTGCTGAAGATGCTGCCACTAGTCATGACATAGACGATAAAATGCCATCAACGTCGTCTGCCAAGGTCGATGCCCAATGTCATAGTAGAGGGCATATAAAATCCCAAAGGACAAAGTTCAGGAAAATGACCTTAAAAATACATTTAAATCATATGAGGAGAAACGGAAACTTGCCAATATGCCATTTATGACACGGAGTGGCAAGGAACGGCTAAGGTCTTTCCCTATGTTCATGACTAGTGGTTCAGCTTCACATGACGATGGAAGCCCTCCTCCCACTACAAAAATCAAACGAGTTATGCTGGCAAAAGCACAGCGAAGAACTGTGCGTTCTAAGAAGATATCACAAATCCCCAAGGAGAGTCCAAGTGTGGTGGCGTTTACGATGCCTGACCTTCCCAGCACTGGACGGGAAGAGGTGGCTCTTTCCACCATTTGCATGCCCTCTGCAAGTGCTGAAAGGAGCACCCACAGTCCACTTGCTGATATGCAAATTGAAGATGTCACTGTTGAAGTACAACAGGATGAGGATACTGGTGCAGCTGGCGCTGAGGAGGAAGTTGGCAAGGAGGATTCTGATGGTGATGTGGTTTGTTTAAATCAGGCTCCGGGGGAGACAGTTCATAAAAAGTTACTGTCAAGTTCAGAAACTTTGGCTAAGACCGTAAGCAGTCCAGGGACACCTAAATCCCTTTGTCCTGCTGTATCCAAATGCCTGCAAACCACACCATCAACTCCCTCCTCATCAATTTCCTCCTTAGTCAGGATCGGAAGTAGTCCTGCAGGCCATGTCACTGGCATGACTGATTCTCCTATCTGGGATTCCTCCGGAGGATCCTGCACTGCTACACCTACTGCTGCCACTGCTGCAGTTGCTGCTAGGAGTCGTTCATCATTCCAGAGAAGAAGTAGGAACACCACTACTTTTACTAAACAATTGACCCTCCAACAGTCCTTAGCGAGGAGGATGAAGTACGATAGCAGTCATCCTGAAGCAAAACATATAACTGAGGCCTTGACTGCTATATTGGTGTTAGACTTGTGTCCGGTATCTGCCATTGGTGCAGTGGGATCTAGACAATTGATGGAGGTAGTGTGTCCCTGGTTCCAAATCCCGTCTAGATTCCACTTCACTAGGCAGGTGAAACCAAGACTGTACAGAAACGTCAGAAAAAGTGTCCTCAGTGTCCTAAAAAATGCTGTTGTACCCAATGTCCACTTAACCACGGACATGTGGACAAGTGGAACAGGGCAGACTAAGGACTATATGACTGTGACAGCCCACTGGGTAGATGTATCACCTTACGCAGCAACAACAGCAGCGTCACCAGTAGCAGCATCTCAGAAACGCCAGCTCGTTTCAAGGCAGGCTACACTGTGTATCACTGGTTTCAGTAAGAGGCAAACCGCCGACAACCTCTTAGAGAAACTGAGGGAAATCATCACCCAGTGGCTTACCCCACTTAGACTGTCCTGGGGATTTGTGATATCTGACAATGCCACCAATATTGTGCGGGCATTACATCTGGGCAAATTCCAGCACATCCCATGTTTTGCTCACACAATAAATTTAGTGGTGCAGAATTTTCAGAAAAACGACAGGGGCGTGCAGGAGACGCTTTGGGTGGCCCGAAAAATTTCTGGCCACTTTCGCCATTCAGCGACTGCATGCCGAAGACTGGAGCGCCAGCGAATACTCTTGAACCTGCCCCACCATCACCTGAAGCAAGAGGTTGTGACGTGGTGGAACTCAACCCTCTATATGCTTCAGAGGATGGAGGAGCAGCAAAAGGCCATTCAAGCCTATACATCCACCTATGACATAGGCAAAGGAGGGGGTATGCACCTGACTGAAGAGCAGTGGAGAATGATTTCCATGTTGTGCAAGGATCTCCAGCTCTTCAAACTTGCCACACATGAAGTCAGTTCAGACACTGCCAGATTGAGTCAGGTCATTCCCCTCATCAGGCTTTTGCAGAAGCAGCTGGGGAAAGTGAAGGAGGAGCTAAGACGGAGCGATTACGCTCAGCATGTGGGACTTGTGGATGAAGCCCTTCATTCGCTTTGCCAGGATTCCAGGGTGGTCAATCTGTTGAAATCAGACCTCTACATTTTGGCCACTGTGCTCGATCCTAGGTTTAAAGCCTATGTGGTGCCTCTCTTTCCGGCCGACACAAGCCTGCAGAGATGCAAAGATCTGCTGGTGAAAACACTGTCAGCTGAAGTGGAACGTGACACGTCAACAGCTCCTTCTTCATTTTCTCCCACAACTGGGGCTGCCAGGAAACAACTTAGGTAACCTAAGCAACCCGCTGGCGGTGATGCAGGGCATGCAGGACCAAGTTTGGACATCTGATCCGGATTGAAGGACCTGGCAACAATTTCTGACATGTCTACTGTCACTGCATATGATACTGTCACCATTGACAGAATGGTGGAGGATTACATCGGTGACAGCATCCAAGTAGGCATGTCAGACAGTCCGTACCTGTACTGGCAGGAAAAAGAGGCAATTTGGAGGCCCCTGTACAAACTGGCTCTATTTTACCTGAGTTGCCCCCCTCCAGTGTGTACTCCAAAAGAGTGTTTAGTGCAGCCGGGAACCTTGTCAGCGAAAGGAGTTAGAGGTTGCTTCCACAAAATGTGTAGCAGATGATGTTCATAAAAATTAATTATCAACTCTTCCAGGGAGACCAGTCTCCAGAACGTACAGAGGGACCTGTGGTGGTGGATTCTAGCGGGGACGAATTAATACTCTGTGAAGATGAGGATGTATACAACACTGAAGAGGGTGAGGAATCGGTGGATGAGGAGGATGAGGAAGACATCTTGCCTCCGTAGAGCCAGTTTGTGCAGGGACAGATTAATTGCCAGCTGGTTTTGTGGGGGCCCATACGAACCAATCATTTCAGCCACAGTCGTGTGGCAGACCCTGGCGCTGAAATGATTGGTTTGTTAAAGTGTGCATGTACTGTTTATACAACATAAGGGTGGGTGGGAGGGCCCAAGGACAATTCCATCTTGCACCTCTTTTTTTTCTTTGCATTATGTACTGTTTGCGGCCTAGTTTTTCAAACTGCCATCCTGTCTGCCACTGAAGTGTCACTCCTAGATGGGCCACGTGTTTTTCCCGTCCACTCGTGTCGCCTAGCATAGTCATCCAGCTACCTCGGTGCAACCTTTTGGACTAAAAACAGTATTGTGAGGTGTTCAGAATAGACTGGAAATTAGTGGAAATTAATGTCATTGAGGTTAATAATAGCATAGGAGCAGGAAAACCCACAAATTCTGTGATTTTAGCTGTTTTTTTTTTTTGTTTTTTTTTTAAACAGATCCAAAACACAAAACCCAGAACCCAAAACACGGAAGGGTGGTTTTGGCAAAACCAATTCAGATCCAAAACACGAAGAAAGATCCAGATCCAAAACCAAAACACAAAACACGAAAAGTGGCCAGTGCACACTCCTAATATATATATATGTATATATATTAGGGGTGAGCGGGTTCGGATTTCTGAAATCCGAACCCCCCCCGAGCCCCCCCGATCCGAGTCCGATCCGAGTCAGGCTCGACTTTTCCCGCCTGACTCGGATCTGACATCGAGGCAAAAC
Source organism: Taudactylus pleione (assembly GCA_031769625.1). Classification (NCBI taxonomy): domain Eukaryota; kingdom Metazoa; phylum Chordata; class Amphibia; order Anura; family Myobatrachidae; genus Taudactylus; species Taudactylus pleione. The sequence continues at coordinate 2,220,319 of JAUIMM010000241.1, forward strand.
GTCATCATCCCGCCTTCCGAGTCTCGCGGGTTTTGGATCCTATATAAGGTACCCGCGTCGGCGCCATTTTCTCACTCGGCTGTGGACAGTGAAGAGGGAGGGTGGGAGTTAGTGCTGTGTAGTGTAGTGTAGTGTAGTGCTGCTGTTGTCCACTACTTCAAAGTCCATAGGGGCTGGCTGTGTTGTGCTGTGCTGCTGTTGTTAATAGGGGCTGTGTCCACTACTTCAAAGTCCATAGGGGCTGGCTGGACTGTGTTGTGCAGTCAGTTCCAAAGTCCTGTGCAGTGTCCCAGTCCTAAAGGGGTGCTGTAGTGTTGTCCAGGGGGTGCTCTGTCCATCAGGGGTGCTCCCCCCAAGTGCTAAAAAAATAATATATTTTCTGTGTTTGTGAATTGTGTGCGCAGTAGCCGCACGTGCATCAACAAAGTAGTGCCAAGCGTGCGCCTGTGTCATAAGTAAAGGGCCGGCTGGCTTGACCGTTAAGGGTGCTGTAACCCCCGAAAGTACACTCCAGTCCAAACCAAAAAAAAAATTATTTTCTGTGTTTGTGAATTGTGTGCGCAGTAGCCGCACGTGCATCAACAAAGTAGTGCCAAGCGTGCGCCTGTGTCATAAGTAAAGGGCCGGCTGGCTTGACCGTTAAGGGTGCTGTAACCCCCGAAAGTACACTCCAGTCCAAACCTAAAAAAAAATTATTTTCTGTGTTTGTGAATTGTGTGCGCAGTAGCCGCACGTGCATCAACAAAGTAGTGCCAAGCGTGCGCCTGTGTCATAAGTAAAGGGCCGGCTGGCTTGACCGTTAAAGGGTGCTGTAACCCCCGAAAGTACACTCCAGTCCAAACCAAAAAAAAATTATTTTCTGTGTTTGTGAATTGTGTGCGCAGTAGCCGCACGTGCATCAACAAAGTAGTGCCAAGCGTGCGCCTGTGTCATAAGTAAAGGGCCGGCTGGCTTGACCGTTAAGGGTGCTGTAACCCCCGAAAGTACACTCCAGTCCAAACCTAAAAAAAAATTATTTTCTGTGTTTGTGAATTGTGTGCGCAGTAGCCGCACGTGCATCAACAAAGTAGTGCCAAGAGTGCCCCTGTGTCATAAGTAAAGGGCCAGCTGGCTTGACCGTTAAAGGGTGCTGTAACCCCCGAAAGTACACTCCAGTCCAAACCAAAAAAAATTATTTTCTGTGTTTGTGAATTGTGTGCGCAGTAGCCGCACGTGCATCAACAAAGTAGTGCCAAGCGTGCGCCTGTGTCATAAGTAAAGGGCCGGCTGGCTTGACCGTTAAAGGGTGCTGTAACCCCTGAAAGTACACTCCAGTCCAAACCAAAAAAAAAATATTTTCTGTGTTTGTGAATTGTGTGCGCAGTAGCCGCACGTGCATCAACAAAGTAGTGTCAAGCGTTCGCCTGTGTCATAAGTAAAGGGCCGGCTGGCTTGACCGTTAAGGGTGCTGTAACCCCCGAAAGTACACTCCAGTCCAAACCAAAAAAAAAATTATTTTCTGTGTTTGTGAATTGTGTGCGCAGTAGCCGCACGTGCATCAACAAAGTAGTGCCAAGCGTGCGCCTGTGTCATAAGTAAAGGGCCGGCTGGCTTGACCGTTAAGGGTGCTGTAACCCCCGAAAGTACACTCCAGTCCAAACCAAAAAAAAAATTATTTTCTGTGTTTGTGAATTGTGTGCGCAGTAGCCGCACGTGCATCAACAAAGTAGTGCCAAGCGTGCGCCTGTGTCATAAGTAAAGGGCCGGCTGGCTTGACCGTTAAGGGTGCTGTAACCCCCGAAAGTACACTCCAGTCCAAACCTAAAAAAAAATTATTTTCTGTGTTTGTGAATTGTGTGCGCAGTAGCCGCACGTGCATCAACAAAGTAGTGCCAAGCGTGCGCCTGTGTCATAAGTAAAGGGCCGGCTGGCTTGACCGTTAAAGGGTGCTGTAACCCCCGAAAGTACACTCCAGTCCAAACCAAAAAAAAATTATTTTCTGTGGTTGTGAATTGTGTGCGCAGTAGCCGCACGTGCATCAACAAAGTAGTGCCAAGCGTGCGCCTGTGTCATAAGTAAAGGGCCGGCTGGCTTGACCGTTAAGGGTGCTGTAACCCCCGAAAGTACACTCCAGTCCAAACCTAAAAAAAAATTATTTTCTGTGTTTGTGAATTGTGTGCGCAGTAGCCGCACGTGCATCAACAAAGTAGTGCCAAGAGTGCGCCTGTGTCATAAGTAAAGGGCCGGCTGGCTTGACCGTTAAAGGGTGCTGTAACCCCCGAAAGTACACTCCAGTCCAAACCAAAAAAAAATTATTTTCTGTGTTTGTGAATTGTGTGCGCAGTAGCCGCACGTGCATCAACAAAGTAGTGCCAAGCGTGCGCCTGTGTCATAAGTAAAGGGCCGGCTGGCTTGACCGTTAAAGGGTGCTGTAACCCCTGAAAGTACACTCCAGTCCAAACCAAAAAAAAATTATTTTCTGTGTTTGTGAATTGTGTGCGCAGTAGCCGCACGTGCATCAACAAAGTAGTGCCAAGCGTGCGCCTGTGTCATAAGTAAAGGGCCGGCTGGCTTGACCGTTAAGGGTGCTGTAACTCCCGAAAGTACACTCCAGTCCAAACCAAAAAAAAAATTATTTTCTGTGTTTGTGAATTGTGTGCGCAGTAGCCGCACGTGCATCAACAAAGTAGTGCCAAGCGTGCGCCTGTGTCATAAGTAAAGGGCCGGCTGGCTTGACCGTTAAGGGTGCTGTAACCCCCGAAAGTACACTCCAGTCCAAACCAAAAAAAAAATTATTTTCTGTGTTTGTGAATTGTGTGCGCAGTAGCCGCACGTGCATCAACAAAGTAGTGCCAAGAGTGCCCCTGTGTCATAAGTAAAGGGCCGGCTGGCTTGACCGTTAAAGGGTGCTGTAACCCCCGAAAGTACACTCCAGTCCAAACCAAAAAAAAAATTATTTTCTGTGTTTGTGAATTGTGTGCGCAGTAGCCGCACGTGCATCAACAAAGTAGTGCCAAGCGTGCGCCTGTGTCATAAGTAAAGGGCCGGCTGGCTTGACCGTTAAGGGTGCTGTAACCCCCGAAAGTACACTCCAGTCCAAACCTAAAAAAAAATTATTTTCTGTGTTTGTGAATTGTGTGCGCAGTAGCCGCACGTGCATCAACAAAGTAGTGCCAAGCGTGCCCCTGTGTCATAAGTAAAGGGCCGGCTGGCTTGACCGTTAAAGGGTGCTGTAACCCCCGAAAGTACACTCCAGTCCAAACCAAAAAAAAATTATTTTCTGTGTTTGTGAATTGTGTGCGCAGTAGCCGCACGTGCATCAACAAAGTAGTGCCAAGCGTGCGCCTGTGTCATAAGTAAAGGGCCGGCTGGCTTGACCGTTAAAGGGTGCTGTAACCCCCAAAGTACACTCCAGTCCAAACCAAAAAAAAATTATTTTCTGTGTTTGTGAATTGTGTGCGCAGTAGCCGCACGTGCATCAACAAAGTAGTGCCAAGAGTGCGCCTGTGTCATAAGTAAAGGGCCGGCTGGCTTGACCGTTAAAGGGTGCTGTAACCCACAAAGTACACTCCAGTCCGAACCAAAAAAAAATTTATTTTCTGTGTTTAGCCGCACGTATATATCAAATCGATATAACATAAATGGAGGACCAAACTTTCTCCGATAAAAATAAAATAGAGAAAGATCAAGAACCACTTCCTCCTAGTGCTGAAGCTGCTGCCACTAGTCATGACATAGACGATAACATGCCATCAACGTCGTCTGCCAAGGCCGATGCCCAATGTCATAGTAGAGGGCACATACAATCCCAAATGGCAAAGTTCAGGAAAATGACCTTGAAAAAGACATTTAAATCAGCTGAAGAGAAACGTAAACTTGCCAATATGCCATTTACGACACGGAGTGGCAAGGAACGGCTAAGGTCGATCCCTAGTATGTTCATGACTAGTGGTTCAGCTTCACATGACGATGGAAGCACTCCTCCCACTAAAAAAATCAAAAGAGTTAAGCTGGCAAAAGCACAGCGAAGAACTGTGCTTTCTAAGAAGATATCACAAATCCCCAAAGAGAGTCCAAGTGTGGTGGTGGTTGCGATGCCTGACCTTCCCAGCACTGGACGGGAAGAGGTGGCTCTTTCCACCATTTGCACGCCCCCTGCAAGTGCTGAAAGGAGCACCCACAGTCCACTTGCTGATATGCAAATTGAAGATGTCACTGTTGAAGTACAACAGGATGAGGATACTGGTGTAGCTGGCGCTGAGGAGGAAGTTGGCGAGGAGGATTCTGATGGTGATGTGGTTTGTTTAAATCAGGCTCCGGGGGAGACAGTTGTTGTCCGTGGGATGAAAAAGCCCATCACGGTCATGCCTGGGCAGAAGACCAAACATTCCACCTCTTTGGTCTGGCAATATTTCTATCCAAATCCGGACAACAACTGTCTTGCCATATGTACCATATGTAAAGGTGAAATAAGTAGGGGTAGGGACGTCAACCACCTAGGAACATCCTCCCTTATACGGCACCTGCAGCGCGTTCATAAAAAGTTACTGTCAAGTTCAGAAACTTTGGCTCAGACCGTAAGCAGTCCAGGGACACCTAAATCCCGTTGTCCTGTTGTATCCAAGCGCCTGCAAACCACACCGTCAACTCCCTCCTCGTCAATTTCCTCCTTAGTCAGGATCGGAAGTAGTCCTGCAGGCCATATCACTGGCATGACTGACTCTCCTATCCGGGATTCCTCCGGAGGATCCTGCATTGCTACGCCTACTGCTGCCGCTGCTGCTGTTGCTGCTGCTGCTGGGAGTCGTTCATCATCCCAGAGAGGAAGTAGGAACACCACTACTTTTACTAAACAATTGACCCTCCAACAGTCCTTAGCGAGGAGGATGAAGTACGACAGCAGTCATCCTGAAGCAAAACGTATAACTGAGGCCTTGACTGCTATGTTGGTGTTAGACGTGCGTCCGGTATCCGCCATTAGTGCAGTGGGATTTAGACAATTGATGGAGGTAGTGTGTCCCCGGTTCCAAATCCCGTCTAGATTCCACTTCACTAGGCAGGCGATACCGAGACTGTACAGAAACGTCAGAAAAAGTGTCCTCAGTGTCCTGAAAAATGCCGTTGTACACAATGTCCACTTAACCACGGACATGTGGACAAGTGGAACAGGGCAGACTAAGGACTATATGACTGTGACAGCCCACTGGGTAGATGTATCACCTTACGCAGCAACAGCAGCAGCGTCACCAGTAGCAGCATCTCAGAAACGCCAGCTCGTTACAAGGCAGGCTACGCTGTGTATCACCGGTTTCAGTAAGAGGCACACCGCCGACAACCTCTTAGAGAAACTGAGGGAAATCATCGCCCAGTGGCTTACCCCACTTAGACTCTCCTGGGGATTTGTGATATCTGACAACGCCACCAATATTGTGCGGGCATTACATCTGGGCAAATTCCAGCACGTCCCATGTTTTGCTCACACAATAAACTTGGTGGTGCAGAATTTTCTGAAAAGCGACAGGGGCGTGCAGGAGACGCTTTGGGTGGCCCGAAAAATTTCTGGCCACTTTCGCCATTCAGCGACTGCGTGCCGAAGACTGGAGTGCCAGCAAACACTCTTGAACCTGCCCCGCCATCACCTGAAGCAAGAGGTTGTGACGCGGTGGAACTCAACCCTCTATATGCTTCAGAGGATGGAGGAGCAGCAAAAGGCCATACAAGCCTATACATCCACCTATGACATAGGCAAAGGAGGGGGTATGCACCTGACTCAAGCGCAGTGGAGAATGATTTCCGTGTTGTGCAAGGTTCTTCAGCCCTTCGAACTTGCCACACGTGAAGTCAGTTCAGACACTGCCAGCTTGAGTCAGGTCATTCCCCTCATCAGGCTTTTGCAGAAGCAGCTGGAGAAAGTGAAGGAGGAGCTAAGACGGAGCGATTCCGCTCGGCATGTGGGACTTGTGGATGAAGCCCTTCATTCGCTTTGCCAGGATTCCAGGGTGGTCAATCTGTTGAAATCAGACCACTACATTTTGGCCACCGTGCTCGATCCTAGGTTTAAAGCCTATGTGGTGTCTCTCTTTCCGGCCGACACAAGCCTGCAGAGGTGCAAAGACCTGCTGGTGAACACACTGTCAGCTGAAGCGGAACGTGACACGTCAACGGCTCCTTCTTCATTTTCTCCCGCAACTGGGGCTGCCAGGAAAAAACTTAGGTATCCTAAGCAACCCGCTGGCGGTGATGCAGGGCAGGCAGGACCAAGTTTGGACATCTGGTCCGGACTGAAGGACCTGGCAACAATTTCTGACATGTCTACTGTCACTGCATATGATACTGTCACCATTGACAGAATGGTGGAGGATTACATCGGTGACAGCATCCAAGTAGGCATGTCAGACAGTCCATACCTGTACTGGCAGGAAAAAGAGGCAATTTGGAGGCCCCTGTACAAACTGGCTCTATTTTACCTGAGTTGCCCCCCCTCCAGTGTGTACTCCGAAAGAGTGTTTAGTGCAGCCGGGAACCTTGTCAGCGAAAGGCGTAGGAGGTTGCTTCCACAGAATGTGGAGAAGATGATGTTCATCAAAATGAATTATCAGCTCTTCCAGGGAGACCAGCCTCCAGAAGGTACAGAGGGACCTGTGGTGGTGGATTCAAGTGGGGACGAGTTAATACTTTGTGAGGATGAGGATGTACACACTGAAGAGGGTGAGGAATCGGTGGATGAGGAGGATGAGGATGACATCTTGCCTCCGTAGAGCCAGTTTGTGCAGGGACACATTAATTGCCAGCTTGTTTTGTGGGGGCCCAAACGAACCAATCATTTCAGCCACAGTTGTGTGGCAGACCCTGGCGCTGAAATGATTGATTTGTTAAAGTGTGCATGTCCTGTTTATACAACATAAGGGTGGGTGGGAGGGCCCAAGGACAATTCCATCTTGCACCTCTTTTTTTCTTTGCATTATGTACAGTTTGGGGCCTAGTTTTTCTAACTGCCATCCTGCCTGCCACTGCAGTGTCACTCCTAGATGGGTCACGTGTTTGTGCCGCCCACTCGTGTCGCTTAGCATAGTCATCCAGCTACCTCGGTGCAACCTTTTGGACATAAAAACACTATTGTGAGGTGTGAGGTGTTCAGAATAGACTGGAAATGAGTGGAAATTAAGGTTATTGAGGTTAATAATAGCATAGGAGCAGAAAAACCTACAAATTCTGTGATTTTAGCTGTTTTTATGCTTTTTTTCAAAAAAATACAGATCCAAAACACAAAACCCAGAACCCAAAACACGGAAGGGTGGTTTTGGCAAAACCAATCCAGATCCAAAACACGAAGAAAGATCCAGATCCAAAACCAAAACACAAAACACGAAAAGTGGCCGATGCACACCCCTAATATATATATATATATATATATATATATATACAGCAATAGTTCACATGGGCATAATGTAATGTTAAAACTGGTCATTTTTTTTACGGTTAGTTCCACTTAAGATTGAAGTAGCACACTGGGAAATAGCTAATGTGATGGAATGATCAATGAACTTTGCTGTGTCAGCTGAATCTGCAATGCCACTCATACATTTGTATACTGTCTGTGGACTGTTAACATGAACAATGGAAAGACTGGATCTCCTCATTAATTTAAGATTACTCCTACAGTATGTAACTACACTATGTAGTAATTATTAAATTAAATTAAAATTAATAAAGAAAAAAATTAACTAGTTTGGTAACTTTAAAATGTAGGGTAAAGCCCATCTGGTCAGTAATTGATAACATGAGTTCAGTTATTGAATGTCTAGTGAGCACTATGCTCACTAAGGGGTCTATGTACTAAGCAGTGATAAGTGTCAGAGTGAAAAGTGTTAAGTCTGTGATAAGTGCCAGCCAACCAGCTTCCAACTGTCATCTCACAGGCTGTGTTTGAAATATGACAGTTGGGAGCTGATTGGCTGGCACTTATCACAGACTTAACACTTTTCACTCTGACACTTATCACTGCTTAGTACATAGACCCCTAAATCAGTTATGAATTGAGTTACACAAACATAAACAGAGTAATGAACGGTAACAAAATTATTTCTACTAAGTAACTTTGGAAAGCCAACAAATCAATATTTTTTCCCATTTTGGACAATTGATAGCACAGTATGTCCTATGACACGTACTACAGTATGTTTATTTACTAAAGGTCAAGTTGAATCTATTTTTATCGACTATAGGATCCCATTTATCAATGAAACATAACCTCTTTAGCGTTCTCTAAAGGGGTCATGCTATCCTTTCTGGATTACCGCTGTTTGTCACAGCATCGCTCTTGCCATCTTTAGATGGCGAGAGCGATGCAGTCCCCTTTGCCGGGAATGGAGATCCGGCGCTGCCTTCAGCAAAGCCTTCCAGGCACTGCCGGGTCCCCGTGTCATGCACATACGCAGTCGGATCATCACGCATGCGCATTTCACAAGGCTCTAGTCGCTGGCAGCATTAAGCTGCCAGCAGCCCAGCGGAGGACCTTGCACAGGAGGAGGACTTCGCTGGACCTTACTGGAGTAATTATTGGTAAATACCAGTGGATTTTTTGTTTGTATCACAGTGATACTAAATGAAAAATTGCGCTGGTGCTTACCTTCATTGATAAATGGGGGCCTAAAATAGCTAAAACACTATCAACATTGATGTTGTATTTCTGGACCTAAATCACACATATGCTAACAGACAATTTTTTTTTTTTTTTAGGTATTCGGAAATGTGTGATTTAGCCATACTTAAACACCTTCTGGTGGCTCCCAAAAATCAGGTGGCACTACCGGCCACCCAGAAAGGTGAACAACTCTCCCAGCAGGCCCGCCCCACCCCCACCAGCATCCCCTTTCCCCCAGCAGCCGGCCACTTATACAATACAAATGGACGGAGGAGCCAATGACGAACCTTGAGCTGGACTGTGTCATTGTGGCCCCGCCCCCTGTGCACTATGCTGGTAATCTCGGCTTTGTGTAACAGGGGCGGGGATGCAATGATGATGCGATCGCACAGTCATGTCCCCCCTGTGCCTCATCACCAGTGTCCCCTTTCCCCCCGCAGCCACTCACTAATACAATTCAAGTTGGCGGTCCGGGGGGGAGACAATGATGCTATTCGCGCAGAATCGTGTCATTGTGCCCCTGCCCCCCAGTAGGCTCGGCATTGTGTAACAGGGTCAGGGCTGCAATGACGCAATCATGCAGTGACACACCCCTGCTCTGACCCTAAATGTGCGTCTCGCCTTCTCCCCCGCTGGGCTGACCTGGCTGCCTCTTCCAGTAATGCTTTCACAATATTTGTGGTGTTGTCAGAAATCACAAATCCTGAGGAGAGTCCAAATGGTGTAAGCCACTTTGCAATGACATCCCTGAGTTTTTCTAAGAGAGTGACACCGTTGTGCCTCTTAGTGAAGCCGGTGATACAGAGAGTAGCCTGCCTCTGAATGAGCTGGTATTTGTTAGATACTGCTGCTGTTCCTGCTGCTGAAGGCTGTCACAGCCATGTGATCTTTAGTTTGCCCTGTTCCGCTTGTCCACATATCTGTGATGAAGTGAACAGTGGGTACAAATGGTGATTTATAAATGTTTAGATAATCACCTGCGCACTCACGCTTAAAAAAGGCTGCTTGTACCTAAGTGATAGACACCCAATCACACCAAAATGTACAAAGATATATTTAAGGGTCCAAGCACTCTTCCTCAAAAGGTCACAAATATCCTGGGTTAATGGGAGAGAAATATTAATGCTTAACCATTATAAGCAATAGAATAGATACCAAAAAAAGAAAAAATGTCTTATATATAGTCACGTAGTTGAGCAAGGAGTTTCCTCACAATAATGTCGGTCAGACAACTTCCACAATAGTCCAATGGAATGCCACATTCAAATATAAATCCAATCCTAATTCCTTTCAGTGTAAAATGTAGTTTTCAATACTATGGGGTCTGTTTACTAATCAGTGTTAGGAGACAGAGTGAAAAGTGATAAGGTGCCAGCCAATCAGCTCACAACTGTCATTTTTCAAACACAACCTGTGAGATGGCAGTTGGGAGCTGATTGGCTGGCACCTTATCACTTTTCACTCTGGCTACTAATACTGCTTAGTAAATAGATCTCTATGTGTCCCTTAATGTCGTGCTGTTCCTCATAAGGACGTCATAAAAAACATATGGGGAAACACACCCATAGTGTAAAACAGTACAAATGTATTTAAGGTAAAAACACACGTAATAAATGGCTAAGTATCATATGAGTCCTTTTTTAGAGAAGTACAATTATAAACATATAGGGGTAATTTACAATAGCTCTCCCTATTGAGCTGTACCTTATCTTCTTAGGATTCTAAATGCTGCTGCCAACAGGGGTGGATTATCTGTTGGAACTGTATTGGTCTGAATCGGATAGGAACCGATGTAGTGGAGTCAATGATATGGAATTGGTGAAACAAGGTCGGATTGGAACTGATGCTGTAGAATCTATGGAATAGAATCGATGATGTGGGACTGATGAAGCAGGATTGGATTGGAACCGATGTTTGGAGACAATCGGATTGGAACTGATGTTTGGAGATAGCTTGGAAGTAATGTTTGGAGACAATTGGATTGGAACTGATGTTAATTGATTGAAGAACTAAATTCATACGAGTCCGATGTTGATGAATTGATGAACTTGATCGGTTGGGAGAACTTAATTGGTTTGAGATTGACTTTGTTGAATTGCAGTACTGAATCAGTTTGGGACCGATGATGATGAATTGCAGTACTGGGCCGGTTTGGAACTGATGATGATGAATTACAGTCCCGGGTCGGTTTCCATTAGCGGCCGCTCATTGGCTGGGACCCACGTGGGCTAAGCCAATGAGCGGCTCCTCCACGTGGGTCCCAGCCAATGAGCAACCACTAATGGAAGCCACCGCTGATTGGCTGACGCCACAGCACTAAGGATAGCTCAAGGCCAGGGCTGTCATTAGCGATACTGTAACAATATGCTGTAGCGTCTTGTTACAGTGTCTCCGGGGCCCTCTTTGGAATATTGCGAAGAACATCGTGGGACAAAAGGTGAGTATTGGTTCTTTTTTTACAGGTACAACCATTGGATACTTTACATTGAGAAGGGGACGTGAACATCTGGGAGCAGGTAAGTATGTGTGTGCATATATGTAAGTAATAAATCTTTATTTTCACGGTGTGTGTTGTGTTTTTTTACACATTTCTTTACAGGTGAACTACAGGTACCAGTGGCCCCTTAATGCCCCGCATGCTGGTACTTGTGGTTCTCCAAGTTCCAGCATGTGTGGGAGGCCCTACTCGTTTTGTTCCCCATAATTTTAGGTACCAGGACAGGCCGGCAAGTCCGGGGCTGGTTAGTCTTTTGGGGGGGGACCTCACATCATTTTTTTTTTAAGACTTAACCCTACTTAAACAAGTTAAAAAAATAAATAAATTTAAAAAAAAATGATTTGTGTATGTTTTCACCCAAACTCGCAGCTCAGGAGGTGAGTGTTTAAAACTTCTGTTTCACAGTGAGTTTGCCACAATCTCACACAAGATTGGAAACTCGAATCTTAGTAAATTTGTGAGTTTCATCTTTTTCATCTAAAGTACTTCCGATTTTGGCCGATGGTGAGTTTTTTCGAGTTTACAAACTCACATGAGTTTTAACAGTGAAAATAGAAAACTCACTTCAAACTCATTCGAGTTTGTCTTTAGTAAATTTGCGAGATGAAAAACTCACATGAGTTTGCAAACTCACACAAACTTGACCCTTAGTAAATTTACCCCAAAAAGTGTTTTTTATTGACACCTGCATCTCGTTCTGATATCCTCCATTACATGTGCTATTGAATCATCCTCCATTTGTTTGGCACCCAGTATCTGCAACACTAAGGTAAAAAAAATGTTACACCTACTCCCAGACAGGACTGCACACACTGCAGTAAAAAGGCAACTACTATTTTGGATATTTCCATTGTGCCACCATACCATTTAGGAAGGAACTATTCCTTGCATTAGACTTGGCAATACCAACAATTTGGAGAGACTCTTGCAGATGCTAGATTATATATGAAATCCAGAGCAGAGTGAGTCTCTCTAAATTGTGATGCCTACTCCCAGATGGGTCTGCACAGGCTGCAGTGAAAAGGGCACCATAAATCTGGATATTTCCACCTTGCTCTTACCATTTAGGAAGGAACCTTTCCTTTAATCAGATTTAGTAATACAGTACCAAACAATTGGAGAGACTCTCTCCGCTCTGGAGTTCATATATAATCCAGGTGCTTTAATCTTCATTTATTAATGACAATTGCACTATTTTATACCTATGGTTTTATTTTTATTCATATTACCATATCTTATATGTAAACTGTGTATATTCTGTATGTGCTCCTATGCGGAACTCATATAGGTTTTTTTTAACAATGTATCAATAAATAGTTGTTAATAGTTTTACTATAGAATCTTCTGTAGTCAATATATAACATTGTTGAATATTGTTTGGGTTATTGCCATCAGATTCAACCGTTCACTACACTGCGCCATCTTTCTCCTCCATTGTTATACTGAATCAGGTTTCATTAGCTATTATTTACATAAGTTGATAATAAAAATAAGTTTGGGGACATTATTTATTAGAAGAAATATAGTTATGTGGTTAAGCAATGTTGCAAATAAAATAAATTAAGAGACCATCAATTATACATATATTGAGCAACAATGTAAAATGAAGATAAGACTAAAGCACTATATCAAAATAAAAAATAAAAATAAACTCTAGAAACAACCTAGAACAAACAGAACTACCAAATTCAAAGAGAAAATAAAAACACTATACCTATAAATATTAAATTAAAAAGTTTAGTAAAAATCCTGATTCTGAATAACCATATAAAATTTAAATAATTGTGTTCCTTATTTTTGTAACTGATTTAGAAAAATCATGCAATTAAAAACCAAAAATATTTTTCCTAAATACCACAACTCGATCGAAATCAAGATATAAGGCAATAGAACATGGAAATTTGGCTGTAAGTGTTGATGATTGATTGCAAGCTAACCCAACCTTTCGAGATAGCTACTTTTAGTTTTAACACTTTTGTACCAAAGAATTGTGAGATTATGCCATTGATTTATTGTATGAATATATAATATAACTTCATCTTAGGAAATTGTTGGTACTTTCTTCTAGGATATATGACAATTGAAAACAAAACAAAGTCTGTGGCAATCAATAAGAGAAAGGTCTGCCTCCAAAAAAGCAAATTCCAAATTATTTTATTTACATGTATACCCATATTTTATTAATTTAAAGTAGCACACCTAAATAGCAATTATTTATAATTTGTTTTTTGATTCAGACCTCCCCCTTCATGCCCACTTCAGAACCAGAGAGTCTGGTAGGTCTGTACTGAGGGGCTGATTCAGACCTCCCCCTTCATGAGAGTCTGGTAGGTCTGTACTGAGGGGCTGATTCAGACCTCCCCCTTCATGAGAGTCTGGTAGGTCTGTACTGAGGGGCTGATTCAGACCTCCCCCTTCATGAGAGTCTGGTAGGTCTGTACCGAGGGGCTGATTCAGATCCGCTCGCAAGTGCTATGCGCTCGCAAGTGGGTTGATGGCTGGGCAGTGTGCACGCGCCGCGTGTGCGAGCCCCGGAGCGAGCGAGAAATCACTCGCTCCGGGGCTCGCAACAAAATGGGGCGGCTGTCGATGTTGATCGACAGCTCGCCCCGTTTTGTAGGCGGGGGGGGGGGGTGGCTGGCCAGTAGTTGAGCTTCCTGCTCTATTAGAGCAGGAAGCTCCCTGGGGGTTGCGGGAACAAGACCCTACCACAAGGGTCTCGTCGCAAGCCCGATGGTGGCGACCATCGTGACCATCACCTGGCCGCTCGCAAAAGCTGTGGCTGATCACCCACAGCTTAGTGAGCGGCCAGGAGGCTGGCTCCAAAAAAAAAAAAAAACGCCCTGACTCAGAGCGAGCACTCTGAAAGAGCGTCCGGCTCAGAATCAGGGCCTGAGTACACTTTTGGTTACAGAGGCTAAGGACGTAAGGAGATACCTTAATATTGGCAGATGAGCTTACCCATATATATTATGCACAATCCTATTTATGTATGTACTGACAAATGAAATATATATTTTTTTAAAGTTGCTAAAGACATTTGTCACAAATATGAGGAACTAAATAGTTTTATTTTATTCAGGATTATTAGCAATCTTAGATGTTTCTAAGCTTAATCTTTTAGAAACCTGTTGTGAAATATGTAACTAACTGGTTTGGGATCTCCCAACAAGAGTGCACTACCAGACTGGGGATGGTGAACAATGACACATTTTGGGCCCAATCTGTAACAAAATACTGAGCTAAACTATGTGTAAAAATATTTTCTGTCTATTCAATAAGTTTATGTTTGGAGCCAATTTTACATTAATGAGAGTATTTTAGCCTTACTCCTTGCTGAGCATGCACTATTACACTTTTATGAATCTTTCATATGTTTAAATGTAATGTATCTGCTTCGGTATAAGCAATATAAAATCTTGTATACCTTTGCCAATTATATATTAAAGACTCATATTTCCCAAGGGAGAATCATTTAGCTTCTATGACCACAGATTAAATGGCAAGTTGATTATATGTCATAGAAATTGGAACATTGTTTGATGACTGACTAGAGAAAGTAATTGCCTGATATTTTAGATGGGCATGTTGTAAAAAAAAAAGGCCTTATATTGTAGACGTGTATGTTGTAAAAATGGTCATTTGTTCTAAAAGAGATAATTTTAACAGAAATGGCATGACAAATTTACCCCCTGCATATCAAAGTATCACAATGCAGTGGTAGATCCAGACAAAAACTACAGTGGGGAACCATTAAATAAATACTCACAACCTTACATCCCTAAAAAATGGTCCCTGGGGGCATGGCATGGAGTAAGATACATGTCTTAGCGCTCTCCAGCCTGTGTATCCAGATCTATACTTCTGTGACTGACAGAGAACTCCTAAACGGGGATGCTTCCTGTGGTCTCCAGTCCTTGGCTCTGCTTCCCCTCAACTCTGTGCTGCCTTGGGGTCTCCTCCTCTGCTTGGCATGGGTCTGCCATCGCTGCCCATGGTCATCTGCTTGTGGGGCTTCCCAGGTCACTTACCTGCTGTTAACCTGCTGGCATCTGCCTTATCTTCCTGTGATCTGCATCATGCTTCAGTGATACTTCAGTTATACTCATCTGGGTCTGAAGTCATAAGCCACTGTGGCTGCTAGGCTGGAAGAGTTTTCCCACTCTGGGGTCTATTTACTAAGGGGAGAAAAGGAATAAAACTGTAAAGACAGAGAAAATCTCTGTACATAACGCTTTTCAGTATGTACTAAAGGGATTATCTCTGCCTGCAGCCTGCCAGCGATACAATAGCACACTGCACCATACTTACTGACATTCGGGCATCCCCCGTCGGGAAGGGGTTGCCAGGATAGTGCAGCAGGGAGGGTGGGGGTGGCTTAAGTGGTTGGAGCGGGGGCGTGCCAGCACGATTGCATCATGGCAGTCCCTCTACTTTATAATGACGATATTACCGGCATTACAAAGCAGGGGGCGGGGCTACAATGATGCGATTCAGCGCGAATTGCCTCATCGAATCCCTGATCCGCTCACTTTCACGTGTGGACGGAGAGGGTTGTGCGGACAATCCAGGGGACTTAAATACTCGTGCGGGGTGCCGGGAGCGGCACTCGATATTCGGGATGCTCCCAACAGTCCCGGGAGAGTTGGCAAGTACGCACTGCACTTGGGTCACTTAGCGCTGCCATAGACACCCATGGCAGCACTAAGTGTCCCAGGTGTTGCTAAGAGGAGAGAGCACCAGGGTCAGACTGGCCAACAGAGGTACAGGGGAAATCCCCAGTGGGCCCCAATGCTTGAGGGCCCCACCCCCTCCTCTATTGTCAGGTTCCAGACCATACACTTGAATTATACCTTATTACTCTATTAGAGGGTCAGTTACCTGGTAGAGCAGGAACATGAAAGAACATGGGTGCTTGGTTTGTCCTATGTAATGGTTGTGCCAAGCGTTCATGCCCCAGTCAGATACTGGAGGGCACTTACCATCCGGTGTCTTCACCAGCGCTGATATCGCCTCCTGTAGCTTCCGGTATCTGCTTCTCCTCACTGGAGAAGCAGAAAGTGCTTGTTATCAATTTCATGTTTGTTGATAAAAAATGTTTTTTAAAAAGTCACTGCTGCAGTTGCTGGTCGGGATGGTGAGTCACATACAGGGCTGTCAGGGAAAAGGGGTTTCAGCTGTTATCACCAAGGTAGTGACTGAACGGTCACTCTCTTTGGGAAGTCTATTACTAGCAACAGCTGCTGTAGCTGGCTCCTGTTTCGCAGCGCTAGCAGGCAAAGCAGGAGCTGCATTAACTCCACGGTATGTGGAGTGTTAGTAAACTTACCCCTCCACCTCCTTACAGGACTCCAACTTGTCAGAGGGTCCGGCAGCCTCAAGCTCTGTGCAGTCCTCCTTTTCACTTTATGAAACTCCTGATGTCACTATGAAACAGCTTCTACAAATTATTACTGATTCGGAGAAAACAATGACGGATCAGGTGGCAGATGTACATATTTCTTATCTGTCAGGATATGCAGAACATAACGGATAGGATTGGAGAGACTGAGAATCATTTTTGCACTTTGGAGGACTCTCTAATTCCTGGTTGGTTAACCTCCTTGAAATCTTAGATGATGGCATGCCCACAGAAGCTGACTGATATTGAAGGATGGTTGTCATAATAATATCCATCTAGCTGATCTGCCTGACAAAGCGGAGGGTGTTAATCATGAGTAGTTTCTGGAATATTGGTTAATCACTGCTTTTGAGCGAAACGCCTTTATTTCTCAGTTTGTCATTGATAGTGCTCAGCTAATATCAACTTGGTCCCTTCCATCAGGTGTCCCCCTGAGTAACTTTATAGCCAGGGCCATTTCTAGGGGTGGGAGCTCCCAGTGCGAACAGTCAAAATGCACACACCCCCAAACAAGCATAAGATAATAAGTTTGTGTGTAAAGGGGCATGGTCTCCCAGTAATAGGTGTCGTTTCACAATAAGGGGCGTGGACTCAAATGAAAAGACAATCTTATGAATAAATAACATTGCTCCCCACAGAGATAAATAACATTGCTCCCCACAGAGATAGAAAACATTGCTCCCCACAGATAGATAACATTGTTCCCCACAGAGATAAATAACATTGCTCCCCAGAGATAAATGACATTGTTCCCCACAGAGATAAATAACATTGCTGCCAACAGAAGAAATAACATTGCTCCCCACAGAAGAAATAATATTGCTCCCCACAGAAAAAAGCACATTGCTCCCCTGAGAGATAAATAACATTGGGCCTGATTCAGACCCACTCGAGAGCGGCTGTCCGCTCGCAAGTGGGTCGATGTTCTGGACTGAGCATGCGCACGATGGAGGGAGCTCCGTCGTGCGCATGCGCCAGACGCGACGAGCGAAGGAAAGTCCTTCGCACGTTGTGTCCGATCAAAGGGGGCGTGCTGTCAATGTTGATTGACAGCATGCCCCCTTTGGTAGGCGTGCCAGGGACATGCCTCCCTGACGGGGGCGTTCCCACGGGAACGCCTCCCGTCAAAAGCCGGCCCACTGACATCACTAGTGATGTCAGTGGGAGTGATTTTGGCTCTGATAGAGCCAAAATCACTCCGGAGCTTGCGGTTGAAAACCTCAACCGCAGATTCTGGCTCGCAATTTCGATGGTCACGATGGTCTCGACCATCGCGGCCATCAAAATGCACGCTCGTATAGCCTGTGGGTGGTGACCCACAGCTATACGAGCGTCCAGAAGGACGCTCCATTTTCATGGAGGCCGGCCCTCATTCAGAGCGTGCGCTCTGCTCAGAGCGTACGGCTCTGAATGAGGGCCATTGCTCCCCACAGAGGAACTAACATTGCTCCCCACAGTAGAAATAACTTTGCTTCCCCACAGAGGAAATAACATTGCTCCCCACAGAAAAAAGCACATTGCTCCCCACAGAGATAAATAACATTGCTCCCCACAGAGGAAATAACTTTGCTCCCCACAGAAAAAAATAAAACTACACCTGCTGTCGATAGCTCTGCTGAGCTGTTCTTCATCAGCTGGGGCTGAGAAGTCACAGGTCATAGGTCACAGCTGGGCACACTGCTGAGCCTCCAAGAAGAGCCCAGCGCTACCCAGCCCCCAGGTCTACAATAGTGCAGACTGGCCTTAGCACACTAGTGTGGGGTTGCGAGCCATGCAATCACAGGGGTTGCATGCCCGTGCAATTGCACGGCTCGCCCTCCCCTAGAAACGGAGCCAAGATTCTGAATTCTAAGGACCATGATACTGTGCATCACCTTGCTTAAACCAAGAGCCTACTGGAGTTTAACAGTCATAGAGTGTCAATTTTTCTCCCTGATGGTCCTAATTCATTCAAGTAAAGAGACTTCTTCATGATATACAGCTCCAGTACTCTATGTTGTTTCCTTCTTGCTTGTGGTGGTTTTGAGATTGCAACATGGCTAGATCTTCAGGCTCCTGGTTTTCTGTGTTTGAGAGTTTCTGTTGGTCCAATTTCTCTGGGCTGGATGCCCCATGACCTTAGGATGCATGGGTGTAGCTGTCCCCACCTTAACTCTTACCTTAGTGGTTAGGTTAGGTAAAGGGGTTTATTTAGTTGTTAGGGCTTAGATATACTGTACCTGTTTGGGGATTGGTATGCAGTGAGAAAAGTGTTAGTTTTTATTTCTTGTATTTTGATGTCATTTTTTAAGTTTTTCTAATTGATGCATGAGCAATTTTTTATTATGAAGTGAGGTTGCCGGAGCACCTGTGAGGGCGTTTACGTAGTATTACTGCTGAAGGATGGGTTATCTACTTTTCTCCATTTGTCTATTCCCACCTCCTATAGGTATGTTGAAGGTTATATTTTCAAAATCTGCAGTCTGATCGATAGAATGAAACATTCTTTAGTTTTCTGACAGGTTAAGGCCCAGACCCCAGGTATTGTCTATTTTTTAGATACTCATTTGGTAGGAGCAAAATCTTCTCTTCCAGAAAGCTAAGGTGGGCTGGGCTTTCCACTCCACCTTCCGTTCCAACTCTAGAGGAGTATCTGTTGTCATGGAGTTTAGGTGGACCCAATGGGCTCCTAAATTCTCCATACATGCTTCCCCTTTTGTTCTTCTGGTTGTGTATATCCCTGTCCCTTTTAGTTCTGTAGTCCTTTCTAAGTGCCTGATTCAGAGGTGAATGCAGTTGCATTTGCAACTGCGATTTCGAATGCAGTGGACTTGCGAAAATATGCGGACTCAGCCGCTGTCTTGTGTACAGGGATGTCCACAACTAGTGTCTCAGATCAATCATCATACATGCACAGTGTGGCTGTGATGCATGTCAGGTGACAAAAACAAAACCACTCCAGTGCGTCCTACATCAACACCTCTTAATGAGGCCCAAGGCCTAAGTGTTGTGCATTTCTTTCTGATTTCCCTGCTGTACTTGTCAGATATATTAGAGATTTAATGCAGTGTTGGATGAGACTCTGGATAGATGAAGAGAGGATCCTAGGCCCCCTGGTGGATGGACCTCCACCTTTTCTTGTTTCATCTCTGAAAGGGTTTGGTAGATGCTTAGCATCAAACACACAGATGCACTTTGTTACTCCTGTTTTTCATTGTCTCAGAATACATTTTCCAGGATCGATATGGTTTTAGTGTCCCACTCACTGCTTTCTGGCTGACACAGATAGGGACGGCTTCCTTGTAGCCAGGGGGGGATTTTTTAATACTAATCCAGTTGGCTCATTTATTCTCTTATTTAGTTAAGGATAATTTTAAGGGATTGAATTGCTAATTGTTCATATGGAATGGTCTGATTTTTTTGAATAATAAATTGAAGAACCGTCTTCTTTACTCGGCTCGTGACTATTATTTACAGGAAGACCAATAGATTTATGGCTTACATGGCTAAGGCAGATACTGCTCATACCAATTTGCACAGACTGCTGGATATTGCTGGGACTGTACATACTGATACCCCATCCATTGCAGCAGTGTTTCATGACCACTTTCTAGAAATATATAGGTCTTCCCAAACTTTTCTGAACCACGGCACCCTAAAGTATCAGAATTGTTTTCACGGCACCCCTATGCTAAAAGCCTGTTATTGAAACTCAGAAAAAAATGTATACTGTAGTAAAGTAAAGAAAATTGTGCATATGGTACCCCAAAACCAAAATGTAGTTATTGAGTTGTTCAGAAAAAAATTAGTAAAATAGTAAAGTGAAGTAAATTCTGCTACCTGTCATCCTTAGGTTCAGTTATGTGGTGGTGGACAGGTTTGCGCTTCTGTTTGTCCACATATTTAATTTACATTGACCATAAATAATTTGATTTGGTGCTGGACAACCAAACTGAGGCACCCCTGCAAGTGTCCCAAGGCACCCCAGGGGGCCACGGCGCACAGTTTGGGAACCACTGGTCTAGGACCCAATACCCCTCATCTGCATTGGCCTCCTAATCATTTATATGTTATTGAACACACTTGTTCCTGCGTTCGTCCATGCAACTTGTGGAAGGTGGCAGAGGCCAACTTGCAGTGACAGGTAAAGCTGGTGGTCTGTACACAAATAAAACTGTAGACAGAAGACAAATACAAAGTGAGACAAACACACAGGTGGGTAGAAGAGCAGAGGGTGCTGGAGAGTGAAACTAACATGCAGGTCAAGGAAGGTGGTTGGGCTCACTTGCAGTCAATTGAGAAAGATGTGGTTTGGAGAAAAAGTAGAATATGGTTAGTAGAGGGGGGCGAGGACATAGTGCACACAAGGGCCCACCTTGAATAGCAGAGCCCGCTTAGAGAGTGGGATTCCCTGAGAGAGGGGAGTACCCTCATGTGTCATTCCATAACGTGTTGTGCCACCTCTGACGATGCCAACAGGAAAGTGCTTTATGATTCTCAGTCTGCCTATGTCATTCAACCTAACGCCCATGTTACTCCTGCTGAGTTATGAATTGCAGACAGACTCCTTATTAGAAGCAGTTTTGGTCAGGATCATCAGCACTGATGAGCCACTTGTCAGTCATGGCCCATACAAATGTTCCCATTGTACCCCCTCCTCCACCCAATTGGCAGCATTGTAAGAGTGACCAATGTTGCGACCATGAATCTGTGTCTGGAGCAATGTATAAATATATAGCGCACACCACATAGAATATTTGGCCATTCACATCAGCCCAGTGGAGCTTACAATCTATGGGCCTGATTCAGAGGCAGACGCTCTGAAAGAGGGCTCACTACGATTCAGGGCATTTTTTTGTGTGCGGCGTCGTGGCCGCTCGCATAGCTGCGACCGGGTCTGAATCAGGCCCTATGTTCCCTATGACATGCACACACACACATACACACTAGGATTAATTTTTGTTGGGAGACAATTAACCTACCAGTATATTTTTGTAGTTTGGGAGGAAACCGGAGTACCCGGTGGAAACCCACGCAAGCACATGGAGAATATACAAACTCCACACAGGTAGGGCCATGGTAGGAATCGAACCCACGGCCTCAGTGCTATGAGGCAGTAATGCTAACCATTACACCATCTGAGCTATTTTTGTCTTCTCTTCTGTAATCTCCATTACCCCTTTGGCTTCATGTCTGTGCTGTCCAGACTTGGAGGTCTTATTTTACACAGGTCTTTTATAATATCCATATAACATCGGAAAATGCTGCGTAATGATGGAATTGTAGCAGTGTGGCTGGCTATGGAGAAGGATCCCAGCACTGGGGCAGAGTTTCAGCACTTAGTGCTGGAAGAGGAGGAGAGGCTACACCCACAAAAGAGGCTTACTTACCTGATCCCTGGAGATGAAGATGAGTGAGGTTGTAAGTATCTTTTGCTGCCCTTTGGCTGTGGCAGGATTGTATCTTTGCAGATTCAAGCTCAGACAATAAGCAGGTGGCAGTTTGAGTTTGTTTCCGACTACTGTGAGCCAATAATTGTTTATTGTATCATAGATGTTCCCCTTTACAGCAGTTTGTTTTGACAAGAGCAAATGGATATCGGTAAATAGGTCCCCAGAATCATGTGAGCAAATGTCTCTGCAATAAAGCTGAGGCACTGAAATACCTTAATGAAGTCCCCAGAAGAATTTACCTAAAGGGTGCAATGAGAAGAATATTCTTGGGAAGCGGAGTGATGGAAGGCAGAAGAGCCATGTTGTGAGCTCTGGACCTGATTCAGACCCACTCGCAAGCGCTAAGCGGGTCGATGGTGGCCCAGTGCACACGCATGGCGTGCGTGAGCCCCGGAGCGAGAGCAAAAAGCACTCACTCCGTGGCTCACTACAAAAGGGGCGGCTGTCGATGTTGATCGACAGCTCGTCCCATTTTATAGGCGTGGCTGGGGGGTGGCTTCACAAACGGAGGCGTTCCCAAGCGAACACCTGCCGTTTGTGGGCGGCCCCACTGACATAACCAGTGATGTCAGTGAGAGAGCTTCCGGCTCTATTAGAGCCAGAAGCTCTCTGGGGCTTGCGGCCACGAGACCCTACCACAAGTGTCTCGTCGCAAGCCCAATGGTCGCGATGGTCACCCACAGCTATGCAAGCGGCCAGGAGGCCGCAACTAAAAAAAACAGCGCCCGCCCTGATTCAGAGTGAGCGCTCGCTTTTTGCGAGCGCCTCTGAATCAGGCCCTCTGTGAGGAACCTTTAAATATAGTTCAATATTGTCTGTGGGATGCAGACCAGATCGTCGATGACTAAATCCAGTGGTGGACTGAAGAAGCCAGACAACTAGCGCAGAAGAACTTGCTAGATGACAGATTGCAGTTGCCCATTTCATATGGAAGGAGATCCCAAAGGAGAGGACTCCTACAGAATGTGGTCCAAGTACCTGTGCTAGTAGTGCTGATGGCTGGAACGCTTGGCCCATGAGTGTCTCCAGGAAAATGTCAAGACACTTGTCTGCCCGAATAAAGAGGCATAAAGAGGAAGGATCCTTACTTGCAAAAGATGGACATGGATGAAATGGGCTTGAAAATGCTCTACTGTAAAGAAGAGCATGAAGACTCATTGGTGAAGATGTCCAGGATCTTGCTGTTTTAGAAGAGTCCATGACCTGGACAAGTGGCTCAAAAGTGTCCTGGGTATCTGAATATACAGGAGAAAGTATGCAGATGTCTGTGGCGAAGAATCCAGACTCTTGCCACCACTGTGCTACTTCTCAAGAAGCACAGTGGAAGACATTGGCCACATTTCACATTTTCATGTACTTTTGTGTATTAAGTATTGGGGCCATTCATGATAAAGGTAATTCAGGAGATATCACATATATCTCCTGTTTACCTTTCAGTCCCAATATGGTCCACTGTTCCCATAGAATAGTATGGAGACCTAACTTCATCAAGCTCCGAAAATACTAAATTCATCAAGATCCTGCTCGGTTCCTTCTGCTGGACACAGCGTTCTTGGGTTCACGCATGCACACTAACACTGCCGGGTCAGACTCGGCAGTGCTAAGTAGGAATCACGGGGACAGCTGATATTCGGATGTCAATGTTAAATTGCTCTGGTGATTTTGTATACACCCTGGTTTTCCCCGAGTTGGATACTTAATTATCGGGGGCCATCTGAGCCCTGATAATTAACATGATGAATAGGCCTCAGAACCACAGAGAGGTCCTGAACGTAGGAAAAGCAGGGTGGTGTTAACTCTAATATACCATGCAGTTCCTAATTCCACATAAAAAAATGAATCAGCAGGAGTAACATGGGTTTAAGGTGTATGACATAAGAAGAGCAGAAGAGGGCAGTAAGTTGAAGATATGTGAGGAAACAAAAACATATATAAGTAGTGTTTACTGTAGGATTTTTCTGGGCTGGATGCTGATCCATGAGGAGGGCAAATGTTAATTTTGAAGAGCAACATTTTGGTAGCAATGCTGTAGGTACGTGGCAGTGTCCAGAGAGGATGCTGCCGCTGAGCAGCAGCAGTCTTCTCTCTCTCCATGCCGATGTGCCGCTGTGCTGATATACAGCGGCCAGCGGTGGTGGGCAGAGGAGAAGTTTTACAAGTGGGGGCGATCACACTAATCTAATCTCCCCCGGATCTGCCCATGTGCTTCAGAAGCACTGTAGATAGAGATAATGGTTGGAGGAGCCTGGTCTGGGTAAGTAGCACCCGCTCCTCCCCACCTCTCAGTAGCCCCGGTGAAGAGGTGCATAAACAATACTGATTTTGTGAAATGCCATAAATGACTGGAGATGGTGCATATTTGGGGCAAAATTTGGTTTACAGAGGACCACCAGGCCACATAAGCTGTGAAAAAGTTTATTTATGGGGTTTATCCTGTATATTTAGCAGGATCTTTTTTGCACCTACATTTAGAAGAGAAACATATTTTCAAGCATACTTTAATCAATGTAATAAAAAGCTAAAGTCACAAAATAAGCACATGTAAAATAAAGTTTCCATACTCACCCCCTCTCATTATTAATTTAAACCATGCATGAGGCTAACCTAAGAATTATTTTAGAAGAAGGATAAAAAATATTTGTGGAGATATTAAAGTATAGGAGGTTGGATTCGACATTTGCATACTGAGCCTCTGAACATTTTTCCACCCCTCCGCATACCTAGATACACTTCTAGTTTGTAAAGGCCTTACTGTACCTTAGGCCTTGTAACCTTCTTCTGGCCTCTCCCTCTCACACACCTCATCAATTTATCCTCAGCATCACTACCTGTCTCATACTCCTCACTCACCACTCCTCCTCTGCTGTTCTCCTCTGTCAGTCTCTTCACTGGCTCCCTATACTATACCAAATCAAATTCAAACTCTTCTTAGTCACTTACAATTCCCTCAACCACTTTTCACTCTCTACATCTCCCACCTCATCTCACTCTTGCTCACTCCCGTCAGCTAATGAACACTTCCTTTGCTCCTCCCAGATCACTTTCTCTTGTTGGAAGGGGAGCGATTCATGTTGTCTCCCTTTTGTTTACATTCTGGGCACTGCCAGAGTTGTGTCATTGACATAACTTGGATCCCAAATGTATAAGGACATGCTCCTGAGCACACTACAAACCCCACTGCGGCACCATCATTTAATGTTAAAATGTTTAATGTCACTGCCACTAATATAAATAGAGAGAGAGAGAGAGAGAGAGAGAGAGGAAAAGAGAGAGAGAGAGAGAGAGAGAGAGAGAGAGCTGGGGTAAGCCTAAGCATATTTAACTTGCATCCTTTCATTTTGAGTGGCTGCAGATTTGCAATCTATATTCGGCTCACTGCATGGGCTTCTATCTAATAACAATTATTGGGGAAGTTTAAAAACTAAACATCTACAAGTGAAACAGTTGGGGAACACTGTTAACAAAGAGCTTGTTACAGTACATATAAGGAAAAGTAAAGTATTGGGCTGGGTGTGAAAATAAATAGCTAACAAGAATCTCCTATAGGAAATGCTCCTTTCAACCATTGATTAATTTCCTAATTTGTTGGTGAATGTAAGGATCTGTCATGAATGGAGCTGTAGATTCCTTTCCATAGAAGTTAGTGGTGTGGATACACAAGCGGGCTTTACCTATGTCACCTCTGCTCCGGGTACCATCAGACAAGCTCAGATTCTTCACATCGCTGTATTCTGTGAATGGAAATTTGGAAAAATAGCTCTTGCACAAGTAACTTTGGAAACTGGGAAGTAATGATGTATTAAAGGTGTGTCAATGTAATTCAGAGTATAGCTGGCATAATCATAAGCACCAGCAACCTCTTGATAAATAAACTCTTTATTAGAAACCTTCTCCTTAATCCTGTCAGTTGCAAAAAAAATCCAAAAGTACATCAAAGATGTTTCCCAAAAGCTGACACTTCATACTGTAGAATTATTTTCTCCTAATTTTCCTGTTATGACACAAACTGCAATCAAAACTAAATGAGGTCCTTAATATATTTGTAACTCTGCTTGGCTCTCAGGAGCCTCCCTCAGCACACACCTATGGTCAATTACTGGCAAGGTCCAGGCTATATCGAAGACTTGGGTTTGGAGTTGACTGAGAAACTGCTCACTTTCAAATCTTCTCTGGTGAATCTATGATATAAACTGAAAAATGATTTTAGTCATTATTAACCTTTGTGCACATTGGGAGATATTTTTTTTATAAGTGCGTGAATAAATTTGAATGCATTAATATACATAATAGCTAGTTTTGTTTTTGATTCACTAGCGAATAACATTTCTTGTCTTGTTTTCTAACTACATTTCAAAGTCAATCTAGATAAGTTTCAAAATTAGAATGACAGCCTTTTGCTCAGTGCCGGTTACAAGTAGAGTAGCATAAAATATGTCCGCCACTCAGAATGTTAAACGGCCTTCACAACTTTCACACGCACATGACCTAGAAGATCCATAAAAAATCAATTATGCTAATTGTAGAAATGAGTGAATCAGTGGCAGATACTTTCACATTTCATAATCCATAATTAAGTTGACACATTGAATACAGTGCGGTATGACCAGATCAACTGTCATAAAATGAGTTGGAATGAGCTATAAAAATGGACTGATGGAAGATCATCAATTAAAAGCTTGGGTTTGTCGGAGTTCCTCTGCTTATCAAACAAAATGTATCTGTCCTCAGCTTAAGGCCAAGACCAGACAGGCTAACAAGGATATGCTAGGAGAAAGTCAGTAAATAAGTGGAGACTATAAGTAAATTAGACTACACTCAAATTCAGTAGTGCAAATCTAGTAGTGATTATTTAGTAAGGCTAATCAAACAGTAAGGCAAGGTTAATAGACAGTAATGATAGGCTAATAATTAGTTTGCCAATAAAGCTATTTCTGGTATTGAGTGTTACAGTTATTCTAGCCGAGCTGGCAGTGTAATATAAAGGTAAACAAAGATGCGATAAGCAGGCAGACTAGCAACTGCCTTTCTCTTTATTCTTGAGGTGAGTGGTCAGGAAACTTCCAGAAGTCCAAAGACTAGTTTTAATTTCTGGTGAGTATATAAAGCATCCAATGAAATCCAGGGAATCTTTAGGACCAAGGTAAAAAAAGAGCTATTGTGCACCTTGGTAAACCAATATACTGTAGCACTGCAAGAAGATTTAAAATGTGCATAGAGATTTAGGGGTACATTTACTAAGCTTCGAGTTTGTGTGAGTTTGCAAACTCACGTGAGTTTAGGCATGTTTTTCATCTCACAAATTTACTAAAGACAAACTCGAGTGAGTTTGGAAGTGAGTTCTGTCTTTTCACTGTTAAAACTCATGTGAGATTGCAAACTTGAAAAAACTCACGATTGGCCAAAATAGGAAGTACTTTACATGAAAAAGAAGCAACTCGCAAATTTACTAACAATCGAGTTTCCAATCTCGTGTGAGATTGTAGCAAACTCACTGTGAAATAGAAGTTTCAAATAGACCACCTGTATGTTTCTGCCTGTATACCTAATATAAAGTGTTTATCAGCCTAGCACAGGGGTGCCCTGGAGAGGGGGACCCCTTTATTTGAGGGGTCCCCAACTCTCTAGGGATCCCTGGCCTGGGCTGACTAGCGGTCAGGGCTGATGCTGAGGCTGGGGGGCCCGGTGAAAGGGCTCTCCTGGCTGTGGCATCAGTCCCTCAACTAGAAAGGGTCTGGAGCTGGTTTTAAATATACGGGGAACATCACACCATTTTTTTTTCTCTGTATATTTAAAACCAGGTCTGGCCCTGCTGCCTGGTGCTGGTTCTTAAATTACAGTGGAACCCTACTCATTTTGTTCCCCATAATTTTAGGAACCAGGACTGGCTGGCAAGTCTGGGGCTGGTTATGCTTTTGGGGGGGACCCTATGTCATTTTTTATCTAACATTTAACACTTTTTTTACAGGTTCAATACACAAGCAGCCTTCACATATTTCACTGATATGAGCAGGCTGCTTGCTTAGGTGAGTTTTGCAGAGAGAAAACACTGCAATCTTGAATAAGTAATCTCATCTAAACTCTCCTCTAAACTCGCAATTTGGGGGAAAAAAACTCGATCTGCTTCACCATTGAAAAACTCACTTTCAGCTAAACTCACTTCTTAGTAAATTTGCGAGTTTTAAAAGGGAAAACTCTCCCGAGTTTTGGTGAAGTAAAGTGAGTTTAAAAACTAAAAATCTCGACCAAACTCTATTCTTAGTAAATTTACTCCTTATAGTTGGGATGAGCGTGCCCAACCTTATGTCTAAATTTCAGTGTAAAAGCAAAGCTGGGCAGTATTTATTCGCAACATGCAAGCAAAAAAATAAATGAAAAAGGGGGGGAGTGAAGGTAGCGCTAGTATTTTCAGATCCTATAGGTTATCGCTTTTATAGCAAAGAAAATAGGGGCTCACCCTCCCTGATAGATGTGAAAGATAAAAAAAAACAAAAACCTCTAGCGCCTCCTATAGATACTGAATTTATAAATGAATAAGTGAAGCAGTAATTAAATAATACAGGTTTATTAAATCAATCGAATAAATAATGCTAGCTTCTATAAAAACTCACTGACTCACCACATGTAACAGATAACAAAGAACTGGATGACATACAGACATATAGAAATATATAAATAAAAATAAAAGTATGGGATACAGACACGCTATATTAGCGGATTACTCTGGTCCCCTATCAGGATCAATATCCAGGAAGTTTTTCTTTGGTGGGGAAATGTCCGAAATACGGCACAGTATTAATCCAAAGAGTAAATCCAAGCAAAGGGCGATCAGTTGAAAAGTTTGCCGGCAAACTATAGGGTACCTTATACACTGCAGTGATAACGTCCTGGATATTGATCCTGGTTATTTATTCGATTGATTTAATAAACCTGTATTATTTAATTACTGCTTCACTTATTCATTTATAAATTCAGTATCTATAGGAGGCGCTAGAGGTTTTTTTTTTTCTTTTATCTTTCAAAAAAATAAATGCATTCACACAACTTACAATGCCAAATAATTTGTTTCAGGAGCAAATTGCTCTTTTTTTTAATTTGTTCTAACTCCGAATCAGGCCCCCAGTGTCTGGTGATGCAGGAAAGTATAGGCTTCACCGCTACCGCCGTCTGGGTTATGTGTTGGTATTTAAAGAAAATATAGAGGAAAGATTGGAAGTCACCGTTCTTTTCTCCATAATTGCTTTGATAAATAGACTCCACGGATTCTCAAATTAAGTCTACAAGATGGTTCTAATGTGGGTCATAAAGCGAATGTAGAACAGTTTGTGCAGCCCAAAATGTAAAAATGAAATAGAAAGTGTTTACTATCTCAGTAAACACATTAACTACTTCAAATATTCAATTCAAGCTGAACTAAATAGTTCAAAGAAATCTAATCTGTTTTATAGCAATTGGCCCTCATTATACTTGTGCCGTAAAATTATCAAAACTTTTAATATGTTGTCGTGCTATATTACTCAGAAGTTTACATGTTTTGCTAATACTGATGTTCCCAGTCTTACCCCAAACAACACCACACAGCAGAATAGATTGACTGCCATTGTCCAAGTATGGTCATAGACTAAACAAATGACTTCCTACAAAATACTGTACATATTAACAACTACCACGTGGAATAGAGAAACACTGTATGCTTATATTGCTAGAACCAATTACCTACTCTCCCGGAAAGGCCACGAGGCTCCCGAAAATCAGGTGGCGTTTCTGGCCACCTGGAAAAGTGGGCAAATGTCTGGCACCCCCCTCTACCTGCATGCAATTTCCCCCCTTTTCCTGTGGCCACCCAATTACAGAGCACAAGTAGGAGGTCCTGGGGGGGAGGGTCAATAACTCGATTCACAGTGAATCGCGGCACCATGCACCCTGCACAGCCCTTTCCGGCCACCATGCACCCTCTGTGGTGACCTGGCTGGTCAGCACAGAGGGGGCAGGAAAGTCTGCTAGTATGCAGAACTTTCTATCTCTGTGCAACTGACCTAGGAAATTTTGATATGCATGAAAGTTTTACTGCTACTTCGTTCATTGCTGTTCAAGCCTCTGCAATGAGGTAGCTAACTCCTGGAAAAAGGTAATAACATAAGAAGCCAAAACAAAGGCACAAAGACAAAGTAGGGAATGAAGGGAATGTGTACAAACTCTATCCCAGACCACTGAAATCATACAGGCATTCATTGAAGACCAATAAGGGGTCAATTTTGAGTTGAGCAAGTCAGTAGCAATTATACTCGCACTGTGGGGGTCATTCAGACCAACTCGCGAGCGCAGGACGCTCGCAAGCGGATCGATGTTGCCCCACTGCGCATGCGCACGATGGAGGGAGCTCCGTCGTGCACATGCGCGAGACCCGGATAGCGACGGGCTCTCCATTGCTCCGGGTCTCGCACCAAAGGGGGCATGCTGTCGATGTTGATTGACAGCACGCCCCCTTTGGTGGGCGTGCCGGGGGCGTGGCTGCCAGACGGAGACGTTCCCATGGGAACGCCTACCGTCTGAAGCCGGCCCCACTGACATCACCAGTGATGTCAGTGGGAGTGATTTTGGCTCTGATAGAGCCAAAATCACTCCTGGGCTTGCGGCAGCGAGACCCTACCGCATGGTCTCCATCGCAAGCCCGATGGTCGCGATGGTCTTGACCATCGCGACCATCATCATGGATGCTCGCATAAGCTGTGGGTGGTCACCCACAGCTATGCGAGCGTCCAGGAGGACGCTCCATTTTCATGGAGGAGGGCCCTGATTCAGAGCGAGCGCTCTGGTCAGAGCGTTCAGCTCTGAATCAGGCCCTCTGTTAACTAACTAAATGCTGTCCACATCTTTGTGACTGCACTGTCCCTTGCCATACGCTTGTTCAAATTAAATGGGATTGAAATGCTGGCAGCTGCTTAGCATCCCGACAGCGTCATCCTGATAGGAGGAAATCCCGACAGTGGCAGGTAAGTCACCTAAGCCTCCCCTCTCCCTCCCTCTAACTTTAACCCTCCTTTAGGGGTGCCTAAACCTAACCCTCCCGGGGTGGTGCCTAACCCTAACCTCCCCACAGCAGTGCCTAGCCCTAACCTCCCCTTCCCCTAGCCTAACCCTACCTGGGAGGTGCCTAAGCCTAAGTCCCCCCTGGGTTGCCTAAACCTAACTCCCCCCTCCCTATAGCTAAGTGCTAGGGATGGCTGGACTCACCTCAATTGGTCTGGCATCCTTCGGTAATTCAGCGTCGGGATGAAGATAGGCGTCGGTGTATCAACGCCTATCTTCTGTCTGTTGCCGGTCTTCTAGTGTCGGGATATAGACCGGCAGCATTTAGTCCGCTGGTCTATTAACTACATCCCATTCAAATAGCTTCCATCACTATCAGTGCATACTTGCACCAGTCTTATACCTGATGGAGGATATCCATCTGAAATTAGATAGATCTCCGCATATACGCAATTACGCATAGCCTGCAATTCCTGTTGGAAATGTGTACAACTTGATCTTATGGCAGAGTTGTGTACACATACATAAGAAAGCCAAGTAACCAGTCCAGAGGAACTTAACAAGGATTGTGTGTTTATTGGTGTACAGCAGTACACACCGTTTCACTACTCACACCCTTGCATGGAGCAGAGCCTGTACTGGAGTGGGGTTTTGCAGCTCACCAACCGGTGACCGACTCATACACTGGGTAATGGTGCAAGTGCTGGAACAGCAATAAATAGCAGTTACTGGTCACAGGAGCTAAGGGGCGGCCAGCCGTCCTCCACTGTATAGATCAAACAAAGTAAAGTAAGATGGAGCCGTGTATGCACAGGTAGGACGGATAGAAAGAAATGGATGCAGATGCACTATACAATCATTACTGCTCAAAATTTAAATATATATTACAATTGAATATCATATAACAGGTTGTTAGCATATATTTTGGATACACCAATGGCCACATCACCTCTGGTTGGGCAAGTTCCTAACACTTTGGGGTTCACATCTGGGGCACAGGGCCACTCCTCTTATATGCGTAGGTAGGGTAATGGAGGTGATCTTGGTAAGGGAACAAAAGTGTCTTATGAGGAACCATGTTGTTGGAGACTGCGCAGTAGCGTACTCCACTTTTAACAATTCCGACTAAATATTCTTGACACGTCCTCACTAAGCTTAGCCTATGTGCGAAAGCCCTGTTGCCACTCAGTTATTTTGATTCAGCCATAAAGGGAAATGTGACTGAGATGTGTACAAAGAAATCTTGGTTTGGACTTCTCAACTGTAGCTTTAGTAAAGTCCATCTTATTCACTATGTAGGACTCAGCAACAGATTCTTGACTTAAAACCTTTGAATTTCTGTCACTGTCATGATTCTTGATGTCTTTTACATTCTTGGCTCCCAAGTTATGAAATATCTCTTTTCCTACTTTAGAGTTCTATTCACACCACTCTTTGACTTTGGTCTTTGATCTCCCTGAGGTACATTATTTGCAATTCTTCATGGGTGGTTTGCCTATGTTTGATCTAGCAGATGACCTTTGCTGTGGTTGGACTTTCACACTGGTTTTACTGGATCAGATTCTTCTCCAGGCACCAGTTTGTCTAATTGAACATATTTGCTCTGCATGTCAAAGTTTAGCTTTTCTTCAATGTATTGTTTCTTTAAACACAACATCTCTTGATTTAAAAGTTTTCATGTATTTGGATTCTACAATCTGTAATACTTACTCTCATGGCAATAGCCAAGCATTATGCACTTTATTGACTTAGTATACAGCTTGCTTCTTCTTTACTTTGGCAGGGGCATTGAGAACCGTGCCGTACCCAGGGGAAGTGGGTATGGCCTAATCGTGGGAGTTGTCGCCACGCTCCTTTAGGATAAATAAAAGGAAAAAAAAATCATTATCATCAAAAATATTAGCGGCGCTGTACTCTGGGGAGGGGGGTGCTGTGAACCCCTCAGCCCGGCGCATAACTAGGGGGGGTACAGTCAGTGTGAACACTCCCCCCCTCAAGCATAGGAAGAAGACTGTTGTGTGCTGGGCTGCTGTGAGGTAAGAGGGAGCAAGCCCGGGCAAATAGTACCTGCCTCCCCCCCTCTCTGCACCACTGTCCTTTGATACACGGATGTAGGCAATATGTTTTCAGGTGTTTTACACTTGGCTTATTTTTTGACCAGGCCTCACTTGGTGTTATGTATTTCATGACGATTGTTGGAGAACGGTTCTTCAATTAAACTGCAGTGGACACAGCTTCCAGCAAAATTCTTCAGCTGTCACTTTGCTTTCTCCACTAGTGTGCGATTTGCTCATTCATGAATACCATTTTGTTTAGGACTATGAGTGATGGTCAACTGAAGTTCTATTCCATATTTCCTCAAGAATGTTAAGATATTTACAGCCATTATCAGATTTCAGTACTTTGAGTCTGTGGTCTGTTTGGTTCTCTACAAGTATTGTTTAGTCTGCAATTCTCTTCACTACTTCAGATTTTTGTTTCATGAAATATGTATGTCATTCTCGTGAGGTCATCTATAAAGGTTACAAAGTATTTGTATGGAGACTTTACCTCTATTGGTCCACACACATCTGAATGTACTACTTCAAGTACTGCTGTGGCTCTATTTGTTGATCTTGGAAAAAGTTAAAGACTTTGTTTTCCAAATATGCAGCTTTTACGTACAGGTTTCCTTGTGTTAGTCACTGACATTCCTGTGACCATCCCATTGTGTAGCCTTGAACACTATCATATCCAAGATGACCAAATCTTCTATGCCAGAGTTCCAACAAGTGTGACTTACTTGTCATCATTGTGAGGCAGTGCTGTGTATCAAGTACATACAATTGCTGGTGTCTTGTGCTTGTAGCGATAATTGTCCCATCTCTACATATTTCTCACAATGCACTTTCCTTTGGCAAATTGAACTCTGTCACCTCTCTGCTCTAGGATACTGATGGCAATAAGATTTGTTTCCATCTCTGGTACATAAAACACATTTCAGATTTTTGACTTGCATAAAAGAACTCCTTCTGAATGAGCCTGTGTGAATTTAGAATTACACTTTTACAGGCATACAACTTCTGAGAAGCCTTAGAAGCATTACTTCTGACTGTCATACTTGTATAGAGAGAGATAGCAGTATTTCCTTACACTCAGACACACAGTGAAAGAGAGAGAGGGAAGATAAATAGAGAGGAAAAAGGCACAGCAATAGAGAGGGAGGAGTGTCACACAACCCTCAATAAGGCTCCCAGGTAATACCCCCAACAACTTACTGACCCTTGAGTAGGCAAGAGAGGATTCTTTATTGTGTGGAACTGTCAGAAGGAGCTGCTGTTTTCAGAGCATCTGTAGCTGTGCTGTGCAGTGACTGATGTGAGAAAATGTGGGAGCTGTAACGCTGTCTTTCCTCTCTATCAGGGAGAAGCTCCGCCCCTAAGCAAATGACCGCCCCTACTGAGCTGTCCATTACGGAGGCAGCTCCTACCATATCTTTCCTGCATTAGCAATGAACAGCCAGAAATAACCATTATAGGCAGTGTAGTCTTCCCCGTGTAGCGAGGATACTGTGGGGGACCCGGACCCAGCCGCATGCAGCCATGACGGGTCCTCTGCTCATCCTATAGCCTCATCTTGTTAGAGAGCCAGTGCTTCCCCTGCTAGCGGGGAAGGCTGGACTACTTACACCGCCATTGCAGCTGGTGCATGGTAGACTACGGGGGACCCCGACCCAGCCACGTGCAGCTGTGATGGGTCCACAGCTAACTGTGAAGCTGACTGTGAGATATAGTCAGGAAACCTGTGCACGCCTCAAGAAGTGGTGACGGGTCCCTCTAGCGGCTCCGGCGTTGCAGGCAGACAGAGGCAAACTGTCTGCTTGTGAAGAATGTAGAGAGAAAAAAAAATTATATTAACTATACTCAGAGTGTGCCCAGGGACTGGCTCCCTCGAGGCACTTTTCTAAAACTGAAGAGGTGAGGGGCATAGAGGGGGAAGTGCCAGTTACATCTAGAAATTCTTAAAGTTCCGGCTCCACTCTGCACCCGTCTATACCCCACAGTCTTGACTCCAGTGTCCCATGTGGATGAAGGAAAAAAATTGCGTAGGGGTGCCCCCTATATTTAAAACCAGCACCAGACTCAATCCGGCTGGGGTGTAATGCCACAGTCAGGGGACCCTATCACCGTGTCACCCAGCCAAACCAATAAAGGGTCCCCTCTCCTGATCACCCCAGGCTTAGTCTGAAGCCCGGGGCTATTCCCCGCACCCCTTCCGCTGTGGGTGCAGGGGAAATAGTAGTGTTAAAAAATAGAAAATATTGTTTTTTTTACCATGGAACTACAGGTGCCAGCATGCCTGCCCTTTGGCACTTGTGGAACTACAAGTGCCAGCAGGCGGTCGGCACCCATATGCCTGCTATAGAGAAAATTGTTAAAAAAAAACACAGTACACACACACTGTAAAAAGTACAACTTTATTACATAGACCTACCTCACTCACACATACTTACCTGCTGCCAGCTGTTCTGTCCCTTTCTCCAAGTAGAATTCAATGGGGGTACCTGGAAAAAAGATGCTATACTCTTCGTAGAATCCCCGGACTTGACAAAAAACTGAGTGACCCGATCCATGCCGGACAAGTATTGGTATATGTGTTGTCACATATACCAATACTTCCCAAATGACAGGAGGAGGGCCTCTTCAGGAAATCCCATGGCCTAGCAGCCAATCAGAAACTGCTTTAAATATAGCGGCCCCTCATTGGCTGTGACCCACGTGTAATCGGCCAATGAGTGGCTGCTATATGTTAAGCGGCATCTGATTGGCTGCCGGGTTGTGGGATTTCCCGAAGATGCCCGTCTCCTGTGACCTGTGGGTGGTGAAATCTGTCTCCTCTACCCCATATTATTTTATTTACTTTATTTTGGTCAATATTTATGATTATAAATCTGAAGTATCCTGCATGGTCTTATCTCGTGGTCCCCTCTCCCACCCTTTCTCCTATCCTCAACCCCCATCTTTACCCAAATCTGAAGAAAATTTGGTCATTGTCTTTTTAAATCTTTTTTTAACATTTTTGATTATTGTTTATTCTATATTCTGACCTTGTTATACAGTGGCATTTTCTCTGTATTATGTCTGTGTTTTTTTTATGTCATAACGCTTTTGTTTTTCTTGTGTTGTCATTTTGATTGACCATTCAAAATAAACAATTATAAAAATAATAATTCTGAAGCATGGCTGTTGCTATCTATTCATCATCTATTTCCACACCAACAGATGTCAACTGCTGAGAAACATACATCATTCTGTCTATATAATCACTCATATCTCTGCATTCATGTAATTTTCTATTATACAATAAATGCATTAAATGTATTCTCCTCATGACACCTCTATCTTGATATACCTCTTGCAATAAAATTCACATGTCTCTAGCTGACTCCTTCCCATGAATTGTGGAGTATACATGTTGCTCCACACACAAGTCTATGGTGCCCATGTCTCTCTATTTCATCTGGGCTTGGGCTGTCACCATGATCTACTGTTACTTTCCACAGTCTTTCCCATTTAAGTTACATCTACATGGCAAATCTCTACATGTAGTTTAGTTTTGTGAACCCCATCACAGGTGAAATTCTGTGACACTGTCTTGCTTGAAACATACTGGGCCAAATGTAATAGGGTTAGAGTTTAGAAAATGTGAGAGAAAACTCGCATTTTTAAACTCAACCAATGTATTTAAGTCACAGAACATGCAAACTTGCATGTTTTTCAGACTCAAAAAACTCTCAAGATTTAAACTCTCATCCAGGTGTTTCCTGTATTGAAAATACAACTCGATCAATGTATTAGTGTCAGAGTTTTACTGCTAAACTCTCTCATTTTCTAAACTCTCGCATTTGGCACACTCTGTTTGTTTAACTGTGTGCAGCTGCAGGCTCTGTATTCTTACATGCAGCCAAGATGACAACTGAATGCTTCTCTGGCATTTGTAATGAAACTTCACATGTGCTTCTGCACTCTCTGTATACACTCTGTGTGCTTTGAACACTAGAACACTGCTTGCATATACTAAGGGCTACGGGGATGATAGCTGTTCTCCACTGTATCGCTCAAACATATTAAAGATGTTGCCACAAATGCACAAGTGGGTTACAATGGCCTTCTTTTTAAGGGAACAAAAGTGTCCCTTGAGGAGCCATATTGCTGGAGACTGTGCAGTAACAATTCCGACTAAACAGTCTTGACACGTCCTCACTCATTTTAGTCTATGTGTGAAAGCTCTTTTACCACTCAGTTATGTTGATTCAGTCACAAGTGAAAATGCGAATGAGATGTGCGCTACAGACATTCCTGCTACTATGCATCTGAAGTTTTTATAAAAGTGAGATCATTTGAATTTCATCTTAACAAGTAAAGCACTTACACATTTAGGGCCTGATTCTGAATTGGGGGTAAAGCAAAAAAGAGCACGTAACGGCACCTTGGCAAAACCATGTTAAAGTTAGAGATGAGCGATTGACTCTGTTCTTTTCACCATACTAGTGCACGTTCGGTTTTAATCTCATTGGCTATATGAAACACGTGAGAGCCAGATAGCCAATAAGATTTTGAGATCCAAACATAACCCAGTAAAACTGAATGGCTCATCTATAGTTAAAATGTACATAAAGATTTAGATTTCAAAGAATTGCAGTGTAAAAATAAAGCTGTCCAGCATTTGTGGGCTACATGTAAAAGCAGCCAATATTTACCCTGCATGGAAAAAGAATAAATATATCTGCACCCTTTGCATCGCAACATGTTTTGTTCAGGAGCACAGTTACTGTACTCCCAATCAGAATCAGACCCTTAAATGTATATATTGGATTAAGTGAAAATTTAGTTCCATACGTTTTGTTTAACTGTACAGATCCAGGGGTCTATTCGTGATGTTAATTATCAGGGCCCTGATAGTTAACATTCTAACTCATCATTGCTCCGGCGCTGAGACAGCTCTTTTAAAAATCAGCTGTCCCCGGGAGCTGCTTCACTGCTCCATTTGGAGCAGTGACACTAGTGTATGCGGATAGCGGGCCATTCCGCGAGAGGAAGGAAAGCAGGAGATACAGTATCTGTGATATCTCCTGCTTTACCTTCTTAATGAATGGCCCTATTCATCATCACTTAATTTCTACAATAGCAGGTGAAAATGTTCATTTTCACCTGTTTTTGTAGAAATTGAGTGATGATGAATAGGCCTCCCAGTCAGATACAAAGGAGGCAACTGTATGAATCCCAAAAATTGTCAGTGCATTGGTTGTATTTCTTATGTTTATAGTGGTGGTTATGAAGTAAGGTTATCCATCTCTAGTGATTTTGTGGTGAGTTATACATAGATTGTGAATATTTATAATATATTCTAATACCAGTGTGTGACCATGAAATATTATTCAATGGATTATTTTATGTGTCTTGCCAAATACAGGCATAGACATACTTAGGGGCATATTTATTACACACATATTTCACAAAATGTGTGTAATAAATATGCCCCTTAGTGTGTCCATTTTGGGGGGATACACACAAAAAGTATTACATGGATGTATTACAGGGGTTCTGCAGCATATAGATATCTTTGTTACCAATCGTAACAATTCTATGGGAGCTGCTATATTTTGAGATTTACCAAGCAGCTTGGCTCCATTAGATAACTCCATTTTAATATGGCATTAGCCATTGTAGCCTATAGGCTACATATCATATAATCACATAATATCAGAGATATCTGCAGCGGTCTCCTGCTTTTGACTGCAAAAGCAGCCCCCATAGAAACCTATGGGGGCTGCTTTCTTGCCGATGGTGATAGCCATTGAAGCCAATAGGCTACATATTACAAAGGGCATCGGGAGATGGATCCATAGCACTCTCAACTTGCACATGCGGGGTGACTGCTGGCATTTGCAAGAAAAGTAATTGCTAATGCGATCACTATACTTTTACACATTGCAGAGACAGCCTCCTATCAGAGCCCAGATCCCTGCATGCAGGGCTATTTTTCTTGAAAAATAGGTTTAGGAACTGTGGTTGGAGCTACTCGGGGTGGAGCTATAAAAAGACAATTATTTATATATTATATATATATATATTTATTCTATATACTGTGGTGAGAGGGGTGGTCTCTCACCTGAATTGCCCACATTCTGGTGGGATCAGCTCCCTCTAAGGGAGAGGAAAACTAGACAGGCACATTCTGTAGCTGCAGTAGAAGTTTGGAACTCTGGGCAGTGGCGTAACTAGGGCAGGGCGAGCGGGCTGCGTGCCCTGGGCGCCATTGGACCAGCGGCGCGGGGGGGCGCTGCCGGCCACGGTACTGGCCCGCCCACCCTAGTTAGCCAGGGTAGCGCCGACCGCAATGAGTGCGGTCAGTGCTACACATTTACACAGGACCGGCGCTAGGCTTCCAGCGCCGGTCCTGTGCTGCACGCCTGAGCCCGTTCCCTCCCCCTGAGCGCTTGCCCAATAGCGCCAGGAGACGGGCTCAGGCTGTGCATAACACACGCATCGCCGCCAGCGCTGGCGGCGATGCGTGTGTGCAGCCAATGAGAGTCAGATAGACTCTCATTGACTGCTGCAGCACCCACTGCAAGAGCGGGACTTACGTCCGGCTCCTGCAGTGGGTAATGGGACTGACGTCATGACGTCATGACGTCTGTCCCATAATGCAGAGCGCGACAGCCTGGGCGGCAGCAGCGTCGCGACCAGGAGCAGAAATTCAGGTAAGTATATTTTTTTATATATATATATATATATATATATTTTTTAAAACCTATCTGCACAACGGGGGAGGGGGGTGGCTACTACTGGGGGGACCTCTACTGGGGGAGGGGTGGCTACTACTGGGGGGACCTCTACTGGGGGAGGGGTGGCTACTACTGGGGGGACCTCTACTGGGGGAGGGGTGGCTACTACTGGGGGTGCCATTGGCAGGACCTACTCTACTGGGGACTACTACTTGGGGGGGAACTACCACTGGGGGCATTATAAAAGGGGCCTACTACAAGAAGCACTGCACTCAGGGGACCACTACTGGGAGCAATAATAGGAAGGGCCACTACAGGGGGCACTGGATAGGGGGGATCACTACAGGGTGCCTGCATAAGGGGGCCACTACTGGAAAAGCTGCATGGGGGGACTACTGCTGGGGGCACTATATAAAGGGCACTGCATAGGGGGGGGAACTACTACTGGGGGCACCATATAAAGGGCAATGCATAAGGGGATACCGCTACTGGGCGCACTGCATTGTGGGGACTGCTACTGGGGGCACTGCATAAGGGGGAACACTACGTGGGGCACTGCATTTGGGGGGGCCACTACTGGGGGTACTGAGTAAGGGGAACTAATTGGGGGCTGTATAAGGGGGACCACTACTGGGGATACTGTATAAGGGGCACTACTATGGGCCTGCATAAGAGGGACCACAACTGCATACTGGGGGTACTGTATAAGGGGTACTACTGGGGTTAAGGTGCATATGGATAGGAATGTTCAGCGTGAAAATAAAGGGGTGTGTCATGTTGACACGCCCCATTTTTAAGTGACCACGCCCATTTTTTTCACGCGCGCACAGCGCGGGATGTTAGGGGGGGGCTCCCTTTTCAAATTTGCCCTGGACTCCAAATACCCTAGTTACGCCACTGACTCTGGGTTTTCTGGGCTGCACAGCTCAAAGTGGAAATATGGAATTCTGGGTTTTCCAGGTCACCCAGAGCCAGCAGGAATCAGTAGCAGAGGAAGAGATTAAAACTCTCATTCACCTAGTCTTCCATGCACTGATGCTGAATAGCAGCCTGCGAGTAGGCCCACGTGACTGTAGTGCCAGGGACCAAGGGCTATGCCAGGAGAGCATGGCCAAATGTAAACAAGAGGAATGCAGCAACCCCTTTTTTTCAATTACTTATTTTCTGCATGTACAGTACATGTTTTTCTAGACCTAAGCCTTAGTATGCTGCTCTTCAGTGTCTTCTGCAGTAAAAAGACACTGTGTAATCAACGGAAATCTGCCTACCAAGTCCTTATTTCAAGTACCCACTTTACAATACATATATAGTATTTAGAAACAAAGGCACCCAAAAGGGACTTTAAAATTAAACTTATCTTATGGAAAATATATTTTTGCCCAGGACATTACATCATCGTTAAAGAGAGGTTCAGGAACTGAGGGCCTCATTCAGCAAGGATCGCAATTGCAAAGTTGCACACAGGCTATAGATATATGATGTATGCACGCAGGCTATAGATATATGATGTATGCACGCAGGCTATAGATATATTATGTATGCACGCAGGCAGCTTTGCAATGTGATCCTTGCAATCATTCAAATGCAGCAGAAGGTGTGTAACCCTGGGTTCCGGGGTTATGTTAATGTTGTATTTTAGTGCCTCCACCCAAGCTGAATTACACTGTAATATGCTTAGATAGGCTTGCTTGGGTGATGGTGGGTACACACTACACGATATGCTCCCTGAGCGATATCGTGTAGTGTTGTCCCCGGCAGCCTGTGCTCAATGTCGTTCATGACATTGAGCACAGCCGCTGAACGATATCATTAACGATATCATTCAGCGCCGGGCTCTCTCCCCCATTCCCTGACATGCAGCAACCTGACGAGATCGTCAGGTTGGCCTGCATGTCAGCCCGATGAACGATGATGACGAACGACCCGCAGGAACGCGCGTCGTCGTCATCGTTCATCTTTTTGGGGTTAAAAATGGACGATAAAGTGGACGACTGAACGATAATGATATCGTTATCGTTCAGTCGTCCACTTTATCGCCCAGTGTGTATGCACCATAAGCCTATAAATAGTTATGTTCCTATTATATGTAGTAGTATATCACATAGGTCTGACGTGTTGTCTAGCACAATCCTTTATGTGATCACAAATAAATGACACTTTTTTATCATACCAATTTCCCTTCTTCTCTTCACAGGTTCAGAAGGTTCTGGATTCTTGTTGCTGCTCCTCCTGGTAAGTAATCTCACATACACATAGATATACTTTTCTTATTTTTATCCAGAACAATTTTCATTAGTTTACATATTCTTCCACATAAAACTCATTCAATAGAACTTTGTTACATTACATGCAATTACACTAGAATATAGCTACAATGTTGTTCCTATCCTCATTTGCAGTACTGGTTACAGTCCAATACCCATAAATGGCCAGCAAAGAGTTTTAAGTCTCTAATAAAATCCAAGTCCTTTATATCTTCTGGCTTTGATATAGTATTATTCGAAGTTCAAGGTTATTTAATATGACTGTGCTTAGAACGTAGTTAGAGATATATGTGCCTTTATTTGAATCTCCTGGTCTGAAGCTTTCCTCTAGGACTGTTTCCGTTAAATAGGCAACTAGATGTCATGGATAT
Source organism: Taudactylus pleione (assembly GCA_031769625.1). NCBI lineage: Eukaryota > Metazoa > Chordata > Amphibia > Anura > Myobatrachidae > Taudactylus > Taudactylus pleione. The sequence continues at coordinate 2,262,701 of JAUIMM010000241.1, forward strand.
CCTCTAAGCTGTACATCATAACTTTTGTTTCAATTATTACAGCCTTCAAGTTAAATATTCCCCTAATGCTGTAGGTTTTAATATTAAACTGATAGACTCAAGCAGAAGCCAGAGTAGGACTTGATATGTATTGGTTTATTTACATTTCCCAGACACTAGCCTAGGATATCGTAGACTCTGAGTTTCAAAGTTTATTCCTAGTGATGTACTAAGACTCTCCTTTACCTAGTACTCATCTCTTCAGGAGATTTACCCTTAACATGACCGCAGTGCTGCAGGCCACTATTATAGTTTAGAGACTTTACTGCAACCAATGTAATGTCCCTTGATGAAGTTTACTCAAACAGCTATAGACCAGTGTGCTAATCTGCCTGTCCTTTCCTTCTTTAGTTTGAACTACTTCTTTCAATTTTACTGGTACACTCCCCGACTCCTTCCTTTACACTAAACTGTGCGGTAAGACCTGGGGTTAATACCCATATATCTTAGTAGCTAGTCCAGTACCTAAAGGGTAAACTCCCCTCCTTGGTTCACCTTAATTTAGTGTGGAGAACTAAACTGCCCAAGGCTTGTATCCTCTGTGTATTAGTGCAGAGTTATACTACTCACAGCAGCTGCAGATTGGTGATATCTTGCATGGAGGTAGTCAGCGTTATAACTGCCCATCAGCAATAGGTGTCGGCTCCAAATGGACGCTTTGCGGCTACCCGGACAGGCTCTGTGTGTACACTGGCACTCAAACCTTTAATCAGCCTCGGATGGCCACACCTCCATCGCTGCAGTGGCTCTCTCTCTCCCTGGAGCTGGCCTCGTCCTGCCTCTCACCTAGTTGCCAGCCTGTCACTGGGCGCCAGGGCTTCCGGATCAGCCCACTGCTGACATCGCTTCCTCTGCCGGGACACCGTGACAGCCGTGCCAGAACTCCGACCAGTGCTGCCTGCTGCCCAGTCCCTCAGGAACTGTCCACACTGGCCTCAATCACCAGGGCTCCTGGTTACCACCGTCAACACACTATTGCAGCACCAGAGAATCCCGGTGTGAGCTCTCATGGTTGAACCGCAGACTGGTGCTAGCGCCAGCATTCCTTCCTTATATACCCCCTCTCTAGGGGCCACGAGCCTCTCCTTCCCACTCAGCACGATCCTAGCTTAAGGTGGCCATACATGGTGAGATTCAAAAGTTGGTCAGATCAGTTGTAAGATTTCCCTTGAAAATTCTTCCCTTCAGATACAGGACAATTTGTATTTAAAATGCAACTATTTCACATAAGACCATACGATTTGATCAATCACATCACATAATGTATGTCAATTCCTACACGATCAGTTGAGATCTCTATGCAAAACCATCTGATCTGCGATCCAACTAGACGACAGCGGGGAAGTGCATCGGGGTCGCAGAAGACTCAAAATACAACTATTTTCAAATGATTGGTCTGTCCAACCTGTAGAAACTGCCCAAATCGTGTGATCAATCGTCCCGTGTATGGCCAGCATTAGCTGGCTCGTGCTGATTCTAGCATGTTCTCCATGCCCCTTAGACAGTGCATGTTTTCCAGGTCTCCACACAGAATGACAAGTTAAATAATTATCTCCACCTGTGGATGTTTGAGAACCTTTGCACTAGACCAGTGGTTCCCAAACTGTGCACTGTGGCACCCTGGGGTGCCTCGGGACACTTGCAGGGGTGCCTCTGCTTGGTGGTCCAGCACCAAATCAAATAATTTGTGGTCAATGTAATGTAAATATGTGGACAAATAGAAGCGCATACCTGTCCCCCACCACATAACTGAGCGTAAGGATGACAGGTAGCACAATTTACTTCACTTTACTACTTCACTACATTTTTTTCTGAACTTCTCAATAACAAACATTTGGCTTAGGTGTGTCGTGTAAACAATGCTGATACACTGGGGTGCCGTAATTCAAAAAAGTTTGGGAACCACTGCACTAGACGATTAAAATGAGCGATTGAATGATAACGATATCGTTTGATAATGATTCGATAATCATTTGAAAATCATTTGCAGATTGTTTTAGAAATGTCTGAAACGACCAGTGATGTGCGCTCCCGCTGGTCGTTTAGACATCTATCATCGGGCAAACATGCTGGTCAATCTGTCCAGCATGTTTGCCCCATGTTTGTCAGTGAATGACTGCTCGTTCAGTGTAGGCACATCAGAGACTGACGAACGACTGCACAATTACAATGTCATAATCGTGCAGTCTTTTGCCTGTCTTCTAGTGGATAGGCACCTTTAAATTCGGGCAATTTCGGACCAGACACAATTCTTAGTAACACTACCTTTCAGAGCGTCAGCATAAAAAGGAATATGGACTTTTATAGTATCCATTGCTGCACCTTATTTTTATCACTGTTTCAGTCGTATAGATAAACATTCATTGTTATTTTTTTAGTACAGGTTGAGTCTCCCATATCCAAATATTCCGAAATACGGAATATTCCGAAATACGGAATATTTTTAGTATGGCTGAGATAGTGAAACCTTTGATTTTTGATGGTTCAGTGTACACAAACTTTGTTTAAGGGACAATATTATTAAAATTAAATGATAAAATGACCTATAGGCTGTGTGTATAAGGTGTATATGACACATAAATGAATTTCATGCATATACGCAAACTTTGTTTGAGCCACAAAATTATTGAAAATATTGTATAAAATTACCTACAGGCTGTGTGTATAAGGTGTTTATGATTCATAAATACATTCTGTGTTTAGATATGGGTCCTATTCCCAAGATATTTCATTATGGTATGTAATTATTCCAAAATACAGAATATTCCGATATCCAAAATACCCCTGCTCCCAAGGATGTAGGATATGGGAGACTCAACCTGTATAGGTTTTTTGCATCAGGGTTTAACAGAAGCTTTATATGCAGTCAAACATGTTTTTTTCCAGTGTGCCTCTGTCTCCACTTAGTGGTAAACTTAGAAAGTGCTTTTGTCTGCATCAGTGCTTTTTATACTTAGGAAAGTTTTTCTGAATACACTAGAATATTGCAATCCCATGTACTGCTTTTATTCGTTGAACTGACTAAACTGGGTGCCGCTCACAGCAACCTATGATTTACCTTAAAATACCACACCTGTGACTATAGTAGACTACAGCCAATGGCTCAGAATGCGACGTACACTGGATCCTTATCAATGCTGAATGTAGCTCTGTGTTACAGCTTTTCACTGATCTTTCAATGGGGGAGATGAATGAAGGGGCAATGGGGGGCATAATGGTAAGTGCGCACGATACAGCTTCCCTGCATGTGGAAGTGCAGGGAAGCAAGCAGCATGACGGGGGCGCTATGGTCCCCCGTTATTATCGGTGTAATATAGGAGTGCCGATGTGCAGGCAGATGTATGAACGGTCAGTGATGGTCACCAGTACTGACCTTTCCGACAACTGCAGCTATTGATATAGACAGCTCTCTGCCCTATCACCACAGCAGGGACAGCACTGTCCATGGCTGTGGCAGCTGCCGGGCTCTGGGCGGTGCTTGCGAGATCTCACGCATGACCAGTGGAGCCAGCCGGGAGGTGAGACATAGCGCATCAGTAAATTTACCCCTTGGAGTCTGAAGAGAATGTGAGTCCTATAACGAGGAAAGATTTTCTTTAACTACTGCTTTTCAATTTTCTTTAACTACTTTAACTATAGTTAATTACTGTAACTATTTTCTTTAACTACAATTTTCTTTAACTACTGCTTTGCAATGGGGGGTAAAATGGTACATTACCACTTCCCTGCATGTAGAAATGCAGGGAAGCAAGCAGCATGAAAGTGGCGCCATGTTGATCCTCTCTGACACATGCTTTGTTTCTCGCTCCCATGCTGGTTGCCCTAATCACTCTGATGTCTCCGGCTCCAGTGTATTCTCCAAGTGCTGGTGGTCTCAGGGAGCTCGGAGTTCCGCCGGCATTCCCACCGGCCCCAAACACTGAGTGATGCCATGTTGATCCTGGTTAGCTGACCACTAAAGCTGGCCACACACTAGACCAACTTACATCCAACCAGCCAACTTGTTGATTGGTTGGAATAAAAATCTGGTAAGGTATGAAAGCAAATGACAATCAGCAATTTGCTCCCAAACGCCAGAAAATGGACAAAGACTGTTGTTTGAACAAATTATTTAGATCAAACATTTAACAAAACTTGTCTGAAGACCATTTTCATCTGTTTTCTGGCATTTAGGAACAAATTGCTGAGCATCATTTACTCCCATTCCTTACCAGATTTTCATTCCAACCAATCAACTAGTTGGCTGGTTGGACAGATAATCTTTAGATGTGTGGCCAGCTTAAGTCTCCAATGGGTATCCAGGTCAGTGGCCACCTCATGGCATCACCCAATCCCAGTAAGGTACAGGATATAAAGCGGGGGCATTTCTAGAGAGGAGGGGGCCCGTGTGCAGTCTGTGAGCTGTGCGCGGCCAGTGCCAGAGTTATAGACTCTGGACACTAGTGTGTGCCCAGAGTCTATAATGTATGCACAGGTCACTGGGAAAATGGCCACAGCAGCCATTTTCCCTGTACTGCGCATGCGCAAATGACGGGAAAATGGCCACTGCGGCCATTTTCCAGACGTTTTACAGTGCCGTACCCCCGCGCCGATGTGGGACTTTGGAGAGGTAAGTAATATTATGGATGCAGGGTGTGCGGTGCGGGGCCCCCCTGGACTCAGGGGCCCGTGTTCCCTGTACACCCTGCACCCATGATAGATATGCCCCTGGCCTCACTCCTCACAGCATTCAGTGCCTGAACTTCATCGCTGACACATGCTTTGTTTCTAGCTCCCATGCTAGTTGCGCTAGTCACTCTGATGACTACGGCTCCAGTGTATTGTCCAAGTCTGGTTCCACTCCAACTCCAGTGCATTCTCCAACATTGATTCCACTCCAACTCCATTGTATTCTCCAAGTCTGGTTCCACTCCAACTCCAGTGTATTCTCCAAGTCCGGTCTCCCTACAGCACCTAGATCATTCTCCAAATACAGTCTCCCAACAACATAAGTGCATTCTCCAAGTCTGATATCACTACAGCACCTAGAGTATTCTCCAAGTTCGGTCTCACTACAGCATAAGTGCATTCTCCAAGTCTTGTCTCACTACTTCACCAGTGTATCGCACTCCAGGCCAGTGCCTACCATAAGTTCTGCTCTTAGCAGGGGCATTTTAAGAGAGGAGGTGGCCCGTGTGCATTTCCAATCTGGTGCCCCATCCTCTCTCTCCGGTGGCCGGCAGCCGATTAACGTGGCTGACCGGCCACCACAGTATCAGTAGACTCTGGGCATTAGAGTGTGCCCAGAGTCTTCTGTGCATGCACAGATCACTGGGAACATGGCGTAGCCGCCATTTTCCCAGTGATTTCCTCAATGCGCAAAATGCTGGAAAAATGGACGCGGTGGCCATTTTCCGGCATTTTGAGCAGTGCTGAGACACCCGAAGCGGGACCTCGAAGACACCCATTATAGATATGTACCTGGCTCTTAGTCCTTGCTATCTGATAACACCCACATATATTGTCCTGTTGCTTATTCCATCTATGAGGAGGACTTATATACGACCATCTCTACTGCAAACCTCCCATACCACCAGTGAGCGAGTACCTGAGCCTCTATTGAGTAGTCCTGTCCCCAGTCCTGACAGGATGACTGTTATTACCAAGCTGGCCAAAGAACAGACCAGGTAGAAAACAATCTAGATGGAGTAGCCACCTACCATCAAACAACAGCAACTAATTACCAATAAATTTACCAAGGTAATGGAGCTACAGGTAAGCTAAGAAGACCAGTACAAAAAGCAAGATAGAAAAACTGGGAGAATTCCATTGGAAGTTGAACTCCCCCACCTGGACCTCTATCTGAAAAAGTTGTAAATGTACAGATGTGTCACCTACAGTAGCTATAGTAGCTTCTGTATGCCATATGATGCGGCTGAGATGCTCCGAGTGGTATAGTGTACTGTTTTCCTATAAATTTTGTGTCTCATTTGCATTGCAGTTGCAGCAAAACACCACTCAAAGTGTACTAGAGATGGTGGGCTGTGACTTTGATGGAAGAGCAGTTAGTTTTAAACACGTACAAAGTTGTAGATGAAGCACAATGGAACTTGTTGTGAGAAAAAGATGGGTTCGCTGCACTGTACCACTTTGTATGCAGATTCAGACTCATTGCACACAGATATACAAGTGTTGCATGTAAGCCCGAAGGCTGACAATTAAGCATGAGGGACATTAAACCACAAGTGTTGCCAGTTTAATAAGGTGTTGGCTTATGCCCCATTAAGTTTAGCAGGTCTTATGTTCGTGGGGAGTGGTCATGGGGTATTTAATGGAGTGATTTATGGAAATATGTCTCTTTGTTCCAGTTTTTCCCACCCTCCCTCTCTCTTTTTGTTTCATTTGTTGAATGTCTGATGGTTGGTTTGTGGTTGCGGAAAAGAACGGCACTTGGAGTTAGTTTATTTTAATAGTTAGGCTTAGTGGGTGTGCTCTCCTTGAAGTTGAGTAAGGCGACAGCCAATTGTCCTGGACGGGAAATGGCTATACCACCTGGATGAGTGGTTGAAGGTAAAGGAGAGTTGATCACCAATGCTTGGCTTGTGTGTGTGTTTGTTTGAGCCGTTTGGTTGTTATTGTCCTGTGCGTTCTTTTTGTGCCATCACCATTATTATTATTAGTATTAACTTATAGTCTAAAATGTAATGACTTGTCAAAAATAAATTGACAAAAAATTATAAATGCCAACACTGTTGTCTGTGTCTTTATTTTTAGAAGTTAAGTTACATTGTATTTACTGTAAGAAGATTATTTTATGGTAACACGTTAATACATGTTAGTGAGTTTAATCACATTTATCATTGTAATCTGGCAGAGTTGATTTGTTACACCAGTTGTTTAATTAATGTGAATAAGATGCACATTTTGAGTGATAAAGACAATCAGTACGGCCGAGTCATCTGGGATCTAGCGCGCCGGGAGGGGCTGTTTGGCGCGACTAAAGCCGCAATGTATAAGGTCACATCTGTATATATTCCTTGATACTCCTGAGGTTCATCTGGTTTTGAACAGGGCCCATTCTGGGCCTGATTTAGGACCACATGGGCCTAGGGCTGAAAATGATCAAGGGCCTATTGTGAGAAGTGGAGGAGCTGTGGCCAATACCATATAGGCGTGCATGAATAAGCCACTGCGATACCATTCGCCGCCTGAGGCCTCATAGCATGCGCAGAAGTAAGCAATTCCTGAGTGAGGTCTGACCTGCCTTAACTGTGCGTATGGGTCTGATGTTACTCGATGTTACTGATTGCTTCGCTATGCTGCCCTAAGTATACGGATGTGAGTAAGGGGAAGTGGGCATCCTTATGTCAGGCTGCGATCGCAATGTGAATGCAAACATTTACATATCACCGCTGATTTCAGCAACTGCGTTACGTGCGTATAAGCAGAATAGTGATCCTAAGACCGCAAACCTTTTACCATTCTACATCGACAGCACACTCTACAGTGCAGGAGGGGATTTTCTTTCTGTATCCTAATTTGGTCCCAGAACAAAATGTGGATTGCTAAAAATATTAATATTAGAGATTAAGCCTGTGCAATATACTTCTTTTGCTTCACCTTCCCAACTTTTTAGATAGAATAGAAAAACAGACCCTCATAATTAACATTTTTACGGCGAGCGCCGGAGCAATTCATCCTTGTTCTGGCGCGGAAACATGTGATCCGAAAATCATCTGTCTCCCCGAACAGATACACTGCTCCTTTTGGAGTTCAAGGAGGCACACAATGCGCCAGCATCCAGAGGAAGGAAACAGACAGGGGTGGAGGGATCTGAAAGGATCCCTCTTCAAAACCCGGGACTACTTCCCGTAGGGAAGGAGCAGGGTGAGCGTCGAGTGTGGGAGCAAACGCCATCTGTAGATGGCAAATGCTGCCGCAGTCAAGCTCCGAAAATATTGTGTTTTCAGAACTTGATGAAATTCTATCCATCATACTAGTGGGCCACATCGGAAGTGAAAGGTAAGCAGGGGATATCTGCGATATGGGCCCAAAAATGTATTTCTACAAAAGCAGATAATTTTCACCTGCTTTTGTAGAAATGAAGTGATAATTAATATTTATTAATTTATTATTTATTACCAGTTATTTATATAGCGCACACATATTCAGCAGCACTTTTACAGAGAATATTTGGCAATTCACATCAGTCCCTGCCCCAGTGGAGCTTAGAATCTATATTCTCTATCACATACACACTAGTTTGTTGGGAGCCAATTAACCTACCACTATATTTTTTGGAGTGTGGGAAGAAACTGGAGTACCTGGAGGAAACCCACGCAAACACAGGGAGAATATACAAACTCCACACAGTAGTGGAATCGAACCCATGACCTCAGTGCTGCGAGGCAGTAATGCTAACCATTACACTGTACTTGATATCATGTAAATTCTCTGGGGTATCGGACTCCAAATAGGTTATTATTAGTGGTTTCATCTTGATTCTCTGTTGATATCTGTATCTAAGAGACATAGGGACCATTTATCAACAAGTTTCATCATACGCAATGAGTTTAAAAACTTGTTGCGTATGATAAATGGCGCTTAAGCCAATCAGCTCCCAACTGTCATTTTTCAAACAGATGACAGCTAGGAGCTGATTAGCTGGAGCATCATTATGATACGCAACAAATTTAAAACTCGTTGTGTGTGATAAAACTCATTGATATATGGGCCCCATAATGCTTCCCAGTCATGATCAAGCTTTACATTTACATGATATCCATATTCCTCTTATACCATAGTTGGACCATGTGTGATACCCCTGAAAGTGTATTGGCCAGTTCATAGGAGTACATGGTAATTGACATATAGAATGCACTGTCTTTTAATATAATGTCAATTCATATATGTACACAAGTTTAATGTAAAAGCATGCCAGTCATATATAAACATGTATGTGCTGGTTGATAGGTATATACTGTATATACAGTGTCACGACCCTGTCTAGTTGCCTTGGGACTTACCCCTGTCAGCTTCCCAATGGAGCTGTGTGTGTAATTTGCCTGGAGGATTTGCTCTGATTATTGCACCTGGTCTCTCCTCTCCTCTGTCTGTGAGCACTGCTTGCCCTGATTGGAATCACAGGTGTGGTTCTGAGTCTCAGAGCTGCAGAGATGAATACTCCCTCTGCATGTTGTGCCTTCCGCCACTCAGAATGCTACTACCAGACCACCTGTCCGTATCCACCAATTGCTACCAGACCCATGGTATATATATCCTCTCCTGATAGCATTCTGGGCCTGAACATCTCGTATTCCCGTGGTGTATGGTTCATGCTGTTCCTGCATTCAAGTCTATCCCTGTAACCTGTTACAGCAATTCCTGGCGCTATCCAGAAAACCTGTTTCAACTGTACCTGGCAATCCAGTAAATCTGCTGGCAACAACCCCCGATGCTTCCAGAAAACCTGTTACAGCCAAACCTGGCAATCCAGTAAGCCTGCTGACAGCAACCTCTGGTGCATCCCGAAAACCTGCTACAGTAATACCTGGCATCCAGACGTCCTGTTACAGCAATACCTGGCCTGTGCTCTGCTGCTAGTCCTACTCCTGCTCCTACGACCGCTGATATATAAGGGACCCGTGGAGGCTGCTGGGAAAAAGGGTGCCTGAGGTAAGCCAGCCGTGAGGAAAGTGCTGCACTGACCGGAGAGCGGGACTTACAGGTGCCCGCTGTGTGGACCCATTGCAGCCGGAAGGTGTCAGCCGGGATACAGACAGCCAGAGAGCTGTGAGGACGCTACCGGCAGGAAGCTGTACAGGAGGGAGCCGCCCAGAGACCTCCCCTGATGATCTGATGACTGACAGCCGGGGGCCAGCCTGCAGGAGGGACAGGAGGGATCCTCTAGGGTGCTGTCTGTAAATAAAACCAGCACCACCCAGCATTACTACTTTAGTCATAAGCTGTCAGTTATATAGAACCAATAGCTTTCCCTCAAGGGTCAATCCTCACTGCAATATAACTGTTAGGGCCGGGGGTCCTGTATCTTCTGTTGAGGAGACTGAAATCTAAGAGCAGCTACTAGAAGAGCCCAGGAGAGCTTTTGCCCCATCACAGACTACTTCAGTGAATATAGTCAAACAACTTATTGCTGCGAGAAGGTACCATTACTACATATAACCTGAGAAACAGGGTGCAGGTCCTGTCCATTTACTAAACAGGAAAGTTATATTAAAGCTGCATTATAGCAATAAAAAATACTACAGAACTCAGTACATTATATTGATGTCCGAAGTTTCATCAGACACCAGTTTGAGACAAAGATGATTAGCATCAGCTGTAGACTACTAAAGAAATCCTCAAACCTGGGTTTGCAACATACAAGTCCACAACAACATTGGCAGATAGCATCCTTTAGTGAAGTAATATTATTGAGAACATTGCGCCTGATTCAGAGCCACTCGTAAGCGGCAGCTCGTTCGCTCCGAGCGATGTTTGCCCAACTGCGCATGCGCGAACCAGTCAGTGCGGCCGAAATTCATGTGCTCGCAAAATAGCGAATGCCTGCTAATTTGAGTGACAGGATGAGGCGTATGTGAGTGGTAACAGGGGAAGGTGCTTGAAAACGGGGAGTGGAGATCCGATCGCAGGCGTGCTTAAAGGTCAAAACGGGCGTTTTATGGGTGTGCATATTTAAAACAGCAGCGTCATTGACCACGTCACTGGGTTATTTTAGAGCCAGAACTGCTCACAAAATTGTGGTAGCAAAAACCAACCACAAGAATAGCGAGCAGCTCATACCCTGGTCGATGTACTCGATTAATCTAATAAATAGCGGACATGACGTAGGATGCGAGCGGCCAGGGGGCGTAGTTTCCCAAAAAACGTCCGCAAGTTTTGTTCGCTCGTTGAGACCTAGAGGCGTGAACAGACCGCAAACAGCGAACGGTTGATTTGAATAGCCACCTCTATTTTCTGGACGAGCGAGCGCAAATAGCGTCCGGCTCTGAATCAGGCCCATTGTTTCTTCAGTAATAGGATATTGTGAGCAACCTACTTAGCTTCATAAAGGGTTACTGGCCAGAGATAAAGTGACTTAAGGGACATTCTGAGACTTATATATTATTTCAACCTGGTATGAGAGTAGACTCATTATAATTGTTGCATAGAGAAGCATTAAGATATTTTGTTAACCCATTTATTTAACAGCTCAAGAAAGAAGCGTTCCTGATCAATAAAGCTTTGGCGAATGTATGTGTGAACTGTTGTTATCACTATTGGAGGTGTAACAGAGTTATAAGCAGAAAAGTTAATTGCTTACATTTATTGCTTTTCTATGCAATTTATTGCAACTAAATAAACTAATCTTAGCGAATATAGTATTTTCTCGTGTCCGTGCCTGTGTTAGTGTCAATCCTTCACCTCGCTGCTGGAAGAGATCAGTGTGGACATCTCTGGAATAACTTTGAACACAGTGAGTGTGTTACACATGCCCTGATCTCTGTGGATCTTACAGGCCTCCTATCCCATGAAAAGACATGGTGGGACTACAAATCAGAAAATGCCTAGTCTACTGCTGACTGCAACACATGCCGGGAAGTTCCTCCACCAAAGATCTGCCCCCCAGACTCAGTAGTTGGTGTGCCAGTCCACCACCTCCCATGCCCTCTTGCCTGCAGCTCCGTTTAATGCATTCTTGTTGACATCCAGCTCCTGGGGATCTGCTGCCATGCTTATCCTCAGGCCATCCACTCAGGACTCTGCTGCACGGGTCCGCAGCTAGGGCTGCCACCAGGGAGGAGTGGGATGGAGAGTTGTGGGTGTGGGTGGCACTGGGACTGATGCACAAATCCATAGCTAGGGCTGTCCCCAGGGAGGAGTGGGATGGGAATTTGTTGGTGAGGGGATGCCCTGTGATTGCTGCTCGGGTCTGAGCGGCTAGAGAGTTGTGGGTGAGGGAGGTGCCAGACATGTCACACTGACATAAGAACCTGCAACACCATTGAGTAGGGACAGGCTGTAGATAGACGGAGGCTATAGATAGATGGTCTGACATGGAGCTCTCCACTAGTGTATGGTGGCTTCTTGTCGGGAAGAGGTGCCATGTATTGGGCGCCATGACGGTACACTCTGGGTACATAGTTACAGCCCCAAGTGGGGTGAATATATTGTGCCCCTTCAGTACAGGAGCCCCGCAGCAGGCGCCTCCATTGTCTCCCATAGTTCTGCCCCTGTATAGAACAGCCACAAAGAAGCGGATGTGCAATACCATCTAACTAAAATGCAAATGCAGTAGGAGGTATCTGTAGGAAACAGACACTTCCTACTGGCATCTGCGTCCGTAGGCGCTGCCTCGAATCACTATTGCAACCATCTATTGTCGCTGCCCTCGGCCAGGTTGTGCAAGATAGAAGCTTACATAGCCTGGCCTTCGGAACCCCTCTGCCAGGTCCAGGAAGTCTGTGTCCAACAATGCAGACCATGGGCTTGGCATGCTCACAAAACCAAGGTGACACGTCTGTTTGTGGAGCAGACCTGGTCGCAGACCTTGATTGTTCATGCGGGTACATGTGGGTGTATGCTGTGACCACTATAGAAGAAAAATCACAATGCAAGCCAGATGTCTGAACTTCTCTACAATTTGAATGGGTTACTGTCTAAAGGACAGAAACTTTTGCTCAGGTACCGATTATAGGGTCAGAATAATTTAAATAAAGGCTTGATTATGTCATGGGCATGAGTCCCAGTGCACTTACCTGTGGCACCCTTACTCAAATTCAACTATAAAGAATAATTTATATCATTGGAATGAATGGCACTTTGCAGGGGCATTTTAAGAGAAGAGGAGGCCCATGTTTATTCTCCATCCAGGGCCCCATCCTCTCGCCCTGGTGGCCGACAGCAGACTGACGCGTCTGACCGCAGACCACAGCATCAGTAGACTCTGGACACTAGAGTGTGCCCAGAGTCTACTGCACATGCGCAGGTCGCCTGGGAAATGGCATGGCCACCATTTTCCCTGTGATTTCCTCACTATGTATGCGCAAAACACTGGAAAAAAGGCCGCGACCCTTGTGGTAGGGTCTCGTGACCGCAAGCCCCAGAGAGATTTCTGCTCTAACAGAGCCGGAAGCTCTCCACTGACATGACTCGTGATGTCAGTGGGGCCGCCCCCAAACGGCAGGCGTTCTCATGGGAACACCTCCGTTTGGGCAGCTACCCCCCCCGGCCCGCCCACCAAAGGGGGCGAGCTGTCACTCAACATCGACAGCTCGCCTCCTTTGGTGCAAGACCCGGAGCGACGGATTGCCCGTCGCTAGCCGGGTCTCGCGCAAGAGCATGCGCTGTGGGCCACCATCGACCCGGTTGCGAGCGCTCAACGCTTGCGACCTGGTCTGAATCAGGCCCAGAGTTCCATTTTGTAAAGTTCTGCCAATTATATAGTAAAACATTACCACATTTCAAGTCATGTAAGATAACTGATAGGACAAGATAACATGCCATATAACATGCTTTAGTTTAATACCACATTATATACTATATTTAATTTATCTATCATCTATGTATATGCAGAGATGAGCGGCACTCAAGGTCCAATAAATAACACAAGCCAAATACTTTGATGATCCAATGATTGCTAACTTTTGTCAGAGAAATTGTTTTACATTAATTAAAAACCAATAAAACATGCACACAATGCTGAAATTGAAAATCACTTATCTGTTGGTATAGCCAAAATGCTAGGAGAAGGCTGAGATCCCAACATGTTTCATCATTCTGGTACTAGATGGTATCGCCGTGACTTAGGGGCCTATTCATCATCACTTAAGTTTTACAAAAGCAGATGAAAATTAACATTCACCTGCAATTGTAAAAATTAAGTGTTCGGGTCATTCATCAGGAAGATAAAGCAGGAGATATCACAGATATCACAGATATCTCCTACTTACCTTCCTCTGACGGAATGCTCACTGTCCCCAAACACTAGTATGGGGACAGAATTCATTAAGTTCCGAAAATATAATATTTTTGGAGGTTGAGTGTAGGAGCATTCGCCATCTGTCGTGGAGACAGCTTATTTTCAGATCAGCTGTCTTCGCGCCAGAGCAATGATAATTAACATCATGGGGTAAATTTACTAAGATGGGAGTTCTATTAAGAAGTGATGTTGCACATAGCAACCAATCAGATTGTACTGTATTTATCTAGCACCTTCTAGAAGATAATACCTGGAATCTGATTGGTTGATATGGGCAACATCACTTCTTAATAGAACTCCCATCTTAGTAAATTTACCCCATGAATAGACCCCTTAATGAGGGGCAATTGCTTAACATAGCTTAGATATATAAATACAATATTTGGCAAACATTCTGTCATGTTTTACTTTTAAGAAAGGCCTCGCTTCCATGCATTATTGTGTACAAATAGTGTAGGACTTAACTAAAATATTAACAATATTTCAGGTATGCAAATATTCAGACCGGCCATAAGTCTAGGGCAAAGGTTCCCTTTATCGGTCCTCAAGGCACCCTAATGGTCCAGGTTTTAAGAATAACCATGCTTGGGCAAAGGTGACTTAGGGCCTGATTCAGCAAGGAACGCACAGATGCAGACGCAAGCACCCGTCTGCTGCAAACATATGCTAATCAATGCATACGCACGGAGACCGCATGACAAGTTGCAGACGCCCAGTCCCATACTAAGCCGCCCATCTCCCTTTACACACAGCTTGATCAGCACGCAAGATAGTGTAAACATTGGTAACATCAAGAACCATCTTAACCATGAGCATAATAGTGGTTGACCTGACCTGCCGCAGGAATTTGTCCGCTTCCTGTGTACAGCTTACGGTATGGCTACGTATGCCGCAGCACTGCCTTAATTATGCACACCCTTATCATGCATTATAACGCATGTGTTCACCTGACCACCCCCCCGTCCCATTCTGTCACCACCCACAAGCAGCACTTCCTGTCAAACAATTTCGGAAGTGTCTGCGTACACACTCCATGTAGTCTGCGTACCATAACCCGATCACACTAGCTAGTTCGCGCATTGCGATATATATGCATGCGCAGTGCGAAAACATCGGCCAAGTGCGTGTGTTCTCTCCTGTGCGTTCCTTGCTGAATCAGGCCCTTAATTAGTACTGCAGTCAATTTGATTTAAACATCTGTGCTCAACCATGGATATATAATACATGGACTGTTAGGATGCCTTGAGGACCGAGTTTGAGAACCTCTTGCATAGAGTAAAAGATACTAACTTTATGGCCACCACATTATTCATTTAAAGTCCTTTCCTAAAATACTGCTTAATTTATGTTTCTTATGTGTAAAATGAATTGTCACTTTTATTATAAGGATTCTATTCCATTGAATGAAGCACGCCTAGAAATACAGTTTTGTGCATAATTATTAATAAATGGTGAAAATTTCATAGTAATAAATGTACCGCAAAATAAAGACATTTTGAACGGAGAAAAAGTCTGTATAACTTACCCGTACTTAGGCCCTGATTCAGAGCCGGACGCTCTGACAGAGCGCTCGCTCTGAATCAGGGCTGTCCCTCCTACTTTTTGGAGCGGCTTCCTGGCCGCTCGCATAGCTGTGGGTGACCACCCACATCTATAGTGAGCGGCCAAAATGATGGTCGCGATGGTCAAGACCATCATGACCATCGGGCTTGCGACGAGACCCTTGCGGCAGGGTCTCGCTGCCGCAAGCCCTGGAGTGCTTTTGGCTCTATCAGAGCCAAAAGCACTCCCACTGACATCACTAGTGATGTCAGTGGGGCCGGCCCCAGACGGTAGGCGTTCCCATGGGAACGCCTCCGACTGGGCAGCCACACCCCCGGCACGCCCGCCAAAGAGGGCGTGCTGTCAATCACCATTGACAGCACGGCCCCTTTGATGCGAGACCCTTGGCTGTCGTTATTCGGGTCTCGCACATGCGCACGCCGGAGCCGCCTCCGTCGTGCGCATGAGCACTTGGGCAACATCGACCCGCATGCGAGCGCTTGCGAGCGGGTCTGAATCAGGCCCTTAGGGCCTGATTCAGAGATGGACAGTAATGCATACGCAACTGCATACTCTCACGGATTGCAGTAGCTAAAATATGCTAATGCAAAAGTGGGCAGAAGACGCCAGGCTCAAGAAAGAAGAGCTCCGGCGGCGGTGCCGCTGGCCAAGACGGGCCAGCGGCAGAAGACTGTGGCTGAGGACAGGTTGGCTATACCATTAATTCCTACCTAGACCACCAGGTTGTCAGGTACTAGGCACATGGGCTATTGGGGAGGGGGGGGGGTGCCATTTATTCCCTTGCCCTGGGCGAAAAAAACGCTAGTTACGCCACTGTCAGAATCAAAAACAAGGCAAAACATCATCTTCCCAGCATCGGATCTCACGTGTTTTGGATTTGATAAAAGTCCCTCCCCCTTGATCACTGGCACCATTGCACACAGAAAGCCGGAGGGTTAGGGTGGCCAGTGTCCTGCAACACTAAGTTAGAAAAGGGCTGTGGGGTGCAACAAAGCACTGTTGTGGCAGACTGTGAAGGGCTGTGGGGAGCAGCACTAAGGACTGTGCCAATGAAGGGCTGTGGTGTGCAGCACTGTGTTAAATAAAACTAAAATAAAACTCAAATAATAACGATCACTAGGTACCGTGCTACCATTAATATAAGTGATGTGGGTCGCAGTGTGAGTTTTCATTTGGTAAAAAAACTTTTTTTTCTGAAACTAGTGTGTGGCACTGTATTAAAAAATAATGTTCAGTAGGTGCCACTGTTAATATCAATGCTGGGAGTCGCATTGTGCAGTTGTCATTTGTGAAAAAAAGGAAAATAGCATTTATTTTTAAACCGTGTGTGTTTGTTAAGGGCGAGGCAGTGGCACTGTGTTAAAAAAGTGTGAAGTTGTTAAAAAAGAGAAAGAAATTTTTTTTTTCTAAACTTGTGGGAGTTCAGGCAGTGGCACTGTGTTAAAAAGTAATGTTCAGTAGGTGCCGTGTCACCGTTAATATCAGCGTTGGGAGTCTCAGTTTGAAGTTATCATTTGTTAAAATGAGCAAAAGGCAATGTTCCAAACCCCACCTCTCCCCTGTAAAGACATTTACGTTGCCTCCATGGATATACCTCCCCAATTCCTAGCAGTTGGGACTGGCATTAGGAAAGAACTGTCTATCCCAGTGGTAGGCAATCTGTGGCACTCAAGGTGATGTGGAACTAAACATCCGATTCCTAGCGTACTCTGTCACAGTTTTAGCATGCCCAAAGATCAAAACTATTGCAGGGCAGGTTGGGATGTGTAGTTCCCTTCCAGCTGGAGAGCCACAGATTGCCTACCCTTGGTTTATTCTAAATCAGAAGAGTTGGGAAGTATGGCAATCATGGGGCAATCATCATATATATAAAATTCATTGGTCTGTTTGTTTCTTTGTCCGGTTATGCATTTGGACACCCCTGCACCAATTGGGATGAAACCAACGTGAAGTGGTCAAGTTAGATCCTGGTCAGGTTTTAGGGGGGTTAGGGTCCGGGACAGACCTTCTGTTGTTGTACGCTGGGCAGAACTTTGGCCTGGAGCTTGATGTGGACCTTCCACTGGATGGATTTGGATGAAAATTTCACAGAGGCAGGCTTGGACTGGGCAGCCGGGGATTTGATGAAATCCCCGATGGGCCCCACTGATTTGTTGCCACACCCTCTACCGTGAGAGGGGGCGTGGCCTTTTGGCACCGTTCCTATGGTAGGCTGCAGTGCAGCTGCTTGCCGGGCAGTCACCAAGGCAGTGACTGAGCCAACCGGCAGCTGCATGCAGGGGACTGGAGCACACTGCAGTCAGACTCAGTACTGCAGTGCACTACTGGGTTATAAATCCCAGTAGTCTCTGCAGTGGGGTCAGAGGAGCATGTGCTGAGCTCTGATTGGAGAATCCCATCACATGCTCCTCTGACCTGGAGATTAGCAGCAGCGCAGCTTCATGGGTGTGACTCATTGTGAGGCTATGACTACTGCTCTGCTGGCTGCCTGATGATGCTACTGATGAGCACACTGTGTTGGCACTACAGTGTAGCATAATGTGTGGGCACTACAGGTGGCATAATGTTGAGGACTACAGTGTAGCATAATGTGTGGGCATTAGAGGTGGCATAATGTGTGGGCACTATAGTGTAGCATATGTGGGCACTACAGTGTAGCATAATGTGTGGGTACTAGGAATGGCATAATGTGTGGGCACTACAGTGTAGCAAAATGTGTGGGCACTACTAGTGGCATAACATGTGTGCAATACATTGTGTAATGATATGGGGGTCACTATAGTGTGGCATAATGTGGGTATTACAGGTGGCATAATGTGTGGGTACTACAGTGTGGCATAATGTTTAGGTATTACAATTGGGCATAAAGTGTGGGCACTACAGGTGGCATAATCTGTGGATACTATAGTGTGGCATAATCTGGGGAGCACTACAGTGTGGCATAATGTGGGATGCACTACAATGTGACATAATGTGTGGGCACTACAGTGTGATATAATGTGTTGGACACTACAGTGTGGCATAATGTGGGGGGCACTACAGTGTAGTATAATGTAGATGCACTACACTGTGGCATAATATGGGTGGCACTACGGTCTTGCATAATGTTAGTACATGTGTAGTGGTCTCATTTACCCACAACTGACCAGCATTGCAAGGGTTACTGGGTGGTTCACCACTATCTATCTGCACTACCTCCCTGACCCCTCCATACTCACCACTACCTATCTGCACTAGCCTATCTCTGACTTTTCATTCTAAGATGCCAGGAGTGCTGCACCTTTTTATTATTTTTTTGTGAGGGCACCAGCAGCAGTTAAACATTGTTATTGGGAGTTCTAGACCAAGGACAAATGTATATATAAAGCCCCTCCAGTGACTGGCCACACCCCTTTGTGGGCCTCTATCATTGCATTCCCCTGTGGGCCCTTCATGCTCCAGTCCACCATTGCACGGAGGGGGTGACAATTGGTCTGGGATGCCTAATGGAGCGGTTTGGGTACCAGTCGGAACAGATGGTAGAGTGCACCGGGCAGAACTTTGACCCAGGGACCCTGCTCTGGGCCTTTCACTGGATGGATTTGGACGACATCACATTATAAAACTTTAAAGATTTAAACACCAACAACGCCAGGTACTTAAGCTAGTAGTTAATATTTGTAATATCCAAGTTATATGAAATTGTTTTTATTCTAAATAAACTGCAAAGGAAAAAAAAAGCAAACAAAACTAAAAGGGCAATGTGAAAATTGGTCTGGTCATATGGGACAAAATACATGTGGTCCTGAATGGGGTTAATTCAGTCATTCCCTACTGTTACTATAGTTCACCTTGAATTTTTCTTTTTTTATATATAAACAATATTACGTGCTAGATGCTGCTACTGTAGCATAGACAGGAATATTGTTGGATGTCCCCCATATGTGTCATGTCACATTGCTCTTCAGTAAGACTTAGGAATCAGATAATATTGCTATTTGTGTCACTCGTCAGAGCAGCAACTATGTGTCAACTTATTTTCTATCCCTGATGCCAAGCGTTCTGGAACGAAAAATGTCATCCCAATGGTATGTTCAGTAGCGTTGTACAGTCCCTGCAGGTAGCTAGGTTCTATGATTTGTACTATATGTGGTAATATTCACAATGTCTCCATTTCAATAAAAAAGGCTCTCATCCGTCTTCTAGTGCATAAGCTCTCCCCTCCCTGAGTCTTTGTACTTGCTGTTTCACAGTGTTCTGTCCGTCCGTCCGTCACCTTGCTGTCACAGGGAGATGCAGCGGAACGAAAAACAAAAGATGTGACAAATTTGCCCTTTTCTATTTAAGCAATTAAGTGAAACATCCCAATGTCTGGCTTTAATTAGATAATGTCTCATTGTCAGGGGGGAAAGAGGTTATAAGAAAAAGCAGAAAAGACAATCGGCATTAATTTTATTTACAGTGGAGAATTATATCCCCCCCGTCAGAGGAGACAAAATGTGATGGGTCCCTTCGGAAGCAATTAATATTTTACACCTGCCAAGCAAAACGCTGACAGAAGGAAAGGGAGAAGAAGAGGAGAGAAAGGAGAGATGTAGAGACATTGTGAATAGTCTATATAAATATGACTCTAAAGTATAAGATGAGATAAAAAAGAAATGAAGATGGATGATCTGAAAGACAAACAAATTGATGGATAGAAAATCAGGCAGGTGGATTTATTATCAGGCGGACCCATGCATGGGTAGATAACTACTAACTATATCCAATTCCTCCTTTACACTTTAAAGTAAGGGACAATAACAAAAAAAACTATTTATTTGTGTTGAGAGCAGAAAAGTATTGTGATAATATTACACACAGCAAACATCATGGCAGAGGACAAACCTAATAAACATTGCAAACACTTGATTGAAATCAGCTAGCCATATCAGTGGAGACTATTTTCAAAACTATAAGATATTACAATTATAATATAGGACTATAAACAATAGTCTACTCAATCTAAATACCTCACAGCCTAGGTCTTGGGTCTTTGCCTCTGGATATATTGTCTGGTAAATCTATCAATCAGCTGCCAGACCCGTGAGTCCCATGCATGGTTACCTAGTATTAATTTAATGCATTAGAAGAAGAACATAGCAGTGCCAGACAGTGGAAAAGTAAATATTTAGATGGCAGCATTGCAAAAACTGTAAACACTACTATCCTCATGATGTCATCTCCAAGCGACACTGAAGCCAGCCCATCGGCGTTCTCCAGATCATCGTGACCCAGATCGCGCCGTTTACACTGCAGGGTTTCATGGGTCATTCCCGTGTTAAACCCTGCAAGTTAGATTGAATATGATCTCACATTGATTATTTAGGAATATATTCTCAACTAAATAACACAGCGATGTGTTCAGATCAAAGCAAACAATGTACTGTGTGTCTGCTCTCTCAATAGTATATATAGCAGCTCTCAAGTACACCTTTGTGCAAATCTCAATAAATGGATTTTGTCAAATGCTTGATAAATATAGTATCATGACTCTTAAATGTTCCTTATATCATTCCAATAGGCAGTTTGGGTTCTGTAAATGCCCTTGGAGTGACTGTAAGGAAGAGTACTGGTTATTAATACTCACAACTAGTTGTCTATATTAAAGCTGATGTGGCAAAGAAGGTACATTCTGTGAGACTTGGAACCACTTGCTTGAATGTTACTTAAGGGGGTTGGGGGTGTTCAAGACATCCTTCCCTCCAGTGGGCGTGCATGGGTAGATATCCCAGAGGAAGAGTGCTGACTCCCAAACAGTTTATGTATTTGGGTGTTGGAGAGAGGAAAGCAGTGGTGGATGCATTGACATGGCAGGTGAGCAACTTTGCTGTGCCATATAGTAATAGCCAACAATATTGACCACAGATGTGAGAGTGGTGAAGTCCATTAGCAGTGAGCTTGTGTAACAAATCCGAAGGGAGCACAGAAAATGTCCAACTAATACCATCATGGCATTGTACAGCAAGCAGTAGGGACAGTGATGCAATTCATTGAGCCATGCTACCGGCGCATCCCAGTAGGACACCATTCAAATGTTGGAAAATCTGACTTAGACACTGAGCTACATGTAATGTGATTTAAATTATAGACTACTACAACCATTGTAAGTCCTATAAATATCTAGGCGATCGCACTATCCCCAGGCCCTAAAAGTAGCCTTCAACACTAGTAATGGCACTTACTACTACCTCATGCAGGGGTGTAACTATATAACACATGTAACGGTGACAAGGAAGATGGGCCCCCCTCAGCTCTGGGCCCCATAGCAGATGCACCCCTTGCACCTATGGTAGTATGACCTCAGGCTTGGTACAGAAGAGGTGACTGAAATATTACTCAGCATAGCTTTCACCTCTTGCTACACAGACACAGTATGCTTCTCTTACATGTGAAGATCCCATAGCCACCAGGTGCCACCTAGTATCGTCCATTCAGTTTTCAGTGAGAAGCAACTGAGATGCATTTCACTTGTTCATAGATGCTTTAAGTTGCATATGGCAGTTGTAATGCAATCATAGTTTATTTTTGATTGTTTTCAATGGGGATACATTGTATAAAAGTATAAATGTTCAACAAAACTGGACTACTACCAGGCTTCTGACATTGTCCCTATATTGGAAAAGCTAGCTTTCCTTTCAGAATGCTATCACTCTTTGATAAAGCCCCATACTTGTGAAGTGAAACGCATCAGAAGACTTTCTTTGGACCCGTTGGAACACATATTCATTTGAGCACTTGCCACTTAATCTGCAACCGAGACGCGAGACTCATGATCCTGGTGGACACTCACCGGCAGCCGGAGTAGAGGCTAGGATTGAGATGCGACTGGACCGCCCTCACCCAACTGCAAGGGAGCCGCTCTACCTCTGTCTCTCCATGTACATCAGCCTCCTCCTTCACCTGCATGGTTTTTCACTTACCTGGATGTGGACTGAACAATTTGTAAGTTAACTTATATGACATTGTCTCCCAGGACATACAGCTCTACAGAGCATGTCACAAATGAACATTAGAAAAGAGAGGGGGCTTTAACCCCCTATTGTTCCTCAGCACACTGAATTATATGTAGTTAAGATGTATTTAAAAGCCTCCATGGAGCGTTATAAACCTAAGCGCTATTTTTTTTTCTTCCCCTTTTTCCTTTATATGACACTTTTACAGGGTAAGCATTTTAGGATATGTTAGGATAATGAAAAAAAAAATTAATTAATTAAAGTCCCTACAGGACTCAAGCCGAGGAAAAATAAGGTGGAAAGAACCATTGTCACCATAAAATAATTTCATGTTTCAAGAGTCACGAGGGATACAGGAATGAAGTGGGTGGATGCCTTATCTATAGTCTTGCACAGCATCCGGGTTACTCCTAGGCCTCCATTTAATGTACTGTTTGGAAAATGACTTACATATTGCTCCCAGAAGATGAACTGTCATGATTTGAAGCCTGGTGAGATTCTAATAGCACATAATTTCTCTATGATCAGGGTTCCTTTGTAGATCGTACCTGGTGTTCCTGACCACCTCCACTGCAGAAAAGGGTGCTGAGAAGCCTACCTGGATCATGTTTCACACTGTAAGAGGGTAACCGAATCTGTACCCGTCAGCTCTCTACAAGACGAAGCTAACGAGGAGGCTAATCTGACCCAGCTTTGGAGGGACTGTTCAAACAGTGAATAAGGAAATGGCCTGGTATGGTAAGGGGGTGATAGAGGAGAGTGGGACAGGTGAGGCTGTCCTGCTCAACCCGAACCCCACAAAGAAGAAATAGGATAAAGGATCATTGGACCGTATTTTATGATAAGCTCGATTTTAGTAACATGGATGGTAGAAATTGCCCAAATGCCTGGAGATCTGGAGTCGAGTGCTGTGGTAAGCCAGGTAGCAACACCCACCTATGATTCCTATGTGACTGTTGACACTGCTCATTTCCACTTCACCAGGACATAACAAGAGAAAATAGATATATGAGATAATGTGAGATAACCAGTATTGATATCACTTGTAATTCAAGAACTTAAGGATCTAAGGGAAGGGATGCTACAAAACAGGGTAGCTATGGATTAATTATTACTAAAGTTGGAAGTGTATGTGAACATCATGGAGGAATGTGTTGTTTTAATATTACTGACAATTATAACCACATTGGAAAGAAAGAGAATCATCTTAGGATACACCAGAAAGTATGAATAAAATGTATTGACTAGAATGCTTTTAGTAGGATGAATCAAGTTCTTGCCAGAGGGTTTATACATATATTACACTGTAATGATGGACTAAAACAGTATTTGTCTTAATGCATGTCAGGGTTAGGTGTCTACCCTGCCATAGTGCACCAACACAGCAGTTGATTTTGAAACTGGGTACATATATATATCCCAGTAACAAGAATGAGTGAAACTTCAGTCCCAGGATACATATACATACTCCTATTCCCCTCTTTCCTGCTTATTTCTTGCACGCACATATACCTGGAACATTAGTCCAAAAGGCAGCACCTCCTCTGAGAACCATGAGGGAGAACAAAAGCTTTCACATCCACTGTCGCTCCTATACTTTTACTATATCCTGAGGAAGATGGTATGACCCTCACCATCTCAATGACTCGGGAGTGAATCAGGCGTAGGCCCTCAGGTATAGTACTATCTCCTATAATACTCTAATTTCCTTTTTTCTATCTCACAAAGCAAGAAGAAGTATCTTAATTTTGATGATTATGGTGTTAAGTAAATTAACAACAGGGAGGACTGTTAAGGCTGAAATGAAATACCTCTGTATTGCTTAAAAATATTCTTTTTACAAAGTGATTTTATGTGAATGCATTAAACTGTCTTGAGCTAACTATTGCAGTGAGCACAAAGGTTTGGAATGGGTTAACCACATAACAAGAAGTGATTTCATTTTATTCTGGACTATGAGCTATAAGGACACGTTGGAAGTATGAGATATGGAGATGGTAATAGAAACTTATCACGATACCGTATTGATTAAAAGGATTAAAATGATCATGCCACCGGGAAATCAAGATGGACAATGGACCTGTTGACTAGAGACTCTTATGAACTATAATGAACTACTTTATACCCCCTAAAGTGAAGACTCTGCATTTCTCGTCACGTAAGCCAGTAATTTCCCCTGGACTTGCCTTATTTGCCCACTCCCCTGAACGCCCCTTTCTATCCCCTCACCTCCTTGTCACCTCCCTGTCACACCTTCTGATAACGGATTAACAAATCATGTTTCTGTAATATGATGTATTGCAATGTAATTATGTATACCTTTTTCATTAATCATTGTTATTGGAGTGCATAAAATGTATTGTAACCTAATGAAGGATAGGATATCTTATTGATAACTCAATGTGCATGGTCCACGTCTGTGCGCACAATCTTGTGACTGGTCCAGCTGAATAAATCTACCTTTGTTTCACTACAAGCTGTCCTGATGAAGATTTTATATTATCACTAGCAACAATATATGAACACTATATGGTAATAGAATTTCAGAGATATTAGTTGCATGCATTTGCAAATACATGGGATGCTGCTAGGCCTCGTCAAGGCTTCTCTGTCACTAGCAGTCCCTACACTAAACAGTACACGTCCGGGGCGCAGAGCACTCCAAAATAACGTCTAGCCCAGGACCCCCCCAGGGCATCACACGAAAAATGGAAAAAGAGTGACAGTGCAGTGTAAAGTATAGAAGTGTGGAAGTAATTACTAAGTGTTAAGGGGTTAAAATATATGTGAAAAATTACATGAATAATAAACAAACATAAAAAGGTGATGTGAAAAGTAACTATGTGTATTAAGTGATGTTGCCCTCAGGAGGCCCAGTCAGAGCAGCCTCAGGGGCCCTACGCCCAAACGCTCACCCCAAATGTAATGTATGCCAATTAAAGCCTCATAATAAAGGCACATATATATTTTTGGCAAATGTAAGGCCTCATGATAAATTGTTACTAGTATAATTCAGTGTGCTGAGGAACAATAGGGGGTTAAACCCCCCTCTCTTTTCTACTTGGTATGACCTCTCCCTTTCATGCACCTGAAAAAAGTACTACCAGATTGATTGAGCAGCTGCCATTTTTTTGTTTGTGGTTATGAGATGCATGAATGAGCCAGCATTAGCAGGGCATGCTGGTTCTAGTAGTGCTAGTTGGAGTTCCCAGGGGTGAATCCCAGGTAAGCTGGCTCTCAATTCGGATGCATTTATGTATGTGCCTTTATCAAGAGGCCTTACATTTGCCAAAAATATATATGTGCCTTTATTATGAGGCTTTAATTGGCATACATTACATTTGGGGTGAGCGTTTGGGCGTAGGGCCCCCGAGGCTGCTCTGGCTGGGCCTCCTGAGGGCATCGCCACTTAATACACATAGAGCCGGATGCTCTGACCAGAGCGCTCGCTCTGAATCAGGGCCCTCCTCCATTAAAATGGAGCGTCCTCCTGGACGCTCGTATAGCTGTGGGTGACCACCCACAGCATATACGAACGTCCAAAAAGATGGTCATCGGACCATCGGACTTGCGACGGAAACCCTGCGGTAGGGTTTCCCAGCCACAAGCCCTGGAGTGATTTTGGCTCTCTCAGAGCCAAAATCACTCCCACTGACATCACTAGTGATGTCAGTGGGGCCGGCTTCAGACGGTAGGCGTTCCCATGGGAACGCCTCCGACTGGCAGGCACGCCCCCGGCACGCCCACCAAAGGGGGCGTGCTGTCAATCACCATCGACAGCATGCCCGCTTTGGTGCAAGACCCGAGCGACAGCTTGGCTGTCGCAGTCCGGGTCTCGCGCATGCGCACGACGGAGCTCCATCCGTCGTGCACATGCGCAGTGGGGAACATCGATCCACTTGCGAGCGTACTGCCGCTTGCGAGTGGGTCTGAATGACCCCCATAGTTACTTTTCACATCACCTTTTTATGTTTGTTTATTATTCATGTAATTTTTCACATATATTTTAACCCCTTAACACTTAGTAATTACTTGCATATTTCTATACTTTACACTGCACTGTCACACTTTTTCCATTTTTCGTGTGATGCCCTGGGGGGGTCCTGGGCTGGACGTTATTTTGGGGTGCTCTGCACCCCAGACGTGAACCTTTTAGTGTAGGGACTGCTAGTGACAGAGATGCCTTGACGAGGTCTAGCAGCATCCCATGTATTTGCAAATGCATGCAACTAATATCTCTGAAATTCTATTACCATATAGTGTTCATATATTGTTGCTAGTATAATTCAGTGTGCTGAGGAACAATAGGGGGTTAAACCCCCCTCTCTTTTCTACTTGGTATGACCCCTCCCTTTCATGCACCTGAAAAAAGTACTACCAGATTGATTGAGCAGCTGCCATTTTTTTGTTTGTACAAATGAACATTAGTTATATTATTGTGAGAACAATGATCACTAATTGCAGATGTGGATATATACAGAATAATTAACGTTTTCTTATTGGATGACAACAATTGTCCTATAACAAAATATTTTTTTCTGGATCCACCTCCTCCAACGATTCTTTTTAATATACAGACACAATAATATATTGGTAAAATGTATTTATTAATTTTAGAATGATTTAATTTTTTGTGTTTGCTTTAACCATTGTTTATGTACATTGACCGGTCAACTGAATCAATAGTAGTAAAAATATTTTTATAATAGAATTTTTGTGTTAGTGGTGATTCATTCACATCAATCTTCTTGGAGACATATTCATATTAGAGCAGACATTCACACTTTTTTGTAATTTTAGATACACCTGGTAACCAGGTGTATTCAGTGCTGCCACAAGCACGCCGATTTCTTCTGCTGCTTATTATATGATTATTGTGATGACTTTCAATTTCTTTTCACTTAGATAAACATTTCATATACAATTATACCATTAGCGCTGAGTTTTGTTTTCTTGTTTATTGTATATATTTCCTTTCAAAATGGACTGGGTGGAAATGTTATGAAATAAGGAATCACATCTAGGCAGCTTCTTTAATGTTTGGGAGAGTTATTTTGATTCTCTGGCAACCAAAACCCAAATCTAAAAGTACATTCAGCACACTATATAGTATGAGCTTCAAATGGTGGCAGATAACCCATACATTCAGCTAAATTGAACTCTTGATGTCATCCTATCTTGGAATTCCCCTAAAGTTGCAGTAAGGCTATTGGATTTACCCCCCCCCCCCTCCCCCCCCCTCCCACCAAACAAAATAAAAATGGATATTTAATTATAACTTTGTTTTTCTTTGTTCTTTGTACCATTTTTTATCTTCTCCCATATCTTTTTTTTTGCAGTGAAATGTTGTTTTGGCAACATCACAATAAACATCACATTAATACAATACACATTATTTTGTCTTTTTTCCTGTTGTGTTTGTTCTACTCAATCTATACACTCCACATTAAAATTGTAGAAAATAATCATTTTAAAAAAATACATATAAACATGTATAAACTGTTAAGAACTAAAATAGGACAAATTATGTATTTACATTTATAATATTTCTTTAATACACTATAGTGTAATATTTTAGCTTAATTTTAGTCAAAGATATTTTATTTGCATTTTCCGATTCATCCACGTTATAAAATATGCCCCATTAGTTACATTTTGCACTCTTTTAATTATTTTGCACATCATCCAGCGAGGTGAAAGGACTAATGCCCTGATGATCTGTCCATTGTGGCCCAGTAACTTCCATCCTCTGGGATCCACATTGTAGTTGGAGAGATGCAGACTCTGCTCCACAAAATACACCACCACTGCAACATGCCCCAGGACCAGTCAACAAGGCTTAACTCTCCCTGTTCACTTCAGGCCCATTCCAGCCCGCTGTAATTGAGTCTGCAATTTTGGCTTAGTCCTGCCAATCTCACAGTCACCACTTCCTCCCAGCCTCTTGGACCCCCTGGTCTGCACTCTGACCTACATTATGGGCACATACACTTCCCACTGCTGCTTTGTGGCCATTTTTGGCTAGCTACTTCACAAAGATGCATGCCACTCCCTGATCTTTGCAAAAGGAGATCTTTTCTCACTTCATAGGGATTCCTCCATACCCAGATACCCTTCATGCACCATCAAATGCCCAGGAGTACCTCCGCTGCTACTGGAGTCAAAAATCATTTTACAATATTCACTGGCCCTACCCCTGCCTGAAGCCAAATAAGTTGCATTCTGCAATTTATCCCTGGGCTGGATATTGTAGTGGCCCATGACCATTGAGCCATCCCTTGGCCAAATAGCTTCATCCAAGCTTGATTCAGGACCCATGATTTTCCTAATTTGACCATAGTCCAGTTTGCAATCAAGCAATTCTGTCCAGTCTGCAGTGGAGCTGCTCCAGGCAAGTACCAATTAGAGAAAGAGAAAAGCGGCTCATGTGGCCTGACCAGACTCACATTTGGGGCTGATGTTGATGCCTGACTCGGTTGAGCGAATATTTTCTACTGCACATGCATCTAAGTTGCACTGCACAGAGTCCTTGCTGTTGTGATTGAGACGCACCATCTCAGAAATGTCTTGAAATGTATTGGGTAATCACGGGCAGTAACAGGTATGTGGACGCACAGAGATGGTCCGTCTTATGGGCGTGTTTTGATAGTGTTGCAGGTGTGCCACTGAAGTGGTTACAAACTCAGATGTACAATTATTCACAATGGAGGCTGTACTATGATGCATCACGCTCCTCAGAAGGACAAGAAGAGGAGGGCAAGAGGATCAGTGGTCTCATACCAGGTAGGACAATGAAAGCAGTTGTGGATTTGCCTACGAAGTGTAATGCTGGGTACACACGTAGTGATTAAAATGTCCGATTTGAACGATAACGATATCTATCATATTATTATCGTTCAAATCGTACATTTTAATGTACTTACCAACCTGTCAGCGATGATCGATGCGCGGGCACGCATGAACGATAAAGATATTTATCATCGTCCATGCATGCTCGCCAACTTGAGTGATATCGATGGCCAAATCGTTCAACTCGATCAGTGTGAACGATTTGAACAATTTTTGCACATCGATATCGTTCAAGTTGGACACTCCCTGGCAGCCATTTTAGAGCCACTACGCGCCACATGGGAGAAGACGCGCAGCTGTCTGAACTGAAGAAAGCACCCAAAGCAGGTAAGTCATCCTTCTCTGGCCAGCAATGATGCAGGGCAGTGAATCGGGTCCCACTCTTAGCGTCAGCACCTTTTTGGAAGCACATATATTAACCACACTATAAAGGCCAGCATTGCATATGTCCCACATAAGGCTCCATTGCAATGCTGGCCTTTATAGTGGGACTAAAATGCGTGCTGCCAAAAAGGTGCTGACGCTGGACACAAATAGGCCACATAAGGGGCACATTTGGGGGTGTTGTATAAGGGGCACATTTGGGGGCATTGCATAAGGGACACATTTGAGGGCATTGCATAAGAGGCACAATTGGGGGCATTGCATAAGGGGCACATTTGGGAGCATTGCATAAGGGACACATTTGGGGGCATTGCATGAGGGACACATTTGGGGGCATTGCATAAGGGGTACATTTGGTCGCATTACATAAGGGGCACATTTGGGGGCATTGCATAAAGGACACATTTGGGGGCATTGCATAAGGGGCACATTTGGGGGCATGCATAAGATTCAAAAATGAGGACATTGCATAAGGGGGTAATAAATATGGGGGCATTGCATAAGGGACTAATATGGGGCATTGCATAAGGGGCACATTTGGGGGCATTGTATAAGGGACACATTTGGGGGCATTGCATAAGGCTTACATTTGGGGGCATTGCATAAGGGACACATTTGTGGGCATTGCATAAGTGGTACATTTGGGGGCATTGCATAAGGGACACATTTGTGGGCATTGCATAAGTGGTACATTTGGGGGCATTGCATAAGGGACACATTTGAGGGCATTGCATAAGAGGCACAATTGGGGGCATTGCATAAGGGGCACATTTGGGGGCATTGCATAAGGGACACATTTGGGGGCATTGCATGAGGGACACATTTGGGGGCATTGCATAAGGGGTACATTTGGTCGCATTACATAAGGGGCACATTTGGGGGCATTGCATAAAGGACACATTTGGGGGCATTGCATAAGGGGCACATTTGGGGGCATGCATAAGATTCAAAAATGAGGGCATTGCATAAGGGGGTAATAAATATGGGGGCATTGCATAAGGGACTAATATGGGGCATTGCATAAGGGGCACATTTGGGGGCATTGTATAAGGGACACATTTGGGGGCATTGCATAAGGCTTACATTTGGGGCATTGCATAAGGGACACATTTGTGGGCATTGCATAAGTGGTACATTTGGGGGCATTGCATAAGGGACACATTTGTGGGCATTGCATAAGTGGTACATTTGGGGGCATTGCATAAGGGACACATTTGGGGGTATTGTATAAGGGGCACATTTGGGGGCATTGCATAAGGGTTACATTTGGGGGCATTGCATAAGGGGCACATTTGGGGCCATTGCATAAGGGACACATTTGGGGGCATTGCATAAGGGGTACATTTGGGAGCATTGCATAAGGGGCACATTTGCGGGCATTGCATAAGGGGTACATTTGGGAGCCTAATATATATGGTGTAATTGCATAAGGGGCAAATATTAGGACATTGTATAAAGGGCTAATATGGGGCATTGCATAAGGGGCTAATATGGCGGCATTGCATAAGGGGCAAATAATATGGGAGCATTGCCTAAGGGGATAATATGGGGACATTGCATAAAGGGATATTATGGGGGTATTGCATAAGGGGCTACTACATAAGTGGCCTTTGTCTTTAATTTTTTTTAATAGTTTATTTTGTTGTTTTTAAAATTGCTTTGTTTATGGAGTTTTTTTAATTTGAAAAAAAAATTTTTTTAGAATTAGTTTTTAGTTCAAAATGTCTGGAAACAGACAGTATTGGACAGGGTTCCTGGAATTGTACCGTGAGAATGAGGGGGTCATTCAGACCCGGTCGTTAGCGCCGATGCGCTTGGACCGGGTCGATGGCCCCCCACAGAGCATGCGCACGCCAGCGCCGTCGTGCGCATGCGTGAGACCCGCTACGACCGACAGCGCCGGTCATAGCGGGTCTCGATCCAAAGGGGGCGAGCTGTCGATGTTGATTGATAGCTCGCCCCATTTGGAAGGCGGGCCGGGGGGGTGGCAGCCCAAATGGGGGCATTCCCATGGGAACGCCTACCATTTGGGGGTGGCCCCACTGACATCACTAGTGATGTCAGTGGAGGGCTTCCGGCTCAGACAGAGCCGAAAGCTCTCCGGGGCTTTACGACAAGGGAGACCCTACCCTAGGGTCTTGTCGTAAGCCCCAATGGTCGCGATGGTCTTGACCATCATGCCCATCACCTTAGGCGGTCGTAAGGC
The DNA here is from genome assembly GCA_031769625.1 of Taudactylus pleione. Classification (NCBI taxonomy): domain Eukaryota; kingdom Metazoa; phylum Chordata; class Amphibia; order Anura; family Myobatrachidae; genus Taudactylus; species Taudactylus pleione. Next base: position 2,294,676 of record JAUIMM010000241.1, read on the forward strand.
TGTGGGTGTTAACCCACAGCCTTACTACCGCAAAGGAGGATGTCTTGAAAATTCAAGACGTCCTCCCCTCATTCAGACCGACCGCACGCTCTGTGCGACCGGCTCTAAATGAGGTCCTGAGTGCCTGTGGAAGGTCAAGAGTAGGGAATGCTCAGATCGGGACCAGAAGAAACAGGCATATGACAAGTTGTTGGTGTATGGCAGGAACCTGAAAAAGAACGCAGACCTAAAATGGGTGAAACACAAGATTCAAAGTTTCCGAACAGTGTTCCCGCGGGAGCATAACAAATATATAGATGCCCAAAGATATGGAGCCGGGGATGATGAAGTATGTAAACCAACAATATGGTATTATGATCTACTCTCATTTGTCCTTGAAAAAGAGCCGGAGAAGGGGTTGAGGAGCTCACTGGATCCAGATGAGGAAGACGTCTGCCAGGAGGGTGACACGGAGAATCTAGATATCGTAAGTAAATAAATGATTTAAATTATCACTGTTTTTTTGTAAAAATGTTCTTAACAGTAACATATCTTTCTTTCCTAGTTCCACGTAACGGAAGCGGCTCTTGACCCTCCGTCCAGTTAGCTCCAAGAACTTGAGGAGCCCCACATAGAGGCGCCACCTCCCCCACCAATTGAACCAGTATGCAAGAGGCAGAAGCTGGCCACCATGGGCAAGAAAAGCTCAAGTTCTGACACCTCTAGAGTAGAACAATTTCTAAAGCATGCGGAGGAGATTTTGAACACTCCCATGGATGAATGTGTAATTTTTAGGTTAAACATCACATATGATATGCGGAGAATGCAGCCCCAAACCCAGCTGTACTATAAACATGTGATATATGAGGTCACGCGTCGTGCTTTCATGGGTCAATTGGATGCAAACACGACGCTACCATATACACCACCGCAACCCACTCCCCCACAGTTCACAATGTCACAACCCCCTGCGACGTACACCCCAAATGCTCCTCCTCAGTATTACCCTGGTTATGCGTCGAGTATCCCTGCGCCCCCATCCAACTTCCCTGGGCCATCTACGAGTGGCGTGCACACTGCATGTTGGAGTGCACAAGACACTCTTCTTAGCGATGATTTTTATAATAATTAGAGAATTTTTTGTTTCGGTTTTTAAAGCACGCTTTTAAGATTTTTCTGACCTTTCATCTCCAGCTTTTTCTGAAGGACGATGTAGAGTAGATCAATATACCATACAGTTGGTTTTCTGTACTTCATTTGCCCCGGTTGCCAGACTTTAGACATCTGTATATTTGTTTTGGACTTCCGCAGGACATTGGGCCTGATTCAGACCCACTCGCAAGCGGCTGTCCGCTCGCAAGTGGGTCGATGTTGTGCACTGCGCATGCGCACGACGGCGGGAGCTCCGTCGTGCGCATGCGCCAGACGCGACGAGCGAAGGACTTTCCTTCGCTCGTTGTGTCTGATCAAAGGGGGCGTGCTGTCGATGTTGATTGACAGCACGCCCCCTTCGGTGGGCGTGCCGGGGGCGTGCCTCCCTGACGGGGGCGTTCCCAAGGGAACGCCTACCGTCAGAAGCCGGCCCACTGACATCACTAGTGATGTCAGTGGGAGTGATTTTGGCTCTGATAGAGCCAAAATCACTCCGGGCCTTGCGGTTGAAAAACTCAACCGCAGGCTCCAGCTCGCAGTGGCGATGATCGCGATGGTCAAGACCATCGCGGCCATCAAACTGCACGGTCGTATAGGCTGTGGGTGGTGACCCACAGCTATACGAGCGTCCAGAAGGACGCTCCATAATTATGGAGGGCGGCCCTCATTCAGAGCGTGCGCTCTGCTCAGAGCGTGCACTCTGCTCAGAGCGTACGGCTCTGAATGAGGGCCATTGTTTGGAAATTATTGAAGCTTGTGTTTTTCACAGTTAGGTCTGCGTTTAATTCAGGGTCACTGCTATACGCCAGCAACAGGTCATATGCCTTGTTATTGTCCTGATCTGAGTATTCTCTACTCACAGGCAAATCCAGGACCCCTGTCCAAAACTCTTTTGGTTTTGGGCCTTGTCTTTAGAAAAACAAAATACCCAAATTTGTTGTCTGTCTTTTTTTTACTGACGTCTATATTTTACATTTGGAAAATGTTAATATGATAAATGATGACTCTCTACATTTATAGACAACACAGCTTAAAACATTGCACCTACAAAATAGATATGTTACATTGCTGGATGCCAGTCTGGTGGGTGAAATGCCCACACCGGAACACACACAGATCTAAATCCCATCAGATGAAGTATGTAGGCTATCACAAACACTCTCCCACATCTAGCCCTCTCCCTTAGGGGTGCATAACCCTAGTCCACCTGTTACAGCCTAAATCTAACCATCCACCCACGCCCACCTTAGCTACAATTGGTATGCTGTGGGTTGTGATTTAGGCATGGGGATATTGATATGGGCAAAATTAAAAATCCTAGCATTACTCCCGCAGGGATTTCACTGTTGTAAAGGCAGCAAGTGGTATCTGCTCCCCAGGCTTCATGACTACATACCCACTTACACTTTACCTGCACATACACTCTTCACATTTTCAGACTATCCAAGGGATATTTCTGTTTAAACCTTCTATCGAATGAGGTGTCATGTGTGCAAACCACTTAACCAAATAAATTAAAATAAAGACACTGAGATGTAGATTTGGTTGTTAACTTGATGGCGATTTATTGGAGCAATAATAATGTATTATTTATTTATTATTTATTTAAAGATGTATGGTGGCAAAGAAAGGACGGCCAGAAATCAGCCAAATCTGCAATGCCGACACAAACAACAAAAGGCATAGCAGGCGTAGATCGCCCAGTGTGCATACACATAACCATGTAAACCATATCATCAACAAAAGGTAACGCTCACCCTATCTTGACTACCCACCCGTTTAGGTGGTGACACTGCCCCCCGTTAGGTTGGTGCAGCCAACTACCAGTCAATGAAGGGAGCGCCCTTAACTCATAATTGCACCCGGACTGGTGACCTGCCGTTCTTTCCCGCCACACTAAAGCCAAATCCACAACAGCATGTCCAAAAATGTAAAAGGGAGGGAGGGAGGGAGTGAGGGTGGGGAATCTGGAAACAAAGAGGCTTAGACCCACACTTCTAGCCCCTTATATAATGTCCCTATTAAAAACCTGCCCCTGCTTGCCATAGGCTAACTCCAACTAGTAATTTGCACACATGCCGGCCCCCATCCTAGAGGTTTAAAACACCTGTTTTCTTATGCAATCATTCGGTTTCTCTTTTAGCAAAAATGGAAATGTTTATGGGTGTACAAATGTAAAATATTGTTCATGCATCCATGCCTGATTGTCCAGCATCTCGCAGTGATGTTTATTTAACCATTGCAAATGAAGGCCGCAATGGCCAAAGTATGGCCATGCCCCGGCAGTCTCACAGACATTTCCTGTGTACCTTCCCATGGTAGGAAATGGGAAATGTTTCCTGCCCCGGGTGCGGGGCACAGATGTTGGTGCTCATAGACTGAGAGATATCTCACAGTGTATGTTGCTACAGGATCAAATGATTGTTGCTCTGACAGGCACTTTCTCTTACAGTGTATGGCTAACATTAGCTAGGTGTAAGGGGTGTGGATGTATGTGTATACGGCCCTAAATGGTTGTATCACTACAGGTATGTTTGTAACTTGATTAAAGAATTATGGTTATTTTTAGGTATTATTAGTGTAGTTTAAAGAGAGATACCCCTGGAATTGTGTATCTTCTTTCATTTTGCTCCACTGTGTATACTGTATGATATTTCAAAACCTGCAAACGCCAGCCCTGCCCTCAGGGGCTTACCGTATGCCCTGAAAGAAGGAGAGAGAGGTGGGGATGGTATGCAGTCGGGAAACCGATTGCCTTAATACCGACAGCCGGCTTCCTGGCTGCTTTATCCCGGCTTGGGATAAATGACCGGCGCCTATATCTAGACGCCTGTCATTTACCTGATGCTGGGAGACCAGCGCCCGGCATACCGATCAAAGGGATGCCAGGTGCCGCGAGCGGACAGCCACGCGGGGGGGGGATTATTAGGTTTAAGGCACCCGGGGGGGAATTAGGGTTAGGCACCCCCCCGGGAGGGTTAGGGTTAGGATAGGGGAAGGGGGGGTTAGGGTTAGGCGCCCCCGGGGGGAGGTTAGGGTTAGGCACCCCCCCGGGGGACTTAGTCTTACGCAGCGGGAAAGGGGGGGTTAAGGTTAGGTATTTAGAGGGGGGTTAGGGTTAGGCACTTGGGGGGAGGTTAGGGTTAGGCACCCCTAAGGAGGGTTAGGGTTTAGGTTAGTTTTAACTTACCTTAGGGAAAATCGGGATTTCCAGCACTGTCGGGCTTCTGCTGTCGGGCTCTGCTGATCTGTCGGGCTGCCGCTGCCGGGAATCGAACTGCCGGCAATGCGGCAGCCAGGATTCTATACCGATTCCGTGGGGACAGGGTCCAGCAATGACATGCATAGTGAATTGGTGTAATTACAGTGGGACCAAGGCAGCCTGTGAGGGGTCTCCTGCAGACAAACTAGAGTGGCCGTAATGGCAGCTCCTGATTGTTTTCGAGGCTGGCAAGTTTTAATTGCTCAAAGGTGGACTGGCTCCATAGATTTTTTGGGGGGGCAAAAAACATTGCTCTGGTTTTAAACATATCAATGCACTTCCATCCTTGGCTGCCGGTGCAGTCACCTTTGTCCAAATGTGTGTTGTTAATTTTGATTAAACTCTCGCCAGGCTTTACAAGACTGGCTGCACCATAGCAGACAGGTGAACAAACATTAAAAACAGGTACTCTTTAAAGCCAGTCTTCACTTCCCTTTGCCTATCCCCTTTCTGCTGTCAACATTTACTGCTGTGCCCAGCCTTCTCTGTTCCGACATTCTATGGGCTGTCTGTGTTCTTTACCAAGTCCAGCCATCCTGCCTTTTACATTACATTCCCGCTTGTCCAGTTTGCCCTCCCTGCCCTGTGTCCTCTACACTTACCACTCCTTCTGGTTTAGATTGTTCAGCTTGTGCAGTTCATCTAAAGTGGGTCTGTTATTGCGAATTTTACTCGATATATATGTATATCTCTCTCTCTCTCTCTCTCTATATATATATATATAAATAATATTTTAATTTGGAATTTAAACCATAAAGAGGCAGCACACTCTGTAGAATACCATCAATTTAAGCATGGTGGGACAGGCCATTGCGCAATGTGTAGGCTCCAAAATTATTTGCACAAAGTTGGAGTGAGCAGAGTACATTCACCAGGGATTAACAATGCAGTTTCGAATTAAAAACTGTATTCGTGACAGCATTCGTGCCAGTCCAAATTTTGGTGGAAAATACAAACGCAGTATTTTAAAAAACACCAGCACTCTACCGGTCATTGATGGTGTCAAGTAACTATAAGGTGGTGGTGTCTTACAAAAGGGTGCATTTTGGTATTATAAGTTTGTAGTTTTTTACAGCACCAATGCAGTGTTTCAATAAATGTCTTTGGGACAACGTTATTGAGAAGCCCTGTTGATGGAACTGTACTTACTGCAACTATTTGAACTTCCCTATATATATAAGATGTTTTTATGTGGCACAAAGGATGTGTTGTCCCCTGGCTAGTTTCAAACACCTCTGCCACATCTTTCCTTTCCGGGGAAGCCCTGTCATTTTTTGGGGGTTTGATGTAACCAATTTCAGATATCAGCACTGTCACCGCCCATTTGAAATGTATTGGTTTCAGTAATTTCATACTTTTATATGTCAAAATGCTTCTCAATTTATAAAACACAACTTGGCTATTCCAACACAATTTAAACTTAAATTAGACACATAAATTAGAGGGTTAATTACATTTTTATTTGTGTTACAAATATTTGGGTCACTTGCAAAACACAAAACATATGGAGCCTGATGGCTTGGACACTTTAGGCAATAAGTTAATTCTGCAATGGCACCGCCCATTCACCAATAAAATATGTCAGGTAACGTTCCCTGACCTCTTTTGCAGCAGATGTGCTTGCAACTGGCATTGGTGGGTGAGTGACAGATGCCCACATTTCCACTATTGGCTCCAAAACATTGGGAGCCGGTAATGCCATTTGAGTTTGCACTTTCCTCCTCAGTAGATTGTGCAAAGCACAGGATGCAAGCACAACCCAATCAATCATATCTATACGAAGATTGATTGGAGTGTGAAACACTCTAAAGCGGTTGCTCAGAATACCAAAGGCGTTCTCCACTGTCTGATGAGCTCTGTACAGTCGATAATTAAAGACTCGCCTTTCCATGGTTAAAGTCCGTTGGGCTTTAAAACATTTTTCTGTAATGCAAAAGCCTCATCGGCAACAAAGACATAACTGAGCCCATACTTGCATTGGTCATCTGATGGTAAGTGGAAATTGTTAATTACCATGCGGTCATAAAACACGGCCTTTTTAAAAGAAACGCCATCTGAAGCCCGACCATTTTTGCCCACGTCCACAAACAAGAACTCATAATTTGCATTCACTACTGCCATAAGGACAATGCTGGAATATCCTTTATAATTATAATAAAATGAGCCTGTGTTGCTTGGAGGGGTGATTCGCACGTGCTTGCCATCAATGGCACCTCCACAGTTTGGGAAATTCCACTTCCTTTCAAAATCTACGGCAATGGATTTTCACTCTTCAGCAGACAATGGAAACTGGGAAATGAAATGGAAATATTTTGAAATAAAACAAACACAATTAACGCCTTACACATTTTACTTAATTGTATTTAGAAAAACATTAAAGCTTCTTGACAAACTTGCCAAAAAGAAAAGAATAAACATACTAGTTAATAGTTGTGTCCATACGGGGTCATGAATTTAAACAAAATGCACACATGTACTTTGCAGGAAAATTAAGTTTTGTCAAAAGTTTTTTTAATGATATATTCATACTGTAAAGAAAAACACTTTGACATTGCTGAAGGTGGGTTGTAAGGAGAAAATAAAAATGCCTACATCCCATGTGCAAACCGCCTGAGACCCCTTTCAGTTACAGACCAACACAGTGGCGTAACTAGGGTATTTGGAGCCCAGGGCAAATTTGAACACGAAGCCCCCCCCCCCCCACCAACATACTGATATGTGCGCGCGTAGAAAAAAATGGGCGTGGTCTCTTAAAAATGGGGTGTGTCAACATGACACACCCCTTTATTTTCACGCTGAACATTCCTATCCATATGCACCTTAACCCCAGTAGTACCCCTTATACAGTATACAGTACCCCCAGTATGCAGTTGTGGTCCCTCTTATGCAGGCCCATAGTAGTGCCCCTTATACAGTATCCCCAGTAGTGGTCCCACTTATACAGCCCCCAATTAGTTCCCCTTACTCAGTACCCCCAGTAGTGGCCCCCCAAATGCAGTGCCCCACGTAGTGTTCACCCTTATGCAGTGCCCCCAGTAGCAGTCCCCACAATGCAGTGCGCCCAGTAGCAGTATCCCCTTATGCAGTGCCCTTTATATGGTGCCCCCAGTAGTAGTCCCCCCCCTATGCAGTGCCCTTTATATAGTGACCCAGCAGTAGTCCCCCCCATGCAGTTTTCCCAGTAGTGGTTCCCTAATGCAGGCACCCTGTAGTGATCCCCCCTAACCAGTGCCCCTGTAGTGGCCCTTCCTATTATTTCCCCCAGTAGTGGTCCCCCGAGTGCAGTGTCTCTAGTAGACCACTTTTATAATGCCCCCAGTGGTAGTTCCCCCCCAAGTAGTAGTACCCAGTAGAGGAGGTCCCCCCAGTAGTAGCCACCCCTCCCCCAGTACAGGTCCCCCCAGTAGTAGCCACCCCTCCCCCAGTAGAGGTCCCCCCAGTAGTAGCCACCCCTCCCCCAGTAGAGGTCCCCCCAGTAGTAGCCATCCCCCTCCCCCGTTGTGCAGATAGGTTAAAAAAAATATATATATATATATAAATATCTATAAAAATATACTTACCTGAATCTCTGCTCCTGGTCCTGGTCCTGGACCTGCTCCTGCTCCCGACGCCGCTCCCACCCGGGCGGGCGCGCTCAGCATTATGGGACAGACGTCATGACGCCAGTCCCATTACCCACTGCAGGAGTCGGACGGAAGTCCGGCTCTTGCAGAGGGTGCTGCAGCAGTCAATGAGAGTCTATCTGACTCTCATTGGCTGCTGTTTAACACACGCATCGCCGCCAGCGCTGCGATGCGTGTGTTATGCACAGGACCGGCGCTGGAAGCCTAGCGCCGGTCCTGTGTAAATGTGTAGCGCTGACCGCACTCACTGCGGTCGGCGCTACACTGGCTAACTAGGGCGGGCGGGCCGGTACTGTGGCCCGCGGCCCCCCCCCCGCGCCGCCGGTCCAACAGCGCCCAGGGCACGAACCCCGCCCGCCCTGCCCTAGTTACGCCACTGGACCAACACAACATTAATGGGTGGACCGTCAGGGTTAAGTTTGGCCCAACCATATTTAAAAAGCAGGTACACTGGATGGCTAATGTTAAAAAACAAATTTGGTTTGAAAAGCTACTTAACTTGTGTTAAATACTATTTGTGAGGTATCTTTGAAAAAGTGCTGAAATAATGGGGGGATGCAAGAAGATCAGAAGCTGTATCTGCGCATGTTATGTGCGCTGAAACCACTTCTACACGATGTCTGATGGTGGTTTGCCAGTAAATGACATGGGCGCTTTATCTACAAGATAGCAGTGACGATACCTAGGCCCATATATGAATGGTCAGATGGTCGTTAGGCCCACTGTAGCTGGCGTTATGGACAGCTACAGCCTGGCGCTGCCCTATCCCCACAGCAGGGACAGAGCTGTCCCTGCTGCGGTGGCTGATGGCTCCAGGCCTACACATGCAAGATCCCGCGCATGCTCAGTGGATCCCGCCAAGACTGAGACACAGCACATCAGCAGTAGGCTGATGCGCTGCGGTATATAGTGGGGAGCGCCAGAGGGGGAGTAACCGCTCCCCCACTCCGGGCGATGAGATGTTTATACATCTCATCGGTAGAGCTTCCTGCTTTGCCTCGGTAAAGAGGCGAAGCAGGAAGCGATATAGCGGCCCATTAAGGGGAAGATTTACTAAAGTTTGGAGAGATTTAAAATTTGAGATGAATAGCACCAACCAATCAGCTCCTAACTGTCAAATTTCAAACATAGCCTGTAAAGGGATAGTTAGGAGGTGATTGGTTGGTGCTATTTATCTCAAATTTTATCGCTCTCCAAATATTATTAAATCTCCCCCTAAGTGACACTATAATACATGTACCCCAATCGCTGCAAAGAGTTTGATGGAGGGTACAGTATATAAGTAGGCCCAATAAATTTAGGGACAATGAAAATGTATGTTATCATAATTTAATGTGTGTAAAGGAAACTTTAAATAAATACAATTTTAAAAAGTATACATGTGAAAAAAAACATGTCCCACCATTACAGCCGCAACATAAGGGTATTTTTGGTTTTGGTAACTTTTAACACCAACTTGGTTCATATTTGCACCAAAATTAACCCACGATTTTATCTGACTACACTATTTTAAACTAATGTGTTTTGCTGGATTAACCCTTTAGGAAGGTATACTAATATGGTTGTAGGTGGTTGTCCAACATGTGCACCACAAAATATACATTTACACATTTCTGATACATGCCATAGAGTGGATATTATTTTATGAGGCTGAAGTTAGCATCTTATTCGCCCAAATTCTTATTCCCTTCTTATTTGCGCTCCAGCTTCTTTTTCATTTTCCAGCTTCTTATTCAGATCATGTTATATTAAAACATTTTTAGCAACTAGAAGCAATAAGCTTACATTGAAAAAACAAAATATGGTATATATTACAGAAATTACAATTGTATTTTGTTTGCCCCACAATGCTTTTGGCCAGGAAATATGGTGGTAAAGTGGGCACAGGGACCAGATTTGCTGTGTTTTCATAAGTAGCTGTAGTTGTGGAAGGGTTAAATATCCATGGGCCTCAAACTTGACACCTGACATCCACAAAGGAGGGTCCCTTACATATAACCCACCTGAAACAGGAATGAGGCCTTCTCCTCCGCTCCGCCCTCTCCCTTTCAGACAAAAGCAGGACTCCTGCGTATGCAACCATAACCCGATGGCGTATAGGATCCATGGTAATAGCACTATACCCACACTTTGTTAAAGGCAAGCCAAAAACAAAGTAGAGCAAATTAGCAATGCAACAGCGTTCAGCAGGTATAAACCACACCAAACTAGCCACAGAGCAAGAAAGGCAGAGTTTTAAAATGGCCCCCACCTTTTTCTACCCTCATGGTAGCCCCTCCCACCATATCACAGACATCTGCACAGTATACATCCCTCAAGAACACTACAATTAATCATTGCCATTTTAATTCTTCGTCATTTAAGTACAGTCAGATATAGTTGGTAGTTGGTTGGTCTTTGGTAAAATCGTTCATAATCGTTGTTAAAATCGCTCAAATCGTTCATAGATATCTACCACTTGTTTCAAAGGAAATTTCAAGAGAACTCGTTCAGCGATATCATTGGTGGTCTATATCGCTACGTGTGTATGCACCATTAGAGGCAGATTAAATCATTTTGGTGCAGATCCCCTTACGCAACAAGGTCTCCACCAACTCCATGCACAACACAAAATAAGGTTTAAAGAGAAAAAGCCCATAATAGGGAGATATTGCTGATTCCAAGACTGCAAAATGCATTTTAGAGCCACTACAGAAAAAATTATGAGCAGGTGTCTTCCGCCTCCAGTATACCTAGGATGGCATATTCCAGAGACATATACTGGGACAAAAGACTCAGCTGGGTTCAATCACCCTAGTATATAGTGGTCACCTTCTACCAATATAACATCCATATAATGCAGTGACTGTCAAATACCACCATACAATACAGAGAGCATCATAGTGACTGCAATATAATGCAGAGAGTATCACAATGACTGCCATATAATACAGAGAACATAAGCTACCACCACATAATACAGAGAGCATCAATGACCACCATATAATTCAGAGAGCATCAGTGAGCACCATTTAATACAGAGCATCAGTGACCACCATATAATACAAAGAACATCTCAGTGACTGCCAAATAATACAGCTAGCATCACATTGACCACCATATAATAAAGAGAACATCAGTGAAGACCAAATAACATGGATCATTAGTGACCACCATATAATACAGAGAACATTGCAGTGACTGCCAAATAATACAGCTAGCATCACAATGACCACCATATAATAAAGAGAACTTCTTAGTGGCTGTAATATAATACAGAGAACATCGCAGAGACTGTCATGTGATACAGAGAACATCAGTGACCACCATATAATACAAAGAACATCAGTGACCATCCTATAATACAGAGCCTCAGTGACCACCATATAATGCAGAGAACATCTTAGTGACTACCATATAATTGTTATGAACCTCTGTCTCAGTGGCTGATAACCCGTATATGGAGCTTATGGTGTGGGATGTTTTTCACCAATAACAACTGTCTTTCCCAGAACAACACTGTTCGCTGGTACTTGGATGCTGCCTGGACTTGATCCCAGTGGTGTCATATAATACAGAGAACATCATTGACTGCCATATAATACAGGGTGCATTAGTGACCACCATATGATATAGAGAACATCATAGTGACTTCCATATAATTTAGGGAACATCAGTGATCACCACATAATAGAGAACATTGTAGTGACTGCTATATAATACAGAGCATCACAATGACTGCTATATATTACAGAGAGCATACTATAATACAGTAACCACCATATAATACAGGGAGCATCAGTGAACACCATATAATATAGAGTACATCAGCGACCAATATATAATACAAAGAACATCAGTGACCACTGTATAACACAGAGAGCATCAGAGACCACCATATAATATGTGTTGCAGTGACTGGCAAATAATACAGAGAGCATCACACCCTATAATACAGAGAACAATGCAGTGACTGCCATATAATACAGAGATCAGTGATTGCCATATAATACAAAGAAAATCAGTAACCACCATATAATACAGAGTTCTACAGTGACCATCAAATAATACCGAGAGCATTTATTACTACCATATAACACAGAGACCATCAGTGACCACCATATAATACAGAGATCCTCAGTGACCACCAAATAATACAGATTTCATCAGTGACCATCAAATAATACAGAGAGCATCTATTACCCCCATATAACACAGAGACCATCGAGTGACCACCATATATAATACAGAGAACATAAGTGACTACCATATAAGACATGGAGCATCAGTGGCCACAATGTAATAGAGGGCATTGCAATGACTGCCATATAATACAGAGAGCATCACAGCGACTGCTATATAATATAGAGAACATCATATAATACAATGGCCACCATATACAGTAATAGAGGGAACATCACAGCGAGTACTATAAAATACAGAGAACATCATATAATACAGTGATCACCATATAATACAGAGAGTATTAGTGATTGACATATAATTCAGCGAACATCAGTGACCACCAGGGCCATATTATAGACCGCGCAGTCACCCAAGGTCCCTCACACTGCCACAAATATTGCATCCTCTCACTGACACAATGCCATAATTCGCGGGTGTATGGGTAGGGGGTGGGGTCTAATGCTGTGAAGTGCCGGCCCCATCAGAATGCTGATGCTGCAGCTGCAACAGGTACTGTGTGCCTGCTTTATCAGTCCCTTCCTCCCTTTCTCTCCCCCTTCCTTTCCCTCCATCTCTATTCCCCTCTGTCCCGTCCTCCTTCTCTCTCTGTCTTTCTCTCCCTCTCTTCCTCTATCTCGCTCTATCTACCTGCCCCCTCCACCTCTCTCTCCTGTTCCCCCCTTTCTCCCTCCTTGTCCCAACTTCCCTCTCTCACTACCTCCCTTTCTCCCTCCCCTCCCTCTCTCCCTCCCTTTCTCTCTGTCTCCCTCCATGTCTCTTCCTCCCTCTGTCACATCCTCCCTCTCTCTATATATATATCTATATATACTGTAGTTCTATCTCTCTATATCTTTAACTATAGCTCTATATGTCTCCATAAATATATCTAAATATCTATCTAGCTATATATCTATTTATCTATAGTGCATCCGGAAAGTATTCACAGAGCTTCACTTTTTACACATTTTGTTATGTTACAGCCATATTTAAAAATGGGATAAATTAATTTTTGTCCTCAAAATTCTACACACAATACCCCATTATGACCACGTGGAAAAGTATTTTTGAGATTTTTGCTAATTTAATCAAATAAAAACCTAAGAAATCGCATGTACATAAGTATTCACAGCCTTTGCTCAATACTTTGTTGATGCACCTTTGGCAGCAATTACAGCCTCAAGTCTTTTTGAATATCATACCACAAGCTTGGCACACCCATCTTTGGGCAGTTTCGCCCATTCCTATTTGCAGCACCTCTCTAGCTTCATCAGGTTGGATGGGAAGAGTCGGTGCACAGCCATTTTCAGATCTCTCTAGAGATGTTCAATTGGATTCAAGTCTGGGCTCTGGCTGGGCCACTCAAGGACATTCATAGAGTTGTCCTGAAGCCACTCCTTTGATATCTTGGCTGTGTGCTTAGGGTCGTTGTCCTGCTAAAAGATTAACCAGTCTGAGGTCAAGAACCCTTCCAGCAGGTTTTCATCCAGGATGTCTCTGTACATTACTGCATTCATCTTTCCCCCTATCCTGACTAGTCTCCCAGTTCCTGCTGCTGAAAAACATCCCCACAGCATGATGATGCCACCTCCATGCTTCACTGTAGGGATGGTATTGGCTTGGTGATGAGTGGTGCCTGGTTTCCTCCAAGCATAACGCCTGGCATTCATGCCAAAGAGTTCAATCTTTATCTCATCAGACCAGAGAATTTTGTTTCTCATGGTCTGAGAGTCCTTCAGGTGCATTTTGGCAAACTCCAGGTGGGCTGCCATGTGCTTTTTACTAAGGAGTGGCTTCCATCTGGCCACTCTACCATACAGGCCTGATGGGTGGATTGCTGTAGAGATGGTTGTCCTTCTGGAAGGTTCTCCTCTCTCCACAGAGGAATGCTGTAGCTCTGACAGAGTGGCCATTGGGTTCTTGGTCACCTCCCTGACTAGGGCCCTTCTGCCCCGTTCGCTCAGTTTAGATGGCTGTCCAACTCTAGAAAGAGTCCTGGTGGTTACGAACTTCTTCCATTTACAGATGATGGAGGCCACTGTGCTCATTGGGACCTTCAAAGCAGCAGATATTTTTCTATACCCTTTCCCAGATTTGTGCCTCGAGACAATCCTGTCTCGAAGGTCTACAGACAATTCCTTGGACTTCATGCTTGGTTTGTGCTCTGACATGCACTGTTAAGTGTGGGACCTTATATAGACAGGTGTATGCCTTTCAAAATCATGTCCAATCAACTGAATTTACCACAGGTGGACTCCAATTAAGCTGTAGGAAAATCTCAAGGATGATCAGTGGAAACAGGATGCATCTGAGCTCAATTTTGAGCGTCATGGCAAAGGGTGTGGTAACATATGTACATGTAATTTCTTAGTTTTTTTTCATTAAATTTGCAAAAATCTCAAAAAAACCTTTTACAAGTTGTCATTATGGGGCATTGTGGGTAGAATTTTGAGGACAAAAATTTATTTATTCCATTTTGGAATAAGGCTGTAACATAACAATATGTGGAAAAAGTGAAGCGAGGTGAATACTTTCCAGATGCACTGTATCTCGATTTATATAGCTATCTTATCTATCTATATACAGTATATCTATATATGTCCCCCCCACTTAAATTCCTGTGTTTGCCCCTGGCAGTGTATTAGATCATGTCCACTATGCTGGTTGGAGTTGGTTCCCCGCAGTGTAGCGGACATGATGTAGTATGCTGCGACCTTGCTGGTCAGTGGAGAGTCCAGAGACAAGGTAAGGGGCATAGTAGTCGCTACGTGAAGCCATGGCAATTTTATTGATAGTGCCCCCACAACTCAGTTGCCTCTGGGCCCCCACAAGCCGTAATCCAACCCTGGTGACCACTATATAACACAGAGATCAGTGACCATCATATAATACAGAGCATCAGTAATCACCATATAATACAGAGAACATCTCAGTGACTGCCATATATACAGAGAACATCAGTGGCTTCCACATAATACAAAGGAGTGTAAATGCCAAACAATACAGATAGTATTTTTGATCTACTTATAAATTCATTCCCTCATGAATAATTAACCCCATCTCAAAATCTTTAACTAAATCAGCATTATATTCACAACCCTATTTAATTAATATAATTTTCCCCTTTACAATAATCACCTTCATAATCCCCATTATTAATTAGCCCCATCATAATAAAATAATTTAATTTATGTATATTAAACCTCTAATTACATCCCTCAGTCTCATAGTAAAAAACATTTAACCAGATCATTAATCCCTTACCCCCTTTATTCCTAGTATTACCTACCATAAACTATATCATAAAAGATGCAGTAGCAACTGTGTCCATCTCTGAATCAGGCACACAGTGTCGAAAACTGAGAAGAATAGCATATGAGGAGTCTGGGGGAAGATGTGTTGTAAGTAATCAAAATAGCAACAGCCATTCTCACACCCCAAATAGATTGTCTATGAGTGAAGACTAATTGATGCGCATGAGAATAGAGGGGAGAATAGATTGCAGCCTTTTAGCAAAGATTTTGTCCATAATCTTGGTCAAGGAGGGTTATAGTTCTGTACGAGAAGACTAGCTTGGGACATTTTGTTGTATATGAGGAGAATACTTGTATGGGCCATTAAATGAGGGGGATTTAGTAATTTAGTATTTGAAAGAATTCAGCACTGCAGCCAACAGGGTCAGAGAATTTGTTATTAGAAAGGGAAGAAATAACTTCTCCAACGTCACCTTTTTGTAATTTTATAGAATGTTCTCTCCTCAATTTATGATGTCCTCAGCCTGTAATGTCATGGTTATATTTCTATATTTGCGGTGCCTGTATGTTTATCTTGTTCCATATTTCTATTTGTATTTCCTTTGCTGATGCACTCAGTACCCTGCACAGTGAACCCATACATTTTTTCTCGCTTCTTTTGAGTTAGTTTAATGTTATGCTAGAAAAAATGTTTTGTTTTTTGTTTTTTAAATTGTCATATGTGCACCTTTCCGCCTCTTAGCTCACTTAAGTGTACATTTAGTTTTCAAAGGAATCTCTGCTGTGTATCAAGTGCAATTGTGTTAATAAGGACCTCTGACTCCACAGATGTGTAAGACCTCATCTACATTACATCTGTAATACCCCCTTCTGTAGTATGCATTGTAAAGGTGTGTATATATTAAACAATGTAGGTGCTTCTTACCTCTCTACTTGGTTTTCAGTGCCTCCATCCGAATCACAGCTTTCTCTTCTGGTGAGTGTAGTGGAAATACACTAAGGGGAGATCAGGGAAACCCCTGCCCAGTACTAACAAGCTGTAAAACACTTTGTTCTGCAGAAGCCAACCTGACACATTTATTAAACTGGAACAAACAGATGCTTTCTGATTTTAGAGAAAAATACACTCTGGCATAGTATGAAATAACAGTGTGAACAATATAATTATGAGGCAGCGTGGATGAAAGTAGAGCAACAGCTCCTAGATTTACTGTACAATATGAACAACAGATTAACACAACAACTCACAATCAGTAATATCAACAGTATATGACATAAATATTGATTGTCACAAATATATATCCAAACGGATTGCTATGTTCTGAATTAAATCCATTCTGGACTCCTGTCCCGTGGCCAAGTCCAATGGGCAGTGCAAACTGTTAGAATCTGGGTTTGTTGTGGACCCGGGGTGGTAATAGGAGCAGACAACTGAACAGATTTAAATTGAAAAGTGGGTTTTTTAATGGGTGAACTTGCAGACATGTACACGGATAAAATAAAGTCCAGAATATTAAGAGGATGGTGATGATTAGAAACTGTTGTGAAGTAAGAATTAATAATGTCTGGGTAGTGGCAGAACTAATAAAAAGCAGCTGATGAATTGAATGGAGAGTTGTACTTA
Source organism: Taudactylus pleione (assembly GCA_031769625.1). Classification (NCBI taxonomy): domain Eukaryota; kingdom Metazoa; phylum Chordata; class Amphibia; order Anura; family Myobatrachidae; genus Taudactylus; species Taudactylus pleione. Next base: position 2,311,731 of record JAUIMM010000241.1, read on the forward strand.
GACGGCTCAGTGTAGAATCAGAGAGCTAGGTAAATGGAGGCAGTGTAGGTACAGGGTTAACTGCACACTCAGGTCCTTTGGCAGGGAAAGGGTAGATAGAAGGTGTAGGATGGTTCCAGCAGCAGACTGGGAGCAGGCAGGGCAATGTAGGCTGCTGGGAAGCTGGGATTCAGCAAAAGCACAGGTGAGCACTCAAACAGACAGGTTTTCAGGAGCACAGGAACTCACTTACAGCATGTGCTGTGAAACACGTTGCACTGGCAACTATGGGAAGCTCTGAACTCCCTTAAGTACCCAGTGCAGAATCGTGATAGGTCAGAGAGAGCATGTGACATGCCAGGACTGGAGCAGCTAAATCACATGACCAGAAGCAAGATGACGTTGCCCATACCAGAGTGGAATGGAAACACCACCAGGCATATCCAGGCCAGAATGACACAGTGCTAGCAGAACACTTTGCACAGCCAACACCCGCTGCCAGACGCCAGCCCCTCTGCCGGAAGGACCATGCCACAGCGCCCTCACAGGTAATACCCATCATCCCCTATGCTGAGAAACCCTGGTCATGACAGTACCCCCCTCCTTACGGGTGGCCTCAGGACACTTACCAGGCTTCTCTGGATGGATGGAGTGAAACTTCCTGATTAGTGTAGGAGCGTGAATGTCTTGGGCATTAGTCCAGCAGCATTCTTCTAGGCCATAGCTTCTCCAATCCAGAAGATACTGAAACTGACCCCTTCAGACACGGGAATCCAAAACTTGGGACACTTCAAACTCCACACCTCTCTCAGTTTGGACACGGGGAGGAACTGGAAGAACTTTGAGAAACTTGTTGAGAATCAATGGCTTGAGTAGGGATATGTGGAAGGAATAAGGAATTCTTAGATAGGAAGGAAGTTGGAGATGGTAGAAAACTGGATTAATTACTTCAGTAATGGAAAAGGGTCCAATAAATCATGGGGCGAACTTCATTGATGGAACTCTGAGGCGCAAATTACAGGTAGAAAGCCAAACTTGATCCTCGATTTGCATTTGAGGCACTTTCCTTCACCTGTCCACCTGAATTTTGTAACGTGAAGAGGTCTTCTCCAAATTCGTACATACTTGAGCCCACATTGAGGCAAACCTCTGTACAGTGTCATCCACAGCAGGTACGTCAAAGACAGGCAGACTCTGGAATTCAAGGAATCAAGGGTGAAGGCCGTACACAATAAAAAATGGAGTTTGATCGGTGGAGGAATGGTAAGAAGTGTTGTGCGTAAACTCAGCCCAGGGAAGAAATTCAACCCAAATTTTTCTGGGAAGAGGACATGAAGATTCTTAAAAAGGTTTTGAGATGCTGGTTTACTCTCTCAGTAGATCCATTACTTTGTGGGTAATAGGCCGTAGAGAAATTCAATTTCACTTGTAAAACAGAACAGAGCGCTCACCAAAACTTCGCTACTAATTGGACACCGCGGTCCGAGACAATCTTGGCAGGAAGTCCATGGAGACAAAATATGTGTTGAACAAAAATATGAGCCAGATCTGATGCAGAAGGTAATTTCTTCAGAGGTACATAGTGAACCATTTCTGGAATTCAGTCTATCATGACCCAGATGGCGGTATAGCCATCAGAATTTGGTAAATCTGTTACAAAATCCATGGAGAGGTGTGTCCACAGGTGAGATGAAATGGGCAGAGGTAAAATTTCACCAGCTGGAGGTTAATGAGGAGACTTGTGCTGTGCACATAAGGTACAGGAAGAAATTAACTCCACTACATCAACTTTCATTGACAGCCACCAGCAAGATCTTCTCAAATACTCCAGAGTCTTCTGAATGCAAGAGTGACCTAAGAACCATGAAGAATGAGCCCATGTAAATAGCTGCTTCTTTAACTCTGGAGTCACAAAAGTTTTCCCAGTAGGAGGTTGTAGTTGTATTGCAGCAAATACTTTCGATTCTAACACTGAAGTACTACGTAGAATCTCAGAATTGTTGTCACAGGATAGGGATCTTGACAAGGCATCAGCCTTTTGGTTGAGAGCTCCTGAGCGGAAAGTCAAAGTATATTGGAAACTAACAAAAAATATTGCCCATTGGGTCAGACGAGGACTCACGCACTGGATATTTTTTAAGAAAAGAAGATTCCTATGATCAGTGAAGATGGTAAATTGGAATTTAGCCCCTTCCAAAAGGTATTGCCATTCCTTTAATGCCAATTTAGCGGCCAAAAGTTCTTGTTCTCCTGTGGCGTAGTTTTTCTCAGCTGGAGAGAACTTCTTAGAGAAAAAAACGCATGGATGGATTCGATTATCCTCAAATCATTGGGAAAGAACAGCTCCCACTGCCTCTGAAGATGCATCCACTTCTAACAGGAAGGGTCTATCAAAGTCAGGTTGTCTTAAGACTGCAGCTGTTATGAAAGCCTGCTTCAGAAGTTGAAAGGCTGTTTCTGTCTTAGGAGGCCACAGTGCGGGGTTGAAATTTTTGCTGGTCAAAGCTGTAATGGGAGCCATTAGAGATGAAAATCCCTTGATGAAACGTCTATAATAGTTGGCGAATCCGAGAGGTCTCTGAACAGTCTTCAATGTCTGAGGTCAAGACCAATCCAGAATTGCCTTAACTTTTTTGGGTTCCATTTCTAGACTGGAACCAGAGATGATATAGCCAAGGAATGGTACACTAGGAATGCTGAAGACACATTTTTCCAATTTACAGTAGAGATGGTTCTTTCTCAGATGAGACAGGACTTCTTTACATGTTTGTGGTGTTCCTCTAGGGATGAAGAGAAAGTCAAAATGTCGTCTAAATAGACAACAACGGAAACGTATAACAGATCTCTGAAAATTTCATTGACAAAACATTGGAAAACAGCAGGTGCATTGCACAACCCAAAGGGCATGACAAGATATTCAAAGTGTCCATCTCTTGTATTGAAAGCGGTCTTCCACTCATCTCCTGCGTGGATACAGATAAGATTGTAGGCCCCTCATAAGTCTAACTTGGAGAATATGGTAGATCCTTTGACTGTATCAAATAATTCTGTAATCAATGGAAGTTGATATCTGTTTTTAACTGAAATATCATTAAGGCCTCTGTAGTCTATACACGGTCTTAGTCCACCATCTTTTTTAGCAACAAAAGAGAAATCTGCTCCAGCAGAAGAAGTGGAAGGTTGAATGAATCCTTTCTCCACATTCTCCTGGATATACTCCGACATGGCTTTGGTCTCTGGCAGGGACAAAGGATAAGTATGACCACGAGGAGGTATCTTGTCAGGCAGTAGATCGACTGGGCAGTCCTATTTTCTGTGAGGAGGTAAGAGATTAGCTTATTTTTCAGAAAAGACATCAGCGAAGGGTTGTTATTCTTTAGGAATTACTGGAGGTACTAATGATGCTATTTTCCTCACAGGTCATACTTTGGGAAGATAAGATTCCTGACAACTTGTACTCCATGAGAGAACCTGCATAGTGCACCAGTCAATCCTGGGGTTGGGCTGACGTACTGTAAGCATGGTAATCCTAGAATAGCTTCAAGGGAAGCCTTGGATATCAATAAGAACTTAAGATGCTCAGAGTGGAGTGCTCCAATACGAACTAAGACTGGCTGAGTCTCCTTAGAGACAGTTCCATTTACCAGAGGTCATCCATCTACAGAGGTCAGGGAGATAGAGTGATCAAGAGATGTACAAGGAATTTGTAGCATGTCAACAAAACTAGAGGTCACAAAGTTTCCTGCTGCTCCAGAGTCTAACAGAGCAGTGACAAAAACAGGTTTAGGCTTAAGATCTACAGCTAAGATCAAGACAGAATCTATAGATTTTGGGGACGGACTTATTACTCCTAATTTAATGTTAGGGATGTGCGCCGGACCATTTTTGCCGGATTTGGATTTGGTTCTAATTCGTTGTCCGGCTTTGGATTTGGATTTGGATTTGCCAAACTGCGGTGACTGGCTTTGGATTTGGATTTGGATTTTTTTACAAAAATTGACAAAAAAAGCTAAAATCACATAAATTGGTCTTTTTTTTCTTCCTAGAGTATTATTAACCTCAATAACATTAATTTCCAGTCAATTTAGACCATATCACAGCTTATAATATTGTTTTCAACATTATTGGCCAAAGGTTGCAGTGAGCTGACTGGTTACTAAGCGACAAAGCAGCGGCACAACGACACAGACACCACAGTATAAAGCACATCTATGACACATTGCCACACAGCAGTGGCAGAAATGAAAAGTAGTGCACCCACCCAGTGGGGTACGGCCAGCAGAGTCACAGTACTTGTTTACAAAGTGGGCTATGGCCCTAGGAGTCACAGTGCACAATCTTATTCGCATTACACCGCACATAGGGCCTGATTCACATTACACCATAAAGTAGTGTCTCTTATTTATGTTACCACACACAGTAGTGCCCCTTTTATACAATGCCCACAGTAGTGACCCTTTTACACAATGCCCACAGTAGCGGTGTCCCTTACACAATGTCCCCCAGCAGTGGTGCCCCCTATGCAGTCCCCTTAGTAGTAGGGTCCACTATGCAGTGCCCCCAGTAGAATGCCCCCCAGTAGTATGCCCCCCATTAGCAGGCCCCCCAGTAGTATGCCCCCCATTAGCATGCCACCCAGTAGTATGCCCCCCATTAGCAGGCCCCCCCAGTAGTATGCCCCCCATTAGCATGCCACCCAGTAGTATGCCCCCTCCAGTAGTATGGCCCCCCCAGTAGTATGGCCCCCCCAGTAGTAGGCTGCCCCAGTAGCAGGCCCCCCCAGTAGTAGGCTGCCCCAGTAGTAGCCCCCCCTGTGGTATGAGCCCCCCCTGTAGTATGGCCCCCCCAGTAGTAGGCTGCCCCAGTAGCAGGCCCCCCCCAGTAGTAGTAAGCCCCCCCAGTAGTATGGCCCCCCCAGTAGCAGGCCCCTCAGTAGTATGGCCCCCCAGTAGCAGACCCCCCCCCAGTAGTATACCCCCCCCAGTAGCAGGCCCCTCTGTAGTATGGCCCCCCCAGTAGTATAGCCCCCCCAGTAGCAGACCCCCCCAGTAGTGCAGACCCCCCCAGTAGAATGGCCCCCCCGCACCCCCAGTAGCAGACCCCCCCCAGTAGCGCCCCCGGCCCTTGCACAAATAAAAAACTAAAAAAATAAAAACTTACCTGTATCCCCGCTCCCGCGCCGTCCACTCTGTCACATGCTGAGGAGGGAGCCGGAAGACGGAGCTCATGTGTGAGCTCCAGCCGGCTCCCTCCGTGCAGCAGCCAATGAGAGTCTGTGTGACTCTCATTGGCTGCTGTAACAAACACACAGCTGCCGCTGGCGGCTGTGTGTCTGTGTCTGTGTAGGGCAGAGCGCTATCACTGCGCTCTGCCCTACACGCGAGGAGACCTGATGTCGGATTCTCTAGTGAGAATCCGACATCAGGCGGCCGCTGTTCGGCCCCGAACGGGGATCTGAGTCAGGCGGTGAACACCCGAACTGGGTTCGGGTGGACTCGGATCCCCAATGTTCGGAGCGGTTCGGATTCCACAGAATCCGAACCGCTCATCTCTACTTAATGTCCCCAGGACCAATTAGGATTGGGCTTTTCCCAGCATATGGGAACAGGAGACCACCAGGTGCCCCGAATCTCCACAATATTGGCAGAGGCTTTTTAAAATTCTTCTATGTCGTTCCTCTTTAGAGAGATGGGTATGATTCACCTACATGAGCTCTTCATCTATAGGAGGAGGTAGGCGGGTAGGAGTGGGTAGTGGGGATGGCTTGTATGATTCTCAGCCTGGCGATCTCTAAATTGTAGATCTATTTTATTGCAAAGAGAAATCATATCGTTAAGATTAGTTGGAAGTTCACGGGTGACCAAATCATCCTTTAATCGATCAGAAAGTCTGTGCCAAAAAGCTGAGGTAAGGGCTTCTTCATTCCATTTGAGCTCTGATGCCAAAATCTGAAACTGTACAACATACTGGCTGACAGGACGGGTTCCCTGTTTTAAAGTCATAATACTCGATGAGGCCGAAACTGATCTTCCTGGCTCATCAAAAATCCTCCTGAATGATGTTATAAACTCAGTATAATTGTCCAGAAGAGGGTCTGAATGCTCCCAGACTGGAGAAGCCCAATCCAAAGCTGAGCCGGTCAATAAGGACATGATATAGGCCACTTTAGTATTAGCAGAAGGAAAGTTATCTGGCTGCAAGGTAAAATGCACATCACACTGATTCAGAAATCCGTGACATAACTTGGGACTGCTGTCAAGTTTACTTGGCATAGGTAGATGCAACCGGGGAGATGCTCTGTAACCTGTATTATCAGACGGAAGAGCAGGTGTAACCACTGTAACTTTTGAAGTAGTCAAAGTAGTTTGCATATTATCATGACGATTAACCATTTCTTGAAATAACTGAGGCCCTGATTCAGAGCCGGACCCTCTGGCAGAGCACTCGCTCTGAATCAGGGCCGGGCTATTTTTTTTTTTTTAACGGCCTCCTGGCCGCTTGCATAGCTGTGGGTGACCATCAAGACCATTGCGACCATCGGGCATGTGACGAGACCCTTGTGGTAGGGTCTCGTTGCTGCAAGCCCCAGAGAGATTTCGGCTCTAACAGAGCCAAAATCTCTCACACTGACATCACTCGTGATGTCGGTGGGGCCGGCCCCAAACGGAGGCGTTCACATGGGAACGCCTCCATTTGGGCAGCCACTCCCCGAGCCCACCCACCAAAGGGGGCGTGCTGTCACTCAACATTGACAGCACGCCCCCTTTGGTACGAGACCCAGAGCGACAGATTGCCCGTCGCTATCCGGGTCTCATGCATGCGCACAACGGAGCCGGCTCCATCGTGTGCATGCGCCTTGGTCCACCATCGACCCGGTTGTGAGCGCATGGCGCTTGCGACTGGGTCTGAATCAGGCCCTGAGCCATTTGATGTTGCATAGTTTCCAGGTTTTCCAAAAGGGTTGCTATGGTCTGAATTAAATCCATTCTGGACTCCTGTCCCATGGCTGAGTCCATTGGGCCAGTGCAAACTGTTAGAATCTGGGTTTGTTGTGGATCTGGGGTGGTAATAGGAGCAGACACCTGAACAGATTTAAATTGAAAAGTGGGTTTTTTAATGGGTGAACTCGCAGACATGTACACGGATAAAATAAAGTCCAGCAAAATTAAGAGGATGGTGATGATTAGAAACTGTAGTGAAGTAAGAATAAATAATGTCCGGGTAGTGGCAGAACTAATAAAAAGTCTTTGTAATCCAAAAGGTCACTCCAAGGCTGCAGACAGGATAACAGTTAATGATTGATATTGGTGAGATGAAATCCAGAGAGGTTATAGAGTAATTGGATTAGCAGCAGCTGATGAATTGAATGGAGAGTTGTACTGAGATGGCTTAGTGTAGAATCAGAGAGCTAGGTAAATGGAGGCAGTGTAGGTAAAAGGTTAACTTCACACTCAGGTCCTCTGGCAGGGAAAGGGTAGATAGAAGGTGTAGGATGGTTCCAGCAGGAGACTGAGAGCAGGCAGGGCGATGTAGGCTGCTGGGAAGCTGGGATTCAGCAAAAGCACAGGTGAGCACTCAAGCAGACAGGTTTTCAGTGAGGCTGCAGGGTGACTCAGCATACAACATGCACACAGTAGTTGCTTTCACCATGAGCTTCATTAAGCTCAGAGTTTCACAGGAATATTCCACATGGAGTTCACAATCTGTCAAGGTTCAGCCCAGGATCGTCCGTTACTCACCCCAGCACCGGCTTCCCCTGACTTCTCGGGTGGTCAGACATCAGGTGCGGCGGCAGATGAGGATTTTGCATTAGGTGCTCTTGGGCTTCCATGTGTGGCTCTGTGTCTTAGTTTCTGAGGTTGCCGTCATGGGCGCTTCCATGATAGTCTTTCTCACCTGACTGTTCCTTCAACCAATGGTAGCGTAGTCTTGGTCAGCTGACGCTGATCTCCAATGAACTACTACCTTGGGGTATATAACTGGGCTCTGGACACCAGGAAGTTGCCTGTGCAACATCATCACTACTAGTGTATGCTTGTTGTCATTCCATTCCAGGTTCCTGTTCCTCACTCTCGAGTTATTTCCAAATATCATATCGATACCACCCTACGGTGCATCTGGATTTGCACATTGTGTACTCAGGGCCTGATGCGCGAGACCCGGATAGCGATGGGCACTCCGTTGCTGCGGGTCTTGCAACCAAGGGGGTGAGCTGTCAATGTTGAGTGACAGCTCACCCGCTTTGGTGGGCGGGCCGGGGGGGTGACTGCCCAAACGGAGGCGTTCCTATGAGAACGCCTGTCATTTGGGGATGGCCCCACTGACATCACATGTCTGTTAGAGCCGAAAGCTCTCTGGGGCTAGCGGCCACGAGACCCTACCACAAGGGTCTCATCGCAAGCCCTATGGTCACGATGGTCTTGACCATCGCGACTATCAACCTGGCCGCTCGCTTTAGCTGTGGGTGGTCACCCACAGCTATGCGTGCGGCCAGGAGGCCGCACAAAAAAAAAAATGCCCTGATTCAGAGCGAGCGCTCTTTCAGAGCGTCCGGCTCTGAATCAGGGCCTCAGTACAAAGAACTGCGTACAACTACTGAACTACCCTCTTGTGCGCATGGATTCTCATGTTGTGTAATCAGTACACACAACTGAGTACAATTACCGAACCATCCTCCGGTGTGTCTGAATTTGCTTGTTGTGTACTCAGTACACACCACTGGGTACAACTATGGAACCACTCTCCGTTGCATCTGGATTCGCACATTGTGTACTCTGTACACACCAACTGAGTACAACCACTGAATAACCTTCTGTACCAACGGTGTACTAGTATCCACACTCCGTGCAGTCAGCAGCCTTCCAGTCAGCACAACCACTACCCTCCTCCAGTGCCAACAGAGTATCCTACTCAGTGGACCTTCCCTCTTGTCGTTCTTGTACCACTTCTGGAAGCAATCCCCATTGTGACAACTCTGTACCGCTAGGTATAGAATATGTATTAGTACTTCTCCTAAGTACTTCCTCTGGTCCATAGCATTGTACCTCTCTCCTTTTCCCATTAGTATCAGATACCTGACCAAAGTGCTACGACCTGCTTGCCGGGAGCAGCTAAACCCATATCACGCTTGGAGGGGTCACTGGTGAACACCTTCCAGCAGGTTCAACTCGGCGCCTTTGGTCAGGTCTCATTAACATCCAATACTTCTGGGATTCCTCAGAGCCGGGTGTGACATGATGGAAATGCAATTTAAAAATGAGAGGCTGTGAAAAATGTAATATCAATCCAGGAGACAGTCCTAATCTAAGTGTTGAACAACATGTTTAATCTGTCATACATGGGAAGATTTCAACAGATAACATGTGGACAGGCTTTGTAGTAGCATATGAAGATAAGTGTCACACGCCGCTTTGGAGACCCCAGATTCAGACCCCGTCACTTTCCTTTGCGGGTGCTGACCTGCGCTGTCTTCCGGCTCCCGTGCTGTGCGCTGCTTCTTCCTCACTCAGGGCGCTTCCAACCTACCAACATCTCCACATGGCTACCCAGCCACTCCACGTAGCTTCCCAGCTACCAACGTCTCCACACGGCTACCCAGCCACTCCACGTAGCTTCCCAGCTACCAATGTATCCACACGACTACCCAGCCGCTACACGTAGCTTCCCAGCTACCAACGTCTCCACACGGCTACCCATCCGCTCCACATAGCTTCCCAGCTAACAACGTCTCCACACGGCTACCCAGGCTACCCACACGGCTACCCGGCTACTCAGCTGCTCCACGTAGCTTCCCAGCTACCAACATCTCCACACGGCTACCCAGCCACTCCATGTAGCTTTCCAGCTACCAACATCTCCACACGGCTACTCAGCCACTCCACGTAGCTTCCCAGCTACCAACGTTACCACATGGCTACCCAGCCGCTCCACATAGCTCCCAGCTGCCAACTCCTACCCACAACTATCCAGCCGCTCCACGTAGCTTTCACGCTACCAACTCCTCTACTCGGCTATCCAGCCACTTCAAGTAACTTTCTCACTATCTGCATCCCTATACGGCTCCTTAGCCGCACCAAGTTCCTACCACTTTACTTCAATTCCCTAACAGCCTTCTGCTCCCTCTCATGTGGAGAAATTTCATCAAGCCTAGTCTCCTCCAGCGAGTCCCTGTGCTGACTAATACTGATCCAAGGCCCAGCCCGGGAACACAGTCTCAAAATCCCATGATTGTGACAGTTTGCACTGGCCCGATGGACTCGTCAAGTGGTCAAGGATCTGGGGTAGATTCCTCTCAGGATGTGCTATCTCATCTGGAAAGACAGGAGACCTCTCAGGCCCAGTTGATCCAATTAATTCAAGATATGTCATCATGTCTGGACAACATTCAGTCCTTACTGGCTCATCCCGCTCCCATTGGCTCCCAAGCCACCTCTCCTCCTGTGGTGTCACCTGCTCCTCCGGTACTACCTCCTGCTCGTCTTCAGCTCTCTCCTCCGAGCAAGTACGATGGCAACCCCAAATTATGCAGAGGGTTCTTAACTAATGCGAAATCCAGTTCGAGCTACAATCCGCCAACTTTCCGACAGCCAGAACCAGAGTAGCGTATATTATCTCTATACTCTCTGGCCAAGCACTCGACTGGGCCTCGCCCCTTTGGGAGAAGTCGGATCCTCTGCTCTCCAACTATTCCGAATTAATTTCCACATTTCGCAGGATTTTTGATGAACCTGGGAGAACCACTTCCGCATCAGTTGATATTCTACGCCTCCATCAGGGCAGCAGAACTGTCGGACAATATGTCATCCAGTTCTGGACCCTTGCTTCGGAGCTCAACTGGAACAAGGATGCCCTCATCGCTGCCTTTTGGAGTGGTCTTTCGGAAAGACTCATAGACGATCTCGCTTCCCGTGACCTCCCAGCCAGTCTGGATGATTTAATCTCTCTCTGCAATAAGGTGGATCTTCGGCACTTAGAACGTGCCTTGGAGAGAGGCAGACTTGATCATGGAAGGCCACATCCAGCTTCTCAATTAAGTTCTCCTCCCGTCGGCGAAGAACCCATGCAGGTCAATCGCTCCCACTTATCGGCTGAGGATCGTCAGAAAAGGCAGAGACAGAATCTATGTATGTATTGTGGATCTTTTCAACATTTAGTTAAATCCTGTCCCATCCATCCGGGAAACGCCTCCTCCTAACTTATGACAGAGAGGTTAAGTTAGGAGTTGCAATCGATTCACATAGGAAGTCTGATTCCACCATCCAGGCTCACTTAAAGCTTCCTCGAGGTTCCAAAGCAGTATTAGCCCTTCTGGATTCTGGAGCGGCAGAGAACTTTGTCACCACAGACTTTGTCCAGAAATATCAAATTCCCATTGAAACATTGCCTCGAGTCATCACTTTAACTGCCATTGATGGTAGCCGCATTACTAGTGGAACCATCACCCATCGTACAACACCACTTAAACTTACCATTGGGGTGCTCCATTCCGAACAACTATCCTTCCTAGTGATTCCCAAAGCCTCTCATTCTTTAGTCCTCCGATTACCCTGGCTACAGAGACATTCACCACAAATTGATTGGACTACCATGCAAATAACCTCCTGGGGTTCTAATTGTTTGAAAGGCTGCCTTCAGCGGGTAGTACCTGTTCTATCTTCTGTCGTACAGGATTCTACAGACCTGCCCGAAGCCTATGTTGGGTTCCTGGACGTCTTTAGCAAACAGAGCGCAGATCTATTACCTCCCCATCGTAATTGGGACTGTCCCATAGATCTGATTCCTGGGAAGAATCCTCCCAGAGGCCGAACCTATCCTCTATCTCTCCCTGAGACTCAAGCCATGTCGGAATACATTAAGGAAAACTTAAGTAAAGGCTTCATTCGTCCTTCCATGTCTCCAGCCGGGGCTGGATTTTTCTTCGTAAAAAAGAAAGATGGTGTGCTACGCCCGTGTATTGACTACCGGGGTATTTAATGAAATAACTATTACCAAGCTCGACCTAAGAGGAGCCTATAATTTAATTCGTATCTGACCAGGAGATGAATGGAAAATGGCCTTCAACACCAGGGATGGGCACAATGAATACCTCGTTATGCCCTTTGGCCTCTGTAATGCTTCGGCTGTCTTCCAGTTTTTCGTCAACGAAATCTTCTGGGATCTTTTATACAACTGTGTGGTCGTTTACTTGGACGACATTTTGATTATTTCTCAAGACCTCCAAACTCATTGAGATCAGGTGAAAGAAGTCCTTCTAAGGTTGCGGTCCAATCAACTTTTTTGCAAAAAGTGCCTATTTGAAGTCTCAAGTGTACCATTCCTGGGCTACATCATCTCCGGAACAGGATTCTTCAAAACTACAAGCCATTCTTGATTGGTCTCTCCCTTCCTTATTGAAATCTATACAAAGGTTCCTAGGATTCGCCAATTATTATCGCAAGTTTGTGAAGGGTTTTTCGACACTGGTAGCCCCTATTACAGCTCTCACCCGCAACGGAGCAGATCCAACTAAATGGTCCGTCGAAGCTACCTCTGCATTCCAACTTCTTAAGCAAGCCTTCATCTCCGCTCCCATCTTAAAGCAACCGGATTCCACCCGGCCATTTATCCTGGAGGTGGATGCATCCTCCGAAGGTGTCGGTGCAGTGCTCTCCCAGCGATTTGAAGATGAAAAACTTCATCCCTGCGGTTTCTTTTTTCTGAAGTTTTTGCCAGCAGAAAAGAACTACACTATCGGAGATCAAGAGTTGCTTGCCATAAAACTGGCCCTCGAAGAATGGCGATATCTTCTAGAAGGAGCTCAATACCACATTACCATTTTTACAGACCACAAGAATCTGCTTTATCTTAAATCTGCAAATTGCTTGAACCCTCGTCAAGCCCGGTGGGCATTGTTTTTCTCCAGATTTAACTTTAAACTCTCCTACCGTCCCGGCTCACAAAACCTCAAAGCCGACGCACTCCCTCGTTCCATGACAAGCAACCCTGATCTACCCTTAGAACAACCTCATCCAATCCTGGATCCAGCTTTCTTCACTTCTACAAAGTTATCTTCAATGCCCCCCTGTCGGGAAAACTTTTGTCACTCCAGAACTCCGCAAGAGTTTACTACAGTGGGCCCATGCGTCTCGCTTCTCTGGTCACTTAGGCATGGATAAAACTCTTGAATTCATCCAGCAGTCCTATTGGTGTCCTTCGATGAAAGAGGACGTCAGGTCTTATGTGTCGTCCTGCATCAAGTGTGCCCAACGCAAAATACCCCGACAGGCTCCACTCAGACAACTCCAGCCTCTAGCAATTCCATTTAAGCCATGGACTCACCGATCTATGGACTTCATCTCTGATTTTCCTCCATCTCGGGGCCACAACACAATTTGGGTTATCGTGGATAGTTTTTCCAAAATGGCTTATTTTGTACCTCTTACTGGGCTTCCGTCTGCATCTCTACTCGCCCAGAACTTTATAAAAGAGATCTTCAGGCTCCACGGCCTTCCGCAAGAGATCATCTCCGACAGAAGAGTACAGTTCGTAGTGAAGTTCTGGAGGTCACTCTGCTCAGCTCTTCAAGTAAAACTCAAATTCTCTACTGCATATCATTCCCAGACCAATGGTCAGACCGAAAGGGTCAATCAAGACCAGGAACAGTTCCTGCGCACTTTTATCTCCTCCTCCCAAGATGACTTTGTGAGCCGAATTTGCTCACAATAACCATTATCACACGTCCACCAACTCAACTCCTTTTCTTACAGTGTTTGGTCATCATCCTCAGGTGCCAGATTTTCCTCTTCTTCCAACATTAGATGTGCCTGCGGCCAAGATGTCTCTTCAACGGTTTTCCAACATTTGGGAAAAGGTTCGTTCCTCTCTGACTAAAACCTCAGCCCGGTACAAGAAATCTGCTGACCGCCAAAGACGAGCGGTTCCAAGTCTTCAACTTGGAGATGTGGTCTGGCTCTCTACCCGAAACCTAAGACTCTGAGTACCCTCGATGAAATTTGCCCCGTGTTACATTGGTCCATTTCCAATCGTCAAAGTCTTGAATCCTGTGGCTTAAAAGCTAAAGCTTCCTCCATTTCTTCGCATTCCAAGTTCATTCCATATTTCTCTTCTAAAACCACTGGTCTTAAACAAGTTTCAGAAGGTCCTTCCTAACACTTCTAGTGTTCAAACACAGCAAGGAGAGGAGTTTGAAGTTGACAGAATCCTAGATTCCCATTGTCAATACAACCGTCTTCAATACCTCATCGATTGGAAAAATTATGGTCCGGAAGAACAAATCTGGATAAATGCCTCCGATGTCCATGCGCCCCGTCTGGTCAAAGCGTTCCATATGAAATTTCCTCATAAACCAAGGAAGTGTCCGGTGGCCACTCATGAAGAAGGGGGTACTGTCACACGCTGCTTTGGAGACCCCAGAATCAGACCCCGTCACTTACCTTTGCGAGCGCTGACCTGCGCTGTCTTCTGGATCCCGCACTGTGCGCTGCTTCCTCCTCTCTCAGGGCGGTCTCCGTTGTTGTCCTCTGGCGGGTCCCGCTGCTGTGCTGCTTCCACGCCAGCTCCTGCTGATCACTGGTCCCCGCTGACTACTTTCACAAAGAGCTGTCCTCCAGTCCATGGGCGTGGCCATCTTGGATTGCCCATGTGACTCCACTACCATCAATGAGGTGTCTTCTCCTTCTCTCTCAGCCTGTCAGCTCCCAGCGTCCACTATAAAAGGATCCCCAATGCTGACACAAGTTGCCAGTGCAACTAGTTTCTTAGTTTACTAAGTGAGCCTTCCCACTGTGGTCCTAAGGTATTTTCTGCTATCTAGCTTAGTATTCACCTTCCGGCTATCCAGCCGCTCCACGTAGCTTCCAAGCTACCATCTCCACATGGCTACCCAGCCACTCTACGTAGCTTCCCAGCCACCAACATCTCCACATGGCTACCCAGCTGCCCCATGTAGCTTCCCAGCTACCAATGTCTCCACATGGCTACCCAGCCGCTCCACATAGCTCCCCAGCTACCAACGTCTCCACACGGCTACTCAGCCACTCCACATAGCTTCCCAGCTATCAACATCTCCACACGGCTACCCAGCCGCCCCACGTAGCTTCCCAGCTACCAACGTCTCCACACGGCTACCCAGCCGCTCCACGTAGCTTCCCAGCTACCAACATCTCCACATGGCTACCCATCCACTCCACGTAGCTTTCACGCTACCAACTCCTCTACTTGGCTATCCAGCCACTCCAAGTAACTTTCCCACTATCTGCATCCCTATACGGCTCCTTAGCCGCACCAAGTTCCTACCACTTTACTTCAATTCCCTAACAGCCTTCTGCACCCTCTCATGCGGAGAAACTTCATCAAGCCTAGTCTCCTCCAGCGAGTCCCTGTGCTAACTAATACTGATCCAAGGCCCAGCCCGGGAACACAGTCTCAAAATCCCACGATTGTGACAATAAGGGTCTTATAAGAGTAGTTAATCTGAGGCAAATACTGTATAATACTAATTTGAGTGAATGCACAAGTATGAGTGACTATATCGATATGATGATGTCCATCCAGTATCTCAGCAATTAATGTCGGTAGGAGTCCAAGTTGATGACAAGTAGATATCTATGATGATGCTACAGAACTTAATGTCTGAATTTGATTTCCTAGTACCGGAAAGTCGCAATGTCTACATATTCCATCAGGATAATTCCCTGGTGGAACGGAGGTAAAATGACATGGGCACCAGTGGAAGCACCAAATTCAGGACACATAGGGGGCATAGCTTTACTTGTGTCCCCTGCATCCCCTGACTTCTGCTTCTCCTCCCTCACTATGGGATCACTTCCTTGTGGCTGCTGCTCCTCCAGTAAAAGCGCGGTACTTGACCACCTTAGCTCCACCCCTGCTTCCTCCACTGTGCAGATAATTCAGCTGTAGCCATTACTTGCCAGCCAAGGTAAATGTTTTTATCCCTTCCCCATGTCTCACTGTCTCATCTGTATGTCTGCCTGTCCTTTATTTCTTACTCTCCAATAGTGTCTTCATTTACTCCTTTAATTAAATATATTCCTCACCTTCTTCTACAATTAGCCCCTAGCAGTGATGTGCGGGCAGGTGAGGCAGAGCCTTTCCTGTCATACTTAGGTATACTCCATAGTTTTGACTATAAAAATTATAAGAAAATTTTAAAGAAAATATTGTAAATATCTTCTTTGTATTATTCTAATTATTTTTACAGTCAAAACTCTGCCTCCCTTGTCTAACTTTTCTGCACATCCCTGATCACACACAAAATTTCCAGCACTATATACTGCTGCACCTTTGTATAATGCCCACATGAACCCTCAGGTTTAAATATGTATGTGTAAATCTGACTCTAATACTAGCCAATGCCTCCCAAGTCATTTATCTAACTGCATATCACTGGCCCCTATCTATACCCTGTACAACACACTATTCCTCTTGACTGGCTCTTACTCCAGCCACTTTCTAGTGCCATCTCTATTTATTCATAACATAATACTCCTCCTCTGATCAGAAGTGATGTGGAAAAAACTCAGGATAGCAGGTAAGGACAATCTTCTGGGCAGAGATAGAGGATGATGTGATATGGACAAACCTCAGGATGGCAGGTAAGAACAATCTTCTTGGCAGAGATAGAGGATGATGTGATATGGACAAACCTCAGGATGGCAGGAAAGAACAATCTTCTGGGCAGAGATAGAGGATGATGTGATATGGACAAACCTCAGGATGGCAGGTAACAACAATCTTCTGGGCAGAGATAGAGGATGATGTGATATGGACAAACCTCAGGATGGCAGGTAAGAACAATCTTCTGGGCAGAGATAGAGGATGATGTGATATGGACAAACCTCAGAATGGCAGGTAAGAACAATCTTCTGGGCAGAGATAGAGGATGATGTGATATGGACAAACCTCAGGATGGCAGGTAAGAACAATCTTCTGGGCAGAGATAGAGGATGATGTGATATGGACAAACCTCAGGATGGCAGGTAAGAACAATCTTCTGGGCAGAGACAGAGGGAGATGGGTAGAGGGTGATTGGGAGGGGTAGATGGTGATGGAGAGAGGCAGAGGTTGATAGGCAGGAGGTGACAGGCAGAGGGTGACAGGGAGGGAGACAGGAAAAGGCAGACGGTGATAGGGAGAGGGTGATGGGGAAGGGGAGAAGGTGACAGGGAGAGGCATAGGGTAACAGGCAGAGGGTGATGGGGAGAGGCAGAGGGTGATAGGCAGAGGGTGACAAGCAGAACATGAAATATTACAATATATCAAGCACTCCTTTTTCTGAGATATATATGTATTAAATAAAGTCCAACATTTTCCAAATTTCCAAAAAACAGCCTTACACATGGAATTTTCTTTCTTCTGATACGCTCCTTTTTCCAATATTTCCTCAAATAAAGGAAAAGAGTATATCGTTGGAAAAATGATTTTATATATATAATAACATTTCTATCTCCTACATACATGTAGGATTAGATAGTCCGTCTCCTCCTGAGCGATAAGGACTTCCTCCTCCTTGGATTTCCCGATTCTGCCAGCGGTCTCTATCACATCCTAGATGCACAGTCTTCAGTGTTTCTCAGCCTGCTAGGCCTCAAGCAAGATCTAAGCCTGCTACAGCTAAGCAGAACATGACTGGCAGATGGGTAGAAGCAAAGAGTGAAGGGAAAGGCACAGGGTGATGGGCAGAAGGTGACAGCCTGAGTAAGAGGGTCATGAGCAGAGAATGATGTGCAGAGGGTGATGGGGAGAGGCACAGTGTGATGGGCAGAGGGTGCTGAGCAGACTGGGTAGGAAGAGGGTGACTGAGAGAGGCAGAGAATGTTGTGCAGAGAGTGACAGGCAGAGGGTGATGGGCAGAGGATGATGGGCAAAGGGTGACAGGCGAGGGTGATGGGCAGAGGATGGTGGGTACAGGGTAAAAGGGATAAGCACAGGATCATGGGCAGAGGGTGTCGGATAGAGGTTGATGGCCAGAGGGAGAGGGTAATTAGCCTTGAGTGACGGGAATAGGGTGACTGGGAGAGGCAGAGGGTGATGGCCAGAGGTAGGTGACGGGCAGAAGCAGACGAGCAGAAGGTGACAGGGAGAGGTAGAGGGTGATGAGCAGAGGGTTACATGCATGCAAGGTGATAAACAGAATAATAATGAGGAAACAACAAAGTTGGGGGGAAGGTGGGGGAGATATTAGAAAATAGCTGCCAAAAGTTCTCTCCTAGCAATGGGGAACCCTTCTGCATTCACAGCTCTCTTGGTTTTTTATCAGGGTCTGGAGCCCACAGCCTGAGTAGTTTGGCTAGCTGGGCTCTAACTGCACTGTGTGACGTGCAGTCGTGAAAGGGGTCGGTCAAGCAGGCTGACCATGCAGCAGCAGGTGAGCCATCACTCGCTGCAGTATAGGATCAGTGGTCACCAATAGGAGTCGTCTGAACTCCCCACCCAGGTACTGCCGGGTTCCGAGGATTCAGGGCTAACCCGGCTCTCCGGTACTCAGCTGACTACACAGCAGCGGCAGCGGGTCACTGTAGTATAGGATCAGTGGTCATCAACAGGAGCCATCCCAACTCCTCACACAGGTGCTGGACTAAACTGATTACACTTGTAGCAGCACCGCTAAGCTACAGTGAAAGATCAGCAGTTGGTTTTCATGATCCTATCTGGCAATCCTGCGGAATGCGGATCATCAATGATGACACTGGGCCTGATTCACTACCGTATGCAACTGCGAATACGCACGCAATCTGCCGATTGTTTCGTACTCTGCATGCGCACGCATCGCAGTGCATGTGCGCAAACCGGCCACTGCGACGGGGACTGCGATCGCAGTGAATACGCAGACCCATCACAGAGTGATTGACAGGAAGTGCCATTTGTGGGAAGTGACGGGGGGTGGTCGGCGGAACGCAGGCGTGCCAGTGCGTTTGCATGCCGTTGCAGGAGTGTACATATAGTAGCCACTGCGATGCCATACGCAGTCTGAGGTCTCATAGCATGAGATGAAGTTAGCAATTTCTGAGTACGGTCAGTGCAAGTGTGCATGAAGCTGCGATGGTACTCGATTGTACCGATGGTATTGCTATTTTGCTAAATATTACAGATGTGTGCAATGTAAGGTGGGCATCCCTATGTTGCGCTGAGTTGGCATTGCGATCACAATGGATTAGCATACTATCGCAATTGAACGGCGTGCGTACCCAATATTGCGATCCATAATGAATCATGCCCACAGTTCATTAAATGTATATCTGACACATATTCAACAGAAAGGTGCCTATTTATCAAGCTTATCTTGCTTGTAAATCATGTGGACACAGCAGTTTCTGCATGACTTATCTATCCCTGCAAGTTACCAAAACTGAATGCAGGAGATAGCAAAGATATCTACTGCATTCAGCTAAGTAAAGCAAGATACAGTGGTCTACTTTATTTGCAATCGGACGCTGTGATCTAGAGGAATTTACCAAGCTTCAATAACCTTATGTGATAGTTTTTGTAGCTTTTCACATTATATTAGCTGGAGAGTGGGGATATAGGGCCTGATTCAGAGCTGAATGCTCTGACCAGAGCGCTCGCTCTGAATCAGGGCCCTCCTAACTTTTTTTGGAGCGTCCTCATGGACGCTCGCATAGCTGTGGGTTACCACCCACAGCTATAGCGAGCGTCCATGATGATGGTCGCGTCGCGATGGTCTTGACTATCACGACCAACGGGCTTGCGACGGAGACCCTGCGGTAGGGTCTCGCTGCCGCAAGCCCTGGAGTGATTTTGGCTCTATCAGAGCCAAAATCACTCCCACTGACATCACTAGTGATGTCAGTGGGGCCGGCTTCAGACGGTAGGCGTTCCCATGGGAACGCCACCATCTGGCAGGCACGCCCCCGGCACGCCCACCAAAGTGGGCGTGCTGTCAATCAACATCGACAGCACGTCCCCTTTGGTGCGAGATCTGGAGCGACAGCTTGGCTGTCGCAGTCCGGGTCTCGCGCATGCGCACGACGGAGCTCCCTCTGTCGTGCGCATGCGCAGTGGGGCAACATCGACCCGTTTGCGAGCGTCCTTTGAACGGGTCGGAATGACTCCCATAGTCAGTATCCTGGCGGCCACCTGGAGTGTGTGCATTCCCAGTGCAAACACCTATCTCACTGCTGCAAAATAGGCCCCTCTAAGCTCCAATGGGGCACATGCTGAAGTTACTGATTCAAAATGCTTTGGAAACCATAATAAGGAGAAATAGAAAATAATCAACAAGGATTTTTTCTTAAGGTGATCGGAGACAGGACTTTGTAGGGTTATTTTTACATTTGCATTTGCACAGAGGCACTTTTCAAAATTGTTCATGTACTTATACTGTATGTGTAAAAGATTGTCAAATTTATGCAAAACTAAATGTTTTTAAAGTGTTTTAATCTGTATAACTGTAAATTCATTGTTAGTCATACAAACTATATTCTGGTTATAGTAACATATGTCCACAGGATGGCAGTGTTTAACAACAAACATGGCCCATCAACTGTTAGACACTTGCTTTTTAGATATTAGAGAACTGCTGTATTGCAGCTAATAATTGCTTTTATGCTGTTTGTTATTATAAGAAAAAATAAAAAACTTAACTTAAGATGAGGCAGTGATACATGCATGCATAGAAGGCTCATGTTAGACGCTGTGCCTCCGTGGAGAGCTGATAGTCCTAGTGTCAGCAGTTGTAGTCTTCAGCAGTCAGTGGTAGCTGCCAGGGCCGTAACTAGAGGTGTACGAGTGGTGTGGTCAAACAGAGCTCAGAGCCCTGTGTGCGGCACCACTGTTCACCCTTGGTCCCTGAATCTGGCTAGCAGGGTACCTTTAATGACACCCTGCAGCCAGAATCTTTTCAGCACTGCAGCCTGGAGCATCCAAAGGACACTCCAGGCATGCACACCACTGCTCTTACAGCCCTCCCTGGAGCATGCTCTGGGATTGCTGTGATTACTGGTGATTGTGGCCCCACGCCCTCTTCATGACATCATGTGGAGGGGGCATGGTCTGCACCGCGACTGTGCCATGGCCCAGAGCAGGCGCCTGGAGCGTGAGCTCCATTGGTTCCGCTCTCACTACACCCCTGCATGTGTGGGGCTAAGCACTGTGACCGGGGGGGGGGGGGGGGCAAGTGACGTGCTCCCTGTGCCAGGAAAAAAAAAAACATTGCTGCATCTCTGCCATTCAATGGTGTAAAATCATCGTAATTAGTTACCGCAATTGATGGCAAAACTATCAACCATTAGTGGCAAACTATCGTTATCATCAGGTTGTACAAAATATTTGTACGATGATAGATGTCTAAACGACCAGCAGGAGCGCGCATCGCTGGTCATTTTAGAATTTTTTTTTACAATCTGCAAATGATTTTCAAACGATTATTGAACGATTGAACGATATCGTTACCGTTCAATTAAATCGTCTAGTGGATGGGTGCCTTAAGATGTTATTTGTGTGCCTGAGTTAGCTGATACTTGTGCATAAACATCCAAGATAACAATTCTGACACTTGTTTCTGGAATGTACAGTATGTATGTGCAGTTCCTTTGGTACTTATTCATAAACAAGAAGAAAAAAAACAGATCAGTTATAAATGCTGAAACAATTTTCACATATTTAAGTTTCTGACCCCTTCATCAAGGTAGCAATGTAGGAGATTTCAAAGATATCTCCAGCGTGTACTATATACCGGATGTGCCAAACTGTCCCCATTTTCTAGTACGCGGCATACTGTAGTAACAATACTATTCATCAAGCTCCGAAAACTGTATATTTTCGGCCCTTGGCTGTGGGAACTAATGTCATCTTTAGATGGTGTTAGCTTGCTGAGCCCCAGCTACTTTCTACCGGATCCCTAGGCCTCATCCATCTGAGCAAGCACAGTATCACTGCAGGGACGAAACACAACCGTGTAACTTTTCACTACTAATATTCGCAGCGAAAGTGGTAGTGTTAGGGTTCATAGGGTAGCTGCTTTTCAGAGCAGCTGTACCAACAGCAGAGCGCTGGTGAATTATTGTAGAATAGGTTTCCTGTGTGTGAGCAAAATTTATGGCTTACTTTATATTATGTGTCTCAGTTGCCCAGCCACTAATTAAGTAAATATGACACATTGTTGTAGTGTTTTAGACGGAATCCAGTCAGAATGTTGACACCAGAATGTCGACAGGTTGTGAATGTCAACAGTCAGAATGTTGACATGGACATAAGGTTGACAAGAAAAATGACGACATTCAAAAATGTTGACATGGTTCAAATGTCGACAGTACATTTTGTATTATTGATAGGTTTAGAGTAAAATATGCCAAAAAATGTGACATTTTGGCATTGACATGTTAAATGCCGACATTCTGAACATATCAACACTTTAACCATGTCGACAGCAGTGAATGGTGACAATTTTTTCAGATTAAAGGGCGCCACACTGAGGGCCTACATCATCTGCCAACCTCTCTGGTGCTCTCCTCTCCTGCATAATCCTCCTGTTGACCTGGCATCCTCTCTGGTGACCGCAGGGACTTCTCTTCTGAATGTAAGGGTGTCTCCTCCTCCAGCGATGCTGCATCATAACAGCACGGCCTCCTGGGATTGGTGATGTGGGCGCGCCTGGGACTCTGAGGGATGCACACGTGGATGGGCGTACCCGGCTGGACTCGGACCTCCCACTTTACCACAATGCTGGACACAGAAGTTCTCCTAACACACATTTAGCAAAATGTGCCCAATCCGCCCAGACTTCAATCATAAAGTCCGACCATTTGCTACTAAAGTACAATGGAGACATTATTTTGTCTTGCAGAGTCATGTGCTTATCATAGATAATATGACAATGGCATTTTGTCCAAAAATATGGTGCATATGACAAAATGTATTTTGTGCCACTGACCACAATTCTGCCATATTGTAAAAAACCACCACTTAGCCAAGAGAGGAATAAATACTGAATATGGCAATTTCCTCTGCAAGCCTCCCCCCCCCCACACACACACACTTATCTCCTTCCAAAACCTTGTGTCAATCCCATTGATGGGTGACAATCACCTAACAAGATAACAGCTTGTCGCTTTGTTTATTGGTAGGGGGATATAATCAGGGGTGTGATATGATATCATAGGGTGAGTGGCTAGGTCAGGTGGCTCTAATAATGACCACAGAACCTAATCCAGACCCGCTTGCGAGCGCTGACCGCTCGCAAGCGGGTCGATGTTGGCCAAGTGCGCATGCGCACGACGGAGGCGGCTCCATCGTGCGCATGCGCGAGACCCGAATAACAAGGGCAAAGCCGTCGTTATGGGTCTCGCACCAAAGGGGGCGTGCTGTCGATGGTGAGTGACAGCACACCCCCTTTGGTGGGCGTGCCGGGGGCGTGGCTGCCCAGACGGAGGCGTTCCCATGGGAACGCCTACCATCTTGGGCTGGCCCCACTGACATCACAAGTGATGTCAGTGGGAGTGCTTTTGGCTCTGATAGAGCCAAAAGCACTCCAGGGCTTGCAGCAACGAGACCCTACCGCAATGGTCTCGTCGCAAGCCCGATGGTCGCGATGGTCTTGACCATCGCGACCATCATTTTGGCCGCTCCCTATAGCTGTGGGTGGTCACCCACAGCTATGCGAGCGGCCAGGAGGCCGCTCTTAAATTCAGAGGGACGGTCCTGATTCAGAGTGAGCGCTCTGTCAGAGCGTCCGGCTCTGAATCAGGGCTACAGTACAGAAGAGATAATCACAATGCTCTAAATTTGCTTATAGCCATTTCAGCAAAACAAAATAAAAGCATATGCATTCCCTCTATTTGACAGTTATGAGAATCATAATTTATAGTCTATAATGGCTTTACTTGTATAGAGGGACAGTCCATTCAAAAAGTAGACATTTCAAAAGTATGTTGTCTTTAAAATAGTTCTGGCAACTCTAAAATACATAGGGCAAGATGTAAAGGATGCTGTTCATTTTTCGGCGTCCGGAATGCCGGACGTCGGAATCCTGATGCTGGAAGCATGACTCTGTACTAAAGATAGGCATCAAAAGACCGACGTCTATCTTTAGCCAGATGCCGAAATCCCAACGCCTGGCATCCCGAACGTAGGTAAGGGGGGACTGTTAACTGTTAGCCGTGGGGGGGGTGAGGGTTAGTTTTAGGCACCCTCTGGGGGGGTCTTAGGGTTAGACAACCCCCGGGGAGAGTTAGGCGCCATTTGGGGGAGGTTAGGGTTAGGCACCACTAAGGGAGGATTAGGGTGGAGAGGGATGGGTTAGGGTACTTACTGACGTTTCGCACTTCCAGCGTCTGTATTTAGTCCACCGGTAATACATCCGGCAGCATTACATACCGATAGGGTACGAGTTTCTCGTGCAGGACAAACTCGCACCTTCTTGCAAACTTGGAAGGGTCCCAGTTTGACTCACATGTGAGTGCATGCAAGTTAATTAAACTGCAGGTTAATTTGCATCTTGTAATGCGACTTTCATTACAAGGTGCGAATTACACAAAAGCATGAACAGATCAGTGAGATCTGTGCAGTCTTCTGTGTGAAAAACAGCTATAAAAGTGTACAAATAATAAAAAAAATTACTTGGTTCGTCCCCCCTAAAAGCACAACCAGCACAACCAGCATTTCTGAGCCAGTCCTGGTTTAGAAAATACATGGGGTAAAAGACGTAGGGGTTCTCCGTATTTTCATCAACCAGCACCAGGCTTAGTGAGCCAGTCCTGGTTGTGGAAGTGCAGGGGACAAAATGAAGTAGTAGTAGTAGTATTAGCCACAGCCATCACCGGACTCTTTCTAGCGGGGGTGTAATGTCACAGCCGTGGAACCCGCTGCACAGGAACCTCTAGCCAAAGCATTTGCACCCCACACTAGGCATCCCAGGCTGGGGATCTTTGGGGAGGTATGGACCCCCAATAAAGGGGTTCCCCCTCTCCAGGGCACTCCAGGAATGGACTAATAATAAATAAATAATATTGTCCATTACAGGAGTACTAGAGGTTCCAGCAAACCTTCCCCGCATGCTGGTACTTGGAGAACCACAAGTACCAGCATGTGGGGCATTATGGACCCGCTGGTCCCTCTAGTTCCCCTGCAAAAGAAATATAAATCAAACAACAGGACACACACACTGAAGGTTTTAAAATGGTATTATACATACACTCACTCATGCACTCACTTCATACTTACCTTGTCCCTAGCAGGGGCATGACCGGACCCGGGTGAAGGGGGCGTGACCTAATAGAGGGAGGCATGGCCACGCCCCCTTAGTATTTAAAAGAGATTTTTGCAGTGCCGTGCACTGGGAAGGGGGCGCTGTTAGCCCCTCAGCCCGGCGCAAAGTCAGGGGGGCGTGATCAGCATGATTTCTTCCCTCCACAGGCATAGAAGTCTACTGCGGGCAGTCTCCCATGGCAGCCCAGCACACAGAAGCGTGTGTTGAGCTGCTGTGATTTAAGAGGGAAGGGGGGCCGCACCGGACCCGGGATGGGGGGGAGCGGGTACTAATTACCTGGACCTGCCAGGCCCCTCCAGCAGCTTGGGCCAGGGTAATTTCTACCCCTCCCATCTCGACGCCCCTGGTCACTAGCACTGGTCTGTCCCCTTGTCCAGTAGAATCCTACTGTAAAAAAAATACTATACTCGCCTACCTCTTGGTTCTGGTCCTCTTCGGTTCGTGTTTGCATCCACCGTCTTCTTAAAATAAAAAAAAGGCAACCCCAGACCCATTGGACATAGGGCCTGATTCAGCAAGGAACACTGGGCCTGATTCAGAACCGGACGCTCCTTGAGAGCACTCGCTCTGAATCAGGGCATCCCTGTTTTTTTTAAAAGACGGCCTCCTGGCCGCTCACTAAGCTGTGGGTGACCACCTACAGCTTTAGCGAGCGGCCAGGTGATGGTCGTGATGGTCACGACCATCGCGACCATCGGGGCTTGCGACGAGACCCTTGTGGTAGGGTCTCGATCCCGCAAGCCACAGAGAGCTTTTGGCTCTAATAGAGCCGTAAGCTCACCCACTGACATCACCCGTGATGTCAGTGGGGCCGCCCCTAAACGGCAGGCATTCCATCAGGAACGTCTCCGTTTGGCCAACCACCCCCCCTGCCTGCCTCCAAAACGGGGCAAGCTGTCAATCACAATCGACAGCTGCCCGCTTTGGTGTGAGACCTGTAGCGATGGAACGCGCATCGCTGGCCGTGTCTCGCGCAGTGGGGGACCATCGACCCGCTTGCGAGCGCTGTGCGCTCATGAGCGGGTCTGAATCAGGCCCACAGTTGCTAATACGTACGCAATCGGCCGATTGTTTTGCACTGTGCATGCGTACACATCACAGTGTGTGTGCACGAACCAGCTGTTGTTATTGGAATTGCAATCGCAGTGGCGACACAGACCCATCGCAGAGTGATTGACAGGAAGTGTCATTTGTGGGTGGTAACGGGAAAGTGGCCGGGTGAACACAGGTGTGCCAGTGTGAACACAGGTGTGCCAGTGCGTTTCAGTGGAGTGCATAATTATCCACTGCGATACCATACGCATCCTGAGGCCTCATAGCGTGCGCTGAAGTTAGCAGTTCCTGAGTGGGGTCTGATCTGCATATGGGTCCAATGTTACTCGATGTTACCGATTATTTCGCTATATTGCTAAAATATACAGATGTGAGTAAGGGGGAATGGGCGTCCTTATGTTAGGCTGCGATCACAATGCAATGGAATTATTTGCATATCACCGCTGATATTAGCAACTGCGTTGTGTGCGTATTAGCAGAATAGTGATCCTTGCTGAATCAGGCCCATAGTACCATCCTCTAAGTACGGTACTTCACGAATGATGCAACAAATATTAATTTTGCAGGTGAACTAGAGGTATCAGCGGGCCCTTAATGCTCTGCATGCTGGTACTTGTGGTTCTCCAAGTACCAGCATGTGGGGTAGGGTTGCTGGAACCTCTAGTACTCCTGTAATGGACATTATTATTTATTTATTATCATGTCCTGGAAAGGAAAAAAATATTTATTCTACTTTTCACACAATCAATCTGGCACCCGCTGTCTAGGGGTGTCAAGGAGGGAACCTGGCTATCAGCCCAGGCCAGGGGTACCTTGGAGAGGGGGAACCCCTTTATTGGGGGATTCCCACCTCCCCAGGGATCCCCAGCCTGGCCTGATTAGCTTGGGGTGCTAAGCTTTGGCGGGGGACCCCATGAAGCGGGTCCCATGGCTATGGCATTACAACCCCACTAGAAAAAGTCCGGTGCTGGTTGTGGCTAATACAGGGGACTTCCTACTCATTTTGTCCTTTGTATTTCCCCAACTTTACTGGCTTACTGAGCCTAGAGCTGGTTGTTGAAAAAACAGGGGAACCCTATGTCTTTTTTCCTCCATATGTTAACAACCAGGACTGGCTCAGAGAGCCCAGTGCTGTTAGTGCTTTTAGGGGGACCCCACATTTTTTTTTTCATTTTTACACTTTTATAGTTTTTTTCATACAGAAGCAAGCATAGATCTTACTGATGTGTGCATGCCTCTGTGTAACTCGCACCTGCTCAAGCTATACTCGCTAGCCTGAAGCAGGTCTAATATTTTGCACGTTTTAGGTAAGTAATATTGTATTGTGCAAGTTAAAATCTCGCACTCTATGCCATTGGCCAAATTGTATATTTTGCATAGGACAATATCTGGATGCGAGTTGCGGCAGTGCGAGTTGCGGGAGTGTGAGAAACTTGCGAGTTTGCATGTTCTCGCACCCTATTAAATTGTGCGAGTTCTAAAAATATGCGTGTTTAGCAATAAACTCACCCATTTCCAAAACTCGGACCCTATTACATCCCGCCCACTGTATCTGATCATAGCATGTGAGTAGAATTTCATATTGCAAAGTTAAACCATCTTAGATAACAAAAAACAGAAATAAACATTTACAATATAGAACAACAAGAATTGGAGTTTTGGTGTTCAGGAAAAGGATCTAATTTAATAGGGTAAAACAGAGCCAGACCAGATGAAAGTCATTATGGTACCACAATTATGTTACTAACATATAATTACAAAGAGTTCACATACATCAAAAGAAAGAACTGTTCATTACTGAGCGATTAGTTATTATGGTCATATGTAGGCTAGATTTCATCAGAACAACGCAGAGGGAATGTATATGCTGCCACTTAGGCGGGACGCAGAACCCTCTTTGGTGTCATCATGGATATTTTGTGGAGTGAGATTACTGAAAGGAGATTAAATAATGAACAAGGCACATTTTTAGGGCGTTCCTTGCGTTGCGGAGAGGGGTGCGCAGCCATTACCAATCTGCAGATACACTTTCATTTCATCAGCTCTTACCTGACCGAGGGCCTTATTTATCAATGAGTATTATCACTCGTGGTGAATGATATAACTCGTTGATACAGTAAATGAGGCCCAGAGAATCCTGTTTCTCTCCTTTCAGTGTAACCAATTGCACTTGCACTGAAGTTTAATTCTAGACTTGGTTTCATTAATGTGAAAATGTAATAAGTGAAAAGTGCCACAGACGA
Source organism: Taudactylus pleione (assembly GCA_031769625.1). Lineage (NCBI taxonomy): Eukaryota > Metazoa > Chordata > Amphibia > Anura > Myobatrachidae > Taudactylus > Taudactylus pleione. The sequence goes on from JAUIMM010000241.1 coordinate 2,340,249, forward strand.
TAAATTCTGTCCTGATGTCTACCCGCTCTCATAATGAATTTTATGTGTACAGTAACGGAGTACATATTTATATAATGAAAAGGGTGGGTCTATGTTGGTAAATGATTGGAATGTGTTGTAATGTGTGAAGTAAAGCAGAGCACTTTTTTCTGCGAATGTAATTCTACTTTATAGAGGTGAGAGAGGAGGATAACCATGCTCATTAATGTGATCAGAACTAGCTACACACACAGCTGTTACACCCAACCTTTCTGCATCCAGTCTGCTTTGTGAATTGGGCACACAGTGCTTTGAGAGATACATGTCACTAAAGCTGTGGAATTGAAAATAAACAAGGTTGAAGATGTTATGATGTATACCATGAGCATTGCTGGGTTTATGCTGAGCCTCCTACTCACAGTGATTACATCGGGGACATCAGTGGGTGAAGTCCGCAGGGAGGAGATGGGAACTGTATGAGGTCTGCAGGAAAGTTAAGTGTTTCATATATACCGGAAGCTGCTCATTCTTCTGGGATGTGTAGATAAGGAAACATCTCAGTACTCACTTCTTGTTACTTGTTGCACTTCCTTCAGCACCACCTCAACCTACTTAATCATAACAAGCACAAAGGCACAACACTAAGGGAAATGGGGAGTGAATGATGGAAGATGGAGCAGGAATTTAAGAAACTGACACCCCACCCAATGACAAATAGGATATATTGCAGTTTTTGCATGAAAGTTATTTAAAGATATTATACTGCTACATTGAGGGTGTCCTGGGACAATGCATTTATACAGCATTTATACAGCAGAAGGAGGAAATAAAACGACACACTGATCATACCAAGCAAATTATGGACAAAGAGAAGAGTAGTTGGATGGAGACAGAGGTATAGACTAGTTAATAAGGATTTTTAGAGCGAGATCACATGTAAGAAGAGTTATGGGAACATGACAAAGCAATAGGAGGAGTAACAGTGACAGGATACATGGAACAATTGGGATAATAAGAGGAAATAAACATATGGAACAATACAAAGTATTAGGAGTTGTAAACTGGCAACATTCTTTCCAGAATGAAATGATAACAGGAACATGTTTACATGCCAGTGATTGATGAAAACCAGACGTTTGTAAAATGTATAGCCAGCAATGCTCGGCTTCCAGGCTCCTGCTTCAGTTGTTCTATAATATATATTTTTTCCCTTTGTACCTACTTAAAATCTCTTTCTATAGATGCATCAAACCTTATCCTGGGTTCTATAGAAGCACATGACTACATCTCCCATTATTTTTAAATAAAACACCCATGTGACACGAAGTTTTAAATGACCACTTTTTACTTTGTTTCTGAAAGTAATGGCCTGTTCTTTACAATTTTTTTTTTTGTATGCAGTGTAATGGATATAGGAATCTATTCTAATGACAAGGATATAAAAAATAAATAAACATTTTCCAGTTGCATGAATTGGATTGTCATAGGAAAATCAGGAAACATGGGGCACATACATTTAAGAGCTGTAAATAAGTTAGTATATTTGCAATCGTGTCTTCACATTTGATAAAAAAAAAGTTTTTCTTGTTGGAGGTAGAAAACTTCCTAATCCAATCCAATATTAAGGGGCACTGCAGTGGCACTTTGTAGCCTCTAATGGATAATTACAGAAAACTGCACTCAGGAATAGCATAAAAAAATTACCGACAATTGTGGACTGTGGTAAGCGGGACACATCAATAAGAGTCACAAATCTTAAATGTTGAGCTTAATAAAAGAAGTTCAGAATTGCTTCCACTGTATGTGTGTATTCACCCATATGCAGAGTTGTACGCATCTCAGCGGCTTGGCCATCCCTATCTACACACTTGGGACCTGATTCAGCAGCGATCGCAGCTGCGAATTCACACAGATCGCACCTGGGAAAATATGCTAATGCCTGCCAAAGCTCAGCCGGCATAAAGACGCCCACTGCTGCTATCTCATATTTGTCCAATGTCGCTCTTTGGTGTAAACATCGGTACCATTGTTGTACTGTACATCGGTCAATCATGCAGCATTTGCAACAAATCTGACCAGACGCAGACACTGCAGGTCTCCTCGCACGCAGAGAGCTCTCATGCTGCATATGCAATCGCAGTGGATAATTTATGCAGGTCCATGAAATGGCATTCAATTGTACATTCACGTCTATGTTTTTCTGACCACTCCCCCGTCACCACCCCCAAACGCTGACAGCCTGTCACTCACTTTGCGATGGATTTCTCTGTGTGTCTGTAGTCGCAATGCAATCACTGTACACGCGCAGTGCGGCTTATGCACATGTGCGATGCCAAACAATAACTCGATATGCGTCATTAATCCCAATTGCATTCACTACTGAATCAGACGCTTGGTTTCATAGTTATCATCATTATGAGTGCGCACATGCATCACTGCTATCCTTAGTGCAAAAGATACCCATGAACATAAAAAGGAATATTTCTCTGCATAGCCGACAATTCCAATAGCACGCCCTCACCGAACTTTGCCAAATGCGCCATTACCACCCAGTTACATTCCTTTAGCCAGAAGTGGAGATGCGGGCATGTGCAATGCATACAACTCTGCATGAGTCCCACTGTACACTTAGATACACATCAGTATAACTACTATGACATACTTGGTTAATGGGATGATTATTTCAGATTGGCAGAAAATCACTTTTTCTCATATCAAATAGGCTAATAGAGCCACTTTGACTTGCTGGATGCGAGGGCTTACCCTGGCATTAAAGCTATATGGAAGATTGTACACATAATAATAAACACAAATATGCAGATAAATAAGCCTCTTTATGTGGAATAACTTGGTACATATGTTTTATTGAATATTTATAACTGGTAAAGATAAAGTAAACAAGTTATATATTTTTTCTATACTATATGACCATTACTAAAATGCAATCTCTAGAACCTAGGGAAACCTTGTCAAGTCTTCAAATTATCAATTAGCTTGGATTCGCAAAGTAAGAAAAATGTGAATGATCTCTATTAAGAATTACATACGTTTATAACTTCCAAACTTATACAACCTTGATTAGCTTACTTAACCTTAACTACAAATAAAGACACAGACACCATAGCTTGGCTAAAAAAGGTCACAGCTTTTATTTATAATTGAATCAATTAACCTAACCAGGGTGGCAAAGAGACGCTGCAGACTCAGTTCTAGCTTTTTAACTTACTCCAAAATACTCAGGGAACGCCTAAACCGTTCCCCCTTTCAGACGCACTTAAACCGTGAGGGTCTCACTTCCCTCCTGGGCCAATCCGAGGCGTTTCGTGCAAAAACGCCCGGGTCCCCCCGTGCGGAGCAGGACAAATCCGCCTTGTACATCGAGAGCAAGTGCTCCCACAGTTATCTTGCGTCCCATAAAACCACTGAGCTGCAGCGTACTCCCGCCATGCTGTGCCTCACCTGTAATAGGAAAAATGTTAATACACAACCAAATATCAGGGAGGGATGGTGGGTTTCAAAATTTCTTTCAAAGAGGCTGATCCCAAGGACCACAGGCTCCTATATAGTCCCCTATAACCACTCCCCCAAACTATATGACTGGCCCTTGGAAGCAGCTGATCACACCCAAACTAATACTCAATTTACCCAGCAACAAGGCTGTCATTCAAAACACACTGTCAGTAAAAACTAATAATCTTAACACTCCTCAATCCTATTCATATTTCGTCATTCATTATCCCAACATCTCATAGGGCTGGCGCTGTTTTGAGTAAAATAAAACTAACAGCAGAAGGCTGGATTATAGGAGGGGCGGATGGGGTGGTCGCCCAGGGGCCCCCAAACTTCTGAAAATATTGACTGGAACCTGGCCACTCATCCTTGCCAGCTCCCGGCAGCTTCACACAGGCAAAGGACACTCTCACTGACAATGACTGATTGGACCCAACAGTAGCTGCCTATGGAAGCTCCGCCCTCTTGTGTACATAATGGCACGATTCACGGGTGCATGGGTAGGGGTGGGGCCTAATGCTGTGGTGCATCAGAAGGCTGATGGCTGCTGCAGCTGTAACAGGTTTGTGTGTGCACTCTCTCAGTCCCTTCCTCCCTCTCTCTCTCCTCTTCCCTTCCCTTGCACTCCCCCTCTGTCCCCTCCTCCCTCACTCTCCCTTCCTCTCTCTTCCCCTATCTCGCTCTCTGTACGAGGTATGGTTACATGTACCGAGTAAGATATGGCGCCGGCTCTGCACTTTACCTAGTACTTCTTGCATTTTAATTGCTTAATTCTAAGTTTTTTCACTTTAGCTTCCTGAATGTTAAAAATTATTATTATTATTATTATTATTATTATTATTATTATTATTATCTACTTTACAGTCATACAGTCATGGCCAAAAGTTTTGAGAATGACACAATTATTGGTTTTCAGGGCGCCCAAGAACATCCAGCAAGCGCCAGGACCGTCTCCTAAAGTTGATTCAGCTGAGGGATCGGGGCACCACCAGTGCAGAGCTTGCTCAGGAATGGCAGCAGGCAGGTGTGAGTGCATCTTCACGTACAGTGAGGCGAAGACTGTTGGAGGATGGCCTGGTGTCAAGAAGGGCAGCAAAGAAGCCACTTCTCTCCAGGAAAAACATCAGGGACAGACTGATATTCTAAAAAAGGTACAGGGATTGGACTGCTGAGTACTGGGGTAAAGTTATTTTCTCTGATGAATCCCCTTTCATATTGTTTGGGGCGTCTGGAAAAATGCTTGTCCGGAGAAGGAAAGGTGAGCGCTACCATCAATCCTGTGTCATGCCAACAGTAAAGCATCCTGAGACCATTCATGTGTGGGGTTGCTCCTCAGGCAAGGGAGTGGGCTCACTCACAATTTTGCCTAAGAACACAGCCATGAATAAAGAATGGTACCAAAACATCCTCCAAGAGCAACTTCTCCCAACAATCCAAAAAAAGGTTTCCAGCATGATGGAGCACCTTGCCATAAGGCAAAAGTGATAACTAAGTAGCTTGAGGAACAAAACATGAACATTTTGGGTCCATGGCCAGGAATCTCCCCAGACCTTAATCATATTTAGAACTTGTGGTCCATCCTCAAGAGGCGGGTGGACAAACAAAAACCCACAAATTCTGACAAACTCCAAGCATTGATTAGGTAAGAATGGGCGGCCATCAGTCAGTATGTGGCCCAGAAGTTGAATGACAGCATGCCAGGGCAAATTGCAGAGGTCTTGAAAAAGAAGAGTCGAGACTGCAAATATTGACTCTTTTTATAAACTTAACGTAATTGTCAATAAAAGCCTTTGACACTTATGAAATGCTTGTAAATTTTACTTCAGTATACCACAGTAACCTCTGACAAAAAGGTCTAATAACACTGAAGCAGCAAACTTTGTGAAACCAATACTTGTGTCATTCTCAAAACTTTTGGCCATGGCTGTACCATATATCTAAAAGAATAAGTTTGTTTATTTATTGGTGAATATCTTACACAGCTTTCAATGTAAAGCTGCCAAATCTTACATAGTTATTTAGTATTGAAAAAGTAAGCTATTAGACCATATAGTGGCAACGCGACAATGTGACAACGTGACACCTTGCATTGGTTTCATCCCAATTGGTGCAGCGGTGCCTGAATGCATAACCGGACAAACAGACAAACACACAGACCAATGAATTTTTTATATAAGATTTGTCGCTCTGTCGCATTGTGGCTATGTGGTCTATTAGCTTACTTTTTCTATACTAAATAACTATGTAAGATTTGTCAGCTTTAGCTTGAGAGCTGTGGATATTTGCCAGCAAACAAACTTCCTCTTTTATATATATATATAATATATGATACAGTTCCATACCAGGAATACATTGTGTCTTTTGACCTGATTCAGAGATGTGCACAATGCAGTTACTTACACAGTTGGTCGATTATCGTAAAAACTGTAGTTGCTCGCAGCAACTTTTTACTCACAGTGTCTGACACTCAGGGGCCGTTTGGAGAAGGTAATGGGTAGAGGCGGCATAAAACACAGGCATGTCGCAACCATTTTCAGGGAGTGTCACAGCCTGTGCCAGCAACCCTATATGCAATAAAAATGGATCTGGCATCTCAGTACACAGGGCCAATCTGAGTATCCATAGGCATACTCAAAGGCAGATTATGGGAAGATCTGCAACCTATACTGCGTCTTTGTACACAGATGCTTGGATTTGTGATGCCGTTTGTGGGCATCTCAATACAAATCCCAGCGGCTGCGACATCTGCGTATTTTCGCACAGCAACTGCAATGGCATTAGTTGCATCTCTAAACCAGGCTTTTTATTGCCTGTGTCCAGTGCAAGTACAGATTGTTGTCCATATGCAGTATAACTCATTTTTACTATTCCTTAAATCATGAAAACATCAGTTGACATTTTTTTTATCACATCACATGATTATTATATTTACAGTCTGATTATTCATCCTTCATGATGTACCTGCAAGTGTCCATACAATACGTGGGATACGTAGACCTTTCTTTCTACATAGGTATATTTGACACCATATTCTTAATGCAACAGTTAACAAAATCTGACATCAGAGAAATCTCTTATCTTATGATGGCAGACCCTGTACCAGCCAGTAACTATCAGTCTGTGGCATCCTGTTTGCAGCCCTGTCACGATTCACTGGCTTGCCCAGTATCAGCACGTCATCTATTGAAATACTTTTTCTGGATTAGGAATATTTAGATGACATATATATATATATATATATATTTGATCAGAGTGCAGGTTGTTCAATCCTCGCCCACGTGCAGGAGATAAGGATTGAATAACATTAGGTGCTCAGACTGTAATAATCAAAAACAGCATAAAATGACAGTCCTGGGGGGAAATTGCACTCTCACTGACTGTTCCAGCCTTCCATTACCTGTTACCTAGCTGACTATACACTGCTTTCTTGAAATTAGTGAAAGAAATATAATATACAGGCCTTTAGCAATTGTTTTTTGTAAACACCTACATCCCAGATACTCTGGATTTTCATGAGATAGTCATGATTTAGAAGAATCATAAGAAGTGGGACAATTTGTGTACTTGGCCTCAGTAAACGACAGTATAAATTGGTCATTAGTAAGTCTTGTTGGATTGAGGGCATTTTGTTCTGATATCCTTGCCTGCAATGTTTTCAGATTTGTGTGCACTACCATGGTGCACCTACATATAATCACAAGCATACATTGCCTGATTCAGAGGTGCACACAGTCACTGCCGCTGCTGTGTATTTTTGCGGAGCCATAGCAGTAATAATATGCAAATGCTAGTTTTAGCCTTCCCTGTGTGCCCCGAAATGGGCAAGCCCTGAGATTATTACTTTGAGTGCTCGTTCAACATCGCCGGTAGTTCTGAACAATCCACCATCAGTGCACCAACAACACTTGCACCAGCCCTATGGGAGGTGCAGTGTCGTCATCTGAACTCCATCTAAACATGGCATCTGTGGCTGCGACTCTGCATCTGAGAAAGCTTTCACTGGCACTCCCACAACACTCCCATAGCACACCCACATAACAGATGTGTTGCGCTCACTTCAGGACAGCTGCCAGTCACCACCTAGGAACGCCCATGGTTTCCCCTCGCCAGTTGGGATACCAGCATTTCTATACACAACAGTGCATTTGTGCATATAGTCAGGGTTACGCACGCACCGTGGGGGTTTTCAGACTATTTTGGGCATGCACAGTAGCAAATAATCGCTCATCTAGGTGTACATCAGCATTGCGTACACTTAGCGGGCATCTCTGATCAGGCCCAATGTATATTATAAATAATGTGTATTTCCAGCTAAATAAACTACACTCATTTTTAATTAATGAAATATTTTTGATGGTTTATATTATCCCTTTATCCATTTGTCTCAAAGAAGAATATTTAAACATACTGTAAATCATTTTATCTCATTACTTAGAATTAGTCAAACAGATCATCTTAGTATCTGTGTTTGTCAGATGCTAACCTCTTAGAAACAGTTCAAATTACTAATATATCACTAAATGTCCCCGTTTTCAATGAAATATGTCCTTATGTGCTATTTATAAACGTTTTTTAAGACAGTCAAGACAAACTAGTAGGATGGATCTTAAAAAAACGTCCGGGTGCTTTGCCTCCTACAATAAATTTTTTTCCATTCCTGTACTCCAAGTTCCTGTTTCCTTCTATTCACTACAAGATTCTCTCCTGTGTCACACCTCTTCCGATAGAGAGGGAATGCGCCACTGATCCTGCTCTTAAAAGACTATTCTACATGGGGCTTAGGTCCCCTTAAGGTCAGATAATAAGCAATCTTTAGCCACATCCTTGAAAATGAAGTTTTGTATAATTGGGACACTCATTTGGAGCAGTCTACAATATATATTCTCAGGTTTTGTGAATCCTTTAAAAATTAGACACTAACTAAGGAGTAAAATTGAATAAACAAAACAATAGTAAATGGGTTTTAAGAAAGTAGTTTCAAAAAAAAAAAAATCGACAATTCCATATGATGTTCCATAAAAGGGGCATTACTCTAATGTAGTGGCAATAGAAAGTGTCTGTCCCCCACATCACCAAGTACTGAAAACCAAGTGCATGTGGGGAGGAAATAAATTCTAAGGGGCCCGTGAGCAGCCTAAAGTAACCATGTCTAAACAAAAAGAGTCACTTAGGAAAGAGCATTTGAACTTCCAGCAATGCAAAGGCAATTTGCTATTGCTTTTCCACAAGTGAGCTCCTAGATATGCATTTTGGGGGCAATATTACTGAAATCATATTGAGGGGGCATTTAAGTGACATTTTCTGTTGTATTGGGGTCACATAATTTTTTCTTCTCACAAAAAGGCTTTTTTAATAGTTGTTCACAAATTCTAAATTACATTAATTAAACCAGGCGTTGGTACACATTGGCACTAATTGCATCATGCACAGTTTATATAAGGCATATGTCACACTTATGTGATACTGCAAACACGCGGTTATCACTTTAAGGGGTCTGTTTACTAAGCAGTGTTAGGAGACAGAGTGAAAAGTGATAAGAAAGTGATAAGGTGCCAGCCAATCATCTCCCAACTGTCATTTTTCAAACACAGCCTGTGAGATGGCAGTTAAGAGCTGATTGGCTGGCACCTTATCACTTTTTACTCTGTCTCCTAACACTGTTAGTAAATAGACCCCTAAGTTTTGCCACCTTCACAGCCTGCTACGTGCAGGGACGTAGAGAGCCACGCGGGGCCCCGGTAAAGAGGGGGCGTGGCCTAATTTCAGGAGGCGTGGCCACGCCCCCTTGAAAAAAAACAGTTTTTTGCAGCGCGCGTGATCAGTGTGATCACTCCCCCCTTCAGGCATAGGAGATTGCTGTGGCTGCTGCTTAGCAGCCGCAACCAATCTCCCGCTGCAGTCCAGCACACGCTGTGTGCTGGGCTGCTGCAGAGGGAGGGAGGGAGGAAGTGAGGGGGGGGTGGCGCCAGACCCGGGCCCCCGCCGGGCCCCTGCCGGGCCCCTCTGGAAGCCCGGGCCCGGGTAAACTGTACCCGCTCCCCCCCCCTCGGCGCCCCTGGCTACGTGATAGAGGCAGTCAAAGGGTTAGACACAAGGGGAGCTGAAAAGCAGATTTTCTGCATAAAAACTCAGTGAAAATAGGCTAGGAAGACCTTATAAAGCCAGGGAAGAAGCCAGGAAGAGTGAGTGTGGGAGCTTTGTGGGAGAGTGGAGCACTGCAGAGGAGAATGGCTGGAGAGGAGGAGAGAGTCCAGAGCAGCAAAGAGAGGCCAATTTTGGAGGGGCTTAGAGATACCATACAAGGAAGAGATCAGGCAGAACAGAAGAATACAGCCACGTACTGTACCAGCTGATCGCGGGGGGGCGGGGCTTAGTGGCTTTAGATAAGTTTGTAGGAATTCCTAGCAAATATTTTGTAGGTCGGTAGATATTTTGTAAGTACACATTAAGGGGTATATTTACTAAAGTGAGAGTTTTTAGAAATGGAGATGTTACCCATAGCAACCAATCAGATTCTACTTAACATGTAATTAGCACCAATCTAGAAGATAATAGCTAGAATCTGATTGGTTGCTATGGGCAACATATCCACTTCTAAAAACTCTTACATTAGTAAATATACCCCTAACTGTCATATCCTATATTTTAGTCTATTGTACTTTAAAGTGATACCAAAAATCATATCCTATATTTTAGTCTATTGTACCTTAAAGTGATACAAAAAAATCATAATTTCCAGCTACCAGCAATTACAGTGTTAAGTGTCATTATTTGCAGTTGCAGATTTTACCTAAGGGCTGTGGCCCCCCCAGTAAAATCCACCATCCGCAGGGATTGCCTACAGTGGTAATGATTTCGCATTGGAAGCACTCTCTGCTGATCTCTGCTGATCACAGCCATACAGGCAGTCCCAGGAGGAGGTGTTTTCTCCCCCTGGGACTGCCAGCCCGGACTGTGACAGGAGAGAGAGTGCTTCCCATGGGAAGCCACTCCCCTGCTATTACGGCAGCTTTATCTGGCTCATAGGGGCTGCAGCTGATGAAGTATTTTCAGTGATAAATGCACCATTTGAGTGTGGTAAATGAAGAATTGTGGACAGCCGACCTGTCTGCTAGCAGCAGCTCCAGGTTTAAGCCATGGCCTTTATTTAGGCCATGCCCTCTCATGGCAGACAAATTTAAGCCCCACCTCGCTGTGACATCAGCTGTCAATCGCCAGGATGGCAAGGGAGGAGAGGGATGATCATGTGCAGACCCCTCGGCCAGACAGGTAAGGAGCCACCGCTGATTATTTGTGATTGTAACAAATTTGTATTTTATCTATGTTATATGCCAAACCCACAACACCTAATCCTTATCAGACCTTCAAACAAGGTGACCCACCCTGGTCTTCATGGTGGAATTCCTAGAATTCCTAGAAATTAATACTAAACGCATTTTGCATCAATCCTGGTCTGTTCATTGTCTGTGTCTGGGGGAATTATCTGTGCCTCTCTGCTGTGGTATGAAAAGGGGAAACAAAAGGAATAGAGGAGGAAAAGAGCCAGGACAGGAGCCTCCTGATACACCATAAGAAGGTAACAACAGGGCCTGTGATTATCTTTTAACCACAACATCGTACACAATAAATTTATTTGGGGTACCACACTATGGGATCTATTTACTAAGCAGTGTTAGGAGACAGAGTGAAAAGTGATAAGAAAGTGATAAGGTGCCTGCCAATCAGCTCCCAACTGTCATTTTTCAAACACAGCCTGTGAGATGACAGTTGGGAGCTGATTGGCTGGCACCTTATCACTTTCCTATCACTTTTCACTCTGTCTCCTAACACTGCTTAGTAAATAGACCCCCTTACACTCATATTTTAATTTTTTTGTTTTGCTTGCAAAATGCATATTCAGCATTACAGTAAGTTTCAAAGAACTTAAAAAAATTCTTGATCGCAGCAAGTACAACTTTTCATCTTGTGTATGGAAAAAACAATAAAATAATTGGTAAAACACACACAATAACAATATATTTAACAGAAAGAAAACACATATAAGCTTCAGATATGAATTTACAATTAGCCAATCAGATATGGTTAGGTGATGCTGGTATTTTCATAATGTGCTTATACCTGCCTATATGCGTCACTATTCTGGTCTGCATTTGTTTCCAATTACACCAACATGCCCTTAATGTACTCAGCATACAATAGTCTGTATTGAGAATTTCATACGTGACTTTCACATAGCAACTGATAATTAGGAGTGGACACAGTGATCCCTGAACCAATGAAGATAAAATCTCACTAATGAAATCTTGATTGACCAGTGCAGCCAGATGCTGAAAAAGAAAATGACAAGGAAATATTTTCTAAAAACCACAAGTAGCGCTAAACAGCCTCCTCTTACATTGACATCTGTAGAACAAAGAAGGGAATTTTGTTCCACATTACAGAGTCACACAACCATGAATACAATTGTATAACAAAGAGAGAAAGCTGCCATAAACTACCACCAAAGCCAACTCCACCCATGCTCTACATGGAATAAACTTTTATCTAGTCTAACTAGGTGGAGGACTAACATGTGCACGGTGATCCTATAAAATTGTACACAACCTGAATATCATGATCCATAGAGTTGAAGATAGCTCATATTTTACCTAATCTCTCAAACATTCTCGGAGAGTCCCATGGATTCCTGGAAGAGTAGGAGGCCTAATAATATGTGATTCAAGGAGAATCATGTCATTTTGGACCAGGGGATGGAACCAAAAGTGGTGGGGGGAGTGTTCACCTGTCCACTACCTGTGGCCACTTTGTAGCAGCGCAGTGACACATCATACAGGGAGAGAGAAGACTGCTGCTGCTCCTCTCTTATCTGCATGAAGTGTCGCTGTGGTTGCTGCGCCAGCGGTAGTGGACACGTAAGAAGTGTTACGGGGCAAGGAAGGCGTTCACACTTATCCCCACCTGCATCCACCATTGCTTTGGACCCACCCCCTCTTTAGTTTCTGCCATTATGCCATAACTGAGCGGGGTCTAATGACAACAAGTGCTCAGCCACACTATCATCAGTCATCAGCCCTCCTGTGCCCTCTGGGCACAGGAGAGGAGAAAATAAATGGCAGCTTTTTACTCAACTAGAGTGTTAAGTTAGCGCAATCCATTTTGAAACAGCAGCAGTCTGTCACATTTCTATCTCATTATCATATATTCCAGCAAAGGGTTTAACACTAGCGCTTTATACCAGGTTGTTTTTTGTACAATCCATAACTAGTTTGGGATGTCAGAAATTTGATAGTCATGTGTGGACATATTCAACAGAGCACATTATTACATGAACAGTGGATGTACGGTGAGAGTGGTGTGAGCATACTGCCGTACAGACTTCATTGACCTACTGCTACTGAATGGATCTGACTGCTTATTCTTGTTGATATGCGATACACCTCCAGACCCCAGCAACAGAGGTGTGAAGGATTTTCTTTATTCATACCTGGACAATTTGGTAATCCTTCTACATCCCAGGAATGGAGCCCAGGGATGGGGTAAGAATAAGAAACCTCTCCTCACAGCAGACCCCCACCTTTACAGTGGCTGTTTAATCTGGTGACATTATATCGTGGAAGTGATGAGCATAAAGGATCGGGACACCTGGGAGATTGCTGTCAAATAACAGAGGTGACATCCTTAATTGTTACTACAGACAGGGTACAAAGAACACAGGTGTACACTCTGGCCCTGATTCTGCAAGGATCGCAGTTGCTAATACGCACGCAATCAGCCGATTGTTGCGTTCTGCGCATGCGTATGCATTGCAGTGCGCGATCTAGCTATTGCGTTTGGGACTGCAATCGCAGAGGCTAGGCAGACCCATCGCAGTGAATGACAGGAAGTGCCATTTGTGGGTGGTAATGGGGGGTTGGTCGGCTGAACGCAGGCGTGCCAGTGCATTTCAACAGCGTTGCATGGGTGTGCATAAATTATCCACTGCTACAGCCTACGCAGCCTGAGTTCTCATAGCGTGCGTGGCTGTTAGCAATTTTTGAGTGAAGTCTGGGTTGTGCAAGTGTGCGTATGGGTCCGATGGTACTTGATTGTACCGATCGTTTCGCTATTCTGGTAAAGTGGGCGTCCTTATGTAGTGCTGTGTTTGCATTGCGATCGCAGTGGTTTTGCTTGCTATCGCAATTTAACTGCGTGTGTATGCAATATTGTGATCCGTAGTGAATCAGTCCCCTGAGTACTAAGAAAAATTATAGTCAAAATAATCCTGATAAACTCTACAATCAAAAAGGAGTATAAATGTGGTTCTTAGTACATGTTTGGCCAAAAATGTTTGCCCATCCACTGTGTCAAGGTGAACCCCAATAAGATGGGTCCCTAATTGTTCTTAGTATTCAGAGTGTGCACCTGTATTCTTTGTCCCCTGCATTGTACTACAAGTCTTAGCATGGTAGCACCTTTTATTATGTTTAAAATTAGGGTGTGCAGTCAAAGCCCCCTCCCCCTTTCTACTACAGACAGGGTCACAGTCACTTGTCACAAATTGCGCATTACACTGCAGCAGCCGGGTCACTTACCTGGTTCCCCGCTCCAACTCTGACAGTCTCCCTCTAGCTGCAGCTTCTTTTCACCTCCTGCAGCCTCTCCAGCTTCCACATGTACCATTCCCTCCAGTGCTGGCTGCTGGGTGCAGCCATGACAGTCTGTATCAGGTGACTGTCCATCCTCCAACAGGAGACCAGTTTGCTGTTACCTGATGCCTGCAACTAATCCCTGCTCTTCCATGGTTATATAGGGATTCTCCCTGAACAATGTCCTCAGCCTAGTTGTGTGTTCCATTGGTGAGTTACAGCAGATTATTCCATTGATCCCCTGTGCAGATTTCCACCTTGCTGCATCACTGGCTCCTGTTATTTGGTTCTACTCTGGTGATCCTGTATTTCGGTTCCATTCCGGTGATCCTGCACCATCGGTTCCAGTCCAATATCCTTTTTCATCAGTTCCAATCTGATAAGCAGCTCCATCAGATCCAGTTTGATACCTGATTCCATTGGTTCCAGTTTGATACCTGAGTTTGTTGGTTCCAATCTGGTCCCATTCCCGTGATCCAGCATTCCGGTCCCATTCCAGTGTTCCAGCAATCCGGTTCCATTCCAGCTATCCAGCATCTGGTCCCAGAGCTATTCCGAGTTCAACGTGATCCAGTGATCTACTGGTTCCAGTCTCTCTGCACCTGTGTGCCTCAAGCACCTATCATCTGTTTCTGTCAAGACTCCGGCTGTTCCACCAGTGCCTCCAGTCGCCGGCAGCTATATCTTGCTTTTTTTCCTGTACACACAAGTGCATCTCATACACTTTATATTCCTGTCCCAATCCATAAGCAGAAACTACTTAAGACCATCCAGCTTACGTCAGTAGCCTCAGATTCCATGCAGAGACTCAAATCCAGTTCCACAAACAAACAAACAAATTCAAGCACAAGTGTGACAATTTGCACTGGTCCATGTATCCAGCTGGCATTCCAGTTCTAGGAATGGACTACCTGCAAGGCTTTGGAAAATATCTAGAGGGCCTAGAGACATCGCAGAGACAGCTGGTTCAGGGTCTGCAAGAAATTTCTGTCTGACTGAATAATTTCCAAGTTACTCCTACAGAAGCTGGAGTTCTTCCATCTTGAAAATTCTGTTAATAGAACTCAAGCTTCCCACTTCCCAGCCTCCACAAATATTTGTGAACCCCTATCTATGACAAATTCCTTCTGGATGATGACTCCTCAGTCATCCAGCACAGTACATCCAGTACAGTGAATCCTGATCGACTGACGATTCTTCATCAAATGCTAGTACAGCTACAAAACCTTCTGACCACTGTTATCTTGGTAATACCTGCATTCCTGTGGAATACTTCAGACACAGTAAAGACTGCCATTACATATCCAGCAAAAGGTATACTGTACATCAGAGCTATCCTAGATACAAGCTGTCCCAAGCTGAATACCAGCAGCGCAAGGAGTTCCACCTCTGCCTTTACTGTGGAAATTCTGATCACTCATTAAAGATTGTACCCTTTGCAAGAAAAGAGATGGTCACAAGTCTCAGTGTCATAGTATTCATGTCTCCAAGCCATCCTGTGTGCCCTCTGCAGTTTCCACTCCCACTACTCTTGATAGGGGTATCAAGAAGGTTGCCCAGAAGGAGACTAAAACGTATGATTGGGGTCATATGACAAGAAGACCCTATTCAAATTTGGGTAACCAAACATGAATATTCAAATCTCTCAGATCCAGAGAGGTGTCTGATTCTGTTCTGACCCCAGGAAGGGTATCCAATGTACTGACCCAAGAAGGGATATCCAATGTTCTGACTCCAGGAGGAGTATCCGATGTTCCGACCCCAGGGGAGTATTTGATGTTCTAGTTCCAGGAGAAACATCTATTTTGCTAATCCCAGAAGGGGTGTCTGAGTTGCCATCCCCAGAAGGGATGTCTGAGTTGCCAACCCCAGAAGGGGTGTCTGAGTTGCCAATCCATGGAAAGGTCTCCAGTGCCTCAACCCCAGGAGGGGTCTCCAGTGGCTCAGCCCCAGGAGGGGCCTCCAGTCCCAGGATCCTGGGAGAAAATCATAGTGCCACAGATTCAGACATGAACTCTTGTCAGCCACATCCTGGGAGTTCTACCATGTTGACTACCAGCATAGTTCAGGCCCAAAAAGAGCCATCAGATCCTCTAGTTCCAGTTGGTTCAAGTAAATCCAATTCCAATCGGGCTCTGTCTCCTCCTCCTTCTGTGTCTTGCACCTCCTTACATTAGATCACACCCCCCCAAAATACCGGAGCCTGGCACAGTTCTCTATGGCCCTGAACATATAACATTCTTGCGGTCACCTCTGCTATTATGCACTGTAGTGTTTACTTCATTACAGCCATGAGTGTATCTGTGATAACTGAGACTCTCCCAGTGCTACGAGCATATTTTTTATTAACATATATTCAAATATCATCTCTCATATCGATGGTTCTCTGTGATCAGAGAGACACAGAACTGGCTGAACTCAGTGGATACTGCACAAGAGGACAAGGTGAAAAGCTGCAATGAGGGGGAGCTTTGTGATGCAATGGTTTGGCTGCAGTGTGCTGCAATCTGGTGTTAACTGTGTTGGAATGGTAGGAGGTCTGGGTGTCTCTGCTATAACAATGAGGGGGTCTCTGTTTTTACCGGGGAGGTGATTCTCTCCGTAAATGGGGGAGTCTGTGTTGCAATGGGTGGTCTTTGTACTTTAAAGGTGGCTGTCTCTGCTCCAGATGGAGTGTATCTGCTGCATGCTGAAGTTTATGTGGTGTAATGTGAGGGTTATATGCAAAGGAGCATCTGTGTAATACTGAATCTCTAATTCAGTGGATCGGAGGGGTGTGGGGTCTTTGAGCAAAATTATGGTTTTAGTGAAATTAGAGATCTGGTTAACGGGTGTTCTGCAAAAAGTGGTGCTTGCAGTGCATTAGAAATGTATGGACCTGATTCAGAGTTGTACAGTATTGGACAGCAGTAGGGAAGTGGCTGTGCAATACTGTACAACTAATATGCTAATGCAGCAGAAGACATCTGGTGTAAATAGACTCCTCCTGACAGCATCGCAGATCTGAGTGCTGTATCCTAAAACGCTGCATCGGGTCTTCTGCGAGGTTACTAAGATTGCCCCTCGCAGCTTTGTAGCTAAAGCTTGGAAGTCTGCGTCGGAAGATGAAGGCCCTGACCTTGGCACTCCCCGAAAATGGGACGATACTGTTTTCTGGAAAGGAGGTAAACCCCACCCACTCTCCACCTCCGAACAGCCACAGCCTGCCAATCATGCTGCACCTTGGGAGAACTGTGAGCAAACTCGCAGAGGGAGGCCTGCACATGTGCAGTACAGATCCTGAGCATGCGCAGGGCTCTCATAAGCTGTGTTGTATACAAATCATCGGGTTTGCGTATAACCGTGAATCAGGTGTAAGAGGGGTGCGGTGCAGTGCCTGCTGCCATGCAGGTGTACTTCAGTTCCTTACCTTGCATCGCACCCTCTCACCTTCAGGCCGTGTGTTGAACAGACGGTCCTGGAATCCCCAAATAGAACACGGACACGATGACCTAGAAGGAAGGAGACTATGTGAGTACCGTCCCTCCTCACGATGTCCGATGCGCCCTACCGAACCGAGGGATAAATTCAGGTTTTACGTGAAGATCATCATTGGCACTTTTGGCCTCAGATCCCGAATTTTCACCTACCAGTACTCACGCACAAGGTAAAGACCTGTCCTTGCACCGGGTTGCAAGGTTCACCGTCCACCCAGAAGGAAGGATAGGTAGTGACAAACAAATAGGGAGAGACAGTACACACAGATATTCCTTACCGTGTCCACTCTTGCTCTTCGTCCGCTCACTCCCTGTAAGGAGATACACAACACAGCCGTGCAGGGCCTAAACCTATGTCAAGCAACTACACATACTAAAACGACATCGACCTCAACCTACAGTGTGTGTAGTGCGACAGGTATAACAATAACTAAACTTTTGCCCTGCACGGAACACCAATCACAGATTCTAAGTACACAAGAGCAAAACACGGTGCTGTCCCTTTAAATGCCTGCTACCTACCTATCCAGAGCTGGCCAGCTCCTCTTCTTAGTGACTGGGGAAACTACCTTTCTGGTGGGAGCCGGACAGCTCTCCACCACTGCTCACATCTCTAATCATCTATGCGGGGCTGCCTTTCTATATCAGTGGTACACCTAATGGGCTCAGGGCCCTGGGTCTAACGCCCAGGGTCTTACCAGCAGCTCAGTCGTTTAAGCCTGCCTAATACAGGGCTCTGATAGTGGCCTGGGCCTAATGCCCTGCACCACTTTACAGGTGGCTCATGCCTATGGGCCTGCCTAACTGTCGGGCTCACTTATTATATAGGGCCTAACGCCCTCCTGGATAGGTTACAGGCCTAGAGCCTGGCTGATGGCCACGGGCCTAGTGCCCGCCTATTTGTAACCTCAGTGATCCGGCCTAACACCCATCTCACTGGCTCCTAACCGGGCTTAAGAGAATTCTATAGGGCCTACTGCCCTCTACTGAGCCGCGGGCCTTGTGCCTGCCTATTTGCTCACAGGCCTAGTGCCCAACAATGCCCCACGGGCCTAGTGCCCGACAACCCTGGTGGTCTAGGGAGGGGGTATATGGTAGGCCTCATGTAGGGCCTACCTGCTCCGTTGGAAGAGGCTGCGGGGGGGAACTTCATGGAGCTCTTTTACTTCCCTCCCCCGCAGTCCTCTCCAGTCCTCAGCCGCATTCTTCGGCCGCTGGCCCGTCCTGGCCAGCGGCGCCGCCTCTTCTTCTCTTCCAGCCAGCGCCACCTGTCTTCTTTCTTGACAGCGGCATCTTCTGGCCTCTTCCACGGCCGCTGGACCTGTTGCCGCGGCGCTCTCTTCAGGAGGTCTTCTCTCCTCCCTCTCCGCTGCCGAACTCTCCTTTTCCGCTCAGCGCCATCTAATACAAGATGACGCGAGTGGGCGGAGCTATGATGCGGTGAGCCGCGATTGGCTCATCGCGTCCGCCTCCTATTGACTGCTGGCCTGCGAGCCGAGTTTGGCTCGCGGCCAGAGCCCAACACCCACCGCTGTAACCAGGCTGCCAGGCGGCGGGCTACAATTAGCCCGCACCCGGAGTCAAGGACAGAGCACCGCGCCCGACGCTTGACCGGCGCTGGGAACAGATACTCTGTCCCAGCGCCGGCTACCCGCCGCCTCGGCTTCCCCAACGCTGGGAGCAGAAATAGCATCCCAGCGCCAGACGCTGATGTGTCCCACAGGGGACACATCTCTTCTTGTGCCGATGCTGGGATCAGCCACTTGATCCCAGAACGGCTCTCCACACATGCTCTATGTGCTACTGTCTCTGTTTGGGTGATGGGGTAATTGCTTAAACTTTCCTTTTTGTCAAAGACCTTCCAGCTACTGCAACTGTTCTATAAGAACACATTGGGCTCAATCCAATTACCCACGATTTACTCCCGGGTACGAGTAAGTGCGGCTATATGAGCAAGTTCTGATGTCTTTGCCGGTGGTTACTCACGTGCGGGGTTGAGTTAATTGGATTGAGCCCTTTGTGGGAAATGTAACATAAAGATGCAGGCATCAGAGCGTTTCCAGCTAGTCTGTCCATTTTTTTTAAAGCAACAATCATTTAAATGGAAAAACCACCTGGTTTCCCCCATTGACTCAAATGGTGAAACGCCTGCGACTTGCAGGCCCATCTGCAATCTTTTAGCCGCTAGATTAAAAGCGGCAATAATTTAAAAGACATAACCAAATAGTTTTTTTTACATATAGGCCCTTAAGTGAATTTATAACATACAAGTGAAGTTATATGAAGAGGTGTGAGAATGATCTTGAGACTTGTATAATCACATCCAGGAACACATTGTTATTTTTATCCACATTATAAGGATTTCCTCCAGCTATAAAGCAATTGCCTATCAATATAAATGCAGAATAATGGTAGGAAGACATGACTCCACAAGCAGAAAAAAAGGGGGCAGGAAAGAGCACTGGACCAATTAAATAACCTGTGTGTAGAGAGAGAGTTTTATGTTTTTCTAAGATATTACAATACACTATTGTAGACTGCACTTTTATTTATTAAGGCATTTATATAGCAAACACATATTACAAATAATGCAGTGCTTTACTGAGAATGTTTTAGTCATTCACATCATTGCCACAAGCTATATAATCCATGTTCCATAGGGTCAGTTTACTAAGCGGTAGTTATGCTGGAGTTATGGAACTCTGCCGTTGTTGTCCAGCTGTCTTAGGGCAGTTTTGTGGTGATTTTTTACTGGTATTTTGACAAAGCTGCCATAAAAAACAACCATGAAACCACTGTAAACCACAATAAAATCACTGCATCTACTAGGTGTATATTTACTAAAGGTGGATTTTATGAAGATATATGGATGCCCTCTGTATTATTTGGTGGTCACCGATATACTCTTCATTTTCTATGATGATCACTATAATGTTCTATATATTGTATCAGAGTCAATAGGATGCTCTCTGTATTGTGGTCACTTGAAAACTGTATTCTATGCTCTCTGTTTGAATGGCTGCCACTAGGATGCTCTCTATATTTTATGCAAGTTACTAGGATGACCTCTGTATTGTATGGTGGTCACTAGGTTGCTCACTGTATTGTATATATGTACTTGGATGCACTCTGTATTTTATTTAAGTTCCTAGAATTACTCTCTGTATTGACTTTGGTCACTTGTATGCTCTCTGGGCCTGATTCAGACCCGCTCGTGAGCGCTGAGCACTCGCAAGCGGGTCGATGTTGGCCCAGTGCGCATGCGCACGAGGGAGCCAGCTCCGTCATGTGCATGCGCGAGATTCGCATAGCGACGGCCAAGTCGTCGCTCCTGGTCTCGCTACAAAGGGGGCGTGCTGTCAATGGTGAGTGACAGCACGCCCCCTTTGGTGGGCATGCAGGGGGGCGTGGCTGCCCAGACGGAGGCGTACCCATGGGAACGCCTACCGTCTGGGGCCAGCACCACTGACATCACAAGTGATGTCAGTGGGAGTGCTCTCGGCTCTGATAGAGCCGAAAGCACTCCACAGCTTGCGGCATCAAGACACTACCGCAAGGGTTTCGTCGCAAGCCCGATGGTCGCGATGGTCTTGACCATCGTGACCATCTTTTTGGCCGCTCGCTATAGCTGTGGGTGGACACCCACATCTATGCGAGCGGCCAGGAGGCCGCTCTAAAAAAAGAGAAGGACGGCACTGATTCAGAGCGAGCGCTCTGTCAGAGCGTCTGGCTCTGAATCAGGGCCTCTGTGTTATAAATTGATCACTTGGATGGTATCTTTATTACATCACTGATCTTTTGGATGCTATCTTTAGTGCTACTAATATATTCTCTGTATTATATGGCAGTTGCAAGGTGGCTCTATGTGTTATAATGTGATAATTTGGATGCTCTCTGTATTATATCTGGGTCAATTGGGTGGTATTGTTTGGAGGTCACTACGATTTAAACTATTATAAGGGCACAATCTTATTAGGTGCGAGTTCGTGAATTCGAGTTTGTTTCATGAAACCCGCATACATTTCACAAATGTGCACAGCCGATATTTGCGAGAACCAATCAGAATTGGCAAGTTGCTGCAGTCGCTGCAAGGGAGTGTGACTTTTCTACAAAATGCGACCTGGAAGAAGCGCAGGATAAAGTGGGTAAACTATCCTGGACCCCCAAAAAAGTGACAGGTCCATATAGAAGGCTATTAGTGACCATAAGGGAAGTACTGGAGGTTGCTCTTTTTATTAATGGTTGAAAAATGATAGCAAGCGTTTTTTTTATCAAAACGTTTATCAAAATAAATTCTTTACAGCATTTTGGGGTACAGAAAAAGGTCTGTATAGTGGTGGTTATATACAAGTTTGTAAAAAGTTGGAATAAACACTTTTATCTTTCATCTACAAGTTCAAAAACTCCTCTCATGTCTTAATTGAACAAATTATGCTATTTAAACTCCTCCAAGTACACAATTAGTGATTGGAAGGGGTGTACCAGAGGTTCTGCACTGTGGGCCTGATTCAGATATGTACGCTAACCCGATGGTTAGCGCACATCTCCGATGGCGGGAGAATTGCGCATGCGCAGGAGGTGTACTGCGCATGTGCAGCCCTCCGTGTGTGAGTTCGCTCGCAGAGCCTCACAGCCATAGCCTGATTGACAGGCTGCAGCGTTTACGAGGGAGGAGAGGGACATTCCTTGGCCGCGTTCCTGAAAACGGTCGTGTCGCCCCCGTTTTCCAGGAAGGACAAGGCCACGCAGACTTCCTGGCCTCCCAAGCTGCCAGGACCTGGTCAGGCTGTGGTAAGCTTTGCCAAAGGGGCAACAATAGCGACTGATAATGATCTCAGGCTGCGACCTCAGTCGCAGCGCTGTGTTCACGCAGATGCAGCAAAGAGGTGTCTGACACCTCTTTGCGCATTTGCATTTTAAATGGACGTCCATCTCCATTTCTGAATCAGGCCCTATGTCCCGACTTTTTTATCTTTAAATAAAGATTTTTCTATACCTTTGCATCCAAAAATATGAATTTCCTCTGAAAATCTGTGTTTGGAATTGAATTGTAAATGTATTTTGCAGTGCGAGTTCGCTGTGAGAACGGCTCGAAGGTCCCAACTCGCACCTAATGGGATTGAGCCCTAAGTGCCCATGCGACACATATAATGTTAGAATAATTTAACATTGTAAACTTATAAACTTTCTATCGTCAGATGATAGATGTGACCCATAAACTTAAACTAAACTTAACTAAAATAAACACAGGAGACCAAGTTATGCCGTTTAAATTAATTGGTCAGCTTTATTTGGTTACAAAGGTAGACATGGTGGCAGGAGAAAGAACGGCAACTAACCCGCGTCCACTTGTCTTAGGCCGGAAGTAAATCACAACTTGTGAGGGCCAACTATCCCAGACAAGGGTAGGGTGATCTTAAAAACTTGCAAAGGGCCAACTATCCCTTTCAGAGCAAGTGATGCGGCCCCAACACCCATGCCAATGCACCATTCATCCTGCTCGGTCGAGAGGTGCCGCTGACCCCAATAGGGTGAAATCAGCCTATCAGTGCATTGAAGGGGTGCGCACCGCTATTACTGCTGCAAGATGGACACTTCAATATTGCCGGTCTTTCCCTGCCAATGAAATAAAGCCGACACAAGACACAAGAGGGTAGGGAGGGTGGGAGATCAATTCAAAAGAGGCAGATTTTACCACAGTAGATTCTCTACACCCTCTCACTAACTCCGCCCCTAACCCAACGTCCTATCGCATCTGCCTATAACTGTAAACAAACATTTTTAACTTTATTAACCCCTCTATCCCTGACTAGAAGTTTATGTGCCGTCGGCTCTATTCCTAACCTCCGTTATATTAAACTTTCTATCGTCAGATGATAGATGTGACCCATAAACTTAAACTAAACTTAACTAAAATAAACACAGGAGACCAAGTTATGCCGTTTAAATTAATTGGTCAGCTTTATTTGGTTACAAAGGTAGACATGGTGGCAGGAGAAAGAACGGCAACTAACCCGCGTCCGCTTGTCTTAGGCCAGAAGTAAATCACAACTTGTGAGGGCCAACTATCCCAGACAAGGGTAGGGTGATCTTAAAAACTTGCAAAGGGCCAACTATCCCTTTCAGAGCAAGTGATGCGGCCCCAACACCCATGCCAATGCACCATTCATCCTGCTCGGTCGAGAGGTGCCGCTGACCCCAATAGGGTGAAATCAGCCTATCAGTGCATTGAAGGGGTGCGCACCGCTATTACTGCTGCAAGATGGACACTTCAATATTGCCGGTCTTTCCCGCCACAGCGGCTCTCAGGAGAGAAGCAGCCCGCCACCATGCTAACCAACCAAACCCTTAAAAACTGCAAAAATATCTTCTAGAAACAAAAAATTACCCTCCTCAGTAAGATGAACTCCATCCCTGCGGAAAAGGTGGGCATCCTGAATCCGAATTAAAGGATGGTGCACCACTAGCCCTCCCATTTCCAGCACGTGCCTAGCCACCCATTTGTTAACCTTCCTCCTGGACCTGTCCAAAGCCACACTATTATAGCAATAGCGCCAGGAAAGCCTGGCGATGATAGGGGACCACACCAAAAGGCAGTTAGGCAATAACCGAACCACCTCTCTCAAGTCACGAACAATCGCATGGCGCAACTCTAAGGACGTTTGCTGACCCAAATCGTTGCCCCCGAGATGGATAATTAACACTAAAGGGGGACCAAATTCAGCTACTGCCCTGTGCAAGTTGCGCAACAAAGCTTCCCACAGCATGCCCCTCTGCCCCAACCACCTAACACTCTCCCAACGTGGGAACACGGAGGCATCTTCAGCAAAGCGCGACTGCCCGGCCCAAAAAATAAAAGAGTGACCAATCAACCAAATGGGCCTAGCGTCCTGGAAACCTGCAAATATACAGAAATATAATAGATAAGTATATATGCAACATGTAAATCACGAAGGAGGAGTGGGAGGGTGGGAGGGGGGGAGGAAGAATAAAGTATAACAATTTATGATTCCAGACGAACATAACTTCTGTAAGCATTGGACTTCCATCTTCCGAGAGCCTGGATCTCCTGTGAAGAAAGACCCGAGGAGGCCGCAAAAGTGGCGGCACCTATTCTAAAAGAATGGGTGCCGTAATCCGAAGGGGAAAGCCCGAGGTGCCGTATGCAGCGATGGAAGACCGATCTAAATTGGAATTTAGTCAAAGGACTTCCGTCCTCGTGCATAAGCCAAGCCCCCGGCCGCATTGGCCTGCAAAGAGTATATTGGGAGGCTAAGTGAACCGGACAAATCCCGTCATCAGGACAGGACTTCAGGGACACCCAGCGACCTCTACCCATCTGATCGGTCTTGGAACGCCGAATACGGCACAGCAGCGTATCACGCAGCAAAATGTGACAACGAAGCAGAGAGGGCTGAGCGCGGCGCGAAGACGCTACCAGCTCGCTGATGCGAAACGCCCCATGAAAGGCCATCGCAAAAGCGAGTCGGAATAACAGAACCTCGAATTGCGAAGAACAAATGCCCGTCAAACTTTCACCTAGACGCGCTAACAAATCAGGACCAATAGGACGACGTCGGTCATCCGCGGCAGGCCTGACGCGAGACCAACCCCTAAGGGCCCTTTGTATTAAAAAACCCTTAGTTATGTCCCTCCGCCCCGCTAGGCGCAAAAAGAACGAAATCCCAGCAAGCCTCTGGGCAACATAAGCCCGCGACCTGCCGGAATCGAACAAGAAACAAACAAAAGCAACCATATTAGTATCACGAGATTTACCTGACGAACTCCGCCCTTGCAAAAACTTCTCCCACTGTTGCCAAGATGTCTGGTAGGCCGTCAACGTCCGTGGGGCCACGGACCGACGTGCGAGATCTTCCATTCTGGTTTGATGATCTGCCAACAATGAAATGGACAAAGCTCACCTTTTAATGCCGCGTACGGGGCCAATTCGCGGAACCGTCGCCAATCCTGTCTGGAGAGCGCATCAGCAATGGAATTATCAGTACCCGGCACATGACGAGCTGTGAACAATATGTTAAACTGCAAAGCGCGCAGAACCAGCCAAGCAAGAAGCCGCAACACTGGCAGCGACGACGATCTTTGGTTATTGATCGCATGTACTACCCCCAGGTTATCGCACCAAAAAACTATGGAACGGTCGCGCAACCGCTGACACCATAGCTCTAATGCCACCACTATGGGAAACAGCTCCAGTAGGAGCAAGTTCTTGGTCAATCCTGCCTGCACCCATTCCGCCGGCCAAACTGAAAAACACCAATCTCCTCCCAAAAAAGATCCGAAACCTGATGATCCAGTAGCATCCGTGAAGAGCTGCAGGCAAGCATTAGGCTGAGGATCCGCAGGCCAGACGCGCACTCCATTAAAATCGACCAAAAAAACGTCCCAAACCGCCAGGTCCAGCTTTAGCTCAGACGACAGTCGCAGAAAATGGTGCGGGTGACGCAGCCCTACCAAAGCCCTCTGTAGCTTCCGACAGAAAATCTTCCCCATCGGGATAACTCGACACGCGAAGTTAAACAGCCCGAGCAGGGATTGACCTTGACGAAGAGTTACCTTTCCTCCTGCCAACGCTAGGAGGATAGTATCCTGCAAGCGACGAATCTTGTCCGGCGGCAGCCGGCAAAGACCCTCCAAGGTATCAATTTCAATACCCAAGAAAACCAGCTTAGTGGCTGGGCCCTCAGTTTTATCTTGCGCAATAGGTACTCCAAGTTCCGAGAAGAGTGCTTGCAATGAAAAAAGGAGACGATTGCAGCGACGCGAGCCAGCTGGACCTACGCACAAGAAGTCATCCAAGTAATGGGCTATGCTCGTCTCCCCAGACCCCACCGCGACACACCAATGGAGAAAGGAACTGAAACGCTCGAAGAACGCGCAGGAAATAGAACAACCCATTGGAAGACATTTGTCCAGGTAATAGCCATCCGTCAACCGAAACCCCATGAAACGAAATGATTCAGGATGCAGGGGCAACAATCTGAAGGCGGACTCAATGTCCACTTTTGCCATGAAAGAACCCGGACCCGCTGCGCGAACCAAGGCTAACGCAGATTCGAATGACTGGTACTGTACGCGGCAGACCTCAACATCTATGGCGTCGTTAACCGACGTGCCTGACGGATGTGACAGGTGCTGAATTAAACGGTAACTCCCGGGGGCCTTCTTGGGGACAACACCCACAGGGGAAAGGACCAGATCGGGTATCGGAGGCTGCGGGAAAGGTCCAATCATGCGACCCAGCCCTACCTCCTTCATAACCTTATCCTTTAGTACGTGAGGTAAATCGCAGGCCGAGCGTAAATTCCTAGGGGACCCGGAACTGACAGGCCGTATTATTGGAAGCGAAAATCCTTCTGCAAAACCCTTACGCAAAAAGGCGGCGGCGACCCGCACAGGATACCAGTCTAACCATTTTGCCATGGCATCCAGATGAATGGGGGTCAACGCTTTACTTTGAAGTCCCGGCCCCTGACCGTTTGGCAGAGGGTACTGCAGAGGAGGCCTGAGCTCCTCCTGGACCGCGGGAGCAGTCCTTACTGGGGTGTGCCGCGCCGCAGCGAAGGCACTGGTGTCGAAAGCGACACCTGTTACCAAGGGTACAATTCCCATTGTTGTATGCGTAACACTTCCGCTTGTTTTGCCCTCCATTGGCTGTCCTTGGTGCCGAGGGGGACGAGGGTTGAACTGGCCACCCAGGGGACTGATCAACAGGGTCACCTCCATCCACACTTCAACATCTTTACAACCCAATTCCATGACCTTAACCCGATCTTGTTTTCGACGAAACTCTTCATCGTATTGACGCCAAGCCGTACTGCGTGAGGCCTTGAATAGGCCATGTATCAGGTGTAAGTATCGTATTACGTTAAGGTACTCGGAAGGCCTGGTTTTGAGATAGCAAGTTGAGAACACGCAGAACCCAGATATCCAATTCGTGTAAGACTTAAAGGCCTCCAGACCAATACCCCCTTTTGCCTTTGCGGTCGCAGCAGCTTTCTTCGCCGTAGCTGTAAGGGTGAACATATCTACGTAGCGCCCTTTTTTGATCCGCTGCTTAACCCTGGTACGCATACCTCGAGTGACAGCTGTATTAGCGCAGTGTACAACATCCTCCGGACCCACTCCGCGATCTACACTGGTACTACTGCCAGAGGACCGTTCGCTAGAATGCCTGTGACGACGTGAGCGACGTCTGAGGGAAAGACCGCAAATCCTGCCTAATTGCTGCACCAGAGGGCCAAGCTGCGTCTGCACGGCGGACGCCGCTGACGCAGAAGGGCCTCCAGTGTCAGCGTTTCCAGGCTGCTGGGTCAAAAGCGGTGTCAGTGCACCCACCACAGACACCAGCAGTCCGGCTATGGCACCAGCATCCAGCAACGGAGCACTCCCTGGTGCCGCAGGCCCTGCAGGCATAGCAGACGCCGGAGCAGCTGCCACCCCCGCAGGCCTGGAGGAGCTGGCTACTGCAGACATGGGGGACCCCATGTGTGCATCATTATGAACAGAGGGCAGCAGAAGAGGGGGCGGATTAACCTGCCTGTCACTATGCAGGCGTTGGCTCCGCCCCCTTCGTCTCCGCCCCCCGCCTGTATTAATGTGGGCCTGCGTGCAAGCCGGCGCCATGACAGGCATCCGGCCTGCACGCTTATGTGGCCGCTTCCGCCGCCCTTCCCCTCGGACTTCAGCCGGCTCCCTCTGAGCGGCCACCGGGGAAGAAGGGACGGGCGGTGTGACTGCCCGCTGCTGGCCGCGAGAGCGGCCGGAGCGCGTACCCGCGACTCGCGCAGGCACTATAGTATGCCTGGCCGCCCCCGATCCCCGCCCGCCCTGGTCCCCAGTCGCACTAGTACTGGCGACCCGCGGGGAACCAGGTGCAGGCGGAGGCAGCACCTGTGGCGTCTCGCGGGACCGCCGCGGCCGCGTGCACGTGACCGCAGCGTTGTCCGCTAAGGGGCCCGCTGTACCTGACCCTCCCGAACGCCGGGAGGGCAGTACCTGAGGGAAATAAAGTGCGCCGGGCCCGCCACCGTCTGACAGACGGGCGGGTACCGAGCGCGCGCGCTGGGGGCGGCTCATAGTGCAGGGAAGCAAGATAGGTAGGTAAAGAAAGAGAAAGAAAAGTTAGATAAGAAAAAAGAGTGTATATATAGGGAAAGTATAGAGAATAGAGTAGGGAAAGATATAAAGTAGGGAAAGAGAAAGTAGGGATGAATAAAAACGATTATCCCAACAGACAGATCTGCTAATAAAGGAACTGCACTTCCCTGGTCGCAGATCAATTCAAAAGAGGCAGATTTTACCACAGTAGATTCTCTACACCCTCTCACTAACTCCGCCCCTAACCCAACGTCCTATCGCATCAGCCTATAACTGTAAACAAACATTTTTAACTTTATTAACCCCTCTATCCCTGACTAGAAGTTTATGTGCCGTCGGCTCTATTCCTAACCTCCGTTATATAGATTGCCAAATGAACATAAAAAGCATCAGTATTTACAAATATTTTATAATCAGTTTAACTTCTTATTTGAATCCTATTACAGTATTTCAGTACAGCATATTGTTCCTTTGTGCAGGATATAGTACTTCTATGTAGCATCAGAAGGGTTAACCGCTATTTCCTGTATATTTGTGTTCCTAAAAATGCATTATTTATTTTTGACCAATACTGTAAAATACTTTTCATTCTACATGCCATATACTGTCATCATTAATCTAATCTTAACTCCCATGTCTTTCTAAATTAATATTTCAAAATACAAATATAAATACTGTATATAATGAAGGTCAATGAATATATTTGGGATTGTGGTGCACCAAGATGTAATGATAATGTTCCATGCATTGCATGCTTACAGTACATTTGCTTATTAATTTGACAATGTTGATCGCTATGCTTCTGCATTATTGCTTAAAGAAAGGCTTTATATTGTATGGGTGAGAGTAAACAAGCTGTAGCACTTGTAAATCCACTTATATTAAACAGAAATGGTGATTATTCAGAATATATTGACTTTAATATAAATTGTATAAAATATTGGTGATAAAAGGTAGAGCGTAAACAGCACAGTTTAGATACAGGTAATCAATATTGCAATTCCTTTTAAAACAGACGTCTGTCACGCCATAAGTCGTACAAATTACATGATTTTTACCATGGATAAAGGAAATGAGAAACATACTGGATTGTTGCTCAGCAACAAGTTAATATTGCACTATTTGTGGCTATCTGTAGTATATGTATTGTATATACAAATATGTATTCAATGTGAAAATATAATGTGACCAGAGCTCTCAGGAAATGCAAAAAGCTAATTAGCAATGCTCACTGCAAGGCCTTGTCATTCTGTATATAATGCATTTATCCTGCATTACAGAGTATAACTAGTATTAGCAAGATTGCCCCCGCAGCATGTCTTCAGTTGTGATATAGCTTAATAAATACAATTGCCATAGTTCATTTGTCAGTCAAAAGGCCACAGCCGGAGTCATCATTGCAAACAAAAAGACACGTACTGTACAGCCTTTCCATCTTGCTGTAGTCACACATACAATTGCAATTTCAAGTTCTGTCTTTATAGAAAGATGGCAAAGCTCATCAGCCAGGAGTCCAGGATCTGAAAATGACTCCAATAATTAGACCATAATATGGTGAACAGTTTATTAGGACACTCAGGGTATATTCAGGTTTACATACAGAATAAGGGTCACTTATAAACGTTCATAAGTTACAGTGTTGTGCTCTTTTACATGTCAAGTGGTGTCATCTCCAGGAAACCAATGTTTAGCATCTACTGACGGAAGTTGTATAGCGGATCAGGATGTACCTTTCAGCGCCCAGGCTAAGGTCATAGATGCAGCTACTTATACACCCTCATGCAAAACAATATTTTGTTTTGTTTAAGAGGATTATTTAAATGATATGAAAGGGATGAAGAGTGCAGATTTAGGTGGTTTCTCATATTTACAGAAAGGAAAACAGGTGTGACCCCTCGGGGTGCATAGTTTTTTGTAAACCTAAAATAACTGAGTGACAGAATGCTGTATTTAAGCTTGATGGTGGTTAAATCCAGAGGTTTGTAACCCTGCAGCTTCCTAAATTCTGGGCCATCAATTCTCAGTTAAGGGCCCCCACCGCCAACATTAAAGTGGTTTATGTTACCTGATAAGATAATTGCAGATATCTGATGCCCTGGCGTCTTGGACACCCTTTAGAGAAAGATAATACCTACTACTCTCGGGTCCAGGACATTCTCTCCCAGATTGAATATTTCCTCATATTTAATTCCCTGATAGTTTGATCCCCCACCTCTGGTATTTTGGACCTATCGTTCTTTCGGACCACGACCCATTTGGGTTACTCTGGAAGGTGCAACTAACATTGGTGACTTTAGACAATGGCGGGTCCCTATGGATCTTGCTTCTTCTAATAAATTTAGAAGCATGTTGGAATCAGTGTGGCATACCTTTCCCACTCCAGCTGTGGCCATATCGATTGCCAGCTCTATTCTTGCAGGCGTTATTCGAGAAAAAATTATTTCCTTCTCTATTAACACCCACAAATCCCAGCCTGGGCACAGATGGCACTTACTAAAGCCTTTCAAAACCTGAAATCTCACCCTACCTTCACTTCTAAATATAAATAATCTGAGTATAAATTACGGTTTCATACAATTGATCAACATACTGTATAAGGCAGGGGTAGCCAACCTCGGTCCTCGAGTGCTACGAACAGTTCACGTTTTCCAGCTCACCGAGCTGGTGCACAGGTGTATTCATTACTCACTAACACAATTGAAAGGATCCACAGGTGAAGCTAATTATTTCACTCGTGATTCTATGAGGAGACCTGGAAAATATGCAATGTTGGTAGCTCACGAGGACCAGGGTTGGCTACCCCTGGTATAGGGGATAGGAAAGTGCAATCAGGACCTTACAACTTCACCATAATGGTAAGAAATCAAGTCACCTACTGTCTATGGACCTGATTGAAAGTTGTAAACTAATAGCATAGCTGCTGTGTAACGCTAAAATATGCTGATACCGCAGGAAGCATCTGAAGAAAAAAGACTCCTTCTGTTGGTATTGCAGATCCAAATGCTGCATCTGAAGATGTATCATCGGATCACCATTGCCACCACCACAGTCATTGGCAATCTCAGTAATTCTAAGTTACTCAGAATGGGCGACTGAAATTGTCTGCCACGTTCAGGAAATCTACGCCCTGGCCTTGGCACTCCTACACAAGGGAAGCGACACGCCTTTGTTTTGCGGAATGGTCCCTAGTGCCACCCATTCCCTGTGCTCAAATTGCAGCAGCCTATCAATCAGGCTGCAGCATTTAGGGCATGCAAGTGAGGTCATCGACGCAGTGTCATTGCAGCACATGTGCACCTCAGCGCTAAATTACTATAGGGCTACATGACCAGCTCCACTATAGCTGCTTTAGAGGTTGATAATCATATTTTATACCATTGTGGATAGGACAGCCTAGCCTTTCTTTAAAGTTTTTTTTAGAAACTTTATCACTAAGACTATTAATAAAGTTAATAAACTGAAATTCTGGGATAATATCTGTCTTCCACAGATCTAATAGCTTTATTCTGATTTCCTTCTACAGTACAATCCATTAGAGTAAAGAAAGGTTTTAATTACTGTTTCCTTTGCTGATCCCTCGTGGAACAATACGATAGGAAGTACAGCGCAGCGGGTGCCCGCTGCCCTGTACTTCCTATCGTATTGTTCCACGAGGGATCAGCAAAGGAAAAAGTAATTAAAACCTCTCTTTACTCTATCGGCATAGCGCCACTTGGTGGTTACACATATTATATTTTGTCACGTGTTTTCCATTGGGGCGTAAGGTACCCTTGTGTTTCCAGTAGAGGCTGCTATACAGGGTTGCGCTTGGGTGTTGTATCAAATCTTGTGTTTTTCAGTACAATCCATTACACCAGAAGAAACAGAACCTGCAATTAAACTTTTTAGGCCTTTAGTTCCCAAGCCCCGGATGGTTCATTGGGTGAATTTGTCAAACTCCCCCAACCTAAAATTTTCAGAATCCTTGGCAAAATTCTTTAGTAAGGTAATCTCAGATGAATCACTCCCATGACACTTCAGCAATGCTCACATCAAGGTATCTCCAAAACTGGCTAAGAGTCCAACTTGTTTCATAACATCTTATCTCCATGTTAAATGTCATTGTCTACAAACAATATGAAAATTCTCGCTGAACGCCTCAAAATCATCCCTTCTATTATTAATACAAACCAGTTGGGCTTCATATGGGGCCACAATTCTGTTTCTAACATATGTAACAACCTGATGGCTCTGCAGCCTCTGGACGGATTTGTGGAGGTGATACCCATGGTTTACAATCCATTGATGCTGAAAAGGTATTTGATTTAATGGTCTGGGATCACCTCTATGAGACTCTTTCCAGATTTGGATTCCCCCCATAATTTGTCACACTCCTTATACTAATCCCTCATCCAGGATAATAGCAAATGGTCATAATACCCCTACCTTTGACATCTAAAGGGTCACACACCAGGGTTGTCCTATTTCTCCCTTTTGTTCTTTGCTATAGTTTTGGAACCTTTATCGGTAGCTTTATGCAGAAATGTGGAATTTCATGGTGTATGTCTTGGCAATCAACACTGAAACGTTGTTTGCTGATGACAAGTTATTATTTGTTGTAGACCACTCTCACTCTTTTCCCAACAATTCTGAGTACCATTACTATGTTTAGTTAATTTGCAGGGTACAACATAAACACTTCCAAATCAGTAATTATCCCTCTAACAAACCCAGGCCTGGTACAATGAGAGCACTTCACATAGTGTATGACTCCCTAAAGTACCTAAGTATATACGGTATGTCCCATCTGCAGTCCTCAACCTTTACAAATTGAATTACATTCCTCTGATTAAGGACTTTCTTGCTCAAATGTCCAATTGGATTTACCACTTTTTCTCCTGCGCAGGGTTGCAGTTGTCAAAACTGTTCTTTGCCTGAAACTCTCCTACCCTTCCAAATGCTGCCCATCTTCCTCAGTACAACAGATTCTCGTAAATGTAGCGTGGCCTTCTCCCGATTCATTTGGAACTTTACAAACAAACTCTTAGCTGAAGTTCAATGTGTCCCTTAGTCCTCTGTCACTCTGCTCCATTTTCCTAAATCGCTCATTCCACCTCACTTACTGGAAAATATCCTTTTTAGAGATATTTACTCTGCCTGGTTCTTCAGTAATATAAAAATACAACAGGGGTCCTAGCATTATAAATTTCTTCTGCTGTGGGGCAATCCTAATTTCCTCTCTTCTCTATCTAATGCTACTTATATAGTCTGGTGGTGCAAGGGGATTGCAGCAATCAGGGTTTCTTTGACCCAGGTGGCTCCACCAAGAGCTTTCAACAACTATAGAGCACTTACAATCTACCAAATTCCCAATTTTATAAGCTAGCTATTAAACATGCAGGGGTTTATGTATCAAGCAGTGAAAAGCATGGAGAAGTGGGCCAGTGGAGAAGTTGCCTACAGCATCCAATCAGCTCCTACCTATTATTTTATAGATTGTACTTGATAAATGCTACTTCAAAGTTGATTGGTTGCTATAGGCAACTTCTCCACTGGTCCACTTTTCCACGCTTTTAACTGCTTGATATATAAACCCCTTAGTAAATTATCCCCTCAACATTCTCCCTCCCAACAAATTACTCTGATTCCTTAACCTCTCTTCTCTCCTTCTTCTTCCATAACAAATTTTAAATCAGATTATTTTTAATTATTATGACGAGGCACTATTAGCATAATATTACAGAATTTTATCTGACTAGGATTCAAGCTAGAGACTATTTTAGTGACTACAATGCAGAGTATGTTTTAGTGAGCACATAGCATTACAGAAGCTCTTTGCCCATTAAACAGCTTCTGTCGATATCCGCAATTCAGGATTGCCATGCTGAAATTGAGCTTTAGTAGCACTATACTATTTATTATTATTATTATTATTATTATTATTATTATTATTATTATTCCAAGTGACTTCCTCACATATAAGACTATCTACTACTCTTATCATACTGCTCTGGATACAAACATATTTCCAATCTCTAATCTCTGCTCAAGCTTCTAACCCCAAGTGACTTTTTCATACATTTAAACTGCTTCTTACCCCTCCATCACCCAAACCACCTGCTACTATCTGTGCACAAGATCTTGCTTCCTATTTTAGGGACAAGATTGATAAGATCCGAAATGAAATAGTAGGCTCTTCCTCAGCTAGTGACCTGCTCAATTCCCTACCTGAACCCTCTGGCACATTCTCTTCATTTGATCTTACAAACGAAGATGAAGTATCTACACTCTTCTCATCCTCCTACTCTATTACCTCTCCTCTAGATCCTATACCCTCACAAATCAGTAAAGCTCTGTCTCCTGTGCTTATCCCAACCCTAACTAAAATCTGTAATCTCACTCTCTCTACTGGCAACTTTCCATCACTGTTCAAGCACGCAGTGATTACTCCCATTCAGAAAAAACAAAATTCTGACCCTAATAGTCTCTCAAATTACCGTCCTATCTCCCAGCTCCCATGCCCTCCAAGCTACTTGAGAGACTTGTCTACACCCGCCTCACACACTTTCTTAACTCACACAACTTATTGGACCCACTTCAGTCCGGCTTTCATTCCCAACACTCCACAGAGACAGCACTAACTAAGGTAGTAAATGATCTTGTCACTGCCAAGGCTAAAGGCCATTATTCACTCCTAATTCTTCTAGATCTCTCTGCTGCTTTTGACACTGTTAACCACTCTCTTCTCATACAAACACTGTAATCCCTAGGTCTTAAGGACACAGCTCTTTCTTGGTTTTCTTCCTTCCTATCTGATCGCTCTTTTACTGTTCATTTTTCTGATTCTGCCTCCTCTTCACTACTTCTATCAGTTGGAGTACCACAAGGCTCTGTCTTAGGTCCTTTACTATTCTCAATCTATACCACCTCTCTTGGCAAACTAATCCGCTCTTTTGGATTTCAGTACCATCTGTATGCGGATGATACTCAAATCTACCTATCCTCTCCAGATTTATCTCCATCTGTATTGGTCCGTGTCACTGAATGTCTTTCTGCCATTTCATCTTGGATGTCATCTCACCACCTGAAACTTAATATTTCTGAAACAGAATTAATTATATTTCCACCAGCCAATAACAGTTACCAACCTGATCTCTCTATCACTGTTGATACCTCGACCATCCACCCCGCCCCACAAGCTCGCTGCCTTGGTGTCATCCTTGACTCTGAACTGTCCTTTGTTCCCCATATTCAATCTGTCTCAAAATCATGTTGTATACATTTAAAAAACATGTCCAAAATTCGACCATATCTCACACAAGACACTGCAAAAACTCTAATCCATGCACTTATTATTTCCCGCATTGACTATTGCAATAGTCTCCTTACTGGTCTTCCCAAAAATCACCATTACAATCCATTATGAATGCAGCTGCAAGGCTTATCTTCCTTGCGAAACGTTCTTCTTCTGCTGCCCGGCTCTGTCAGTCCCTCCATTGGTTGCCGGTTTTCTACCGTATTCAATACAAAATACTTTCACTTACACATAAGGCTATTAACCAAACCACACCAACATACATCTCTTCACTCATCTCAAAATATCTCCCATCCCGACCTCTCCTCTCAGCACAAGATCTGTGTCTCTCATCCCCATGCATTACTTGCTCCCATTCACGGTTACAGGACTTTCTTCGCGCTGCACCCACTCTATGGAATAACCTACCTCGCACAATAAGACTTTCCTCTAGTCTCCAATCCTTCAAGCGTTCCCTGAAAAGTCACCTCTTCAGGCAAGCTTATCAGATTCCAGAACCTCCCACATAACCTTCATAGCTTCCATATCTAATTACATCCCCTTTTACAGTCCACACACAATCTCACACATCGTCTTTCTCTCACATCCTCATGACATTTGGTCAACATTCCTGTGCGACTGGATCATGCAGCCAACCAACAAACTGTGCATTCTGGCTGGACCAAAATGCAATATATAGCACCTATCCTTGTGTATCAATGCCTATTTCCCTATAGATTGTAAGCTTGCGAGCAGGGCCTTCCTACCTATATATCTGTCTGTTATCCAGTTTTGTTCTATTAATGCTTA
Organism: Taudactylus pleione; assembly: GCA_031769625.1. Taxonomy (NCBI): domain Eukaryota; kingdom Metazoa; phylum Chordata; class Amphibia; order Anura; family Myobatrachidae; genus Taudactylus; species Taudactylus pleione. The sequence goes on from JAUIMM010000241.1 coordinate 2,377,040, forward strand.
CAATTGTAAAGCGCAATGGAATATGCTGCGCTATATAAGAAACTGTTAATAAATAAAATAAAATAAATTATTATCCTTTATTTATATGGCACCACAAATGGTCCAGGATCACCTTATAAAGTACACAAACAGGAACAGTATGAACAAAACAATAAAAAAGTGACAAAGTACAAAACATTGCAGAACATGGACATGGTTAATTGCAGCAGTCATAAGACCCACATAAGCAGCAGGATGGCCATTCCCCAAAGGTTTGGTGCTGTTGTTGGCAGTGGGGAGGAGATGATAAGTGAGGGAAAGAAAAGCACATGAGTTAAGAGGACCCTGCTCTTGAGAGTTTACACTCCAAGCAAGGGATTTGAACACCAAACATCGGTATACGCTCAGGAAGCTGGCGGACGCCATACTGACCACCGGCTTCCCGACTGCTTAATCCCAGTGAGGGTTAAATTACAGGCATCTAAATCTAGACGCCTGTCATTTTACCGACGACGGGAGACCAGCTCCCGGCATCCCGATCGAAAGGATGCCGGGCACCGAGCGCGGACAACCACGGGGGGGGAGGGTTAGGTTTAGGGCTCCCAGGGGGGACTTAGGGTTATACACCCCCCGGGAGGTTAGGGGAAGGGGGGGTTAGGGTTAGGCAACCACCCAGGGGACTTAGATTTAGGTGGCGGGGAAGGGGGGGTTAGGTTTAGGCACTTATAGGGGGGATTAGATGGCACAAGGGGGGGAGGTTAGGGTTAGGTACCCTAAAGGAGGGTTAGGGTTAGGGGGTAGAATTAGGTTAGTTTATACTTACCTTTAGGACGATCGGGATTTCTCCTCTGTCAGGCTGCTGATGCATACCGAATGCCCAAACATCGTATACCAGCTATCAGTAATAGTGTGAATTGCCGTGCCTCTTATCAATCATTTTTAGTGTTAAGTGTCTGACCATGGTATATGAGGATAGAAGTTTGAGTCCTGTGTATGACTTGCTGAGAATTGCCTGTTTTAAATACAAGGGGATTTAACCAAAAGTACTGTACACATATCTCCTGTACATAGTCAATCAAATGAGCCTGTCTACCCCCACCTCCCAAAAAATAAATATACAAATCAGTCTGACGGTGGTGGTAATGGTGGGGGGAGTTCTAACTCAGTACTCAGAAATTCCCCCAGCATGCTATACAGTACAATATATTACTTAAGACAATTCAATGGTGCAACCAATAGTAGGGTATAAGGATCCCACTATTGATTGCACTATAAGTGATCTATGTGACTAGCTCCAAAAAGTGTGACTTTGTATTTTCATTGTATTTGATCTTGCCGATTTGCCAGCTGCTCCCCAATGCTCAGTGAAGTGTGTGTTGTAAATAGAAAGTACAGGTCCCGGCAGCTGCCTGAAGCTAGGGACGAGATACTGTGATAATAGCATGCAGCAGAACAGGCGCAGCTCTTGCAGGAAGACCTTCTGCCTCTGCTTTCATGAGGAGGAGACACATTCACTTGGAGAAGAGCCCATGAACTGTTGTGCAGTGTCGTTAGCTTGCCACCTGTGAGAAGAAGGAAAATTGTATTAGAGCCAGGCAAGAGCATGACAAAAATCAGTAAAAGACTAAAGTAAATAATTTAACTAATTTATATATAACATTATAAACCCTTTTATACTGTATTTGAATGATCCTGGGTAAAGGAAGTCGATGCCATAAAAAATGCATGTGGTGGGGAAGACGATGGGAATCATGGGGCACGTGGGGAGGTGTGAGGACATTTGTATGGCTGGGATGTGTTCAGAATCCCCCAGATGGGATTCCGGTGGTCAGAATGCCAATGCCGGAATCCCAACACTTATCAGAATACCGGCACCAGCATCCTAACCACCAGAATCCTGAAGGTAAGTACTGGGGTTAAGGAAGGGGCGTATATATAATGGGTGTAGGGTGTGCGGTACACACGGGCCCCAAGTCCCAGGGGGTCGCACACCACACACCCTGCACCCATGTAGTGTTATACTTACCTCTCCGTATTTTCCAGAGTGCTGCTCGGCATTGTAACCTGGTCGGGATGCCGGCATTGGGATTCTGATCGCCGGGATCCCGATTGCTGGCAGCTATGCATTATACTAAGGATGCATGCACCTTCAGTATCAAAGGCTGAATGGGCCTTGGGCACCTATTTTTACATCTTAACTTCCACTATGCCACTGCCTGTAATCGCCATTTACCCAATCTGCTAGGTCTGAAACCACATGTGGTCCTGAGCTGCACTCCTGATTCAGGTAGATGTCATTGTCTATGGGCCTGAATCAGGTGTAGCAATGCTAATATTTACGCAGTTGAGTGAGGTTGCGATGCTGCTAGCAGTGAGGATTTAATTGCAAAGTGATTGTCATTCAGGGGCCATTTGGGGGCGGTTACGGGAAGTGGTGGCAAAAATGCAGACATGCTGTGACTGTTTTTAGGGCGTGTATCTGCCTACATATGCAATCCCCTATGCAGAAAATATGGCATCAGCGTTTCAGGTCCCTCGGCCATTCTGCACAACCATAGTGTTACTCAGATGGTAGATTATCAAATTATCTGCTACAGCGGCTGCATATTTGTACACAATTGCTTGGAACGGAGAAACTGCCGGTGGGCATTTCCAGGCGGCTGCACCATTAGCTTATATTCACACAGCAGCTGCGTACAGGATCGCAGCTGCGATTGCATTAGCACCTGCATCTGAATCAGGCCCTATGTCTCTCTCCAACAGCATTAGCGTCTGTATCTGAATCAGGCCCTATGTCTTTCTGATAGCCCACACCATGAATGATGACAGGCTCAGGCACCGGCATCTGATAATGGACAGAAGAAGGAAGGATTGGGACAAAACAGATGCAGATAGTGTGCCGTTACAAATGTGTGTCTTTATAAGTTATAGATATCTAATACATTTCCTCAACTGCCACTCTGCTCCTGCCTTGCAGCTACATGAGCCCCATACCTTTTCAGTGAATGATTCGGCCACACTTGCAGCACACAGACAGGCCATGCATCCAGGAGCACTTCTCCAAAATGCCAGTATGAAGTGCAGCTAGGGTAATATACCCCCCCTCCCCCCCAACACAGTCTGTCCTATCGCTAAGTGATAAAGGCAGCCCACTTACTCTCATGATTAATTTAAGACAAAAATTAGGCTCAACCAGGCAGTATCTTAGTTTTAAAATGTAAAATGGTAACCTACAATGCACATTTTCAGGTGGACCCCAATTTCACTTTTATGGGTGCAAATCCAAGAACTGTTCAATGGCTATAAACAGTTCCTTAAAATGTGCAAAGCAGAAATATAGATGGGGGCCTTCTGAAAAAATTGCCAACCAGCACCAGGCTATCTAGACCCACCTCGCTAGGCACAATCGGCCACAAGTTAGTCAAATTACAGCCCCTTTGAATGGGTTTCCTCTTTATTTATGCTGCTTTTATCATTCACTGGCCTTCCATCATTCTCAGGGTTGGCTTTGGTACTGTTCCCTCCCTCTATCCCTCTTTTTTTCTCTGTTGAATTATTGTCTCAGAGATGCATGCAAGTCGATTTTACTTACAGATCTTGCGTTTTTTAGTACTGTGCTTGTTCCTTAGACTAGCGCACCACTTGTAAATTAGAGTCGTATGTATCTCAGATGCAAATTAACTCCAGCAGCACCTCAGTACTTTTTGTCTATTTTTTTCATTTGTCCCACTCCCATACATCCTTGGGTGTACTCTGTTCAATGTATTTGTGCTTCCTATTAATATACAGTATTCGTTTGACTTAACAGCATGATGTGCATACTGTATACACCCAGGGCCGGATTAAGGCCCACATGGGCCTGGAGCTGAAAATGTTCAAGGGCCTATACTGAGAAGGGGAAGAGCTGTGAACGGTGCTGTGTGGCTGTGGTCAGAGTCACCTTGGTGTATACACCCCTTAAACTACACAGAATGACCACAATGTCTCCCTAACTACATAGAAATAGAAAAATTGCATAATTTTGTTTTTTTTGGGGGGGACGGGGGACTAGAAAAACTATTTAACTACTTAAAATTTATGGCTAGTTAGGCAGCTGGTAATCATTCCTTCATGTTGATGGGCCTATTTTTATTTGGAGGCCTGGAGCTGTAGCTCCATCCGCCCCATTGTTAATCTGGCCCTGTATACACCATATGGAATGATAAAAATAAATGTTCTCCATATAAACATGCAGGACCGCAACTGGGGGGGGTAGATAGGTGGGAATGTGCCACGGGTGCCGGATTCAAGGGGGCGCATGCCACCGAATTGGGCCCAGGTGCCAACAGCTGTTTATTTGGAGCCACACGCATGCACCAGCAGCCAACTGCCTGCAGCCCTTGGTAAGTACTTCATCACTTCCTTTAATGTGATTATGTACAGTATGTGATCCATGGCATAGGCAAATGCACAGAGGGGGGGTGTTCCAGGTCCCTGGAAACACGCCAAACTGGCCAACACCGTGTCACAATAACAATAGTATATTTAGATATTTAGATTTTACTAGAGAGCTGCATCTTTTACCTTTTACAGATTTCTTCAGTATCACAAATTAAATAATTAACACCACCTGTGAATCTTTTAAAATGTGTCAGGAAGTAATGGCCCCCATACACTAGTGATGTATCGTCGCGATCATGCGATACAGAGATTTCATGCTGGACTTCACTGATTTGTCAATCACGATCAAAATATCAGATAGTGATTTGCAAATCGATGAAATTTAACATGTATAATTTCACCGTTCCTTCGATGGATCGCGGAACATGCCGCCCGACACTTCCTTTTCGATCGCAGAATCACGCAATCTGTCGCCTAGTGGGCTCCTCAATGAAAACACCTGTGCACTAAATAGGAGATCTGCACTGTTAGGGGTACACTGCGATAGACCACTAATGTTGTTTATACTGTGTAACATACGAGGTGTGGCTATTAAATAACGAAACTGATGCTACAATTTATGTTTATATTAAGTACATTTTAACTCAGTTCCCCTTCTATGTATTCCTGTACTGCTTTAACATTTTTGTAGTAATGTTAATTCACTGTTACATCTGCTGTTACCCAGTTATCCTTGATATCAAAGAAAACAATTAACATGGTTTTGAATTTGGATTTGCTTTTGACATGCTTTCTTCATTCTTGGCGATGATGATGTTTTCCAAAGCATGGACTGGCGTTTTGTCCCAGGATCGTACTGGAAGATCCATGTTTCATTACAGGTAATAACTAGAGATGTGCGCCGACCCCCGTGAGACTTTCGTGGCTGAACTCCTTGGTTTGTTTGGGCACACACAAAACATTTTTTGGAAGGACTATCTTCAATTAGTGGTGGAGATTGCATGTGCTGGTCCAAACTGCTGGTAGCTGATACTTTACTGCTTGCTATTAATTTACAAATGATTAATTTTTTTAAACAATTGCATGAACTCGCTGCAAATGACGTAACAGAGAGGAAGTGCCTAGATGGTTAACGTCCCTTCCTCTCCTAACTTTGGCTTTACAAATGGAACAGATACCTTTACAACTGTTGTCAGAATTAAGATTAAAATAATTCCACACCCAATATGTGGCTTTTCTGGCTTTCTTTTTATCGTGAGCAAGAACTGCTGCCACTGGTGGCTGATTTATGCAAACAACATCCTCATCATCCTCATTAGCATACACAATTTCCCCCCTCATCCTCCTTTTGCACTTCCTCCATACTGTCATCCTCATTTTTTATTATTTCACCATCTAATATTAGCACAGCTGTCATGGCTTCAGTGATCCACTGTGAAACTAGGTGACAGCTGTTATACTTATTTCCTCTATCAAAGGAATGTTTAATAGTCAATTGTTTTTTTAAATTACTACTAGTAGTAGTCTTCTTGGTCGCTTTCTGGGATGAAGAACCCACCCCCAGCAGCAGCAACAGGCGTAGCACTCATGGATCCTTCTGAGGAATCATGGATAGGAGAGGAGTCAGTCATGCTTATGAAATTGGATGCAGGACTACTTCCGATCATGAATGAGGATGTTGATGACGACGGTGGTGGAGATTGCAGGTGCTTGGATCCTGATAGAAGGGAGCAGCTAGGTGACACTGGAATGATTGTTGTTCGGTTTTTAGTCCCCAAAGTTTTAGAATTTGAAATACTCTTTCCAATTTGATGAATGTGTTGCAAGTGACGTAACAGGGAGGAGGTTCCAAGATGGTTAAGGTCCTTACCTCTACTCACTGTTACGTGGCAATGGTTACAAATGGCTTGGCAAAGGTTGTCCGGATTTGAGTGGAAATAATTCCACACAATGGAAGTGGATTTTTTGGTCCTTTGCAAAGGCATGGCAGCAATGGGATTTTTCCCACCATGGGCAACAACTTGTCCCTGATTTACAGTTTTTACACAAACATCCTCCGCAGCAAAAACCTCATCATCATCATCAACATCCTTATCATCCTTGTTGTTATCGCCAACTGTGTAAATATTCTCCTCATCCTCCTGGTGCAATTCCACAGAAGCATCCTCAATTTCTACGTCAGCATGTTGACTTGTGCTGCTCATCCCCACATTTACAAAGGGCACACAAATGGTGGAAGGAGGATCCTCTTCAAGTACAGTATTAGATTGGTCAGGCTCACGCATGGCAACCGCGGACACACTTGGACTCTCCTTGGGGATTTGTGATTTTTCTGAGCACACAGTTAGTTCCGGTGTCTTAATTGTCTTAACAATTAAAAAATTTTTGTACCTCTCCTACAAGCAGAGGGGCTTAAATCATCACTAGAACCACCAGTCATAAATAATAAAGGCCAGGGCCTTATCCTTTTCTTGCAGCTTGGTGTAGTGAATGGCATATTGCCAATTTTTTGTTTCTCTAAAGCTGACTTAGCTTTAGATTTTATTTTCTTTAGCAGGGTAAAAGTTGATTTTTTTTAGCCTGACTTTTTGGTCTGTCTTAAGCCCTGGTACATCAGCCTTCATAGATGACGTTGACGACCTTGCATCGTCAACATGACTGCTGCCGGCAGCTACAAGACTGGTATGTGGATCATGCTCTACTGTCATGTGACTGTCCTCCATACTCACTGCAGTCTTATAGCAGTTTAACTAAGCAATTATAGCGCAGCTAAGTTTCGGCTAACGCACACAACCAACCACACACAGAAAAAATTGTTTTTATTTTGATACTGGTGGTGTGGCAGGCTAACACGCACACACAAAAAAAGTTTTTATTTTTTTCACCCTGGTAGTGTGTGGCAGGCTACCAAGCACACAAAAAAATATTTTTTATTTGAACACTGGTAGCTTGTGGCAGGCTAACACGCACACACAAAAAATGTTTTTATTTGAACACTGGTGGTGTGGCAGGCTAACATGCACACACAAAAAAATGTTTTTATTTTTTTCACACTGGTAGTGTGTGGCAGGCTAACAAGCACACAAAAAAAATAGTTTTTATTTCAACACTGGCAGCTTGTGGCAGGCTAACATGCACACAAAAAAAGTTTTTATTTGAACACTGGTGGTGTGGCAGGCTAACACGCACACACAAAAAAATGTTTTTATTTTCACACTGGTAGTGTGTGGCAGGCTAATACGTAACAAAAAAATAGTTTTTATTTTTTTCACACTGAGGGTGGAGAGCATCCCTGAACGAGGCAGCAGCCCTTGATAAATGAGACACAGGCAGCACAGCACCCTTGCGCACCTAAGTTGCTGATAAGTGTGGCTAACAGGCGTGCACACACACAGGAATAAAAGTAAAAATACTTTATGTTTTCACACTGCGGGTTAATAGCACCCCTGATGGACAGAGCACCCCCTGGACAACACAGCAGCACAGCCAGCCCCTATAGACAACAGCCAGCCAGTCCCTATGGAGTAGACAAGACAACAACCAGCCAGTCCCAGTATATAGCTATATATGGATATTATGAACAACAGACAGCCCCTATGGAGTGGACAGGACAACAGCAAGCCATCACCAATATATAACTTACTATATATGGATTGGATATTATGGACAACAGACAGCCCCTATGGAGTGAACAGGACAACAGCAAGCCAGCCCCAGTATATGGACAACAGCCGGCCCCGCCCCCTATGGACATAAGCAGCCAGCCCCTGACACAACAGTAGCCTAGCCAGCCCCTATGCACATATGGACCTAATAAGCATCCAGCCCCTGACACAACAGTAGCCAGCCCCTATGCATAGCAGAACAGCACAGCACAGCTCCCTCAGCACAGCTCCCAGTTCCCTCCCTCTTCAATCTCCACAGCCAGAATGAAAAATGGCAGCGAGCGTGGGACCTTTTATTGAAATCCGCGAGAATCCAACAGCGGGATGCTTTGTTTTCAGATCCGAGTCAGGCGGGAAAACCCGACCCAACTCGGATCTGACTCGGATCCCCAAAGTTTGGGTGGGTTCGGATCTCTGAAATCCGAACCCGCTCATCTCTAGTAATAACTTTATCTAAAGAATGTGAATCCACTTGAATTTGTTCCAAAATGTCTCTACAAATTTGCTTATAATTTTCTTTCTGCTCGGCAGTGAGAAGCCTTGCAACCATCTTAGCACAAACTTTTCTCATGTTAAGATCTTCATGCAAAACTTGCCTAACAGTTTCTTTGCCTAACAATTTCTTTGTCGAAGTTTACCATTTCTGCTATCATTCAAATGAGTCGATGGTCAATTAGAACAGTGTTTTCAATTACTAACACATTTTCATTTGTTTTTGATGTGTAAGGCCGTCTGGGATGTTCATCATCTTCAACATCCTCACGACCATCACTAAATCTTGTGTGCCACTCAAACACACGTGCATGTAACATACAATCTGCCCAGTAAGACTCAGCATACGGAAAGATTCGGTGAGCATTTTGTTCAATTTAACAAAAAATTTATGTTGACACTTTGCTCTACTTTTGAACTAAGCATTTTTACCACGCAGGGGAAAATCACAACATCTTCAAACACTGTGACAGCAAACTATCTATGCGAGAGGGGTGAAACTTGCCAAAACATTTTTTTCCGATGTCAATGTTCTCCTAAGCCTTTTTAACTCTAGCAGTATGAGTCTCGTTATTTAATAGCCACACCTCGTACATTATCCAGTGTCAAGGGGAACATGTGTACATATATGTGTAGATTCTTCTGCCGCCCCTTAAAGCTTCTTGAATTGCTCCAGTATTCTGCAGAGCAGGGGACTTAGATTGTGAAATGGTGTCCACATCTGGAAATAAACATTCAGCTCGCATGCTAATGCTGCATCTAATGGGTTACTATAATCGTTGGTCCAGGGTTGCCTACCCTCCCGATTCGGGCGGGAACCTCCCGATAAACGGGTGCAGCTCCCGCCCCCAGGAAAGGCAGGCAAGCCTCCCGCCTGCCGCCGATCCCCCGACCCCCCCTCCGAATTACTTGATAAACCCCCGCAGCAGGGGGGCCGCTGACGCGATTCGCGTCATTTTGGCCCCGCCCCCTGCTTCGCAATGCCTTTTTTTCCTGCATTGTGTAGCGGGGGCGGGGCTAAAATGACGCGATAATGTGGACCCGCCCCCTGCCACGCCCGCAAACAGCCCTCACCTCGTTTGGACCGCCCCCTTTTGCCGACCACGCCCCCTGTTCTGCCGATCTGGCTGCTCCCTCCCGGAAGGAGCAGCCAGATTGTCGGCAAGTATGCGTTGGTCCAGTATAGGTCTGAAGTACTACATACACTAGACTTTGTATAAGGCAGAAGATAGCTGGTTAAGTGCTAATTATGTTCTCTTCATGGGTGTTCACACTCACTCTAAAATCTAGCATTTGGAAAGTCCCCAAATCCTTTGGTTGCCCCGCATGGCTACTATTGCAATACATAACTATATATTAATAGCAGAAGGACGACTTTTATGAGTGACATATTTCCATAAATCTGTTGTCTGAGCAGGGCACATCATATACCAATATTGTAAATGGTTGCTCTGTTTCGGAGTTATGTGGCAAAATGCCACCTCGTCTTTTACAATGCATCACCATTGTGCTATAGAAAATGTGACAGTTGGTAAACTCTCCCTGTGCACCTGCTGGGTGACCTGGAAACTGTGGCTGTTATTTGCAGCCATATATATCAGCGCATCTTGCGGGGACCTAAATTACCGACTGATGTGTTATTTCATTATTCACTTCTCCGCGTTTTGTTTGTACTAAACATGCCTAGAGGCCAGCTTCGAGGACATCGATGTGGTGGAACCCATACATGTTGCTCAGAGCGCGCAGTTCAAGATCTTAAACAACATGTAACAAGCTCAACTGATACGCCACCTGTATTGGCCATGACGTATTTGCCTCAATACTACTCTTTGGTGCAATGTGTGAATTGTAGTGCCCTACACTTTTTGGTCGAGGAGATTGACAATGATTTTTCAGACTGCTGTCACAATGGAAAGGTTTTATTGCCCAATGTGGTTACTTCACCATATTTAGCAGAACTCTTTATGATAAATACCCTCAAATTATGGACTCATTATCTCTATAATATCCTCAATAACTAAAATCCATAATATCCTCCATAACTAAGGCGGTTGCCGCCGGGTTTCCCTAGTAATTTCTATTAGTGTTATTATTTATTTGAAAATTAAGAAAAAGTGTGGCATTAAAAAATAAATACCCCAGAAGCAGTGGCGAAACTAGCGGCGGTGGAACCGGTGGCTTGCACTGGGTCCCGCTGTGGTGCAGGTGCCCATAGCCGCTGCACCCGCCACCAGTGTCCCCCGAGCCCCACAGTATTTAAATGTAGTGCAGACCGCAGTGAGAGTGGTCCATACTACACAGTAACAAACACACTGCCGCCAGCGGCAGCTGTGTGTTTCTTAGCACGCCAATGAGAGTCAGACACTCATTGGCTGCTGAGTCCACAAAGGGAGCCTTCCGGCTCCCCCTGCAGCGGGTGATGGGAGAGACGTCATGACGTCTCTCCCATAGTGCAGAGCCGGCCGGAAGGAGTGGACGGCGGTCGCGGCAGGAGCGGAGATTCAGGTAAGTTGTGTGGGGTTTTTTTTGTGTGCGTGTGTAAGGGGCATGGCACTGACACTGGCACTGTATAGGGGGGGTGCTTCTGGAGGTACTGCATAGGGGTGTGGCTGCTACTAGGGGCACTGTATGGGGGGGCCGCTACTGGGGGCACTGTATAGAGGGGGTGGCCGCTACTGGGGCACTGTATACGGGGAACTACTAACGATACTGCCTTTGAACCTCTATACACCCCTGCCTATACCTTCTGATATCCTGCCTATAAACCTCAAAGGATGATGCTATTTTGCGTAGGCAGTTATACAGTAAATAAAGACTCCAGACCTAGAACCTGTGGTTCCAAAGCACAAAGTATTATTCAAGTAAAAGTAAAGTCAGTTACACGCTAGTTATAAGTACAATTTGGCGCAAAGGAATTATACAGACCCAAGTACAGTTATACATACGCAGCGCTCTGGACCAGATGTAGGCATCAGCAAGAAACCCCTCGTCAATCAGCGTTCAGCATGAAGACTAGAAACCCAGGGTCAGAGCACACATATTTATACCCCCCAGAAATAAACAACACAATAGAGAAGTTTGTTGCTAATACCATTGGTCCTAAAGGAGAGGGCATATGTTGCAAGGCATTTAACAGGTCGGTTCAAATAGGCACAGTCCAGCCTCTAACAACTGGTGGTCTCTGGTTTCCCGCCTCATGCAAATCCTAACAGTTGGTCATATAATGTACATTTCGGTGCTTGAAGTCTCTGCTATCCATAAGTTGAGAATGCATGTTGCGATCTCTCCATCGATATTACAGGAATACTGTTGAGAGAGTACGCATCAGGACAATACCAAATATGACCTACTTATCACGTATAAAACCTTAGTTACAAGATAATCTTTATTTCATAGCAATTATAGTAAATGTGCATACTTGAATCTTATACCTTAAAGCTTATGGAACCTTGTATGTGAATATGTAATGTGTGAGTATGTGGGGTTTGATGTAAAGACGCTAGTTAACTTGGGGCCGATGCATGTGCATGAAGCTAATATTCAGCGTTTTCATACAGGATCTTATGCATTCGCTAATATGCGACTAGTTAACAGCGCAATTGTGCATATTAATGTGTGTATGAGAAATGGTGAAAGATGCAATCGCATGATGCTAATAGTAATATCGCCACATGTACTAAAGTGTGAGTTTATTTAAAATGGCGCTTGGGTGGCCATTCACAAAATGGCATCTTGCGATCTCATTTCCAAGATGGCGTCTTGCGGCCAGTCGCAAGATGGCATCGCTGCGATCCAATTTTAAACTGATCTTGTCTCAGCCAATAATCCAGCTTCGACAGTCCACCCTTTGATAGCGAACAACATGCTATCACAATCTGATTTTAAAATATAATCTTTAGGCTTACATTTCTATACTATTTTAGTGTTATTATGGGATGGCAAAAGGTGGTGCTTAATCCATCAATAATCTGTCTCTGAGTGGGGACATAAAACTACTATTATACGCACACCGCGGATCTTGGAGGATCATGTGAAAGGTGTGGGGATACACCTGTCCTATAAAGGCTTGAAGGGGAATTTGAGACTTTACATTATCTGAGGTGTTTTAAAAATAATATTTCAATAATACATTCTATGCAGGTCTAAATATAATACATTAAATGATGGTATTTCCTAGTTCAGGGTTGTAATGCAGTTCTGAATTTTACCTCGGTATTCATACTGACCATCATCATGATTTCATTCTTTTGTTTTACTCTATTTTTACATTTTCCACACTTCAACACAATAGGAACACACTGGACACATATGCCAATTATTATGATGACAATCAGTATAAGGATTAAGAATTTGCTGATGCTGGCGATCACTTCCTGGACCCATTCCCCTAGACCTGAGAACCATTTCATTGGGTTCAGCCATGAAATCCATCCTTCTATCTTCTCCCTTACTTCAGCCACTGAAGCATTATGGTTCTTACGAAATTCCCATTTTAGCTGCAGAATTTCATCCATCTTCCGGTCTATCACTTCCTTAGGGTCGCTGGTATCATTGGTGACATACGATACAAAGGAACATAAACATCTGCACACTTATCATAGTGCTTGAAATATTAACCCTGCATTCCTTATTCCTTAATTCATATACATATAGATCGGGGGTGCTGCCAACAGACAAAAAGGAATTGAGATATCACAAAGAGAAAAAAAGAGCAAAGATTTGTCCTCCTATATGGCGCACTTGTAGATAATTAAATAAAATATAACGTCTTTATTAGATATGCATTAAAACATTCCAAACGGAATAAAATTACAGCGAAATAAGATAAAAAAAGGGGAAAATGTGAAACTATTGGTAAGAAAAATGTGATATTAAAATAAAGAAAAGAATCCTGCCGTGTGAGTTTTATTTCATATTTATATTATCATTAATTTCCATGCTGTATAAACATAAATGATTTATTTGCAGAGCTTCTGTGTTAATTAATGTAAAATGCGTTTTATCACATTTATGGGAGCGTTACTAGAAACATCTTCACCTCCAATCAATATTTATGTGAATAAGGGGTGACAGTATATCTTCACCGCCAATCAATATTCATGCGGATAAGATGTAACAGTATATACCAACGTCATAAGTAATTCCAATATAGCTCTATCTAAATGCTATTATATGTTTATAATTTATTAAAAATGTGTATCTATTCAAGACATGTTATTTTAATACAGCTTTATATTGCTGCAACCTTAATTCATAATTTAAGATATTGATTGCCAATATCAGTTAGTTCCAGATATTTATAATGATAGTTCTCAATTGTAGGGAGCCAGAAATGTAGCTATATTTATATATAAATTTCTCACTGTATTGTTGCTGTTTAAATTAAAATAACCATGTTACTAGATGCCATTAGAATTCACATATATAAAGAATACACATTGTCCTGTAACTGGACATTTACCACATATACATAGATGTCCTGTAAATGGACATATAACACAGAAATATTGTAGTGCCCAGTTAACTGAGTGGATAGTATATTTGTTACTTATGTTTCATTACAATGGTGAGTTGTTTCTAACATATAAGAGCGCCGTACAGCCGCTCAAGTATTTTTGCAACAGTGTTGTCAATCACCATCAGCTCAGATGACATAAGATACACAAAATTTTCCTATTAAGTTGTCCTGTAACTGGACAAGGCTACAATGCTACAGTGCTGCACTATTATTGCACAGAGTACACACGGCGGGCATACCGCCGATGCGCGTTTCGCTGATTAGCTTTGTCAAGGCAAGATGATTGCATCTACCACCCCAAACTTTCTTCACATAGGGAGACCAATGAAATCGTCTCCCTTGATCACATGGTCTATTTGACCAATCCAACATTTGCTTATGAATAGTCACTCCAGGTTCCGAGTCTCAGCCAATAGGGAACATTATTTCATATATCTTATTGCGGAGGTGTGTCCCCGACCTCCAATCAGGTTGCAGGTATCTCCGGTCTTGATTATAGAACCACCATATTTATATTTACATAGCGGAGTTACGGGGGTGTGTTCATCTCCTCCAATCAGAGGTCCTGTATGGTGTCTCTGATATTAGCTATAGATTCATCATGTTTATGTTTACATGACGGAGTAACGGAGGTATATATTTCCTCCAGTTAGAAATCCCTTAGTATTGAAGATATAATTACCTGCATATCATTTATCAGTGATTGGACATTGTTTTCTCATTATCCTAATTAAATTTTATAAAAAATATATTAAAGTCAAAATAACATATATAGAAAAACTATAAATCTGTCCGGACTTAGAAAATGTATCCCTTCATTCTAATAAATTAGTGGTTTCCTATATAGGTGGGGAATTAGTGAATTAACAGTGATGAATAAAGGAAAAAATGAAAATAAATAAAAAGATTACTGCATTTAGTGAAATTTATTATTACACATAAAAACCTATAAAATTAGTGAAAAATAATATTCTTTTAATTATTTCATCAACATACACAATATTAGTGAACTACAATTCTTTGTTCCAGTATACTAACTCATATCCATGATTAATAATATATTAATATAAATAGAATTACACAAAAAAGCCTATAAAATTATTAAAAATAGTGTTCTTTTAATTATTTCATCAACATACTAAATGTTAGTAAACCACAATTCCAATTATTAGTTTATTAATTCATATCCACAGTTAATAATATATTGATATAAATAGAAATAATAATATAGATACAGATATTATAAGAAGTCCTATAAATCTTAATATAATCTATATGTCAATAACATAATAGATTTAAAAAAAGGAAAAAGAAAGTGTAAGAGAAAAGAGGAAGTGATAAATCATTTAAAATAGTGACAATGAAAATACAGAAAAACATTTTTTTTTTAAAAGTTTTAATGAAACAAATATATATGAAAGGTGCGTGTCAAGCAAATAGTGTAATAGGTTACCGGAAGATAAATGTATGTACACACATACATACAAATATATACATATGAATATACATACATCACATCAATCCGGTAATTGTGTTTGTGAAATCTAGTGTTTAGAGAATGTGTGTATAGAATTAGATTGTGATTAATATGAAAAGGAGAATTGATATTTAATAAATAAAATTGTATATTAGTAAATTAACGAGAAAAAAGTCCAAAATTAGCCAATAATGTACAGAATGAAGGTAATATCTAATTCCATACTAAAAGAAGGGTGTGTGTGTGATATAGTATCTATACCCCTATTAGATTTTATTTATCCTAATTCCCTTACTTTCATGATCTCATTGAAGAGAGTATTGATTCATATCTTCATTATCTAATTCTTTATTGATATAAATGTATTGCCTTCAAGATCAACATGTTTAATAAAAGGGTATATACATGTCAATATATGATTATTAACAATAATGCCTTAATGTATATGTATAATGTCCCTAAATTCCATTATGAATTTCTTCTATGGGCTCCACAAATTGTTTGATGGATTCCTCCATTTAAATAATTGAATTGGACATTTTGATATTTTGGATGATCTATAGTTCTTTAAAGAAATGGTGTATAGCTGTTATTTTCATTCAGACCATGTGGGTGAATACTGTTCATTAAAAAGATGAGTTTAGTCTCTTCTTTCAAAAGTTCTTCATCCAGGTTACCTCCTCGAATTCCCAATTTGACATGTTTCATTCCAAATGCCTTTAAATCATTGGGATTACTCTTGTGGTATTTGTGGAAGTGTCTAGCCACTGTTGTGAGAGGTTTAAATTTTGCTAAATCTTGATTAGCATTTCGAATTGTTCCAATATGTTCTAATATCCTCACTTTGAGGGGCCTTGATGTTTTGCCTACATATGCCTTTCCACAGGGACATTCTAGATGATATATCGTCCCTACTGTTGTGCATGTGATATAATTTTGGATTGTCCATTTTCTATTATATCTATCAAAAAACCACTTCCTAGGAACCATAGTTTTGCAGGCTTTGCATTGTCCACATTTATATGAACCCTGTTTGTTAAAGAATGGTTTTTTACTAGAAGTCAGATGGCTATGTACCAATTTATCTTTTATGTTGTGTGATCTCCTCCAACTCATTTGAATCGTTGGAGGTAAGATTGATGCTAGATCATTATCCGTCTGAAGTATTGGCCAATGTTTTTGGAGGATGTTCTTAATTTCCCTCCACTGGGCATTGAAAGTACCTACGAATCGAATTGGTTCTTCTCTATATTGTTTAGCTTTTGGTTTCAGTAATGCTTCTCTTGGTATTTTCTCTGTCTCTTTGATTGTTCTTTTAATTAATCTATTACTGTATCCCCGATTTTTTAATCTATCACTTAGCTGTTTTTTCCGGAAATTGAACGCATCTGGGGTAGAGTAGTTTCTTTTTGTCCGCAGCATCTCTCCTTTCGGAATTGCATGGATAGTTGCTGGCAGATGGGAACTGGTTGAGTGTAAAATACTGTTGGTAGCAGTATCCTTCCTGGACATATCTGTAGTAATAAGACCTACTTCATTGATCTTTATTTTGAGGTCTTGGAAACTAATTTCTTTTTGGCTCATGGTGTAGGTTAGCCTCAAGTTGAGGTTGTTATTATTCAAAATCCTAATGAATTCTTCTAGTTTTGTCTGATCACCTTCCCATAGAATCAAAATATCATCAATGTAACGTAGATATAATACAATGTTCTCAGTGTAGTTATCATTTTGTTCATGAAAAACTATCTCCTTCTCCCACCACCCCAGGTAGAGGTTGGCATATGTGGGGGCACACGCTGTCCCCATTGCCGTCCCTCTAACCTGGAGGTAGTGGCGTTCGTTACAGACAAAATAGTTCCTGGTCAGTACAAAATGGAGTAGTGTAATTATGAATTCATTGAAATCATTTGATACTCCCATGTTCAGGAAATATTTAACTGCTACAATGCCATTATCATGCTCTATACTTGTGTACAAGCTTTCTACATCGCAGGAAACTAACCATACTCCAGAGTTGACACTTAAATCTTGCAATTTATTAAGGACATCCATCGTGTCTCTCACATAAGATGGTAATGTTAATACATGCTGGCGTACATGTTGGTCTACAAAAATGCTCGCCTTCTCAGTAAGATTGCCTACTCCTTATACTATAGGTCTCCCGGGGGGAATTTTTTCATTTTTATGGACTTTAGGGAGAAGATATAGTGTAGAAGTTTTTGGGTTGTCAGTTTTTAAAAATTAAAAATCACATCTCTTGATAATCCCATTGTTAAAGGCTGTGGTAATTAAGCTTGTGTATTGTCTGAGGAAATTTGAAGTTGGGTTAAAAATGAGTTATTGGTAACAACTTCTATCATTTAGTTGCTTATTTAATTCCTCAACATACATCTGCTTAGGCCACAGAACAATGTTACCCCCTTGTCTGAAGGCTTTATCAAAACATTTTGCCATTTAGAGATTTTGGCCAGTGCTTTTCTTTCTCCCTTAGTGATGTTATCCCTATATGGTTTATTCCGGATAAATAGTTGGTCTAAATCTTTGGAGACTAGTTCTTGAAATACCTGAGCTGCTGGACAGATTTTACTGTCAGGAAAAAATGTTGATTTCTTCTTTAATTTTGAACCATCGAATGGTATTTGAGGATTATGACATAAGGGATCATTACCCTCCTCCAAATCTTCCAGAATCTCCATTATAGGTTGATCTTCTATTTGTAATATATCATTCCTATAGTTGGATACTGTGTATTGATCTTTTTGTTGACTCTGGACAAGAAAAACATTTTTAAGAAGTATTTTTCTGGTAAAGAGATGTAAATCTTTTTCAATGTCAAACCTGTCAAATCTTTGAATAGGGGAAAATGAGAGCCCTTTACTTAATATAGAGATCTGGTCATTGTCTAGAACTATCTCTGTTAAATTTATGACCCTTAATAGATTATTGGGAGTAGTAATTGCCTCTATTTCCGATGTCGCCGCTGTTCTCTGGGCTCCTCTCTCCAATCTAGGATTTCTCTTTTTCTCCTTTCTCCTCTTGCTCCTCCTTGTCTTCCACCATCTATATCCATTTTGGTTCTCACTACTTTGGGGATTGGACCTAAAAAATCCCTTCTGTAGTTGTTAGCGAGGGACATACTGTTGGTGCTTTCACCTTCTGAGGAGTCCATCTCTGATGTTCTATAGTTAGGGGAATTGACATTTCTTCTGCGCCGTTTCTGTATATTCCACTTGTATACTCTATTTTGGAGATAGTCTTCTCGATCCCGTTGAAATTTCCTTCTTTTCCTCTCTACTATGTCATCCTCAAATTTTTCAACTTCCTTCTTATACTTCTCATACCTCTGCTGGAATTTATCCAATGATTCATAAGGTCTCAATTTATCCCCCAATTTTGTTATTTCTTGATTCAACTGTTCCAAGATGATCTCTTCATGTTTGATGAGTATCCCTATTAATGTCTTGGAACATTGTGTCAATGTGGTTTCCCACTCCTGTTTCAAATCATCATTGGCCAAATCATACATCGGGAATAATTTTATTCTTAGGCCTCTTGGAATTAAGCCATTCTTCAGATAGTTGTCAAAAGTGGTCTTATTCCACCATGTCTTACTCTGTCTCATAAGCACAGTTTTTAAAGTATATACCTCATCTGACCAGTCTTTGGAGTTTAGATCTTGTTTGTCAGTATTGGTATTAAAAAAGGAGGAACCAATATCATTTCTAAGTTTGTCTCGTCTATCTTCTAAGTTTCTGCTGAGACTAAAAGATGTCATATTTGGGGTGTGATGCAATCCTAATATTGTATAACAAACAATAATATAATGTTTGTATTCATAAATTTATATATTAATTATTTCTCATTAATGAATTTATTGTGGTGCTAGATGTTATAAGGAAAACTGGATTACCAGTCAAAACAACTGCATACGATACAAAGGAACATAAACATCTGCACACTTATCATAGTGCTTGAAATATTAACCCCGTATTCCTTATTCCTTAATTCATATACATATAGATCGGGGGTGCTGCCAACAGACAAAAAGGAATTGAGATATCACAAAGAGAAAAAAAGAGCAAAGATTTGTCCTCCTATATGGCGCACTTGTAGATAATTAAATAAAATATAACGTCTTTATTAGATATGCATTAAAACATTCCAAACGGAATAAAATTACAGCGAAATAAGATTAAAAAAAGGGGAAAATGTGAAACTATTGGTAAGAAAAATGTGATATTAAAATAAAGAAAAGAATCCTGCCGTGTGAGTTTTATTTCATATTTATATTATCATTAATTTCCATGCTGTATAAACATAAATGATTTATTTGCAGAGCTTCTGTGCTAATTAATGTAAAATGCGTTTTATCACATTTATGGGAGCGTTACTAGAAACATCTTCACCTCCAATCAATATTTATGTGAATAAGGGGTGACAGTATATCTTCACCGCCAATCAATATTCATGCGGATAAGATGTAACAGTATATACCAACGTCATAAGTAATTCCAATATAGCTCTATCTAAACGCTATTATATGTTTATAATTTATTAAAAATGTGTATCTATTCAAGACATGTTATTTTAATACAGCTTTATATTGCTGCAACCTTAATTCATAATTTAAGATATTGATTGCCAATATCAGTTAGTTCCAGATATTTATAATGATAGTTCTCAATTGTAGGGAGCCAGAAATTTAGCTATATTTATATATAAATTTCTCACTGTATTGTTGCTGTTTAAATTAAAATAACCATGTTACTAGATGCCATTAGAATTCACATATATAAAGAATACACATTGTCCTGTAACTGGACATTTACCACATATACATAGATGTCCTGTAAATGGACATATAACACAGAAATATTGTAGCGCCCAGTTAACTGAGTGGATAGTATATTTGTTACTTATGTTTCATTACAATGGTGAGTTGTTTCTAACATATAAGAGATGCTGCGGACAAAAAGAAAACTGCTCTACCCCAGATTCGTTCAATTTCCGGAAAAAACAGCTAAGTGATAGATTAAAAAATCGGGGATACAGTAATAGATTAATTAAAAGAACAATCAAAGAGACCGAGAAAATACCAAGAGAAGCATTACTGAAACCAAAAGCTAAACAATATAGAGAAGAACCAATTCGATTCGTAGGTACTTTCAATGCCCAGTGGAGGGAAATTAAGAACATCCTCCAAAAACATTGGCCAATACTTCAGACAGATAATGATCTAGCATCAATCTTACCTCCAATGATTCAAATGAGTTGGAGGAGATCACACAACATAAAAGATATATTGGTACATAGCCATCTGACTTCTAGTAAAAAACCATTCTTTAACAAACAGGGTTCATATAAATGTGGACAATGCAAAGCCTGCAAAACTATGGTTCCTAGGAAGTGGTTTTTTGATAGATATAATAAAAAATGGACAATCCAAAATTATATCACATGCACAACAGTAGGGACGATATATCATCTAGAATGTCCCTGTGGAAAGGCATATGTAGGCAAAACATCAAGGCCCCTCAAAGTGAGGATATTAGAACATATTGGAACAATTCGAAATGCTAATCAAGATTTAGCAAAATTTAAACCTCTCACAACAGTGGCTAGACACTTCCACAAATACCACAAGAGTAATCCCAATGATTTAAAGGCATTTGGAATGAAACATGTCAAATTGGGAATTCGAGGAGGTAACCTTGATGAAGAACTTTTGAAAGAAGAGACTAAACTCATCTTTTTAATGAACAGTATTCACCCACATGGTCTGAATGAAAATAACAGCTATACACCATTTCTTTAAAGAACTATAGATCATCCAAAATATCAAAATGTCCAATTCAATTATTTAAATGGAGGAATCCATCAAACAATTTGTGGAGCCCATAGAAGAAATTCATAATGGAATTTAGGGACATTATACATATACATTAAGGCATTATTGTTAATAATCATATATTGACATGTATATACCCTTTTATTAAACATGTTGATCTTGAAGGCAATACATTTATATCAATAAAGAATTAGATAATGAAGATATGAATCAATACTCTCTTCAATGAGATCATGAAAGTAAGGGAATTAGGATAAATAAAATCTAATAGAGGTATAGATACTATATCACACACACACCCTTCTTTTAGTATGGAATTAGATATTACCTTCATTCTGTACATTATTGGCTAATTTTGGACTTTTTTCTCGTTAATTTACTAATATACAATTTTATTTATTAAATATCAATTCTCCTTTTCATATTAATCACAATCTAATTCTATACACACATTCTCTAAACACTATATTTCACAAATACAATTACTGGATTGATGTGATGTATGTATATTCATATGTATATATTTGTATGTATGTGTGTACATACATTTATCTTCCGGTAACCTAATACACTATTTGCTTGACACGCACCTTTTATATATATTTGTTTCATTAAAACTTTTTTCAAAAAATGTTTTTCTGTATTTTCATTGTCACTATTTTAAATGATTTATCACTTCCTCTTTTCTCTTACACTTTCTTTTTCCTTTCTTTAAATCTATTATGTTATTGACATATAGATTATATTAAGATTTATAGGACTTCTTATAATATCTGTATCTATATTATTATTTCTATTTATATCAATATATTATTAACTGTGGATATGAATTAATAAACTAATAATTGGAATTGTGGTTTACTAACATTTAGTATGTTGATGAAATAATTAAAAGAACACTATTTTTAATAATTTTATAGGCTTTTTTGTGTAATTCTATTTATATTAATATATTATTAATCTTGGATATGAGTTAGCGATCCTGGTGGGATCCAATGCGACTAAAACTTGAAAGCCAGTTGTCTCACTAATTAACTGAGTGGATTTATGCACGTCACCAGGTATCATATTTCGTTTGCCTCTGTGTTCATATTGCGTGTGAAGATATGGTGATGGTGTGTTTTTATGTATACTAAGCATTTCAACATGTGTGAGGCTCTTAACTTCTGGGACTACTCTTCCCAGGTAACACAAACCTTCGGAACTCAGGGAGAGCCACTTATACGCTTTTCTTCCACATATAAAATATACATTACCAGGGAGAACATAAGGAATGGTATGCATCATTATCATTAAGCACATTTCCCTTGCAAACAATCCTATTTCTGGGTCTTCCATATGGTACATGCAATTCTCTGGCTGTATTATTTTAGCACAATAACCATCTGGCACCTTACCAATAATTTCTTTGGTGGAACTCAATGCATACCGGTACCTAAAATGTCTCCCACTAGATTTAATTGAGCGTAACAGATCATGGTTTATGGACTCATTATCAGCTCTTTGTGAGAAGGTCAACGTCTGATTATTCCCTGTTACTTCCCAACTCCCGGGTTTATTAGGGTTGGTTATGTTTAAACACAAAAGTGATCTATCTACTTGGAATTGATAGAGTTTGAAATGAGGTGGTTCGGATGAGAGGAATTTTCCATCCAATGTCTTCCCTTTCTGTAATTCTAAAATTTCCGTGATATTCAGCGGAAATGGCACCAACCCTACATTATGCTGTCCCTGTGGCACATGTGAACGCACCCAGCAATCAGTTTGATTTAACACTTTGCCTACCATGCTATGATAATCCTCTAAAGGATACCCACCCCAGTACGGGTTATATTTAGGTTGGCACCGTTGGATACAGTTCTCATCAACTAGGGACCCACAAAGCTCACAAATGCATGAATCTTCAGATGACAAACTTTCACATTGTCCCCGAGTATCCGGAATAATAGCTCTCTTAACAATAACAGTACTAAGATTGGTCAGACACTCCCCTGATTGGCATAGCACTCCTCCTGACTCCACTCCATCAGCGCTGCCATCAGCTCCCATCTCCTCTATCAGTCCTCCATCACAGAAACTGGGTATCCCCAAACAAATCATCCCGACAGAAACTCTGGAAGAAAGAACTAGGATGACCACAGCAGACCACACCATTGCTGGAAGCACTGATCACATTTCTTTAGCTCAGGTATCTCACATCACCTTTTTAATCCTTCCAGCACAAGCTCGCAATTGACAGGTCTACGCTATCGGCCTCATCTCCACCTTGTATCTCCACCGGTTGGTTAACCTCCCTATAGTGAGTGAAATGGACCCACGTATCTTCCCCTGCCACCCTTTGAGGATGTGGTACTTTGTCAACAATCGTCAGGTACAGACCTTTCCACCGATCAGTCAAACGACCTTAGCTAAAAAAATTCGGATCATAACAAATTCCCCAGGTTTGACATCATGACAGTTTGCATTAGACATGTTAGTTAATAACACTTTCAATTTCTGTTATTCTTATTCTTCTTCGTATCTCAAAGGGGGGACAGATAAAAGAAATGACAGTCTGGAATGATCTTGGTTTTATTACCCATCACCTTACACATGTTCTGGGAAACGTCACCTGTAAAATGAGTCCCCCTATCACTTTGAATAATTCTAGGGATATAGTATCTGCATACAGGTTCCTGCAATTAAATCTTGTTATTAATAGCTACTTCTCTAAATAATGCTTGGGCCCCTGGGTTGGATAGTATTCCGAGTATTTGACCTTAGCGTGGCATGGCTGCCGTTTATCTTTAGCAACCTTGTGTCCTGTGTGTGAGAGATAAAGCACAACAGTTTAATATCATTTAAACATGACCTAAATACAACAATAAATCATCATATTTTACATTAGAACAGATCCATTGGCAGGTTGAAAACATTGTAAACAGTCATATAAGGCCTGGGAGAAGATACTGGGGTTGCCTATGAACCCATGGGAAACCCGTGTTCATGTGTGGTGTTCTTCACTTTGCAGTACTTACTTATGTGTCCCACTTGTTGACAGTTAAAACATCTTTTTGAATGGGGTGGTTGAAAGGATTGTTGTGGGAGTTGAGCAAGAGGGAAAGATGGTGGGTATGGCTAGGAATATGGAGGATAAGGGTATGGTGGGAGGTATGAAGTTTGTGGGTAGCATAGGACCTGTGGTTGTGTATGATATGTGGGGTAAGGATGTGTTTGCTGTGGTGTGGGATTGGTGAGGATGTGTAACTGTTCAGGTGCAAGTGTGTGTATAGGTGCAGGTGTGTCTACTGGCTGTGATGTTACAGTCATTCCTTCCAGAGCTTGGATACTGACAGCCATTAGTTTTTCGCTCTGGGTCTCTCTCTTCTTTGAGATGTTTTTATCATGGTCTATGGCAGATTCTACATGGTTATCTATTGTGACTCCCCTCCAGCCAGGCTGTGAGGTCTGAACCCGGGTCTTTAAGTCTTCTTTAAGGCCATCCATGAGTATGGTGACAATCATTCCCCTGTGGTGAGTGCTATCTTTAATATCTTCTAACCCAGTGTACTGGGTGATAGTCTGCAGAGCCCGGTCGCAATAATCTTCTGCAGATTCACTCTCCTTTTGCTTTATGGTGAAAATTTTGTTCCAGTTAACTACTAGTGGAAAATATATACCCAATTGAGTTATGATGCGGGAAATATTATCTTGGTTTACTTGGTCTGTTAAGGGAACGTCACCATCCAATACACAATCCGTGATAAATTTTGTCACGTCGGTATTATGTGGTAGACAGGCCCTTAACACCACACGCCAATCTTTATTAGTTGGCTCTTGAGAACTACCCAAATTCCTCAAAAATCTTTGACATTTGGCTAGTTCCTTTTTGGGATCGGGGAAATCTTTTATGATGGAATTTAGTTCTGCTCTTGTCCAAGGACAATGCATTACCACTTCCCTCGTGGGCACTACACCGTTCGCATCTGCATTTCCATTCGGAACAGTTATAGTCTGAATGGGATGCAGACCGGCAGCGCTGCTACCTTTGACCTTGCTACCGGGCTGGGAGTTTAGTCTGCTGCTGCTACGTATGATGTTAACAACTTCCTCTACGGGTGCAGAGGGGGCTAGCACTTCCCTTGCTGTTACCAATGAAGATGGCGGCACCACTCGTGATTGTTGTGGTGCAGCATCTATCATCTGTACAGCATGGGAAATGGCAGACTTTACAATAGGCTCATCATCCACATCATGAACATTTTCTTTATGGTTGCTTAAGAGAAGGTACAAATTGCTTGTTACATTTTTATGGGTATTTTTGATAACTGTACTTGCACCTCCATCCACATAAGGACATAAGGTGGAGGTGGTGTGCGTGAACTGCTGGCAATACCTTCTACAATGCTACCTTGCCGCACATGTGCGTCATTTTGCGGCTCGCTCGTATTCCAATTTAGCGTCGCGGATGCATTCTCTGGCAATGCGCTCACAACGCTAGTTTGCGTCGCTTGTGCATTTTTAAGCCACGCATCCCCTTCATGCTGCCACAACTTTAAACATTCATAATATTTTACCTTTTTACCTCGCGAGCGCATCAGACTGATGTGGTCTCGGACATTATTCAATACATCTTTATCAAAACTACCAATTCTAGGAAACGGTTTAACACTCTTCCTCGTCATATTAAAGCATAAATCACAATACCTGGTTGCATTGGCACCGTACCTAATATGCTTAATATGCCGCGCCGACCCAAGTGACGCTTCCAACAGCAGCAAATCATTTAACATCTCTACCGTTTGCTTGGCCCTCATCCTGGGAGAAGCCTAAGTTTTTCAATAAAGATTTAAATTGGTGAAAGACAGTCTAGATACTTTCACTTACCTACGGACTAAATTTCCAGATGCCCCTGCTCACCTACGGAAGAAATTTCTAGATGCCCCCGCTCACCTACGGAATAAATTTCTAGATGCCCCTATTATCTCTCAGCTCACAATCACAAGTTTCCTAGTGTGGCTCAACTACAATGCTCAAATAACCCAACCTAATTATTGAACACTGCAATCACACTGAGAGCCGGTCCCTACAACAAAGACATGTACACCTGCTGATGTGTATAGAACGGTAAGCTACTTACCGAGCTACTAGGCCAACTCCTGCGCCTAGTACTTAAGGGTCATATAATACCCTTAACCTTTAGATCCCGTATTACACCCTAAACAAATACTCACAATCACACACTCTTTTCCTGCGCAAAAAACTACACGTTAACCCAATTATTGGCAACAATTGATAATGTAAACTCAATGGCTTTGTTTAAACATGTGGAAGCACAATCGGAAGTACGTATATGCTATTGCGCGACCAGTCGCATACACAATAATGTGACTACCACACAACCGTATGACAATCTTTAGCTGCGTACACAAAAGTGCGTCTTTACTGTGTGCAAAACTGCGACTCAGCTGCGTGTTCAATACTGCGGCACCCCTTTAAATGTTAGGTTCTATCAATACAGGAAAACAAACATTTTCCTCTCTTGTCTCTGGATTCTAGTCAGCGTCCCTGGCTCACACGAAAACGGGTAGCGATCTCTCAGCACTGAGCCTTTGCAGGTAAACCCTGCATGTGGCCACTCCACCCTTTGGTGAGATATTGATAACGGTATGTGCCGTGTGAGTGGGTAAGTGACTTCACTACGAGCCCCCAACTAACGATACTGCTTTTGAACCTCTATACACCCCTGCCTATACCTTCTGATATCCTGCCTATAAACCTCTAAGGATGATGCTATTTTGCGTACGCAGTTATACAGTAAATAAAGACTCCAGACCTAGAACCTGTGGTTCCAAAGCACAAAGTATTATTCAAGTAAAAGTACAGTCAGTTACACGCTAGTTATAAGTACAATTTGGCGCAAAGGAATTATACAGACCCAAGTACAGTTATACATACGCAGCGCTCTGGACCAGATGTAGGCATCAGCAAGGATCCCCTCGTCAATCAGCATTCAGCATGAAGACTAGGAACCCAGGGTCAGAGCACACATATTTATACCCCCCAGAAATAAACAACACAATAGAGAAGTTTGTTGCTAATACCATTGGTCCTAAAGGAGAGGGCATATGTTACAAGGCATTTAACAGGTCGGTTCAAATAGACACAGTCCAGCCTCTAACAACTGGTGGTCTCTGGTTTCCCGCTTCATGCAAATCCTAACAGTTGGTCATATAATGTACATTTCGGTGCTTGAAGTCTCTGCGGTCCATAAGTTGAGAATGCATGTTGCGATCTCTCCATCAATATTACCGGAATACTGTTGAGAGAGTACGCATCAGGACAATACCAAACATGACCTACTTATCATGTATAAAACCTTAGTTACAAGATAATCTTTATTTCATAGCAATTATAGTAAATGTGCATACTTGAATCTTATACCTTAAAGCTTATGGACCCTTGTATGTGAATATGTAATGTGTGAGTATGTGGGGTTTGATGTAAAGATGCTAGTTAACTTGGGGCCGATGCGTGTGCATGAAGCTAATATTCAGCGTTTTCATACAGGATCTTATGCATTCGCTAATATGCGAATAGTTAACAGCGCAATTGTGCGTATTAATGTGTGTATGAGAAATGGTGAAAGATGCAATCGCATGATGCTAATAGTAATATCGCCACATGTACTAAAGTGTGAGTTTATTTAAAATGGCGCTTGGGCGGCCATTCACAAAATGGCGTCTCGCGATCTCATTTCCAAGATGGCATCTTGCGGCCAGTCGCAAGATGGGGTCGCTGCGATCCAATTTTAAACTGATCTTGTCTCAGCCAATAATCCAGCTTCAACACTACTACTGGGGGCAATGCATAGGGGGGACAACTACAAAGGGGGCCCTACAACTGGGGGTCACTGCATAAGGGGGACCACTACTGGGGGCACTGTATATCAGGCACTACAGGGGGCACTGCATAAGGAGACCACTACTGGGGGCACTGCATAGGCTGGGCCTACAACTGGGGGCACTGCATAGGGGGACTACTACTGGGGGCACTGCATAGGGGGACCACTCATGGGGGCACTGCAAAGGGGGTCCAATGCAAATTCTTGCACCTGGGCACACCATTCTCTAGTTCCGCAAACTGCCCAGAAGCTATGAAAAAAACAGGAAAGGCAGAATAAAAAGAAAACCAAAGTAAAACAAACATGTCCTGGACCAGAACAACACCGCTGCTGGGACTGCTAGTTCACTTAATACTGCTGCAGTTATCATGTTAGGGTGACCTGCCTGAGTATCCAGTATATAAAACGTGTGCTTTGTGATAATAATCTGGAAAAGTTTTTATCAAACACTAAAAGCATACTTACTTTTTGCTACTGGAGGGGGCAAGTGTGGAAGGTCGTGTGACGTGATTCTCATAACCGCAGTTGGTGCTGCTGCAAAATGCTGTGGTTAGTGGACATCTCGAAGGAGTGCTGGACTCCAGTAACGTGATTCATCGCAAGTTGCATCATAACACCCCCATCCAGGCAATTTTACTGAGAAAGCGGGCAAGTTCAAGTGGGTGAGCTACTCTCCTGGGAGTCTGGGTGAACTCACCAAATTTTGGGAATCTAATACATTCCAGGAAAGTAGGCAAATATAACTAAAGGTGATGTCCAAATGTGTTTCTGATTGCACTATTGTGTCTACTTGTCCAGTTTGAGTATTAATAGGTAAATGTCCACAACTGCCCGACAAAATTAATTTGTGCCTAGCTTTGCAATAATATTGCAGAACCTACAGTTGGAAATAGTAGAAGCAGAAAGTATAAAGCTGGGTACACACCTGTACAATCATCGGGCCATTCTTTCAATTCCTGACCCATTTATGCAATATCGCAAAAGTGTGTACGCACCTTTAATCATGTTTTATTGAATTAAAGAGATTGCATCTTATGTGCAGTTTAATTTTCATCCGATTCGATGGTACCATATCGGACTAAAAGTGAAGTGCGTATGCACTGCCAACTGTTCTTGCAATTCTCCACAATCAGGGTAGCTTGAAATCTGCATACTGAGGGCCTGATTCAGAGCCGGACGCTCTTTAAGAGCGCTCGCTCTGATTCAGGCCGTTTTTTTTTTTTTTTAGTTGCAGCCTCCTGGCCACTCGCTAAGCTGTGGGTGACCACCCACAGATTTTGCGGGCGGCCAGGTGATGGTCGCGATGGTCGAAGCTGGATAATTGGCTGAGACAGAATCTGTTTAAAATTAAATCTGTACAACGCCATTTTGCAAATGGCAACAAGATGCCATTTTGCAACTGGCCGTCCAGCCCCATTATAGCGAATCTCTCACATTATTAGTACATAAGGCGATGCTATTATTTAGCATCGTGTGATTCCCACGCAAAGTTTAAAAGTCCTCATTATATAAATACAGACAGTTACTAAAACATATAACATGATCAACCCTGCAAAACACGTACCACGGTGTACTCCACAAAACATGTAGTCGCACAACACTAACTAGCGTCTTTGCTCAATACCCCAATACTTACACTTTGCACACTTACATAAAAAGGTTCCCTAGCATTAAGGTTAAGGTTTTATTCATTGTCAGTAATGTTGTGAAATACATGTTATTTGATATCTAAGGTGTAGTGCATGATAAGCAGACCGTGTTTGGTGTCATTCTAAACCACTGTGTCTTTGCAGATTTCCGGTTCCATCGGGGAAGAAATCACAACATGTGTCTGCAAGTTATGGATCATAGAGAGTTAGGCATTGAAATGTATCCTGTAATGCAGCCAGTCTAATTTGTTATGCAGCGGGAAAATGGACACAAAGAGCTGTTGGAGGCTGGAATGTGACCATACGAATTGACCTATGAACTGTACTGTAACAGAAGAACCAGGAAGAAGAACCAATGGAATCATGCCAAACTGTGCTATTGTATTGCCTATCCCTGTAAGAGTATATATGCAGGCTCTCTGAAACTAAATGCTAGTCTTCTTGCTTTGCTGTTGACGGAGGTTTCATCAGCCGGGATCTGGATCTGGATTCAGAGCGCGTGCGTATGTGACTTTGTGTCTGTATAATTTCTAACAGAGCAGGAAGCTCTCCACTGACCTCACTGGTGAAGTCAGTGGTGCCTACCACAAATGGCAGGCGTTCCTTCAGGAACGCCTCCGTTTGTGTAGCCACCCCCCCTCCCCGCCTACAAAATGGGGCGAGCTGTCGATCAACATCGACAGCCGCCCCTTTTTGTAGTGAGTCCCGGAGCGAGGGAATTTCTCTCTCACTCCGGGGCTTGCGCAGTACCTCACCATCAACCGGCTTGCGAGCGTTATGCGCTCGCGAGAGGGTCTGAATCAGGCCCTGAGTACGGTGGTACTTTTCTTCCGATATTTTAGTCAGATGGGGGTCGAAGATCGCAAGTTAGATTGTACAGGTATTCAACGTGCATATCACCACTGTGGTTGAGACTTCCGATCATGGCCCGTATTCAATTTGAGGCGAAAAGTCAGTTTCCGCGATACTTTTTCGCCGATGATGTCATTTTTGCCTGTTTTGACTTTCCCCCATATTCAATTTGGAAGAAGGACACCCAAAAAAAAATCACTTTGAATTTGGGGGCGAAAAAAAAAATGTTGGGGGACAAAGATAAAAACTAGGGAACTTGACTATGGGGGGGGTCCCCAAGAATGCCCCAGGTGTTTTTACATTGCAGGTGTTTGCAGCAGGTGGATTTTTCACATTTTTTTTAACTTAACTTTAACAACTTTAAAATATGCTGACCCCCACATTCAAGTACCCTAAATTTGCTGGGATAAGTTATTTTCTGCAAAAAATACTCCTGAATACTATTCTGCACCACTTATACAAAAAAGCTATTTAGCAGCTATTTAGCCCGTTTAAAAACACCAAATACCTTCAGCAAGCCAAACTAGGGGTAACCATAGGGAACCCCCATGTCAGAGCATCTTTTGGGGGGTTTCCCCAAATCTGACAGTACTTTCCGCCTGTTCAAGTTTCGCCGGGTCCCGTTTTCGCCTACTTTCAAATCGAATACGGGGATACGCGGGCACGAGCGCGATACTTTTCCGCCTGCAAAACAGGCGAAGTAGGCGAAAAGTCCGGTAGGCGGAAAAGTATTGCGGGTCCGCTCAAACTGAATAAGGCTCCATAAGTGAAATCGAATCGAAAGTGTGATTGTACAGGTGTGTACTTACTGTAGCTTAAGTATAAGGAAAAGTCTGTCCTCAAGGATATCCGGTAGCACATAAATCAAGTTCTTTCGTAGGTAGGTAGGAAAAGTAGGAAATGGATGTGCAACCTCCCACAAGTATCGCCCCTGTAAATGTGCCCTCCCCATCTTTGCAGGATTGCAAATCTAGCCAAAGGGAACAGTAAAAATGTCCAACTCTAACCTACTGCCTCTTCATTCTCATCCCCTGCTTTAATTTAAACTTTGCTATTTTCTCTTCAAATATTGCTCAGTTTTGACTCATTCCTGTCATGAAGTTGTAAAAGCAGCACTGTCTCTTTATAAAGCCTGTGTGTAGGCATGTCTGTGTGTCTAGTAGTGTGGGTATGCATGCCAAGATGACAATATTACAATGCTATTGCACATATACAAGCATTTTCTAGACGACAATCAGCTTTTGACAGTCATACCATGTCATATAGTAGAGTAATACAGAAGCGTGATGAATTCAAAGAGGAGTTCATTCTGAAAATTTGGGGAAATTCTCTTCCTGTTCAATTTGGCACAGAGCTTTTTCAGTGCAGACGGGTAGATTTTTTACATCTGTTTAACAGATGACGTTGAGCAGTATTTGTAATGCAAGGCTCCAGATCGCGTTGTGCAGATTGTGAGAAAGGCACGGTTAGGGGGAAATGTAATGAAGTGCCATTTGTCAAAATCACCAATTTTAGTAAACTGAGCCGTTAGTGTTGTTACTGTTACCAAACAGCACAAATTCTGTTATTCATTCATTTGTGTCCTAGATAAAATAATTCAATGTACATTTTATTATTGTGTTAAAATCTTATATTTACTATATTTTGGTTATGAAAAAGTAAAACTCAAATACACTTTTAATCTCAGAAAGAATAATAAATGTTTTTTTTTAAATGTTCAGACTTATTTTCTATGCTAATCCCTTGCTCTTAGAATGATGAAAAAGCCTACACATACTGTATATACATTACACAACATTACAAAGATTTAGTATACTGAAAAAGAGCATGATGTACAGTATAGTGATGCATTTTCAGATAAATGGAATTTTTTTAGTTGTAGAAGTAGATTCCCTGGCATGCAAGAGTCAATCCTCCCCCTACTTTACGTAACTGCATTTTAGGGGGGTATTATAAACATATCATATGAGCTGTGGGACATTGGTAGCTCCACCTCACTTCTGCATGAAGCTGAAACACACACAAGTCACCCTCTGCAGCTCTGACACTACACATCACTAGCCTCACACTGTTAGACCAGATAGGATCTGGTCCCTCTGCTGCACTTAGCGACCACTACAAGGATAACATCTAAAGATGCTTCTGTGCAATCTCCAAACTGTGATAAAGTGGAACGTTTTGTTTGGTATCCTAAGCATCCTGACTCTGGGTGGTAAGTAGCAACACATGAATTAAAGCGTTTACGGTCTGGGCACTGGCTAGTACTGGAATGCTGCTCATTTTTCTTCAGGCATTTTGCACAGAATGTTAGTAAAATATTATATGCAAAAAGTTTATGTGGATCATTTCTGAAATGTGCAACATAAATTTGTACAGTGATGTATTCTTCTTTCTTTCATATATACATATATACAGTACATACACAAAGTTTAGCGTACATTTAGTGCCTGTGTTCCTGCTTAATACAATTACTCTAGTTGTAATTGTATCGCTGTATATCTACTATTTGTTCCATCTACTTCAGTATCCCTTTGTCTAACAGAGCAAGTGCTCATATCTACCTTCTGTCCCAGGTACTAGATTGTAAGCTCTGGACTGGATGAAATAATTGATGTATGCTTTCAGACAACATTTTAGTGGAATTTATTTACTGTTATTAAATTTGATATACATTCAGAATGCTGCTGAATGTCACTGTCATGAAACTGGAATTCAGGAGCAGTTATATAATGTATGTGTATACCTATAGCTATATCTATCTTAGTTCTACTGGACCAAATATATGATTTTGTAAATTGCATAGGTAGAAATTAATTTCCTTAATATGTTTTATTTTTTTCATGAAAAGATTCCATGTGTTTCTTACAATGGGGTCTATTTACTAAGCCTTGGATGGAGATAAAGTGAACTAAGATAAAAGACCAACCACTAAGCTCCTAACTGTTATGTCACAGGCTGTGTTTGAAAAATGACAGTTAGGAGCTGGTTGGCTGGTACTTAGTACATAGACCCCAATTTTTGATACATTTGCAAATACAGTTTTCACCTTTATGTATCAGATGGTATAATATGTCGCCAAAATGGCTAAGATATTACATTTGTACAGTTTATATAATATGCATTTTAAAAGCATTTACATCAGGTCATATCTTATGACAATTGTTATACGGTTTCCATGCTTGCAATTCGGCCACATTTCCACTCATACTGTGAGCATAGAACTAAAAGTGCATGTGACTGCGCCATCCCTATCCATACGCTTGTAAAAATAGCTTTTTTCTTAAATAGCTAGCCCTTGCACCATACTTACCCACTTACAGATATATTTACATTTAAATGGGATCATTAGTATCATTTCCCTGCATTGGTTATAAGGCACAATGATCCCTATGGCTACATGCATTTCCTGTAAAGTATCAGTGTGTTTTCATCAAAACATAGATCTTACTAACTTCTTTTGGGTTCGTTTACATTTGAATGTAAATCAATTTTATGACACACCTCTCTGATATAGCAGTACAAATCCACTTTACCACCGCGCTCATAGGTGTTGCTTTCACAATCTCCCTGAAATGCTTTTTCAAAAGTAGGCACGTAATCCTTGTACCAGCAATATCCCTGCTGCAACACATGTCAGACCAGGCAGATCTCTGCAAATCCCCCGTTACCAGTTATGCTCATTTAGTCGCAAGTGAAGATGCGACTTAGATGCGTATGACTTGGAATTGCACATAGATGCTTGTGCTCGGCTATGGAGCATGTGTAGTGCTAAAGCTTGCAAGATTTATCCACAAAATAGACTTGCATGTAACTCTGATTCCACGTATTTTGCCGCAATTAAGGTACCATTAATATTTCAGGAAATATAAAACAAGTGTAATACCTAGTGCATACACAAATGCATATGTGAAACAACAATGTGCATGATTTCTACATCTATTTAAGTTAGTCATACATGAGAATTAGTACTCAGGCTTTGTAATTAAACTTATGGGATATAGTCAGCATCCCGACATTCAGGATGCCGACGGTCACATCACCAACAGTGGCATCCCGGCTGTCAGAATACCGACAGATTGCGGAGGTAAGTATTTGGGTTAGGGGAGACTTAGGGTTAGGGGGAGGGTTAGGCACTAGGGAGAGGGTTTACGTTTAGGCTGCGAAAGGGGAGGGTTAGGGTTAGACTGGGGGACGGGTGGCTAGGGTTAGGCTGTGGGAGGGGTGGGTTAGAGGGCGGGTTAGGGTAAGGGTTATAATACTTACAGAAATCTGTCAGGATTCTGACCGTCAGGATCCCGTACCCAACCCAAACTTACAGATGTGTCCTCTTGCATCTTTGCCGATCGCGCTAAAAACTTGTGCATACATGACGCCATGCGATTACCCGCAGCAGCATACGCTACAGTATGCTCTGGCACGCACTGCGATCGCACAATGCAATCCTATGGACTTGCTGGTGCAAACGCAGTGTGCGTATTCGCTCG
This sequence comes from Taudactylus pleione, assembly GCA_031769625.1. NCBI lineage: Eukaryota > Metazoa > Chordata > Amphibia > Anura > Myobatrachidae > Taudactylus > Taudactylus pleione. The sequence continues at coordinate 2,412,267 of JAUIMM010000241.1, forward strand.
CAGATGCACGTCTCACGCCATACGTGGCACGGTTTGCCACTTACGCAGCAAATATACAAGATGACACATCTGTAAATGTTACTGGGAAAATGACATAGGGGGAAATCCAATTTTGCACCCTTTGCCTTGAAACCAATTGTAAATCAGACCTATAGCAGCTCCAAGTCACTACAGAAAATGCTTCTGAGCTCCAAGTATTTATCTGCCTTACGAGTCTGGAACTTTACGGCCTTGCAAAGTGAGGATTTTTAGATAGCTATGACAATAGTTATTTAACAAACATAAATGTATACAAAATGTATAATATCAAATATATAGAATTATATTGTATAGACAAAATGACTTATTAAATCCTGAAATTATATGCCAACTATAAGAGTAATACATTTTATTTTTTAATACTCATAGGTATGTCATTCTACTGTACTCAATGGAAAATAGTTAACATGTAAGTCTTCTGAATTTATCAAAACCATTTTATATGTCTTGACAGGAAAGTTTTACTCATGACTAACTCATTTCTAGTCCATGTGGATGGACATGTGCAAACATTGTCCAGTCTTAAACATTTCTCAAGGAACTCCCTTCCTGTGTAATGTTTCCAATAAGGCAATCTGGCATGGCAGGACACAAGTGTAAATTAATCTGATAAAGCGCCAGGAATTGAGAAGGATCCACAATGGAACAGAGTACAACACTTGCAACCAATTTAGCTCGTTTTTGAAGTAAAGGAGATTTCAGTAAAGCTTGGCACGTATGATGTCTCCACTGTGGAAACTCTGTGGCTTAAGTAGCATGTATTGGTACTTAAGTAATGGTTTAGTTATGTTTTGCAAATACATTAATCTGATAATAGTGCTGTCCTATTTCTGAACTGTGCAGGATGTTTTCTATTAACCAACAATAAAAATATTAGACAATAATCAAATTGAGTGGAATGGGGAGAAGGGAGGGGGAGGGTGGCTGATGGTCCCAAGCTAACCAGATGTATTGTCCTGGATATTATTTGTATGTGAATACACCACTGCAAAGTGCACAGCTACAGATCTAAAGCCCAGGCATCATTACGCTGCCTGCTACCACCATAGGAAATGTGGTGGAGAAATATACCATATCTCTTAAAACATCTGTTTTATGCTGTCATTTGAATGAACGAAGTATAAATAATAGTATCATCATAATAAAATCAAACCCACATTTACTCACAAAGGAAACAAGTCTGCAAGGGAGTTTAGGCTACTTTGCAATGTGCTAATCGTAGTTGTAATAAATTGTGGAGATTGCAATGAAATGTGAACCTTAGACAGCACTACCTAACAAAGTATACACTAGGGGTGTGCACCGGCCACTTTTCGTGTTTTGTGTTTTGGTTTTGGATCTGGATCTTTCTTCGTGTTTTGGATCTGGATTGGTTTTGCCAAAACCATCCTTCTGTGTTTTGGGTTCTGGGTTTTGTGTTTTGGATCTGTATTTTTTTGAAAAAAAGCATAAAAACAGCTAAAATCACAGAATTTGTAGGTTTTTCTGCTCCTATGCTATTATTAACCTCAATAACCTTAATTTCCACTCATTTCCAGTCTATTCTGAACACCTCACACCTCACAATAGTGTTTTTATGTCCAAAAGGTTGCACCGAGTTAGCTGGATGACTATGCTAAGCGACACGAGTGGGCGGCACAAACACGTGACCCATCTAGGCATGATACTGCAGTGGCAGAGAGGATGGCAGTTTGAAAAACTAGTCCCCAAACTGTACATAATGCAAAGAAAAAAAGAGGTGCAAGATGGAATTGTCCTTGGGTCCTCCCACCCACCCTTATAGTGTATAAACAGGACTTGCACACTTTAACAAACCAATCATTTCAGCGCCAGGGTCTGCCACACAACTGTGGCTGAAATGATTGGTTCGTTTGGGCCCCCACAAAACAAGCTGGCAATTAATCTGTCCCTGCACAAACTGGCTCTACGGAGGCAAGATGTCATCCTCATCCTCCTCATCCACCGATTCCTCACCCTCTTCAGTGTGTACATCCTCATCCTCACAAAGTATTAACTCGTCCCCACTTGAATCCACCACCACAGGTCCCTCTGTACGTTCTGGAGGCTGGTCTCCCTGGAAGAGCTGATAATTCATTTTGATGAACATCATCTTCTCCACATTCTGTGGAAGCAACCTCCTACGCCTTTTGCTGACAAGGTTCCCGGCTGCACTAAACACTCTTTCGGAGTACACACTGGAGGGGGGGCAACTCAGGTAAAATAGAGCCAGTTTGTACAGCGGCCTCCAAATTGCCTCTTTTTCCTGCCAGTACAGGTATGGACTGTCTGACATGCCTACGTGGATGCTGTCACCGATGTAATCCTCCACCATTCTGTCAATGGTGACAGTATCATATGCAGTGACAGTAGACATGTCAGAAATTGTTGCCAGGTCCTTCAGTCCGGACCAGATGTTCAAACTTGGTCCTGCCTGCCCTGCATCACCGCCAGCGGGTTGCTTAGGATACCTAAGTTTTTTCCTGGCAGCCCCAGTTGCGGGAGAAAATGAAGAAGGAGCTGTTGACGTGTCACGTTCCGCTTCAGCTGACAGTGTGTTCACCAGCAGGTCTTTACACCTCTGCAGGCTTGTGTCGGCCGGAAAGAGAGACACCACATAGGCTTTAAACCTAGGATCGAGCACGGTGGCCAAAATGTAGTGGTCTGATTTCAACAGATTGACCACCCTGGAGTCCTGGCAAAGCGAATGAAGGCTTCATCCACAAGTCCCAAATGCCAAGCGGAATCGCTCGGTCTTAGCTCCTCCTTCACTTTCTCCAGCTGCTTCTGCAAAAGCCTGATGAGGGGAATGACCTGACTCAAGCTGGCAGTGTCTGAACTGACTTCACGTGTGGCAAGTTCGAAGGGCTGGAGAACCTTGCACAACACGGAAATCATTCTCCACTGCGCTTGAGTCAGGTGCATACCCCCTCCTTTGCCTATGTCATAGGTGGATGTATAGGCTTGTATGGCCTTTTGCTGCTCCTCCATCCTCTGAAGCATATAGAGGGTTGAGTTCCACCGTGTCACAACCTCTTGCTTCAGGTGATGGCGGGGCAGGTTCAAGAGTGTTTGCTGGCGCTCCAGTCTTCGGCACGCAGTCGCTGAATGGCGAAAGTGGGCAGAAATTTTTCGGGCCACCCAAAGCGTCTCCTGCATGCCCCTGTCGCTTTTCAGAAAATTCTGCACCACCAAGTTTATTGTGTGAGCAAAACATGGGACGTGCTGGAATTTGCCCAGATGTAATACCCGCACAATATTGGTGGCGTTGTCAGATATCACAAATCCCCAGAAGAGTCTAAGTGGGGTAAGCCACTGGGCGATGATTTCCCTCAGTTTCTCTAAGAGGTTGTCGACGGTGTGCCTCTTACTGAAACCGGTGATACACAGCGTAGCCTGCCTTGGAACTGCTGGCGTTTCTGAGATGCTGCTACTGGTGACGCTGCTGCTGTTGCTGCGTAAGGTGATACATCTACCCAGTGGGCTGTCACAGTCATATAGTCCTTAATCTGCCCTGTTCCACTTGTCCACATGTCCGTGGTTAAGTGGACATTGTGTACAATGGTATTTTTCAGGACACTGAGGACACTTTTTCTTACGTTTCTGTACAGTCTCGGTATCGCCTGCCTAGTGAAGTGGAATCTAGATGGGATTTGGAACCGGGGACACACTACCTCCATCAATTGTCTAAATCCCACTGCCCTAATGGCGGATACCGGACGCACATCTAACACCAACATAGCAGTCAAGGCCTCAGTTATATGTTTTGCTTCAGGATGACTGCTGTCGTACTTCATCCTCCTCGCTAAGGACTGTTGGAGGGTCCATTGTTTAGTAAAAGTAGTGGTGTTCCTACTTCCTCTCTGGGATGATGAACGACTCCCAGCAGCAGCAACAGCAGCAGCGGCAGCAGTAGGCGTAGCAATGCAGGATCCTCCGGAGGAATCCTGGATAGGAGAGTCAGTCATGCCAGTGACATGGCCTGCAGGACTACTTCCAATCCTGACTAAGGAGGAAATTGACGAGGAGGGAGTTGACGGTGTGGTTTGCAGGCGCTTGGATACAACAGGACAACGGGATTTAGGTGTCCCTGGACTGCTTACGGTCTTAGCCAAAGTTTCTGAACTTGACAGTAACTTTTTATGAACGCGCTGCAGGTGCCGTATAAGGGAGGATGTTCCTAGGTGGTTGACGTCCCTACCCCTACTTATTTCACCTTTACATATGGTACATATGGCAAGACAGTTGTTGTCCGGATTTGGATAGAAATATTGCCAGACCAAAGAGGTGGAATGTTTGGTCTTCTGCCCAGGCATGACCGTGATGGGCTTTTTCATCCCATGGACAACAACTGTCTCCCCCGGAGCCTGATTTAAACAAACCACAGCACCATCAGAATCCTCCTCGCCAACTTCCTCCTCAGCGCCAGCTACACCAGTATCCTCATCCTGTTGTACTTCAACAGTGACATCTTCAATTAGCATATCAGCAAGTGGACTGTGGGTGCTCCTTTCAGCACTTGCAGGGGGCGTGCAAATGGTGGAAAGAGCCACCTCTTCCCGTCCAGTGCTGGGAAGGTCAGGCATCGCAACCACCACCACACTTGGACTCTCCTTGGGGATTTGTGATATCTTCTTAGAAAGCACAGTTCTTCGCTGTGCTTTTGCCAGCTTAAATCTTTTGATTTTTTTAGTGGGAGGAGGGCTTCCATCGTCATGTGAAGCTGAACCACTAGTCATGAACATACTAGGGATCGACCTTAGCCTTTCCTTGCCACTCCGTGTTGTAAATGGCATATTGGCAAGTTTACGTTTCTCTTCAGCTGATTTAAATGTTTTTTTCAAGGTCATTTTCCTGAACTTTGTCATTTGGGATTGTATGTGCCCTCTATTATGACATTGGGCATCGGCCTTGGCAGACGATGTTGATGGCATGTTATCGTCTATGTCATGACTAGTGGCAGCAGCTTCAGCACTAGGAGGAAGTGGTTCTTGATCTTTCTCTATTTTATTTTTATCGGAGAAAGTTTGGTCCTCCATTTATGTTATATCGATTTGATATATACGTGCGGCTAAACACAGAAAATATTTTTTTATTTTTGCTGGAGAGTAGTGCACTTTGTGGGTTACACCAGCCTTTAAGAAATGAGCCAGCCGGCTCTTTACTTATGGGACACAGGCGCACGCTTGGCGCTGCTCCTTTGTTGATGCACGTGCGGCTACTGCGCACACAATTCACAAACACAGAAAATAATTTTTGTTTTGGTTTGGACTGGAGTGTACTTTGGGGGTTACAGCACCCTTTAACGGTCAAGCCAGCCGGCCCTTTACTTATGACACAGGCACACGCTTGGCACTACTTTGTTGATGCACGTGCGGCTACTGCGCACACAATTCACAAACACAGAAAATTATTTTTTTTTTTGTTTGGACTGGAGTGTACTTTGGGGGTTACAGCACCCTTTAACGGTCAAGCCAGCCGGCCCTTTACTAATGACACAGGCGCACGCTTGGCACTACTTTGTTGATGCACGTGCGGCTACTGCGCACACAATTCACAAACACAGAAAATAATTTTTTTTTTGGTATGGACTGGAGTGTACTTTGGGGGTTACAGCACCCTTTAACGGTCAAGCCAGCCGGCCCTTTACTAATGACACAGGCGCACGCTTGGCACTACTTTGTTGATGCACGTGCGGCTACTGCGCACACAATTCACAAACACAGAAAATTATTTTTTTTTTGGTTTGGACTGGAGTGTACTTTGGGGGTTACAGCACCCTTTAACGGTCAAGCCAGCCGGCCCTTTACTTATGACACAGGCGCACGCTTGGCACTACTTTGTTGATGCACGTGCGGCTACTGCGCACACAATTCACAAACACAGAAAATAATTTTTTTTTTGGTTTGGACTGGAGTGTACTTTGGGGATTACAGCACCCTTTAACGGTCAAGCCAGCCGGCCCTTTACTTATGACACAGGCGCACGCTTGGCACTACTTTGTTGATGCACGTGCGGCTACTGCGCACACAATTCACAAACACAGAAAATAATTTTTTTTTTGGTTTGGACTGGAGTGTACTTCGGGGGTTACAGCACCCTTTAACGGTCAAGCCAGCCGGCCCTTTACTTATGACACAGGCGCACGCTTGGCACTACTTTGTTGATGCACGTGCGGCTACTGCGCACACAATTCACAAACACAGAAAATAATTTTTTTTTTGGTTTGGACTGGAGTGTACTTTGGGGGTTACAGCACCCTTTAACGGTCAAGCCAGCCGGCCCTTTACTTATGACACAGGCGCACGCTTGGCACTACTTTGTTGATGCACGTGCGGCTACTGCGCACACAATTCACAAACACAAAAAAAATATTATTTTTTTAGCACTTGGGGGGAGCACCCCTGATGGACAGAGCACCCCCTGGACAACACTACAGCACCCCTTTAGGACTGGGACACTGCACAGGACTTTGGAGTGGACACAGCCCCTATGGACAACTGACTGCACAACACAGTCCAGCCAGCCCCTATGGACTTTGAAGTAGTGGACACAGCCCCTATTAACAACAGCAGCACAGCACAACACAGCCAGCCCCTATGGACTTTGAAGTAGTGGACAACAGCAGCACAGCGCAGCACAGCACAGTACAACACTACTCTGCACTACACTACACTACACTACACAGCCCAGCCAGCCCTAACTCCCACCCTCCCTCTTCACTGTCCACAGCCGAGTGAGAAAATGGCGCCGACGCGGGTACCTTATATAGGATCCAAAACCCGCGAGACTCGGAAGGCGGGAAGATGACGTTTTGCCTCGATTTCAGAATCCGAGTCAGGCGGGAAAAGTCGAGCCTGACTCGGATCGGACTCGGATCGGGGGGGCTCGGGGGGGTTCGGATTTCAGAAATCCGAACCCGCTCACCCCTAGTATACACATATGTTTTCCTCAAGTTTTCATCACTGAAAAGTGAAGTTCCTACTGGGGGATTTTGTGTGCATGAGATTTACATATCATTCCTTATTAATACATAATATTCCTTATATCATTCCTTATTAAAAGTATTTGGGTTAGGGGAGACTTAGGGTTAGGGGGAGGGTTAGGCACTAGGGAGAGGGTTTACGGTTAGGCTGCGAAAGGGGATGGTTAGGGTTAGACTGGGGGATGGGTGGCTAGGGTTAGGCTGTGGGAGGGGTGGGTTAGAGGGTGGGTTAGGGTAAGGTTTATAATACTTACAGAATTTCTCCCTAACTTAAACTTAATGTGGTTTGATGAAGGACAGATTTGTATTATCTACCTGAGGAAACACGCATACCAGTATCTAATACAGTCTGGAGATGATACCCATAGAATGGCCATTAGCTAGTTTAAGAAAATCTGGATAACCTATTTGTAGACATGGACAGTGTTAGTGCATGGTAAGTGCATCATATATATGTTCAACATGGCAAAATCAAGTGGATTTAAGCAACGTTATATCAATTAGTGAATAGTTGTGACTTGTACACTGCTTGGAAAGTTATGGAAGGACACTTCTCTAAGCCATTTTCAACCTACAATGTCTGTTAAGAAAAATAATACCATGAACTGTACTCAGTAATATAGCATAAGCATCTATATTTAAAGAGGTTGGATCACCACAATTTTATATTTGTTAATAGCTCATCAATGTACTTTATAGTTCAGAAAAATGGCAACCAAAACTCTTACTTATAGGGGTCTATTCAGCAACAGAGACGATGTTGCCCAGAATATTTTCGGGCAACATGTCACAATTTTTTTTCAATTATTGAAACTTATGTAAACTATTCAGCAATGATTTGAGCAGGGACAGCGGTTGCGGTAACACGGGGTAAGTGCATCTCCAGCCTGTCCAAAGCGATTGACATGTGTACACAGGCTTTATACTAGCATGCGTGCGACATCCATTCAGTGACGGGAGAGGGCTGGGGGAAGCACAGCTAGTGAGGCTTCCCCCCAGCCTGACGTTATTTGGAGGCGTGCCAGCCTCCTAATAACATCAATTAGGGGAATGGCCTATGATAATTAGGCCACGCCCCCTTTTTCAGTAAGGGCCCCTTATTAAAAGCCGGCATAGGGTGCTCCAACCCCTGGAGCCGGCCCCGTGTGGGGGCCTTTGCATGCTCAATAAAGCCCCAAACAATTTTTAAGCTTCCCCAGCCCCCCGCCAATTCTCAAAAAAGCAGAGCACTGGTGACAGGGGATTGCTGGATATCCCTGTTCCCCGGACCCCATAGCAGCAACACCCCTACAATAGCAGTCATTCTGCCACTAGGTTAAGGCCAGACAAAAAAAAGCCTAACAATTACACACAATATCACAACCACATACACATGCAGAATCCTTCAGTTACAGTGTTCTGCTTTTGTTTTCACAACTTATATACAAATTATAATGACTGAGCAAAAACTGTAATTGATTGCAAAGATCTTTTTAAGTGGATATCAATCTATAAGTGGCGGGATAAACCGGCATAATATTACAGTAGCCTACAACTGACAATATTATAATTAAATTGAATGGACAGTATAGATTCTATAAATGGGTGTGGTATGATGTGCTAAAAGTCATAATTTCGACATTCATCATGTGGACATGAGAATGTTGACATATTGTCTTTAGTGGCCCAGCAGTGACTTACCTGCTCCTGACAGCTGCAGAGGCTCAAGCGTGGCTTCTGAGTCTCCGCAGTCATGTGAATGTCACTCCCAGGTCAGATCTGTGAACCTACAGCATTCTGGTATTTTTCCTCTATAGCTACCCTAACCTTTCCTCTATTGCCTAACCCTAAACTCCCCCCGGTCCCCCCACAACCTAACCCTAATGTCGACATTCTGACAATGTCAACAGTTCACACGTCAACCTTCTGGGACTGTCGACACAACCTGCCAGCATTTTAACAATGTCGATATTGTAAATGTCAACCTAATGTCTACATCCCCTATAAAGTGCTTGAATCCTTCAGATCCTTTGAATGACTTATTGCCTGATTCATTACGGATTGCAACTGCGATTGCAATAGCGATTACGCACGCAGTCTCACTGCAATAGTAAGCTAAACCATTGCGATAACTATGCCATCGCAGCACAACATAAGGACGCCCACTTTACCTTACACACATCCATAATCCTTAGCAAGACTGCAAACCCATCGGTAACATCAAGTACAATCGCAGCCTCATGCACACTTGCACAAGCTCTGACCTTACTCAGAAATTGCTAACTTAATCGCACGCTATGAGTATTCAAGCTGCGTATGGTAGCGCAGTGGATAATTTATGCACGCCCATGCAACGGAGTTCAAACACACTGGCATGCCTGCGTTTTGCCAACCCCCCCGTCACCTCCCACAAATGGTACTTCCTGTCAATCACTCTGCGATGAGTCTGTGTAGTCACTGCGATCACAGTCCCGTTCGCAGTGGCTGGTTCGCACACGCGCACGGCGATGCATACGCATGTGCAGAATGCAACAATCATCCGATTGCGTGCGTAATCGCAGTTGCGATCGGTAATCAATCAGGCCCTTAGTTCATATGGATGACATGTAAAAAAGTAGAGATAAAAGACCATAGTGCAGTAGTGTTACAAACCAAATTTGTGTAAAGGTGAAAAAAAGAACCATGATGTTAAAATCTTTATTGTAGATAAACACTTAGGGACATATTTATCAAACAATATTTGCAGGATATCCCCTGAAAACTAGTAAATAGTAAGGATCCCCTGGATGTATGTGTAGCGGACTACAGCAGATTTTGGAGGTAACTGCTGTAGGCCCCCGTTTTCGGTAAAAAGCAGTCCCCATATGTTTCTATGGGGATGTAGTTGAAATATCGATGTCCGGGAAGCCGTCTGTCTAAATACCGGCGTCCAAATCTCGACTCGGGACTAAAGACAGGCGTCAAAATCCTGACGCCCATCTAGATCCCGACGTCGGAATCTTGACAGACGGCTTCCCGAACTAAGTTAAGCCGGCCCGTCATAGCTCTTAGCCGCGGAGGGAAAGGTTAAGGTTTAGACAACCCCGGGGGGACTTAGGGTTATGCACTCCCCAGGAAGGGTTAATGTGAGGCTGTGGGGAGGTTAAGTTAGGGTTAGGCACAGAGGCATTTCTAGAGAGGAGGGGGCCCATGTGCAGTCTTCGACACGGGCCCCCTTCTCCCTGCACCCATTATAGATATGCCCCTGGTTAGGCACCCCTCGGGGGAGTTTAGGGTTATGGTACCCACCCCCGGGGAGAGTTAGGTTTAGGGTGCGGAGAGGGGAGGGTTAGAGTTAGGCACCACCAAGGGAGGGTTAGGAGGGGAGAGGGGTAGGCTTAGTGTATTTATGCGCCCCTGTCAGGCTTCCGGCATCGGTATTTCACCCCAACCCGTTTCTATGGGGCTGCTAAAATAATCAATTTACCATGCTCCAGAATGCCTCTGATGGCCTTTACCATTGTTGCTTACGGGCTACATTACACAAAAGTACATAGGATCCCTCCCTACAATGGGATCTCGCACATGTGCAGTGAACAGACCGAGCAGGAACAGTAGCGCGGCTGAGTCAAGAACCCAGAAATAAAGTTATCGCATGTGCGATTAATTTACTACTTACACCAGGGGCGTATCTATAGTGGGTGCAGGGTGTGCGGTTCACATGGGCCCCTGGGTCCAGGGGGGCCCACACCGCACATCTTGCACCCATTATAGTCTGTATACTTACCTGTCCGTTGTCTCCAGAGTGCAGAGCAGCAAAAATCACTGTGACACGCTCTGACAGAGCGCTCGCTCTGAATCAGGGCTGGCTGTCTTGTTTTTTAGAGCGGCCTCCTGGCCGCTCGCATAGTTGTGGGTGACCACCCACAGCTATAGCGAGCAGCCAGGAAGATGGTCGCGATGGTCAAGACCATCGCGACCATCGGGCTTGCGATCAGACCCTTGTGGTAGGGTCTCATTGCCGCAAGCCCCAGAGAGATTTCGGCTCTGACAGATGTCATGATGTCAGTGGGGCCGCCCCCAAACGGAGGCTTTCACATGGGAACGTCTCCGTTTGGGCAGCCACTCCCCCGGCCCGTCCACCAAAGGGGGCATGCTGTCACTCAACATCGACAGCACGCCCCCTCTAGTACGAGACCCGGAGCGATGGTTTGCCCGGGTCTCGCGCATGCGCACTGGGCCACCATCGACCCGCTTGCATGCTCATAGTGCTCGCGAGCGGGTCTGAATCAGGCCCTGAGTTTGCACATGGGCCCTCTCCTCTCTTAAAACATACTTGCCTACTTTTGAAAAAGCATTTCAGGGAGATTTTGAAAGCAACACCTATGAGCGCGGCGGTATAGTGGATTTGTACTGCTACATCTGAGAGGCGTGTCATAAAATTGTAACAATACTGGATCAGAACCTCTATGCACACCTTCCTATACCTTCTAATGTCCTGCCTATACCTTCTAATGTCCTGCCTATACCTTCTAAGGATGACGCTCATTTGCGTACGCAGTCATACCATAAATAAAGACTTAGACATGGAATCTGTGGTTCCAAAGCACAAGTGATATTCAGGTTAAAGTTCAGACAGTTACATGCAATTGATCAAGACACAATTTAGGCGCAAAAGGAAATTATACAGACCGCAAGTACAGTATACATACGCAGGCGCTTCCGGACCCAGAGATAAGCATCAGCAAGAGACCCCTCGTCATTCAGCATTCAGCACGAAGACCCAGAACCAGCGTTCGTGCACTCATATTTATACCCCCCAGAATATACAGGACAATAGGGAAGTCTGTTGCTGATATCATTGGTTCTCAGGGGTGAAGCATCTGTTACAGCACATTTAACAGGCTGGTTCAAACAGACTCTCCCTGCCTCTAACAGCTGGGGGCCTTCCTCTTCACGCCTCTCGTAGCATCCTAACAGTTGTTTCTAAAATATACATTTTGTTGCTTGTAGGCTCTGCGATCCATAACTTGGGAATGCATGATGCGATCTCCCCACCGATAACACCGGAATACTGTAAAAAGGATACGCATCAGTACAACTCCAAACATGACTTGTTTAGCATGTATAATACCTTAGTTATCAAATATCTTTATTTCTCAGCATTTAAACCTAACTGAACCAACTTAAATCATATACTTTAGAACTTATTGAACCTTATGTGTGAATATGTAATGTGTGGGTATTCAGAGTTTGAAATAAGGACGCTAGTTAACTTGGGGCCGATGCGTGTGCATAAAGCTAATAAAACAGCGGTTTCATACAAAGTCCTATGCATTCGCTAACATGCGACTAGTTAACAGCGCAATTGTGTGTGTTAATGTGTGTATGAGAAATGGTGAAAGATGCAAACGCATGGTGCTATTAGTATTATCGCCACATGTACTAAAATGTGAGTTTATCTAAAATGGCGCTTAGGCGGCCATTCGCAAAATGGCGTCTTGCGATCTCATTTTCAAGATGGCGTCTTGCGGCCAGTCGCAAGATGGCGTCTCTGCGATTAAATTTTAACCTGAACTTGTCTTAGCCAATTATTCAGCTTCGACTGTTGATTTACATTCAAATGTAAACGAACACAAAAGCAGTTAGTAAGATCTATTTTCTGATGAAAACACACTGATACTTTTCAGGAAATGCATGTATGCAGAGGGATCATAGGCCCTCATTCAGAGCCACTCGCTAGCGGCAGTACGCTCGTTCCGAGCGATGTTCGCACATCTGCGCATGCGTACGGTTTTTAGTACGCATGCGCGAACCAGTCAGTGCGGCTGAAAATCGTTTGTACGCAATATAGGGAATGCCTGCTATTTTGAGTGACAGTATGAGGCGTATGTGGGTGGTAACAGGGGAAGGTGCTTGAAAACGGGGAGTGGAGATCAGAACGCAGGCGTGCTTAAAGGTCAAAACGGGCGTTTTATGGGTGTGCATAATTAATCCAGCAGCGTCATTGACCAAGTCACTTGATTTTTTTTAACTCAGAACTGCTCGCAAAATAGCGGTTGAAAAAACCAACCACAAGAATTAGCGAGCAGTTCATATCCTGTTCGATGTACTCGATTAATCTAGTAAATAGCGGACATGACGTATGGTGCGAGCGGCCAGGGGGCGTTTTTAACAAATAAACGAGCGTATGTTTTGCTCGCTCGTTCAGACTTAGAGGTGTGAACAGACTGCAATGTGCGAACGGATCATTTGAATAGCCACCCCTTCTTTTTGAACGAACGAACGCAAATAGCGAACGGCTCTGAATGAGGGCCATTGTGCCTTATATCTAATGCAGGGAAATGATACTAATTATCCCATTTAAATGTAAATACAGTGTATCTGTTTATTTTTATATATGACAACTTCATAATGGGGGTAAGGTGTAATCAGGGAGATTGCTGGCATCTTCAGGGAGACAGGAAGATTGATGCTATTTCAGGTAGTCTCCCTGACAATCAGGGAGAGTTGGCAAGTATGTCCTAGGGGTAAATTTACTAAAGGTCGATTTGCAGGTCGATTTGAGGAGTGATTTAGCTCTTCTCAAATCTACTCAAATCGAATGCAGTGAATACTGGCCCTCATACAGAGCCGTACGCTCTGAGCAGAGCGCACGCTCTGAATGAGGGCCGTCCTCCATAACTATGGAGCGTCCTCCTGGATGCTCGTATAGCTGTGGGTCACCACCACCCACAGCCTATACGAGCGTGCAGTTTGATGGCCGCGATGGTCTTGACCATCGCGACCATCGAAACTGCGAGCCGGAGCCTGCGGTTGAGGTTTTCAACCGCAAGGCCTGGAGTGATTTTGGCTCTATCAGAGCCAAAATCACTCCCACTGATATCACTAGTGATGTCAGTGGGCCGGCTTCTGACGGTAGGCGTTCCCTTAGGAACGCCCCCGTCAGGGAGGCATGCCCCCGGCACGCCCACCAAAGGGGGCGTGCTGTCAATCAACATCGACAGCACGCCCCCTTTGATCAGACACAACGAGCGAAGGAAAGTCCTTCGCTCGTCGCGTCCGGCGCATGCGCACGACGGAGCTCCCTCCGTCGTGCGCATGCTCAGTGCAGAACATCGACCCACTTGCGAGCGGACAGCTGCTCGCGAGTGGGTCTGAATCAGGCCCACTGTTTTTTCACTGCATTTACTATTATTCGATTTGTTTTGCGATTTTCAAAACAAATTTGATTTGAGTCAGTTTGAACAGTGATTTGCTGTTCGATTTGGCATGTTCATGTACAAATCGAACGGCAAATCATACTTCAAAACGAACTGCAAATCCCCGACACCATAGACCTGCTTCAAGCTTTCACTTTTAGCATGAGCAGTTTGTTCTCACACAGATACATGCAGACATCAGTGAGATGCCTGCATGTATCTGACTGGAAAAAGTGACTAAAGAGTTAAAATGAAAAAAAAACAAAAAACGTGAGGTGCCCCCCAAAACAGAGCCAGCCCCGGACTGTTCAAACCCAGGTCTGGTTGACTAAGTACAGGGAAAAAATTATGTCGGGTCTCCCTATACTCAGTACAACCAACACTGGGCTATGGGAACTAGGGCTGGTTCTGGATTTACAGGGAAAAATTTGTGTAGGGTCTCCCTGTAAATCACAGAACCAGCCCTGGACCCTTTCTAACGGGGGACTGATGCCACAGCCAGGGGAGCCCTATTACCGGACCCCCCAGCCACAGCATCAGCCCTTACCACTAGTCAGCCCAGGCCAGGGATCCCTGAGGAGTTGGAGACCACTCCAAAAAAAGGGGTCTCAGCCAATGAACGGACAGACACGGAGCTTCAAAGGAGGAAGCCTCGTCTGTGAGCTTCATTCGGGAAGGAATAATCATTCTGGTTAGAATGATTATTCCTTAGTGCGTTGGTCGGGTTTCTCATTTTGTTATTTTACCCCATGGATGCCTACTGGACAAGGGGACCACTCGAGGTAATATAGGTGAGTATGTGTGAGTGTGTATGTATGTATGTATTAAACTTACACTATGTGTGTTTCTTTCAACATTTCTTTACAGGTCTCAGGGGGCCCTTAATGCCCTGCATGCTGGTACTTGTGGTTCTCCAAGCACCAGCATGCGGGGGAGGCTTGCTGGTACCTGCAGTTCCACTGGAAAGACAATGTTTTTATACTTTTATTTTTACACAACACTCACACAATCAACCCGCCACCCACTGCCCAGGGGTGGTGGGGATAGCCCCACCCTATCAGCCTAGGCTAGGGTCGCCCTGGAGAGGAAAACCCCTTTATTTGAGGGGTCTCCAACTCCCCAGGGATCCCTGGCCTGGGCTGACTAGCAGTCAGGGCTGATGCTGCGGCTGGGGGGCCCGGTGATAGGGCTCCACTGGCTGTGGCATCAGTCCCCCAATAAGAAAGGGTCCAGGGCTGGTTCTGTGATTTACAGGGAGACCCTACGCAAATTTTTCCCTATAAATCCAGAACCAGCCCTGGTTCCCATAGCCCAGTGTTGGTTGTACTGAGTACAGGGAGCCCCTACGTAATTTTTTCCCTGTACTTAGTCATCCAGACCTGGATTTGAACAGTCCGGGGCTGGTTCTGATTTGGGGGGGACCTCATGTTAATTTTTTTTTTTACTTTTAACTGTTTAATTACTTTTTACAGTCAGATACATGCAGGCATTTCACTGATGTCTGCATGTATCTGTGTCAATCCGACCTGCTCATGCTCAAATCGAAAGCATGAAGCAGGTCTACTCTATTGGTGATTTGAAGTTCGATTTGAAGTCCGATTTTGAGGTCGATTTCAAATCGAATGATAGTAAATAAGGGTTTTGTGTGTTGGGCTATGTAAAAGTACCAATGTTTTTCCGATGGTCGATTTGAGGTCGATTTGAGAAAAAATTTGATTTTACATTCGATTTGGCCTTTAGTAAATACCCAAAAGCAAAATCGAATACAAATCGAATGAAAATCGCACCTCAAATCACTCAAAAACCAAATCTTTAGTAAATTTACCCCCTAATATCTTATCTTATTGCTGTAATGAGAAATTATAATTATCAGGACCAGTTCCCAATAATTTATAGCTATGCCCCTTAAAGATTTTCTAAATTATATTATAATTCATTTACCAAAATAAGCATTTTTCTGTCATGATGGTTTGTAGTAATGTGACATAATGAGCACACTGAGTATGACACACCTAGTGTTGCCCCTTGCACATTCCTTTGTCTTATCAGTGAAAATTCAAACTAGTTAGATGCCTGATGAGAGAGGATACCATGCCAGAGTGATGTCATGATGCAGACTGACTTCCTATGTTTATTCTCGCAAGCTTTTGAACACACTGCTCCCGCATCCTGTCTGGCACTCAGTGAACAAGGGACATATTTTATCAGTTGTTTCCAGATGGCAAAAGGTCCCACCCTGCTAGTTCCTTCCACATGTCATAGTTTAATACTCTATGACTAATTTAGAACAGACTCTCAGGTTGCAGCTATTGTGGGACAAGGTGAAATGATCTGATGTCTATTTTGGATCTTACTACTGTGACATTCCATCATCTACCTTACACTATGCTATTAAATGCTACTTCACTACACGTCAGTCAAGCCCAGTGACTGGCAACCTGACACATGTGTAGCCGTCCAATACCAATACTCAACAGACCCGCGCATTTCCTTTAGTTTCATGAATTAAAAAAAAGCTCAAAAGCAACCCAAAATGACCCTACATGTCCCTCACTTGCTCCAAATGCCACCACATGTCCCTCACTCCAACCCACATGCCCTAAAGACCTACACACATGCCCCCACCCATGTATCTCAGACCACATGCCCACCAGATCTCTCCACACGGCTCTCCTACATTCTCCTTTTACTTACAGTACTCAAGCGTCCTGATTTAGCAGGGGGTAGTGCCAAATCCTTAAGCTGAAAAGGAGCAGGCCTTGAGCTGATAGTGGTGGAGCTTAGTATATTCAAAACTTGATTAAAAATGAACACAGTAGAGTTGATGGAGCTTCTATGCTCTGAATGGCTACAAGTTATTCCAGTCATTTTTGGCATGTCTGTGTAACAAATTATGGGCCTGATTCAGAGCCGGACGCTATTTGCGCTCGCTCGTTCAGAAAAAGGGGCCGGATATTTAAATTGAGCGCTCGTTCTTTGCGGTCTGTTGACGCCTCTATGTCTGAGCGAGCGAACGAAACATGCGCTCGCTATTTTGTAAAGACGCCCCCTGGCCGTTCGCATCCTACGTCATCTCCGCTATTTATTAAATTAATCGAGTACATCGAAAGGTGTCTGAACTGCTCGCAGTGCTTGTGGTTGGATTTTCCTACCGCAATCATGCGAACAGTTCAGGCTAAGAGACAACCAAGTGACGTGGCCGATGACACTGCTTTGTTAATTATGCACACCCTTAAAACGCCCGTTTTGACCATTTGGCACGCCTGCGTTCGGATCTCCACTCCCCGTTTTCAAGCACCTTCCCCTATTACCACCCACAAACGCCTCATCCTGTCACTCAAATTAGCAGGCACTCGCTATTTTGCGAACACACGATTTCCGACTGCACTGACTGGTTGGCGCATGCGCATCAAGACCCATGCGCATGCGCAGATGTGCGAGCATCGCTCGGAGCGAACGAGCGGCCGCTTACGAGCGGCTCTGAATCAGGCCCTATGTTAGTTGTTGAAAATACCATGGGTACTTGACCACCAGACCAGAGGTTCCCAAACACGGTTCTCAAGGCTCCCCAACAGTTCAGGTTTTAGAGAAATCCATGGTTGAGCACAGGTGGGTTAAATTAAATTGACTGAGGTACTAATTTAGCCACCTGTGCTCCACCATGGATATCTCTAAAACCTGAACTGTTGGGGAGCCTTGAGAACCGCGTTTAGGAACCTCTGCCCTAGACAAAAGCACCTAAAAAGCTACTGTCTGTATTATGTGTCACTTTTCTGTGTTTAAAGCATTGCTTTACATTGGAAAAAGTGAAAATAAAAGTGCTTTTCTTACATATACAGTATATCTCATTAAAGAATAGGACAGGCCTTTTTACATAGTGTGCAGCAAGGAACACCCCTAATAATTTACTATTTCCAGCCATTTATCTAACTTCAGTCATTTCACTGTGCAAAATAAAGGCTAGTTTTTGAATGGCTTAGAAACTAGGTTCATCGATGCACCTACAGTACTTTAAATTGTGAAGACTCTTTCATGTCTGGTGCAAACATCTGCTCTTCCATAAAACATCTCCATCTCATTCCACAAATCTGTGCACTTTGGTTGAAACCTGGTTGTTCTTTTACTAATCTAATAAAATATAACACTTCAAAAATAAAGCCCGCTGTGTTGAAGCTATATGTGGACAATTGTGCTGAAAAAGATGTAGAGTTTATGGTTATACTTTGTACCTGCAAGCCCTGCACGGTCAGCCTGATATCACTTTTACAGTGCATTTTAGCTCTGTGATTGTACGACTCATCACAGGTTCTTCCTAATATGTCTGGTCTCTAATGATTTACTGTGTGCCTACTTTATTTACACGTGCCCTGTGTGAGAAAGAGCATTGGCGCTCCCCCCCCATTACTTTTCAAATAGAGACATAAGAAACGCACCTGAAAAAGGGCCATGGCCTCATGGGGAAGGACCAGGGAAGAGATAGGGGAGGCCAGGAGATGCTGGGGATAACAGAAGAGGAAGCTACAAGTGAGAATTATAATAAACAGCAAATTGACTGGCCCAAACCATGCCCCCTGCCCTGTGGTGCCCTTCTCACCACCCTAGTTACGGCCCTGACAAAAGCAGCCATTAAAATGCTGCTGATCATTTGTATATGGTAGAGAGTCGGTGCTAACAGCACAATTACTTTTTGCTTACTAGCAGAATAGTGGGACTCTTGGGATAAACTTACCTCCATCAACTCCCAAAACAATGTTACCTTTATTACTTTCCCAGGAAAGCATGTTTCTTGATTTCTTGGCGGAAGTCATATTTTATTGTGGACTGGAGCAGAGACAAGAAAATAGTTGCCTAATTGATTTGGTACCATACTGTGACTACACGTGCGCAGCAAGCCCCGAGGGTGCACTTAACGTGGATTTCTGTTTGTACCCTCCTGTGGTGTGAACTGAAAGCATGTAAAGTGCACCATCGGGGCTTACCCTGGGCAGTAATTGAATAGCTCCAGGCTCTTAACCCAGGAGCTAAAAGTCAACCGCAAGTCCCATGGCTAATTGAATTCCCCCTATAAGTGTTTCATGCGTACCCTGCAGCCCTCCCCCAGAATGAGCATACTGAATAAACTTATAGTCTGATATATATATAGCCACTGGAAAAACAGGATGGTTGTCAGATGTTTGCCTAACAATAGCATAGAGATGCAGCTTGACAGTGTATAATAAATGTGGAAGCTAAATTACCAAATTTGAATACAATACATTTAATGTAATTAATGTCATATACACAAGAGAGAATAGTGTCATGACAATATTACTAATAAATGCAGAAGTCCCATGTTCCTTATAAAAGGTAAGTCAATGATAAATAAAACATCCATTGTTTACAGCTCTAAAAATTAAATGGGATATCTTCTTTGTTGCAGCTGTCCAAATGGAAATGACAAATAAATTGTCAGAATAGAAGGCCACTATTTGAAATAATATAGCTGCAATGTTAACTATTAAAAATACTACCAGCCAGTAATGTTAAATAGCTGATCAGAAGTGACCAGATAGAGCTGCTGATGTAATGATCATCACTGCATAAACTAAATTGGTTGAATCACCAGGTGCCCAGTACCAACAAAAGATACATCTCCTAAGAGGCATACGGCAAAATTTACTAAGCGTCAGGTTCTAACCCTGGCGGTTTGGTGGCAGTTTGGCAGCGGATTCTAAACCCTGATGGTTTGGTGGTGGTTTCTACATGACACCAAAACCATTGATTAGTAATTTTAGCCATAACCCTGTTTTATTCCATTCTAAAATGTGTTTTGACTGCAGTTTTGCAGTGGTTTAGGCCTTAGTAAATCTGCGGATAGCAAAATCGCTGGCAAACCGCCACCAAGCCACTGGGGTTTAGAACCTGCAGCTAAGTAAATTTTGCTCATAGAGTACATTCTGCAGGTCTAATTATGTCGCTACACTTACATGAGCATGCCCTTACCGTACTCTACTTATGACTGTCAACTTAATTCCCCCTCTCCAGGCATAAGGTGTAGCAAGGCTAAAGCTGGGTACACACTATATGATGTGTGTACCCAGCTATGGTGCAAAGCAATTTCACGATACATTGCTTGCGCTATACACACTACATGATGCAGTGTCAACGGCACAGTGTGTTGTTACTTGTTGCATGTAACAGCACCGAATCATTAATTGCATCATCCCCAATGCTGTGCAGAACAGCAGATAGGACGATGTGATGAACGACCGTAATGAATGACAACTGATCGGAAGTACACGCTATACAATGTGTGATATATCATTCCAATCCTGTATAGTGTGTACTCAGCTTTAAATATACTCAAATCTACATGTCTACAAATTTTGATGTGTACAGCCCTTCGTGTTAATTTTAAAATGTTCTGAAAATGAAATGTATGCTCTTTTAAGACTACCAGCCATTAGTTTAAAATGAAACCTGCTCCATCTGTTTTGTGTAAATATAGATATATTTTTAATTTCTTTTCATAAGACAAACCTCCATCCTCCGATGATACTATTATAAAGCCAATCACCCAATTACCAATACTTTGTGAGTGCAGATGCTCATTAATTAAATAGATTTTGGCAAGTATAAAAGCAGCAAGTCAATATACAAACTGAATTACTGCATGTTCCCTTATAAGGGATATTTGATATGTGGAATTAATAAAAATTGTGGTCTCCAATGTACAAAGTAATTACAATATAAATTATTCTCAAGATTTTTAAAATCACTTTTTTGCTTTCAAAATAAATAAATATTTGAGAACCTCTCGACCAAAAAACTGCTGCCCAACATTAGAAATCATCTAGCAACCCGAACTGCTTAAGTGCTGCTAATCACTATGAGTTTCAGCTCGGCATAGAAAAGTTTCTTGTCCTGGATATACCCTGTGGCTGTATAACAAAAGGTTTAACATGTGTGTGTGGTTTATTTAAGGGGATGCCTACAGTAAAATAAATAAATACATTAGTCTTTTATGGGAGGGCTACAGGATATTAAACTTTATACAAGGTTGGCCTAGGTCTCTGAGCCATGCTGAACTTAGTCAACTGAGAATAGCAAATGTACAATCAGTCAGCAGCATCTACACTTGTTTGGCTTTACAACTGTATAACAAATATGTAAACACCACTTTCAAGACGCAGGATACAAGTGAACATAAAACAAAGCTGTAGAAAGATATAACATACACAGAACAAAAAGTTACAGTGAAACATTGAAGGGGCGCAGCTAGGGTTGGCAGATGGGACACGTGCCCTGAGTGATGGAGGATGGGGGAGCCAGCCAGGTGAGCTAGCTCACTGGTGAACTGATTGATTAGTGGTAGCTGGTTCCTTCCAACTCTGAACCAGCTGCCAGATGACCAAGTACTCCCTCCCCTGGTTGCCAGAGACCCGAGTCCCTGCCCCCTCCTTTCCTCAACCTGTCTGTCTCTAGACTATTATATTCTTTCACTCTCTCCTGTCCCTTCCCAAGACCCCGTCCCCTCAACCCTCCTCTCCTCTACCCTGTCTGTCTATTCTGCTACTCCCTCCTATTACTGCACAAGACACTGCCCCCTTACCCCAAGTTTATACCATCCAACTGTTCCGCTTTCGGGGAGCCAATCCCGCTATTCAAGGACTGTCTTGCCAACCCACCCGCGAGCCGTAGTGTTCCGTGGTGGGGGGAAGTTGGTGGTACTCACTCTCACCACTGCTCTGCTTAGCAGAACCGCGGGTGATTAGATGTCGTGCACATGCACATGGCATCTCTTGACTGTGCAGGGAAGCCCTGGGAACGGCCCAGCATCTCTGTGAGTGCTGGGCTCACCCTTAGAGTGATGAAAACTGAGGTGTATTACTAGCCATGCCCCCTTCACTATCAGTTCACACCCCCTTTTCCATGTGCAGGATCCTGATTGTCAATTGCAGAATGTTGGGAGGTACAGTATGCAAGCCCTTGCTCCTTCTTATCCAAGTCTAGCCTGTCTCTGTATATCTTTCCTGTGACAGGGAAGTGCAAAACACATTGAAGCTATGCAGGGACCAGACAAGACAGACCTTCTTTCTGGACAGATAAGTGTTAGTAGAGGTTTGAAAATGGTAATGTTTTCTAGGGGGTGACATATTTATTCTGGATGCTCCGGTCAGCACTGCATTCACCGGTGCCGCCAGCCTCACCCCAACACCCCCCCCCCCGTGCGGCATTTGAACGTCATTTGCATGTGATGCATCCCACCACTCATCGCATGCATGCCGGCATTAATTACGGCGGCATGAATGAAGAAAAACGCAAGGGACAGCTCTCTCAGTAAGACCTGTCCTTTGCGATATAGGAACTTCGAGGTCTAT
This sequence comes from Taudactylus pleione, assembly GCA_031769625.1. NCBI lineage: Eukaryota > Metazoa > Chordata > Amphibia > Anura > Myobatrachidae > Taudactylus > Taudactylus pleione. The sequence continues at coordinate 2,434,808 of JAUIMM010000241.1, forward strand.
GACCCAGAAGTCCCACTAGCCTTCTTCTGCACATGCGCAGAAGGATGTACCCACTACGGAGAGGGCGATGGGGGGTGCTGGGTGGGATCGGATCGGATTCCTCCCAGGGGGGAGCCGCGAATAGAAGTCCATAGGCTTCTATTGGGCAGCACCATCTAAAGATGGTATTTCCCAATGCATCCAAGCCCGGAAT